>OY288267.1:61439973-62745801 GCA_958450335.1 Hibiscus tridactylites | reverse complement strand
ATCTAAGGGTGAACACCAACCGATTGTGGTTCCTCTTTTAGCCGCTGAACAAATAGATTGAGTTTACTCTATGGTTGGATAAAATCGTGTTTACTCGTTTCGTGAGTTCAACTCTCTCGATATTGAACAAATAGATTGAAGCCCTCTTCTCTATCGCATACCACTTTGCGTTTTTCAACTCTTCCTTGAAGTGCTGCCTCGACGACAAGTAGTTGACTTCGTCGGCGGAGGTGTGGACTAGTGTGCAGGGGTTGGCAAAGCTCTTCATTCCGGTGCTTTCCTCCTCGATCAGCTCTCCATATGGTCCAACAGCTTCCTCCTTTAGTTTCCAGCTTTCTCTTCTTCTGCCCTCTTTGCTGCATGGGCGGGTACCTATGCACAGGGAGAAAACGCATTTGAGCAGTATCATATATATAAAATCAATTAAGTTCATCAAATAAGGCAGAATATCTAACATATGCTATTTTTTGTATGTTACCTAATAAATGCAACCTAAACTATACTTAAGAACAACAATAATTGAGCTAAACTAGGGTATAAATATAGGACTTTTGCACACTTAACACGCCCCCAAACTCGAACTATTGCTTGTCCTCAAGCAATGCAATCTAACAATAACATGCCAAAACTTAAAATCATATAGAAACTAAGTCGAGAAAGCATCTTGAGCAACCTTTACATACCGTGTAGATTTACGTCTAATTAGCAACCCTTTGAATGACAAAAGATTTACCTGAAACCGAACTATGTATCTCGTGAGTGTGTGTGTTCCTTATGATAAGCATGATTCTTCGGCTTCTAAGTAAACCTTCGATAAACACCTTAATTCCCTCGGGTTTTCCTCTAGTTTCTTTTTCAATTTAACCACTAGTTGCCAGTAATATGCTTTTCTAATGATTGCAAAAAAAATTTCTCTAGAGACAGTTTCGGGTACCTCTAGCTTATCCTAGAGCCAGTTTCGGGCACCTCTAGGACGTCTGATTTTTTTTCAAACTTCAAGTTCTACCCAAGTTTACTAGGTGAAATACCTAAGTTTTCTAGAAGTCCTAAAATCAAACTAGTCACAAAGAGTGTTTTCTTTTAAGTTCAAACCATAGTAGGATTCTAAGTTGAGCTAAAGTCATGCTAAGGTTGCCGTCTGGGCGGGCCATCTACCGCGATGGGTAAAAGATACTCAAGAATTTTTCTCAAACTAAGAGTTCATTAGACTTTAAATAAAGGCATGCTACAATTAGAACCTAAAAAAAGAAAAATTAAAGACGTAAAAAAACTATAAACTACAAGAAAAACAAAAGAAAGGAAAAGAAAAGACAAAATTAGAGGACTAATTCCCCCCCCCCCCCAACTCGAGAGGAGCATTATCCTCAATGCATGCCTACATACACAAAATTGATGCATAGATTAGATAAAAACAAAAGAGAAGAAGGGGAGAGAAGCTTAGATTGGTTGTGATTCTGAGGAGTTGTCGTCGTCACCACCAATGATCACCCGCTTCCGTGCTGCCATCTTGAAGCGCTTGGCCACCCTCGGTAGCTGTTGGCGAGAAGGTAGAGTTGAGAGAGTTTCTTGAAACAAACCTAAAAAAATAAAGCAAAGATAAAATAGAAATCTGCATCCTAATAACTAAAGAAAAATAAACCTAATTCCTAAAGCATAAACTGGATAATAAAAAAAATAGGCTTTGTTAGGAATGCATTGACATGCGTCTCCTAACATAACCACTTCCTAGTCTTTGTGTTGGAGTATGCCCAAAGACCAATCATATGATGATTGAATAGACATACTATTTTACTAGATTTATCAAGTAATGGCATTGCCGTTATTATCATTTGGTATGTTTCTCTACATCAAACTAACCATTGGATAATAATGTCCATACAATAATAAGATTATTGTTAAATAGGATCCTTAGTCGAATATTATTACGGGTATGGACAGTGATAATATATAAAGACTAATATGTGGTTGATTGATAACAAGTGTTTTCATTGACATAAAGATGTCAAAATCAACACATAAGTATTTGTTAGAGAACAACATACTAGATTGACCCGCTATGAGCATGTTTCTTGGGTAATTATATGACAGTCACAACATTGCTCATGATAAACATATGTATAATCCTCAGACTTGAGATCAACATGATTTCAACATAAAGATTTACGTATTTTGACATAGTCAAACGTGTGTCGTAACTGACTACATTATAAAGACTGCTGATTGGATACGTGATGACCTATGTAGTGAAATATGATTGATCAAGAAAGGATTTGTCCCTCCTACATAATGGGAGAAATATCTTCGGCCACTTGATTGAGTGAGATTAGAAAATGCATGGCCATGCTCGAATATTATGATATGAGATATCATAGAGATTCGTTTATCATAATCTACTCAAGACATCAAGAAACACTAGATGGAAAACGCAAGTGTGACTAACCCATGACTTGTGTTCATCTAATATATAAATGACAAAAAGGATGAAATACATAAAGGAAGTTTATTCAGGAATTAGGAAAGTCAAACCATGACTTCATGCAACTTAGGTAGTAATGATGTATTGCTAGATGCCACTCATTGTTTGTAAAATTAGAACAGTTCTAATTTTGCTGCTAACGTTGCATGAACCTACAAGGGTCACACCCTTCGAATGAAACCAACAAAAATTGGAAACCATACTCTCTATTTTAGGGAGGTTGCCGAAAATCCCCTATGGGATAGGGGAAATCGGCAATTCCCTTAAATGGGAATAATATTGGATAAATATTGTATTTATCAAATATTATTTTGAGTATGGAAATATTTCGAGACTTAAATATTATAGAATAAGATTCTAGAAATTTAAATATATATTTGGAATTTATACAATGTATATTTAATTCTAAGTTTATGTAGAATTAGATTCTACATAATTAAAAATATATATTTAAATATTTTTAAATCCAAGTAAAGATAGAATGAGATTCTATATAATAAAAATATATATATTTGGATTAAATATAATGTACATTTAAATCCATGTTTTATGTAGAATAAGATTCTACAGAATTAAATATATATTTCATTTAATATTATTAAACATAATGTATATTTAATATAAACCAATTTCAAGTAGAATTAGATTCTATGAATTTTGGTTGAACTTGGATTTAAGGAATTCAACTAGAATTAAGTCTCTGAATACTATTTAAAGGGACAAGGGCTAACAACCAAATCATCCCTATTCCTCCTTGCAAATTTCGACATATCCCTGGGAATTCCCCTCTGGAATTTTCGACAAGTCCCAAATTTCTTTTGAGAAGTTGTTCGATATTTTTTGGTGTTCCTCTTGCCCTCTTGCAAATTCCTGGCGATTTCCTAGTTCGAATCCAAGTCCCGGTAGAACCCCTGGTCGATTTCAGACTCCCTCAGGAATCCCTGAAGGGATTTCGACTTCTCCCTGGAAGGTGTTCAAACCTGTCAAAATTTATCCTTAAGTGTTAGGGAGGCGGAAACTTTGTTCGTTTTTTCGGGTGGACTCTGTGGAGGTCGTTGCGAACCTGTGACGATTCTGGTTTTACTTGACGTGGTTATTCCAACATACCGTCGGTTTTCCAGTTTCCAGAGTTTTAAAAGGTAACTCTTCATCTTTTCACCCCAGATTCGTTCTTGTACATGGATCATGGCTGGATTACATCGGATTAATTTTTCCGTTGCGCCACGGGGCGTGCCGACGTGACCCAACAGTGGTATCAAAGCCACTTATATCATACGAATTCGGACTTAAATTCTTGGCTGATGTTTATGTATGAGATGCATGTTGTCTAATTCGATTTAGATATTTATCGTTTATCGTATCATACCTAATAATGTCTTATTTCGATTATCACTGAATGATTAAGAGTTAATCATAACTATGTTAGGTTGCTTCAATGTTAAATGTTAACATGTTGAGACTAATAGTTAGTCTAGAGAACAAGTAGTTGTTCGTAGTTTCATAGATTTATGAAATCTCTGAAAGGGCTTCTAATTTGATAAAAGTTATCAAACTATCTTTCACGATGAATCCATAAGAGTTATGGTTAGACGTTATGAAAAATGCATGTCTAGGATTGGCATCATCAAAGACCTGGTACTTAAGTGTGCCTAGTGCGCCACCTCTCTTTCATGTTGACCTACCTGGTGCATTTGTTCGTTAACGCAAATGGTTTATGAAACCTCGTGATCCTTCTTTGGCCTATTAACCGCAACATAGGGATAATCAGTTTAAAACTCCGTAAACACGTCGTTACTTTGTTCGCACGATGTTTGAAATGCATGTTAGATTGCACGGTGTTTGTTTTGCATGGTTATAGCCCATAGCCTTTATAGTTTTGGTTTTTATAAATACGGCCTGCGTGTCGTGCCTTTCTATATCTTCTCTTGTACTTCTCTTCTCAGCTCACTCCCTCGCATGTAACGCGAGTTTCTGAAAATTGTAAATACTCATGGAGATAAAGCAAGAACCAAGGTAGCAGCGTGGTGGGCCTTCCCTGGTGGACCGGGCATTTCAGAAGCAGATTCTATCTTTAGTAGAATGGTCCTCCCATTGGCTTGGGATGGGTCGCCTTAGGTTAAGAAAGGCTATAATCGTTGCATATTTATTTACCGCTTATATTTACCTTGTATGTGATGCAATGGATGTTTTATAAGCATGATTAAACATAGTTCTATTGATAGGATCAATGTTAAAATGATGAGATAATTAAGTAAATCCCTCACTATAATTCTAAGTCTGTTTTAACCATCCAATATTTACCCTCGTTAAAGCTTCGATCGATATTGTAACGCCCCGGTTTTGGGCTTAGAAGTTTGGGCGTTGACCGGTTCGGTCAAAGTGCTGTTCGAATATATAAAGGTGAAATTAGGAAAGCCTAGTTCGGGTTGCATTAAAAATATGGAAAAATGTTCTAAAATCATCTTTTAATATATATAAGTGAACTGTGAAATCAATTTTACAAAATGAGGTTTGGAAGGGTGACATTTTGGCTAGTGACCAAAATGTAATTTTTGAAAGTTGCGTGACTGTTTTAGAAAGGATTGAAACTTTGAATCTTTAAGGAGCTATTTACCCAAAGGGAGTTTCTCCAGATTTTTATAAGATATTTTATGATTAATTCTGATTTTTAAACATAAAGAAAGTGGAGGGAAGTTATTTCTAACTAATTTTCCTAAAATCTCATTTTCCTTTTCTCTCATTTTCTCTCAACCCAAACATTCTCTCCAGAGCTTTTTCCTCTGATTTTGTCACCTAAATATCTCTTTTCAATTCTCCTTTGATTCCTAATCATCTCATCAACAAAACCTCACCAATTGCTAATTGGATTTTCAAGATTTTGGTTCTAAAAAGGGAGAAACTCAAGTTTGGAGGTAAGAACGTCCTTCTCCTCTAAACTCTCAGTTCTTTACTGAAATTCCTAAGTTCTCATTCCTTAATTGATGTTTTATAAGTGGTTTTTAAGTTGTGTGAGGGATCTTGGCTTAAAATGCAAGATTTGATGATTTTTGATGGATTTTCGTTTGATCTGTTAAAGCTGTGTTTTGAGGTGTGTTTTTGATGTTAAATGAATGTTAATTTGATAAGGAATTGAGTTTTGATTAATGCAATCCCGGATAGGTTGAATTTCCTAAGTTTAGCTTGTGATTCTTGGTTGTTTTTGGAGTGATCTTGTGGATCTGATGTTGCTGGAGGTATAAGGATGTTATTAGATCCTTTTTAGATGTTAAGTGATGTTAAAGGATGTTTAGTTTTGATGGTTTATGGCTGGGCTTTGTTGAGGAGTTGTTTGGATGCATTTTCGGTTGTGTTTGGTGGCCGAAAATGGAGTGTGGATGAGAGCATCGAGTTTAGGTGCTTTCATTGAAGCTATTAATGCATGATGATGCATTAATCCTTTGCTTTGATGTGTTTAAAACAGGGGAGTCATCTTTGGATCCAAGAGAAGGTGATCCGGAAGCTTGATTTGTGTTTCGGCAAGAGGCGAAACGGAATCGGTGAGTGAAATTGGGTTTTCGGCTTTGAAACCAATGCCTTGGGAGCTTAGTCTAAGTCTAAACAACTTTACTAAGCTCAAGTGTAAGTTTTCGGAAAAACTCTCTAGTGGTGGCCATGGTTTGGTTGTTATGCAATGTGGTTTATTGCATGTTTTAAATTCTGTTTTGAAAGCATGATTTAGCATGGTTATTGCTGATTTTGTAAGCCATATGTTGAAGGAAGCTCAAGGTAAGAGTTCCTTGTTTTTGAACATTGTTTAAATGTGGTTTGATGCTTAAAAATGCATGATGTTTATGGCTTGGTTTAATGCTTTAAAACAGTGGATATAATGATGATAATGATGCATATTGGCAAGTGATGTTAAGGTCACAAAGGTGGTTAAAAGTCCTTGTGTGAGCCTTGTATATTTAAGAACATCAAGGTGGTTAAAAGTCCTTGGATGGTTCTTGGTAAGATCACAAAGGTGGTTAAAAGTCCTTGTGTGGATCTTGGAAAGTTTATGAACATCAAGGTGGTTAAAAGTCCTTGGATGGTTCATGATTAAGGCTCAAGGTGGTTAAAAGTCCTTGGAAAGCCTTGGTTACTTAAGAACTCCAAGGTGGTTAAAAGTCCTTGGGAGATTCTTGTTAAGGACACAAAGGTGGTTAAAAGTCCTTGTGTGGTCCTTGCCATGGTGTTTAAAAGTCCATGGGTCCATGGTGTTTAAAAGTCCATGGGGATAAGATTACAATGGTGTTTAAAAGTCCATGTGTGAATCTTATGAGAATTGTATCACTTGTTGCCAATATGACTTATTATGAATTGAAGCATGAGATGCTTGTTTGAATTGTTAAAGAGCATGTTAAATGAAGTTGAAGCATGAGATGCTTGTTTTAAATGTTTAAGAACATGTTTAATGTTGCTTGAAGCATGATTTATAAATGAGTTTTATAAATGCATTATTGGATGGTTTTTAATGAGCATTCCTCACTAAGCTTTTGCTTACGCTCTCTTTCGTTTTCTTAAACCAATAATGCAGAGCATTAAGGTGCATTGAGGGCAGCAAGGAAGGCAAGCAATCAAGTGGAAGTTAAGCTCAAGTATGGGAAGGTTTTCTTAAACACCTTTAGCTTTTGGCATTTGGCAATGAGGGACCTATGTGGATGTTTTGGGAGGGGTTTTGAACTCCCTAAGTTTGTTATATGATGATGTTAATGCTGGATTATGTAATTGGCCATTATGTGCTTGGTTTGGAGTTTATTGCATGAATGGTTTGCTTGAGTAGGAAACATGCTTATAGATTTGGGGCTTTTCATATTTGATGCTTAATTGTTGAGTGGTTGATGCAAATATGTCCTTTATATGTTGAATTTCAAGCTGGTAAAGTTTGGTAGCATTTGGAGCATGTATGGTTGATCAATTGTGTGTTTAAGCAAGCTTTTTGCTGCATTCTGTGTAGGTCGTTTCGGAACAGTAGCCACCGTTTCGGAATGGGTGCCTTGTAGCAACCCAGGCGTCCGAAACAGGGGACACCGTTCCGAAACGGAAAGCTCTCTGCCAGCCCTCGTTTCGATACGCGTTGCGGAACGGCTCCGCATTTCGAAACAGGTTCTTCCTGTTTCGGAACCCTGACCGTTGGGGGCTGACATAGGCAGTTATATGTTTTCGAATGTTTATGTTTTAGTCCTGAATCTTGTTTGTGCAATTGTATGAGTTTGGGATGTCCGTTTGAGCTGAAATTTGGCAGTGAAGCATGAAACCTGATTAATTTCAAGATGGTAACTCTAATTTGGGTTAAGAACTTATAATTTACAGAATTTACAATTTGGTCCCTAAAGTTGTAAATTGTTCAATTGGGTCCCTGTTTGATCTTTGATGTTTATGATCTTTGAGCATGTTGTTTGTATGATCATAACTAGGGTTAATGTGCATCTAGACAAGTTTAAAAAGAAAAAAAGGTCGTTAATCAAGGTTGACTTTCAGGTTGACTTTGGTTTGCCCCATGTGACTTTCTTAATTCGGGTCAACCGTCTAGGCCGGGTTAAGGGGGTTACATTTGGTGGTATCAGAGCTGAGTTCTCGAGTAATTGGGAATGAATGTGTGCATGAATGAAGTATGTATGCTATGTATGCTTGTTGAGTGAAAGCATGGTGGGTGATTTGTGAATTTGATGCAATTGGGTTGTATGTTGTGATGAAGCATGTTGTGGGTACCCATTGCCAAATCAAAGCTAATGAAATGATGTTGATTTTAAGTGAAATTGAGCTTGAGTACTTGGATTGCTTACCTTGCTAGGCCTGACTTTGTTTATTTGCATTGTGATTACATTGTTAGAGTATGGCACCACGTAGAGAGTTGAGAAGTAATGTGCGAGCTACGGCTCCGAATGAGAATGAGAATGAGGAGAATGCGGGAAGTGCGGTGTTACCTCCTCCTCCACCTGGTGGTGGTGCTGAGGGAGAAAGAGCTGAAGCTGCAGCTGGTGCTAGAGCTGCTGGACCTGAGGCTGGTCAGGGGCAAGCTATGCATGACATGACGATATTGGTACAAGCTATTGCTGGTGCTTTTCGAGCGGCAGTAGCTGGAGCTCAAGGAGCTGGGCATCAGGGAGATGCTGGTGTTAGACTACCCTTGGAGCGTTTGCGCAGTCTTGGAGGGACTGAGTTCAGGGGTATGTCTGCTGAAGGTTCTGAATCCTGGATGGAGAGTACCAAGAGGATCTTGGGTCAGATGGGTTGCACTGATGTGCAAAAGCTGGGGTGTGTTGTATCCTTGTTGCAGGATGATGCTTATACGTGGTGGACGACCACTATTGCTGGGATGGCTGAAGCTGATATAACTTGGACATTCTTTCAGAATGTGTTCAAGAGAAGGTATCTTGGTGTGAGATACCTGGATGAAAAGAAGCGTGAGTTCATGTCTCTTACCCAGGGGAGCATGACTGTGGCTGAGTATGAAGTGCAGTTTGTGCGACTCAGTCAGTATGCGCCTGAGTTAGTCCCTGATGAGCGGGCGAGGTGTGAAAGATTCCGTTATGGTTTAGTGACGGATGTGAAGATGTATGTGCTGGCTACCGAGTATGATGATTTTGATGTGCTGGTGGGCCGAGCCAAGGATATTGAGATGAACTTGGGTTTATCTGCTAGAGGTGCTGGAGCAAGTTCTGGTAAGCGAGCTGCTGAGTTTAGTTCCGGTGGTGGACGGAACAAGAGGGGACGTGATCAGAAGTATCAGTCCTCAGCTAGGAGAGGTGGTGGTGCATCTGCTCGGGGAGGCAATGCTAGAGCTGATCCGAGTGCTTGTTGGATTTGTGGATCACGTGGTCACATGAAGCGTGACTGTCCTCGTGTTGTGAGGGAGGTGCAAGCTCCTGTGGCGGAAGCTGGTAACGGGTGCTGGAATTATGGATCTGCGGATCACCTGAGGCGAGAGTGTCCTATGTTGGCTGGTGGCCAAGTGCGTGCTCCTGTTGTTGCTGCACCGTAGAGAGGTCGTGGGCGCGGCCGTGGAAATTTCCAGCGGAGAGAGGAAGGTGGCCGAGAAGTGGCCCATGTTGTGGCTATTCAGCCTGAAGGAGGAGGTCAAGCTAGGGTGTATGCTCAGCGGGAAGGGAGGAATGATGCGGATGTTATTGCAGGTACTTTTACTTTGCAATCCTTGTCATTGCTTTCCTTGATAGATTCTGGATCTACGCATTCATATATTTTGCGTGAGCATGCTGAATTGCTTGGTTTGCCTGTTGAGTCTTTGGATGTTGGTGTTCGTGTCACTAGTTCTTTTGGTGAGACTGTTGTGACTCGAAAGCTGTATAGAAGGTGTCCTTTGGTTGTGCAAGAACATGTTTTTCATGTTGACCTTATGGAGTTGCCTTTCTATGGTTTTGATGTAATCCTTGGTATGGATTGGCTTGCTGAGCATCGTGTTGTTGTGGATTGTGAAAATAAGCGAGTTTCGTTGAAGCTTGCGGATGATTATGAAGTTGTTGTGGTTGGTGAGAATGTGAAGTTTCTTGCCAATGTGGTTTCTACCTTGGAAGCGAGCAGGATGCTGAGGCAAGGTTGTGAAGCTTATCTAGCTTTTGTGATGAATCCTAGTTCTAAGGAGTTGCGGGTGCAAGATATCAGAGTTGTGAAGGAGTTCCCTGGTGTGTTTCCTGAGGAGTTGCCTGGTTTACCTCCTAATCGTGAGGTGGAGTTTGGAATTGAGCTGTATGAGAATACGACTCCTGTGTCCATTACCCCTTATAGAATGGCACCTAAGGAGCTGAAGACGCAGCTGCAAGAGTTGCTTGATCGTGGTTTCATTCGGCCGAGTGTGTCACCTTGGGGAGCACCGGTCTTGTTTGTGAAGAAGAAGGATGGCACTATGAGAATGTGCATTGATTACCGTCAGCTGAACAAGTTGACTATCAAGAATCGGTATCCTTTGCCGAGGATTGACGATCTCTTTGATCAATTTCGGGGAGCAGCGGTGTTCTCTAAAATTGACTTGAGGTCAGGGTATTACTAGTTGAAGGTGAAGGATGTGGATGTGCCTAAGACAGCTTTCAGGACAAGGTATGGGCATTATGAGTTCATTGTGATGCCGTTTGGTTTGACAAATGCTCCTGCTGCTTTCATGGACATGATGAACCGTGTGTTTCATGAATACCTGGACAAGTTTGTTGTGGTGTTCATTGATGATATCCTCGTGTACTCGCGTACTGAGGAGGAGCATGAAGAGCATTTGAGGGTTGTGTTGCAAGCTTTGTTGGAGAATCAGCTTTATGCTAAGCTGAGCAAGTGTGAGTTCTGGCTTAAGGAGGTGGTGTTTCTTGGGCATGTAGTTTCTGCTGAGGGGATTCGTGTCGATCCTCAGAAGATTGAGGCGGTGACTAATTGGAAGGTTCCTAAGTCTGTTCATGAGGTCCGTAGTTTCCTTGGTTTGGCGGGATACTACCGGAGGTTTGTGGATGGGTTTTCTAAGATTGCTGCACCTTTGACGAAGTTGTTGCAAAAAGATGTTAAGTATGAGTGGACGGAAGCGAGACAGCAGGCTTTTGAGAAGCTGAAGGCGGCTTTGACGCAAGCTCCTATCTTGGTTCAGCCTGAATCAGGAAAAGAGTTTGTGGTCTACAGTGATGCGTCCTATGTTGGTTTGGGATGTGTGCTGATGCAAGAGGGTAAGGTTGTGGCTTATGCATCGCGACAGCTGAAGGTGCATGAGCGCAATTATCCTACGCATGATATTGAGTTGGCTGCAGTGGTTTTTGCTCTGAAGATTTGGAGACATTATCTGTATGGTGAGAAGTGTACTGTGTACACGGATCACAAGAGTTTGAGGTATCTGATGTCTCAGAAAGAGTTGAATCTTAGGCAGCGGCGTTGGTTGGAGTTGCTCAAGGATTATGATTTGACGATTGAGTACCATCCTGGAAAGGCTAATGTGGTAGCGGATGCCTTAAGTAGGAAGGTAGCTGTTGAGCTGAGGGCTATGTTTGCTAGTTTGAGTATTTCGCGTGACGGTGGTCTTGTAGCTGAGTTGCAAGTGAAACCATCTATGGTTCAGTTGATCAAGGAAAAGCAGTTGCTGGATGATTCCTTGGTGTCTCATGTTCAGGATATCGCGGAGGGTAGGCCTTCGGATTTCTGTTTTAACGATGATGGTGTGTTGTGTTTTGGGAGTCGAATAGTAGTGCCCAATGATGCTGAATTGAGGCGTGCTATTCTGACTGAAGCTCATAGTAGTCCTTTTGCTATGCACCCTGGTAGTACTAAGATGTATCGTGATCTTCGTGATGAGTACTATTGGGTGGGTTTGAAGAAGGATGTTGCAGAGTTTGTGAGCAAGTGTTTGGTGTGTCAGCGAGTTAAGGCTGAGCATCAGGTTCCTTCAGGGTTGTTGCAACCGTTGAGAATCCCTGAATGGAAGTGGGAAAGGGTTACCATGGATTTTGTATCTGGTTTACCTTTGTCTCCATCGAAGAAGAATTCTGTGTGGGTGATTGTGGATCGCCTGACGAAGTGTGCGCATTTCTTGCCTTTGCATACTACGTTTTCTTTGGATAAGCTTGCGGAGCTGTACATTGCTGAGATTGTGCGGCTGCATGGTGTACCTAAGTCGATTGTGTCGGATAGGGATCCGAGGTTCACATCGCGTTTCTGGCAGTGTTTGCATCAAGCTTTGGGCACAAGGTTGAATTTCAGTACATCCTATCATCCTCAGTCGGATGGTCAGTCTGAGCGAGTTATCCAGGTTTTGGAGGATATGTTGAGGTGCTGCGTGATTGAGTTCCAAGGCTCTTGGGAGAAGCATTTGCCTTTGGTAGAGTTTGCTTATAACAATAGTTATCAGGCGAGTATTCAAATGGCACCTTATGAGGCTTTGTACGGGAGGAAGTGTAGGACTCCTCTTTGTTGGGCTGAAATGGGTCAGAAGTTGGTTTCGATGCCGGCTTTGTTGAAAGGAACCACCGAGAAGGTGAAGCTCATTTGTGAGCGTTTGAAGGCAGCTTCTGATCGGCAAAAGTCTTATACGGATTTGAAGCGTAAGGAGATTGAGTATGCGGTGGGCGATCGTGTGTTCTTGAAGGTTTCGCCTTGAAAAAAGGTGATGAGGTTTGGCCGGAAGGGTAAGTTGAGCCCTAGGTACATTGGACCATATGAGGTGGTTGAGCGTGTGGGTCCTGTTGCGTACAAGTTGAGGCTACCTCAAGAGTTGGAGAAGATTCATGATGTGTTTCATGTTTCTATGCTCCGGAAGTATAGATCTGATCCTTCGCATGTGATGCCTGTGGAGGAGGTGGAATTGAATCCAGATTTGACCTATGATGAGGAACCGGTGAAGGTTCTGGATTCGGATAGCAAGGTTCTTCGTGGCAAGACCATCGAGTTGGTAAAGGTGCTGTGGAAGCATCGTGGTGTTGAGGAAGCCACGTGGGAGCGGAAGGAAGACATGCTGAAGCAGTTTCCTTATCTCTTTCCTTCAGGTAAATTTCGAGGACGAAATTTCTTAAGGGGGGAGAGTTGTAACGCCCCGGTTTTGGGCTTAGAAGTTTGGGCGTTGACCGGTTCGGTCAAAGTGCTGTTCGAATATATAAAGGTGAAATTAGGAAAGCCTAGTTCGGGTTGCATTAAAAATATGGAAAAATGTTCTAAAATCATCTTTTAATATATATAAGTGAACTGTGAAATCAATTTTACAAAATGAGGTTTGGAAGGGTGACATTTTGGCTAGTGACCAAAATGTAATTTTTGAAAGTTGCATGACTGTTTTAGAAAGGATTGAAACTTTGAATCTTTAAGGAGCTATTTACCCAAAGGGAGTTTCTCCAGATTTTTATAAGATATTTTATGATTAATTCTGATTTTTAAACATAAAGAAAGTGGAGGGAAGTTATTTCTAACTAATTTTCCTAAAATCTCATTTTCCTTTTCTCTCATTTTCTCTCAACCCAAACATTCTCTCCAGAGCTTTTTCCTCTGATTTTGTCACCTAAATATCTCTTTTCAATTCTCCTTGGATTCCTAATCATCTCATCAACAAAACCTCACCAATTGCTAATTGGATTTTCAAGATTTTGGTTCTAAAAAGGGAGAAACTCAAGTTTGGAGGCAAGATTTGATGATTTTTGATGGATTTTCGTTTGATCTGTTAAAGCTGTGTTTTGAGGCGTGTTTTTGATGTTAAATGAATGTTAATTTGATCAGGAATTGAGTTTTGATTAATGCAATCCCGGATAGGTTGAATTTCCTAAGTTTATCTTGTGATTCTTGGTTGTTTTTGGAGTGATCTTGTGGATCTGATGTTGCTGGAGGTATAAGGATGTTATTAGATCCTTTTTAGATGTTAAGTGATGTTAAAGGATGTTTAGTTTTGATGGTTTATGGCTGGGCTTTGTTGAGGAGTTGTTTGGATGCATTTTCGGTTGTGTTTGGTGGCCGAAAATGGAGTGTGGATGAGAGCATCGAGTTTAGGTGCTTTCATTGAAGCTATTAATGCATGATGATGCATTAATCCTCTGCTTTGATGTGTTTAAAACAGGGGAGTCATCTTTGGATCCAAGAGAAGGTGATCCGGAAGCTTGATTTGTGTTTCGGCAAGAGGCGAAACGGAATCGGTGAGTGAAATTGGGTTTTCGGCTTTGAAACCAATGTCTTGGGAGCTTAGTCTAAGTCTAAACAACTTTACTAAGCTCAAGTGTAAGTTTTCGGAAAAACTCTCTAGTGGTGGCCATGGTTTGGTTGTTATGCAATGTGGTTTATTGCAAGTTTTAAATTCTGTTTTGAAAGCATGATTTAGCATGGTTATTGCTGATTTTGTAAGCCATATGTTGAAGGAAACTCAAGGTAAGAGTTCCTTGTTTTTGAACATTGTTTAAATGTGATTTGATGCTTAAAAATGCATGATGTTTATGGCTTGGTTTAATGCTTTAAAACAGTGGATATAATGATGATAATGATGCATATTGGTAACTGATGTTAAGGTCACAAAGGTGGTTAAAAGTCCTTGTGTGAGCCTTGTATATTTAAGAACATCAAGGTTGTTAAAAGTCCTTGGATGGTTCTTGGTAAGATCACAAAGGTGGTTAAAAGTCCTTGTGTGGATCTTGGAAAGTTTATGAACATCAAGGTGGTTAAAAGTCCTTGGATGGTTCATGGTTAAGGCTCAAGGTGGTTAAAAGTCCTTGGAAAGCCTTGGTTACTTAAGAACTCCAAGGTGGTTAAAAGTCCTTGGGAGATTCTTGTTAAGGACACAAAGGTGGTTAAAAGTCCTTGTGTGGTCCTTGCCATGGTGTTTAAAAGTCCATGGGTCCATGGTGTTTAAAAGTCCATGGGGATAAGATTACAATGGTGTTTAAAAGTCCATGTGTGAATCTTATGAGAATTGTATCACTTGTTGCCAATATGACTTATTATGAATTGAAGCATGAGATGCTTGTTTGAATTGTTAAAGAGCATGTTAAATGAAGTTGAAGCATGAGATGCTTGTTTAAAATGTTTAAGAACATGTTTAATGTTGCTTGAAGCATGATTTATAAATGAGTTTTATAAATTCATTATTGGATGGTTTTTAATGAGCATTCCTCACTAAGCTTTTGCTTACGCTCTCTTTCGTTTTCTTAAACCAATAATGCAGAGCATTAAGGTGCATTGAGGGCAGCAAGGAAGGCAAGCAATCAAGTGGAAGTTAAGCTCAAGTATGGGAAGGTTTTCTTAAACACCTTTAGCTTTTGGCATTTGGCAATGGGGGACCTATGTGGATGTTTTGGGAGGGGTTTTGAACTCCCTAAGTTTGTTATATGATGATGTTAATGCTGGATTATGTAATTGGCCATTATGTGCTTGGTTTGGAGTTTATTGCATGAATGGTTTGCTTGAGTAGGAAGCATGCTTATAGATTTGGGGCTTTTCATATTTGATGCTTAATTGTTGAGTGGTTGATGCAAATATGTTCTTTATAGGTTGAATTTCATGCTGGTAAAGTTTGGTAGCGTTTGGAGCATGTATGGTTGATCAATTGTGTGTTTAAGCAAGCTTTTTGCTGCATTCTGTGCATGTCGTTTCGGAACAGTAGCCACCGTTTCGGAACGGGTGCCTTGTAGCAACCCAGGCGCCCGAAACGGGGGACACCGTTCTGAAACGGAAAGCTCTCTGCCAGCCCTCATTTCGATACGCGTTGCGGAACGGCCCCGCGTTTCGAAACAGGTTCTTCCTGTTTCGGAACACCTGACAGTTGGGGGCTGACATAGGCAGTTATATGTTTTGAAATGTTTATGTTTTAGTCCTGAATTTTGTTTGTGCAATTGTATGAGTTTGGGATGTCCGTTTGAGCTGAAATTTGGCAGTGAAGCATGAAACCTGATTAATTTCAAGATGGTAACTCTAATTTGGGTTAAGACCTTATAATTTACAGAATTTACAATTTGGTCCCTAAAGTTGTAAATTGTTCAATTGGGTCCCTGTTTGATCTCTGATGTTTATGATCTTTGAGCATGTTGTTTGTATGATCATAACTAGGGTTAATGTGCATCTAGACAAGTTTAAAAAGAAAAAAAAGGGTCGTTAATCAAGGTTGACTTTCGGGTTGACTTTGGTTTTCCCCGTGTGACTTTCTTAATTCGGGTCAACCGTCTAGGCCGGGTTAAGGGGGTTACAGATATAATGTGAGCTTTGCCAAAGCAATGTCACATTTATCTATCTTAGTTAAACGCGAAGAATAAGCTAGTGATATTCGTCGGTTGAGATATTGGTATTGACTTAGCTGGGTTGTTCTAATAGGATTAGAAAACCTAGTGGTTAAAAGTTTTGGTTAATCATAAGATGATTTAAAGAACAAGAGTTGTTCGCCAAAAAATGAGGAATTACATGAGATGTAATTAGTAAGGTGTTACTTACCTAAATAACCATTTCCTAAAAGACTGGCCAAAGCTGATTTAGGAATGGTGAAATATGGATCCTCACTCACTAGAAAAACTATCGAAACGTTTTTCCGAAATTAAAACTAGAGGGTTTTTAATTTTGAAGAAAATAGTGGGAGTAAATTTATAGTAAAGACCTATCTATAAATTTTAAAATTTAGTAAAACTTATGTAGCATATTTTCTTTGTTGTAGAATTAATGGCAAATAATACTCTATCTTGCGATCTATCCTTGAGAAGGATAAGCTCAATGGCATAAACTTCCTTGACTGGTTCCGCAATTTGAGAATTGTTCTCAAACAGGAAAAGAAGGAATATGTCATTGAAGAACCTGTTCCTGATGAACCGGTTGCCACTGCTTCCAGAGCTGACAAAGACAAGTTTAAGAAACACATGGATGACATGTTGGATGTCGGTTTTCTTATGCTTGCCTCCATGACCCATGAGCTTCAGAAGCAACATAAGGACATGGTAGCTTATGATATGATTCAAAATCTCAAGGAGATTTATGAAGGGCAAGCTCGTCAAGAGAGGTACGAGACCTCTAAAGCTCTGTTTCAAAGCAAGATGAGTGAGGGATCTCCCGTAGAAGCTCACGTCATCAAAATGATGGGCTACATCCAAACGTTGAAGAAGCTCGGCTTTCTGCTGAAAGCCGAATTAGCTACTGATGTCATCCTACAATCGTTGCCGGATAGTTTCAATCAGTTCGTCCTTAATTTCAATATGAATGAAATTAACAAGACGTTGCCACAGTTGCTCGGCATGTTAAGAACTACTGAAATCAACCTGAAGAAGGTAGGACCTAAACCTGTTCTGATGGTCCGCAAGGGCAAGAAGAAAGGTAAATCGACAACAAAGTCTAAAGGTGATGGTAAGACCAAAACCGATGGAAAGGAGACATTGAAACCTAAGAAGGGAATCAAGAAGGATGGAAAATGTTTCCATTGCGGCAAGACCTGACATTGGAAGAGAAACTACCACACACACCTACAAGAAGTCAAGAAAGCAAAAACGAGTGAGGCATCAACCTCAGAGGCTTCTAAAAAGAAGGCATCAGAATAGACATGGACCTGCGAATGGAAATAAAGCAAGAGTTGCTACATCATCCATTAGGACATGTGTTTTTGCTTAAATAGATTTGTTTTAGTTTTTAAGATTATTATTTTGTGCCTAAGTTTTAGTTATCTTGTAAGGACAAGATATTTTAATTTTGAGATTATTTAAATAAATGTTATTCTTTTAATATCTTATGGCACAACGAATCAATGATCTTTAAACTAATCAAATCAATAATATTTATAAGATAAATAAAACAAATGACTAATCTCAAACTCATAAAAAGTATTAAGGTAATTTGATGAGATCAAATTCAAGAATATTTAAAGTTTGATGAAGTTTCAGAGAATGTGGGATTGTCCCATAATTAAATCCCACAAGTGGAACGAAAAGTCTTTGAAAGAGAATAAAATATGTTAGGCATGTTTTGATTCAGAACAAGTCATTTTCGACTTCTTTACACACTAGAAAAACAACTATCATACTTAATCGTGTTTTTTTCCCGAAACGTCGTATAAGATATGGACTAAGAATTGTTCTAGAATACCTTTGAAGTTTTAAGGTTACTTACATGTTAAAATGTTTACAAAGTTCGAACCTTAAAAACTCCATTTGTTGTTTATCCTAACGAGAACAAAGCGTTTGTTTCTCAAACGAGAGTTTATCTTGAAAGAGATTAATTCTCACAAAGGGATATTATTTCTTCAACTTTAACGAGAACAAAATATTTGTTGCTCAAACGATAGTTTATCTCGAAAGAGAATAATTATCACTAAGGGATTTCATTTTTTCAACGAGAACAAAATGTTTGTTGCTCAAACGAGAGTTTCTCTCGAAAGAGATTACCTCTCACAAAAGGAAAAAAAAAGAAATTTGGAATGTGAAGAAATTTTAGACAACAAATTTATGAACCAAAGATTGAGAATGTTCCACAAATGATCAAGGAACATTGGAACAAAATACAACCATTGTGTTGATCCTTAAGAGAATACCATATACTTGAGAAATATGAATTTCTCACTATCCGTACATGGAAACACTCTACTTTTCGGATCAAGATAAAGACTAGGTCTTATCAGAAAGCAATGGTGAGCCCAAAATTCGAGAAATGGCTAAGAGCCATGAGATATGAGATGGAATTTATGTCTAGAACCAAGTATAGACTTTGGTTACCTAAAAGGGTAAAACCTAAGAGGTATGGACGAGTTTTTCAAAAAGGAAAAACCGATATGGATGATAAAACATACAAAGGATGATTCGTAGCTAAAAGTATTCGACAAACTTCATAGTATAGACTATGATAAAGCATCTTCCTTGTAGCTATGTTTAATCCATCTTAATCTCACTTGCAAGTAGTTACATATGATGATTATGTAATCAAGGAATGTCAAAACCACTTTCCTAAGGGAAAACTTGAAATAGATGTGTACATAACACATCCAGAAGGTTTTGTCACTCCAGTAAACACTTGGAAGGTATGTAAGCTACAAAGGTCTATCCGTAGACTAAGGCAAGCTTCTCGAAGTTGGGATATTCGTTTTAGAAGATACAATCAAAAAGTTTGGTTTATCTAGAAACAAAAAGGAGTCTTGTTTTCAAAAAGAGCTAGTAGGAGCATTGTTACTTTCCTAAGTATTGTATGTAGATGACATACTCATCAAAAGGAACTAAAGATTGCAATCAGTTTTGCATTAATAAAAGATACTGTGAGTTAGCAACATGAGACAATATCTAACTCTACAACATAGGCTGAATGTATTACAGTTGACATAGCAATAAAGAAGGATGTTTGAATCTAAAGGGTTCACTTCTGAACTAAGGGTTGTTCCTAGCATATTAGATGCTACATAACTCTGTTATGATGGAACCTTTGCGTAAGCAAATAAAACCCAGATCTCATCAATAAATCTAAACATATTCTAAAGTACTTACATCTTGGAGATGTGAAAGTATGCAACATACGCACAAAGTTGATAACTTTGTCAACTCCCTGACAAAGCTTTTGACACAACATAAGCATGTCAGTTACACTAAGCCATATCGTATTAGATACGAGAATGATTGGTCTTAGTGCTAGTGGGAGATTGTTGGAGTATGACCAAAGACCAATCATATGATGATTGAATAGACATACTATTTTACTAGATTTATCAAGTAATGGCATTGCCGTTATTATCATTTGGTATGTTTCTATGCATCAAACTAACCATTGGATGATAATGTCCATACAATAATACGATTATTGTTAAATGGATCCTTAGTCGAATATTATTACGCGTATGGATAGTGATAATATATAAAGACTAATATGTGGTTGATTGATAACAAGTGTTGTCATTGACATAGAGATGTCAAAATCAACACATAAGTATTTGTTAGAGAACAACATACTAGATTGACCCGCTATGAGCATGTTTCTTGGGTAATTATGTGACAGTCACAACATTGCTCATGATAAACATATGTATAATCCTCAGACTTGAGATCAACATGATTTCAACATAAAGATTTACGTATTTTGACATAGTCAAACGTGTGTCGTAATTGACTACATTATAAAGACTGATGATTGGATACGTGATGACCTATGTAGTGAAATATGGTTCATCAAGAAAGGATTTGTCCCTCCTAGATAATGGGAGAAATACCTTCGGCCACTTGATTGAGTGAGATTAGAAAATGCCTGGCCATGCTCGAATATTATGATATGAGATATCATAGAGATTCGTTTATCATAATCTACTCAAGACATCAAGAAACACTAGATGGACAACGCAAATGTGACTAACCCGTGACTTGTGTTCATCTAAGAATAAAGGACAAAAGGATGAAATACATAAAGGAAGTTTATTCAAGAATTAGGAAAGTCAAACCATGACTTCATGCAACTTAGGTAGCAATGATGTATTGCTAGATGCCACTCATTGTTTGTAAAATTAGAACAGTTCTAATTTTGCTGCTAACGTTGCATGAACCTACAAAGGTCACACCCTTCGAATGAAACAAACAAAAATTGGAAATCATACTCCCTATTTTAGGGAGGTTGCCGAAAATCCCCTATGGGATGGGGGAAATCGGCAACTCCCTTAACTGGGAATAATATTGGATAAATATTGTATTTATCAAATATTATTTTGAGTACGGAAAATATTTAGAGACTTAAATATTATAGAATAAGATTCTAGAAATTTAAATATATATTTGGAATTTATATAATGTATATTTAATTCCAAGTTTATGTAGAATTAGATTCTACATAATTAAAAATATATATTTAAATATATTTAAATCCAAGTAAAGATAGAATGAGATTCTATATAATAAAAATATATATTTGGATTAAATATAATGTATATTTAAATCCATGTTTTATGTAGAATAAGATTCTACACAATTAAATATATATATTTCATTTAATATTATTAAATATAATGTATATTTAATATAAACCAATTTCAAGTAGAATTAGATTCTATGAATTTTGGTTGAACTTGGATTTAAGGAATTCAACTAGAATTAAGTCTTTGAATACTATTTAAAGGGACAAGGGCTAGCAACCAAATCATCCCTATTCCTCCTTGCAAATTTCGACATATCCCTGGGAATTCCCCTCTGGAATTTTCGACAAGTCCCAGATTTCTTCTAAGAAGCTGTTCGATATTTTTCTGGTGTTCCTCTTGCCCTCTGGCGATTTCCTAGTTCGAATCCAAGTCCCGGTAGAACCCCTGGTCGATTTCATACTCCCTCAGAAATCCCTGGAGGGATTTCGACTTCTCCCTGGAAGGTGTTCAAACCTGTCGAAATTTATCCCTAAGTGTTAGGGAGGCGGAAACTTTGTTCGTTTTGTTCGGGTGGACTCCGTAGAGGTCGTTGCGAACCTGTGATGATTCCGGTTTTACTTGACGTGGTTATTCCAACATAACGTCAGTTTTCTTGTTTCCAGAGTTTTAAAAGGTAACTCTTCATCTTTTCACCCCGGATTCGTTCCTGTACATGGATCCTGGCTGGATTACGTCGGATTAATTTTTCCGCTGCGCCACGGGGCGTGCCAACGTGACCCAACACTTTGCTGATGTGGATTCTTGTATAGTGCTTTAGCCGTTGCCCATTCACTGTGAATTCATGGTCATCTTTGTTGGATTTTATGGTGACTGAACCATGGGGGAATGCTTTTGCCACCTCGAAGGGTCCAGACCAACTTGATTTCAACTTTCATGGGAACAACTTTAATCGAGAATTGAAGAGTAGATACTACTGCCCGGGCATGAACTGTCGCGGCAGCAACTTCCTGTCGTGCCACTTCTTGGTTTTTTCCGTATATATCTTTGTATTATCGTATGCTGCAGCTCTGAATTGTTCAGTTTCTTTGAGGTCCAGGAGTCTTTTTTGACTGGCTTTTTCCCAGTCTAAGTTTACCATCTTGATAGCGCAGTATGTCTTGTGTTCAATCTAGACAGGTTCGTGGCAGCTTTTTTCATATACTAGCCTATAGGGTGACATGCCCAATAGGGTTTTGAAAGCAATTCAATATGCCCATAATGCATCGTGGATCCGGAAAGACCAATCTTTCCTAGATGGGTTAACCACCTTTTCAATGATGCTTTTCAGTTCTCTATTTGAGATTTCAGCCTGTCTGTTGGTTTGAGGATGGTATGTCGTGGCAAGCTTATGCGTGACACCATATTTTGCCAATGCCTTGGCAATCAGTTTGTTATTAAAGTGCTTCCCTCGTCACTTATTATGGCTCTGGGAACTTCAAACCTTGCAAAGATGTGTTTGTGGAGAAAGTTTAATACGGTCTTGGAGTCATCCTTTGGTGTAGCTATGGCTTCTTCCCTTGGACATGTAATCTACTGCCAGTAATATGTATAAGTTCCCACAGGATGATTGGAACGGGCCCATAAAATCAATTCCCCATACGTCAAATAATTTGACTTCCAATATATTCTGTAATGGCATCTCATTTCTCCTTGAAATATTGCTTGTTCGCTGGCATCTATCGCACTGCTTGTAGTATGCCTGGGCATCCTTGTATAATGTTGGCCAGTAGAATCCTGATTGGAGGACCTTGGCGGCGGCTATGGTTCCTCCAAAATATCCTCCACATGTTGAGTTATGGCGATGTTTGAGGATTACATGTTGTTCTTCCTCTGGTATGCATCTCCAAATTACCTGGTCTGCACATTCTTTAAAAAGGAGAGGTTCGTCCCAATAATAATGTTTTGCATCATTTTGGAACCTCTTTTTCCCTTGGTAATTCATGTCAGGAGGAAAATGCCACTAACTAGAAAATTTACGATGTCAGCGTACCAGGGTGTGGTGGAGTCTATCTTGGCTGCCAGAGAGTCTACCACGGTGGCTATGGCGTACGCTGCCTCGGCAGCTGTGAGGTCTGCTGCTGCGGCGGCTAAGATTTGTTCATCCGGGAAATTCTCTTGGATTTCCGTCGCATCTGTAGGTCTCCCCTCTATTCGTGACAAGTGATCAGCCACCTGATTTTCTATCCACTTCCTATCTTTAATTTCTACGTCGAACTCTTACAGGAGTAGGATCCATCGTATCAGCCTTGGTTTTGTATCTTTCTTTGAGAACATGTATTTGATGGTTGAGTGATCTGTGTGCACTATCACCTTTGCCCCAAGGAGGTATGCTTGGAATTTATCGAAAGCAAAGACTACTACCAATAGTTCCTTTTCGGTGGTAGTGTAGTTCACTTGGGCCTCGTTAAGTGTCTTGATGGCGTAGTATATGACATAGAGGACTTTATTTTTCGTC
This sequence comes from Hibiscus tridactylites, assembly GCA_958450335.1. Taxonomy (NCBI): domain Eukaryota; kingdom Viridiplantae; phylum Streptophyta; class Magnoliopsida; order Malvales; family Malvaceae; genus Hibiscus; species Hibiscus tridactylites. The sequence goes on along the minus strand of OY288267.1, from coordinate 62,722,575 downwards.
TGCCTGAGCACTGCCCCGGCAGCGTGGTTAATGGCATCACACATTATTACAAAGGGCATAGTCCAATCCGGGGGTACTACAATGGGGGCTGCTACCAATTTCTGCTTTAATGTGTCAAATGCCTCAGTGCATTGATCATCGAAGTTGAAGGGCTTATCCTGATCAAGTAAATAACGCAATGGTTTAGTGATTTTCGAAAAAAATTCAATAAAACGTCGATAAAAACCATCGTGTACCAGAAAACTCATGATCCCTTTAATGTTGGTGGGCAGCAGCAGTTTTCTATAACATCAATTTTTTCTCTGTCAACTTCGATGTCGCGGCTGGAAATTTTATGGCTGTAACCCCCTTAACCCGGCCTAGACGGTTGACCCGAATTAAGAAAGTCACACGGGGAAAACCAAAGTCAACCCGAAAGTCAACCTTGATTAACGACCCTTTTTTTTTCTTTTTAATCTTATCTAGATGCACTTTAACCCTAATGGTGATCACACAAACATCGTATTCAAAGATCACAAACATCAGAGATCAAACAGGGACCCAATTGAACAAATTACAACTTTAGGGACCAAATTGTAATTTCTGATAATTAAAAGGACTTAACCCAAATTAATCTTACCAACTTGAAATTAGTCAGGTTTCATGCTTCTCTGTGAAATTTCAGCTCAAAAGGACTTCCCAAACTCATACAATTGAACAAACAAGTTTCAGGACCAAAATGCAAACAATTCAAAACATATAACCGCCCATGTCAGCCCCCAACGGTCGACCGTTCCGAAACAGGTTGACCCCGTTTCGAAACACGGGCCGTTCCGCAACCAGTACCGCAACGGGGGTCTGGCAGAGGCCAAACCGTTTCGAAACGGTGCATGCCGTTTCGGACCCCTGGGTTCATTCCAGGCACCCGTTCCGAAACGGTGCACACTGTTCCGAAACGCCCTGCACAGATTTGCTCCAAATGCATTCCAAAACATGCAATTGATCATTCAAACATGCTCCACTTGCTACCAAACTTTACCAGCATGCAATTCAACATATATAGGACACACTTGCATCAACAATTCACCAAAACAACATCACAAGCAAAAAGCCCCAATTCTATAGGCATGCTTCCTACACAAGCTAGCTATTCAAGCACAAACTTCCACAACAAGCATATAATGATCCAATCCAAAAACCAGCATTCATATCATCATTCAACATACTTAGGGAGTTCCAAACACCTCCCAAAACATACACATTGGTCCCCCATTGCCAAATTACCCAAAAGCTAAAAAGTACTTATAAAACCTTCCATACATTGAGCTTTACTTGAACTAGAATGCTTGCCCTCCTTGCTGCCCCTCAAGGTTCTTTAATGCTCTGCATTATTGAATTAAGAAAACGAGAGAGCGTAAGCAAAAGCTTAGTGAGGAATGCTCTTAAAAACCATTCAATAATGCAATTAAAAACATTTACAAATCATGCTTATAATCAACCTTTGCACATGCTCAAAAACATACTTAAAACAAGCAATCTCATGCTTCAACATAAACATAACATGTCATATTGGCTCAAGTGACAATTTCCATTTTCTTAAAACAAGTTCATCAACTTCCCAAGGACTTTTAAACACCTTGGCCCCAAGGACTTTTAAACACCTTGGCCATGGACTTTTAAACACCATGAATGAGGACCACACAAGGACTTTTAACCACCTTTGTGTCCATAGCTTGAATCACCCCAAGGACTTTTAAACACCTTGGCCCCAAGGACTTTTAAACACCTTGGCCCCATGGACTTTTAAACACCATGGAAAGGATCACCTAAGGACTTTTAACCACCTTAGTGTCCGCAACAAGAATCATCCAAGGACTTTTAACCACCTTGATGTTCTTAAGTAACAAGGCTCACTCAAGGACTTTTAACCACCTTAGTGACCTTAACATTTTCAAAACATCACTTGCCAATATACATCTTTTACATCATATAATCCACTGTTTTAAAGCATTAAACCAAGCCATATTCAACATGCATTTCAAAGCATCAAACCACATTATTTCAATGTATAAAATCAAGGAACTCCTACCTAGAGATACCTTCAACATATGGCTTAAAACATCAGCAAATACCATGCTAAAACATGCTTTCAAAACAGTAATTAAAACATGCAAATCACCATTTTGCATCACAACAAAGTCATGGCCACCACTAGAGAGAAATTCCGAAAACTTACACTTGAGCTTAGCAAAGTTGTTTAGACTTAGACTAAGCTCCCAAAACCTTCAAACCTTGGTTTTAAAATCTGAAAACCCAACTTCACTCACCGATTTCCACTTTGCTTCAAGCCAAAGCACCAAATCAAGCTTCCGGATCAACAACTCTTGGATCCAAGGATGCCTCCCCTGTTTCAACACATCAAAGCAGAGGATTAATGCATCATCATGCATTAATTGCTTCAATGAAAGCACCTAAACTCGCTGCTCTCATCCAACCTCCATTTTCGGCCACCAAACACAACCGAAAATGCATCCAAACCACTTTTAAACAAAGCCCAGCCATAAACCAGCAAAACCACACTTCCATAAACATCATATAACATCTAAAAACAACCTATTAACATCCTTATACCTCCAGCAACATCAGATCACCAAGATCACCTCAAAAACAACCTTGAAACACAAGCTAAACTTAGGAAACTCAACCTATCCGGGATTGCATCAATCAAAACTCAATTCCTTATCAATTTAGAGTTCATTTAACATCAAAAACACATCTCAAATCACAGATTAATCAGATCTAACGAAAATCATGAAAAATCATCAAATCTTGCATTATAAGCCAAGATCCATTTCACCACTTTAAAACCTTTAATTAAACATCAACTTAGGATTGAAAACTTAGGAATTTCAGTAAAGAACTGATAGTTTAGAGGAGAAGGACGTTCTTACCTCCAAACTTGAGTTTCTCCTCTTTTTGGAATCAAAATCCTTGTTGAAACAAGTAGCAATTGAAGAGGTTTTGAAGATATGTTGATTAGGAATCAAATGAGAGTTGAAAGGAGGGATTTAGGTGAAGAAATCAGAAGCAATTCTCTGGAAAAGGAGTGTTTGGATTGAGAGAAAAAGAGAGAAAGAAAATTAGGAAAAGTTGGTTATAAAAATCTAAAATAGCCAAATGGCTTTCCCTCCACTTTTGATATCATTTAAAATCAGATTTTAGACTTAAAATATCTTAGAAAAATCTGGAGAAACTCCCTTTGGGTAAATAGCTCCTTAAAGATTCAAAGTTTCAACCCTTTATAAAACAGCCACCAAACTTGCAAAAATTACATTTTGGTCACTAGCCAAAATGTCACCCTTCCAAAACTCATTTTCCAAAATTGATTTCACAGTTCACTTAATTATATTAAAAGATGATTTTAGAACATTTTTCCATATTTTTAATGCAACCCGAACTAGGCTTTCCTAAATTCACCTCTTTAGATTCGAACAGCACTTTGACCGACCAGTCAACGCCCAAGACTTCTAAGCCCAAAATCGGGGCGTTACAACTCTCCCCCCTTAAGAAATTTCGTCCTCGAAATTTACCTGAAGGAAAAAGATAAGAAAATTGCTTCAGCATGTCTTCCTTCCGCTCCCACGTGGCTTCCTCAACACCTCGATGCTTCCACAGCACCTTCACCAACTCAATGGTCTTGCCACGAAGAACCTTGCTATCCGAATCCAGAACCTTCACCGGTTCCTCATCATAGGTCAAATCCGGATTCAATTCCACTTCCTCCACAGGCATCACATGCGAAGGATCAGATCTATACTTCCGGAGCATAGAAACATGGAACTCATCATGAATCTTCTCCAGCTCCTGAGGTAACCTCAACCGATACGCAACAGGACCCACTCGCTCAACAACCTCATATGGTCCAATGTATCTAGGGCTCAACTTACCCTTCCGACCAAACCTCATCACCTTCTTCCAAGGCGAAACCTTCAAGAACACACGGTCACCCACCGCATACTCTATCTCCTTACGCTTCAAATCCGCGTAAGATTTTTGCCGATCAGAAGCAGCCTTCAACCGCTCACAAATGAGCTTTACCTTCTCGGTGGTCCCTTTCAACAAAGCCGGCATCGAAACCAACTTTTGACCCGTTTCAGCCCAACAAAGAGGAGTCCTACACTTCCTCCCATACAGAGCCTCATAAGGTGCCATCTGTATACTCGCCTGATAACTATTGTTATAAGCGAACTCAACCAAAGGCAGATGCTTCTCCCAAGAACCTTGGAACTCAATCACACAGCATCTCAACATATCCTCCAAAATCTGAATAACTCGCTCAGACTGACCATCCGACTGAGGATGATAGGATGTACTGAAATGCAACCTTGTACCCAGAGCTTGATGCAAACACTGTCAGAAACGCGATGTGAACCTCGGATCCCTATCTGATACAATCGACTTAGGCACACCATGCAACCTCACAATCTCAGCAATGTACAGCTCTGCCAGCTTATCCAAGGAGAACGTAGTATGCACAGGCAAGAAATGCGCACACTTCGTCAGACGATCCACAATCACCCAAACAGAATTCTTCTTTGATGGAGACAAAGGTAAACCAGATACAAAATCCATGGTAACCCTCTCCCACTTCCATTCAGGGATTTTCAGCGGTTGCAACAAACCAGAAGGAACCTGATGTTCAGCCTTAACTCGCTGACACACCAAACACTTGCTCACAAACTCTGCAACATCCTTCTTCAAACCCACCCAATAGTACTCATCACGAAGATCACGATACATCTTAGTACTACCAGGGTGCATAGCAAAAGGACTACTATGACCTTCAGTCAGAATAGCACGCCTCAACTCAGCATCAGCAGGCACTACTATTCGACTCCCAAAACACAACACTTCATCATCATTAAAACAGAAATCCGAAGGTCTACCCTCCGCGATATCCTGAACATGAGACACCAAAGAATCATCCAACAACTGCTTATCCTTGATCAACTGAACCAAAGATGGTTTCACCTGCAACTCAGCAACAAGACCACCATCTCGCGATATGCTCAAGCTAGCAAACATAGCTCTCAGCTCAACAGCTACCTTCCTACTCAAGGCATCCGCAACAACATTAGCCTTTCCAGGATGATACTCTATCGTCAGATCATAATCCTTGAGCAACTCCAACCAACGCCGTTGCCTAAGATTCAACTCCTTCTGCGACATCAGATACCTCAAACTCTTGTGATCCGTGTACACGGTACACTTCTCACCATACAGATAATGCCTCCAGATCTTCAGAGCAAAAACCACTGCAGCCAGCTCAATATCATGCGTAGGATAATTGCGCTCATGCACCTTCAACTGCCGCGATGCATAAGCCACCACCTTACCCTCTTGCATCAGCACACACCCCAAACCAACATAGGATGCATCACTGTAGACCACAAACTCTTTCCCTGATTCAGGCTGAACCAAGATAGAAGCTTGCGTCAAAGCCGCCTTCAGCTTCTCAAAAGCCTGCTGTCTCGCCTCTGTCCACTCATACCTAACATCTTTCTGCAACAGCTTCGTCAAAGGAGCAGCAATCTTGGAAAAACCATCCACAAACCTCCGGTAGTATCCTGCCAAACCAAGGAAACTACGGACCTCATGAACAGACTTAGGAACCTTCCAGTTCATCACCGCCTCAATCTTCTGAGGATCAACACGAATCCCCTCAGCTGAGACCACATGCCCAAGAAACACCACCTCCCTAAGCCAGAACTCACACTTGCTCAGCTTAGCATAAAGCTGATTCTCCAACAAAGCTTGCAGCACAACCCTCAAATGCTCTTCATGCTCCTCCTCAGTACGCGAGTACACGAGGATATCATCAATGAACACCACAACGAACTTGTCCAGGTATTCATGAAACACACGATTCATCATGTCCATGAAAGCAGCAGGAGCATTTGTCAAACCAAACGGCATCACAAGGAACTCATAATGCCCATACCTTGTCCTGAAAGCTGTCTTAGGCACATCCACATCCTTCACCTTCAACTGATAATACCCTGACCTCAAGTCAATCTTAGAGAACACAGCAGCTCCCCGAAATTGATCAAAGAGATCATCAATCCTCGGCAAAGGATACCGATTCTTGATAGTCAACTTGTTCAGCTGACGGTAATCAATGCACATCCTCATAGTGCCATCTTTCTTTTTCACAAACAAAACCGGTGCTCCCCAAGGCGACACACTCGGCCAGATGAAACCACGATCAAGCAGCTCTTGCAACTGCGTCTTCAGCTCCTTCAGCTCCTTAGGTGCCATTCTATAGGGAGTAATGGACACAGGAGTTGTATTCTCATACAGCTCAATTCCAAACTCCACCTCGCGATTAGGAGGTAAACCAGGCAACTCCTCAGGAAAAACACCAGGAAACTCCTTCACAACCCTGATATCCTGCACCCTCAGCTCCTTAGAACTAGGATTCATCACAAAAGCTAGATAAGCTTCACAACCTTGCCTCAGCATCCTACTCGCCTCCAAGGTAGAAACAACATTGGCAAGAAACTTCACATTCTCACCAACAACAACCACTTCATAATCATCCGCAAGCTTAAGCGAAACCCGCTTATTCTCACAATCCACAATAGCACGATGCTCAGCAAGCCAATCCATACCAAGAATCACATCAAAACCATAAAAGGGAAACTCCATAAGATCAACATGAAAGACATGTTCTTGAACAACCAAAGGACATCTTCTATAAAGCTTTCGAGTCACAACAGTTTCACCAAAAGAACTAGTGACACGAACACCAACATCCAAAGACTCAACAGGCAAACCAAGCAATTCAGCATGCTCACGCAAAATGTATGAATGCGTAGATCCAGAATCAATCAAAGAAAGCAACGACAAGGACTGCAAAGTAAAGGTACCTGCAATCACATCTGTATCATTCCTTCCCTCGCGCTGAGCATACACCCTCGCCTGGCCTCCACCCTCAGGCTGAATAGCCACAACATGGTCTACTCCACGACCACCTTCCTCACGCCTCTGAAAATTACCACGGCCGCGCCCACGACCTCTCTGCGCTGCAGCAACAACAGGAGCACGCTCTTGGCCACCAGCCAACCTCGGAAAATCTCGCCTCAAGTGGTCAGCAGAACCACAATTCCAGCATCCAAAGCCAGCTGCCGCAACAGGAGCTTGCACCTCCCTCACAGCACGAGGACAATCACGCTTCAAGTGACCACGTGAACCACATATCCAACAAGCACTAGGGTCAGCTCTAGCATTGCCACCCCTAGCAGGTGCACCACCACCTCTCTTAACTGAGGACTGATACCTCTGATCGCGTCCCCTCTTGTTCCGTCCACCTCCGGAACTATACTCAGCAGCCCTTTTACCAGAACTTGCTCCAGCACTCTTCGCAGACAAACTCAAATTCATCTCTATGTCCTTGGCTCGGCCCACCAATACATCAAAATCATCATATTCAGTGGCCAGCACATACATCTTTACCTCCGTTATGAGACCATAACGAAACCTTTCGCACCTCTCCCGCTCATCAGGAATCAGCTCCGGTGCATACTGACTGAGTCGCACAAACTGCACCTCATACTCAGCCACACTCATGCTCCCTTGGGTAAGAGTCATGAATTCACGCTTTTTCTCATCCAGATATCTCACTCCCAGATATCTCCTCTTGAACGCATTCTGAAAGAATGTCCAAGTGATGTCAGCTTCAGCCATTCCAGAGATTGTGGTCGTCCACCAGGTATAAGCATCGTCCTGCAGCAAGGACACAACACATCCCAACTTTTTCACATCCGTGCAGCTCATCTGTCCCAAGATACGCTTGGTACTCTCTAACCAAGCCTCAGAACTCTCAGCAGACATGCCCCTAAACTCAGTCCCACCAAGACTGCGCAGACGCTCTAAGGGTAGTCTAACACCAGCATCTCCCTGATGCCCAGCTCCTTGAGCTCCAGCTACTGCTGCTCGAAAAGCACCCGCAATAGCTTGTACCAGCATCGTCATATCAGGCATAGCTTTCCCCTGACCAACCTCAGGTCCTGCAGCTCTAGCACCAGCTGCTTCAGCTCCAGCTCTTTCCCTCTCCGCACCACCACCACCAGGTGGAGGAGGAGGTAACACAGCACTACCCACATTTTCTTCATTCTCATTCCCATCCGGGGTCGTAGCTCTCACGCTACTCCTTAACTCTCTACGTGGTGCCATACTTTTACCATGCATATCAATACAAATAAAACAAAGTCAGGCCCAGCAAGGTAAGCAATCCAAGTATTCAAGCTCAATTTCTTTCAAAATCAACACCATTTCATTAGCTTTTGTTTGGCAATGGGTACCCTCAACATGCAACATCACAGCATACATCTCAAATGCATCAACATCTCAAGCCACTGAACATGCTTTCATACAACAAGCATACAAGCCAAACATACTTCAATCATACATACAAACATTCCCAATTACTCGAGAACTCAGCTCTGATACTACCAAATGTAACCCCCTTAACCCGGCCTAGACGGTTGACCCGAATTAAGAAAGTCACACGGGGAAAACCAAAGTCAACCCGAAAGTCAACCTTGATTAACGACCCTTTTTTTTTCTTTTTAATCTTATCTAGATGCACTTTAACCCTAATGGTGATCACACAAACATCGTATTCAAAGATCACAAACATCAGAGATCAAACAGGGACCCAATTGAACAAATTACAACTTTAGGGACCAAATTGTAATTTCTGATAATTAAAAGGACTTAACACAAATTAATCTTACCAACTTGAAATTAGTCAGGTTTCATGCTTCTCTGTGAAATTTCAGCTCAAAAGGACTTCCCAAACTCATACAATTGAACAAACAAGTTTCAGGACCAAAATGCAAACAATTCAAAACATATAACCGCCCATGTCAGCCCCCAACGGTCGACCGTTCCGAAACAGGTTGACCCCGTTTCGAAACACGGGCCGTTCCGCAACCAGTACCACAACGGGGGTCTGGCAGAGGCCAAACCGTTTCGAAACGGTGCATGCCGTTTCGGACCCCTGGGTTCATTCCAGGCACCCGTTCCGAAACGGTGCACACTGTTCCGAAACGCCCTGCACAGATTTGCTCCAAATGCATTCCAAAACATGCAATTGATCATTCAAACATGCTCCACTTGCTACCAAACTTTACCAGCATGCAATTCAACATATATAGGACACACTTGCATCAACAATTCACCAAAACAACATCACAAGCAAAAAGCCCCAATTCTATAGGCATGCTTCCTACACAAGCTAGCTATTCAAGCACAAACTTCCACAACAAGCATATAATGATCCAATCCAAAAACCAGCATTCATATCATCATTCAACATACTTAGGGAGTTCCAAACACCTCCCAAAACATACACATTGGTCCCCCATTGCCAAATTACCCAAAAGCTAAAAAGTACTTATAAAACCTTCCATACATTGAGCTTTACTTGAACTAGAATGCTTGCCCTCCTTGCTGCCCCTCAAGGTTCTTTAATGCTCTGCATTATTGAATTAAGAAAACGAGAGAGCGTAAGCAAAAGCTTAGTGAGGAATGCTCTTAAAAACCATTCAATAATGCAATTAAAAACATTTACAAATCATGCTTATAATCAACCTTTGCACATGCTCAAAAACATAGTTAAAACAAGCAATCTCATGCTTCAACATAAACATAACATGTCATATTGGCTCAAGTGACAATTTCCATTTTCTTAAAACAAGTTCATCAACTTCCCAAGGACTTTTTAACACCTTGGCCCCAAGGACTTTTAAACACCTTGGCCATGGACTTTTAAACACCATGAATGAGGACCACACAAGGACTTTTAACCACCTTTGTGTCCAAAGCTTGAATCACCCCAAGGACTTTTAAACACCTTGGCCCCATGGACTTTTAAACACCATGGAAAGGATCACCTAAGGACTTTTAACCACCTTAGTGTCCGCAACAAGAATCATCCAAGGACTTTTAACCACCTTGATGTTCTTAAGTAACAAGGCTCACTCAAGGACTTTTAACCACCTTAGTGACCTTAACATTTTCAAAACATCACTTGCCAATATACATCTTTTACATCATATAATCAACTATTTTAAAGAATTAAACCAAGCCATATTCAACATGCATTTCAAAGCATCAAACCACATTATTTCAATGTATAAAATCAAGGAACTCCTACCTAGAGATACCTTCAACATATGGCTTAAAACATCAGCAAATACCATGCTAAAACATGCTTTCAAAACAGTAATTAAAACATGCAAATCACCATTTTGCATCACAACAAAGTCATGGCCACCACTAGAGAGAAATTCCGAAAACTTACACTTGAGCTTAGCAAAGTTGTTTAGACTTAGACTAAGCTCCCAAAACCTTCAAACCTTGGTTTTAAAATCTGAAAACCCAACTTCACTCACCGATTTCCACTTTGCTTCAAGCCAAAGCACCAAATCAAGCTTCTGGATCAACAACTCTTGGATCCAAGGATGCCTCCCCTGTTTCAACACATCAAAGCAGAGGACTAATGCATCATCATGCATTAATTGCTTCAATGAAAGCACCTAAACTCGCTGCTCTCATCCAACCTCCATTTTCGGCCACCAAACACAACCGAAAATGCATCCAAACCACTTTTAAACAAAGCCCAGCCATAAACCAGCAAAACCACACTTCCATAAACATCATATAACATCTAAAAACAACCTATTAACATCCTTATACCTCCAGCAACATCAGATCACCAAGATCACCTCAAAAACAACCTTGAAACACAAGCTAAACTTAGGAAACTCAACCTATCCGGGATTGCATCAATCAAAACTCAATTCCTTATCAATTTAGAGTTCATTTAACATCAAAAACACATCTCAAATCACAGATTAATCAGATCTAACGAAAATCATGAAAAATCATCAAATCTTGCATTATAAGCCAAGATCCATTTCACCACTTTAAAACCTTTAATTAAACATCAACTTAGGATTGAAAACTTAGGAATTTCAGTAAAGAACTGATAGTTTAGAGGAGAAGGACGTTCTTACCTCCAAACTTGAGTTTCTCCTCTTTTTGGAATCAAAATCCTTGTTGAAACAAGTAGCAATTGAAGAGGTTTTGAAGATATGTTGATTAGGAATCAAATGAGAGTTGAAAGGAGGGATTTAGGTGAAGAAATCAGAAGCAATTCTCTGGAAAAGGAGTGTTTGGATTGAGAGAAAAAGAGAGAAAGAAAATTAGGAAAAGTTGGTTATAAAAATCTAAAATAGCCAAATGGCTTTCCCTCCACTTTTGATATCATTTAAAATCAGATTTTAGACTTAAAATATCTTAGAAAAATCTGGAGAAACTCCCTTTGGGTAAATAGCTCCTTAAAGATTCAAAGTTTCAACCCTTTATAAAACAACCACCAAACTTGCGAAAATTACATTTTCGTCACTAGCCAAAATGTCACCCTTCCAAAACTCATTTTCCAAAATTGATTTCACAGTTCACTTAATTATATTAAAAGATGATTTTAGAACATTTTTCCATATTTTTAATGCAACCCGAACTAGGCTTTCCTAAATTCACCTCTTTATATTCGAACAGCACTTTGACCGACCAGTCAACGCCCAAGACTTCTAAGCCCAAAACCGGGGCGTTACAATGGCCCACGACAATGCCCTCATCTACCATGAAATGGCATTTTTCCCAGTTTGAGACAAGATTGGATTCTTCACATCTTTCGAGTACTTTTTCCAAGTTGTTGAGGCATTTGTCGAAGCTATCCCCAAAGACTGAAAAATCGTCCATGAAGATTTCTAGGAAATCTTGTACCATGTCTGATAAAATGGCCATCATACACCGTTAGAAGGTTGTTGGTGCATTGCATAGTCCGAACGACATTCTTCTAAAGGCATACGTTCCATATGGGCATGTAAAGGTGGTTTTCTCTTGGTCCTCTGGGGCTATAGCAATCTGGTTGTATCCTGAGTAACCATCAAGAAAACAGTAGTAAGGTTTTCCAGCCAACCTATCTAACATTTGGTCTAAGAAAGGTAAGGGGAAGTGGTCCTTTCGAGTAGCTTTGTTTAACTTTCGATAGTCCATACAAACCCTCCAACTGGTTACAGTCCTTGTTGGGATTAATTCGTTGTCTTCATTTGTAATGACTGTCATCTCTCCTTTCTTGGGCACACATTGGACGAGGCTCACCCACTTGCTGTCGAATATGGCGTAAATGATTCCTGCGTCGAGCCATTTGATTATTTCTTTTCTCATTACATCCTTCATTGCATCATCCAGCCACCTTTGGGCATCAACTGTCGTCTTATGATCATCCTCTAGAAGGATCTTATGCATGCAGATTGCCGGACTGATTCATTTCAGGTCAGCTATTGTCCATCCAATGGCTTTCTTATGCCGCCCGAGCATTGTAACTAACCGTTATTCCTTATCCTACGTTAACTTGGAAGAGATGATTATAGGCATAGTATCATTTTGTCCAAGGAAAACATATTTTAGTTGTTCGGGCATGAGTTTCATTTCTAGTTTAGGTGGTTGTTCAATAGATGGCTTTTCGTCGGTACTTTCTTCTGTTGTATACTTAAGGGGTTCAAAGTACCTACCTTGACGAGTACCGATCCAGTTTGCCTCTTCACTATCGTCAAAGAAGTCTTCAGGCAAGCTGTCAAGGTAGATGTCGAGGCAGTCGTCTGAATAACTGCTTCGGCCGTGTTCAGGATCTCTGCCCGGGCAGTGACTGTTAAGGCAGGGGGCATCCAATGTGAAAAGTAATTCCGTTTTTGTGTTGATCAGTTGGCACTCTTCTTTGCTTTCTGCTTTCTTGAGGGTCTAAAGTACATTGAGTTTTATGTGTTGGTCATTTACCCTCATGGTCAGTTCTCCCTTCTCCACATCAATTAGTGTTCTGCCCGTGGCCAGGAATGGTCTTCCCAATATGATTGGTGCATTCTCATCTGCTTCACAATCTAAAGTGAGGAAGTTAGCTGGAAAAATAAATTTTTCTACTCTTACCAAGATGTTTTCAATTTTTCCATCTGGATGTACGTATGAGCGGTCGGCTAACTGGAGTATGACTGTGGTGGGTTGAGCTTTCCCAATTCCCCAGCTTCTCAAACACCGATTTGGGCATTAAGTTAATACTTGCACCGATATCACATAAGGCTTTCCCTTTGTAGTGGTTTCCAATAGTGCATGGAATGAGGAAGTTGCCTGGGTCTCTTAGTTTAGGCGACGCTCGATTTTGATACATTGCCATGCATCCTTCTGTCATGGACACTGTTTCAAATTCCCTTATCCTTGCTTGCTTCGACATCATGTCCTTGAGAAACTTTGCATAATTTGGCATTTGCTCTATTGCCTCAATGAAGGGTATGTTGATGTATACTTATTTGAGAATGTCCAAAAATTTCTTAAACTAATACTCTTGCTTTTGCTGCTTCATCCGCTGAGGGAATGGGGGAGGTGGCCGAATATTTTCAATACCCTCCTTGCATGGGAATCTGATTTTAGAGAGTGTGATCTGCTCTGGTTTTTTTGTTTTCTCTTTAGTCTTCTTTGGGATGTTAGCAGAATTGGTTGTTGGAAGAGTTGGTTCTGATTTTCCCGAGGTAGTGGCATTAGGGTCTGCTACGGCGGCAAAATCTGCCTCCTTCGATTTGACAGTGCATGGTTCCTTGAGTTGTTTTCCACTCGTAGTTGTGATTACTTTACACTGTTCATGAGTGGATCTCCTTGCAACTTTAGTATCGATGGGCAATACTCCATTATTTCCAATACTCAGTACACACGTGAACTGCCCTACCTGAGTTTCTAGCGATTTTAAAGTGGCCTCGTGATTTTTCATCCTCGTCTCGGTCTTGTCTATGAAAGCATCAGTCTTCTTAACAAATAAATCCATGTTGGACATACAGGTACATGTCTGAGTCATGAAGGCACTTAGAGTCTGCTCCAAGGTACTGGGTGTTGCCTGTTGCGCGGTTGCTGCTGTGACATCGTCTGCTGAAATCCTTGCATTTCATTCGTCTGATTAGCTGGATTCAGAGCATTGTTGGGGTTACTCCATGAAAAGTTGGGGTGTCTCTTCCAGCCAGGGTTGTAGGTGTTCGATGTAGGGTTGTTGTTTCTGTTGAAGTTCCCCACAAAGTAGTTGGTCTATGTCCTTTGTTGGCACTTAGATGAGTCATGGTCTCCCCCATATTGGTCGCAAAAGGCATCAATTGCTTTGACTTGCTGTGTATTGTTCTGCCCTTACATTGCTTCTACCATCTTTGTCAAATGGGCAACTTGTGCTACGAGTGCATCTGATGTTCCTAGCTCGTTTGATGTGGCATGCCTTCTTATGCTGCCTCGACGAGCATTAGGAAACTGATAGTCTTTTTGGCCATCATGTTCAGAATTTGAATTGCTTCGGCGGGCTCCTTGTCGAGTAATGTACCATTGGCAGAGGAATCCAGCATCATCCTTGTTGGTGTGTTTACACCGTTGTAGAATATGGATGCTAGTGTCCACTCTGGAAATTCGTGGGAGGGGCATTTATTTAGCAGCTCGCAATATCTCTCCCATGCCTCGTACATTGGTTCATCATCTGCCTGTCGAAAAGTCGTGATGTCAGTCTGCAATTTATTGGTCAGATTAACATGATTAAATCGAGCTAAGAAATCTCGGCATAGTTCCGTCCAAGATTCAATGGACTCCGATGGTAGGCTATTAAACCAAGTCTTTTCTCTATTCCTCAGTGAATAGGGGAATAATCTGAGATGCATCACGTCAGGGTGAACTCCATGGATTTTGAAGGACTTGCAGATGTCCAGGAAGGATTTCATGTGCTGGCGGGCATCTTCCGTGGCGGAACCTCCAAAATGTCCAAGTGTATTCAACATATTGAACATGACATGTTTGAGCTCGAAGTGGGCCGCTTCTATTTCAGAATCGATCACACCAGAGTTCAGCCTTCTAAGATCCTCCTCCAAGTAGTCTCACACTAGCCGCCGAGCGCCAGGAGGTTGCCTGCCATTGCCCGCCACGGCATTGTCGCCTGGGGGCGGTGGTGGTAGGTTTTGGATGTTTTTTGGATCAGCCATGGTTTCTTTGTTTGCTTGTCGTAATATGCGTACAATACGTTTAGGCTCTGGATCGTATTCTTGCAAGGGTGATTTCTAGTTGGCTCTGGTCATAAACCAAAGGAAACCAGGGGGTTAAACGAAAATAAAAAAAAGTGCAGAAAAATAAAAATAAAAAGTTGTACGCCAATCCCCGGCAACGACGCCATTGTTGCGTGCAAAAGTGATGCACAATTAGCGTGCAAGTGTACACGGTGCCAAGTTATAGTATTTAAGATATCGTCTCCATAAGGATTGTGATAGCTTTTCGGAGTTCAATTTTTTGCACAAGTAAAGTAAAAACACAGATATTAGGAGTTGGTTTGGTTGAAGCTAAAACTAAAACGAGTAAAGTAAATTGAGAAATCAGAGTGAGAGAATGGGCCGATATTGGATGTTTCGTAGTGTGGAGAATTGATGTAGTGTCTCGGCACAATTTTGCTGATCAACTTAACAACTTCAGCCACCGCCCACAAGTATGCCTCGGCAGGCGCTCGCCTCGGCAGAGATATGTGAGATCGCCTGGGTAGTTAAGTGATGATTCAAGGTTCAACACAGCTCCCTTCTATGACTCCCTCTTCTCCCGAAGCTTGAAGTACTATTGGCGAACACGTCTTGGATGATACCTCCCGGCGTGAATCTAAGGGTGAACACCAACTGATTGTCGATCTTCTTTTAGCCGCTAAACTTCTAAACTTATCCCTAAGCCGAAGTAGATTTACTCTATGGTTGGATAAAACCGTGTTTACTCGTTTCATGAGTTCAACTCTCCCGATATTGAACAAATAGATTGAAGCCCTCTTCTCTCTCGATAAAGATTGCGACAATGAAGAACCAAGAGTAAACAAACCTTGAATTTTATTGCAAAACTGAAATCCTAAACGAATACAACAAGACTCTCACAACTACTACACAAGAAACCCTTAGCCCTAGGGAAGGTTTAAAACATGGTGGGTTTGGACGGCACTAGGGTTTCGACAAGGAGTTTCTCTCTAATCTCAATTGTGTTTTCTCCTCTTGGTCGATTACATATATATAGGGGAGGAGCCTAGGCCTAAGTCGGTTTAGGGTAGGAATACTAGTTAGAATATGATTACAACTCGTTAAAATATCATTAGATCCTCCTAGATTCCCGTTTGACTTTTCTCCAACTTGACTTTGACCCGGCTTTTCTGTGTGTGCTGAGCTCCAATACACATGCAAGTGGTCTCTAAAAATCAGGCTTGATGAGCTCTTCATTCTGGTGCTTTCCTCCTCGATCAGCTCTCCATATGGTCCAACAACTTCCTCCTTCAGTTTCCAGCTTTCTCTTCTTCTGCCCTCTTTGCAGCCTCGGCGGCATCTGCCTGGGTGGGTACCCACGCACAGGGAGAAACGCACTTGAGCAATATCATACATAAAAATAAATTAAGTTCATCAAATAAGGAAGAATATCTTATCTATGATATTTTGTGTATGTTACCTAATAAATGCAACCTAAACTATACTTAAGAACAACAATAATTGAGCTAAACTATGGTATAAATATAGGACTTTTGCACACTTAACAGTGACCATTTCTAGCCATTGGTCA
Organism: Hibiscus tridactylites; assembly: GCA_958450335.1. Classification (NCBI taxonomy): domain Eukaryota; kingdom Viridiplantae; phylum Streptophyta; class Magnoliopsida; order Malvales; family Malvaceae; genus Hibiscus; species Hibiscus tridactylites. The sequence goes on along the minus strand of OY288267.1, from coordinate 62,705,880 downwards.
AATTTTGATTGATTGTGAGAAGGGTGAGTTCACCATGAGAGTGGTTGACCAAAAGGTGACCATCAACGTCTTCAACACTCTTAGATATGTGGATGAATATGAGGAATGTCAGTCATGGATGCTGTGGCAGAAAAGGAAACCAGATCTTTGCTGCAGCAATTCTTTAGAAATGGATGAATATGAGAAACTCCAAGAGGAGGACCACAAGGAAGACTGTGAGGTTGATCATGAAGAGTTAGAGGATTCTCTAGAGGAGATGAAGCAGTCTAGCCTACTGGAAGCTAAACCAGGTACGCATTTCAAACCTCTTGATTTCTTAGAATTTATTCCTCCTAAGCCCTCACTCGAGCATGCACCCACATTGGAATTTATACCTTTGTCATCACACCTTAAGTATGCCTATTTAGGAAGTAATGAGACATTACCTGTGATAATTTCATCTAGTTTTACGCCTAAGCAAGAATCTAGCTTAACAAATATGTTATCTCAACATAAAAGAGCTTTAGGTTGGACTATGGCTGACTTGAAGGGTATAAGCCTTACTATTTGTATACATAAAATTCTGCTTGATGATTGTCATAGCAATTCTGTCGAACCCAAAAGAAGGCTCAATCCAATCATGAAGAAGGTGGTGATGAAAGAGATTATCAGTGGCTTGACGCTGGTGTTATATACCCAATATCTAACAGTTCATGGGTCAGCCCAGTGCAATGCGTGCCCAAGAAAGGAGGCATGATCGTGGTGAGTAACGAGGACAATGAATTGCTACCGGCAAGGACCGTCACCGGGTGGAGGATTTGTATGGACTATCGGAAGCTCAACAAGGCAACCAAGAAAGACCATTTCCCTCTCCCATTCATTGATCAAATGCTATATAGATTGGCGGGGAAAGCATTTTATTGTTTCCTCGACGGATACTCAGGGTACAACCAGATTGCTATAGCACCTAAAGACCAAGAGAAGAAAACCTTCACTTTTCCGTATGGAACCTAAGCTTTTAGAAGAATTCCCTTTGGATTATGCAATGCTCCAGCAACATTTCAGAGGTGTATGATAGCTATTTTTCAGACATGGTTGAAAAATTATTGGAAATTTTCATGGACGACTTCTTGGTCTCTGGAGATGATTTTGATTCATGCTTAGGCAATTTGGGAAAGGTGCTTAAAAGGTGTGAAGAAGCTGATTTGGTTCTCAATTGGGAAAAATGTCATTTTATGGTGGTCGAAGGTACAATTTTGGGCAACAAGATATTGAAGAAGAGAATTCACGTGGATAAGGCGAAGATTAAGGTGATTGAGAAGCTACCGCCTCCCACAACTGTAAAGGGCATACGGAGTTTCTTGGGCCATGGTGGCTTTTATAGAAGGTTCATCAAGGACTTCTCCAAGATCTCTAAGACATTGTGCAATTTGCTACAACAAAATCAGCCCTTCATATTTGATGATAAATGCTGCAACGCTTTCTTGGAACTGAAGGAGAAACTTATCTCAGCACCCATTAATGTTCCCTTGATTGGAGCTCACCTTTCGAGCTAATGTGTGATGCAAGTGAATATGCAATAGGGGCCGCTCTTGGACAACGTCGAGATAAACTCTTTCAGGTTATTTATTATGCTAGTCATACCTTGAATTGTGCACAAATTAACTACACCACCACCGAAAAAGAATTGTTGGCTATTGTGTTTGCCTTTGATAAGTTTAGGTCATACTTGATAGGCACTAAGGTCATTGTTCACATTGATCATTCGGCTATTAAATATTTAGTGACTAAAAAGGATGCTAAACCTAGACTTGTTAGGTGGATACTTCTCTTGCAAGAATTTGACTTGGAGGTTAAGGATAGAAAGGGGTGTGAAAACCAAGTAGCCGACCATCTCTCTAGGATAGAAGTCAATAATGGAATGCATGATAAACTAGATATTAAGGAGGAATTCCATGATGAGAAATTATTATATGCTACAGCAATTCCTTGGTATGTTGATATTGTTAACTTTCTCGTTAGTGGTATTTTGCCTCCTGATTTGAATAGCTAGGGACGAAGGAAGTTTAGAAATGATGTGAGATTCTACTTTTGGGATGAATCCTATTTGTTCAAGCAATGTGCCGACCAGATAATTAGAAGGTGTGTCCCCGAAGAGGAGCACAAGGAGATACTATTTCATTGCCATTCATCTCCTTGTGGAGGACATTTTGGAGGGGCTAAGACAGCTGCAAAGGTCCTCCAATCCAGATTCTATTGCCCACACTCTTCCAGAATGCACATGATTTTTTCAAGACTTGTGATCGATGCCAAAGAACGGGGAACATTTCAAGAAGGCATGAAATGCCATTGCAAGGCATCTTGGAGGTGGAGCTTTTTGACGTATGGGGAATTGACTTTAAGGGACCCTTTCCCTCTTCCTATAGAGACTTATACATCCTTTTGACCGTGGATTACGTATCCAAATGGGTTGAAGCAGTAGCTACTCTGAGGAATGACTCCAAGACTGTCATAAAGTTCCTTTACAAGAACATCTTCACAAGGTTTGGATCACCAAGAGCCATTATTAGTGATGAAGGAACCCGCTTTGACAACAAGCTTATTGCTAAGGCATTACAGAGGTACGGAGTACGACACAAGATTGCTACAGCATATCACCCCAGACCAATGGCCAAGCTGAGGTTTCTAATTGAGAGATCAAATAGATACTTGAAAAAGTAGTTAACCCTAAAAGGAAGGACTAGACTCCAAAGCTTGATGAAGCTCTTTGGGCTTATCACACTGCCTACAAGACACCCTTGGGAATGACGTTGTTCAAACTAGTCTATGGCAAGGCTTGTCATCTTCCCGTTGAGCTAGAACACAAGGCTTATTGGGCCATTAAAAAGCTCAATATGGATGCCCAACTAGCTAGAGAAAGAAGACTTCTAGAATTAAATGAGATGGATGAGTTCAGAGCTCATGCTTATGAGAATGTGCGCCTATACAAGGAAAAGACAAAGAAGTGGTATGACAAACATCTTTTGCCACAACATTTTTCAGAAGGCCAACAAGTGCCCCTCTATAACTCCAGGCTCAAGCTCTTCCCAGGCAAACTAAAGTCTCGATGGTCAGGCCATTTCCTAATGCACAAAGTCTACCCCCGTGGTGCAGTGGATATCAAAAACCTCGATGATGACACAGTCTTCAAGGTTAATGGACAACGTCTGAAGATATACAATGGAGCCCCCATCCGGCAAGACAAAGCTTCTTTGTCCCTTCATGACCCTTAAGAGTTTGAATCCTTCACTTTTACTTTTATTTTGCTGCAGCATTTCTTTGTTTTCTTGTTCATAAATAACTTAGCATTTCTTTATCTTTGAGTTATACCTTATCCTTTAATTTATTGCTCTTTATGTTTCTTTATTTTATTATATGATTTTGCTTTGTCTTTATCTGCTCATTCCTGAATAACCCTAGAGGTACAGGTGGCGTGCCAGGGTTTAATGGACGAATATGGTTTGTCCTAGGAAAATCAGGGCCTTGTCTTTATTAGAACAAAAAGAATTGGAAAAACCAACTTTTTCCAACATTGGAGGGAGCCGGCTTTTAAAAGGCAAAAAGAGAGGGAAATTAAATATCTTTTAACCTTTTTCTAAAAAGTAACCCTAATCATCATTACCTTGCCGCATTCTCTCTCATACTTTTCACCTTTTCATTAAATATCCTTTACCTCTCTCCTAACCCCACGCCGCACAAATATCCAAAAAAATCTCTCCATCTCACCAATCGTGGTAGTTGCCCTCTTTTCAACTCTCATTGATAAGTGCCCAAAAGTCCTATATTTTGACCCCTTTTACATGGCAATTATCACTCAACCTACACCCATTGGAGCTGCATTATAACTTTTCATACATTGATTTCATCATTTATGCCTTTGAGCTTTATATTTTGTTTATTCTACGAAAAAAGGTACTATTTGATGCATGTTTGGTGCTTTTGCAGATTTGCACTGCTGGAGCAGGAAGATGCCGCCACAGCACAGAAAGTAGAAGGGAAGATGAGGCAGAATTAGCAGACAACAAACCCTGATCGTGCCAAGCCACATGATAGCTTTTATTGAGGGAAGCTGATGAAGCCTTGCTGAGCAGAGCAGACCGATGCTGAGGCAGCAAAAGCCAGGCCGCGGCAGCACTCGGCCAGAGGGAAAAATGAGTAAAGTGGTAGCCGACTTATAGAGCCCTTAACAATGGATTTTTCTACACACTTTGCGTGGCAGCTGGAGCACGAAAAGAGGAGGAAAACATAGAAGGGAGGATAAAGTTAGACTCTTAGAAAAAAGTGTATATTATAATAAAGAGATTTACCTCTTTAATAAAGTCTAGTCCAACTTAACTTCCTCTCCAAGAAGGATTTGTACCTACACCTTCCCCTATATAAGGGCTTGCCGCCATGAAGAAAGACATCGATCAGAGAGAGAAGAGAGGAGAGATCACCGGAGAGAGACAGAGCTTAGGATTAGTTTAATTATCTTCTAATTTTCTTATGGTTAGGATTAGTTTGTTTAGTAGTTGTGTGGAAACTCTTTGTACTTGGTTTTTGTTCTTAATGTAATAAAAGTTAAGGTTTGTTTATTCTAGCTTTAATTATTTTTGCATGCTACTCGGGAGAGGGTTTGTGAGATCATCCATTTGTTCAATATCGGGAGAGTTGAGCTCACGAAAGGAATAAGTACGGTTTTCGCCCCACGTGGTGTTAACTAACTCGGCTTAGGATAGGTTAGAGTTTCAGCGGCTAACAAAAGTGTATGAACATTTGGTGTTTGCCCTTTGATTCACGCCGAGAAGTATCATCAGAGTTCAGTCATCAACCAGCGTTCCATGCTTATGGATAAGGCGGAACCGCCCAAGGACGCTGTGTCGAGCCTTAACTGCATCTGCCCACGAGCAAGGGATTGTTGCGTCAGCAATTCAGCCACTACGGTCGCGGTAGTGATTTAGGTCACTGCCACGACAGTAGTGCTTTGCTGCATTCAAGACAGAAACGAAGTCAAGAGGATTCCACACTACGACACACTCTAATCCGACCCATCTTCTCATCTTGATTACTTCTTTATTTTAATTATTGGATTTCCTTAGTTTAGTTATTTTTAGATTATCTCAAATCACCCAATTAATTTGTGTTTTTACTTTATTTATTTTGCAGTGCAAGGGAGTAGAACCGAAGGTTGAGTACCAATCCTTGTTGAGACGATACTCTTATACTTATCTCTATATTACTTGCGTCGTGTATACTTGCACAATTGCGGAGCACTATTTACATGCAACACCCATCACCATCAATCGCCCACAATTACTCTCTCCCTTAAAAGCAAACCCTTTCCATTTCATCTTCTCTGCTTGCCAAAAACCACCATTGACAAAACCTTCAACACCCTAAACCCTTACACCGCATCAAACAAACCCATAAATCCTACCAAACTCCCCACCCCCCCCACGTTCTCCCTCTTTTTGAAAAAACCATGGTTCGCTTCAAGAGAGTTGAAGGAGAATCCAGTCGTGCGCAACCAAATTTCGTGCTCCTCAAGAAGTTTCTCGACGACAAGGCCAATGAGCGCTTTCAACTCCTCAAGGACATGAAAATCTTTCCTGAGCAAGGCTTCAAGTTTCCTATTGAAGGGGAACATGGATTCGACGAGGATGTCTTGGGGGTTATCTACACGCACGAGTGGGAAACCTTTGTCTCACATCCGGGAAACATTTGTGTTCCCATCGTAAAAGAGTTCTACGCTCACCTTACCAGCCCCACTCAATCAAGTGTGTACGCACGGGGAGACCAGATCAAATTCACGGCTGCCAAAATCAACAAGTTCTATGGGCTGAAAGACGTGGCAGATCAGCACACTCTCTTTGTCGAAAATGCTAACCTCCAGACCATCAAAGAAGTCTTGGAATATTTGTGCTTTGAAGGAACGGAGTTGGACACGTCCAACAAATCTGTTGAACGTGCACGCCTCAAGTCTGAGGCCAAGCTATGGATCCATTACATCAAAAGCCGGCTCATGCCCACATCCCACACATCCACAGTCAATATCCCTAGACTTCTCCTCCTACACTCAATCCTGAATGGCCGACCGATCGATGTTGGAAAGATCATTGTGGATGAAGTCTACGCTTGTGTCAAAAGGAAATCTAGCCCACTGATCTTCTCAAACCTCATCACAGTATTGTGCTGCAAGAAGGGGTGTTTAAAGACCCTATCAGTGATGCTCAGGACTCAAGAAAAGGCCCCATTACCCCAGACCTAATCCCTAGCATCAAGGGATTTGATGAGGATGCCCCGGCGAACACCCTAGTTGGTGGAGCCAAAACATTTGATGTAGTAAGGATTGTTGCATTAGTGGCCTCCACCATTCGCCTAAGGGAAGACATGGATCAGATGCACGCAGACCTGGCGACCTTCTTTACATATGTCAAGGAAAGGGATGCTGCCATGAACATTTATTTCAAGGAGATCTTGCCGCACATTAGTGTTGACTTTCCAGCATTCATTGATGCCCTGCTAGCACATAAAAAGGATCCCCCCACTTCGGCACAAAAAACACCAGCCTCTAGCAAAAGCCCTGCACAACGTCAGTTGTCTCCCCAGAACCAGACCACAGATGCCACAACATGTCCACCACAAAAAAAGCATAAGAGAACGGGTAAGGCCCCCATGACGCCACCAACCAAAGAACCCATTGTTGACCATGTGAGCATCGAGTCTGATGATGAGGAAACCATGCACTCTACTCTCACACCTTCACCTGCCCAAACACCAAATCTTATCTCAACAAGGACTCACACAAAACGCATCGTCGGTCGAGTTTAGACCATACATGTTGAGAAGAACGAGTTAGATACCAGCTCAACCAACCAAGAGACACCAGCCACACGAGTCTCTACTCCTCCACCAGAGCAAGAAGCTGATGACCCAACCATCACCTCGTTCAAATCGACGAGTGTTAAACATCAAGCCACCAAGACCGCCAAAGCCAAAAAGTGAGGTACACCCTTCACTTTGCATTGCATGTAGGGTAGTTGCATTTAGTTTTATTTTTATTGCATTGAGGACATTGCATCTTTCAAGTTTGGGGGTGTTAGTGCCCATAGTTAGTCATTTGCATTTGCATTATAGCTAGAAATAGAAACTTTCCTATGGCATTTTGTTTGATTCTATGACAGTTGTATGAATAAATTGAGGATGTCTGATGATGAATTTTTTATGGATATGGATTGATTGAATATGCATGACAGCTGAGATTGGTAGAATTGACTTTAGGGCTTGATACTTTATTTTCATATTGTTACACGATTATATGTTCCTTAAGCTTAAGATTGTTAGAGAAATTTTTAGAACTCATACATATACTTGTGTAAAAGAAATCAATGAACTTAATTGATAAATTGAAAGCAGTAAAGGCTTAACCAAACTCCTTTGTGTCCATTAAATATAGTAAATTGTGAATAAATGTTACGACATATTTTTACGACACTCCGCTTTGTGTTGCATTGCCTGGAACTCATGCTTAAATAAATGGTAGCAACATCAAACGAGTGAATGAAAGTTGTCACGGGATGACTCTACCTACTAGCTCGGGGTGAGAGGTATGCTCCCTACTCACCTAGAGTGAGGGATGGTAGGTGTGATGAGCTGACACCCTTCTTAAAAAACACAGTTGAATGATGGAGTAAATTTGCGCTTAAATAGTTACACATTAGGATGTACTTGAGTTCTCGTTTAAAATTTTTCAAACTCTGTTAAGAATAAGTTGCACACAATTACGCACACACTAACAAAGGGTCTTGCCCTAATGATTTGTTCTTAAGATCTCATTTATGTCTGAAATATGAAAGCCTATATTTTCTGAGGACTGAAATTTTGCCATAGCAGTTGTCTTAGTTAAATTTTTGCCACATCGTTTGTTTTTGTTTTTATCTACTCATTGCTTGAGGGCAAGCAATAGCTTAAGTTTGGGGTGTGATAACTTGCATAAATGCCTATATTTCATGCCTTTTTACTTATGTATATGCTTGGTTTCAAAATCATTTCATAGTATATAGATGCATGTAGGTCATATAGTTGCATAGGGCTTTGCTTGGCTGGTGATTTGATTTATTTTATAAGATTTGATGATTCTTGAAGGGTATGTTCTGGTGTGGTGATGTGCAGGTGAAGCAGGAGTGAAGCTGGGAAAAGGAGGAAAAGGCCACAACATTTTGGACAACATTTCTGGGTGCAGAAAAGAACAAAGTATCGAAGAAAATATCTTTGCCAACATGTGCGAACCCCCTATTTGTCTTTTGTGCAACACGTGAAGAAGGAATATTCCCTAGGACACTCAAGGAATGTTAGCGCACCAAACCCTCGGAGCCCCCACTATATAAAGGGCAACAAACCCACATAAAGGAAGAGAGAGAATTGATAGTAGAGCTTTTATGCGAGGAAACTAAATAGGAGAGTCGGACGCTTTCTTCATCTTGTTCACCTTGTTGTCCTCTATAGTTGAAGCTCCAAGGGGTGACCTTGCTTGCGTTCGAGAGAAGCATCAAGCTTAGGGCGGTTCATGGAATTCCAAGACAGTGTTGGGAGTTTTTCCTTCTAGCTATTCTACTTTAGCATTTTTATTCTGGAATGGTCTGTTTTAAAAGAATGATAATGGATGTTTATTGCCCATCCATGAACTGATTTTAAGTGGCTTGGGCTTACTTTGGATGATTTTTATTTTGGTTTTAATGCATGTTAAGTTATTTTTAGTCTATTAAATGCTTGTTCACTATTTTATTACCTTAGGTTTATAAGAGCTTTCGAGAGTAGCCTTAACCTAGGTGTTATATGTGCTTAATGGTCGAGAGAGTTAAGCCTAGATCTACGTGGACAATGGGGTTGTGCTGAGAGGCAAACATTAACTCACCTTAAAGATAAGGAAAGGGTTTCAACAACTAAAAGGAGTAGAGCTTAATCGATAAGTAGTTTGCTAGGGTTCACGCTAAGTGTAACGCCCTAGTTTCAGGCTTAGAAGTTTTGGTAAAGGTTTTGAGGTTCGCTAAACCGGTTTCGGAGTTTTGGGTAAATTTGGGGGAGTTCAGAGAAAACCCTTTTTGAATGTTTTTTAAAAATGTAGAAAAATTATCTAAAATCCTTATTTATTATATATAAGGTGTGTGTGAAATCAATTTTGGAAAATGAGTTTCTGTAGTATGACATTTTAGTCCAGTGACTAAAATGTAAAGTTTCAAAACTATTTGTAAAAGGATCAAAACGTTAAATCTTTAAGGAGCTATTTAGCTAAGTCTAATTCAGACATTTCCCCTAAATGTTTTGACTTTTAAAAAGAGTTTTAATTAAATAAAAGGTATTTTAAAAGATATTCCATCATTTTACAAATTTGACGTTAAAACTCTCTCAAAGCTTTCTCTTCATTTTCCTTTCAACCAAACAACTTTTTACCTTTAAGATTTCAAAGGTAAAATACTTTTTATGTTGGTTTTACATCATCAAACTTATTTCTAATGATTTCTCTCTAAAGCCCAATTATTTTCTCTAGATTATTTCAAGCTTTTCATTAAAAAACAATGGGAAATAATACCATTAGAGGTGAGCTGCATTTTTCCCCTCTAATGTAAGGTTCTTTATTGAAATTCCCACATTCTTGATTCTTTTATGGTTTTAGATTAAAGATTTTATAATGAAACTTATGAAAATGTGCTTAATCAAGCTAAAAATGGTATTTTTGTAAGATTTTCGTGAGGATCTTGTTTTGCTGGGTTTTGGAATATTGTTGGCAATGTTTTTGGTGTTAGATAATGTTGAGGTAATGGGTTGATCATATAAATCCAGAAATTTGATGAGTTGATGAAGTTTTGGGTTGATATTGTTGAGTTCTTGGCTTAGATTTGTGAGAAATCAGTAGTTGATGGTTATATGATGATGGGTTGATGTTTTTGGATGTTATTAGATGTGTTTTTTATGATAATATTTCCGAGTTTGAGCTGGAGATTGTTTGGGTTGATTTATTTGATGTTTTCAGTTAATTTCGGATATAAATCGATGAGCGAATGTTGCTAGATGTTGGATTTCTGAGTTGCTACATGATTAAGGGTTGGTATAAGCTCTAATGCTCTATTTTGAATTGTTTAGAAGCAGGGGATTTGGGTTTGGAAACTTCAGACGCAATTTTTGGTGATCCGGAAGCTTGATTCGGTGTTTCGGCTAGCGTTTGTGTGTTGCTGGTGAGTGGAACTGTTTTAAAAGCCTTAACGTGGTTAAGGACATGATTTTGGGGGTTTAGATTGTGCTTGAAAGGCCAATTTAAGCTCAAGAGTAAGTTTGGTTGTTTTCGGCTATTTTCGCTTGATGTGTTGATTATGCTTATGCATGGATATTTATGTTAAATCCTACTTTCTTCATGCATATTGAGCTACCTTAATGTTGTTACATGTGATCCCATGAGGTATGGTTATGATTTCAAAGAGTTGATATCATGTTGAGAAAATTCTATGCATTGTTCATGTTTTCGAAATGGGTTGAGGTTTGATCATTTATATGCATTAAAAACAGTAGGTGAGCATGGTTGTAATGTGTATATTGGCAAGTGATGAGATTTCTATTATCGGATATGTTGGTCGACCAATAGGATGTGAAGTGCACTATAATATACAAAATTTGCGCGTGAGGTAAATTCTTTGGTTTCGTAATAGGGGTAGTGCTATTGTGATGCGAGTGATAGGGGTAGTGCTATCACCAACGGGCAATGCGGGTAGTGGCATCCCGGCCTAAGTGAGATAATGGTGATGGTTGTTTAACCATGTGACTTGATGAGGGTATTGCCATCAAGGTGTTCGTATATCCAAATTTTGAGTGATAGGGGTAGTGCTATCACCAACGGGTAATGCAGGTAGTGGCATCTCGGATCACTTGTAGCCAATATACGAGTTTGTTTATACCATGTTATTTGATTTGGTATGATGATTTACACATGTTTTGGTTGTTGTTTAATGCTTATGAGAACAAGCATGGTAAGTTGAGGTTGTTATGCATCGGTAATGCATATGTTGCGAATTTGTGGTTTTGAATATTGAGGTTATGCCTTGTGTTGTGACTCAAGCATGATTTGAGATAAGCATGTTTGATGAAACACTTCCTTTGAAATGATTTAAAGAAAGGTTTTATTTTCATGATCGAATTATATGGTTTTAAAATTGCATTGTTGTTGCTTTGGTTTTGAGCGCCGCTCACTAAGCTTTCTAGCTTACGCTCTCTTTTCCAACAATGCAGATCCGTAGACCATTTGGGAAAGCAAGCGAGCAAGGAAGGTGTCCAAGAGGTTGCTTTAAGCTCAATTATGGTTTTTTGGAGTTTAATAATAGTATGAATAGCAATGGGATAGGGCCTTTATGCTTTGGGAGGTTTTGTTTGAGACTCCTTGTTTTGAGACATGTCTATGATGCCTTTTAAACTTGTAAAGTACCTTTACATGTTGAATCATGGGTTGGGTTGAAGTTTGACCGTTTTGTGGATTGTTTATGCTTAAGTTGCTTTCATCTAGAATCATGTCATGTTGTTCTTGCTATGTAGATGTTGTTGCCATGGTTGTTGAGGTTTTGTGGTATGTTTGAGTTGTATGCATGTTTATGTCTTGATTGAGGGTCTTATGTGGGTTAAGATTGCAATAAACCAGCAAAATGTGTCATTGCAAGTCGGGCGTATCAATACGGTCGAGCCTGTATCGATACGGGGTACCTGAAATGGCCTTATGGTATTGAAACGCTAGGGTCTGTTCTGGAACATTTTGCTACTGAAAACCTTGGTTCCGAAATACCCCCGAGGGTGTTTCGATATGGGCTAGTGTTTTGAGCCCTTCGAACTTGTTTCGATACCCCCGTATCGATACGGTGGGCTGTTTTGTTAGTTACTGGAATCTTTGAAGTTCTGTTTTTTTATGTTTTAGTCCTTGTTTGTTATGTAATCGTTTCTTTGAGTTCGGATGGTTATTTTGAGCCTCATTTTGGCATGCGAGCATGAAACCCGACTAATTGAACATTGGTAAGCCTAATTCCATGCTTGGTTCCTATAGCATGTTAGATTTGCATTTTGGTCCCTTGATGCTTGAATCGCTTAATTGATGTCGTTCTTGTTTTCTTCCGTTGCGAGTCCCTATCACATAGGATGTTAATGGCATTTAGAAAAGAAAAAAAATAGGGTTTCTAATCGGAGTGAAACCTTAACGGGTTTTTTTTGGTTTTCCCCGTGTAACCCGTTTGGCTCGGTCTGGCGGCTAGACCGAGCTAAGAGGGTTATATTGAACGGTATTGCCATAGCATCCTGACTGACAGGTTTCTTGCCAGAGATAGTCTAGAAACATCGTAGTAAACTCTGTCGAGCATAGTTTGGGCTGAGAGTAGTGAGACATGCATGAAACTTAAGTAAAGGATTCCTTAGCAAGCCTATCTAGTCATTCCATAGAGAGCTTCACACACGTGAGAGGACGTTGAAAGCTCATTGAGTTTACTCCCATTTTTATATTCTGTTTTTGCTACAGCAATTGTTACTCATCTATAACTTGCTTCTTGATCAATATTCATTCTTTGTTTCGTGTGCTTAAACTTAACTTGAAATACCTCCAATCCCTGTGGAGACGATACTCACTCATCACTTTACTACTTGTTCGACGTGTATACTTGCACTATTTGCATGTCATTTATAGTACATCATACAGCGCAACAAGTTTTGGCGCCGTTGTCGAGGATTGGCAATCGGTTGTTTTAAGTTTAGTATTCATACTAGTTCAATTCTTCTTTTCTTGTATATATTTACTCGTTATTTTTGTTCGTCTTTTTCAGGTGTGTGTGCTAGTGCATGACCTGAAGAAGACCCGACGAACCCATACTACCGTATATTCTTGAAAATGAACATCTTTTTTGTCAACGGAGGCGAATACAAGAAGCACTTAGACTTCCACATTCTCGATTGTGAAGCAGACGACAATGCACCCATTATTTTGGGGTGACCATTTCTAGCCACCAGTCGAATTTTGATTGATTGTGAGAAGGGTGAGTTCACCATGAGAGTGGCTGACCAATAATAGGTATCATCAATTATCATTGATTAACATAATAATAGAAATATTCTCCCCTGTTTTAACCACATAATAATAGAGGATTAACGCATCTCAATGCATTCAAAACTCCAGCAAACAATTCCATCACATTGCCTTGCCAAAAACTACAAATCACCTACTTGAAACAACCGAAAACCACATCGGTTAACCTCCAAACTTAACTCAGCCAAAACCTAACACTTTCAATCATCAATTAGCATTGATTAACATCCAAAATCATCATATTATCAACCTTATTCCTCCAGCATTCACAAAACCACCACAACTCCACAAAAACCCAAATCTAGCAACCTAAAACAACAAGAGGTTCACATAGTTTCGGGATTACCATGCTTAAACATTTATCTTAACATTAATAGACTTCCAAATCATGATTAAAATCAACCTTAAACTCGGAAAAATAAATCCACTACGAAAATTACACAAATCCATCAATTAAACCACATTTCCACAATTAAAACATCAAAATCCATTAGACAACATTAATGAAGGATCAAGAACTTGGGAATTTCAGTAAAGAACCTTACATTAGAGGAGAAAAACGCAACTCACTTCTAATGGATATTTTTTCCCTCAATTGGATAGATTTTCATGTAAAAACAAGATTAAAACAATAAGGATTTGATAGGAAAACAATAAGAAATCATTTGATAACAAGATATTAAAGAAATCAAGAGTTTACCTTAAGGTTTTGAAGAAAAAATGAGTGTTTGGCTGGAGAGAATTTGAGAGAAAGCTTTTGAGATAAAAGAAGTTATGTCAAATTTGTTTTAATGAAATAATCACTAATTCATTCCTCCAACCTCTTTTATTAATTAAAAACCATTTAAAATAAGCTAATTAAGGGATAAAAGTCTGATATTAGACTTCGGGAAAATAGCTCCTTAAAGATTCAAAATTCTGATCCTTTTACAAAACAGTCACTAAAAATAGTTTTCAAAGTTTACATTTTGGTCACTAAATCAAAAATGTCCAAATTCCAAATACCATTTTCCAAAATTGATTTCACCAAAACCTTTTATATATTTAAAAAGAGTTTCAGATAATTTTTCTTTATTTTTATCACATTCCGAAATAGGTTTTCCCTGAACTCATCCCAAAACTAACCTGAATCTCTAATGCCGGTCCAATGGACCCTAAAACCACCCCAAAACCGGGGCATTAAACTTGAAGAAGGAGAGACTTAACATCTTACCTTGGTTCAAGTAATAAATTTAAGTTTCATGCAATTGCTTGATCTTCTTTTATTGTCTTATTCTCATAATGATATAAGCATGTTTGTGTGACTCTATGGTGTGCCTAATTGAATATAGTTAGGAGGAGTCTCAATTGCATGAGTTACATGTTTTTGGCATTTTATGCTCATATCTATGTTTTTGGCTTTAAACTTGTAATATTTGGTTGAATCTTGGTGAAACCATGCTTTCTATGTTTTAAATGTTATGTTTTGAGAAACATGTTAATTTGTAGCAAAAATGATCAAAATGTGTATCTATGACCTCTTAGAGCCTTTGTATAAACTTAAGACTAGTTTGAGTTGATTTTGTTTCATTTTTCACCACTTCGTGCCGTTAGTACTGGTACCACCCACACCATACCGATACGACCTTCAACCAGGTACCTATATAGACGTCTCCGTACGGGTATACATAATAAAAAAGGGACAAGTTTGTCTCCTTTTTGCCATGCCTTCACGTGTTTTATGACACCCCCTTCCCGATCTGGAATAGAACCCGGTCAGAGACGTTACTGGAAAACATATAGGACTAAATTCAAATATTTAACGTTGAATTTCCAATTTTTACATTCTAGTCACTTAATTCGTTTCTTTAATTCCTAACTTTTACAAACTAGTCCTTGACCCATAATTAACTATAAATCAAGTCTAATCTTGAGGGATTAACTACATAATCATGCTCATAGGGTTGTAATTGCTTGTCGGAAACTAGATTACTGTTGAGTGGATCAAGGGATTGATCAAAGCCAAAAGGGGGTGAATTGGGTTTTTAAAATTTTGTTGGAGAAAGTGGAATGACTAAAATTGAAGAACGAGGCAATTTAGAGTGATTCAAGTTCCAAATGAACTCTACATCCACTAACTTAGCTACCACTAAGGATTTTCTAACAATTCACTAATTGCTCTTCCCCTTTTCTAGGCTTATGAGGTAACCTTTACAATACCGGTCAATTTTCTACCCAAAAATTGACCAAACCCTCACTAGGATACAAAGAAGAATTTGAAGGCAATGGGAATATCTCACAATACAAATTTGCCCCTTTTAGTACAAGCACTCAACCCAAATTGAAACACAAGATAGGAATTACACACAAAGACAATTTGGGATTTTACAAGAATGAGACTTTTGAGCACTAGAGCTTTGATTTTTGTATAGATGTTTCTCTTGGATGCAATAGTTGTTGCTGGTCTTCAATAGGCTTGATTTTTGTAACCCCCTTAACCCGGTCTAGACGGTTGACCCGAATTAAAAAAGTCACACGGGGAAAACCAAAGTCAACCCGAAAGTCAACCTTGATTAACGACCCTTTTTTTTTCTTTAATCTTATCTAGATGCACATTAACCCTACTTGTGATCACACAAACAACATACTCAAAGATCACAAACATCAGAGATCAAACGGGGACCCAATTGAACAAATTACAACCTTAGGGACCAAATTGTAAATTCTGATAAATTAAGGGACTTAACCCAAATTAAAGTTACCATCTTGAAATTAGTCAGGTTTCATGCTTCCCTGCGAAATTTCAGCTCAAAAGGACTTCTCAAACTCATTCAATTGATCAAACAAGATTCAGGACCAAAACGTAAACCAAACAAAACATTTTAAGATACTTTTAACTGAAATTAACGGTCGGGTATCAATACGCCACGTGTCGTATCGATACTCGGGGAAAGCAGTAACCAAACTTCAGCAACGGTATCGGTACAGGTTTCCCTGTATCGATACGGCCTTCATACGGTATCGGTACCTGTTCCTCTGTACCGATACGCCTGGGCAGGAATGAGCATATTTGGCTCAGGCGTATCGATACGCAAGCCCGAGTACCGATACCCCTGCCTGATTTCGACTCAAAAACCACCACAATCATGCTTCAAACTTCAAAATTAACATCACCAAACCATACCACTTAATCATACAACATGCAAGAACCATAATTGCATCATCAATTCAGCATTTAATCAACACATAAGAAAAGCCCCAAATTAGGTGACATGCTTCCTACTTAAGCTACCATTCATGCATAAACCTTCAAAAGCAAGCAATAGAAATCCAATCCAAAAACCAGCAATTCATACAACATTTAACAAACTCAGGGAGTCTTAAACACCTCCCAAAACATACACATTGGTCCCCCATTGCCAAAACAACCAAAAGCTAAAAGAACTTATAAAACCTTCATACATTGAGCTTTACTTGAACTTGTTCGCTTGCCTTCACTTGCTGCCCCTCAATGTACGCTAATGCTCTGCATTATTGAATTAAGAAAACGAGAGAGCGTAAGCCAAAGCTTAGTGAGGAGTGCTCTTTTAAAACCATTCAATAATGCAATTTAAACCATTTATAAAACATGCCTATAATCATCCTTTACACATGCTCAAAGCATACTTTAAATCAAGCAATCCCATGCTTCAAATACCATTTAAACAAGCATCTCATGCTTCAACATAAACATTAAAACATGCATCTCATGCATCTCAATGTACTATACATGTCATATTGGCTCAAGTGATACATTTCATTTATGAAATCAAGTTCAACAACTTTCCCCAAGGACTTTTAAACACCTTGGTCCCAAGGACTTTTAAACACCTTGGCCATGGACTTTTAAACACCATGAATAAGGACCACACAAGGACTTTTAACCACCTTTGCGTCCAATGCTTGAATCACCCCCAAGGACTTTTAAACACCTTGGCCCCAAGGACTTTTAAACACCTTGGCCCCATGGACTTTTAAACACCATGGAAAGGAGCACCTAAGGACTTTTAACCACCTTAGTGTCCGCAACAAGACTCATCCAAGGACTTTTAACCACCTTGATGATCTTAGGTAACAAGGCTCACTCAAGGACTTTTCACCACCTTAGTGACCTTCACTTTTACAAAACATCACTTGCCAATATACATATTATACATCATATAATCCACTGTTTTAAAAGCATTAAACCAAGCCATTTCATCATGCATTTCAAAGCATTAAATCCACATTTAATCAATGTATAAAAACAAGGAACTCCTACCTAGAGTTACCTTCAACAAATGGCTTAAAACATCAGCAATAATCATGCTTAAACATCAGCAATTACATGCTAAAACATGCTTTCCAAAACAGTAATCAAAACATGCAAATCATCATTTTGCATCACACCAAAACATGGCCACCACTTAGAGAGAAATCCGAAAACTTACACTTGAGCTTAGCATAGTTGTTTAAACTTAAACTAAGCCCCCAAAACCTTGGTTTCAAAGCCGAAAACCATTTTCACAAATCCACTCACCGATTTCCACTTTGCTTCAAGCCAAAGCACCAAATCAAGCCTCCGGATCAACAATTCTTGGATCCAAGGATGCCTCCCCTGTTTCAACACATTAAAGCAGAGGATTAATGCATCATCATGCATTAATTGCTTCAATGAAAGCACCTAAACTCGCTGCTCTCACTCAACCTCCATTTTCGGCCACCAAACACAACCGAAAATGCATCCGAAACACTTCTAAACAAAGCCCAGCCATTAACCAGCAAAACCACACTTCCATTAACATCAAAGAACATCTAAAAACAACCTAACAACATCCTTATACCTCCAGCAACATCAGATCACCAAGATCACCACAAAAACTACCTTAAAACACAAGCTAAACTTAGGAAACTCAACCTATCCGGGATTGCATCAATCAAGACTCATTTCCTTTTCAATTTAGAGATCATTTAACATCAAAAACACCTCTCAAATCACAGATTTAACAGATCAAACGAAAATCATGTGAAATCATCAAAAATCTTGCATAATTAGCCAAAATCCATAAATCAACTTAAAAGCCTTTAATTAAACATCAATTTAGGATTGAAAACTTAGGAATTTCATTAAAGAACTTGAAGTTCAGAGGAGAAGGACGTTCTTACCTCCAAACTTGAGTTTCTCCTCTTTTTGGAATGGAAAACCTTGATGAAACTTGAAGCAATTGAAGAAGTTTTGAAGATATGTTGATTTGCAATCAATTGAGAGTTGAAAGGAGGATTTTAGGTGAGAAAATCAGAATTGAAACTCTGGAAATGGAGTGTTTGGGTTGAGAGAAAAAGAGAGAAAGAAAATGGGAAGTTAGTTGAGAAAATGACTAAAATATGATTTCCCTCCTTTTTGTTTCTTTAAAATCAGAATTATGAGTCAAAATATCTTAGAAAAATCTGGAGAAACTCTCTTTGGGTAAATAGCTCCTTAAAGATTCAAAGTTTCAACCCTTTATAAAACAGCCACCAAACTTTCAAAAATTACATTTTGGTCACTAGCCAAAATGTCACCCTTCCGAAACTCATTTTCCAAAATTGATTTCACAGTTCACTTAATTATATTAAAAGATGATTTTAGAACATTTTTCCATATTTTTAATGCAACCCGAACTAGGCTTTCCTAATTTAACCTCTTACGATTCGAACAACACTTTGACCAACCGGTCAACGCCCAAGACTTCCAAGCCCAAAACCGGGGCATTACAACTCTCCCCCCCTTAAGAAATTTCGTCCTCGAAATTTACCTGAAGGAAAGAGATAAGGAAACTGCTTCAGCATATCTTCCTTCCGCTCCCACGTGGCTTCCTCAACACCGCGATGCTTCCACAGCACCTTCACCAACTCAATGGTCTTGCCACGAAGAACTTTGCTATCTGAATCCAGAACCTTCACCGGTTCCTCATCATAGGTCAAATCCGGATTCAAAACCACATCCTCAACAGGCATCACATGCGAAGGATCAGATCTATACTTCCGGAGCATAGAAACATGGAACACATCATGAATCTTCTCCAACTCCTGAGGTAACCTCAACCGATACGCAACAGGACCCACACGCTCAACAACCTCATACGGTCCAATGTACCTTGGGCTTAACTTACCCTTCCGACCAAACCTCATCACCTTCTTCCAAGGCGAAACCTTCAAGAACACACGATCACCCACTGCATACTCTATCTCCTTACGCTTCAAATCTGCGTAAGATTTCTGCCGGTCAGAAGCAGCTTTCAACCGCTCACAAATGAGCTTCACCTTCTCGGTGGTTCCTTTCAACAAAGCAGGCATCGAAACCAACTTTTGACCAGTTTCAGCCCAACACAGAGGAGTCCTACACTTCCTCCCATACAGAGCCTCATAAGGTGCCATCTGTATACTCGCCTGATAACTGTTGTTATAAGCGAACTCAACCAAAGGCAGATGCTTCTCCCAAGAACCTTGGAACTCAATCACACAGCATCTCAACATATCCTCCAAAATCTGAATAACTCGCTCAGACTGGCCATCCGACTGAGGATGATAGGATGTACTGAAATGCAACCTTGTACCCAGAGCTTGATGCAAACACTGCCAGAAACGCGATGTGAACCTCGGGTCCCTATCCGACACGATCGACTTAGGCACACCATGTAACCTCACAACCTCAGCAATGTACAGCTCAGCCAACTTATCCAAAGAAAACGTAGTATGCACAGGCAAGAAATGTGCACACTTCGTCAAGCGATCCACAATCACCCAAACAGAATTCTTCTTTGATGGAGACAAAGGTAAACCAGATACAAAATCCATGGTAACCCTCTCCCACTTCCATTCAGGGATTTTCAACGGTTGCAACAAACCAGAAGGAACCTGATGTTCAGCCTTAACTCGCTGACACACCAAACACTTGCTCACGAACTCTGCAACATCCTTCTTCAAACCTACCCAATAGTACTCATCACGAAGATCGCGATACATCTTTGTACTACCAGGATGCATAGCAAAAGGACTACTATGACCTTCAGTCAGAATAGCACGCCTCAACTCAGCATCAGCAGGCACTACTATCCGACCACCAAAACACAACACTCCATCCTCATTAAAGCAGAAATCCGAAGGTCTACCCTCCGCGATATCCTGAACATGAGACACCAAGGAATCATCCAACAACTGCTTATCCTTGATCAACTGAACCAACGATGGCTTCACTTGCAACTCAGCAACAAGACCACCATCCTGCGATATACTCAAGCTAGCAAACATAGCTCTCAGCTCAACAGCTACCTTCCTACTCAAGGCATCCGCAACAACATTAGCCTTTCCAGGATGATACTCTATCGTCAGATCATAATCCTTGAGCAACTCCAACCAGCGCCGCTGCCTAAGATTCAACTCCTTCTGAGACATCAGATACCTCAAACTGTTGTGATCCGTGTACACCGTACACTTCTCACCATACAGATAATGCCTCTAGATCTTCAGAGCAAAAACCACCGCAGCCAGCTCAATATCATGCGTAGGATAATTGCGCTCATGCACCTTCAACTGCCGCGACGCATAAGCCACAACCTTACCCTCTTGCATCAGCACACACCCCAAACCAACATAGGATGCATCACTGTAGACCACAAACTCTTTCCCTGATTCAGGCTGAATCAAGATAGGAGCTTGCGTCAAAGCCAACTTCAGTTATCAGGCGAGTATACAGATGGCACCTTATGAGGCTCTGTATGGGAGGAAGTGTAGGACTCCTCTGTGTTGGGCTGAAACTGGTCAAAAGTTGGTATCGATGCCTGCTTTGTTGAAAGGTACCACCGAGAAGGTGAAGCTCATATGTGAGCGGTTGAAGGCTGCTTCTGATCGGCAGAAGTCTTACGCGGATTTGAAGCGTAAGGAGATAGAGTTTGCGGTGGGTGATCGCGTGTTCTTGAAGGTTTCGCCTTGGAAGAAGGTGATGAGGTTTGGTCAGAAGGGTAAGCTGAGCCCTAGATACATTGGACCGTATGAGGTTGTTGAGCGTGTGGGTCCTGTTGCGTATCGGTTGAGGTTACCTCAGGAGCTGGAGAAGATTCATGATGTGTTGCATGTTTCTATGCTCCGGAGGTATAGATCTGATCCTTCGCATGTGTTGCCTGTGGAGGAAGTGGAATTGAATCCGGATTTGACCTATGAAGAGGAACCGGTGAAGGTTCTGGATTCAGATAGCAAAGTTCTTTGTGGCAAGACCATTGAGTTGGTGAAGGTGCTGTGGAAGCATCGCGGTGTTGAGGAAGCCACGTGGGAGCGGAGGGAAGATATGCTGAAGCAGTTTCCTTATCTCTTTCCTTCAGGTAAATTTCGAGGACGAAATTTCTTAAGGGGGGGAGAGTTGTAACGCCCCGGTTTTGGGCTTGGAAGTCTTGGGCGTTGACCGGTTGGTCAAAGTGCTGTTCGAATCGTAAGAGGTTAAATTAGGAAAGCCTAGTTCGGGTTGCATTAAAAATATGGAAAAATGTTCTAAAATCATCTTTTATTATAATTAAGTGAACTGTGAAATCAATTTTGGAAAATGAGTTTCGGGAGTGTGACATTTTGGCTAGTGACCAAAATGTAATTTTTTAAAGTTTGGTGGCTATTTTATAAAGGGTTGAAACTTTGAATCTTTAAGGAGCTATTTACCCAAAGGGAGTTTCTCCAGATTTTTCTAAGATATTTTAACACATAATTCTGATTTTAAAGGAATCAAAAGGAGGGAAAATCCATTTTTAGCATTTTCTCATCTAACTTCCAATTTTCTTTCTATCTTTTTCTCTCAACCCAAACACTCAATTTCCAGAGATCTTATTCTGATTTTCTCACCTAAAATCCTTCTTTCAACTCTCAATTGGTTGCAAATCATTGTGTCTTCAAAACCTCTTCAATTGCTTCAAGTTTCATCAAGCTTTTCTATTCCAAAAAGAGGAGAAACTCAAGTTTGGAGGTAAGAACGTCCTTCTCCTCTGAACTTCAAGTTCTTTAATGAAATTCCTAAAGTTTTCAATCCTAAATTGATGTTTGATTAAAGGTTTTAAAGTTGATTTATGGATCTTGGCTAATTATGCAAGATTTTGATGATTTCACATGATTTTCGTTTGATCTGTTAAATCTGTGTTTTGAGAAGTGTTTTGATGTTAAATGATCATTAAATTGATGTGGAAATGAGTCTTGATTGATGCAAACCCGGATAGGTTGAATTTCCTAAGTTTAGCTTGTGTTTTAAGGTAGCTTTTGTGGTGATCTTGGTGATCTGATGTTGCTGGAGGTATAAGGATGCTTATAGGTTGTTTTTAGATGTGTGTTGATGTTGTTGGAAGTGAGGTTTTGCTGGTTTGTGGCTGGGCTTTGTTTAGAAGTGTTCCGGATGCATTTTCGGTTGTGTTTGGTGGCCGAAAATGGAGGTTTTGTGAGAGCAGCGAGTTTAGATGCTTTCATTGAAGCAATTAATGCATGATGATGCATTAATCCTCTGCTTTAATGTGTTGAAACAGGGGAGGCATCCTTGGATCCAAGAATTGTTGATCCGGAGGCTTGATTTGGTGCTTTGGCTTGAAGCAAAGTGGAAATCGGTGAGTGGATTTGTGAAAATGGTTTTCGGCTTTGAAACCAAGGTTTGGGAGCTTAGTTTAAGTCTAAACAACTTTGCTAAGCTCAAGAGTAAGTTTTCGGATTACTTTCTAAGTGGTGGCCATGTTTTGATGTAATGTAAAATGATGATTTTGCATGATTTGATTACTGTTTTGAAAGCACGTTTAAGCATGATATTTGCTGATGTTTTAGCATGATATATGCTGATGTTTAAAGCCATGTGTTGAAGGTGTCTCTTGGTAGGAGTACCTTGTTTTTATGCATTGTTAAATGATGATTTAATGCTTTGAAATGCATGATGAAATGGCTTGGTTTAAATGCTTTAAAACAGTGGATTATATGATGTATAAAGTGTGTATTGGCAAGTGATGGTTTGTAAAAGTGAAGGTCACTAAGGTGGTTAAAAGTCCTTGAGTGAGCCTTGTTATCTAAGATCATCAAGGTGGTTAAAAGTCCTTGGATGAATCTTGTTGCGGACACTAAGGTGGTTAAAAGTCCTTAGGTGCTCCTTTCCATGGTGTTTAAAAGTCCATGGGGCCAAGGTGTTTAAAAGTCCTTGGGGCCAAGGTGTTTAAAAGTCCTTGGGGTAATTCAAGCTACGGACACAAAGGTGGTTAAAAGTCCTTGTGTGGTCCTTTCATGGTGTTTAAAAGTCCATGGCCAAGGTGTTTAAAAGTCCTTGGGGCCAAGGTGTTTAAAAGTCCTTGGGGAAAGTTGTTGAACTTGATTTCATAATTGAAATGTATCACTTGAGCCAATATGACATGTATAGTACATTGAGATGCATGAGATGCATGTTTTAATGTTTATGTTGAAGCATGAGATGCTTGTTTAAATGAAATGTGGAAGCATGTTATTGCTTGATTTAAAGTATGCTTTGAGCATGTGAAAAGGTTGTTTATAAGCAAGTTTTATAAATGGTTTTAATTGCATTATTGAATGGTTTTTTTAAAGAGCACTCCTCACTAAGCTTTGGCTTACGCTCTCTCATTTCCTTGATTCAATAATGCAGAGCATTAGAGTACATTGAGGGCAGCAAGAGGAGGCAAGCAAACAAGTTCAAGTAAAGCTCAATGTATGGAAGGTTTTGTTAAACATTTAGCTTTTGTATGTTTTGGCAATGGGGGACCAATGTATATGTTTTGGGAGGTGTTTAAGACTCCCTATGGATGTTAAATGTTGTTGTGGTTGCTGGATTTTGGATCGATTTCCTATTGCTTGTTTTTGAAGGTTTATTGCTTGAAAGTTGGCTTGTGTAGGAAGCATGCCTATAGAATTGGGGCTTTTTGCATGTGATGTTATTTTGTTGAATTGATGATGCTTATATGTCTTAAATATGTTTGATTGCATGCTGGTAAAGTTTGGTAGTGTTTGAAGCATGTTTGATTGGTCAATTGCATGATTTAGTTTGCTGTTTTGCTGAAATCTGAGCAGACGTTTCGGAACAGTACATACCGTTTCAGAACGGGTGCCTGGAATGAACCCAGGGGTCCGAAACGGGGTGCACCGTTCCGAAACGGAATGCTCTTTGCCAGACCCCCGTTGCGGAACCAGTATCGGAACGTCCCGCATTTCGGAACAGGGTCAACCTGTTTCAAAACGGTCGACCGTTGGGGGCTGACATGAGCAGTTATATGTTTTGAAATGTTTGCGTTTTGGTCCCGAATCTTGTATGATCAATTGCATGAGCTGTGGATGTCCTTTTGAGTTGAAATTTCACAGAGAAGCATGAAACCTGACTAATTTCAAGATGGTAACTTAAATTTGGGTTAAGTCCCTTAATTTATCAGAATTTACAATTTGGTCCTTAAAGTTGTAATTTGTTCAATTGGGTCCCTGTTTGATCTCTGATGTTTGTGATCTTTTAATATGTTGTCTGTGTGATCACAATTAAGGTTAATGTGCATCTAGACAAGACTAAAAAGGAAAAAAAAAGGGTCGTTAATCAAGGTTGACTTTCGGGTTAACTTTGGTTTTCCCCGTGTAATCTTCGTAGTTCGGGTCAACCGTCTAGACCGGGCTACGGTGGTTACATTTGGTGGTATCAGAGCTGAGTTCTCGAGTAATTGGGAATGTGTGTATGCATGATTGAAGCATGGTTTGGTTTGTATGCTTGTTGTGTGAAAGCATGTTCAGTGATATGATATGATGATGTGTATGTGATGCATGTTGTGATGATGCATGATGTGGGTACCCATTGCCAAACAAAAGCTAAAGAGATGATGTTGTTTTTGAAAGAAATTGAGCTTGAATACTTGGAATTTGCTTACCTTGCTGGTCCTGACTTGTTTTATTTTGTACTGTTATGCATGGTAAAAGTATGGCACCACGTAGAGAGTTAAGGAGTAGCGCGAGAGCTACGACCCCGGAGGGGAATGTGAATGATGAGCACACTGGTAGTGCTGTGATACCTCCTCCTCCACCTGGTGGTGGTGGTGCGGAGAGGGGAAGAGCTGGAGCTGAGGCAGCTGGTGTTGGAGCTGCAGGACCTGAGGTTGGTCAGGGGCAAGCGATGCCTGACATGTCTGTGATGGTACAAGCTATTGCGGGTGCGTTTCGAGCAGCAGTAGCTGGAGCTCAAGGAGCTGGGCATCAGGGAGATGCTGGTGCTACACTACCCTTGGAACGTTTGCGCAGTCTTGGTGGGACTGAGTTTAGGGGTATGACAGCTGAGAGGTCAGAAGCATGGTTGGAAAGTACCAAGCGTGTCTTGGGACAGATGAGTTGCACTGATGTGCAAAAGCTGGGATGTGTGGTGTCACTGCTGCAAGGTGATGCTTATACGTGGTGGACGACCACAATCTCTGGGATGGCTGATGCTGATGTTACTTGGACGTTCTTTCAGCATGCGTTCAAGAGGAGATATCTGGGAGTTAGATATCTGGACGAGAAGAAGCGTGAATTCATGTCTCTTACCCAAGGGAGCATGAGTGTGGCTGAGTATGAGGTACAGTTTGTACGCCTTAGCCAGTATGCACCGGAGCTGATACCTGATGAGCGCGAGAGGTGCGAAAGGTTCCGTTATGGATTGGTGACGGAAGTTAAGACCTATATGTTGGCTGCTGAGTATAATGATTTCGATGTGTTGGTTAGCCGATCCAAGGACATTGAGATGAATCTGAGTTTGTCTGCTAAGGGTGCTGGAGCTAGTTCTGGAAAGAGAGCTGCTGAGTATAGTTCCGGTGGACGGAACAAGAGGGGGCGTGATCAGAGGTTTCAGTCCTCGTCTAAGAGAGGTGGAGGTGCACCTGCTAGGGGTGGCAATGTTAGAGCTGACCCTAGTGCTTGTTGGATTTGTGGTTCCCGTGGTCACTTGAGGCGTGACTGTCCTCGTGCTGGGAGGGAGGTGCAAGCTCCTGTGATGGCAGCTGGTTATGAGTGTTGGAACTGTGGTTCTGCTGACCACTTGAGACGTGATTGTCCGAGGATGGCTGGTGGTCAAGAGCGTGCTCCTGTTGTTGCAGCACCGCAGAGAGGTCATGGGCGCGGCCGTGGTAATTTTCAGAGGCGAGAGGAAGGTGGTCGCGGAGTAGCTCATGTTGTGGCTATTCAACCTGAGGGTGGAGGCCAAGCGAGGGTGTATGCTCAGCGCGAGGGAAGGAATGATGCTGATGTGATTGCAGGTACCTTTACTTTGCAATCCTTGTCATTGCTTTCTTTGATTGATTCTGGATCTACGCATTCATACATTCTTCGTGAGCATGCTGAGTTGCTTGGTTTGCCTGTTGAGTCTTTGGATGTTGGTGTTAGAGTCACTAGTTCTTTTGGTGAAACTGTTGTGACTCGTAAGCTTTATAGAAGGTGTCCTTTGGTTGTTCAAGAGCATGTCTTTCTTGTTGATCTTATGGAGTTGCCCTTTTATGGTTTTGATGTGATCCTTGGTATGGATTGGCTTGCTGAGCATCGTGCTGTTGTGGATTGTGAGAATAAGCGGGTTTCGCTTAAGCTTGCGGATGATTATGAAGTGGTGGTAGTTGGTGAGAATGTGAAGTTTCTTGCCAATGTTGTTTCTACCTTGGAGGCGAGCAGGATGCTGAGGCAAGGTTGTGAAGCTTTTCTGGCTTTTGTGATGAATCCTAGTTCGAAGGAGCTGAGGGTGCAGGATATCAGGGTTGTGAAGGAGTTTCCTGATGTTTTTCCTGAGGAGTTGCCTGGTTTACCTCCTAACCGCGAGGTGGAGTTTGGTATTGAGCTGTATGAGAATACCACTCCAGTGTCCATTACTCCCTATAGAATGGCACCTAAGGAGCTGAAGGAGCTGAAGACGCAGTTGCAAGAGTTGCTTGACCGTGGTTTCATCCGGCCGAGTGTTTCGCCTTGGGGTGCTCCTGTCTTGTTTGTGAAGAAGAAAGATGGCACGATGAGGATGTGCATTGATTACCGTCAGCTGAACAAGTTGACTATCAAGAATCGGTATCCTTTGCCGAGGATTGATGATCTCTTTGATCAATTTCGGGGAGCTGCTGTGTTCTCTAAGATTGACTTGAGGTCAGGGTATTATCAATTGAAGGTGAAGGATGTGGACGTGCCTAAGACAGCTTTCAGGACAAGGTATGGGCATTATGAGTTCCTTGTGATGTCGTTTGGTTTGACAAATGCTCCTGCTGCTTTCATGGACATGATGAATCGTGTTTTTCATGAATACCTGGACAAGTTCGTTGTGGTGTTCATTGATGATATCCTTGTGTACTCGCGTACTGAGGAAGAGCACGAAGAGCATTTGAGGATTGTGTTGCAAGCTTTGTTGGAGAATCAGCTTTATGCTAAGCTGAGCAAGTGTGAGTTCTGGCTTAGATAGGTGGTTTTTCTTGGGCATGTGGTCTCAGTTGAGGGGATTCGTGTTGATCCTCAGAAGATTGAAGCAGTGATGAACTGGAAAGTTCCTAAGTCTGTTCAGGAGGTTCGTAGTTTCCTTGGTTTGGCAGGATACTACCGAAGGTTTGTGGATGGTTTTTCCAAGATTGCTGCTCCTTTGACGAAGTTGCTGCAAAAAGATGTTAAGTATGAGTGGACAGAAGCGAGGCAGCAAGCTTTTGAGAAGCTGAAGATGGCTTTGACGCAAGCTCCTATCTTGATTCAGCCTGAATCAGGGAAAGAGTTTGTAGTCTACAGTGATGCATCCTATGTTGGTTTGGGGTGTGTGCTGATGCAAGAGGGTAAGGTTGTGGCTTATGCGTCGCGGCAGTTGAAGGTGCATGAGCGCAATTATCCTACGCATGATATTGAGCTGGCTGCAGTGGTTTTTGCTCTGAAGATCTGGAGGCATTATCTGTATGGTGAGAAGTGTACTGTGTACACGGATCACAAGAGTTTGAGGTATCTGATGTCTCAGAAGGAGTTGAATCTCAGGCAGCGACGTTGGTTGGAGTTGCTCAAGGATTATGATCTGACGATAGAGTATCATCCTGGAAAGGCCAATGTTGTTGCGGATGCTTTGAGTAGAAAGGTAGTTGTTGAGTTGAGAGCTATGTTTGCTAGCTTGAGCTTATCGCAGGATGGTGGTCTTGTTTCTGAGTTGCAAATGAAACCGTCGTTGGTTCAGTTGATCAAGGATAAGCAGTTGTTGGATGATTCCTTGGTGTCTCATGTTCAGGATATCGCGGAGGGTAGACCTTCGGATTTCTGTTTTAATGAGGATGGAGTGTTGTGTTTTGGTAGTCGGATAGTAGTGCCTGCTGATGCTGAGTTGAGGCGTGCTATTCTGACTGAAGGTCATAGTAGTCCTTTTGCTATGCATCCTGGTAGTACAAAGATGTATCGCGATCTTCGTGATGAGTACTATTGGGTGGGTCTGAAGAAGGATGTGGCAGAGTTCGTGAGCAAGTGTTTGGTGTGTCAGCGAGTTAAGGCTGAACATCAGGTTCCTTCTGGTTTGTTGCAACCGTTGAAAATCCCTGAATGGAAGTGGGAGAGGGTTACCATGGATTTTGTATCTGGTTTGCCTTTGTCTCCATCAAAGAAGAATTCTGTTTGGGTGATTGTGGATCGCCTGACGAAGTGTGCGCATTTCTTGCCTGTGCATACTACGTTTTCTTTGGATAAGCTGGCGGAGCTGTACATTGCTGAGGTTGTGAGGTTGCATGGTGTGCCTAAGTCGATCGTGTCGGATAGGGATCCGAGGTTCACATCGCGTTTTTGGCAGTGTTTGCATCAAGCTCTGGGTACAAGGTTGCATTTCAGTACATCCTATCATCCTCAGTCGGATGGCCAGTCTGAGCGAGTTATTCAGATTTTGGAGGATATGTTGAGATGCTGCGTGATAGAGTTCCAAGGTTCTTGAGAGAAGCATCTGCCCTTGGTTGAGTTCGCTTACAATAACAGTTATCAGGCGAGTATACAGATGGCACCTTATGAGGCTCTGTATGGGAGGAAGTGTAGGACTCCTCTGTGTTGGGCTGAAACTGGTCAAAAGTTGGTATCGATGCCTGCTTTGTTGAAAGGTACCACCGAGAAGGTGAAGCTCATATGTGAGCGGTTGAAGGCTGCTTCTGATCGGCAGAAGTCTTACGCGGATTTGAAGCGTAAGGAGATAGAGTTTGCGGTGGGTGATCGCGTGTTCTTGAAGGTTTCGCCTTGGAAGAAGGTGATGAGGTTTGGTCAGAAGGGTAAGCTGAGCCCTAGATACATTGGACCGTATGAGGTTGTTGAGCGTGTGGGTCCTGTTGCGTATCGGTTGAGGTTACCTCAGGAGCTGGAGAAGATTCATGATGTGTTGCATGTTTCTATGCTCCGGAGGTATAGATCTGATCCTTCGCATGTGTTGCCTGTGGAGGAAGTGGAATTGAATCCGGATTTGACCTATGAAGAGGAACCGGTGAAGGTTCTGGATTCAGATAGCAAAGTTCTTTGTGGCAAGACCATTGAGTTGGTGAAGGTGCTGTGGAAGCATCGCGGTGTTGAGGAAGCCACGTGGGAGCGGAGGGAAGATATGCTGAAGCAGTTTCCTTATCTCTTTCCTTCAGGTAAATTTCGAGGACGAAATTTCTTAAGGGGGGGAGAGTTGTAACGCCCCGGTTTTGGGCTTGGAAGTCTTGGGCGTTGACCGGTTGGTCAAAGTGCTGTTCGAATCGTAAGAGGTTAAATTAGGAAAGCCTAGTTCGGGTTGCATTAAAAATATGGAAAAATGTTCTAAAATCATCTTTTATTATAATTAAGTGAACTGTGAAATCAATTTTGGAAAATGAGTTTCGGGAGTGTGACATTTTGGCTAGTGACCAAAATGTAATTTTTGAAAGTTTGGTGGCTATTTTATAAAGGGTTGAAACTTTGAATCTTTAAGGAGCTATTTACCCAAAGGGAGTTTCTCCAGATTTTTCTAAGATATTTTAACACATAATTCTGATTTTAAAGGAATCAAAAGGAGGGAAAATCCATTTTTAGCATTTTCTCATCTAACTTCCAATTTTCTTTCTATCTTTTTCTCTCAACCCAAACACTCAATTTCCAGAGATCTTATTCTGATTTTCTCACCTAAAATCCTTCTTTCAACTCTCAATTGGTTGCAAATCATTGTGTCTTCAAAACCTCTTCAATTGCTTCAAGTTTCATCAAGCTTTTCTATTCCAAAAAGAGGAGAAACTCAAGTTTGGAGGTAAGAACGTCCTTCTCCTCTGAACTTCAAGTTCTTTAATGAAATTCCTAAAGTTTTCAATCCTAAATTGATGTTTGATTAAAGGTTTTAAAGTTGATTTATGGATCTTGGCTAATTATGCAAGATTTTGATGATTTCACATGATTTTCGTTTGATCTGTTAAATCTGTGTTTTGAGAAGTGTTTTGATGTTAAATGATCATTAAATTGATGTGGAAATGAGTCTTGATTGATGCAAACCCGGATAGGTTGAATTTCCTAAGTTTAGCTTGTGTTTTAAGGTAGCTTTTGTGGTGATCTTGGTGATCTGATGTTGCTGGAGGTATAAGGATGCTTATAGGTTGTTTTTAGATGTGTGTTGATGTTGTTGGAAGTGAGGTTTTGCTGGTTTGTGGCTGGGCTTTGTTTAGAAGTGTTCCGGATGCATTTTCGGTTCTGTTTGGTGGCCGAAAATGGATGTTTTGTGAGAGCAGCGAGTTTAGATGCTTTCATTGAAGCAATTAATGCATGATGATGCATTAATCCTCTGCTTTAATGTGTTGAAACAGGGGAGGCATCCTTGGATCCAAGAATTGTTGATCCGGAGGCTTGATTTGGTGCTTTGGCTTGAAGCAAAGTGGAAATCGGTGAGTGGATTTGTGAAAATGGTTTTCGGCTTTGAAACCAAGGTTTGGGAGCTTAGTTTAAGTCTAAACAACTTTGCTAAGCTCAAGAGTAAGTTTTCGGATTACTTTCTAAGTGGTGGCCATGTTTTGATGTAATGTAAAATGATGATTTTGCATGATTTGATTACTGTTTTGAAAGCATGTTTAAGCATGATATTTGCTGATGTTTTAGCATGATATATGCTGATGTTTAAAGCCATGTGTTGAAGGTGTCTCTTGGTAGGAGTACCTTGTTTTTATGCATTGTTAAATGATGATTTAATGCTTTGAAATGCATGATGAAATGGCTTGGTTTAAATGCTTTAAAACAGTGGATTATATGATGTATAAAGTGTGTATTGGCAAGTGATGGTTTGTAAAAGTGAAGGTCACTAAGGTGGTTAAAAGTCCTTGAGTGAGCCTTGTTATCTAAGATCATCAAGGTGGTTAAAAGTCCTTGGATGAATCTTGTTGCGGACACTAAGGTGGTTAAAAGTCCTTAGGTGCTCCTTTCCATGGTGTTTAAAAGTCCATGGGGCCAAGGTGTTTAAAAGTCCTTGGGGCCAAGGTGTTTAAAAGTCCTTGGGGTAATTCAAGCTACGGACACAAAGGTGGTTAAAAGTCCTTGTGTGGTCCTTTCATGGTGTTTAAAAGTCCATGGCCAAGGTGTTTAAAAGTCCTTGGGGCCAAGGTGTTTAAAAGTCCTTGGGGAAAGTTGTTGAACTTGATTTCATAATTGAAATGTATCACTTGAGCCAATATGACATGTATAGTACATTGAGATGCATGAGATGCATGTTTTAATGTTTATGTTGAAGTATGAGATGCTTGTTTAAATGAAATGTGGAAGCATGTTATTGCTTGATTTAAAGTATGCTTTGAGCATGTGAAAAGGTTGTTTATAAGCAAGTTTTATAAATGGTTTTAATTGCATTATTGAATGGTTTTTTTAAAGAGCACTCCTCACTAAGCTTTGGCTTACGCTCTCTCGTTTCCTTGATTCAATAATGCAGAGCATTAGAGTACATTGAGGGCAGCAAGAGGAGGCAAGCAAACAAGTTCAAGTAAAGCTCAATGTATGGAAGGTTTTGTTAAACATTTAGCTTTTGTATGTTTTGGCAATGGGGGACCAATGTATATGTTTTGGGAGGTGTTTAAGACTCCCTATGGATGTTAAATGTTGTTGTGGTTGCTGGATTTTGGATCGATTTCCTATTGCTTGTTTTTGAAGGTTTATTGCTTGAAAGTTGGCTTGTGTAGGAAGCATGCCTATAGAATTGGGGCTTTTTGCATGTGATGTTATTTTGTTGAATTGATGATGCTTATATGTCTTAAATATGTTTGATTGCATGCTGGTAAAGTTTGGTAGTGTTTGAAGCATGTTTGATTGGTCAATTGCATGATTTAGTTTGCTGTTTTGCTGAAATCTGAGCAGGCGTTTCGGAACAGTACATACCGTTTCGGAACGGGTGCCTGGAATGAACCCAGGGGTCCGAAACGGGGTGCACCGTTCCGAAACGGAATGCTCTCTGCCAGACCCCCGTTGCGGAACCAGTATCGGAACGTCCCGCGTTTCGGAACAGGGTCAACCTGTTTCGAAACGGTCGACCGTTGGGGGCTGACATGAGCAGTTATATGTTTTGAAATGTTTGCGTTTTGGTCCCGAATCTTGTATGATCAATTGCATGAGCTGTGGATGTCCTTTTGAGTTGAAATTTCACAGAGAAGCATGAAACCTGACTAATTTCAAGATGGTAACTTAAATTTGGGTTAAGTCCCTTAATTTATCAGAATTTACAATTTGGTCCTTAAAGTTGTAATTTGTTCAATTGGGTCCCTGTTTGATCTCTGATGTTTGTGATCTTTTAATATGTTGCCTGTGTGATCACAATTAAGGTTAATGTGCATCTAGACAAGACTAAAAAGGAAAAAAAAGGGTCGTTAATCAAGGTTGACTTTCGGGTTGACTTTGGTTTTCCCCGTGTAATCTTCGTAGTTCGGGTCAACCGTCTAGATCGGGCTACGGGGGTTACAAGTTTCACCAAAAGAACTAGTGACTCTAACACCAACATCCAAAGACTCAACAGGCAAACCAAGCAACTCAGCATGCTCACGAAGAATGTATGAATGCGTAGATCCAGAATCAATCAAAGAAAGCAATGACAAGGATTGCAAAGTAAAGGTACCTGCAATCACATCAGCATCATTCCTTCCCTCGCGCTGAGCATACACCCTCGCTTGGCCTCCACCCTCAGGTTGAATAGCCACAACATGAGCTACTCCGCGACCACCTTCCTCTCGCCTCTGAAAATTACCACGGCCGCGCCCACGACCTCTCTGCGGTGCTGCAACAACAGGAGCACGCTCTTGACTACCAGCCATCCTCGGGCAATCTCGCCTCAAGTGGTCAGCAGAACCACAGTTCCAGCACTCATAACCAGCTGCCACAACAGGAGCTTGCACCTCCCTCCCAGCACGAGGACAGTCACGCTTCAAGTGACCACGGGAACCACAAATCCAACAAGCACTAGGGTCAGCTCTAGCATTGCCACCCCTAGCAGGTGCACCTCCACCTCTCCTAGATGAGGACTGAAACCTCTGATCGCGTCCCCTCTTGTTCCGTCCACCTCCGGAACTATACTCAGCAGCTCTCTTCCCAGAACTAGCTCCAGCACCCTTCGCAGACAAACTCAGATTCATCTCAATGTCCTTGGATCGACTAACCAACACATCAAAATCATTGTACTCAGCAGCCAACATATAGGTCTTAACTTCCGTCACCAGGCCATAACGGAACCTTTCGCACCTCTCTCGCTCATCAGGTATCAGCTCCGGTGCATACTGATTGAGACGTACGAACTGTACCTCATACTCAGCCACACTCATGCTCCCTTGGGTAAGAGACATGAATTCACGCTTTTTCTCATCCAGATATCTTACTCCCAGATATCTCCTTTTGAACGCGTTCTGAAAGAACGTCCAAGTAACATCAGCATCAGCCATCCCGGAAATTGTGGTCGTCCACCACGTATAAGCATCACCTTGCAGCAGAGACACCACACATCCCAGCTTTTGCACATCAGTGCAACTCATCTGTCCCAAGACACGCTTGGTACTCTCCAGCCATGCCTCCGACCTCTCAGCTGACATACCCCTAAACTCAGTCCCACCAAGACTGCGCAGACGCTCTAAGGGTAATCTTGCTCCAGCATCTCCCTGATGCCCAGCTCCTTGAGCTCCAGCTACCGCTGCTCGAAAAGCACCCGCAATAGCTTGCACCAGCATCGACATGTCAGGCATAGCTTGCCCCTGACCAACCTCAGGTCCTGCAGCTCTAGCACCAGCTGCCTCAGCTCCAGCTCTTTCCCTCTCCGCACCACCACCACCAGGTGGAGGAGGAGGTAACACAGCACTACCCGTATGCTCCTCATTCACATTCCCCTCCGGGGTCGTAGCTCTCGCGCTACTTCTTAACTCTCTACGTGGTGCCATACTTTTACCATGCATAACAACACAAAATAAAACAAGTCAGGACCAGCAAGGTAAGCAATTCCAAGTATTCAAGCTCAATTTCTTTCCAAAACAACATCATCTCTTTAGCTTTTGTTTGGCAATGGGTACCCTCATCATGCATCATCACAACATACATCTCAAAACATCATCATCTCAAATCACTGAACATGCTTTCATACAACAAGCATACAAGCCAAACCATGCTTCAATCATGCATACAAACATTCCCAATTACTCGAAAACTCAGCTCTGATACCACCAAATGTAACCCCCTTAACCCGGTCTAGACGGTTGACCCGAATTAAGAAAGTCACACGGGGAAAACCAAAGTCAACCCGAAAGTCAACCTTGATTAACGACCCTTTTTTTTCTTTAATCTTATCTAGATGCACATTAACCCTACTTGTGATCACACAAACGACATACTCAAAGATCACAAACATCAGAGATCAAACGGGGACCCAATTGAACAAATTACAACCTTAGGGACCAAATTGTAAATTCTGATAAATTAAGGAACTTAACCCAAATTAAAGTTACCATCTTGAAATTAGTCAGGTTTCATGCTTCCCTGCGAAATTTCAGCTCAAAAGGACTTCTCAAACTCATTCAATTGATCAAACAAGATTCAGGACCAAAACGTAAACCAAACCAAACATTTTAAGATACTTTTAACTGAAATTAACGGTCGGGTATCGATACGCCACGTGTCGTATCGATACTCGGGGAAAGCAGTAACCAAACTTCAGCAACGGTATCGGTACAGGTTTCCCTGTATCGATACGGCCTTCATACGGTATCGGTACCTGTTCCTCTGTACCGATACGCCTGGGCAGGAATGAGCATATTTGGCTCAGGCGTATCGATACGCAAGCCCGAGTACCGATACCCCTGCCTGATTTCGACTCAAAAACCACCACAATCATGCTTCAAACTTCAAAATTAACATCACCAAACCATACCACTTAATCATACAACATGCAAGAACCATAATTGCATCATCAATTCAGCATTTAATCAACACATAAGAAAAGCCCCAAATTAGGTGACATGCTTCCTACTTAAGCTACCATTCATGCATAAACCTTCAAAAGCAAGCAATAGAAATCCAATCCAAAAACCATCAATTCATACAACATTTAACAAACTCAGGGAGTCTTAAACACCTCCCAAAACATACACATTGGTCCCCCATTGCCAAAACAACCAAAAGCTAAAAGAACTTATAAAACCTTCATACATTGAGCTTTACTTGAACTTGTTCGCTTGCCTTCACTTGCTGCCCCTCAATGTACGCTAATGCTCTGCATTATTGAATTAAGAAAACGAGAGAGCGTAAGCCAAAGCTTAGTGAGGAGTGCTCTTTTAAAACCATTCAATAATGCAATTTAAACCATTTATAAAACATGCCTATAATCATCCTTTACACATGCTCAAAGCATACTTTAAATCAAGCAATCCCATGCTTCAAATACCATTTAAACAAGCATCTCATGCTTCAACATAAACATTAAAACATGCATCTCATGCATCTCAATGTACTATACATGTCATATTGGCTCAAGTGATACATTTCATTTATGAAATCAAGTTCAACAACTTTCCCCAAGGACTTTTAAACACCTTGGTCCCAAGGACTTTTAAACACCTTGGCCATGGACTTTTAAACACCATGAATAAGGACCACACAAGAACTTTTAACCACCTTTGCGTCCAATGCTTGAATCACCCCCAAGGACTTTTAAACACCTTGGCCCCAAGGACTTTTAAACACCTTGGCCCCATGGACTTTTAAACACCATGGAAAGGAGCACCTAAGGACTTTTAACCACCTTAGTGTCCGCAACAAGACTCATCCAAGGACTTTTAACCACCTTGATGATCTTAGGTAACAAGGCTCACTCAAGGACTTTTAACCACCTTAGTGACCTTCACTTTTACAAAACATCACTTGCCAATATACATATTATACATCATATAATCCACTGTTTTAAAAGCATTAAACCAAGCCATTTCATCATGCATTTCAAAGCATTAAATCCACATTTAATCAATGTATAAAAACAAGGAACTCCTACCTAGAGTTACCTTCAACACATGGCTTAAAACATCAGCAATAATCATGCTTAAACATCAGCAATTACATGCTAAAACATGCTTTCCAAAACAGTAATCAAAACATGCAAATCATCATTTTGCATCACACCAAAACATGGCCACCACTTAGAGAGAAATCCGAAAACTTACACTTGAGCTTAGCATAGTTGTTTAAACTTAAACTAAGCCCCCAAAACCTTGGTTTCAAAGCCGAAAACCATTTTCACAAATCCACTCACCGATTTCCACTTTGCTTCAAGCCAAAGCACCAAATCAAGCCTCCGGATCAACAATTCTTGGATCCAAGGATGCCTCCCCTGTTTCAACACATTAAAGCAGAGGATTAATGCATCATCATGCATTAATTGCTTCAATGAAAGCACCTAAACTCGCTGCTCTCACTCAACCTCCATTTTCGGCCACCAAACACAACCGAAAATGCATCCGAAACACTTCTAAACAAAGCCCAGCCATTAACCAGCAAAACCACACTTCCATTAACATCAAAGAACATCTAAAAACAACCTAACAACATCCTTATACCTCCAGCAACATCAGATCACCAAGATCACCACAAAAACTACCTTAAAACACAAGCTAAACTTAGGAAACTCAACCTATCCGGGATTGCATCAATCAAGACTCATTTCCTTTTCAATTTAGAGATCATTTAACATCAAAAACACCTCTCAAATCACAGATTTAACAGATCAAACGAAAATCATGTGAAATCATCAAAAATCTTGCATAATTAGCCAAAATCCATAAATCAACTTAAAAGCCTTTAATTAAACATCAATTTAGGATTGAAAACTTAGGAATTTCATTAAAGAACTTGAAGTTCAGAGGAGAAGGACGTTCTTACCTCCAAACTTGAGTTTCTCCTCTTTTTGGAATGGAAAACCTTGATGAAACTTGAAGCAATTGAAGAGGTTTTGAAGATATGTTGATTTGCAATCAATTGAGAGTTGAAAGGAGGATTTTAGGTGAGAAAATCAGAATTGAAACTCTGGAAATGGAGTGTTTGGGTTGAGAGAAAAAGAGAGAAAGAAAATGGGAAGTTAGTTGAGAAAATGACTAAAATATGATTTCCCTCCTTTTTGTTTCTTTAAAATCAGAATTATGAGTCAAAATATCTTAGAAAAATCTGGAGAAACTCTCTTTGGGTAAATAGCTCCTTAAAGATTCAAAGTTTCAACCCTTTATAAAACAGCCACCAAACTTTCAAAAATTACATTTTGGTCACTAGCCAAAATGTCACCCTTCCGAAACTCATTTTCCAAAATTGATTTCACAGTTCACTTAATTATATTAAAAGATGATTTTAGAACATTTTTCCATATTTTTAATGCAACCCGAACTAGGCTTTCCTAATTTAACCTCTTACGATTCGAACAGCACTTTGACCAACCGGTCAACGCCCAAGACTTCCAAGCCCAAAACCGGGGCGTTACAACTCTCCCCCCCCTTAAGAAATTTCGTCCTCGAAATTTACCTGAAGGAAAGAGATAAGGAAACTGCTTCAGCATATCTTCCTTCCGCTCCCACGTGGCTTCCTCAACACCGCGATGCTTCCACAGCACCTTCACCAACTCAATGGTCTTGCCACGAAGAACTTTGCTATCTGAATCCAGAACCTTCACCGGTTCCTCATCATAGGTCAAATCCGGATTCAAAACCACATCCTCAACAGGCATCACATGCGAAGGATCAGATCTATACTTCCGGAGCATAGAAACATGGAACACATCATGAATCTTCTCCAACTCCTGAGGTAACCTCAACCGATACGCAACAGGACCCACACGCTCAACAACCTCATACGGTCCAATGTACCTTGGGCTTAACTTACCCTTCCGACCAAACCTCATCACCTTCTTCCAAGGCAAAACCTTCAAGAACACACGATCACCCACCGCATACTCTATCTCCTTACGCTTCAAATCTGCGTAAGATTTCTGCCGGTCAGAAGCAGCTTTCAACCGCTCACAAATGAGCTTCACCTTCTCAGTGGTTCCTTTCAACAAAGCAGGCATCGAAACCAACTTTTGACCAGTTTCAGCCCAACACAGAGGAGTCCTACACTTCCTCCCATACAGAGCCTCATAAGGTGCCATCTGTATACTCGTCTGATAACTGTTGTTATAAGCGAACTCAACCAAAGGCAGATGCTTCTCCCAAGAACCTTGGAACTCAATCACACAGCATCTCAACATATCCTCCAAAATCTGAATAACTCGCTCAGACTGGCCATCCGACTGAGGATGATAGGATGTACTGAAATGCAACCTTGTACCCAGAGCTTGATGCAAACACTGCCAGAAACGCGATGTGAACCTCGGATCCCTATCCGACACGATCGACTTAGGCACACCATGCAACCTCACAACCTCAGCAATGTACAGCTCAGCCAACTTATCCAAAGAAAACGTAGTATGCACAGGCAAGAAATGCGCACACTTCGTCAAGCGATCCACAATCACCCAAACAGAATTCTTCTTTGATGGAGACAAAGGTAAACCAGATACAAAATCCATGGTAACCCTCTCCCACTTCCATTCAGGGATTTTCAACGGTTGCAACAAACCAGAAGGAACCTGATGTTCAGCCTTAACTCGCTGACACACCAAACACTTGCTCACGAACTCTGCAACATCCTTCTTCAAACCTACCCAATAGTACTCATCACGAAGATCGCGATACATCTTTGTACTACCAGGATGCATAGCAAAAGGACTACTATGACCTTCAGTCAGAATAGCACGCCTCAACTCAGCATCAGCAGGCACTACTATCCGACCACCAAAACACAACACTCCATCCTCATTAAAGCAGAAATCCGAAGGTCTACCCTCCGCGATATCCTGAACATGAGACACCAAGGAATCATCCAACAACTGCTTATCCTTGATCAACTGAACCAACGATGGCTTCACTTGCAACTCAGCAACAAGACCACCATCCTGCGATATACTCAAGCTAGCAAACATAGCTCTCAGCTCAACAGCTACCTTCCTACTCAAGGCATCCGCAACAACATTAGCCTTTCCAGGATGATACTCTATCGTCAGATCATAATCCTTGAGCAACTCCAACCAGCGCCGCTGCCTAAGATTCAACTCCTTCTGAGACATCAGATACCTAAAACTCTTGTGATCCGTGTACACCGTACACTTCTCACCATACAGATAATGCCTCTAGATCTTCAGAGCAAAAACCACCGCAGCCAGCTCAATATCATGCGTAGGATAATTGCGCTCATGCACCTTCAACTGCCGCGACGCATAAGCCACAACCTTACCCTCTTGCATCAGCACACACCCCAAACCAACATAGGATGCATCACTGTAGACCACAAACTCTTTCCCTGATTCAGGCTGAATCAAGATAGGAGCTTGCGTCAAAGCCAACTTCAGCTTCTCAAAAGCCTGCTGTCTCACTTCTGTCCACTCATACTTAACATCTTTCTGCAACAACTTCGTCAAAGGAGCAGCAATCTTGGAAAAACCATCCACAAACCTTCGGTAGTATCCTGCCAAACCAAGGAAACTACGAACCTCCTGAACAGACTTAGGAACTTTCCAGTTCATCACCGCTTCAACCTTCTGAGGATCAACACGAATCCCCTCAGCTGAGACCACATGCCCAAGAAACACCACCTCCCTAAGCCAGAACTCACACTTGCTCAGCTTAGCATAAAGCTGATTCTCCAACAAAGCTTGCAACACAACCCTCAAATGCTCTTCGTGCTCTTCCTCAGTACGCGAGTACACAAGGATATCATCAATGAACACCACAACGAACTTGTCCAGGTATTCATGAAAAACACGATTCATCATGTCCATGAAAGCAGCAGGAGCATTTGTCAAACCAAACGGCATCACAAGGAACTCATAATGCCCATACCTTGTCCTGAAAGCTGTCTTAGGCACATCCACATCCTTCACCTTCAACTGATAATACCCTGGCCTCAAGTCAATCTTAGAGAACACAGCAGCTCCCCGAAATTGATCAAAGAGATCATCAATCCTCGGCAAAGGATACCGATTCTTGATAGTCAACTTGTTCAGCTGACGGTAATCAATGCACATCCTCATCGTGCCATCTTTCTTCTTCACAAACAAGACAGGAGCACCCCAAGGCGACACACTCGGCCGGATGAAACCACAATCAAGCAGCTCTTGCAACTGCGTCTTCAGCTCCTTCAGCTCCTTAGGTGCCATTCTATAGGGAGTAATGGACACAGGAGTTGTATTCTCATACAGCTCAATTCCAAACTCCACCTCGCGATTAGGAGGTAAACCAGGCAACTCCTCAGGAAAAACATCAGGAAACTCCTTCACAACCCTGATATCCTGCACCCTCAGCTCCTTCGAACAAGGATTCATCACAAAAGCCAGAAAAGCTTCACAACCTTGCCTCAACATCCTACTCGCCTCCAAGGTAGAAACAACATTGGCAAGAAACTTCACATTCTCACCAACCACCACCACTTCATAATCGTCCGCAAGCTTAAGCGAAACCCGCTTATTCTTACAATCCACGACAGCACGATGCTCAGCAAGCCAATCCATACCAAGGATCACATCAAAACCATAGAAGGGCAACTCCATAAAATCAACATGAAAGACATGCTCTTGAACAACCAAAGGACACCTTCTATAAAGCTTACGAGTCACAACAGTTTTGTAACGCCCCGGTTTTGGGCTTGGAAGTCTTGGGCGTTGACCGGTTGGTCAAAGTGTTGTTCGAATCGTAAGAGGTTAAATTAGGAAAGCCTAGTTCGGGTTGCATTAAAAATATGGAAAAATGTTCTAAAATCATCTTTTATTATAATTAAGTGAACTGTGAAATCAATTTTGGAAAATGAGTTTCGGGAGTGTGACATTTTGGCTAGTGACCAAAATGTAATTTTTTAAAGTTTGGTGGCTATTTTATAAAGGGTTGAAACTTTGAATCTTTAAGGAGCTATTTACCCAAAGGGAGTTTCTCCAGATTTTTCTAAGATATTTTAACACATAATTCTGATTTTAAAGGAATCAAAAGGAGGGAAAATCCATTTTTAGCATTTTCTCATCTAACTTCCAATTTTCTTTCTATCTTTTTCTCTCAACCCAAACACTCAATTTCCAGAGATCTTATTCTGATTTTCTCACCTAAAATCCTTCTTTCAACTCTCAATTGGTTGCAAATCATTGTGTCTTCAAAACCTCTTCAATTGCTTCAAGTTTCATCAAGCTTTTCTATTCCAAAAAGAGGAGAAACTCAAGTTTGGAGGTAAGAACGTCCTTCTCCTCTGAACTTCAAGTTCTTTAA
This sequence comes from Hibiscus tridactylites, assembly GCA_958450335.1. NCBI lineage: Eukaryota > Viridiplantae > Streptophyta > Magnoliopsida > Malvales > Malvaceae > Hibiscus > Hibiscus tridactylites. The sequence continues at coordinate 62,663,994 of OY288267.1, read as the reverse complement.
TGAAATTCCTAAAGTTTTCAATCCTAAATTGATGTTTGATTAAAGGTTTTAAAGTTGATTTATGGATCTTGGCTAATTATGCAAGATTTTGATGATTTCACATGATTTTCGTTTGATCTGTTAAATCTGTGTTTTGAGAAGTGTTTTGATGTTAAATGATCATTAAATTGATGTGGAAATGAGTCTTGATTGATGCAAACCCGGATAGGTTGAATTTCCTAAGTTTAGTTTGTGTTTTAAGGTAGCTTTTGTGGTGATCTTGGTGATCTGATGTTGCTGGAGGTATAAGGATGCTTATAGGTTGTTTTTAGATGTGTGTTGATGTTGTTGGAAGTGAGGTTTTGCTGGTTTGTGGCTGGGCTTTGTTTAGAAGTGTTCCGGATGCATTTTCGGTTGTGTTTGGTGGCCGAAAATGGAGGTTTTGTGAGAGCAGCGAGTTTAGATGCTTTCATTGAAGCAATTAATGCATGATGATGCATTAATCCTCTGCTTTAATGTGTTGAAACAGGGGAGGCATCCTTGGATCCAAGAATTGTTGATCCGGAGGCTTGATTTGGTGCTTTGGCTTGAAGCAAAGTGGAAATCGGTGAGTGGATTTGTGAAAATGGTTTTCGGCTTTGAAACCAAGGTTTGGGAGCTTAGTTTAAGTCTAAACAACTTTGCTAAGCTCAAGAGTAAGTTTTCGGATTACTTTCTAAGTGGTGGCCATGTTTTGATGTAATGTAAAATGATGATTTTGCATGATTTGATTACTGTTTTGAAAGCACGTTTAAGCATGATATTTGCTGATGTTTTAGCATGATATATGCTGATGTTTAAAGCCATGTGTTGAAGGTGTCTCTTGGTAGGAGTACCTTGTTTTTATGCATTGTTAAATGATGATTTAATGCTTTGAAATGCATGATGAAATGGCTTGGTTTAAATGCTTTAAAACAGTGGATTATATGATGTATAAAGTGTGTATTGGCAAGTGATGGTTTGTAAAAGTGAAGGTCACTAAGGTGGTTCAAAGTCCTTGAGTGAGCCTTGTTATCTAAGATCATCAAGGTGGTTAAAAGTCCTTGGATGAATCTTGTTGCGGACACTAAGGTGGTTAAAAGTCCTTAGGTGCTCCTTTCCATGGTGTTTAAAAGTCCATGGGGCCAAGGTGTTTAAAAGTCCTTGGGGCCAAGGTGTTTAAAAGTCCTTGGGGTAATTCAAGATACGGACACAAAGGTGGTTAAAAGTCCTTGTGTGGTCCTTTCATGGTGTTTAAAAGTCCATGGCCAAGGTGTTTAAAAGTCCTTGGGGCCAAGGTGTTTAAAAGTCCTTGGGGAAAGTTGTTGAACTTGATTTCATAATTGAAATGTATCACTTGAGCCAATATGACATGTATAGTACATTGAGATGCATGAGATGCATGTTTTAATGTTTATGTTGAAGCATGAGATGCTTGTTTAAATGAAATGTGGAAGCATGTTATTGCTTGATTTAAAGTATGCTTTGAGCATGTGAAAAGGTTGTTTATAAGCAAGTTTTATAAATGGTTTTAATTGCATTATTGAATGGTTTTTTTAAAGAGCACTCCTCACTAAGCTTTGGCTTACGCTCTCTCGTTTCCTTGATTCAATAATGCAGAGCATTAGAGTACATTGAGGGCAGCAAGAGGAGGCAAGCAAACAAGTTCAAGTAAAGCTCAATGTATGGAAGGTTTTGTTAAACATTTAGCTTTTGTATGTTTTGGCAATGGGGGACCAATGTATATGTTTTGGGAGGTGTTTAAGACTCCCTATGGATGTTAAATGTTGTTGTGGTTGCTGGATTTTGGATCGATTTCCTATTGCTTGTTTTTGAAGGTTTATTGCTTGAAAGTTGGCTTGTGTAGGAAGCATGCCTATAGAATTGGGGCTTTTTGCATGTGATGTTATTTTGTTGAATTGATGATGCTTATATGTCTTAAATATGTTTGATTGCATGCTGGTAAAGTTTGGTAGTGTTTGAAGCATGTTTGATTGGTCAATTGCATGATTTAGTTTGCTGTTTTGCTGAAATCTGAGCAGGCGTTTCGGAACAGTACATACCGTTTCGGAACGGGTGCCTGGAATGAACCCAGGGGTCCGAAACGGGGTGCACCGTTCCGAAACGGAATGCTCTCTGCCAGACCCCCGTTGCGGAACCAGTATCGGAACGTCCCACGTTTCGGAACAGGGTCAACCTGTTTCGAAACGGTCGACCGTTGGGGGCTGACATGAGCAGTTATATGTTTTGAAATGTTTGCGTTTTGGTCCCGAATCTTGTATGATCAATTGCATGAGCTGTGGATGTCCTTTTGAGTTGAAATTTCACAGAGAAGCATGAAACCTGACTAATTTCAAGATGGTAACTTAAATTTGGGTTAAGTCCCTTAATTTATCAGAATTTACAATTTGGTCCTTAAAGTTGTAATTTGTTCAATTGGGTCCCTGTTTGATCTCTGATGTTTGTGATCTTTTAATATGTTGTCTGTGTGATCACAATTAAGGTTAATGTGCATCTAGACAAGACTAAAAAGGAAAAAAAAAGGGTCGTTAATCAAGGTTGACTTTGGTTTTCCCCGTGTAATCTTCGTAGTTCGGGTCAACCGTCTAGACCGGGCTACGGGGGTTACAAGTTTCACCAAAAGAACTAGTGACTCTAACACCAACATCCAAAGACTCAACAAGCAAACCAAGCAACTCAGCATGCTCACGAAGAATTTATGAATGCGTAGATCCAGAATCAATCAAAGAAAGCAATGACAAGGATTGCAAAGTAAAGGTACCTGCAATCACATCAGCATCATTCCTTCCCTCGCGCTGAGCATACACCCTCGCTTGGCCTCCACCCTCAGGTTGAATAGCCACAACATGAGCTACTCCGCGACCACCTTCCTCTCGCCTCTGAAAATTACCACGGCCGCGCCCACGACCTCTCTGCGGTGCTGCAACAACAGGAGCACGCTCTTGACTACCAGCCATCCTCGGGCAATCTCGCCTCAAGTGGTCAGCAGAACCACAGTTCCAGCACTCATAACCAGCTGCCACAACAGGAGCTTGCACCTCCCTCCCAGCACGAGGACAGTCACGCTTCAAGTGACCACGGGAACCACAAATCCAACAAGCACTAGGGTCAGCTCTAGCATTGCCACCCCTAGCAGGTGCACCTCCACCTCTCCTAGATGAGGACTGAAACCTCTGATCGCGTCCCCTCTTGTTCCGTCCACCTCCGGAACTATACTCAGCAGCTCTCTTCCCAGAACTAGCTCCAGCACCCTTCGCAGACAAACTCAGATTCATCTCAATGTCCTTGGATCGACTAACCAACACATCAAAATCATTGTACTCAGCAGCCAACATATAGGTCTTAACTTCCGTCACCAGGCCATAACGGAACCTTTCGCACCTCTCTCGCTCATCAGGTATCAGCTCCGGTGCATACTGATTGAGACGTACGAACTGTACCTCATACTCAGCCACACTCATGCTCCCTTGGGTAAGAGACATGAATTCACGCTTTTTCTCATCAAGATATCTTACTCCCAGATATCTCCTTTTGAACGCGTTCTGAAAGAACGTCCAAGTAACATCAGCATCAGCCATCCCGGAGATTGTGGTCGTCCACCACGTATAAGCATCACCTTGCAGCAGAGACACCACACATCCCAGCTTTTGCACATCAGTGCAACTCATCTGTCCCAAGACACGCTTGGTACTCTCCAGCCACGCCTCCGACCTCTCAGCTGACATACCCCTAAACTCAGTCCCACCAAGACTGCGCAGACGCTCTAAGGGTAATCTTGCTCCAGCATCTCCCTGATGCCCAGCTCCTTGAGCTCCAGCTACCGCTGCTCGAAAAGCACCCGCAATAGCTTGCACCAGCATCGACATGTCAGGCATAGCTTGCCCCTGACCAACCTCAGGTCCTGCAGCTCTAGCACCAGCTGCCTCAGCTCCAGCTCTTTCCCTCTCCGCACCACCACCACCAGGTGGAGGAGGAGGTAACACAGCACTACCCGTATGCTCCTCATTCACATTCCCCTCCGGGGTCGTAGCTCTCGCGCTACTTCTTAACTCTCTACGTGGTGCCATACTTTTACCATGCATAACAACACAAAATAAAACAAGTCAGGACCAGCAAGGTAAGCAATTCCAAGTATTCAAGCTCAATTTCTTTCCAAAACAACATCATCTCTTTAGCTTTTGTTTGGCAATGGGTACCCTCATCATGCATCATCACAACATACATCTCAAAACATCATCATCTCAAATCACTGAACATGCTTTCATACAACAAGCATACAAGCCAAACCATGCTTCAATCATGCATACAAACATTCCCAATTACTCGAAAACTCAGCTCTGATACCACCAAATGTAACCCCCTTAACCCGGTCTAGACGGTTGACCCGAATTAAGAAAGTCACACGGGGAAAACCAAAGTCAACCCGAAAGTCAACCTTGATTAACGACCCTTTTTTTTCTTTAATCTTATCTAGATGCACATTAACCCTACTTGTGATCACACAAACGACATACTCAAAGATCACAAACATCAGAGATCAAACGGGGACCCAATTGAACAAATTACAACCTTAGGGACCAAATTGTAAATTCTGATAAATTAAGGGACTTAACCCAAATTAAAGTTACCATCTTGAAATTAGTCAGGTTTCATGCTTCCCTGCGAAATTTCAGCTCAAAAGGACTTCTCAAACTCATTCAATTGATCAAACAAGATTCAGGACCAAAACGTAAACCAAACAAAACATTTTAAGATACTTTTAACTGAAATTAACGGTCGGGTATCGATACGCCACGTGTCGTATCGATACTCGGGGAAAGTAGTAACCAAACTTCAGCAACGGTATCGGTACAGGTTTCCCTGTAACCAAACTTCAACATAAACATTAAAACATGCATCTCATGCATCTCAATGTACTATACATGTCATATTGGCTCAAGTGATACATTTCATTTATGAAATCAAGTTCAACAACTTTCCCCAAGGACTTTTAAACACCTTGGTCCCAAGGACTTTTAAACACCTTGGCCATGGACTTTTAAACACCATGAATAAGGACCACACAAGAACTTTTAACCACCTTTGCGTCCAATGCTTGAATCACCCCCAAGGACTTTTAAACACCTTGGCCCCAAGGACTTTTAAACACCTTGGCCCCATGGACTTTTAAACACCATGGAAAGGAGCACCTAAGGACTTTTAACCACCTTAGTATCCGCAACAAGACTCATCCAAGGACTTTTAACCACCTTGATGATCTTAGGTAACAAGGCTCACTCAAGGACTTTTAACCACCTTAGTGACCTTCACTTTTACAAAACATCACTTGCCAATATACATATTATACATCATATAATCCACTGTTTTAAAAGCATTAAACCAAGCCATTTCATCATGCATTTCAAAGCATTAAATCCACATTTAATCAATGTATAAAAACAAGGAACTCCTACCTAGAGTTACCTTCAACACATGGCTTAAAACATCAGCAATAATCATGCTTAAACATCAGCAATTACATGCTAAAACATGCTTTCCAAAACAGTAATCAAAACATGCAAATCATCATTTTGCATCACACCAAAACATGGCCACCACTTAGAGAGAAATCCGAAAACTTACACTTGAGCTTAGCATAGTTGTTTAAACTTAAACTAAGCCCCCAAAACCTTGGTTTCAAAGCCGAAAACCATTTTCACAAATCCACTCACCGATTTCCACTTTGCTTCAAGCCAAAGCACCAAATCAAGCCTCCGGATCAACAATTCTTGGATCCAAGGATGCCTCCCCTGTTTCAACACATTAAAGCAGAGGATTAATGCATCATCATGCATTAATTGCTTCAATGAAAGCACCTAAACTCGCTGCTCTCACTCAACCTCCATTTTCGGCCACCAAACACAACCGAAAATGCATCCGAAACACTTCTAAACAAAGCCCAGCCATTAACCAGCAAAACCACACTTCCATTAACATCAAAGAACATCTAAAAACAACCTAACAACATCCTTATACCTCCAGCAACATCAGATCACCAAGATCACCACAAAAACTACCTTAAAACACAAGCTAAACTTAGGAAACTCAACCTATCCGGGATTGCATCAATCAAGACTCATTTCCTTTTCAATTTAGAGATCATTTAACATCAAAAACACCTCTCAAATCACAGATTTAACAGATCAAACGAAAATCATGTGAAATCATCAAAAATCTTGCATAATTAGCCAAAATCCATAAATCAACTTAAAAGCCTTTAATTAAACATCAATTTAGGATTGAAAACTTAGGAATTTCATTAAAGAACTTGAAGTTCAGAGGAGAAGGACGTTCTTACCTCCAAACTTGAGTTTCTCCTCTTTTTGGAATGGAAAACCTTGATGAAACTTGAAGCAATTGAAGAGGTTTTGAAGATATGTTGATTTGCAATCAATTGAGAGTTGAAAGGAGGATTTTAGGTGAGAAAATCAGAATTGAAACTCTGGAAATGGAGTGTTTGGGTTGAGAGAAAAAGAGAGAAAGAAAATGGGAAGTTAGTTGAGAAAATGACTAAAATATGATTTCCCTCCTTTTTGTTTCTTTAAAATCAGAATTATGAGTCAAAATATCTTAGAAAAATCTGGAGAAACTCTCTTTGGGTAAATAGCTCCTTAAAGATTCAAAGTTTCAACCCTTTATAAAACAGCCACCAAACTTTCAAAAATTACATTTTGGTCACTAGCCAAAATGTCACCCTTCCGAAACTCATTTTCCAAAATTGATTTCACAGTTCACTTAATTATATTAAAAGATGATTTTAGAACATTTTTCCATATTTTTAATGCAACCCGAACTAGGCTTTCCTAATTTAACCTCTTACGATTCGAACAGCACTTTGACCAACCGGTCAACGCCCAAGACTTCCAAGCCCAAAACCGGGGCGTTACAACTCTCCCCCCCTTAAGAAATTTCGTCCTCGAAATTTACCTGAAGGAAAGAGATAAGGAAACTGCTTCAGCATATCTTCCTTCCGCTCCCACGTGGCTTCCTCAACACCGCGATGCTTCCACAGCACCTTCACCAACTCAATGGTCTTGCCACGAAGAACTTTGCTATCTGAATCCAGAACCTTCACCGGTTCCTCATCATAGGTCAAATCCGGATTCAAAACCACATCCTCAACAGGCATCACATGCGAAGGATCAGATCTATACTTCCGGAGCATAGAAACATGGAACACATCATGAATCTTCTCCAACTCCTGAGGTAACCTCAACCGATACGCAACAGGACCCACACGCTTAACAACCTCATACGGTCCAATGTACCTTGGGCTTAACTTACCCTTCCGACCAAACCTCATCACCTTCTTCCAAGGCGAAACCTTCAAGAACACACGATCACCCACCGCATACTCTATCTCCTTACGCTTCAAATCTGCGTAAGATTTCTGCCGGTCAGAAGCAGCTTTCAACCGCTCACAAATGAGCTTCACCTTCTCGGTGGTTCCTTTCAACAAAGCAGGCATCGAAACCAACTTTTGACCAGTTTCAGCCCAACACAGAGGAGTCCTACACTTCCTCCCATACAGAGCCTCATAAGGTGCCATCTGTATACTCGCCTGATAACTGTTGTTATAAGCGAACTCAACCAAAGGCAGATGCTTCTCCCAAGAACCTTGGAACTCAATCACACAGCATCTCAACATATCCTCCAAAATCTGAATAACTCGCTCAGACTGGCCATCCGACTGAGGATGATAGGATGTACTGAAATGCAACCTTGTACCCAGAGCTTGATGCAAACACTGCCAGAAACGCGATGTGAACCTCGGATCCCTATCCGACACGATCGACTTAGGCACACCATGCAACCTCACAACCTCAGCAATGTACAGCTCAGCCAACTTATCCAAAGAAAACATAGTATGCACAGGCAAGAAATGCGCACACTTCGTCAAGCGATCCACAATCACCCAAACAGAATTCTTCTTTGATGGAGACAAAGGTAAACCAGATACAAAATCCATGGTAACCCTCTCCCACTTCCATTCAGGGATTTTCAACGGTTGCAACAAACCAGAAGGAACCTGATGTTCAGCCTTAACTCGCTGACACACCAAACACTTGCTCACGAACTCTGCAACATCCTTCTGCAAACCTACCCAATAGTACTCATCACGAAGATCGCGATACATCTTTGTACTACCAGGATGCATAGCAAAAGGACTACTATGACCTTCAGTCAGAATAGCACGCCTCAACTCAGCATCAGCAGGCACTACTATCCGACCACCAAAACACAACACTCCATCCTCATTAAAGCAGAAATCCGAAGGTCTACCCTCCGCGATATCCTGAACATGAGACACCAAGGAATCATCCAACAACTGCTTATCCTTGATCAACTGAACCAACGATGGCTTCACTTGCAACTCAGCAACAAGACCACCATCCTGCGATATACTCAAGCTAGCAAACATAGCTCTCAGCTCAACAGCTACCTTCCTACTCAAGGCATCCGCAACAACATTAGCCTTTCCAGGATGATACTCTATCGTCAGATCATAATCCTTGAGCAACTCCAACCAGCGCCGCTGCCTAAGATTCAACTCCTTCTGAGACATCAGATACCTCAAACTCTTGTGATCCGTGTACACCGTACACTTCTCACCATACAGATAATGCCTCCAGATCTTCAGAGCAAAAACCACCGCAGCCAGCTCAATATCATGCGTAGGATAATTGCGCTCATGCACCTTCAACTGCCGCGACGCATAAGCCACAACCTTACCCTCTTGCATCAGCACACACCCCAAACCAACATAGGATGCATCACTGTAGACCACAAACTCTTTCCCTGATTCAGGCTGAATCAAGATAGGAGCTTGCGTCAAAGCCAACTTCAGCTTCTCAAAAGCCTGCTGTCTCACTTCTGTCCACTCATACTTAACATCTTTCTGCAACAACTTCGTCAAAGGAGCAGCAATCTTGGAAAAACCATCCACAAACCTTCGGTAGTATCCTGCCAAACCAAGGAAACTACGAACCTCCTGAACAGACTTAGGAACTTTCCAGTTCATCACCGCTTCAACCTTCTGAGGATCAACACGAATCCCCTCAGCTGAGACCACATGCCCAAGAAACACCTCCTCCCTAAGCCAGAACTCACACTTGCTCAGCTTAGCATAAAGCTGATTCTCCAACAAAGCTTGCAACACAACCCTCAAATGCTCTTCGTGCTCTTCCTCAGTACGCGAGTACACAAGGATATCATCAATGAACACCACAACGAACTTGTCCAGGTATTCATGAAAAACACGATTCATCATGTCCATGAAAGCAGCAGGAGCATTTGTCAAACCAAACGGCATCACAAGGAACTCATAATGCCCATACCTTGTCCTGAAAGCTGTCTTAGGCACATCCGCATCCTTCACCTTCAACTGATAATACCCTGACCTCAAGTCAATCTTAGAGAACACAGCAGCTCCCCGAAATTGATCAAAGAGATCATCAATCCTCGGCAAAGGATACCGATTCTTGATAGTCAACTTGTTCAGCTGACGGTAATCAATGCACATCCTCATCGTGCCATCTTTCTTCTTCACAAACAAGACAGGAGCACCCCAAGGCGACACACTCGGCCGGATGAAACCACGATCAAGCAGCTCTTGCAACTGCGTCTTCAGCTCCTTCAGCTCCTTAGTGCCATTCTATAGGGAGTAATGGACACAGGAGTTGTATTCTCATACAGCTCAATTCCAAACTCCACCTCGCAATTAGGAGGTAAACCAGGCAACTCCTCAGGAAAAACATCAGGAAACTCCTTCACAACCCTGATATCCTGCACCCTCAGCTCCTTCGAACAAGGATTCATCACAAAAGCCAGAAAAGCTTCACAACCTTGCCTCAACATCCTACTCGCCTCCAAGGTAGAAACAACATTGGCAAGAAACTTCACATTCTCACCAACCACCACCACTTCATAATCGTCCGCAAGCTTAAGCGAAACCCGCTTATTCTCACAATCCACGACAGCACGATGCTCAGCAAGCCAATCCATACCAAGGATCACATCAAAACCATAGAAGGGCAACTCCATAAAATCAACATGAAAGACATGCTCTTGAACAACCAAAGGACACCTTCTATAAAGCTTACGAGTCACAACAGTTTTGTAACGCCCCGGTTTTGGGCTTGGAAGTCTTGGGCGTTGACCGGTTGGTCAAAGTGCTGTTCGAATCGTAAGAGGTTAAATTAGGAAAGCCTAGTTCGGGTTGCATTAAAAATATGGAAAAATGTTCTAAAATCATCTTTTATTATAATTAAGTGAACTGTGAAATCAATTTTGGAAAATGAGTTTCGGGAGTGTGACATTTTGGCTAGTGACCAAAATGTAATTTTTGAAAGTTTGGTGGCTATTTTATAAAGGGTTGAAACTTTGAATCTTTAAGGAGCTATTACCCAAAGGGAGTTTCTCCAGATTTTTCTAAGATATTTTAACACATAATTCTGATTTTAAAGAATCAAAAGGAGGGAAAATCCATTTTTAGCATTTTCTCATCTAACTTCAATTTTCTTTCTATCTTTTTCTCTCAACCCAAACACTCAATTTCCAGAGATCTTATTCTGATTTTCTCACCTAAAATCCTTCTTTCAACTCTCAATTGGTTGCAAATCATTGTGTCTTCAAAACCTCTTCAATTGCTTCAAGTTTCATCAAGCTTTTCTATTCCAAAAAGAGGAGAAACTCAAGTTTGGAGGTAAGAACGTCCTTCTCCTCTGAACTTCAAGTTCTTTAATGAAATTCCTAAAGTTTTCAATCCTAAATTGATGTTTGATTAAAGGTTTTAAAGTTGATTTATGGATCTTGGCTAATTATGCAAGATTTTGATGATTTCACATGATTTTCGTTTGTTGATCTGTTAAATCTGTGTTTTGAGAAGTGTTTTGATGTTAAATGATCATTAAATTGATGTGGAAATGAGTCTTGATTGATGCAAACCCAGATAGGTTGAATTTCCTAAGTTTAGCTTGTGTTTTAAGGTAGCTTTTGTGGTGATCTTGGTGATCTGATGTTGCTGGAGGTATAAGGATGCTTATAGGTTGTTTTTAGATGTGTGTTGATGTTGTTGGAAGTGAGGTTTTGCTGGTTTGTGGCTGGGCTTTGTTTAGAAGTGTTCCGGATGCATTTTCGGTTGTGTTTGGTGGCCGAAAATGGAGGTTTTGTGAGAGCAGCGAGTTTAGATGCTTTCATTGAAGCAATTAATGCATGATGATGCATTAATCCTCTGCTTTAATGTGTTGAAACAGGGGAGGCATCCTTGGATCCAAGAATTGTTGATCCGGAGGCTTGATTTGGTGCTTTGGCTTGAAGCAAAGTGGAAATCGGTGAGTGGATTTGTGAAAATGGTTTTCGGCTTTGAAACCAAGGTTTGGGAGCTTAGTTTAAGTCTAAACAACTTTGCTAAGCTCAAGAGTAAGTTTTCGGATTACTTTCTAAGTGGTGGCCATGTTTTGATGTAATGTAAAATGATGATTTTGCATGATTTGATTACTGTTTTGAAAGCATGTTTAAGCATGATATTTGCTGATGTTTTAGCATGATATATGCTGATGTTTAAAGCCATGTGTTGAAGGTGTCTCTTGGTAGGAGTACCTTGTTTTTATGCATTGTTAAATGATGATTTAATGCTTTGAAATGCATGATGAAATAGCTTGGTTTAAATGCTTTAAAACAGTGGATTATATGATGTATAAAGTGTGTATTGGCAAGTGATGGTTTGTAAAAGTGAAGGTCACTAAGGTGGTTAAAAGTCCTTGAGTGAGCCTTGTTATCTAAGATCATCAAGGTGGTTAAAAGTCCTTGGATGAATCTTGTTGCGGACACTAAGGTGGTTAAAAGTCCTTAGGTGCTCCTTTCCATGGTGTTTAAAAGTCCATGGGGCCAAGGTGTTTAAAAGTCCTTGGGGCCAAGGTGTTTAAAAGTCCTTGGGGTAATTCAAGCTACGGACACAAAGGTGGTTAAAAGTCCTTGTGTGGTCCTTTCATGGTGTTTAAAAGTCCATGGCCAAGGTGTTTAAAAGTCCTTGGGGCCAAGGTGTTTAAAAGTCCTTGGGGAAAGTTGTTGAACTTGATTTCATAATTGAAATGTATCACTTGAGCCAATATGACATGTATAGTACATTGAGATGCATGAGATGCATGTTTTAATGTTTATGTTGAAGCATGAGATGCTTGTTTAAATGAAATGTGGAAGCATGTTATTGCTTGATTTAAAGTATGCTTTGAGCATGTGAAAAGGTTGTTTATAAGCAAGTTTTATAAATGGTTTTAATTGCATTATTGAATGGTTTTTTTAAAGAGCACTCCTCACTAAGCTTTGGCTTACGCTCTCTCGTTTCCTTGATTCAATAATGCAGAGCATTAGAGTACATTGAGGGCAGCAAGAGGAGGCAAGCAAACAAGTTCAAGTAAAGCTCAATGTATGGAAGGTTTTGTTAAACATTTAGCTTTTGTATGTTTTGGCAATGGGGGACCAATGTATATGTTTTGGGAGGTGTTTAAGACTCCCTATGGATGTTAAATGTTGTTGTGGTTGCTGGATTTTGGATCGATTTCCTATTGCTTGTTTTTGAAGGTTTATTGCTTGAAAGTTGGCTTGTGTAGGAAGCATGCCTATAGAATTGGGGCTTTTTGCATGTGATGTTATTTTGTTGAATTGATGATGCTTATATGTCTTAAATATGTTTGATTGCATGCTAGTAAAGTTTGGTAGTGTTTGAAGCATGTTTGATTGGTCAATTGCATGATTTAGTTTGCTGTTTTGCTGAAATCTGAGCAGGCGTTTCGGAACAGTACATACCGTTTCGGAACGGGTGCCTGGAATGAACCCAGGGGTCCGAAACGGGGGTGCACCGTTCCGAAACGGAATGCTCTCTGCCAGACCCCCGTTGCGGAACCAGTATCGGAACGTCCCGCGTTTCGGAACAGGGTCAACCTGTTTCGAAACGGTCGACCGTTGGGGGCTGACATGAGCAGTTATATGTTTTGAAATGTTTGCGTTTTGGTCCCGAATCTTGTATGATCAATTGCATGAGCTGTGGATGTCCTTTTGAGTTGAAATTTCACAGAGAAGCATGAAACCTGACTAATTTCAAGATGGTAACTTAAATTTGGGTTAAGTCCCTTAATTTATCAGAATTTACAATTTGGTCCTTAAAGTTGTAATTTGTTCAATTGGGTCCCTGTTTGATCTCTGATGTTTGTGATCTTTTAATATGTTGTCTGTGTGATCACAATTAAGGTTAATGTGCATCTAGACAAGACTAAAAAGGAAAAAAAAGGGTCGTTAATCAAGGTTGACTTTCGGGTTGACTTTGGTTTTCCCCGTGTAATCTTCGTAGTTCGGGTCAACCGTCTAGACCGGGCTACGGGGGTTACATTTGGTGGTATCAGAGCTGAGTTCTCGAGTAATTGGGAATGTGTGTATGCATGATTGAAGCATGGTTTGGTTTGCATGCTTGTTGTGTGAAAGCATGTTCAGTGATATGATATGATGATGTGTATGTGATGCATGTTGTGATGATGCATGATGTGGGTACCCATTGCCAAACAAAAGCTAAAGAGATGATGTTGTTTTTGAAAGAAATTGAGCTTGAATACTTGGAATTTGCTTACCTTGCTGGTCCTGACTTGTTTTATTTTGTACTGTTATGCATGGTAAAAGTATGGCACCACGTAGAGAGTTAAGGAGTAGCGCGAGAGCTACGACCCCGGAGGGGAATGTGAATGATGAGCACACTGGTAGTGCTGTGATACCTCCTCCTCCACCTGGTGGTGGTGGTGCGGAGAGGGGAAGAGCTGGAGCTGAGGTAGCTGGTGCTGGAGCTGCAGGACCTGAGGTTGGTCAGGGGCAAGCGATGCCTGACATGTCTGTGCTGGTACAAGCTATTGCGGGTGCGTTTCGAGCAGCGGTAGCTGGAGCTCAAGGAGCTGGGCATCAGGGAGATGCTGGTGCTAGACTACCCTTGGAACGTTTGCGCAGTCTTGGTGGGACTGAGTTTAGGGGTATGACAGCTGAGAGGTCAGAAGCATGGTTGGAAAGTACCAAGCGTGTCTTGGGACAGATGAGTTGCACTGATGTGCAAAAGCTGGGATGTGTGGTGTCACTGCTGCAAGGTGATGCTTATACGTGGTGGACGACCACAATCTCTGGGATGGCTGATGCTGATGTTACTTGGACGTTCTTTCAGCATGCGTTCAAGAGGAGATATCTGGGAGTTAGATATCTGGACGAGAAGAAGCGTGAATTCATGTCTCTTACCCAAGGGAGCATGAGTGTGGCTGAGTATGAGGTACAGTTTGTACGCCTTAGCCAGTATGCACCGGAGCTGATACCTGATGAGCGCGAGAGGTGCGAAAGGTTCCGTTATGGCTTGGTGACGGAAGTTAAGACCTATATGTTGGTTGCTGAGTATAATGATTTCGATGTGTTGGTTAGCCGATCCAAGGACATTGAGATGAATCTGAGTTTGTCTGCTAAGGGTGCTGGAGCTAGTTCTGGAAAGAGAGCTGCTGAGTATAGTTCCGGTGGACGGAACAAGAGGGGGCGTGATCAGAGGTTTCAGTCCTCGTCTAAGAGAGGTGGAGGTGCACCTGCTAGGGGTGGCAATGTTAGAGCTGACCCTAGTGCTTGTTGGATTTGTGGTTCCCGTGGTCACTTGAGGCGTGACTGTCCTCGTGCTGGGAGGGAGGTGCAAGCTCCTGTGATGGCAGCTGGTTATGAGTGTTGGAACTGTGGTTCTGCTGACCACTTGAGACGTGATTGTCCGAGGATGGCTGGTGGTCAAGAGCGTGCTCCTGTTGTTGCAGCACCGCAGAGAGGTCGTGGGCGCGGCCGTGGTAATTTTCAGAGGCGAGAGGAAGGTGGTCGCGGAGTAGCTCATGTTGTGGCTATTCAACCTGAGGGTGGAGGCCAAGCGAGGGTGTATGCTCAGTGCGAGGGAAGGAATGATGCTGATGTGATTGCAGGTACCTTTACTTTGCAATCCTTGTCATTGCTTTCTTTGATTGATTCTGGATCTACGCATTCATACATTCTTCGTGAGCATGCTGAGTTGCTTGGTTTGCCTGTTGAGTCTTTGGATGTTGGTGTTAGAGTCACTAGTTCTTTTGGTGAAACTGTTGTGACTCGTAAGCTTTATAGAAGGTGTCATTTGGTTGTTCAAGAGCATGTCTTTCTTGTTGATCTTATGGAGTTGCCCTTTTATGGTTTTGATGTGATCCTTGGTATGGATTGGCTTGCTGAGCATCGTGCTGTTGTGGATTGTGAGAATAAGCGGGTTTCGCTTAAGCTTGCGGATGATTATGAAGTGGTGGTAGTTGGTGAGAATGTGAAGTTTCTTGCCAATGTTGTTTCTACCTTGGAGGCGAGCAGGATGCTGAGGCAAGGTTGTGAAGCTTTTCTGGCTTTTGTTATGAATCCTAGTTCGAAGGAGCTGAGGGTGCAGGATATCAGGGTTGTGAAGGAGTTTCCTGATGTTTTTCCTGAGGAGTTGCCTGGTTTACCTCCTAACCGCGAGGTGGAGTTTGGTATTGAGCTGTATGAGAATACCACTCCAGTGTCCATTACTCCCTATAGAATGGCACCTAAGGAGCTGAAGGAGCTGAAGATGCAGTTGCAAGAGTTGCTTGACCGTGGTTTCATCCGGCCGAGTGTTTCGCCTTGGGGTGCTCCTGTCTTGTTTGTGAAGAAGAAAGATGGCACGATGAGGATGTGCATTGATTACCGTCAACTGAACAAGTTGACTATCAAGAATCGGTATCCTTTGCCGAGGATTGATGATCTCTTTGATCAATTTCGGGGAGCTGTTGTGTTCTCTAAGATTGACTTGAGGTCAGGGTATTATCAATTGAAGGTGAAGGATGTGGACGTGCCTAAGACAGCTTTCAGGACAAGGTATGGGCATTATGAGTTCCTTGTGATGCCGTTTGGTTTGACAAATGCTCCTGCTGCTTTCATGGACATGATGAATCGTGTTTTTCATGAATACCTGGACAAGTTCGTTGTGGTGTTCATTGATGATATCCTTGTGTACTCGCGTACTGAGGAAGAGCACGAAGAGCATTTGAGGATTGTGTTGCAAGCTTTGTTGGAGAATCAGCTTTATGCTAAGCTGAGCAAGTGTGAGTTCTGGCTTAGAGAGGTGGTTTTTCTTGGGCATGTGGTCTCAGTTGAGGGGATTCGTGTTGATCCTCAGAAGATTGAAGCAGTGATGAACTGGAAAGTTCCTAAGTCTGTTCAGGAGGTTCGTAGTTTCCTTGGTTTGGCAGGATACTACCGAAGGTTTGTGGATGGTTTTTCCAAGATTGCTGCTCCTTTGACGAAGTTGCTGCAGAAAGATGTTAAGTATGAGTGGACAGAAGCGAGGCAGCAAGCTTTTGAGAAGCTGAAGATGGCTTTGACGCAAGCTCCTATCTTGATTCAGCCTGAATCAGGGAAAGAGTTTGTAGTCTACAGTGATGCATCCTATGTTGGTTTGGGGTGTGTGCTGATGCAAGAGGGTAAGGTTGTGGCTTATGCGTCGCGGCAGTTGAAGGTGCATGAGCGAAATTATCCTACGCATGATATTGAGCTGGCTGCAGTGGTTTTTGCTCTGAAGATTTGGAGGCATTATCTGTATGGTGAGAAGTGTACTGTGTACACGGATCACAAGAGTTTGAGGTATCTGATGTCTCAGAAGGAGTTGAATCTCAGGCAGCGACGTTGGTTGGAGTTGCTCAAGGATTATGATCTGACGATAGAGTATCATCCTGGAAAGGCCAATGTTGTTGCGGATGCTTTGAGTAGAAAGGTAGCTGTTGAGTTGAGAGCTATGTTTGCTAGCTTGAGCTTATCGCAGGATGGTGGTCTTGTTGCTGAGTTGCAAGTGAAACCGTCGTTGGTTCAGTTGATCAAGGATAAGCAGTTGTTGGATGATTCCTTGGTGTCTCATGTTCAGGATATCGCGGAGGGTAGACCTTCGGATTTCTGTTTTAATGAGGATGGAGTGTTGTGTTTTGGTAGTCGGATAGTAGTGCCTGCTGATGCTGAGTTGAGGCGTGCTATTCTGACTGAAGGTCATAGTAGTCCTTTTGCTATGCATCCTGGTAGTACAAAGATGTATCGCGATCTTCGTGATGAGTACTATTGGGTGGGTCTGAAGAAGGATGTGGCAGAGTTCGTGAGCAAGTGTTTGGTGTGTCAGCGAGTTAAGGCTGAACATCAGGTTCCTTCTGGTTTGTTGCAACCGTTGAAAATCCCTGAATGGAAGTGGGAGAGGGTTACCATGGATTTTGTATCTGGTTTGCCTTTGTCTCCATCAAAGAAGAATTCTGTTTGGGTGATTGTGGATCGCCTGACGAAGTGTGCGCATTTCTTGCCTGTGCATACTACGTTTTCTTTGGATAAGCTGGCGGAGCTGTACATTGCTGAGGTTGTGAGGTTGCATGGTGTGCCTAAGTCGATCGTGTCGGATAGGGATCCGAGGTTCACATCGCGTTTTTGGCAGTGTTTGCATCAAGCTCTGGGTACAAGGTTGCATTTCAGTACATCCTATCATCCTCAGTCGGATGGCCAGTCTGAGCGAGTTATTCAGATTTTGGAGGATATGTTGAGATGCTGCGTGATAGAGTTCCAAGGTTCTTGGGAGAAGCATCTGCCCTTGGTTGAGTTCGCTTACAATAACAGTTATCAGGCGAGTATACAGATGGCACCTTATGAGGCTCTGTATGGGAGGAAGTGTAGGACTCCTCTGTGTTGGGCTGAAACTGGTCAAAAGTTGGTATCGATGCCTGCTTTGTTGAAAGGTACCACCGAGAAGGTGAAGCTCATATGTGAGCGGTTGAAGGCTGCTTCTGATCGGCAGAAGTCTTACGCGGATTTGAAGCGTAAGGAGATAGAGTTTGCGGTGGGTGATCGCGTGTTCTTGAAGGTTTCGCCTTGGAAGAAGGTGATGAGGTTTGGTCGGAAGGGTAAGCTGAGCCCTAGATACATTGGACCGTATGAGGTTGTTGAGCGTGTGGGTCCTGTTGCGTATCGGTTGAGGTTACCTCAGGAGCTGGAGAAGATTCATGATGTGTTCCATGTTTCTATGCTCCGGAGGTATAGATCTGATCCTTCGCATGTGTTGCCTGTGGAGGAAGTGGAATTGAATCCGGATTTGACCTATGATGAGGAACCGGTGAAGGTTCTGGATTCAGATAGCAAAGTTCTTCGTGGCAAGACCATTGAGTTGGTGAAGGTGCTGTGGAAGCATCGCGGTGTTGAGGAAGCCACGTGGGAGCGGAGGGAAGATATGCTGAAGCAGTTTCCTTATCTCTTTCCTCCAGGTAAATTTCGAGGACGAAATTTCTTAAGGGGGGGAGAGTTGTAACGCCCCGGTTTTGGGCTTGGAAGTCTTGGGCGTTGACTGGTTGGTCAAAGTGCTGTTCGAATCGTAAGAGGTTAAATTAGGAAAACCTAGTTCGGGTTGCATTAAAAATATGGAAAAATGTTCTAAAATCATCTTTTATTATAATTAAGTGAACTGTGAAATCAATTTTGGAAAATGAGTTTCGGGAGAGTGACATTTTGGCTAGTGACCAAAATGTAATTTTTGAAAGTTTGGTGGCTATTTTATAAAGGGTTGAAACTTTGAATCTTTAAGGAGCTATTTACCCAAAGGGAGTTTCTCCAGATTTTTCTAAGATATTTTAACACATAATTCTGATTTTAAAGGAATCAAAAGGAGGGAAAATCCATTTTTAGCATTTTCTCATCTAACTTCCAATTTTCTTTCTATCTTTTTCTCTCAACCCAAACACTCAATTTCCAGAGATCTTATTCTGATTTTCTCACCTAAAATCCTTCTTTCAACTCTCAATTGGATGCAAATCATTGTGTCTTCAAAACCTCTTCAATTGCTTCAAGTTTCATCAAGCTTTTCTATTCCAAAAAGAGGAGAAACTCAAGTTTGGAGGTAAGAACGTCCTTCTCCTCTGAACTTCAAGTTCTTTAATGAAATTCCTAAAGTTTTCAATCCTAAATTGATGTTTGATTAAAGGTTTTAAAGTTGATTTATGGATCTTGGCTAATTATGCAAGATTTTGATGATTTCACATGATTTTCGTTTGATCTGTTAAATCTGTGTTTTGAGAAGTGTTTTGATGTTAAATGATCATTAAATTGATGTGGAAATGAGTCTTGATTGATGCAAACCCGGATAGGTTGAATTTCCTAAGTTTAGCTTGTGTTTTAAGGTAGCTTTTGTGGTGATCTTGGTGATCTGATGTTGCTGGAGGTATAAGGATGCTTATAGGTTGTTTTTAGATGTGTGTTGATGTTGTTGGAAGTGAGGTTTTGCTGGTTTGTGGCTGGGCTTTGTTTAGAAGTGTTCCGGATGCATTTTCGGTTGTGTTTGGTGGCCGAAAATGGAGGTTTTGTGAGAGCAACGAGTTTAGATGCTTTCATTGAAGCAATTAATGCATGATGATGCATTAATCCTCTGCTTTAATGTGTTGAAACAGGGGAGGCATCCTTGGATCCAAGAATTGTTGATCCGGAGGCTTGATTTGGTGCTTTGGCTTGAAGCAAAGTGGAAATCGGTGAGTGGATTTGTGAAAATGGTTTTCGGCTTTGAAACCAAGGTTTGGGAGCTTAGTTTAAGTCTAAACAACTTTGCTAAGCTCAAGAGTAAGTTTTCGGATTACTTTCTAAGTGGTGGCCATGTTTTGATGTAATGTAAAATGATGATTTTGCATGATTTGATTACTGTTTTGAAAGCATGTTTAAGCATGATATTTGCTGATGTTTTAGCATGATATATGCTGATGTTTAAAGCCATGTGTTGAAGGTGTCTCTTGGTAGGAGTACCTTGTTTTTATGCATTGTTAAATGATGATTTAATGCTTTGAAATGCATGATGAAATAGCTTGGTTTAAATGCTTTAAAACAGTGGATTATATGATGTATAAAGTGTGTATTGGCAAGTGATGGTTTGTAAAAGTGAAGGTCACTAAGGTGGTTCAAAGTCCTTGAGTGAGCCTTGTTATCTAAGATCATCAAGGTGGTTAAAAGTCCTTGGATGAATCTTGTTGCGGACACTAAGGTGGTTAAAAGTCCTTAGGTGCTCCTTTCCATGGTGTTTAAAAGTCCATGGGGCCAAGGTGTTTAAAAGTCCTTGGGGCCAAGGTGTTTAAAAGTCCTTGGGGTAATTCAAGCTACGGACACAAAGGTGGTTAAAAGTCCTTGTGTGGTCCTTTCATGGTGTTTAAAAGTCCATGGCCAAGGTGTTTAAAAGTCCTTGGGGCCAAGGTGTTTAAAAGTCCTTGGGGAAAGTTGTTGAACTTGATTTCATAATTGAAATGTATCACTTGAGCCAATATGACATGTATAGTACATTGAGATGCATGAGATGCATGTTTTAATGTTTATGTTGAAGCATGAGATGCTTGTTTAAATGAAATGTGGAAGCATGTTATTGCTTGATTTAAAGTATGCTTTGAGCATGTGAAAAGGTTGTTTATAAGCAAGTTTTATAAATGGTTTTAATTGCATTATTGAATGGTTTTTTTAAAGAGCACTCCTCACTAAGCTTTGGCTTACGCTCTCTCGTTTCCTTGATTCAATAATGCAGAGCATTAGAGTACATTGAGGGCAGCAAGAGGAGGCAAGCAAACAAGTTCAAGTAAAGCTCAATGTATGGAAGGTTTTGTTAAACATTTAGCTTTTGTATGTTTTGGCAATGGGGGACCAATGTATATGTTTTGGGAGGTGTTTAAGACTCCCTATGGATGTTAAATGTTGTTGTGGTTGCTGGATTTTGGATCGATTTCCTATTGCTTGTTTTTGAAGGTTTATTGCTTGAAAGTTGGCTTGTGTAGGAAGCATGCCTATAGAATTGGGGCTTTTTGCATGTGATGTTATTTTGTTGAATTGATGATGCTTATATGTCTTAAATATGTTTGATTGCATGCTGGTAAAGTTTGGTAGTGTTTGAAGCATGTTTGATTGGTCAATTGCATGATTTAGTTTGCTGTTTTGCTGAAATCTGAGCAGGCGTTTCGGAACAGTACATACCGTTTCGGAACGGGTGCCTGGAATGAACCCAGGGGTCCGAAACGGGGTGCACCGTTCCGAAACGGAATGCTCTCTGCTAGACCCCCGTTGCGGAACCAGTATCGAAACGTCCCGCGTTTCGGAACAGGGTCAACCTGTTTCGAAACGGTCGACCGTTGGGGGCTGACATGAGCAGTTATATGTTTTGAAATGTTTGCGTTTTGGTCCCGAATCTTGTATGATCAATTGCATGAGCTGTGGATGTCCTTTTGAGTTGTAATTTCACAGAGAAGCATGAAACCTGACTAATTTCAAGATGGTAACTTAAATTTGGGTTAAGTCCCTTAATTTATCAGAATTTACAATTTGGTCCTTAAAGTTGTAATTTGTTCAATTGGGTCCCTGTTTGATCTCTGATGTTTGTGATCTTTTAATATGTTGTCTGTGTGATCACAATTAAGGTTAATGTGCATCTAGACAAGACTAAAAAGGAAAAAAAAAGGGTCGTTAATCAAGGTTGACTTTCGGGTTGACTTTGGTTTTCCCCGTGTAATCTTCGTAGTTCGGGTCAACCGTCTAGACCGGGCTACGGGGGTTACAAGTTTCACCAAAAGAACTAGTGACTCTAACACCAACATCCAAAGACTCAACAGGCAAACCAAGCAACTCAGCATGCTCACGTAGAATGTATGAATGCGTAGATCCAGAATCAATCAAAGAAAGCAATGACAAGGATTGCAAAGTAAAGGTACCTGCAATCACATCAGCATCATTCCTTCCCTCGCGCTGAGCATACACCCTCGCTTGGCCTCCACCCTCAGGTTGAATAGCCACAACATGAGCTACTCCGCGACCACCTTCCTCTCGCCTCTGAAAATTACCACGGCCGCGCCCACGACCTCTCTGCGGTGCTGCAACAACAGGAGCACGCTCTTGACTACCAGCCATCCTCGGGCAATCTCGCCTCAAGTGGTCAGCAGAACCACAGTTCCAGCACTCATAACCAGCTGCCACAACAGGAGCTTGCACCTCCCTCCCAGCACGAGGACAGTCACGCTTCAAGTGACCACGGGAACCACAAATCCAACAAGCACTAGGGTCAGCTCTAGCATTGCCACCCCTAGCAGGTGCACCTCCACCTCTCCTAGATGAGGACTGAAACCTCTGATCGCGTCCCCTCTTGTTCCGTCCACCTCCGGAACTATACTCAGCAGCTCTCTTCCCAGAACTAGCTCCAGCACCCTTCGCAGACAAACTCAGATTCATCTCAATGTCCTTGGATCGACTAACCAACACATCAAAATCATTGTACTCAGCAGCCAACATATAGGTCTTAACTTCCGTCACCAGGCCATAACGGAACCTTTCGCACCTCTCTCGCTCATCAGGTATCAGCTCCGGTGCATACTGATTGAGACGTACGAACTGTACCTCATACTCAGCCACACTCATGCTCCCTTGGGTAAGAGACATGAATTCACGCTTTTTCTAATCCAGATATCTTACTCCCAGATATCTCCTTTTGAACGCGTTCTGAAAGAACGTCCAAGTAACATCAGCATCAGCCATCCCAGAGATTGTGGTCGTCCACCACGTATAAGCATCACCTTGCAGCAGAGACACCACACATCCCAGCTTTTGCACATCAGTGCAACTCATCTGTCCCAAGACACGCTTGGTACTCTCCAGCCACGCCTCCGACCTCTCAGCTGACATACCCCTAAACTCAGTCCCACCAAGACTGCGCAGACGCTCTAAGGGTAATCTTGCTCCAGCATCTCCCTGATGCCCAGCTCCTTGAGCTCCAGCTACCGCTGCTCGAAAAGCACCCGCAATAGCTTGCACCAGCATCGACATGTCAGGCATAGCTTGCCCCTGACCAACCTCAGGTCCTGCAGCTCTAGCACCAGCTGCCTCAGCTCCAGCTCTTTCCCTCTCCGCACCACCACCACCAGGTGGAGGAGGAGGTAACACAGCACTACCCGTATGCTCCTCATTCACATTCCCCTCCGGGGTCGTAGCTCTCGCGCTACTTCTTAACTCTCTACGTGGTGCCATACTTTTACCATGCATAACAACACAAAATAAAACAAGTCAGGACCAGCAAGGTAAGCAATTCCAAGTATTCAAGCTCAATTTCTTTCCAAAACAACATCATCTCTTTAGCTTTTGTTTGGCAATGGGTACCCTCATCATGCATCATCACAACATACATCTCAAAACATCATCATCTCAAATCACTGAACATGCTTTCATACAACAAGCATACAAGCCAAACCATGCTTCAATCATGCATACAAACATTCCCAATTACTCGAAAACTCAGCTCTGATACCACCAAATGTAACCCCCTTAACCCGGTCTAGACGGTTGACCCGAATTAAGAAAGTCACACGGGGAAAACCAAAGTCAACCCGAAAGTCAACCTTGATTAACGACCCTTTTTTTTCTTTAATCTTATCTAGATGCACATTAACCCTACTTGTGATCACACAAACAACATACTCAAAGATAACAAACATCAGAGATCAAACGGGGACCCAATTGAACAAATTACAACCTTAGGGACCAAATTGTAAATTCTGATAAATTAAGGGACTTAACCCAAATTAAAGTTACCATCTTGAAATTAGTCAGGTTTCATGCTTCCCTGCGAAATTTCAGCTCAAAAGGACTTCTCAAACTCATTCAATTGATCAAACAAGATTCAGGACCAAAACGTAAACCAAACAAAACATTTTAAGATACTTTTAACTGAAATTAACGGTCGGGTATCGATACGCCACGTGTCGTATCGATACTCGGGGAAAGCAGTAACCAAACTTCAGCAACGGTATCGGTACAGGTTTCCCTGTATCGATACGGCCTTCATACGGTATCGGTACCTGTTCCTCTGTACCGATACGCCTGGGCAGGAATGAGCATATTTGGCTCAGGCGTATCGATACGCAAGCCCGAGTACCGATACCCCTGCCTGATTTCGACTCAAAAACCACCACAATCATGCTTCAAACTTCAAAATTAACATCACCAAACCATACCACTTAATCATACAACATGCAAGAACCATAATTGCATCATCAATTCAGCATTTAATCAACACATAAGAAAAGCCCCAAATTAGGTGACATGCTTCCTACTTAAGCTACCATTCATGCATAAACCTTCAAAAGCAAGCAATAGAAATCCAATCCAAAAACCAGCAATTCATACAACATTTAACAAACTCAGGGAGTCTTAAACACCTCCCAAAACATACACATTGGTCCCCCATTGCCAAAACAACCAAAAGCTAAAAGAACTTATAAAACCTTCATACATTGAGCTTTACTTGAACTTGTTCGCTTGCCTTCACTTGCTGCCCCTCAATGTACGCTAATGCTCTGCATTATTGAATTAAGAAAACGAGAGAGCGTAAGCCAAAGCTTAGTGAGGAGTGCTCTTTTAAAACCATTCAATAATGCAATTTAAACCATTTATAAAACATGCCTATAATCATCCTTTACACATGCTCAAAGCATACTTTAAATCAAGCAATCCCATGCTTCAAATACCATTTAAACAAGCATCTCATGCTTCAACATAAACATTAAAACATGCATCTCATGCATCTCAATGTACTATACATGTCATATTGGCTCAAGTGATACATTTCATTTATGAAATCAAGTTCAACAACTTTCCCCAAGGACTTTTAAACACCTTGGTCCCAAGGACTTTTAAACACCTTGGCCATGGACTTTTAAACACCATGAATAAGGACCACACAAGAACTTTTAACCACCTTTGCGTCCAATGCTTGAATCACCCCCAAGGACTTTTAAACACCTTGGCCCCAAGGACTTTTAAACACCTTGGCCCCATGGACTTTTAAACACCATGGAAAGGAGCACCTAAGGACTTTTAACCACCTTAGTGTCCGCAACAAGACTCATCCAAGGACTTTTAACCACCTTGATGATCTTAGGTAACAAGGCTCACTCAAGGACTTTTAACCACCTTAGTGACCTTCACTTTTACAAAACATCACTTGCCAATATACATATTATACATCATATAATCCACTGTTTTAAAAGCATTAAACCAAGCCATTTCATCATGCATTTCAAAGCATTAAATCCACATTTAATCAATGTATAAAAACAAGGAACTCCTACCTAGAGTTACCTTCAACACATGGCTTAAAACATCAGCAATAATCATGCTTAAACATCAGCAATTACATGCTAAAACATGCTTTCCAAAACAGTAATCAAAACATGCAAATCATCATTTTGCATCACACCAAAACATGGCCACCACTTAGAGAGAAATCCGAAAACTTACACTTGAGCTTAGCATAGTTGTTTAAACTTAAACTAAGCCCCCAAAACCTTGGTTTCAAAGCCGAAAACCATTTTCACAAATCCACTCACCGATTTCCACTTTGCTTCAAGCCAAAGCACCAAATCAAGCCTCCGGATCAACAATTCTTGGATCCAAGGATGCCTCCCCTGTTTCAACACATTAAAGCAGAGGATTAATGCATCATCATGCATTAATTGCTTCAATGAAAGCACCTAAACTCGCTGCTCTCACTCAACCTCCATTTTCGGCCACCAAACACAACCGAAAATGCATCCGAAACACTTCTAAACAAAGCCCAGCCATTAACCAGCAAAACCACACTTCCATTAACATCAAAGAACATCTAAAAACAACCTAACAACATCCTTATACCTCCAGCAACATCAGATCACCAAGATCACCACAAAAACTACCTTAAAACACAAGCTAAACTTAGGAAACTCAACCTATCCGGGATTGCATCAATCAAGACTCATTTCCTTTTCAATTTAGAGATCATTTAACATCAAAAACACCTCTCAAATCACAGATTTAACAGATCAAACGAAAATCATGTGAAATCATCAAAAATCTTGCATAATTAGCCAAAATCCATAAATCAACTTAAAAGCCTTTAATTAAACATCAATTTAGGATTGAAAACTTAGGAATTTCATTAAAGAACTTGAAGTTCAGAGGAGAAGGACGTTCTTACCTCCAAACTTGAGTTTCTCCTCTTTTTGGAATGGAAAACCTTGATGAAACTTGAAGCAATTGAAGAGGTTTTGAAGATATGTTGATTTGCAATCAATTGAGAGTTGAAAGGAGGATTTTAGGTGAGAAAATCAGAATTGAAACTCTGGAAATGGAGTGTTTGGGTTGAGAGAAAAAGAGAGAAAGAAAATGGGAAGTTAGTTGAGAAAATGACTAAAATATGATTTCCCTCCTTTTTGTTTCTTTAAAATCAGAATTATGAGTCAAAATATCTTAGAAAAATCTGGAGAAACTCTCTTTGGGTAAATAGCTCCTTAAAGATTCAAAGTTTCAACCCTTTATAAAACAGCCACCAAACTTTCAAAAATTACATTTTGGTCACTAGACAAAATGTCACCCTTCCGAAACTCATTTTCCAAAATTGATTTCACAGTTCACTTAATTATATTAAAAGATGATTTTAGAACATTTTTCCATATTTTTAATGCAACCCGAACTAGGCTTTCCTAATTTAACCTCTTACGATTCGAATAGCACTTTGACCAACCGGTCAACGCCCAAGACTTCCAAGCCCAAAACCGGGGCGTTACAATTTTATACCTTCACCATTAATTCTAGCCGTTTGGGTGGTTAGGGAATTGATTATAGCCGTTGGAACCCTCTCTTTCCACCATAAATGCACTTCCGCAACCTGCCGTATCGGTACATGGGGAGGCGTATCAATACTTGTCTCAAAAAAGAAAGAGTCGTTGCACAATTACAAGAGAGGAGTATCGATACGCATGTAGGCGTATCGGTACGAGATAGGGATCCGTTTCGATACGGATAAGAGCGTACCGATGCAATTTTTCCTACAAAGCTCACTAGAGGAATCTGTATCGATACGGGGTAAGAGCGTATCGATACGCATTAACCAACTCTTTAAAATTTTGTTACCTACCAACTGACACCAACAGTCAAAATATTTAAGGCTTCGAATTTAAAATTTTCTTTAAATTCGTATCGATACGGGAGAGTCTGTATCGGTACACCATTCAAACTCCGTGTGATTTTATAGAGAGAGTGTATCGATACAGATGCAATCTATTTCGATACCCTATTTCGATACGGTAAGGGGCGTATCGAAACGGATTTCTCCGGTGGCCAAGTTTGTAAAAAAGGTATCGATACGGCAAAACGTATCGATACACATTGGCGATTTTGAACAATTTGGCCTTGAAACACTTGGAAAATATTTTGGAGTTTGAGTTTTTCAAACTAGAGCAAAAGCCTTGTTGATTTGAAACCTTTTGAGGGACTTAAAATTTTATTTTAAGTTTTTCAAATTAGTCCTTAAAACACTTTGTTATATCAAAATCAAACATAGGTTTTACAATCTTCCCCTTTTTGATATAACAAAACCAAAGCTTAAAATTTTTAAGTCTTTTTTGAAAAACTTTGTAATACAACTCCCCCTTAATATAGGCTAGGTAAATTTTAAGTTTAAATTTTAAGTGAGCTTGTTCCCTCTCCCCCTTTTTGTTAGATCAAAAATAAGAAACATAGGCTATAAAGGCATAATCAATAACCAAGCAACATATAATAGATAAACATTAAGTTCATAAATAAAGAAACATCAAAATAAAATCCAAACAACAATAATCAAAGCGTAGGTTTTAGAATGTAAACTTAATCCTAAGAACATAATGCAAAGTGCATAACTAGAAATCCTAAATGACATGAATGGAAGGCCGTGAGAGAGATGTTCATCGAATTGTGCTCGGCCTCGATAGATGAGATACACTTCTCCACATTTTTCATTCGATCTTCTAAGTAAGTGAAGCGTATGTCTATGGCGGCAAACTCCAAATTCATGACTTGATCCATAGAAGCAATCCCCGTGCGTAGGCCCGTGAATTGTTCATTAAGAAAAGTCATAAGAGCTTCCATGGATGGAGAATGAGGAGCTTGAGGAGCTTGAGGATTGACAATCTCTTCTGGAATCGCATCACTAGGAAGCTCGGAGATGCGAAGCCAACTACCATTGAAGAAGTGAAACTTCCCCCTAGAACGAGATCTCTCATCAATAGGATCGATAAGGGGTGTCGGGTAGTCGTGAGATCAATCAATCTCCTTTTGAGTGAAGAAATAGCTCAAGTCGGTGCCATGGGTGAATGAAGTGACAAGAGATGTGTGACGATGTTGCACAAGAAAGACAATCTCCGCAAACATGATACGAGCAAGGTTAGGTTGTTGTCTCTAGCGAAAGCATCGAATCCAAAAGTCATCATCTTGGCGGATGGTTGAGTATTTTCCTCCTGAAGGCCGAAACCACCAAGAGATCATCAAGTGTAGGATGCGGTCTTGAGCATTTAGAGCGGTCACGGAACCCC
Organism: Hibiscus tridactylites; assembly: GCA_958450335.1. NCBI lineage: Eukaryota > Viridiplantae > Streptophyta > Magnoliopsida > Malvales > Malvaceae > Hibiscus > Hibiscus tridactylites. Next base: position 62,635,504 of record OY288267.1, on the reverse strand, counting down.
CCAAGACATGTCCAAGAGATTTCTCATCTTCGATGCCCTCATCCTCAAACTTAAAAACATCACAAAGAGATTGAACATCTACGGTAATCTTTTTTCCCATAAGATAGAAGTTAACGAAAATAATATTACCCGAGGGATCGACAACACACTTGGCATTAGCATAAAATATCAAAACCAAATTGCGAAAGAAAAATCCCGAAATTTGTATAAAATCCATAAACATCCATTATTGGAGCAAAGATAAATAAACAAACTCGAAGCACTCCGAATTAAGAAAAGGAACGAAAATTACCCTCTCCGGACGAATCTTTTAGTTTTGAAAAGATCAGAAGTAGGTGAGTTCTCTGTGAGTTCTAAAGCACCGTTGATAAATAAGAGTTAAGTTAGGACGTGTGTCATCACCAGGATTGGATCCTTCACCTCCTTCGCTTGTAGTGCGCACTCTCTTTTTGGGTGTCATAGGTCTAGAAAAATTTGTCAAAACAATGTGTATGCATTATTGTTCATATTCGATCCCGTGTAAATCAATAATCAAGTTTGAAAAAAATTGAAGAACAAAACAAAAACAAAAAATGTTTGATAAAATTTGTTTTTGAAAGAGAAAAACAAAACAAAAGGAATTTAAAAACGAAAATCATAAAGAAAATAAAAAGAAAAAGAGTTTTATACCTTGATATTGAGATAGAGAGGAATGGATGAAGATTTGCACCAAATTGATGAAGAGCCTTAAGACTTTGGCTTGATTTAGAAAAACCCTCAAGAGATTTTTAGTTTTTTGGTGAAAATGTGAGGGATTGAGAGGCTTTTTATAGAGGAAAATCGGCTAGGGTTTTGAAAATTTAGTTTTGGTAAAAGTGAAACTCTTTTAATGCCATTAAGTAGTTGTCTACGCGATCGCGTATCGATACGCCTAAGGGTGTATTGATACGGGGGTATAAAGGTAATTCCTTGGAACCGCGTGTCAAGGAACCATATCGAAACGGATAGTATTCGTATCGAAATGCTCGCAACACATATTGAAATAGGTTTACCTGTATCGATACCCGCAAGAGAACATGCAGTCTGGTAAACTAATGAAGTACTCGTATCGATACGTCTAAGGCCGTATCGATACCCTATGCCCAGAAATGCATTTTTGGCTTTTAGAACAACCAAAGGCTCGACTTTAACATCTCCTAAATGAATGCAAATGATGTATGAGCAGATCTAAGCATATTCTAACATAAGCATACTCCCCTAGCTATAAGCATGGTTTCTATCAAGATCAACACCACATAAACATGCATTTTCACAAATTCAAGCAATTTTAACCTCAAAAGAGTCATAAAGGGTCAAGATAGGCTAGTTAGACCTAGATCTCTCCTAAAGGACCAAAAACGCTCTTTGTCTAGAGGTTTGGTAAAAATGCCCGCTAGTTGGTTCAAGGTGTCAACATACTCTATAAAAACATCTTGCTTAAGGACATGATCTCTAATGAAATGATGCCTTATTTCTATATGTTTGGTTCTAGAGTGTTGGATGTGATTTTTGGTGAGACAAATTGCACTAGTGTTATCACACTTAAGGGGTATGGTTTCAACTTTAACTCCATAATCTAAGAGTTGTTGCTTCATCCAAAGGACTTGAGCACAACAACTCCTTAAGGATATGTACTCGGCTTTAGTGGTAGATAGAGCTACACTATTTTGTTTCTTAGGGAACCAAGATATGAGCATACTACCTAAGAATTGGCAAGTTCCCGAAGTACTTTTCCTATCAATTTTACAACCCCTATAATTCGCATCCGAATAAGCATGAAGGTTAAAGGTTGAGTCTCTAGGGTACCAAAGACCTAAACAAGGAGTATCTATAAGGTACCTAAAGATCCTTTTAACGGCTATAAGGTGAGACTCTCTAGGACAAGCTTGAAACACTAAACAATATATCTGGTCTACTTGCGGTAAGGTAAAGCAAAGATCCAATCATAGAGGGACAAAGTTTAGAGTCAACACACTTACCTCCTTCATCTTTGTCAAGCTTTGTAGATGAGCTCATTGGTGTGGCTTGAGGCTTTGCATTCTCCAAGCCAAACTTCTTGAGCATATCTTTCACGTACTTTGCTTGATTTATGAAGGTTTCATCCTTCTTTGTTTGATTTGGAGTCCCAAAAAGAATGAGAGCTCCCCCATCATGCTCATCTCGAATTCACCTTGCATTAACTTAGCAAACTCTTTGCAATGACACTCATTAGTAGATCCAAAAATAATATCATCAACATATATTTGCACTACTAAGATGTCACTTTTATATCTTTTTATGAAAAGTGTAGTGTCACCTTACCTTTTTCAAAACCTTTTTTCAATTAAAAAGTTTGAAAGCCTTTCATACCAAGCTCTAGGAGCTTGTTTTAAACCATAAAGTGCTTTAGTTAGCTTAAAGACGTGATTTGGAAATTTTGAATCCTCAAAACCCGGTGGTTGTTCCACATACACTTCTTCATTTATAAAACCATTTAAAATGCACTTTTCACATCCATTTGAAAAAGCTTGAAATTATGATAACATGCATATGCAACAACATCCTAATAGCTTCCATTCTAGCTACGGGTGCATAGGTTTCATCAAAATCTATTCCCTCTTCTCAAGTGTAACCTTGAGCAACTAGTCTAGCTTTGTTTCTTACAATGTTACCACTCTCATCTAGTTTATTCCTAAACACCCTGTAACACCCCAATTTTGGGCTTAGAAGTTTAGGGTCTGAACCGGACCGGTCTGAGAAACAATTCGAATATAAAAGGGAGTTTTAGGGAAAGCCTAGTTCCGAATGCTTTAAAAATATATAAAAATATCTAAAAATCCTTATTTAATATATAGAGGTGAATGGTGAAATCAATTTTACAAAATAGGGTTTGAAAATACTACATTTCGGTGTAGTGACCAAATCGTGATTTTTGCAAAGTTTAGTAGTGATTGTTTTGTAAAGGATTGAAACTTTGAATCTTTAAGGAGCTAATTTACAAAAAATGTTTTCATCAGATTTTTCCTTAATTTGGGTGATTTATTAATGATTTAATTAAATAAAAGAAAGGTGATAAACTACCTTTGACTTTCATAATTACTTTTCTCTAATTTTCTCTTATTTCATTTTCTCTCAAAATCCTATCAACCAAACACTTTTTCACCAGAAAAATTCACTTTGATTTCCACTTCATTTGATGAGATTTCCATCACTCATTGATTCCTAATTAATCTTTCAACCAATCCACTTGATTTCTACATTGTATTTTCATGGAAACTTGCCCAAATCAAGGAGAAATCATCTTTTAGAGGTAAACTTGTTCTTATCCTCTAAATATTCAGTTCTTTACTGAAATTCCCAAGTTGCCAATCCTTTACTAAAGTTTTATGAATGGTTTTAATGTTGGAAACAAGAGTTTGGCTTAAAACTCAAGATTTTGGAAGAGATCTTGAAGATTTTCGTGGTAATTGATTGGGCTCTGTTTTGAGATGGTTTTCTAATTTATTTTGGATGTTAAATGATGTTAGAAATGAGGTTTCATCAATCCAATCCCGAATAGGTTTTTTTCCTAAGTTTTTGCTTGTGAAAATGGTGGTTTTTGGAGTAATTTTGGTGTTCTGTTGTAGCTAGAGGTATAAGGACGAGTTTAGGGTTATTTTTTATGTTAATTGATGTTTAGAAATGAATAGAAGTGATGGATCTTGGTTGGGTTATGTTTTGGAAGAGTTTGGAGGTGATTTCGGTAGTGTTTGGTAGCCGAAATGTTGTGTTTGGGTAGAGCAGCGAGTTTAGGAGTATTGACTAAAGATTTCAATGCATGATGATGCATTAATCCTCTACTTTTATGTGTCTAAAATAGGGGAGACATCTTCGGACACTTTTGGAGTTGATCCGGAAGCTTAATTGGCGTTTCGGCAAGCAAGCGAAACAAAATTGGTGAGTGCGTATGGTTTTAGAAGTCCTTGAGGGACAAAGAACCAAGGTTTGGGGATTTAGGAAAGGTTTGAAATACCTTCCTAAGTCCGGAAGTAAGTATTGGCTAGATTGCTCTCTAGAATGTGGTGATTGCCCCTTAAATGCTTTTACATGCTCGTGGTTTTAGATTGATAAATTCCTACTGTTTTTATGCATGAATTATAGCTTGAGATGATGCTTGGAATGATTTCATTAAGTAACATTTTGCATAGTTGAGATTTGAGCTTTTATGTTGAAGTATAGCAAATGTTATGATTTTGAAAAGAGATGAGAATGATGAGTTTTAATGCATGAAAAACAGTAGGTGAGATGTTGATTTGACATAATATATTGGCATAGATGTTGAGAAACTTACCGGATATAATTGATCGATCAATAGGATGAGAGTGCACTATAAACTAAAAATTCGTGCGTGCTCTTTGGTTAAGCCAAAGGGAGATATTCCGATGATGGGCATTCCATCGAGTAGGACTTGGGAAATACCCAAGCTTGGTGGCGATGAGAGATTTTGCCATGTGAGTACGGTGATGAGAGATTCCACCGGAAACTATGTGCTAGACGAGTGAGTACGGTGAAGAGAGATGCCACCATAAGTGTCTAGTGAGATGTCCGCATATCCGAGTAATAAATAGATGTGAAATGCCAATATAAAATATGTTATGGTTTTGATTCACATGTACCTTGATATAATGATTTATGCTATGAGAAATGCATATGTAGTTTGTTTATGAAATGCTTTACAGTACAAGCATGATTTTGACCTTGCCATGGGTTTTGCATTGGTTTAAATGCATGAGATAGAATGAAGGTACATGTGGTTTCAATGAGTATTACTTTGAAAGTTTTCCAAGCATGAGAAAGAGATGAGCATGTGGTTTAAAAGCTTTCGATGAAAGTGTTTTCAAAACGTGCATTATTGTGTTGGTTTCCTTTAGAGCATGCTTCACTAAGCATTTGTGCTTACGCTCTCTCTTTACCAATAATGTAGATAATTGAGGTGTTTTCGGGCATCAAGGAAGCTAAGTCCATCCAAGGAAATCCAAGCTCACGTATGGTGAAGTTTTCATACACTTTAGTTTTGATAGATTGGCAATGGGAAACCAAGTTTTGTATTTGGGAGATATGTTGAACTCCCTAAAGTTGTGGCATGTTTGTTTTGGCTTGTTGGATTGTAAATGGCCTTGATTGCTTGTTTTTTAGGTTGGATTGCCTATTTGCTTTTTGATATTAGGAAGCATGCCTCTAGACTAATGAGATTTCATGTTTGATGCTATGATTGTATTTGAGTGTTCCAAATATGTACCTTATATGTATGTTGACTTGTTGGTATGATTAGAGAGTCCTTGGGATGTGTTAGATTAGGTTTTTGAGTGAAAAACCAGTCTTTCCTACAGTTTCTGGGCAAACCGTATCGAAACACCCTCTAGTGTTTCGAAACGGGGGCCTGTAATGGCCTTCGTGTTTCGAAACGTTCGAGGTTGTTTCGAAACGATTTGGCTACTGGAATGCCATGTTTCGGAACTGGTCTCAGAACACACCCACGTACCGAAACAGTCAACGCCATTTCGATCCAGCGTTTCGATACGGCAGGTGGGTGTTTCGAAACGAGTGACCGTTGGACATAGATTTGAATTGTTATGATGTTTGCATGTTTTACATTTTAGTCCTAAATGTTGAGATTGCAATTGCTTGAGCTTGAGATGTCCAATTAAGATGAAATTTGGCAGAGAAGCATGTAACATGACTAATTTCATATTGGTAACCTTAAAATCAATGAAGACCTTCTAATTTACAGAAATTACATTTTGGTCCCAAAACTCGTATAAAGTGCAATTGAGTCCCTATTTGTTATCCGATCGTTGTGCCTTTCTCAATTGTATTTTGTGAGTACTCACTTAGGGTTAACGTGTATCTAGACAAGATTAAAAAGAAAAAAAGGCGTGAATCAAGGTTGACTTTTGGGTTGACTTTGGTTTTCCCCGTGTAACCTTCGTAGTTCGGGTTAACCGTCTAGGCCGGGCTAAGGGGGTTACACACCCATTTAGTTCCTATAGTAGATTGATTACTAGGTCTTTCAACTAATGTTCATACATTACTTCTCTCAAATTGGTTTAACTCTTCTTGCATAGCCATAATCCAAAAATCATCTTTTAATGCTTCTTTAATGTTCTTAGGCTCAATGCATGAGATAAAAGCAACATAATTCATGAGTTTGAGAGAAGATCTAATAGTTACCCCCTTTGATGGATCACCCAAGATTTCACCACCTTTGACATAGTTGTACTCCCTTGGGTAGCTTACTTCCTTTTCCTCAAGAGCCAAGTCCTTCAAGGCTTCAAGAGGTGGATCTTGTGTATCTTCTTCTTTAGCTGGAATCTCATCCTCCTTTTAAGTTTGTCCTCCATCAAAGGCATCAAGGATTCCTACATCATCATCATCACAAGATTCCTTCCTCTGAAGGAGGTTATCATCGAAGACAATATGTATAGACTCTTCTACTACTAAAGGTCTCTTATTAAATACACGATAGGCTTTAGAGTTTAAAGAATACCCTAAGAAAATAGCTTCATCACTTTTAGCATCAAATTTACCTAAGTTGTCTTTTCCATTGTTTAAAACAAAACATTTGCAACCAAAAGGATGAAAATAGCTAATGTTAGGCCTCTTAGATTTTAAAATCTCATAAGGTGTTTTATTTAAAATTGGCCTAATCATTACTCGATTTACAATGTAGCAAGCGGTATTTGTGGCTTCCACCCAAAAATATTTAGGTAAATTATTTTCACAAAGCATGGTTCTAGCCATTTCTTGTAAAGTCCTATTTTTCCTCTCAACTACCCCATTTTGTTGAGGAGTTCGAGGTGCCGAAAAATTGTGGCTAATACCATTTTCATTTAAAAACTCTTCAAAACCTAGATTTTGAAACTCGATTCCATGATCACTTCTAATGTGAGAAATCTTAAGTTCAAGATCATTTTGAGTTAATTTTGAAAATGTGATGAATTTTTGTAAAGCCTCATCTTTTGTACTTAAGAATAGAACCCAAGTAAACCTAGAATTGTCATCAACAAGTACAAAAGCATACGATTTACCACCCAAGCTCATAGTTCTAATAGGCCCAAAAAGATCCATATGAATCAATTGTAAACATCTACTATTAGAGACATCATTAATGGATTTAAAGGATGATCTATGTTGTTTACCCTTAGAGTATGCATCACATATTTTATCATTTGAGAACTTAATCTTGGGTAAACCTCTAACTAGATTTAGGGAAACTAATTTTTCTAAAACACTAATGCTAGCATGTCCTAGTTTCCTATGCCATAACCATGCATCATTTTCATTTTGTGCAACAAAACATGCATGGGATGAATGAATGTCATCTAGATGCACCATATATATGTTACCTATGCGATGACCAATGAGCATTATTTTATTTGATTTAATGTCAACAATTTTACACCCATTTTTATCAAATAAGACATTAAACCCTTTATCACACAATTGACTAATGCTCAATAAATTGTGTTTTAGACCATTGACATACAATACATTTTCAATGAGTATAGTAGAGTGATTACCTATGGACCAATACCTTCAATGTGGCCTTTGGAGTTGTCACCAAATGTCACTACTCCTCCACTTTTTTGGCTTTAAATCCATGAATCGACTCTTGTCTCCGGTCATGTGCCTCGAGCATCCACTACCAAGGTACCATGAGTTTTGGCTTTGTGCTTTGGCCTTGTAGCAATGCTCCTCCTATAAACAAAGAGATTAAGCTTTGATTTTTGGTACCTAAATCATTTTTGGTCCACGAGTGTTAGCTCCCAAAAGCTTGGTTCCCTTAGGAATCCAAGGTGACATGGCATCAACATTATTAGATTTGACAAGTTCCTTAGGAACCCATACACTTCTAATTCTTTTAGTTTTATTATGCCTATAGGAGCCATTTTGTTTGTAGTTAAAGTTCTTTCTTTTAGGTTGGTTTGATTTAGATGATTCACCTATTTCATTTTTCAAAGTACCAACACTCTTGAAAGACATTTTGAGCTCATTAAGCTCATCTAACACCTTTTGGTGTTCAATGTTACATTGAGAAATAAGATTATTTAAATCTACATTTTCTTTTTGAAAGTATTCAAGTTCATCTTGTAGACCTAAAATCTTTTTCTCAAATTTCAAGTTAGCTTCAGAAAGTAAATCACTTTTAGCATTTAAATCCGAAATGATCTTTTTATTTTTCAAAACGGACTCCTTATACTTCTCAACTAACTCACCATACACCTCTTGTAACTCATCATAAGCTTCATGCAATTCATCAAATGTAAAATCAAAAGTAGATGAGTTAGAGGTTACCATAGAAGAATCCTCCTCAAGAGCCATGAGGCAAAGATTAGCCACTTCTTGTTCCTCATCCTCGGACGACTCCTCATCACTCCAAGTAGCAAGCTTAGCTTTGAGCTTCGTCTTCTTCTCAAAGCCCTTCTTCTTGAGTTGAGGACACTATATATCTTGACTTTTTTGCAGTGTTTTTTACCTAAAAACGCCGCGAACTATTGCAGTGTTGCTTTAAGCGTCATTTCTTGCGGCGCTTTCTTAAGCATCGGGAAAGTTATTAGCGGCACTAAAAAACGCCGCTAAAGAGCTGTTTTGTTGTAGTGCATTTTTGTTAAAACTTAACTAAAACCCTTATCTAATGTATAGTGCATCACAACATCAAAATTATAATATAATAAAAATGAAGGCAAGGAAAATGATTTAAAAAAACTGATGATATCAATCTGGTTTTTCCACTGTTGAAGAGAGCTCCGACGCCATAACCCAAAGCATAGCAATATGAGGTATCTTTGTTGGCAAACCACATATTCCTTCATAACACGAACTAACTTACTAATCCAATTAGAAATATACTTTATGGGTCAAGTCATTTAGCGCAAAGGTTTAAACCTAAAAAAACAAATATTTCTTAGCAAATCATGTTTAGTACCCAAAGAAGTGTGATTGCCTTTAAAATTGTTCTCATAAGAACCTTTATGCTTTCTTTATTTTATTTCGCGATCTAGTGGTATTAAAAAACAAAAATAAACATTGCAAATTTAGAAATTTTGAAATGCTTCAACAAACAAATAAAAGTAGAGGAACATCATTACAAAGTAAATACATGAACATTTCCATGTGGATAAGAACTCAAAGAGGGGCTTTTCTAAAAACAAATAGCTTAAAAGCCGACTAAATACAAACCAAGAAAAAAGGACCATTGGCTGAAGCCGGGTTCAATGTGGTCGTTGGATTAAAAAACAAAAAAAAGGATATATGGTTACCCGGTGAACCGGTAACCCTTTTATGATGGTATAAGTTGACATAACAAGAGGAGCGGGAAAAGGAAAACAAAAACTTAGGGCATCGAAACCAAGAGGACGAAGGCGTTATTTCCATCAACCAAAGAAGAAAATCTAAAGGAAATTTGTGGAGGAGATTGGGTTTGAGCACGGTTTGGAGGTTAGTTCTTGCTTCTTGCTTCCTTTATTTTCGTTTTTTTTATTTGAGCGAAACCACATTGCAAATGATGAAGGTTTTTGTATAAACCGTTTGAATGTTCTTCCATAAAAATTTATTTTTACTTTATAATGAATATTGTAGAGGAGATTGGATTAGAAGAAGGAATTTTAAGGGTTTATGGTTATTGGCAGTTTAGGGTTCTACTGCAATAAACAAGTAATAGCAATTAAATTGAAATAGAAAGTAGGAACAAAGATAACAACAGTTAAAAGAAGTGTTGAACGCCTTTATTAAGTAGTTTAGAGGCTTGAATAACTCGTTGACTTTCTTCTTGAATAAGAAAAGAAATAAGGTTAAATAATTCAGTGATGTTTCAGTTGGGAGTGATAAATGTTAAAAATGTAGAGTAGATTGGATTGGAAGAAGGAATGTTTAGGTTAGTTAGTGCTAGTTCCTTCAATTTTCCCTCTTTCTAATTGTAGTTCATAAGGTACGAAAATGTGAAAGAAATATTGTCGATGAGATTGGATTTGTAAGAAGGATTGAGTTGAAATCCATGTAATGGTTATGATTGTTGTCTGAGATGGTTCTTGTTTTTGGTTAAAAAAAGTGGTTTGCATATTCTCTACAGCTCTAGTATTGAATGTGTTGGAAGGATGTGATTGTTTCTTAAGATCAAATAGGTCACTTTGAAGTAGTATGTAATTTTGGGAAATGAGTTTTTTTTACACATGGTTGAAAGCAATATTTCTTTGTTGATAGTATTTGTCGAACTTGAGAACGAAACAGAAACCTCCAAATATCATTACATTTGAATGGAAAATTTAACCATAGGTAGTATTTGTAGGAAAGTTTGGGTTTTTAGACATATTCTTATAAGTAGTTGGCAAGTATTTATACTTTGCTAAAACTGAAATGTAGCATTGATATGTCAATGTAAAGAGGTGAAATAGAACAAATCCTTGGAATTCATATGCAAAATCCTAGTCGTGAAGTTCAGATTTTGGAGAAATATCATCAATTTTGCCTTTCAACGTTCCATCTTTGATTATTTTAGGTACACGTTGCAGACAATGGAGCATAAGAAGAAGTCCGATAAAGGGGAGGATAAGGCTAAGGCACCTAAGATATGTACACCATATTTCCATTTCAAGTAAGTTGAAGTTGAATATATATAGAATTGTCAAATTTATTAAATATGAGTTGCATAAGCTAACAGTGAAATCTTGTTTTACAGTAAAAGAGAATGTAAACGTTTGGAAGGGGAGAAGAAAATGAACAACAATGTAAGTGTGTTGTGTAATGGTTTGTTAAGTGTACATGATATTTGTATTGGACTAATTGTGAGAGTGATACATGAAAGAAAAGCATTGGGTTTGAGGTGGAAGCAGATGAGTCAAGATGACAATGAGCCTTATGTAAAAATGTTCGAGGAGCAGAAGCATGCTCTGGCTGAATGGAAAGCCTCCAATGTGAAGGAAATTGTAGTTTCTGAAAAAGACAAAAAGGTAAGTGAATTTTTGAAATTATTTATGGAGAAAGAGATGAAAATGTCCTAACATAATGTACATTCGTGTAACAGTCAAGTAATTACTATTTGTATGAAATGTTGTAGGAGATATCTTCAAGATGTAGCCTCATTAAGCTGTCAGATGTGTTTGAAGAGATGAGGAAGTTGAATATTGAGGGTATTGTTCATGAGTTAGGGTTTAGTCCGTTAATGGAAATGAAAGCAAGAGAAATTCATCGCGACCTATGTCGCACTTTAGTAGAGAATTTTGATGTCCAGAGCTCGATGATGGAATTTGATGGACATAAAATTCCAGTGTTGGTGGAAGATGTGGAGGTTGTTTTGGGTTTGAGGAATGAAGGAGTCGATGTTGAAATTGGAACGAGAAATGTTAATGCAAAAGAAATGGCATCGAAGTACAGAATAAGGAGGGATACCACAGTGAAGGAACTTGAGGAGGAGATACTTAGCGGTGCTTTTAAGGGAGACGAGTTGAGAGCTCGTGTTCTTCTTTTCATTGTTGGTGTTTTTATAAGTCCAAATGCAAACTTGATGCCTTCCTCGGAACAGTTGCGGTTGTTGTGCCCAGAGGGGTTGAAGGGAAATCTCAATTGGTGCAAATACGCATATGAGAGGTTACTTGATGGAGTACAGAAGTGGAAAGTTCGTGGTGGGTTGGCATACATGACCGGATGCATCACGATATTAGAGGTAATATATGTTTAAAAGTATGTTTTGTTCGAATGTAGTAGTTGTTTCATGTGATTGAGTTTATTGAGTTTTATTATAATGTTTTGATTAATAATAAATGTAAGTGAGTTTATTTGATTTTTGGAGTGGAGTCGCGAGCAGAAGAGTTGCTGCCGCTGATGGTCGCGGTCGCATACATGCTTGGGGCAACAAGAAGGAAGTAAGGAAGATTGTAAACAGCCTCAAGGAAGAAAGGCATCCAAAAAAACCTAAGGTAAGTGGGTTAAACGATTTGATATTATATAGGATGTTGTGGTTATATGAAATGATTTACTGATGATGTTTACAGGTACTTGGGTATGTTGATGAGAATGTGGAAGGGGAAGAAGGGGATCGAAACAATGGAAGAAATGATGTGGTTATGGAGATGCTGCAGACGGTACTGTTAGAGTTGGGTGGAATAAAAGATAGTCTGCAAGCCCGTGTGGAGAAGGAAAAAGAATTTGAAGAGAGTACAAGGGAATTGAAGGAGGAATGCAAGAATTTAAATGCCAACATGATAGAATTGCATAAGTCGTTGAGGAAATCTGATGGAGAACTTGTTGTTGTTGTTCAAGAAGAAGAAGAAGTGGTTGACAAAGGGGAAGTCAGAGAGTCTAATCCGAACCAAGGACTTGATATTGACGAGGACCCAATGATGGACGACGATGTCGAGTGGTTGAATGAAGAATCCGTTGATGTCCCAAAAACAAAGAAAAAGGTATAATTATAAGTTATTTTGATCAATGTTTCATCAAGTTAAGGTATGAGATTATTGTTGTTGATATTGTTTGTGCTAACTTGTAGGGCAAGACAAGAGCAGTAGCTACTGCAAAGGTTAGTGGCGAAGGAATAAGAGTAGGAATCAGAAGTCGGAACATGAATAAAGTCAGCCATTGAAGGAAGTTTGATGTGGACAATGTTTGGTTTAAGCAGGATTTGTTTAGAACATAATATTTTGTGTTTGATTATGCATAATGGGTGAAATTCGTATGTTATTCAAACTAATTGTTGGGGTTCAATAATTACTGAGGTTTTTTAATAAAATTTAATTCGTTGAATGTGCAGTACTTATTTGTGTTATTAAGTATTGAACAACAAATGTGTAAGGATTGCATATACTGACGTACGTGCAAGTACCAGATGGAGTAGGCACGTCAACGAAAAACACTTGTGACTATATATGGAATACGCCATTGCGTGAAAGGTAAGCAAATCTGAAAGTATGCTACAATGATGTTGTTATGTTCAATATAAGTTGTAAGTTTTTTGTATGGGTGCAGTGAAGTCATTGTAGATTTGGCCACTTATATTTGTTTGTAAGCGATGCAGATACGATACGACCAGGAAGTTGGGTCGGTTCAATGGTTAGTAGGTTTGACTATTCCTTTTAAGCATTTTGTAGCATATTTGAAGAAATTTAGTATGATAGTTGCTATATGTTTTGTTTGTGGTTTAGGTTTTAGATGTCGTTGGTTTTACAATTGTTGATGAAGATAAAAGGAATCAATGTAAAAGAAGGAGAGGGTACATCCCATGCACATTGAGTGTAAGTTTAATATTAAAGAATCTTATGTCTATTCTGAACAAATGGATGTGGTTTTGTAAGGATACATGGTTAATAATAAATGATGTATTGTAGTCTCAGCTTCCGGAAGGGGTAAATACTGGTACAATTGCTGATTATTGGCGTCATATTTTCAATCTGTATGGCTGGTTGACGGACTGTAATGTGGTACGAAAAAGCATTAATATATTAAACATCCCATGCACTTTCATGTCATATGTATATTACAATGGAAATCGTTGCTTGTTTCATCTCTTTATCCCCGTGAATGACAACAAGACTCATTGGTTTATGTGTGTCGTCGATCTTGATGCTGGTGAAGTGAAGCTACTCGACAGCTTGCCAACGACTCGATCCAATGCTGCAAGAGTGTCTATAGCCGAGAACCTGGTAATAAGCGAGAACTACAAACTTTTATTCTTTCATTGTTTAAGATGTGACATAGTATGTAAAAACATAAAAATGTTTGTGCATGTAGACAAATGGTCTAAAAGAATGTTTAAAAGATAAGAAGTTTGTCCAATTGTTTCGCTCACCATCAAGGCCGTTGAGCGATCTGCGCATGATGGTGGAAAAAGTCAAACATCAGGATAATGGGTACAGAGTAGTTCTATTACAATACTTTGTGTTATTTTTGTTTAACAAATTTTGAAATGATTACTCGTGGTATTATGTTAACATGGATTTGTATTCAAACAGAGATGATTGTGGTATGTTTTGCATCAAATGGATGCAGCTTTGGAATGATAAGCCTATAGGGGAAGTGGTAAGTTCATATAATCTTCATTATACTTTGTTTTCTTTGGTCATCTATACTAAAAAATGGTCTTTAATAAATGCTTAATTTGTTTATACTTGTCTTACTAGACCGTTGGAAAATGGGATCGGATATTTCTTTTGTATGATCTTATCAGTCATGATAAGAATCGTTTGCGGAGGTCTATCAATGTTGTTGTAGGTCAATGGGTTAACTTCTAGGCAAATGAACAAAAGGTTCCAAAACATGGCACCTTTCAGCGTCCAGAATGGTAAGGGTTTAGGAAGCTATGCATTGTTTATTATGTAATTGAATGCATTAGGATGTGTTGTTGATTATTGTAATCTTATGCAATTTTGTTTGGTGAAGAACATGTCAGGGGAGGCACATGTGAGTGGATGGCAACAAATGTTTGACACTTTGTTTGTGGCATTACGTAAAGGAGCCCACTTTTTTTATGGGTCGTAACCATGTTTGTATGTATATGTAAAGAAGTATGTGTAGTAGAAATGTGGTGCAAGCATAAATAGGTTATGTAAGAGAAAACTAAAAACATTTTGAATGTATATTATGCAATTTTGAGGCCATAATGTGTTAGAACGCTTGTACAGAAATTTTGCATTATATGATATATTTCAGTGGATAAAATTAGCATATGCACATGATTTCGTATGTTTGCAGAGGATATATTTGGTTGTATGTACAGGTATTTGAAGCATTTTGGAGTGAGATAATTGTTTGGTTGTACTTACAGTTATTTAAAGCATATATAAGTGAATTTGTATGTCTGAAGAGGATCTACTGTGTACACGTTTGGAATCTGCATAATAGTAAATAATAAATTGTCATTTGGAAACACGATGAATTTTTAGGTAAAGTATAAACGAAAAGTCAATGAACTTGATGGAATCTTAATTAATACCTTTGATGTCGTGGTCGGAGATATGTTATCAACATGGATTCTACTCGTTATTCCAACAATATGCGCCGACCTACGTGGAAGGTAATAGCAAACTCGTGTTAACTTTCCATGTATTGTCATACAACATACGTAAGTAGAAATGACTCACAGTTGCATAAGGTTGGGACATGTATAGGTCATGAGGAAAGTCTTCATCGTCGTTGAAGAACGTTGAACTTGTCCCTGCAGTACCCGTTGGAAGTTGAAGCTTCAGTCCCGGGCATGTGTTCTTATTGTGTCCCTCTATTTTACAGAATGAACATTGATTCCTCCGTTTTGTGGACGCATTAGGTTTTATTTTCTGCTTCCGTTTTTCTTCCATCTTTTGCGGATCTCGAACGCTGTGTTGGCTTACCCTATGTGATGAGGACTCATTCAAGGTTATGGACTGCTCAAATTCAGCAGTTAGTCGGAGTAACTCATCTTTTGTGCTTTTGAAACTTTCGTTTGTTTGAGACGCAAGATAGCACAACCTCGATTAAAGTGAGCGTAGCGAAGCAAATCGAGACATTTGTTTTAATTCGGGAGGCACTTCGCTGTGAAGATAAGAGGGAGCAGAGAGCTTAGCATTTTTTGTCCAACGCGGTAGTATTAAACAACTAGGGAGCTCGGAGAAGTCTTCCAACTTAAGAATGTGCAGTTGATGGTGACATGGAAGTCCGACCGTCTCAAATTTCCAACAAGTGCATGTAATGTTATTTGTTGTGACATCAGGCACAACCTCATACATTTTTTCCGGATCCTTATACTGTGTCAAATGATACGTCAGCGCGCCTTCAATCTCAAAAGTCGGATGTAGAGCACGATACAGTGTCTCATATTTTAGTTCCTCCTAAACAATTAGAAAGGATGCCCGGGTGAAGATGTCAGTTGCACTCCCTTCAAGGTCATGCAATTTGGTAATTAGGAAAGGCTGCGAGGAAGAATTTTTGTATTCTTGGTTCAACTCCGTTATGCGCATCTCATTTATACCCTTGTTAATGGCGCGGACAACTTCTAGATATGTCTTCTTATGTTTGAGGATAATCTTGAGGGCGGAATTCATAGATTCGCAGCGTTGTGTGGAGCGAACATTGGCGAAGAAATGTCTTGTAAGATATGCTTGTGCCCACATACCAACCGTGTGATCCTTCTCCACAACCCACGGATGCTGCTCCACGTTAAAATGTTTCATAACTGATCTCCACTCGTGATCGAATTCCTCAATTGTCCACCAAGAGGACATGCACCGTGTAAAGGCAGATGTAAATTTGGGATCACCTACGTTTGCCTGGGCATTTCGAGAAAGATGCCACGAACATATTCGATGTTATGCACATGGGAACACTGTCTTGATAGCCCTATGCATGGCCCTATCACCATCCGTGACGACTGACACGGGAGCTTTGTTAGACATTGCCTGCAAAAACTCCCTAAGTACCCACTCAAATGTTTCTGCAGTCTCGTCAGCTAAAATTGCCACAACGAAGACAATGGTTTGATGGTGGTGATTAACACCAACAATAGGCATTATAGGTCGGCCATACATGTTACCCTTGTACGTTGTGTCAAATGCAATAACATCACCGAAGCATACGTAGTCAGACCTGGATGTCGAATTGGACCAAAATATATTATGCAATCCCCATGATTGGTCAGTGTTGAACTGCATGTACAATCCTGTATCTTGATCTTTCTTGAAGTCAAAGTAAGCAAGACATCACTGTCATGATATTCATCCGCCGTCGCTTTTTGAAGGGAGTTGTACAAGTCTTTCCGAATGAAACCAACATTATGGAAACCACCCGACTATTGCGTGAAATAAATCATTACTTCTGACGTTCTAAGGCCAACACTTTTCAAAGCTCGTGCCTCAAGTACATCATCTTTAGTAACTTCTCTACTCGACCGAAGATACGGTTGCATTATAGGTGGGCACAACGGGTGATTATGTTCACTGCAACATACTGATATCTCCCACCTTGATTCTTCTCTACACTTGACAATAACCTTTGCCTTGCAACCAATTCGTGTTATATCATGTTGCGCACGTTTCCGGTCGGACTCATGAACTTTCGGTCTGCGTTGTCCTCCCCATGAACAACAAAACTCATGTGTATGTACATTTCTCATACCATCAAGCCTAGTTGTTGCACGACTGACACTGAACCTGTTATTCTTCGCATAAACCCGATAATAGTTCCACGCCTCGTCACGAGAGTTAAACACCATACCAACCAAATTGTTCGAAGCACTAACTTGATTTGTTGTGCACTCTTCTGGTTCACCAATATGAGTATCTTCCAATCTTATACCAGCCATGTTTCGACACCGAAGATGGAAAAAATCTCTACAACGATATGTTGTTTCTTCCTTCGTTTCTTACTTGTCTTTGAGTATGAAAGAAGGAGAAGTAGTTGTGGAAAACCATTATTATCAGCTGCCACTTTAAATTACAATTACTTGACAGATGGTCTGGTAGGTAATACAATAAATTCTAAAACATGAAATGGGTTTCGATACCATTTTACGGAGGTTTCGATACCATTTTACGGAGGTTTTGATACCCCATTCAACATCTACTAAAATTTGACGTTTCTGTCAAACCAGCATCGAAACCCAGTTATGGGTTTCGAGCCCCCGTGAAGAAGACTGAAATTGGGCGTCTCTGGCAAACCGGCATCGAAACCCAACTTTCGGTATCGATCGTCAATGAAGAAGACTGAAATTGGGCGTCTCTGTCAAACCGGAATCAAAACCCAACTTTCGGTATCGATCCCCAATGAAGAAGACTGAAATTGGGTGTCTCTGACAAAACATCATCGAAACCTTATTCCTGGTTTCGACACCACATTGAGGAGCAGTCAAAATAGACTTCTGCCAAACCAGCATCGAAACCTTTGATCGTTGGTTTCGATACCCTAGAGAAAGGACTACAACTTTGTTAGCCTTTTGGAAATTAGCATCCAAACCCCATGTGGGGATTCGAAACCGGTTTGAAATACTAAATAACGAGAGAGAATTTATGTAAATGAAAATTTCCCTCCTTCATCTCCGAAAACACAATTTTCTAACCCTAACCCTAGAATTTTCAGGCATGTTCTTTTTTGTTCTTCGATTTTTAAGCATATTCGAAACCAGAGATCGTTCGTTTGTTCTTCTTAGATTTCTACACAAATTTTCACATCTCCTGCCCAAAATTCCTCAATGGCTTCTAAAAACAAACCCAATAAAGGTAAACGAGGTCAGATTGAAACAGGTGGTTCTATCCGTTCAAATGAAGGGGAAGCGCCACAACCTCGAAATATTTTGAGCCATTGTTTTCGTGATCCCGATTGTCTTCAGCGATACCATGAAGTGTACGAGGCGAAAAAGATTAGGAAGGAGCGAACCATTGACTTGGATTTTTTGATGTCCCATGAATATCAATTCAACTTTTGGCTTTTATTTGTGGAATGGGGTTGAATCAGATATCTCGATATTAAACCCCGTGTCTATCACAACCTCGTGAAGATCTTCTATGCAAATGCTACCCTTCAGCATGATGGTAGAACCAAAACTGAGGTTGTAGCTATCGAGTCGTATCTAATGGGAGTTGAATTTACAATCACTCTGGCAATTATTGCCCAACACCTTTGTGTGGAAGCTACTGGTGAACATCAAGAATTCGAGCGTGTCCCCTTGAAGTTTGATGATGACAGCCCAACTCATCTTCATATCCATGAAAGGCTTCTGCATCTTATGACAACTTGGTTCTTTCGGCCCTCAGGTGGACAATGCACCCACATGCGTCATACTGATTATTGGTGGTTGCACCAATTTCGGACTGAAAATAAACCCGATATAGCAACAATCATCTTCAAATTTGTTGTGGAAATCATTAGCAACCCTTTAAGAGGCTCCCTCAATTATGGATGTGTGCTAAGCCACATATTTGAATGTTTAGGGATCGACACCTCCATGGACCCTGAAATCCCGCTACCGAGTAAAATTGATGAAACAACAACTAAGAAGACGGGGTGGACGTACATTCAGGGTGAATGGGTCCATAAAAGAGATGAAGATGAAGTAAGAATTGCCGGAGGAAATGATGATGCACCCGATGCTCCACCTCCCTTGACACTTGACTACATCTATGATGTTGTCAAGAACTTGGATGCTTTTATGCGCAGTAGTCATGCAGAGACTCAATCCCGTCTTGAGAAAGTAGAAGATCGTGTGAAATTATTGGAACATGAATTTCATCGGCATGTATTTTGACCGACATCTCCTCAGGATGCGCCGGAGCCTAAAGATGGTTAGGCTAGTATGTATAGTATAAGGAGTTTCTTGTATTACATGAATAAACTTTTGTTGATTTTGTTAGACTGCTTCATGAACATTGTTTGACTCATATTGTACTATTGTGTATGTACACCTCTCTTGCATTTCGTGTTGCATTGTGTTTACTTTCCTTGACAAGTTGATTGTGTTCGTGCACGTAACATTGGATTTTTGTATACAGAATCTATCCTAGGTACTTTTGCAGAAGAGCACTATGATGCATATTCTGCACCAGCAGGGCAAGATCAGGCATATGCTCCAGCAGAAGGCCATGATCATGCGCGTGCTTATACGCCTCAAGTGACTCGCACTTACATGCGAAAGAAGCTTCATCGCCATGGCATAACGCCAAGTAATGAAATAGACTCTGAAATTCAGAGACCCATACGTCCTTCTCAAATGTATGGCGAGTGGTACAGGAACGTACCAGCTACCACGGCGAATAAGAAGCTTCTTATTCTTGATTACAATGGCGTGCTTACCAGTGTTAGGAGAGACGATATTCCTTTTTTGTCTCACTTCTATTCAAAATGTTTACAAATTAGATTACGAAATTGTTTTTTACGTATGCAGCTGTGGAACTCAGACCTGGTGCTCCGAAGTTTCTGTATTATTGTTTTAATGCCTATGAGGTTGCTATTTGGTCTTCAAGGAGAAGGTAATGTGGACCTCTACCACCACCCTAAATCAATTGAATTAACCGATCCTTTAAGATTATTTGTTTTCTTACTTTTTTGTGTCTGACCTGTTCATCAATGCAGAGAAAACCTTAAGTGGGCACTTTGGAGAATTAGCGATCTTAAACCAAGACTTGCCTTCATTTGGGTAACTTGAAAATTTTTCTTTGTTAAAGCATCTTTAAAAAATTTGACAAAATTGATGGACTTCATTTGAATTATGCTGGATCAAAGTTAGTGCGAATAACATCCCTCTGAACCAAATATATTTACAAAAAAATCTGAGGCGCGTGTGGGCTAATATGCCTTCGTATAACGAAGGAAACACGTTGTTGGTTGACGACTCCGAAGCTAATTTGATAAATAATCCGGTCAGTAAAGAATGCAACCTATTTTGATCTTACTTTCAGCAATATAATCAATGAATCTGTAGAAACTAATTATGTTTTCGATTATGTTCATGTTTCAGGAGAACACCTACATATGTCCTAAATCCTACAAGGTAGAAGATGAGACAACTGATAATGCATTGGTAAAACTTCCGAAATCAAACATATTCATTATAAAGATGAAGCAATTTCTTCAACTAAAACCTAATTATGTATTTTCTGTACTTGCACTTGATCATAGAAATAGGTGGTTCCAATCAGGTATATTTACAAAACTTGGTCGCACCAGACAATGTACAAGAGTATGTGAAGCATCATCCGTTTTTAGATTAACTGCAGCTCAAAGAATTCGTCAATTGAATTAACATATTGTTCTCTGATAATCTCATTTGTATTATATGTTTGTTCGTCTTTTGTGATTGTGTAAATACAACATACAATGTTAAATATGTACAAATCTCATAGTAAAAATTTTGTCCTTATTATATGATCAATTTACAGTTTTGTACACAAACAACACACATTTCCAAAAAGTATAAAAACCCTTAAATCTGCTACACTATTCACTTGAACCCTAACAAAAGTAAACAATTCATGGTAAACAAGCACCGAAACCCCAATATAGGTTGTTTCGATGCCACCTAAAGGACTTAAAATTTGGGGTCATTCTTGGAAGCCAGTTCAGAAACTGACCAAAGGAGGTTTCGATGCCCCAAAAAGGACAATGTTTTTGACAATTCTGGCAAACCAGCACCGAAACCCGATATATGTCGTTTCGATGCCCCTTATACAACAAGTAAAAAAGTATGCTTTTTGGTATGAAATTGTGTATGTCCACATATCATTTTTCTCGTACAAAAGGTATAAACTTTTTCTGCATGTCACACCCGCACCGAAGCCCCATAGGTGTGGGTTCAATGCCCCCTGTTGGAAAAGATAGCACCGAAACCCCATAGCCGTGGGTTCGATGCTCCCTATACAACAAGTACAAAAGTGTTCTTTTTGGTATGAAATTGTGTATGTCCACATATCATTTTTCTCGTACAAAAGGTATAAACTTTTTCTGCATGTCACACCCACATCGAAACCCCATAGGTGTGCGTTCGATGCCCCCTATTGGAAAAGATAGCACTGAAACCCCATAGGCGTGGGTTCGATGCCCCCTATACAACAAGTACAAAGTATTCTTTTTTGTATGAAATTGTGTATGTCCACATATCATTTTTCTCGTACAAAAGGTATAAACTTTTTCTGCATGTCACACCCGCACCGAAACCCCATAGGTGTGGGTTCGATGCCCCTGTTGGAAAAGATAGCACCGAAACCCCATAGGCGTGGGTTCGATGCCCCATATACAACAAGTACAAAAGTATGCTTTTTGGTATGAAATTGTGTATGTCCACATATCATTTTTATCGTACAAAAGGTATAAAAATTTTCTGCATGTCACACCCGCACCGAAACCCCATAGGCGTGGTTTCGATGCCCTTGTTGGAAAAGATAGCACCAAAACCCCATAGGCGTGGGTTCGATGCCCCCTATACAACAAGTACAAAAGTATGCTTTTTGGTATGAAATTGTGTATGTCCACATATCATTTTTCTTGATGTCCCCATTTGTGTACATTTGCTACTACTAAGTGTATACAGTACCGAAACCCCTTAAGATGGTTTCGATCTCAATAAAAGGAATCTGCCTTTTCAGTGTTGTGTCTTTTCACTATAATCACATGAACTGTTTCCTGTTCACCAAGTATAAAGCTGGTTTCGATACCCCCAGAACGAGTCAGCCTTATCAGTTCTTGTCTTTTCACTAAAATCACATGAAGGGGTTCATGTTCATGTACTTGGTTCAATGAAAAACATTGTGCCTATCTTCTCTCTCAGTTTCCCTCCGTAGACTTTTCACTTTCTCTCACACGATGAATTGTGTATGTACACATATCCTTACAAGTACATGCGCGATATTGAACCTTGGTGAAATTGTGAACTAAAAAAGATATATACCTTATTCTCTTACAAATTTGTACCAATTTCTGTACATTTTCTACTATTTTATGTATATACACAAAACCTTATACAGCTTGGAGCAAAGTAAATTTTTTGGTATGAAATTGTGAATCTACACACTTTCTTACAAGTACATGAGCCATTTTCAACCTTACTGAACTACGCGTAATACAAAAGGTATAAACTTTTTCAGCATGTCAAACCGGCACCGAAACCATATAGAGGTGGGTTCGATGCTGCCTACTGCAAAATTAGCACCGAAACCACCTCTATTTGGTTTCGATGCCTCTAAAAAAAATTGTGTACAGTCGCTAATAATTTATGTCTATACGCAAAACCTTATAAAACTTGTACCAAAAAGCTAGAAACTTTTTCTGCAGTTCAAACTGGCATCGGAACCCCCATAGATCTAGGTTCGATGCCCTCTACTGGAACTAATAGCACCGAAACCCCATATAGGTGGTTTCAATGCCCCCTTCTAAATCATGTACAAAAGTATGCTTTTCGTTAACAATTTATGTATGTACACATTTCCTTACAAGTAAGTGACCCAACTTGAACCTTCATGAAACTATGTAATAAAGTGATGTATGTAACCCCCTAAACTCGACCTAAAGGAAAAGGCCGAATTTAGAAAGTTACGTTTGAAAACTTTTCCCTCAAGAAATCTAATTTTGAAAATTATACTTTAATTAAAATAAAATAACATAAATTTAATAATAAATATAAATATAAATACCATAATAAGTGTTCGAATGATTGTATAAAATCTCTGAATTAAAATAACAGTAAATGAATGCTAAAAATAATCCCAAAACATAAATAGTCTAAAATTACATTCATGGCCTAGAATAATAAATAGAAATTTGATTAAGCTAAAATAGTTTCGTATTGAATAATAAAATAACCGAATAGAATCTGAGATCCTCCAAGTACCACGTCGCCTAAAGTCCAAAGATATCTGTAAGAGGAAACTATAGGGGAGTAAGCTAAAGAGCTTAGTGTGTCTCTAAAGTGCAAGAAATCATAGTCGTAAAAACATAGTAATATTTTCTTAAAATTCTTTAAAAACATGATACAATATCACAAGCATAATGCAATGCACCCAACTACGTCCGCCAAAAATGAGGAAGGTTCCCATAACCCCCTCCCTACGTCCGCCAATCCGAAGTGGAATTCAGCCTGAAGGGTGAAACCACTGAACTTCCTCCTTACAAATCCCAACCCATGCTCATACACACATGATGTTTAAAATTCAAGTTTCATAAAAACCAATTCCGTAAATCCGATATTCCATAAACATAATTCATAAATCATAGTCCATAAATCCATAAATCATAGTTCCATAAATTCGATGTTTCGTAGATCTAATTTCCATAAATCATAATTAAAACACATTCTGAAATCATATGCATATGATGTCAACCATACAAGTCATAATACATATAAATAATCACACAAGAGGTAAAACACCAACACATAGAAAAAGAATATATAATTTAATTATAGCACCGGAAGAAAACACACCATAGCCAAGCTATACTCAACCTATAGAATGATGTGACTTTCCATGATCAGAAGTACTGAGCCAACTGTATCAGTACCGGACTAAACTTGGTGTTGAATGGATTAACGAACAAGAAGGGGTATAGAGCAGTGGAGATTATTACATAGGAATTTAACAAATCAATAAGGGATTTTGGCGGCATGAAACTATATAAAAAAGTAAGGTTCTTGGGTGATCGTATTTAAACTATGTGTGTGTGCATATATATATATATATGGAGAGTAAACCTAATTTAAGTAAAATAATGAAAGTGATATAGGATAGAAAAGAATAAAAATAAATAAAATAATTAAAAGAAGACGAGTGGATTAGAATTCTATTTAAAATTAAAATAATAATAATAATAATAATAATAATAATAATAATAATAATAATAATAATAATAAACGATTAAAAAAAGATGAAATTACAAATTAAATTGATATTCAATTTGATAAAGATTTATTTATGGAGTCAGTCCTTAAACTTTTAAGAAATTTCATATTAACTTCCAAGTTTGATAAAAATTCTTATTTAGTCCATTCAAAAAAAATAGGGTTCTTGAATTAAAAATTCACAATTGTTAAGGTTTTCAATTAGGGATTTCAAAAGTAGGTTTCTAAATTAGGGATTTTTTTGAATATAGGGTTTACAATTTGGGCGTAATTTTTGGGGTGTTACAACTCTCCCACCCTTAAAAGAAATTTTGTCCTCAAAATTTTTCAGACTTCACGTAGATTCATAAAAGCACGAATATTCAGATAGAAGCTTAAAAGAGCATTTTGGATCAGGTTACGAATGACAACACAAAGTTTTCAAATAGGCTTTAATCTCAAATTTATAGGAACGAGTATGTCACGATCGGTTGCTAATCTAGAGCTCCTACGAGATGACATAATAGTCTATCTACAAAAGAAATTAATCTAGATTTAGAGTTGGTACTTGGAGTTTCTATTCAAAACATATATTTAATTCTTTAAAATAATAAATTTATCAGAAAATCTCATTTTGCCCCAAAACATTTAATATGCATGCAAAAATCATTTAAGGTGTAAAATTTTAAGTGAGCCTCACAGTCCGAGGGTTGAACCTAGCTCTGATACCACTAAATGTAACCCCTTAAACTCGGCCTAGGAGAAAAGACCGAATTTAGGGAGTTACGTTTGAAAATTTTTCCCTCAAGAAATCCAATTTTGAAAATTATACTTTAATTAAAATAAAATAACATAAATTTAATAATAAATAAAAATATAAATATCATAATAAGTGTTCGAATGATTGTATAAAATCTCTGAATTAAAATAACAGTAAATGAATGCTAAAAATAATCCCAAAACATAAATAGTCTAAAATTACATCCATGGCCCAAAATAATAAATAGAAATCTGATTAAGCTAAAATAGTTTCGTATTGAATAATAAAATAATCGAATAGAATCTGAGATCCTCCAAGTACCACGTCGCCTAAAGTCCAAAGATATCTGTAAGAGGAAGCTATAGGGGAGTAAGCTAAAGAGCTTAGTGTGTCTCTAAAGTGCAAGAAATCATAGTCGTAAAAACATAGTAATATTTTCTTAAAATTCTTTAAAAACATGATACAATATCACAAGCGTAATGCAATGCACCCAACTACGTCCGCCAAAAATGAGGAAGGTTCCCATAACCCCCTCCCTACGTCCGCCAATCCGAAGTGGAATTCAGTCTGAAGGGTGAAACCACTGAACTTCCTCCTTACAAATCCCAACCCATGCTCATACACACATGATGTTTAAAATTCAAGTTTCATAAAAACCAATTCCGTAAATTCGATATTCCATAAACATAATTCATAAATCATAGTCCATAAATCCATAAATCATAGTTCCATAAATTCGATGTTTCGTAGATCAAATTTCCATAAATCATAATTAAAACACATTCTGAAATCATATGCATATGATGTCAACCATACAAGCCATAATACATATAAATAATCACACAAGAGGTAAAACACCAACACATAGAAAAAGAATATATAATTTAATTATAGCACCGGAAGAAAACACACCTTAATCAAGCTATACTCAACCTATAGAATGATGTGATTTTCCATGATCAGAAGTACTGGATCCAACTGTATCAATACCGGACTAAACTTGGTGTTAAAGGGATTAACGAACAAGAAGGGGTATAGAGCGGTGGAGATTATTACATAGGAATTTAACAAATCAATAAGGGATTTTGGCGGTATGAAACTATATAAAAAAAGTAAGGTTCTTGGGTGATCGTATTTGAACTATGTGTGTGTGCATATATATATATATAGGGAGAGTAAACCTAATTTAAGTAAAATAATGAAAGTGATATAGGATAGAAAAGAATAAAAATAAATAAAATAATTAAAAGAAGACGAGTGGATTAGAATCCTATTTAAAATTAAAAAAATTATATAATAATAATAATAATAAATGATTAAAAAAAGATGAAATTACAAATTAAATTGAAATTCAATTTGATAAAGGTTTGTTTATGGAGTCAATCCTTAAACTTTTAAGAAATTTCATATTAACTTCCAAGTTTGATAAAAATTCTTATTTAGTCCATTCAAAAAAATTTAGGGTTCTTGAATTAAAAATTCACAATTGTTAAGGTTTTCAATTAGGGATTTCAAAAGTAGGTTTCTAAATTAGGGATTTTTTTGAATCTAAGGTTTACAATTTGGGCATAATTTTTGGGGTGTTACAATGTATATACTGTTTTCTCTTGTAAACTTCTACCAATTTGTGTACATTATGCTACTACTAAGTGTATAAAGTTCCGATACCCCTTAAGGTGGTTTCGATCCCAGTAAAAAGAATCTGCCTTTTCAGTGTTGTGTCTTTTCACTGTAATCACATTAACCGTTTCATGTTCATCATGTATAAAGCTGGTTTCGATGCCCCCAGAACGATAGCACCTTTTTAGTTTCTTGTCTTTTCACTAGAATCACATGAACCGTTTTATCTTCATCGTGTATACAGCTGGTTTCGATACCAACCAGAATGAATCAGCCTTTTTAGTTTCCTGTCGTTTCATTAGAATCACATGAAGGGTTCATGTTCATGTACTTGGTTCAATGAACAGACAGACATTGTGCCTTCCTTCTCTCTAAGTTTCCCTCCATAGACTTTTCACTTTCCCTCCTAACTGAATTTCCCTATATATTAACAACTCTTCTCTTTACTCTTTACAACATCTTCTACTCACTATACTCAACTCAACCCTTCGCTCTAAATTCAATTCTTCACCAAATCCTTTTCAATTTCTTCAGATAAAATGAGTTCAAGTAGAGCTTCGAGTCACAATCCTCAGCAATTCGCAAAGAGGAAACTTGAATTCGAATCAGACTCAAACAGCGAGGATGATGTCTATTTCGATTCTGACGAGGAGGATGAACAAAGCCATGCCACACTCAAAAGAAGCAGATGGTTCAAGAAGTTTTTCGAGACCATCGATACAATGAACACAATCAATGACCCTTCTACTACATGGCTTTGTCCAGCATGTCAAGGAGGTCTTGGTGCCTCTCACAGGTTTAATGGCATTCAGTCCCTACTGACACATGCCAAAACCAAAGGCGGACCAAAGCTCAAACTCCATCGCCAACTTGTTGAGCTATTGGATGAGGAATTGCGTAGAAGGGGTACTTCGGCTATTCCTCATGGTCAAGCTTATGGCCAAATGGAGTGGTTTGAGAGATGATCCGAATGATGCTAATATTGTCTGTCCCCTGCCTGCAAACGACGAGGATGATGATCACCAAATACTCTAACCACCCATGGTGATGATAATGAACACAAGGTTGCATCAAGATGATGCAAATGGGAAGGTACTATATAACAAATTTGAATTATGTTTTCATGAATATTACAATTGCTTAACTTCTAATCTCTTGAATTTTCTGCTTTAGTGGATTGGTATGGGAAACCAAGAGCTTCGTGACTATTTCAGTTCCTACCATACTATTCTTAGAGCTCGCCAATCTTACGGTCCTCAAGGCCATCGTGGAATAAGCCTTCTAATTTTTGAGAGCACGGCAACAGGTTATCTCGATGCTCAGCGTCTGCATAACCAGTTTGCTGCCCCAGGTTTTGATAGAAATGCTTGTGAACATTGTCAAGGCTTCTTGTATGGTCCAGGAAGAGAGCACCAACTTTATGGTTATATGCCTGCCAAAGAAGATATAGACAACTTCAACCGCCATTCTCAAGGTTTTCTCTATCATCAGTTTCTTCTTTTATACAAGATGAACGTCTGCTCATACTAATGCATACATGTTTTGTTCATTAGGCAACAATAGGGTCAGATATGAGATGCGATCATATGCAGAGATGGTTGGTCAGCACCAACGAGAGGCTGGTTCAAGTGCCATGGGTGGCAGAGGGCATGAAGGTCGTTTCCCTGGGCAGTGATGAGGATTGAGGAGGCGTCATTATTTTACTTTAATTTTTTTATTTCAACATGTATTTGAAAAACTTTGGAATACATTTTATTTGTTTCCTAAATATACTTCATCTTTAATTTTCATATGATCCTTCTGTCGTAAACCAAATGTTAATTTTCAACTAATAAGGGGTTTCTTGAAGTCCTTCAAATATTTTCGTATCTGCCAAACAAGCACCGAAACCACAAAATGGTGGTTTCGATGCCGCCATCAAGGTCATCAAATTTTCCTATTTTTTATTTATGTATATACATAAATCATTGTGTATGTAAGTAAATTGTGTATGTACATAATTCCTTACAACAATATCCATTCTCACCCTAACAAAATTTAACATACGACCCATTCCTGCTCAACCAGCACTGAAACCCTATATACGCAGTTTCGATGCCACATAAAGGACTTTAACTTTTGCCCATTCTGCAAAACCAGCACCGAAACCACATATAGGTGGTTTCGGTGCCCTTATAAAAACTTGTATGAAAGTATGTTTTTTGGTAGGAATTTGTGTATGTACACATTTCCTTACAAACACAGACATTTCGAGGAACCATGGAAAATTGTGTAATAAAAAAGGTATACACCATTTTCTCTTACAAAGTTGTACCATTTTGTGTATATTTGCTACTAATAATCGTATCTACACTCATCCTAATAAAACTTGTACCAAAGTATGCTTTTCGGTAAGATATTGTGTACGTACACATTTCCGTAGAAGTACAAGAGCCATTTCAACCTTCGTGAAACGTGTAATAAAAATGGTATATACCGTTTTCTCATTCAAATTTTTTCCAAATTGTGTACATTTGCTATTAATATGCGTATATACCCAAATCTTTACAAAACTTGTACCAAAGTAGGCTTTACAGGTAAGAATTTGTGTATGTACACATTTCCTTACAAGTACAAGAGCCATTTTCAACCTTCGTGAAACTGTGTAATAAATAAGGTATATAACTTTTCCTCTTACAAATTTGTACCAATTTGTGTACATTGGGTGATACCACATGTCATTACCATCAAAATTTTAACGTCAGTTGACCAAAATAATAATGAAACGTAACGTTATTGATGATTTTGTCAAAAAATTAGTTTGGTGACCTTAATAAGAAAGTTGCAATAATTTGATGACTAATGGTGCAGTTTACCCAAATTAATAATAATCTCTATTGTATTTTTATTTAAAAGAAAAAGGCGGTGAAAAACTTGTTTTTTACAAGTGTTTAATTTTTAGGGTTTAGAAATTAGGATTTTAGTGCTTGTGGTTAGATTTTAAGATTTGAAATATATTCTATGATTTAAAGTTTAGGGGTTAATGTCTAAGGCCCCTAGAAGAAGTATGTGATAGTTTAAGAGCTCGCTTGTAAATTTTTTTTTCACTAACGAATAATTAAAACAAGAATAAAAAAGCTCTTTGTATTTTTCCGGTTTTCCCTAATCAGCAGTGCAGCATATAAAAATAGAAGGTTTAATAGGCAAATAGGTGCCCAAACTATGCCATTTTTTCCAGTTAGATGCCCAAACTATTTTTCGGGCCAAATTGAGACATAAAATTTCATTTCATGACCTATTTAAGGTTCACCGTTAATTTTTTCCGTTAAAGGACACGTTTCATCTCCTGAAAATTCTAAAAATTATATTATATTATAAATAAATAAAATTAATAAAATAAAAATATATCCTAAAATTTCAAATATTCCCAAAACAGTCTCTAAATCCCTAAACCCCCAAATCCGACCACTCCTGCTAGCGGCGACCATGTTGCCGGCAACGGAATGAAGCACCCTCCCCTCTCCGAACAACCCACACGCCGTTTGTCGCCCTTTCTGCCACCGTTCATCGTGAATCGTTCAAAAGAACCATTCGACAATTTCGTCGATTCGTATGACGTCGGTCGATTTTTGACGACGAAATGATGGGGGAAATGGTCGTCCGACGATCGACGTGGTGGGCGACGGTGTGGTAATCAGTGATGTAATCGACCCAAATCGGGATTTAGGTTTTGGGGTTTAGAGATTTTGAAATTTGGGAACTGTTTTATAAAATCTGGAAAATTTAGAGATTTTTTTGAAAATTAATTGATTTTATTTCTTTTTAATATAATTTTAGATTTTTTTAGAGGTGACACGTGGCATTTAACGGTGTAAATTAATGACGAACCTTAAATGAGTCATAGAATAAAACTTTAGGTTTCAATTTGGCCCGAAAAATAGTTTGGACACTTAACTAGAAAAAAAATCATAATTTAGGTACCTATTTGATGGTTAAGCCACAATAGAAATAAAATTAATTTTAAAAGTGGAAGGAGCAAATGAAAAGCCCTTTCTAAACCCTTGCTATCAACTTCCCCTCTGTCGCCGCTCTCTTCATACTATTTCACCTCCGTCTCCGTTTCATTCAATCTCATAGCTGACCGCCACCATGGCTCAAATCACGGAGGTCTCTTTCTCTTCCTCTGCCGAATGTTTCTTCTTCGAAATAGTTTTTACTTGATGCAAATTTCTCAACTGTTTGAATGTTATCTTCTTTTTCAACCTAATATTATGGAGTTTTCTTAACTTGCAGCTTTTTTGTAATGACTTTTGTAGGGGGCTACGGATTCAGTGGATGCGATATTGTTCAACTTCATGTCTACCGATGAGGTTCGGAAACACAGCGTTTTGAAAGTCACCAACGCCAATTTGCTTGACTTCATGGAACGCCCTATGCCTGGTGGATTATACGATCCCCTTTTGGGGCCCCTTGAGGATCGATCCCCGTATGTTCTTTAACTTTTCCTGAAGAAAGAATTTCTCTGTGTTAAGTAATGAAAAAAAATATTCATATTCTGTATGTAACTGTAAAATTATGCGATTTTTTTTCATTTAGTAATTCCTTACACGTATTGATTGCATTCTATATACGCTGCTGTGCTTCCAGCGACAGCTGAATGCAACTTAATGAACAATAGATTAAAGCATTTTTTTGGTTTTGTTTTGATGCGGTTACATTTATTTTGATTTTCATTGCAGTTGTAAAAGCTGTGGTCTCTTGAAATTACAATGCCCGGGTCACTGTGGTCACATTGACTTGGTGTCTCCAATTTATAATCCTTTACTCTTCAATTTTCTTCATACACTTATTCAGAAGACCTGTTTCTTCTGCTATCATTTTAGGGCAGAAAGGAACGAGGTAAATTGTTTCCTAATGATATTTTCTTGAATTCCTCTGTTTACTTTTCTAATATATATTTTCTCTTGGGTTTAATTAATTAAGGTTGAGAGATGTATTTCTCAATTGAAACTCATTGGAAAAGATGATATTGTTGGTGCTAAAAGGTTAGATTCAGACTTGAAAGATGCATCGTCATATCCAGAGAATAATGAAGGGAGCCAAGAATTAGGTTCTAGGCTACATGATTCTAAGGCTGTAAATGCAAAAGAATGGACATCTCTTCAGCTTACGGAGGCAATGTTGGTTTTAAATAAATTTCTGAAAGTGAAGTACAAAAGGTGTAAGAACTGTGATGCAAAAAATCCTGCTATTACAAAGCCCACATTTGGTTGGTTTCACACGGTATATCTCTTATTTTCCTTTTCCTTTTATCTTCTCTTGAAACAAATAAAGTCATTTCCTACTATGTAAATGAGTAAATATTGAGCCAATTGCTGAAATAATTTTGCTTCCGCATTGGTACAGATCTGTACTGGTGTGGTTCGGTATAACACTTTGGGTTTACTTGCGTGTTTTAAATATAGTTTTTCATATATGTATATACATGTAGCCTATTTCCATGTTCCAAATAAAATGTATATTATATTTATTGAAAGATACCTCTATGTATGTGCATGCATGTTCCTATATAAATATAAATTTCAAAATTATAAATATTAAATATAAGCAAATTAAAAATCAAATAAATAAAAGTAGAATATGAGAAAATTTTGTAAATAATTTTTATTAGGTTCAGCTGCTCAGCAATCTAATTTAACTAACATGTTTGATTTTTAAACGAAGTTTTGAAAAAATGATCACAGAAAAAAGTTAAAAAAGTAAAACGTGTGGAAAAAAACTTGTATTGATCGTTACTAGTCATTATAGGCTGGTATGATCAGAATGAATCCATTGCAACAAACCAAACAGTATGATATTGGTATTATTTTAGTTTAGCGCAAAACTGGTTTCAGTTATTTCCTTCATTTGGATGTATGTGCAAAGTGGTTCCGTGGTGGTTTGATTTAATTTATGTAATTGAGATGGTTGCTGTAGTCTTCTTTTCCACCTTTGAAAGCTTCTGGGATCTAGTGGTTTGAGTCTTAAATGTTCTGGTTTCTGACATCAGAGTGGCATGTCGGGGTCGCAAATGAGGGAAAATGTTATCAGAGGGTGCAAAATGGCAGATGCTTTTTCCGGTGAAGCTGGATCTGAGATAGAAGATGCCAACGATGCATCTAGCTCTGAAGATGGTGTTGAGATAACAAAAATGAAGACTCCTGAAGGTACTAAAGCTAAAACTCGTAAAAAGAAGGATAAAGTACCTGTTGAGTTCCTGAAGCAGAAGAATATGTTTTCAGGACCACTTTTTCCATCAGAGGTATGATTCTTATTTATGTCAAATTATCTAGCATTGTTTCCATAGTTGATTTTGTTACTGTCGTTTTGAGTAAGTTATTCATTGTAGAATTCTTATTCTGCCACAGGTTATAGAAATTATAAAACTTTTATGGGAAAATGAGATTGAACTTTGCTCGTTGATCAATGATATCCAGCAGCAAGGGTTTGGAGGGAAAGTGGGTTATTCTATGTTCTTTTTGGAGACCATTCTTGTACCTCCTATTAAGTTTCGTGCTCCAACTAAGGGAGGTGATTCTGTAAGTATCTATATTTGATAGTTCTTATTTCTTTTCAAGAGGGAGGGAGGTTTTGATAAAGTTTGGTTTACACATTCATCCCCATTACATGTTGATAGGGTGACTGATAGCTGGTTTTCATTAAATTCTGTTAGTGCAAGTAATGGAGAATTGCGATGAGTTGTTGGACATGCTCAAGATTGGAATTTAGATTGCCTAGCTTTCTTTTCAATTTTCTGTTTCGTTGTTATTGCATCACACAGAGTAGATGTTTCCTTTCAGGAATGGATCTCTGCTAACTCATTTTCAATTTTCCTCCCTTATAGGTGATGGAGCATCCTCAAACTGTTCTGCTAAGTAAGGTGTTGCAGGCTAATATATCACTAGGAAATGCTTATAATAACGATTTGCAGAGTTCAAAGGTTATAATTAGACTATGGATGGATCTGCAGCAATCAGTAAATTTGTTGTTTGATAGCAAAACTGCTATGAGTAAGTACTGTTTCTGCCTATTTCTCATGGTGCATTTTGTAGGTGACAAAATCAATATAAACTACTAGTTGTTTGAACTTTATTAGCAAACTATATTGAACCTATAGTTGTCAATGCCGTGCTGGTATCAGTCATGCTGGTGTCAGTCATACTGGCAGGTAAGTATCTTTGTTTGTGTTCCCAAAAGAGGAAACTGTATTAACATTGTAACATTTCAGATTTTGTATCTGACTGTATCAGTTTAACTGGTCCATACTAGCTTGTATCAGTTTGTATTCGCCTATGCTGGTACATATTTATTTGTACTGCTGGTATAAGATTTTTATTTTTTTATTCTTCGATTTTTTCTTATTTGATTCTTTTAACCACTTTCTTGTACTTTTCTAGTCGTGATAATTTTTATTTTCATAATTTCATTAAAAAGTAAATATTTATTAATTTAGGCATTGAATCTAATTATTAATAAATATTATAGTTTTTAGTATTTATATACTTGTTTTATTTATTTATGATTAAAATTTTTAGATATCAAAGATTTTTTATATTTGAAAATTTATATTTGTATATAAACATTTATTTTTATTTGGTTTAAATGTATGTTTGTGCATGGCAAAACATTTGTTAAAAATTTGCAAATGATTTATATATATACACATATATGAAAAATATTTGAGAAATAGAGAAAACTCAAAATAATATGCTGAAATATTAGTTTTAAATCATCCCAATAGAGAGAAGACTTAAATTATCTAATATGTCCTCACTTATTGAGCTTATTGGGTGTATATTTTTAATTAGATCAGAAAGTGTTACTTGATCCATAGAGTTGACCCCATGGCATTCAAAAAATGCTTAGTTGTGCTAATCTGGGAAAAGGGACAAAAAACTTTAATTTGTTGGAAGCAAATTTAGATTGTGAATTTGTATATCTCGCTAACTGTATGCTGCAATAGATGACACATGACTGCACCCTCTTGTTTCTGTTTCTGTTTCTGTTTCTTTTATGTTGTATCCACGGTAGAGGATGAACGGGGATGTTCTGCTTGCATCTGATTTATGTGTGCAATGCATTTATACATTGCATGCATATGTGGCCTTTTGCTTTAGACTAATTATGATGCTGTTAGATTGAGATCTGTAGTATATAGTTAGGATATATGTCACTTAAGTGGTCTACTCTCTATCCTTTATTGCAGATCAAAGGAGAGATGTGAGCTCAGGAATATGTCAGTTGCTGGAGAAGAAGGAAGGCATGTTCCGCCAGAAAATGATGGGGAAAAGAGTTAATTTTGCATGCCGATCTGTTATATCCCCTGACCCTTATCTAGCGGTTAACGAGATTGGTATTCCTCCATATTTTGCATTAAGGTTAACCTATCCCGAGGTAAAAGCATTGACCTTTTTAGTCAATCTTTTGGATCATTGTATTTTTAGGATTTCTCTTAGAATTATTGCAATGGAGTTCAATGGGTGCAATTTAGATTATCTTCCCTTTTTATGTATTTTGCTTGGTCTTGAATCTTGAGATTGGCTTGCAATTGGAGGAGATTGTTGCTTGCCTTACAAGGATACTATAGATTTTTGGTCTGGTAATCCTACAGTCATTCTTAATAATGAGTGGTTCTGGCTGCTTTTTCTTGTAGCCATTACCTTTTGTTTAATATGAGCCTTCACGTCTTTATTTGATAGGAGAAATCTTGCAATCATGGGATAAGCTAGAAATCTTCTTTGCTTCCATCAATGTAGAGTTGACTGTTATGGAAGGATAATGTGAGTCCATAACAAGAAAGCTTGCTAACTCTGCATATGTAGACATACATATATTTTTGGACTGACAATAGGATTAATATTGGTTTTAACTCAGTTTGATGTATGGAAGGTTCTGTAGCCTGTAAATGAAAAAAAAGTATTACATCAAAGCACCTTAAGACTTATTAAGTTCCAGTTAATCCCTTTCGTTGATGCATGTTTGATAGACAAGTAAAATATTCTCTCTCGTAAAAATATCAGAGAAATAACTATTGTTCTTACAGAATTATGAAGCATATATACTGATGATAGTACCTGTTATCCTTTTTCTAAATACATATAAGGAAGTCTTAAGGGTGGAGAGTGTATTTCAACCTTGATCCTCTCTAGGCCAAAGTGATTTTATACTTTAACTTACCTTTTCTACTATTTGTGATGTACAGTTGAATTATGCGTAGAGTTTCCTATTTGTAATGTTACCAAATTAAAGTATAGGTAAATTTATTTTGATAATGATGCTCAGTTTCAAATGTTTAAGACATTTCTCTGTACTAATTTTCTGGTTTTTAGGAAATAAACCCTCTTGGAAATGCACTTGAAAACCACTGCTTTCGGATTTTTTATTATTGCTTTTTCTGCCCTTTAACTGCTCTGATTTGTTTGCAGCGAGTGACTCCCTGGAATACTGTGAAGTTGAGGGAAGCAATTGTAAATGGCTCTGAAATTCATCCCGGGGCTACACATTACGTTGATAAGTTATCCACCCAAAGACTGCCACTTAACAGAAAAGCACGTATTTCCATATCTAGAAAATTACCTTCATCAAGAGGAGCTATTACCCAAACTGGAAAGAATTTTGACTATGATTTTGAAGGAAAAATTGTTCTCCGGCACTTGCAAGATGGAGATGTTGTGCTAGTTAATCGACAGGTACACAGAGCTTATCAATTACTTTTAGTGCTGAACCATTCAAGTTGTCGTCTCTCTTAAAAATGTGGAAATTTGCTTGGTGAGGTGAAAAATGCAAGAAACTGGAATCCTCTGCCTTTTTCTTATTCATCTTGAAATATATGAGAAAAGACTATGGAAAATGGAAATAGTAATTCCCATTTTAAATAAAGACTGTCACTTGCTGTGGGAAAGTTTTGGGGCGATAGCCTAAATGTAGCAGCTTTATCTGGTTTACTACAAGAGTATAGGCTGTGTTGCTGTCCAACCCTCTCGTGTAATCTATCTTATTTTGTCCAAGCACTTTTTCTTGGGATTATTCATTTTATTATCTCGCTCTTAATGTGCACGTGGTTAAAGGTTAACAGAGAGTTTCTGGCAAGCATTTAGATATTAGCTTTTAATAACCTTTATTTTACTTCGAAGGTTCTTAATCGTTTTCCACATTATTCCTTGTTAGGCACTAATCCTTGACAAACTTGTTTGTGGTTACTGTTGTTTTATTTTTGGCCAACTTGTTACTGTGCATTACTCCTAATTTACTGGCAGTAGCTGTCATTTTGGCACTAATCCTATTCCATATTATTCCTTGTTAGGCATTAATGCTTGACACACTAATGCTGTTGTTTTCAAGTGTTATACCCTGTAAAGAAATGAAATGAGATCATTTATGTTATGTATGGTAATGTACATCTTCATGAGCCAATGGGTTGTGGTATTTAATTATTCCATAGCATATTTGTATTCTATCTTGTTAAACATCTTATGTTCATCCATTGTGGCTTTATGTTTTAGTGTGATTTGCTCATGAAAAAGATATATCAATGTTTTCTAAAATTGTGGAGTATTTGCGTTTTATTGAATGAAAGATTCCACCTTTCTTTGAGGTTTTCTATATAGCATAAATTACATATCTAATTAAATACATCTTTTGTTGCTTTGCCGTTCCTTGAGTTTGAGTTTGATTCAAACTTTTTTCTGACAGCCTACGCTTCACAAGCCTAGTATAATGGCACATGTAGTTCGTGTGTTGAAGGGGGAGAAGACAATCCGTATGCATTATGCAAATTGCAGGTTGGTATTATATGAATTATGAATGATACATGAATTTTTATGTAAGAACTTGAAGAGACGATAGTATACACAAATACAGTACTGAAAGTACTTGAAAGGTATGTGGGTTCTGCACCCCTAATGTGCCTGGGCATATTCGATGTGTGTTGATCTATGTGGCTCACTTGAAAGAGTTTGAGGTGCCTTTTTTGTTTGGCACAAAGGTGCAATGCCACACCCCTTAACATGGAATACACCTACCCGGACGTTACATACATGTAATATATTAGCAGTTAATATTTTGCTCTGAGGACCAATGATTCATCTTTCCCTTCTGTTTCAGTACATACAATGCTGATTTTGATGGTGATGAAATAAATGTACATTTCCCACAAGATGAAATTTCTCGTGCTGAAGGATACAACCTCGTTAATGCAAATAACCAATATGTCAGGCCTTCGAATGGTGAACCACTTAGAGCATTAATTCAGGTTTGGATGCATTATAGTGATTTTGCTAGACAATGATTTTCCCCCCTCAACTTAATATATAAGTGGTACCTCTATTTGTATTTATTTATTTAAGATTTTTTTTTACTTTAGGATCATATTGTAAGTGCTGTTCTTCTGACAAAGAGGGATACTTTCTTAAGCCATGACGAGTTTAATCAGCTTTTGTATAGCTCCGGTGTTTCCGGTTTAGCCCAAACTTCCCGCTCTGGGAAGCCTGGTCAGAAAGTATTCATATCAAGTTCTGAAGAAGGGATGATGGCCATTCTACCTGCAATATTGAAACCAAAACCTTTGTGGACAGGGAAGCAGGTTGGTAAATAGGCTAGGAAGCTTTTTATCTGGTACACACCCCATGTTCGTTTTTCTGTGCATGGAATTGAAATTGTGATAAAACATTGCTGAGAGTTAGTGGATGTAAATTAGGGTTATATACCTGCATCTTGTATAGTCAAAATTGAGAAATGAGTTAAAATGTATAAATATATTACCCTTGGTATATGGTCACTTATGTTTTAATCCGTGCTCTAATTTTCCTATTCTGTTGGTTTGTTTTCCATGGTATCAAGCAAATCTTCCATTCAGCAACAGATAACTATTTTTTTATTTTTCTATCCATTTATCCTTCCGTTTTCTACTCTATCCGTTTTTCTAGGTCATCACTGCTGTGCTAAATCATATTACCAGCGGTCGCCCACCATTTACAGTGGAAAAAACTGGGAAAACCCCACATGATTTTTTTAAGAACAGATCAAATGAAAATAAACCAAAGAATGGTGGAGCAAGCAAAGAAGCTGGAAAAAGCTCAAATAAAGAACCCGACGAAGAAAAGATACTGATTTACAAGAATCACTTGGTGCGTGGTGTGATTGATAAGGCTCAGTTTGCTGATTATGGTATAGTTCATACAGTTCAGGAGCTATATGGCTCAAACACTGCAGGCATTCTGCTGTCAGTATTCAGTCGTCTATTTACAGTTTTCTTGCAGGTAATCTTGCTTTAATTTCTAACTGTGTTTGGATGAAGGATTTCGAGGAGGAGATTTTTTTTATCAAGGTTTTTAAAATCCCAAAAATGAATTTTCTTGTTTGGGTAGAATATAATTGAGGATTTCAAAATTTACCACCTTATTCATATCGCTCCTAGAGAGATGCTTTTTTTTTTAATTCCTCTTAATTTTATTTCATTTAATTCACATCCGGTTCCACTATATTTGCATTTTTTATATTATTTATTGTTAAATCATTATTTTCCTTTTGTAATTATTTTGTAAACTCAAAATTCTAATAGCTAAAATTTTCTAAAACAATTATTTATCCAACTAAAATAATCATAAATGCTAGCATTTTTACGGTCTCCAAAATTTAAAATTCCTCATCCAAATGCACCCTAAAATTTAATGCTTAATATTGTAGCATATGGAATTTGATGTTCTAACTTTCTTGATATGACATGGATGATGCAGATGCATGGTTTCACATGTGGAGTAGATGACCTTTTGATTGTGAATGATAAAGACGTTGAAAGGAAAAAGCAACTTGAAGAATGTGAAAAGAAAGTAACAGAAGCACATTACGAGATTTGTGGAGTCAAGGTGGATACTGAAATAGGTATGGTGAATTTTTAGATGCTTCTTAATATATTCCGTTTCTGTTGCTGTTTAATGTCAAGTTTCTCCTAGTTATATAGTTCATATTTGGTTTTTGTTCGGGGTAAATTGCCCTGAATAGTTATGTGCGTATGTTTGTCATATTTGGGATCTTTCTCAGATAGTCTATATCTTCTTTTGTTGGTTTAAGCATGATACTTTGGTCGGTTGATGTATAGCTTTTTGGTGCTACATGGTAGCATACAACAATAAATTATTGAAGAAAGATCCGTCTCGACTTATATAGGGTTTTTTTAGTCGAGTTATTTAGGATTATTCTGAATGTTTGAATTATACATTTTTTGGTTGGAAATTTTTATAGATTTACATAAGAGAACCTTTAGGAAGTATTCTGCTGGTTCCATTTTTTGGTTGTTAATATAATAGATGAAGTTCTATATATGGTGCAATGTACTGTATTGTATGTTTTGAAGCCTGCAAGTGCCTCCTCCACTTGACTAGTTTTTTGAAATTTAAAATCATGCATGTGCTCCAATTACGGGTAAAGTATTAGAGAGTGCTAATCCATTGATGAAACACCAATTGAAGCAAACTTCCTAACTAAAGAGAGCTGTTTAATGTTATTAGAGAAGGAAAAGAAGAAACAAAGAGTTGGATGATCAATTCAAAGAAAAACAGTTGGGAAATTCTATGAACAAAGACCAAGAGTGGCATCAAGAAACTTTTTTTGCATTGAAACAAATCAAAACCTGATGCTTGCTGGTGACTATGAACACTTGTTTTATCTATTTGATCATTTTGAGAAGAACAATAATTTGAAAGAGTTTATTTCTGAGACTAAGATACTAATGGGAACATAGATTTTACAGTGTGTGAGATGGAGGAGACCAAGCAAATATTCTGATACGAAGGCAGCTTTTTAGAAAAGACAGCATTACAACTAAATCATCTGTAGAAGAGTTAGATGGGTATCTGAAAAGTTTGTTTACTCTTTAAGCTGGTTGTTAAAGTTGATTGAAAGTGAGAGGTGGGGAAGGAGAAAGATGAGTATGGATGTCAACAGATGTTAATTCGAAACAATCATTTTAGAAGAGAGAAATCTGCTTCCTTATAAGACAGGTAAAGTGAAAGTGAAACCAGGGTGAAACTAAAAAAGGGGGGGGGGGGGGGGAGAAGTAGGAAGGGAAAAACACGTTGCTTCTCCAGAAGAGAGTAATCATCCACACTTTGTTTTGCCATATTGGAGTAGAGTAGGCATTTTTATAACAGTTGGGTAGCAAGTTTAACCTACAAATTGACAAATTTAGATTATGATTAACAACAGTTGGGTAGCATTTTTATAACGTTGCTTCTCCAGAAGAGAGTAATCATCCACTCTTTTGAATTAAGTGCAGGGAAAGTTTAATTTTGGGGTGGGTTATCGTTTATGATTAATAAAATATTAAAGTTGTGCTCCATGGCTGTAAGCCCTTTTGGAAGGTAACAAAAAATGATCAAATCTTTGCACCATTTGATTTCTTTTCTTCTCATTTATGACTGAATTCTTTCTAAGGTGAAGAAGGTTATAAGTCTGTGCAGGGAAAGTTTAATTTTGGGGTGGGTTATAGTTTACGATTAACTAAATATTAAAGTTGTGCTCCGTGGCTGTAAGTCCTTTTGGAAGGTAACAAAAAATGATAAAATCTTTGCACCATTTGATATCTTTTTTCTTCTCATTTATGACTGAAATCTTTCTAAGGTGAGGAAGGTTATAAGTCTGTGCAGCAGTCCTTTTAGGTTTCTTTGATAGAATAATGATTCGTTCTCTTCCATTTTCTTCATACGGTGAATCACATTTAGGAAGTCACTGCCTTTTCAAAACATTTGTAATATGTGTGTTGGATCCCTTTCATCTTTCTTGGTTTTTCATATGTCAGCAGTTGCGCATGCATACTAGTTTCTATTAACATTGTAACAAAGATGTAATGTCTTGATATGTTTCAGCTCCAATAGAATTGCAATTGAAAATCGAAAAAATGATACGCAGAGATGGAGAGGCTGCAGTTACAGCCTTGGATAGAAAGATGATTAGTGTGCTTAACAAGAACTCAAGCCAAGGTGTTCTTACTGAGCTGTTGTCTGAAGGTATAGTAAAACCTATGGGAAAGAACTGTATATCTCTAATGACTACAACTGGGGCTAAAGGTAGCAAGGTAATTTTCTGCTTTTGACATCTTTCTGGCTTTATCATAGTTTTTTTTTTTGGTACCACCGACTTTGTCATGGTTATTGTAGCTCAATATGGTATTCTACTTGTATCGTATGCGTGTTTTCAGTAAGAACTTCTCCATAGGAGTAATTTACTGTTGTTTGTTGCTAACATTTGAATCCTAGGACCTTTAAACTGTTTCGGGTTTTTAATTATGATGTTAGGGTTGTGAAGATTTTAGAATTTCTCGCTGATGTTAAAGTTTTTGGTGATTATATAGAATTTCATTATGGATAAGGTGTCCAAAGACGATTGCTGTAAAGCAAACAAAGTGTAACATCATGTTATTGTCTAAATGGGACAGTGAAGATCACTTGTTGGTTGACTAACTATTTGCATTATGCTCCAAACAGGTTAATTTTCAGCAAATTTCATCTTTCCTTGGTCAACAAGAATTAGAAGGGAAGCGAGTACCACGGATGGTTTCTGGTAAAACATTGCCCTGTTTCCATCCTTGGGATTGGGCAGCTAGAGCTGGTGGTTTCATCAGTGATCGTTTTCTTAGTGGTCTTCGGCCGCAAGAATATTATTTCCATTGTATGGCTGGGCGTGAAGGGTAAACCAAACTTATTTTTCAATCTATCTTGGTTTCTTCTAGTGGGAATGAATGCTCTCTCTTTTCTTTAAACTAATATTGAAATTTTACCAATATTGCTAT
The DNA here is from genome assembly GCA_958450335.1 of Hibiscus tridactylites. Lineage (NCBI taxonomy): Eukaryota > Viridiplantae > Streptophyta > Magnoliopsida > Malvales > Malvaceae > Hibiscus > Hibiscus tridactylites. Next base: position 62,593,027 of record OY288267.1, on the reverse strand, counting down.
TTTGTGCTTCTTTAAACTTATTCTTCAATTTTCTGATATTATCTAGTTTTATATTCTTCTCTTCGAGCCAGTTTCTGCTCTTTCCTCCCATGTGACGGGTGTTTTGGTGTTTTGAATGGTTGCTACTTTTGAGGTAGAAAATGTTGTGTGGAACTGGTTGATAGTATTGCTGTGCTCTACATTTGCTTGAAATTATTTTGGTTTTTAGGTGGCTAACTGCAAAATTGAATTGGGCTTGTGGGCGATTGGTTTGTTGATTTAGCTATTGAAGAAAATAGTTTATCATTATTATTGTAATTTCATGGCTGTGCAAAATTATTAATGTTGAACCTGATGCAAGTGGAGAATGTGTTGTATGTGTAATTTTCCTTTCTGATTATTAAATCATTTCCTTCAAAATCTGAATGAATTTACAGTCAAAGACATCTTGGATTTATATCCTGCTTCTTAATTTCATGAGTCATGGGGGAAAAAGTCTAGAATCACTAAGCTAGAGGGATAGTGTCATATCTGGAAATCCCTATTATACAAGCTCCATCCGGTTTATGAGGAGCATGGGTGAATTTTTTCTGATCTGGTGCATTGTGTTTTTTTTATTAATTTTTCTCTTACTAAAATGGTTTTCTTTGGTCCTTGTTTACCCTTCTTTTTTATGTATTCTTAACACATTAAAGTATTGCTTGATATGCTGAATTATAGATGCTGACGTGAATTTGTTATAGAAGACCTTGAATTATGGATGCTCACATGAATTTGTTATAGTTGGAATTTTCAATTATACTTCTTGTATGAGGATCTTCCGTTTTATTGTTGAGGTTGTGTTCCTGTTATTGGTGTGACTTTTATCTTCTCTTTGACAGTCTAGTTGATACAGCAGTCAAGACATCCCGCAGTGGGTACCTTCAGAGATGCCTCATAAAGAATCTGGAGTGTTTGAAAATCAGTTATGATCATACTGTTCGTGATTCTGATGGCTCAATTGTTCAATTTAACTATGGGGAAGATGGTATTGATGTTCATCAGACCAGTTTTGTTTCAAAATTTGAAGCACTGGCATTAGTAAGAACTTTTTCCTCGTTTTTGAATCAGAAGTGAACTCTAATTAAAACTAGTTTCTTAGTTTCCTTCACTCTGCCTGTTTTCAGAATCGTGATGTGATGTCAGAAAAGCTTAGTTCTCAGCTTGGTGAACCTGATGATTCTGGAAAAATATTGCCTGCTGGTCTTAGAGATAAAGCTGTGCAGTTTATAAAGAACAACCGACACATGAAGATGAAGACAAAAAACTTCTTAAAGTTATTGAATCTTAAATTTCTTTCTAGTCTTGCCCAGCCAGGAGAACCCGTTGGTGTGCTTGCTGCTCAGTCTGTTGGAGAACCTTCAACACAGATGACGTAAGATGCTTTTTTTTTACTTTCAGAAAAAAAGAAAAGAAAAGTGAACTGCTCTTCCTTCAGCAGTGTTAAGTTTGTTCCTATTAGAGTCCTTTGTTTAATAACATGATTTTTCTGGAGCATACTACTTTCTTCCATGGCATGATGATATATGCAGATGTGCAGAAGTTTACTTTTATTTGTAAGGTTAAGCATGCAGTATATGCTATTTGTGTATTTGCCTTCTTTTTCTTTGTCTATTTCATTTGTATATTCTGTTCTTAGGCTGAATACTTTCCATCTTGCGGGGCGAGGTGAAATGAATGTTACACTGGGTATTCCACGTTTACAAGAAATCTTAATGACTGCTTCAGTTGATATCAAGACGCCAGTAATGACATGCCCTTTGCACAAGGGGAAAACAAAGTAAGTTTCCAGGCACTTGTCAATGAAGTTTCTCTTGATCTTTTTTATAAATTGCTAGCAAGCTGACCCTTGATCAATATTTAGGAAAATTCCAGACACAGGATTAAGACTGAGCTTCTGTAAAACCATTAACTATAAGTGAATCCTAGATTAAACATGACGGGTTGTTGCCGATGTCTATCCTTATAACCATTAATTACCAAGAAAACTGGGTGAAAAAACCAAATTCAAGTTGAACTTTTAAGCTGTATTTGTCATGAACAATGATGAGTGGAAATTGATTAGAAGATACAAGGAATAAGGAAACAATGAAAAAGTTAGATGTATCCTTCCATCTTGTTTGTAATACTAAGAGCGAAATATGAGATATTTTATATACTAGGATTTTTCATGCAACAACAAATGTTGGATAGGCTGATTTTCTTTAATTATGGTATTTTTAAAGTGCAATGTTTAGGGTTAAAGTTGAAATCTATAATTATAAAACCCTTGACTCAGCTGACTGATGTAATGAGTCAAGTGTCACGAACTCTGTTAGTAAATTAACTTTAAAACCAAGTTACAAAATATATTTTTGAATATAATTTCTAGTAAGACACTAAGAAAGTATTTGAGACTCAAAGTTTTCATTTAGCTTATTAGTGTTCTGATTAGGTATCCACCTCACTATCCTATCGATGGTATGACACAAATTTGACTCCTATTTTAGGATGGTGACTCAACTATTTGAAATCATATCTTCTCAGTGATACCAACCTGAAATAGGATAGCTGTCCATCATCCTGTAAACAAAATGCATCTTTAATGAATTTTACTGGAGGAAATAGTTTTAAAGAAATATATATTTTGGTCAAGCTAAAATCATATAGTTTTAAACAAATTATATATAATATTTTATAATTTTTTGAGATGTTTCATTGACATATTTTTAAATGTGAAGCATATCGGTGATATACTTTTATATCTTTTATAGCTGACATTCAAGTCCAAAACTATGAGCTAAAGGCAATTCAGACGTTAACCTCTGGACTAAGAAGTTAACTTTTATTAAACTAGTTAATTGGAATGAAGTTTCGGTCCAAATACGAGTTCTTTTCTGAAGCTCAAGTTGTAATGAAAACAAAAGCCCAAATCAATGCCCCTATTCCTTTTCCTTTGTTTCCACCATTTCCTTCACCACTGCATCATCTCGTTTCCTTCATTAATGCTGCAATTAAGGAGTAAGAACTTTGGGGTTTTGATTGTTTCTGATGCATGTGTATACCTTCAATTCCCAAAAGAAATTGTTTTCCAAATGAGGAATCGGAGATTCTACCTTTCTCCCTCATTCCCTTTTACAAATCCAAAAAAAAATCTTTTCTCTTTAGGGTACTATTTTTCTGTAAGTCTTTGTCGGGTACTCTTTCTGCATTGGCTGCTAAGTTGCTCAGCTTTAGAGTAATAACTACTTCAATGTATTTTGCATATACAGGGAAGATGCCTCGCGGCTTGCCGATAAGATGAAGAAAATCACAGTAGCTGATATATTAGAGAGTATGGGAGTATCTGTCACACCATTTGCTCTTGACAATGGTGATATTTGTAGTATCTATAAACTCAAAATGAAGCTTGGTAAACCGGGCCGATACTTTAAGAACACTTATATATCAGTAAGCGATTGTCGGGAAATCTTAGAGGTAGTGTTTTTGAGGGAGTTGGAGGATGCCATACAGAACCATCTGGTTTTGCTCTCCAGAATTAGTGGCATAAAAAATTTTATGCCAGATTCACGACCAAATGCTTCAAATGAAACTGATGAAGATGTTCCTGAAAGCACTCGTGGGACTGAGAATGATGATGATACTGATGATGAGGAAAGAGCTGAGGATCTTGGTCTGGATGCACAAAAACAGAAACAGCAAGCGACAGATGAGATGGATTATGAAGATGGTTCTGAAGAGGAACAAAATGAAGTGCCATCTTTGGCTGGGTTGGAAAGTGAAATTGATATGCCCGAAGATGATAATGGAACTGTTGAAAATGATGTGATTGGATCAGATAATGAAAAGGATGAGATTTCTCATGGTTTGTTAAATGCAGAAGACAAATCAAGGGAGGAAAACACCAAATCAGAAGCCAAAAGAAAAAAGACGAGAAGAAAGATGCCGAGGAAGGACACTGACAAAGCAATATTTAGTGATACGAGAGGATTGGTCTTTGAGGTCCATTTTAAGTTTGTAAATGAACCTCACATTTTACTGGCTCAGGTACTTCTCTTCTTTTCTGTTCATTCATTGCTGCTTTATTTCTTATTCTGTTCCACTATTAAATTTTCTTAAGATCATTGGCCACGTATGGAAAAGGGATGTGCAATTTGCAAAAAGTAAAATATGCCGAGTCTTGGTATATATTATCTTTTCCTGCATTGTATTCTCTTTCCCTTCACAAATTTACCTCTGGATGGATGTTAAGTTCACACAATTAATGCACACCTTCGGGGCTTCTGGTATAATATTCTGCAGATCGCTGAGAAGACTGCAAAGAAGGTTTACATCCAGAGGTTTGGAAAGATTGACCAATGCCGAGTGACAGACTGTAGTGAGAATCAAGTGTTTTACTACGGTGAAGATTCGAAACAGAGGAAGAGTCTGCCTGACAAGGGAGAGATACCAGCACTTCACACAGCGGGAGTGGATTTTGGTGCCTTTTGGAAGATGGAAGATCACCTTGATGTTAGGTATTTGTATTCCAACAACATTCATGCAATGCTTAATACATATGGAGTGGAGGCTGCCAGAGAAACCATAATCAGCGAGATCAGTAATGTTTTCACATCTTATGGGATAGCGGTCAATGTCCGCCACCTAACACTTATTGCTGATTTTATGACTCATTCTGGAAGGTATCGACCTATGAGCCGACTCGGTGGTATAGCGGAATCTATATCACCTTTCAGCAAAATGTCTTTTGAGACGGCGGCTAGATTTATTGTTGAGGCAGCAAGACATGGGCTGGTGGACAACTTGGAGACACCATCCTCCAGAATATGCCTTGGACTGCCGGTGAAAATGGGCACTGGGTCATTTGGTTTGATGCAGAAAGTGGACATCTGATGTATTATTAATTCATTCACCGGTTTCCGATAGTCGACGCCATCCTTCGGGTATGAATGATGCCAAGAATATCTTGAAGAGCAAGGGGACATATTGCATGTACGAAGCCGGTGAGTCGTTTATTAGGCTAGGCCTGTAAGCTTTGCAGGATTTGTAACGCACCACATTAAATTTCTGGTGAAGTGTATTACTAGTGGCTAAAATTTTGAGACCGATTTATTTACATTGTTTTTGTTTTGATGATAGCTTTTACCGCTTGTCCAGCAACTTTTACTTTTACACATTAATGGAGGCTTAATAGTCAAGAAAGTGTCTAATTTGTATTTTTTTTTTCAGTTTGGTTTCCTAAAGGTGTTTTTAGGCCAGTTTGGTGTCTAACGTTTTATTTTGTAACTTAAATTGAGTTTTTTTTTGTCAACAGTATTAAAATTTTTATTGTTATTTAATTATAACATGACATATGGTATGTTTTTTTATTTATTTAATTTTTTAATTACTTTAAAATTGGTGATTATGGCACCAATGTTCCTTGTACTTTGACAGAAACTTTAATGTGGTGCCTAAACTTTGAACGTCCAATGTACCTCTTGTAGTTTACTTCCGTCATCTAAAATGTCCCTCGATGCTAACATCGTTATTGTCTAAAATTATGTATTTCTTAAAAAATCTCTGTTTTAATTTCTTTCAAACAAATCCTCAAACATATCCCCCTCACTATCTGCATCTCCCACCCGTTAGTGGATCACTGTTTACTACCCATGCGTCAAGTATCTCACTGTTCATCATCTCACACCCTTTAGTCGTTGGTTAGAAGCTCAATCGGTCTTTTTTTTTCATTTTTAGATGTTCATCAATGGAGCAATTGACAGTTCACTTGTCGATTTTCGACGACTGAATCATGGAGCTTTTAGTTGTGGGGGCCGACGAAAGCAAGAGTGGTCGGTGATAGTTGAATCGGTAGTGGGAGGGGAGAAATTTGGGGATCAAGGTTTGGATTTGGGGTTTTTAGAGAAATTAAAGATTTTAGGTTTTTTTATAAAATTAAAGATTTTCTTATTTTTTTTAAAAAAACTAAAAAATAAGAATATGTCATGTGTCATGTTTTTATTGGATAACAAAAAAATTTTAACGTCCGTCACGAAAAAACATAATTTAGGTTACAAAATAAAACTTTAAACACTTAAGTGGCCTGAAAAACGTTAGGCACCAATGGAGACTTTTTTAACTATTAAGCACATTAATGAATGGTTAATTTTTTATACCCACTCGCGCAGACAAATCAAAAAACAACCGGCTTAAAGAACAACTAAATACATGCCATCTAATGGAGGCCATTGGATGAAGCTATTTTAATGTGAACCGTTGGATTAAAAAAAACAAAACAAAGAATGTATGGTTACTCGGTGAATCGGTAACCCTTTTATGATGATATAGTTCATATATATTGAAAGGGAGCGGGAAAAGGAAATCCAAAAGTTATGGTATCGAAACCAAGAGGAGGAAGACATTTTATCCATCAAGCAAGAAAGAAAATCTGAAGGAAATTTGGGGAGGAGATTGGGTTTGAACACGGATTTAGAGGTTAGTTCTTGCTTCTTGTTCCTTTTTTTTATTTTTTATGATTTGAGCGAAATCACATTGCAAATGATGAAGGATTTTGTATAAATCGTTTGAATGTTCTTCCATAAAAAATTTTTTTGCTTTATAATGAATATTGTAGAGGAGATTGAATTGGAAGAAGGAATTATTACGGTTTAGAGTTATTGGCAGTTTAGGGTTCTGCTGCAATAAACAAGTAATACCAATTAAATTAAAATTAAAAGTAGGAACAAAGATAACAATAGTTAAAAGAAGGGTTGAACACCTTTATTAACAGGATTAGAGGCTTGAATAACTTGTTTACTTTCTTCTTGAATAACAAAAGAAATTAGGTTGAATAATTCAGTGATGTTTCAATTGGGAGTGATAATTGTTAGAAGTATAAAGTAGATTGGATTGGAAGAAGGAATGTTTAGATTAGTTAGTGCTAGTTCCTTCATTTTTTCCCTTTTTAATTGTAGTTGATATGGTACGAAAATGTGAAAAAAATATTGTCGAGGAGATTGGATTATAAGAAGGATTGTGTTGAAATCCATGTAATGGTTATGATTTTTGGTTGAGATGGTTATTGTTTTTGGTTAAAAAATGGTTTGTATATGCTCTAGTATTGAATGTGTTGGAAGGATGTGATTGTTTCTTAAGAACAAATAGGTGATTTGAACTAATATGTACTTTAGGGAAATGAGTTTTCATTACACATGGTTGAAAGTAATATTTCTTAGTTGATACTATTTGTCGAACTTGAGAACGAACCATAAACCTTCAAATATCATTACATTTGAAGGGAAAATTTAACCATAGGTAGTATTTGCATCAGAGTTTTCATTTGTTAGACATATTCTTATAAATAGTTGGCAACTATTTATACTTTGCTAAAATTGAAATGTAGAATTCATATGTCAGTGTAAAGAGGTGAAATAGAACATGTCCTTGGAATTCATATGCAAAATCATATTGTGAAGTTTAGATTTAGTAGAATTGTCATTATTTTTACCTTTCAATGTTTCCTCTTTGATTATTTTAGGTACACGTTGCAAACAATGGAGCATGGGAAGAAGTCTGATAAAGGGGTGCCCAAGGCACCTAAGAAATGTACACCATATTTCCATTTCTAGTAAGTTGAAGTTGAATGTATATAGAATTGTTGAATTTATTAGATATGAGTTGCATAAGCTAACTGTGGAATTTTGTTTTACAGTATAAGCGAATGTAAACGTTTAAAGGGGGAAGAAGAAAATGAAAAACAGTGTAAGTGTGTTGTGTAATGGTTTGTTAAGTGTACATGGTATTTATATTTGACTAATTGTGGGACTGATTCAAAAAAGAAAAGCATTGGGTTTGAGGTGGAAGCAAATGAGTAAAGATGAGAAGAAACCTTATGAACAAATGTACGAGGAGAAGAAGCAGGCTCAGTTTGAATGGATAGCTGAAGGCAATGTGAAGGAAATTGTAGTTTCTCAAGAAGACAAAAAGATAAGTGAATTTGTATAATTATTTATGGAGAAAGAGATGAAAATATCCTAACATAATGTATATTCGCGTAACAGTTAAGTAATTAATGTTTGTATGAAATGTTGTAGGAGATATCTTCAAGATGTAGCTTCATTAAGTTGTCAGATCTGTTTGAAGAGATGAGGAAGTTGAAGATTGAGGGTATTGTTAATGAGTTAGGGTTTCGTCCGTTATTGGAAATGAAACCGAGAGTAATTCATCGCGACCTATGTCACACTTTTGTAGAGAATTTTGATGTCCACAGCTCGATGATGGAATTTGGTGGACATAAAATTCTAGTCTTGGTTGAAGATGTGGAGACTGTATTGGGTTTGAGGAATGAATGAATGGATGTTGAAATGGGCACGAGAAATGTTGATGCAAAAGAAATGGCATCGAAGCACCGAATAAGGAGGGATACCACAATGAAGTAACTTCAGCAGGAGATACTTAGCGGTGCTTTTCAGGGAGACGAGTTGAGAGCTTGTGTTCTTCTTTTCATTGTCGGTGTTTTTATAAGTCCAAATGCGAACTTGATGCCTTCCTCAGAACATTTGCGGTTGTTGTGCCCAGCGGGGTTGAACGGAAAACTCAATTGGTGCAAATATGCATATGAGAGGTTACTTGATGGAGTAGCTAAGTGGAAAGTTCGTGGTGGGTTGGCATACATGACTGGATGCATCGCGATATTAGAGGTAATTTATGTTTAAAAGTATGTTTCGTTCGAACGTAGTAGTTGTTTCATGTGATTGAGTTTATTGAGTTTTATTATATTGTTTTGATTAATAATAAATGTAGGTGAGTTTATTTGATTTTTAGAGTGGAATCGCGAGCAGAAAAGTTGTTGCCGCTGATGGTCGCGGTCACATACATGCTTGGGGCAACAAGAAGGAAGTAAGGAAGATTGTAAACAACCTCAAGGATGAAAGGCCTCCTAAAATACCCAAGGTAAGTGGGTTAAACGATTTGGTATTATATAAGATGTTGTGGTTATATGAAATGATTTACTGATGATGTTTGCAAGTACTTGGGTATGATGATGAAAATGTAGAAGGGGAAGAAGGGGGAAAATTCAATGGAACAAATTATGGATATGTGCTAAGCCACATCTTTGAATGTTTATGGATCGACACCTCATTGGACCCTGAAATCCCGTTGTAGAGTAAAATTGATGAAACAACAACTAAGAAGACGAGGTGGACGTTCATTGAGGGTCAATGGGTCCATAAAAGAGATGAAGATGAAACAAGAATTTCCGGAGGAAATGATGATGCAGTCGATGCTTCACCTCCCTTGACACTTGAGTCCATCTATGCTGCTGTCACGACGGGCTTTCAGAACTTGGATGCTTTGATGCGTAGTAGTCATGCAGAGACTCAAGCGCGTCTTGGGAGCATAGAAGATCGTGTCAAATCATTGGAGCTTGATTTTCATCGGCATGTATTTCGACCGACATCGCCTCAGGATGCGCTGGAGCCTGAAGATGGTTAGGCTATTATGCATTGTATAACGAGTTTGTTGTATTACATGTACTTATGTTGATTTTGTTATACTGCTTCATGAACATTGTTGGACTCATATTGTACTATACAATTGTACAACTCCTTTGCCTTTGGTGTTGCATTGTGTTTAACTTTTCTTGACAAGTTGATTGTGTTCGTGTACGTAACATTGGATTGTTTGTGTACATAATCTATCCCAAGTACTTCTGCACAAGAGCACTATGATGCAGATTCTCTACCAGCAGGGCATGATCAGGCATATGCTCCAGCAGAAGGCATGATCATGCGCGTGCTTATATGCCTCAAGTGACTCGCACTTACATGCGAAAGAAGCTTCATCGCCAAGGCATAACGCCAAGTAATGAAATAGGCTCTGAAATTCAGAGACCCAGGCGTCCTCCTCAAATGTATGGCGAGTGGTACCGGAACGTACCCGCTACTGCGGCGAAGAAAAAGCTTCTTATTCTTGATTACAATGGCGTGCTTGCTAGTGTTAGGAGAGACGATATTCCTTTTTTGTCTCACTTCTATTCAAAATGTTTACAATTTTTTTTACGTTTGCAGCTGTGCAACTCAAACCTGGTGCTGCAGAGTTCCTATATTTTTGTTTTAGTGCCTATGAGGTTGCTATTTGGTCTTCAAGGAAAAGGTAATGTGGACCTCTGCCACCACCCTAAATCAATTGAATTAACCGATCTTTTAAGAATATTAGTCTTCTTACTTTTTGTGCCTGAACTTTTCATCAATGCAGAGAAAACTTTGAGTGGGCACTTTGGAGAATTAACGATCTTAAACCAAGACTTCCCTTCATTTGGGTAACTTCTATATTATTATTTGGGCAACTTCGGTCTGATGTTCTTTAAAGCATCTTTAAAAATTTCTACAAAATTTGAAGGACTTCATTTCAATTATGCAGGATCAGAGTAAGTGCGAACAACATCCCTTCGAACCAAATATATTTACCAAAAATCTGAGGCGCGTGTGGGCTAATATGCCTCAGTATAACGAAGGAATCACGCTGTTGATTGACGACTCTGAAGCTAAAATGATTATTAATCTAGTCAGTAAAGAACTCAACCTATTTGATCTTACTTTCAGCCATATAATCAATGAATCTTTAGAAACTAATTATGTTTTCGATTATGTTCATGTTTCAGGAGAACACCTACATATGTCCTAAATCCTACAAGGTACAATATGAGAGATCTGATAACGTATTAGGTAAAACTTCCGAAATCAAACATCTTGATTATAAAGTTGGAGCATTTTCTTCAACTCAAACCTAATTATCTAATTATTGTACTTGCAATTGATCATAGAAAAAGGTGTTTCCATTCGGGTATATTTAGAAAACTTGGCCGCAGCAGACAATGTTCAAGAATATGTGAAGGATCATCCATTTTTGGATTAACTTCAGGTCAACGAGATCGTCGATTGTTCACCTATTGTTCTCATATAATCTGATCTGTATTATATGTTTGTTCGTCTTTTGTAATTGTGTAAATACAACATACACAGTTAAATATGTAGAAATCTCATAGTAAAAATTTTGTCCTTATTATATGATCATTTTAGAGTTTTGTACACAAACAACAAACATTTCCAAAATTTATAAAGAACCCTAAATCCGCTACACTATCCACTAAAATGGGTGCCAAATTTAAATGGTTGTGTATGTACACAATTCCTTAGAACACGATGAGCCATTTTCACCCTAACAAAATTAAACATACGGTCCATTTCTGGTAAACCAGCACTGAAACCCCACATAGGTGGTTTCAATGCCACCTAAATGACTTAAATTTTGCGGTCATTCTCGAAAGCCAATACCGAAACCGAACATAGGAGGTTTCGATGCCCCTTGTAAAACTTGTACCAAAGTATGCTTTTTGGTAAGAAATTGTGTATGTACACATTTCCTTACAAGTAGATGCGCCATATTAAACCTTGGTGAAATTGTGTAATAAAAAATGTATATACCTTTTTCTCTTAAAAATTTGTACCAATTTGTGTACATTTGCTACTAATTTATGTATATACACTAAACCTTATAAAACTTGTACCAAAGTATTTTTTGGTATGAAATTGTGTACGTACACATTTCCTTACAAGTACATGAGCCATTTTGAACCTTGGTGAAATTGTGTAATACAAAAGGTATAAACTTTTTCTATAGGTCAAACCGGCACCGAAACCCCATATAGGTGGTTTTGATGCCCCCTACTAGAATTAAAAGCACTGAAACCCCATATAGGAGGTTTCGATGCCCCTTATAAAACATGTACCAAAGTATGTTTTTTGGTAAGAAATTTTGTATGTACACATTTCCTTACAAGCACATGGGTCATTTTGAACCTTGGTGAAATTGTGTAATAAAAAGGTATATACCGTTTTTTCTTATAGAGTTGTACCAATTTGTGTACATTTGCTACTAATAAGTGTATATACGCAAAATCCTTTACAACTTGTACCAAATTATGCTTTTTGGTACAAATTGTGTATGTATACATTTCCTTACAAGTACATGAGCCAATTTGAACCTTGGTGAAATTGTGTAATAAAAAAGTACATAAATTTCTTGCAGGTCAAACCAGCACCGAAACCTCATATAGGTGGTTTTGATGCGCCCTTCTAAATCATGTACCAAAGTATGCTTTTTGGTAAGAATTTGTGTATGTACACATTTCCTTACAAGTAAATAAGCCAATTTGAACCTTCGTAAAACTGTATAATAAAAGGTATATACCTTTTTCTCTTGCAAAGTTGTACCAATTTGTGTACATTTGCTACTACTAAGTGTATCCAGTACCGAAACCTCTAAAGATGGTTTCGATACCAGTAAAAGGAATCTACCTTTTCGGTGTTATGTCTTTTTTCTGTAATCACATGAACCGTTTCATGTTCATCATGTATAAAGCTGGTTTCAATACCCCCAAAACGAATCAGCCTTTTCAGTTTTGTGTCTTTTCACTAGAATCATATGAACCATTTCATGTTCATGTACCTTCGATGAACAGACATTTTGCCTTCTCACTTTCCCTCCTTTGTTTTCACTTTCCCTCCCAACTGAAATTCCCTATACATTAACAACTCTTCTCTTCACTCTTTACAACATCTTCTATTCAATATACTCAACCCTTTGCTCTAAAATCAGTTCTCCTTCACCATCTTCTATTCAATATCTTCTATTCAATATCTTCAGATACAATGAGTTTGAGCAGAGCTTCTAGTCACAGTCCTCAGCCATTGGCAAAGAGGAAACTTGATTTCGACTCAGAATCAAACAATGGTGATGATGTCTATTTTGATTCTGACGAAGAGGGGGAACAAAGCCATGAGACACTGAAAACAAGCAGACGGTTCAATAAGTTTTTCGAGACCTTCGATAGAATGAACACATTCAATGACCCTTCTACTCAATGGCAGTGTCCAGCATGTCAATGAGGTCCTGGTGCCACTCACAAGTTTCTTGGCCTTCAGTCTCTAGTGACACATGCCAAAACCAAAGGCAGACCAAAGCGCAAACTTCATCGCCAACTTGCTCAGCTATTGGACGAGGAATTGCGTAGAAGATGTACTTCGGTTGTTCCTCAAGGTCAAGCTTATGGGGAATGGAGTGGTTTAAGAGATGATCAGAATGATGCTGATATTGTCTGCCCCTCGCCTTCAAACGATGAGGAAGAGGATCACCAAATACTCTGGCCACCCATGGCGATGATAATGAACACATGACTTCATCAAGATGCAAATGGGAAGGTAGTTCTATAACTTTTGAATTATATTTTCATGAATATTACAATTTCTTAACTTGTAATGTCTTGCATTTTCTGCTTTAGTGGCTTGGTATGGGAAACCAAGAGCTTCCTGCCTATTTCAGCTCATATGTTATTGTTGTTAAGGCTCGCCATTCTTATGGTCCTCAGGGCCATCGTGGGATGAACCTTCTAATTTTTGAGAGCACGGAAATAGGTTATTTCGATGCTCAACGTCTGCATACCCATTTTGCTGCCTAAGGTTTCGATAGAGAGGCTTGGGAACGTTGTCACGACTTTTTGTATGGTCCAAGAAGACATCACCAACTTTATGGTTATACGGTTGCCAAAGAAGACAACGAAAACTTCAACCGCCATTCTCAAGGTTTTCTATATCATTTTCTTCTTTTATACAAGATGCACTTCTGCTCATACTTATGCATAAATGTTTTGTTCATTAGGCAACTATAGGGTCAAATTTGAGATGCAGTCATATGCAGAGATGGTTGGTCAGCACAGTTCACAACGAGAGGCTGGTCCAAGTGCCATGGGTGGCAGAAGGCATGGAGGTCGTTTCCCTGGCCAGGGATAAGGATTGAGGAGGCGTCGTTCTTTTAGTTTCATTTTTTTATTTCAATATGTAATTGAAGAACTTGTGACTTCAATTTTTTTGTTTCCTAAATATACTTCATCCTAAATTTTAATATGATCCTTGTGTCTTACTCCAACTGTTAATTTTCAACTAATAATGGGTTTCTTGAAGTCCCTCAAATATTTTTGTATCTACCAAACCAGCACCGAAACCACAAAATGGTGGTTTCAATGTCGCCTTCAATGTCATCAATTTTTTTCCCATTTTGTATTTGTGTATATACATAAATCCTTATAATATATGTACCAAAGTATATTTTGTAAGTAAATTGTGTATATACACAATTCCTTACAACAAGATCCATTCTCACCCTAACAAAATTAAACATACGCCTCATTTCTGCTCAACCATCACCGAAACCACATATAGGTGATTTCGATGCCCCTTATAAAACTTGTACCAAAGTATGTTTTTTGGTAACAAAATGTGTATGTACACATTTCCTTACAAGTACATGAGTCATTTTGAACCTTGGAGAAATTGTGTAATAAAAAATGCATATACCATTTTCTCTTACAAAGTTGTACCATTTTGTGTATATTTGCTACTAATAAGTGTATATACACAAATCCTAATAAAACTTGTACCAAAGTATGCTTTTGGGTAAGAAATTGTGTATGTACACATTTACTTAAAAGTACAAGAGCCATTTTGAACCTTCGTGAAACTGTGTAATAAAAATGGTATATACCTTTTACTCTTACAAAGTTGAACCAATTTCTGTATATTTGATACTAATTTCTGTATATACACAAAACCTTATAAAACTTATACCAAAGTATGCTTTTTGGTAAGAAATTGTGTATGTACATATTTCCTTACAAGTACAAGAGCCATTTTGAACCTTCGTGAAACTATGTAATAAAAAAGGTCTATATCGTTTTTTCTTAAAATTTGTACCAATTTGTGCACATTTGCTACTAATATGTGTATATACACAAATCCTTATAAAACTTGTACCAAAGTATGCTTTTGGGTAAGAAATTGTGTATGTACACATTTACTTACAAGTACAAGAGCCATTTTGAACCTTCGTGAAATTGTGTAATAAAAATGGCATATACCTTTTACTCTTACAAAGTTGAACCAATTTCTATACATTTGATACTAATTTCTGTATATACACAAATCCTTATAAAACTTGTACCAAAGTATGCTTTTGGGTAAGAAATTGTGTATGTACACATTTCCTTACAAGTACAAGAGCCATTTTGAACCTTCGTGAAATTGTGTAATAAAAATGGTATATACCTTTTACTCTTACAAAGTTGAACCAATTTCTGTACATTTGATACTAATTTCTGTATATACACAAAACCTTATAAAAATTTTACCAAAGTATGCTTTTCGGTAATAAATTGTGTATGTACATATTTCCTTACAAGTACAAGAGCAATTTTGAACATTCATGAAACCGTGTAATAAAAAAGGTATATATCATTTTCTCTTACAAATTTGTACCAATTTCTATACATTTGACACCAATTTCTGTATATACACAAATCCTTATAAAACTTGTACCAAAGTATGCTTTCGGTAAGAAATTGTGTATGTACACATTTCCTTACAAGTACAAGAGCCATTTTGAACCTTCGTGAAACTGTGTAATAAAAATGGTATATACCTTTTACTCTTACAAAGTTGAACCAATTTCTGTACATTTGATACTAATTTCTGTGTATACACAAAACCTTATAAAACTTGTACCAAAGTATGCTTTTGGGTAAAAAATTGTGCATGTACACATTTTCTTACAAGTACAAGAGCCATTTTGAACTTTCGTGAAACAGTGTAATAAAAAAGTATATACCATTTTCTCTTACAAATTTGTACCAATTTGTGTACATTTGCTACTAGTATATGTATATATACAAATCCTTATAAATATTGTACCAAAGTATGCTTTTGGGTAAAAAATTATGTATGTACACATTTCCTTACAAGTACATGAGCCATTTTGAACCTTGGTGAGACTCTGTAATGAAAAAGGTATATACATTTTTCTCTTACAAAGTTGTACCAATTTGTGTATATTTCCTACTAATTTAAGTATATACACAAAACCTTATAAAAAATTTACCAAAGTATGTTTTTTGGTAAGAAATTGTGTATGTATACATTTCCTTACAACTACATGGGTCATTTTGAACCTTCGTAAAACTGTCTAATAAAAAAGGCATATACCTTTTTCTCTCACAAAGTTGTACCAATTTATGTACATTTGCTACTAGTTTCTGTATATACACAAAACCTTTTTAATATTTGTAACAAATTGTGTTTCTTAGTATGGAAATTGTGTATGTACACATTTTCTTACAATGTAACATTTTATGTATGTACCTTTTTTCTTACAATTTTCCTAACTATTTATGTATATACTTAATTCCTTACACCTATAATATTTTGTGTATATACATTTTTCTCTTACATACATGTAATGCTTTATGTACCATTTCATGTAACAATTTGTGTGGCGTTTTTTACCCGGTAAACAGATTTACCGTTTTTAGCCTGTATTTAAAGGTTGTTCCCTAGAAGTCCCATACTCGCGCTTGTATTTATTTATACAACAATCCCTCTGTTGTTCTGATCAAGACATAATTAGTGCTCCAACACTATCTGACAAATAATTAGTGCTCCCAATATTATTAGATTTTTTATTGGTTTAAATGGGGTGCCCAAACTATACTCTTTTATTTAGTTAGGTGTTTAAATTTTGTTTCGGGTCAAATTGATGCACATCGTTTTATTTCAATTCAAATCATGTTTTTTTCATGACAAATGTTAAATTTTTTTATTAACCAATAAAAATACGACACATGATATATTTTTGTTATTTTTTATTTTAAAAAGCAAAAAAGTTAATTTTATAAAAGAAGCCTAAAATTTTTAATTTCTCAAAAAACCTCAAACTCAAACCCTAAATTCCTCCCCTCCCGCCAATGATTCAATCACCACTAGTCACTCTTACCCTCTTCGGACCCCACGACCGAAAGCTCTATCATCATGTCGTCGAAAACTGACGAATGAACTATCGATTGCTCCATTGACGAACATCCAACAATGAAGAAAACAGACGAATTGGGCTTCTAATTAGGGGTGTTTATTCTGGGTACTAAAAAAATTGGATACCCGGTTCATCCTGGTATCACATATGCCGACCCGTGTTCTGGCCCGTTCTAGTCGGGTACCCGTGAAACCAGAATATTCAAAAAATCAGGTACCTGGTTCACATTATTTATTTATTTATTTTTAAGTTTAATCACCACTTGTCACTCTTACCTTTATCAGACCCCACGACTGAAAGCCGTATATCTTGTCGTCGAAATCTGACAAATGA
Organism: Hibiscus tridactylites; assembly: GCA_958450335.1. Classification (NCBI taxonomy): domain Eukaryota; kingdom Viridiplantae; phylum Streptophyta; class Magnoliopsida; order Malvales; family Malvaceae; genus Hibiscus; species Hibiscus tridactylites. The sequence goes on along the minus strand of OY288267.1, from coordinate 62,575,801 downwards.
ACTATCAATTGTTCCGTTGACGAACATCCAATAATGAGAAAAAAAGAGATCGATTAGGCTTCTAACTAGGGGTGTTTGTTCCGAGTACCCGGTTCATCCGGGTATCACATATGTTGGCTTGTGTCTCGGCCCGGGCGGGTACCCGTGAAACCTGAGTATCCGGAAAATTGGGTAACGAGTACTCGATTCACATTATTGATTTATTTTAAGTTTAATATATTTTTTTAAAAAATCACATAGTAAACACATAAAATTTAAAAGTTCATAACAAATAATCCAAACACAAAAATTAGTGATTAAAAGTTAGTTTTGAAATGAATATTTGAATATATTAAAAAAATTAGTAAAGTACTCGCTTTTTTCATTTCGGGTCGTTGAGTAATCGGGTCGGGTCAACCGAGTCAGGTAGTTTTGAACACCCCTACTTCTAACCGACGACTAGTGGGGGATATCGAACGATGAGGTATGTGTCGCTTGAGTGGTGAACAGTGAACCATCGATACATGGGGGATGCCAGACAATGAGAGATATGTGATTTGAGAGTATGATTGAAATAAATTAAAACTCTTGGTTTTTTTTAAAAATATATATATATATATTTAAAAAAAATCAAAAATCAAATAAATAAAAAAATTAGGCCAGTGTCATGTTATAATTGGATGACGATATTTGTTTTAACTATCGTCGACGAAAAAAATTTAATTTGAGTTATGAAAATAAAAGTTATGCTTAAATTTAGTTCGAAACAAACGTTAAGCACCTAACTGAAAAAAAAAATTTGGGCACATTTGAGCTTTTTTATTGATGACTTTGGACTAAATTTTGACTGGGTTTGTTCCCATCTCTTTTTTTATGTTTGAATTATTCAAATTTAACCCATTCAATTCATTCTTTGTTTTTTTATTAATAGAAAGTTTTTAAAATTTAAAAGTAATTGTCAAAATTCGAACTCATACAAGCGGTATGCATATCCTTGATCGTTATGAATTATTCGAGCCTTTAAGTTTAGCATTGTCAATTTATTACCTTTCAAATTGAATTGGATTTAATCTAAAAAATAAGAAATAACCTTAGATGTTTAAGGATCAAATTGTTACCCTTTAAGTTTAGCAATGTCACTGAAGGATTAAATTTTTGTCACTGTACAATTTTATTAATATGCAATTAGAAATATAATTTGAAATAAAAAGGATACACTTTCCCCTAAATTTTACATGTTTTCTCAACTTGCCCTCTAAACTACGTTCTACTCACTTTTGTCCCTTAAACTTTTTGCCGTTACTCATATAACCTCAAAAAATTAACACCGTTAAAAACAATTTATTTTGACCAATCAAAACGCGCTACGTCATTTATTTATTTATTTTAAAATTTTAAAATAAAATAAAATTAAAATAAATATATTAAAATATTTATTAATTAATTACATTACCAAAATACCCTCATCTCCCCCTTTAGCTTATTCCTTTCCCTCATCCCCTTCTTTCCCAAACCTCATCCCCACTCCCCCCTTTTATATCTCCACCGGTCACCATTTCAATTACCCCTTTTAGAATCGGCGTAATGGGTCGATCCATGGGTGTTCGGGTAATACAAGTTAATAACAGTGATGGTAGTAAAATTTAGTTGTTGGGTGACACTGTTCGAGTGAAGGCTGGTTCCAGCGTTGCTTGGGTGTTGCGGATGATGGCAATGTACATGAGGGTTGAGAGACGGTTGTGTAAATTTGCACAAGGGTTCTATTTGGTTCCCAGAAAATTTTGCAGCAATAGGTTTACGGGATCAAATAGGAAATTGTTTTATGAATTGTGGTGGCTAGTAGCAGTAGGGATGTCGTCGTGAGTAATGGGGAAAGAAACAGACTTAGGACCTAGATTAAAAAATATTACAATACCATTATTTTCCTTTTCATCCAAAAAAATATTACAATGAGATTAGCAGATGCAAATTATCTGCCAATCCATAACTTTTCTGTCCAGTACCAAATTACAAGGGTGATTCTAAGCTGCCTGTTGTGCCCATAGAAATGACCCAAGTCAACTGGCAAAGGGTTGAAACTAAAAGAAAGCCATAAACTATTCTTCTATGACTTCCTCTAATCATGCAGATTTACCTCGAGGTATCAGTCGCCTTGTAGGCAGTACAGCTGACGAATATTTCCCGTAGCTGCAATTGCATTACAGGAAAGAAAAAAAAAAGAGATTTAGGAAAATCAACTTGTCCCCTTCAGCTCGCTAAAAGAATCTATTAAGACGCCTACAGAATATAAAGTTCAGAAACACCAGCTAAGGACTTCATAGACAACATATAGAAAGTTGACAGTTCAATCCCCTCCCCTTTATTGATCTCCTAATTTAGGATGTACAGCCCTCAATTTCACAAGGCAAAGAGAGAATGGATAGCGGCCAAATCATCATGAGCCAAACGGTGAGGATTAATGAGAATGCATGGCAACATACTCAAAACCAAGAATCGATAATCTTCAGTCACAAAAATCTTGAATTCAGTAAGAAAGGACCATATAATTTTTACCAGACAGCATAGTATCATGAAAAAAAATCTGGACCAGGCAGGTATAGAAACAACTGTGAATATACCTAAAACAATAATGAAAATCTCCACATACAGAAATAAAAAGAACACAACAAAAAGGATAGAAATGACGGATTACCATATAACCAGTCTTTGAAGTATACATGGAGTGCACAAGATAATTCTCTTTTTCGATTTGCTTCAAGAGGAGCTTCTCTCAATATTTGCTGAATCTCAACTAAATTCTTTTGCTGTTGATGAAAATAGTTAGAAAAAAAAGTTTCATTTAATTCAATATTAGAAAGACCAATAAAACAAACCACTAGTTCTAGATAAGGGTGTTCATGGTAGGTTAGCCGTACCATTTAGTATAAACGGTTATTAAACCATAATCTGACAATTAAAAAATGGTTAACCGTTACTTAATAGTATGGTTACAGGTTAACCTGTAACCTATTTCAAAAAAATTTCACATGTTTACTAATTCTTTTGAGAATAATGAAATTATCTCTCTAATAAATATTATATTAAATTTTTCAGGAAAAAATATTTAAATAGAGAAATTCTAATCACAAACTTTATTTTATTGTCTAAATAATTTTATAACGGTTAACCAATAGGTTGACCATTAACCATCATTTTTAACGGTTGGTTAACCGGAAACATTTAACCTGAACGGTAGATTAATTAACTGGTAAAATTTAACGGTTACGGTTTATTTTGCACACCCCTAGTTCTAGATACACAACATTGCTTCTATCATGCAATTAAACCAACTCAAACTATAAAGTCAAAAGTTTGTCATCGTCAGTTGGGCTTAGTGCACTTACATTTCTCTGTTGAGATGTGAAGTATGGATTAGGCAAGGGGAATGGATTATTCCTTGTTGACCCAGTGGGTTCACCTTCAAACCAGTTGGGAATCTGTGCATTAGAAGATCTATATGTCAAGTACAACACGAACAAATCATAAACAGGTAACAGAAAAGGAAGATAAAAAATACCCCAATCTAAGCTATGAAATACATATAGCATACCAGAAAATTTGTGAACTGATCAGGATCTAAGCGTGTAGCAGACTCAATTTGAGCATCAGCAACTCCTGCAGGATGAGACAATGAATCATGCGGATCAACCGCTCCAAGCCACAAAGGTTCATCCCATCTATTGATGGTTGCCTCAATGCCAACTTCAGTCATGTGTTTCTCCAACTGGGAATAGAATGTGTTATATGGTGCAACCTGATGTTAAGAAAAGAATTTCCCAACTGTCAGTCCACCTGAGTGTTTGAAATCCATAACAGAGAGAACAACCAAAACCAACTCAAAAGATTCTCAAATGTCGATCTTCATGTGCGTTATGAAACCGAAAACTAACACATGACAATAACAAGATGGGCATAAAAAGTGAAACATGTCACTAAAGATCTTAGTTTTAAGAGGCGCTAGGCGCAACGAGGCGCCAAAGGTCTCTAGAGCCGAAGCGCTAGGCAAAGGCGCGCGCCTTTTATAGGCGAGGCGCTCTTTATATTAAATAATATAAATATTATTTATATCAATTTAAATATAACTTAACAAATAAAATGAAAAAAAAATATTCTTTATTAAGTGATGAAAATAACTAATAAGAATATATTTACAATAATTTATAAATTTAAAAACTATTAAAAATGAATATTTTAATATTTTAATAAATTTATATTATTTGAATAGGTAATTTTAATATTTTATTTTATTAAATTAATTTGCATCAAAATTAATATAAAATATTGTTCTCAGACTAAGTCTTTAAATCACAAAAGTAGTAATATTATTGTTTTTATAATAATAACAATAATAACAAAAAGTTAAAAGTAAAAAAACCCTATTTTTGTTTTAAATAGATAATAAAATAAAACAAAAAAGGCAATGGTTCACTAAACTATGCCACCAAAACTGTTATTAAAATATTTTTTGGGCCCCACAAGAGCAATAAAATAACAATTAAAGAAAAATAAATTAAGCGTAATCTTCACCAGTGGTCCCTTTCGTTTAGGGTGTGTTTTATTTTGGTCACCAAAATTCAAAAACGAGTATTCTGGTCCCTAACGTTACAAAACGTTTATATTTTGATCACCCAACCGTTAGTCTCCGTCACTTGGCTAACGGGTAGCTGACATGGCTCATTAAAAAATTAAAAAAAATCACGTGTTTAGTCCACGTGTAATATGTTAATTAATTATTATTTTGAAAAGGGGTAAAAAGGAGCCATGTCAGCTACCCTTTTTCTGCTTCATCTTTCAATGATGAAAGGAGGATTCGAAGTGGTTCATGCGACTCTGGATATGATCCAGCCCCACCGTGAACCCATATGGGATTTCACAACCACCACCGTTAGCTCCATTCCCCGGCAACAACAATGCATAAACTCGAACAGAAATGAACTCTCCGAGTGGGTCGAACATGTCACCAAGCAACTCATTGATGACTTGCCGGCTGAGAATACAGAAACCGACCACCGTGGCAGCTTGCAGGCAACTGAGACATCAATGGCATGCGAGGACAACTTTGCTCCGTCGGTTCTCGGCGATTTTAGGCCGAACAAAACTGTTACCGGTGAAGAGGTTCAGTGGAATAGGTTAAACGAGCAAGGTTTGAGCTTGATAACGCTTCTTTTAGAGTGTGTTGTTGCTATCTCCATCGACAACCTCGGTGAAGCTCATCGGATGTTGCTCGAATTGACACAAATGGCTTCTCCGTATGTTGTTTAGTGTGCCGAACGGGTTGTCGCGTATTTCGCTAAGGCCATGTCTAGTAGGGTTATTAATTCTTGGTTAGGGATTTGTTCTCCGTTGATCAACTTCAAAACCGTTCATTCTGCTTTTCAAGCTTTTAACAATGTCTCTCTGTTTATCAAGTTCGCTCATTTCACCTCTAACCAAGCTATACTCGAAGCGTTTCATCGGCTACTCCTCCGTCGCCGCCCCCTCCTCCTCCTCGAGACCTTTTTTTGAAGAAGACGAAACCTTTGTTCGAGGGTGTGTTTTATTTCACCTCCGTCGCCGCCCCATCCTCCTCCTCTAGACCCACCACTTCGAACCAAACCGCCACCAAATCTTTCAGCGGTGGTGGCGGCGGATCCGGCGGTCTAGCCCCATCGAAATCAACCCTTTACGTCTCCAACCTCGAATACTCCCTCACAAACTCCGACCTCCACACTCTCTTCTCCACCTTCAGCAAAATCGCCCGCGTTACAGTCCTCAAAGATCGAGCCACACGAACTTCAAAGGGGGTCGCCTTCGTCCAGTTTGTTTCCCGTGAGGATGCGCTATCTGCGGCGAGTGTCAAGCACGGGAAAGTACTCAACGGCAGAACCCTCAGCGCTTCCATTGCCGTCGATAATGGACGAGCCCCTAAATTTATTAAAAAGAGGGTTTACAAGGATAAGTCTAGCTGTTATGAATGTGGGGTTAGTGGGCATTTGTCTTACGAGTGTCCGAAGAATCAGTTAGGGCCTAGGGAGAGACCGGTGTCAAAGAAAGGGCGGAGAGGTGGCGGCGGAGGAGAGAAGAGGGAGGATGGCGGGGTAAACACGTGATTTTTTAATTTTTTAACAAGCCATGTCAGCTACCCGTTAGCCAAGTAACGGACACTAACGGTTGGGTGATCAAAATATAAACGTTTTGTAACGTTAAGGACCAGAATACTCGTTTTTAAATTTTGGAGACCAAAATAAAACACACCCTAAACGAAAGGGACCACTGGTGAAGATTACCCATAAATTAAAGTAAAAGGCTTTACTTTTACTAAACGTGTTGTCATTGGAAAAGATATAAAAATTACCATTTAATGCCTAGCCAACTGTATCACAATTAAAATGTCCAGGAAAATGAAACAAATTAAAGAATATTATAAAAAATGTTTAACAGATGAAAATCACCCTCCCTCCCCTTCTTCTTCTTCAACTTGAAGAAAGAAAAACTAAAGAACAGAGTACTAAAAATCAGAGAAGAAAAACAAAAACATGTTCGGGCTTCTTCTCCTTCCTGAAGGCGCCAAAAACGCTGCGCCCAGTGCATTCAGAAAGGCGCGTGCCTACCTGTGCCTCCGGTTCTTCGCTTTGCCTTTAATGGCAAAGCCGTTTTCTTTGGCGCCTTAGGCACGCTTTTTAAATTAAGCTAAATGTTAATCAATGATCTGTAAGGCCCATCTACAACTTGGAAAAAGAACACGGAATGCATTCTTGTGGTGCTATCAACCAATAGTTGCAGCACAGTTAGATCATAAATAGGCTAAATAAAACCTTAGAGGAACTAAAGTGTGATGATTTGAAATCCTTAGTGGGGAGCTAAGGTAGTGGATTGATTGGAAATCCTTAGTGGGGAACTAAGGTAGTGGATGTAGACCTTGGTTAGAAGGTTGAACCACTATAAATCATTGTGTCAATTTTCTTTTTAGCTTCCACACCATCTCCATCCAAAAATCCACCTCTCCACCACTTGGTGAGCCACATCGGTTGAACGAATCGAGTTCCTCACAACTCAACATAACCTTTGGAGGTTGTCTTATGAATGATAATTATCAGTTATTTCTCATCTTTTTCCTGAACTCTTATTTTCTCTTTGTGTCTCTTTCTTCTATCTTAATCCCCATTATATTCTTCTTGAATTTTCAAGTCGAATCATCACAGTGTAGTCCCTTCAAGGTTTTATTTAGCTTATTTATGATCTAATTGTGCGACAATCATTGGTTGATAGCACCACAAGAATGCATTCCGTGTTCTTTTCCCATCTGGTAGATGGGCCTTACAGATCATTGATTAATCTTTAGCTTAGTTTTAAAAAGCACGCCTAGACGCTAGGCGCATGAAGGCGCCAAGGAAAATGCCTTGGCCATTAAAGGCGAAGCATAGTATCGGAGGCGCAAGTAGGCGCCCGCCTTTCTAAAGGCACTGGGCGCGGTGCTTTTGGCGCCTTTAGGAAGGAGAAGAAGCATGAACATACCTTTCATTTTTTTCTTTCTTTGATTTTCTTCTCTGATTTTTAGTACTCTGTTCTTTAGTTTTTTCTTTCTTCAAGTTGAAGAAGGGGAGGGAGGGTAATTTTCGCTTGTTAAACATTTTTTATAATATTCTTTAATTTGTTTCATTTTTCTAGACATTTTAATTGTGGTACAGCTAGCTAGGCATTAAATGGTAATTTTTCATTTCTTTCTTTTCCAGTAACAACGCGTTTAGTAAAAGTAAAGCCTTTAATTTTTTTTCTTTAATTGTTATTTTATGGCTCTTGTAGGGCCCAAAAATATTTTAACGACAATTTTGGTGGCATAGTTCAGTGAACCATTGCCTTTTATTGTATTATCTATTTAAAACAAAAGTAAGGTTTTATTATTATTATTATAAAAACAATAATAATATTACTTTTGTGATTCAAAGACTTAGTCTAGATTGAGAAGAATATTTTAATACTAATTTTGATGTAAATTAATTTAATAAAATAAAATTTATTTCTAAATATTTAGTAAATAAAATAAAATATTAAAATTACCTATTCAAATAATATAAATTTATTAAAATATTAAGATATTCATTTTTAATAGTTTTTAAATCTATAAATTATTGTAAATATTTTCTTATTAGTTATTTTTATCACTTAATAAAGAATATTTTTTTCATTTTCATTTTATTTGTTAAGTTATATTTAAATTGATATAAATAATATTTATATTATTTAATATAAAGAGCGCCTTGGTGCGCCTCGCGCCACTTAAAAGTAAAGAGTATAGCTCCTCAAGACGCGCCACTTAAAAGTAAAGAGTATAGCTCCTCAAGACGCGCCTCCACCACTTCAAGGGTCTTCTACGTAACCTTCCTTCAAGTCAAACCACCGTTATTATGACGACAATAAGTCCCTCCAACTCGCATTCTTGATTTTTTCAACACCGATCACGATTCACAACCACCTTGTCTGCTACATCTCCTGGTGGTCTGATCTCAACCCAGCGTCTTACTCGCAACTTTTAGCTTGATATATTTTAAAATAGATATAGAGCAAAAGAAGGTAATAAAAATAATGAAAAAACTAAGAATTTTTCTAAAAAAAAAAAGAAGCCACAAGACAGTGCTCTGTTTTTTGAAAACTAAAACAGGGTAACTTCTTTATTTTAAAACAAGAAAACGTAAAAGAGATATGGTTGTAAGTTTATAGTAGTGAAAACTACTCTATGGTATATAAATTTTAAAATCCCTAAAAGAGAAAAGGAGATTACAAAATTAACTTAAGCCAGCTTGTCTGACCCCTTGAACTGGAGCAAAAAGTGGCAATAAGCACCCTCACATGCTTCAAGTCGTCTCGCCTGGGAGGCTTTTAAGTGCTGCTAGGATTTATGGCTGCGCCCAAGTGCCTAGGCATGTGCCTTAACATTGGTTTTACCAAAATCCCACATCACTTAAATAAGTAAGACAAAGAAGTGAAATAGTCCATTGATAACTCTCTACGTGGTCTCCTTTTGCAATCATTTATGCACATTAACACATGGAGGACTTAAGTCAATACCCATTGAGATAACATGGCCTATATTATAGTGTAGTGGATTTTGCCTTCCAAGTTTATCTTTTAAGCCTCATCATGGTTTATGATTTAAGCTTTCAAGGAATCAATGACATATGAAGCTCGATAAAGCTCGTCTTCAGCTTGGAGCTTGGTTAACTAAGCCAAGCTAAAGTTGTCCACTATGTTGAATTTCTTTCCAGTCAATTATCAAATTTTTTATACTAAGACTAGTTGCCATTTACATAGAAACAGGTTCTCTATCAATTCTCATCTCAAAACTCAATATGTGATCACATTAAATTTTCATTGCACCAACAAAAGGGGTCGCTTGAGGATCACTCACCTGTAGCTTGTGGTTATCGCCAACAATAAGGGGTCGTTGGTTCACTCCCAAATAGAATAAGCACTCACGACAATTGACAATGCAAACTCGTTTTGAAGCTATGATCACATGAACTCGTTCACAGTGTTCAACTCTTACTGCCTGCAACGACAACCAAAAAAATCATATTATATTTATTCGCGAGAGCAAATCATTAATTTAACTAGAAAAGTGATTGCTTCTTAAGGGGGTAAAAACAATACTACAAATAAATGTGTGGGGGAGTAGATAAATCATTTCCGTAAGGAAACGATTGTTGCAAACTAGAATACAAGATGAAAAACAATAAGTGGAACCAACATCAAGATTTCATAAATGATTTAACAATATTTAACAATCTTAGCAATAGAAATTGATTTGCACATATGAATGGTCATAATCCTTTCTAGTAATTTTGGCATTGCCAAGAAATGGAGCAGAGATTAAGAGAGGTTATTCTTCTGCAAGTTTTGGTACATTTGTTGAATATGTATTCAAACAAAAACATACCAACCCTTCTTAGATGATAGATTTTCAAACAAAGAATACAATATTTATACATTAGATCTACAGATGCTCTGAACAAGAATTCATAGATTACTACTAGATGCCATGCAAATGGAATCAGAGTCACAGATAACCATATCCTAAAAGTCAAAACATGAAGAATCAAACAGTATAATAGTGAATAAGTATACTAATGAAAGACATCAAAATAAATCTACTTCCAGGATGCAATTCTAAATAACAAAAGAAATGTTTTCAACAATCATGTACACCAATATAAAATTAAAAGAGGAAAACAATTTTTTATCCAAATTTCACATTTTATTAGTTCCGCACTAATCTAAAATTAGTGCAGCACAAAGCCAAAATACCTTGCCAACGGCACCAAGAACTACGGTAGCATCAGAGCATCCATAAAGGGTGGCATATCTTAAAGGTGCTAAAACATAAATGACTGAATCATGGCAATTAATGACCTGAAATTATAAATCATGTAAAGTTAGAGGTGTTCTAAGCCACAAAAAACATAAATATCAAACAATAATCAAGAATCCGAAGTAGTCGCTATACCCCATTATAGATTATGTTCTAGTATGAACGCAAGATATGCATTCACCAAGTGATGGGTAAAAAGGCAAACTTTAGTAGAAGGAAAAAGGTCGAAACATAAAAGGAAAAAAGTACTCAGCCTCAAGCAAGTGAAAGCTCTCATGCTACATAGCAGGTTACAAGAAATCACAAATTTTGACAAAGTGCTAATATTCAACTAATTGCATATGATGTTTGGAATTCAAGTGCTGTTGCAGACGTCTGAAAAAATGTTTAAAATCATAGCCAATATAGGAAGAATTTATCATAAAAGCTTGAAAATTCTGCAATACGAAAAAGCCTTCGCTGACACTAAAAAGGTAGGACTAATCACACAATATATGAAAAAAAGAATGATGTACCTTCATCTTTCTTGTTTCAAGTAAGTCATTATATAAGACATATTCGAACTTAGGGGGTAAAACCATATACAGGTACCTGTCCTACAAGAGAATGTTTAATGTTTTCTAAGTTATTTTATATATTTGGATGATCATACCCTCACACCCAACTATGAATGAGTCGAAGATGAGTACTTAAAGAAAAATAAAGAGTTCTCGAAGTAACATAGTGAAAGACTGCTACCACTCAAACCTTGTACCATAGTCTCTTTTTTTATCTCCACAAGTACACCATTCCACCAAAAAACGGATTACAAAGAAAAGAATCGACGTAAATTACCATTTACAAACTACAACATCTTTATGCATTCATATAATTATCATTCTTCCCACAACAGAAAATATTCCAACCTAAACTGGCATTTTCATCTTATCTCATCCATAAAACATGCACTGAACAGACATCCATCCCAATCTATAAAATGGCTGCATTGATATAACCTAATATGAGTTTCTATTTACTTTTTTTTCCTCGACAGATTACTTATGGTTGACAAATGACATTGACAATAAGATGGAGGTCAAGAAAAGAATCCAGACCATAAACTACCTTCAGAGGTGTAGGTCACTTGCTGCATTTAAATGAAAATCATGAAAAACACTATTCGGAAATAACCCACATATTTTCGAGCTTCACAAAATCTCGGTGCAAACATAAACTAACCTTCACAGAAGAATTTTTAAGATCTGGTGCCAGCTTTACATAAGATGATTTAGAGACGCCCTCAATGAAAAAAGGACTCCTTGCACTTTGCGAGGCTTTGGCTGAACTTGGACTACCATCAGCCATAGCAACATCCTGATCAGAGCTGCTTGGAAAACCACTTTCTTTTGCAGATTTTTTTTCAGAAACATGCTCCAAAGAAGAAGCTATGATCTCTAGAAGCCAATCATGAACTTGTGATGCCGGAACAGGAACAGCAGGCATGTCAGGATCTGAATTAGCAAAAAAAGGAGCAGCTTGGCTTAGAGGAACTCCTTCACATCCCTTACTACCAAACTGAATCAGAAATCCAAGGTGCTCAAATCCTTCAATGGTTAAAACCTGAAGGAATAGTACTTACATGAGCAAACCAAACCATACAAGCTAATAGTGAGCACGGACACAAAAATTTAAACAAAAACGGAGTTGCATTTACAACAGCTAGAAGACCAATCAAGGATAAAATAGTAAGAGTGATGACAGTCTGGCTGATAAAAAGGAGGATAAAAAGAACAGAACAAATCAAAGTAAGGAAACTCATGTAAGATGGGAGAGGTAGTGGAAAATGATAACAAAACATTCATAAAATCTCCAATCTATATTCTGAACATTTACAAAGAAAATTTCAGCTCAAAATCAGTGATTAATTGCTGAAAAAAAAAGAAACTCGTGTAAGATGGGAGTGGTAGTGGAAAATGATAACAAAATATACATAAAATCCCCAATCTATATTCTGAAAATTTACAAAGAAAATTTCAGCTCAAAATCAGTGATTAATTGCTGAAAAGCTGGCAACGAATTCTTTTGTCCTCTTTTGGTAAAAGATGCTCATACTTGTTACTTAGTCATGCAAATGACCCCCCGATTTTTCCTCCAATATAAAACCCTGTTTAGCACTAGAAACCTATTTTTTGGTTGCAAACCAATCCAAAGCAAAGAAAAATATGCATAAGGCGATAAAATGGTATTGCAAGTCATCTAGTAAGACAAACCAGGTTATGGCTTCAAATACTAAAATATATATCATGTGAAGACATTTTGTAGACAACAAGATTTACATCCCAGCTCATTAGTATTCAGTGTCAATATTTGGCTCTACAAGTGTAACCACTGAAATAATTTATCCGTTCTTTTACCTTTTAACAGCACTTATCAGATTTGGAGTTAACAATATTGCATTTCATAGATGAACTACAAAAAAAACATTAATCAAAATGAAACAAAAAAGCTCACTGAGGAACAAAAAAATGACAATCCTTGACTTATATTTCAAATGCTTGGATTTTTCGTGAATGGAGGAAAATAAAACAAAACCCAAAAACAGAAAGAAAAAAAAACACTCCTTCAAACATAAGTGTGTAGATAGCAAGAAGCAATATTACAAACCATAGACTCTTCGCCTTCCCCCTCTACAGACTCTGACAGAAGAAAGAGAATGTTAGCCAAGTGCTTTTGTAGATATGACAATTGATGGGCCTCCTCATCAGCCTGTGATGGCATAAACCGACGTGTGTTGCTGCGGACAAGCTGCAATGAGAGCAAAGATTAAGCCCAAGTGCTCACATAAACTAAACAACTCCATTCATTAACTTCTAACAGAAAAATAAACCATAACAACTACAAATGTTCACAGACAAGGTGAAATCCATATTAAAGAGATACTTAGCAGAAGAAAAAAAGTGGGACAAGCAGGAATCATTATAGAAGATCCTGATGTTAAAAAGATATTAAAGTTAATTGAAATCATAAAATTTTAAAATCTCCCAAATAACATGTGTCAGCTGCACTAATCGCATTTGACAGACATCTTAAAGCAGTAGGCAGAATAAAATGACATTTCTGCTTTTTTCTTTCTACCTCCTAAAGAGTTGTTAAAAAGGGGAGGTTAAATAATTGAAACAACAATAAAAATTGATTAAAAATGAGTAGAAAACTAGAATGCAACAGTAAGTCAGTAACACCAGTGCTGATTAAAAATTAATAGCAAATACTTGTAATCAAGCATTTGATATTCCAAAACAATTGTATCGTATGTTCAACTTTAAGTAATTATGTTTTTTTGTATATGGCTTTTTTTCTAAGATGCAACATTTCTGTTTTACTTTTTGCCTTTAGCATAAAAATACAAGTAGCGAATTAACTAAATAAATGATAATTGAAATCTTCTCCCAAAAAAGGGAAAAATTATATTTACTTAAAATATAATATGTACTCCAAAATAATTGTTTAAATAAAAGAATAACCACGCATTTTTGGTATCGAAAAGTTAAAGACTAAACTTTTAATTCTTCAAAAATATTATTGGCTTTTGTTTCCTAAAAGACACGAGTAATAAGTGTAACGCCAAAAATAACTTCAATTATCAATAAGATTAACACAATTTTAAAATATATTCATCCAAATTGCCAAAACATAAGCAGAAGCATATGATTCTCTCCCAGATGCCAAGCAATAATCAATTTTTGGTGAATTTTATCAACCCCTACAACGAAGATGTTCATTTTCCTAAAAGTAGTCATTACTCTGGCGCTATTGTTAAAATGATGTTGAGATTATATGAATAGCAACCTAGCTTTAAACAATCACAAATCTATTTAAAGAGGGGAACCCCACATTTCATTAAGGAAGATGGCGAATTGATCAAAATCCCTACCTGCAAAGGCGAAAGGGCTGACAAGTAACCGTCGAACGCTGACGTGGAAGGCCAAACATCCGCAACCGCAACGGAATCCTTGTGCGAGCGAGGCAAAAGTCTCTTATAGGATTGAATGTACAAAAACAGGATGAGATCACGCAAATCAGCACCAATGGAGTCGACATCCTCGGGGCGGGCAGTAACAAGTGGGTCGGATTCAGAGTGGATAACCAAGGAGAGAGTATCGAGGATGAGACGTGCATGGTCGGATGAGATCTGAAGGGCGTCAGTGAGGGCCGCCAAGCCGACTCGGCGCGTTGTGGAGGATGAGAGGCTTTGCTTGAGAGGGGTTAGGGCTTGAACCGGGTCGATGAATACAAGTTTCTGGATGGGTAGGAGGCCGTGCTCGAAAGGCTCGCGTCGCGGGTGGAGGAGAATGGTCGGGCTCGTCGACGTCGATGGTACATTGGGATCGGTCATCGCTTTGATTGAGAGACAAGGAGAGAGGATTTCTAAAAAGGAAAGACGTGAGTTCTGTTTTGCAAATTTTCGAGAATGAGTGATGTTGTTTCAAGTGTTTAAGTGAGTACTGCGAGAGCCAAGAGTAGAGACTGGGGGTTCGGGGTTCCGTGCAGTGAGATCGGGTGTATACAAACAATTTATGTTGATTGATTTATTCTTTATATTTGCATATTTAATTAATTTAATCTAAATTTTAAATTTTTGATAAATTTAATTTTTATTTTATTTATTCTCCTATTTTAATATAAATATTGGCTAGTATGTTAAACTTGTCCCTGTAGTAAACTCAAATCAGTAATGTTGGCCTTATTAATTGTGCCCTCAAACCCATTTAATTTCATCAATTATGTCCCTTGACTATTATTGAATAATGAGACTGTTAGTCAATGCACATTTGACCGCCATGTCGCCCGTTATTGCCAGGTCACATGCCAAGTTGGACAGTGACTAAAGCAAATTAATGATGTGGCTTAACTGCTAACATTAATTTTTATTAATTTATTTTTTAAAAAATAAAAAAATAATCAACTTTTTTTAATCTATTTTTTGTTTGGTCATAGAATTCCTCTCCCCTTCAACTTGTTGAGATAATTTTTGAGAAGCCCGACGTAATTCTTGAAATCCAGCATCGTTACTGCCCACAATAGGTCGTCATTGTTTATAGTCTTCTTTTTCTCTCTCTAACCATTTTTAGAAGAGTTTTCGAAGACAGTATCGGACAACGAACTACCGATGGGACTGTTGGGTTTTTTTTCGATCATGGATATGATATTTAGTTATAGAAGTTGTGTTGAAGGGGGAAGATATTTAAAATGAAAGGATTGTTTATGGAATGAAACAAATTGGTTAAAGATCCTAAGGAATGACAGCCTGTATTTATAAGGTAATATATATATAAGGGAATTGAAGGAAATGTTGATAGAGACAAGGAAAAGGAAAGTTCAAAAGAAAGAAATCTTATTAGGTGTAACATCCTTGACTTGGATACTATATTTGGGCCTCAAACCCAACTAAAAATCATAAATTTTCTCAAATTGAATTTAGCCCAACAAGGTATTTCTCAAAAACATTTAAAGCCAACAATTGAAAATATAGATAAATAATCAAAATGGTACAAAGGAGCTCCCATTTATTTTAAAGCATTTGAACATTCGATTTAATTAATACAATTTCAAAAGTAAGAATTACAGACTTGATCATGTAAGGTCTTATGAATACATAGCCCACTAAACTCAAGTACCGTACTCTGAAAACCTCCATATGTTGGAATCATATACTAATAGTGTAACTCCATCGACCCGGTCTGGGCGAAAGACCGAACCGAACGAGTTACACGGGAAATATTGAAGTAAACCAGGAAGGTTTACCTCAATAAACGACCTTAATTTTTTTTCTTTTATCTTGTCTAGATGCATATCTGTAACGCCCCGGTTTTGGGCTCAGAAGTTTTGGCGTTGACCGGTTCGGTCAAAGTGCTGATCGAATATATAAGAGTGAATTTAGGAAAGCCTAGTTCGGGTTGCATTAAAAATATGGAAAAATATTCTAAAATCATCTTTTAATATATAAAAGTGAACTGTGAAATCAATTTTGGAAAATGAGGTTCAGAAGGTTGACATTTTGGGTAGTGACCAAAATGTAATTTTTTGAAAGTTGCGGGACAGTTTTATAAAGGATTGAAACTTTGAATCTTTAAGGAGCTATTATTCCAAAAAGGATTTCTCCAGATTTTTCTAAGATATTTTATGACTCAAATCTGATTTTAAAGATTATGAAAAGAGAGGGAAATCATTTTAACCAATTTTCAACTAACTTTCTATTTTCTCTCAAATTCTCTTTTCTCTCATTTTCTCTCTACCCAAACAAGATTTCCTCAGATTTCTTTCTCTGATTTTGACCTCTTAATCTCTCATTTCAATTCTCATTTGATTCCTAATCATCTCATCATCAAAACCTCACAATTTACAAGTTGATTCATCAAGCATTTTGGCTCTAAAATGGAGAAATTCAAGTTTGGAGGTAAGAACGTCCTTCTCCTCTAAACTATCAGTTCTTTACTGAAATTCCTAAGTTCTCAATCCTTGATTCATGTTTTATTAAAGGCTTTTCAATTGAGATCTTGATTTTTGGCTAAAATGCAAGATTTGGTGATTTTGGTGAAATTTTCGTGTGATCTGTTTAAGCAGGGTTTTGAGGTGTTAAATTGATGTTAAATGAATGCTAAAATGATTAGAAGTTGAGGTTTAATCAATGCAATCCCGGATAGGTTGAATTTCCTAAGTTTGGCTTGAGTTTTTGGTTGTTTTTGGAGTGTAATTGGTGATCTGTTATACCTGGAGGTATAAGGACGTGGTTGTGATCATTTTGTATGTTATTTGATGTATAAAAATGGTTAGAAGTGATGGATCTTGGCTGGGTTAAGTTTTGGAAGTGTTTGGAGATGATTTCGGTTGTGTTTGGTAGCCAAATTGCTAGTTTTGTGATGAGCAGCGAGTTGTGTTGATGTTGCTGGTGTTTTAATGCATGTGGATGCATTAATGTTCTGTTTTTATGTGCTTGAAATAGGGGAGGTTGATCCTTGAGCTTTGGAGGTGTTTTCGGAAGGTTTCGGAAGCTTGGAAAGCTTGTTGGCTAGGCTTGTTTGGTAATCGGTGAGTGAAGTTGGGATTTCAGCTTTTGAAACATGGTTTGAAGGTCTTTGGGAGCTTAGTTTAAGTCTAAACAACTTTGCTAAGCTCAAGAGTAAGTGAAGAGGTTTTTGCTCTTGGATTGTGTATGATTTGGTTTTAAAATCAATTGTGGTTGATGATTGATGTGCATGTGTTATTGCATGGTTTAATTCTGTTTTGTAAGCATGTTTTAGCATGGTTTAATGCTGGTTTTGAAAGTCAATTGAAAAGGATGCTCAAGGTAAGAGATCCTTGGTTAAGTTTATGGAAATTGTGATTTTGATGCATAGTGATGCATGTTGTTCATTGGCTTTGTATGATGCTTAAAAACAGTGAGTTGATGATGTTTAATGATGATAATTGTACCTTTTGCATATTGTTTATGCATGTGAATCATTGAGCTAATGATGTGGTGGTTTTGCATTATGTGTATGCATGTGAATCATTGAGCTAATGATGTGATGACCTTGCATTGTGTTTATGCATGTGGAACATTGGATATTATGGTAAGATGGTTATGTTGGCAAGAGATGTGAATGGTTCTTGGTTCGTTGATCGGGTATAATTAGCCGGCTATAGGATTGGGTGCACCGTGAATAAAGTCGCCTTGAAGGCGGAGTGGTCAAGTGTGGACCGGTTAGACTCCCCTCAAGTATTCCTAACGAGATGAGGTCATAGTGGAGGTTGTTGCCCACTCGAGGACCTGAGTTGTTAAGGTCATAATGGAGGTTGTTGCCCATTCGAGGACCTTGGTTAAGTAAAGGTTATAAGGTGGTTAAAAGTCCTTATGTGAGAACCTTGTACTTGTTAAGATCACAATGGCAATGGTTAAGTCCATGTGTGGATCTTGTGTGTGATGTCCCGGATCTCGTTAGATGATGTCTACAACTACCAATCGGTTATGCAAAGGTTGTATGGTGGTTGAAAGTCCATACGGGAAGACCTTGTGCATGTCAAGGGTGTATGGTGGTTGAAAGTCCATACATGGTAACCTTGAGGAAAAGCTAAGGTTGTATGGTGTTTAAAAGTCCATACATGGGAACCTTAGGTTGTTAAGGTCAAATGGAGGTTGTTGCCCATTTGGAAGACCTTGGATTGGGTAGTGTGTAGGAAGCGTTGGGACACGCTTGTAATCCGCGTATCCGATCGAATCGATAAGTTGGAAAGTGAATGTGGTTGATCACTTGGATGCCAATGTAATGTTCTTGATCATAGTGAAGCATGAGATGCTTGAAATGATGCATGGTTGCATATGAAGCATGAGATGCTTGAAATGATGCATAGTTGCATGTGAAGCATGGGATTGCTTGAAATGATGCATGGTTGCATGTGAAGCATGAGATGCTTGAATTGATGCATGGTTGCATGAGAAGCATGAGATGCTTGGTAAGATGCATTGTTGCATGAAATGTGTATAATGCTAGTGAAAGCATGTTACTTGTATGTTGAACAAGTGTTGGTTATCATTTGATAAATGATGCATGAGAGCATGGATTACCTATGATGCATTGAAGTCATGTATGACTTGTTGTTAAAGGCATTTGATGATGATGTTATGGTTTTATGTGGCCTTGTTTAAATGCATGAAATGGTTTGATTGAACTATGGTTTTAAATGGTTTCTTGCTTGATGTGGTTTTCAAGTTAAAGAAAGGTATGTTGTGGAAAGGATGTGTTTTCCATGGTTTTGTTTAAGCTTGGCATATGGTGTTTATGCATGTTTTGAGCTTGATGTTGAAAGAGTTTTCGAACATGGTTTTGGAAAGCAAATCGGGTTGGTTTTAAAGTGTTTTAAAGACCCGCTGCATTGATGGTGTTTTGGTTTTGAGCATTCCTCACTAAGCATTATGTGCTTACGCTCCTTTTTGTCCATCAATGCAGATTCTTGAAGTTTGGACAGCAAGGAGCAAGGGATTCAAGGTGGACTCCAATGGAGATGTATGTCTCGGTGAATAGCTATAGTTAATAAGGGCAATGGGGTAGAATCTCTCGGGTTTATGTGTATGTGATCGTTATGTTGATCATGAATGTTTAAATGCTGTTGTTAATGTTGTTGAAACATGAATTGGCTTAATTGAGGTTGAATTGAAAGGTTTGTGCTTAAATGGTTGCTTGTGTAGGAAGCATGCCTATAGATTTGGGGCTTTCCGTATGTGATGGTTATTTGTTGAATTGTTGATGCAAGTATGTCTCTTTTATGTTGAATTGCACGTTGGCAAAGTTTGATGGCTTTTGGAGCATGTTTGATTGATCAATTGTGTGTTTGAGTGAGCAAAATGCAACATTCTGGGCTAGGCGTTTCGGAACAGGCAACACCGTTTCGGAACGGGTGCCCTGCATGAACCCAGGCGTCCGAAACGGGTGTCACCGTTCCGAAACGGAAAGCATTCTGCCAGACCCCTGTTGCGGAACGCGTTGCGGAACGGCCCGTGTTTCGGAACGGCCTTGGCCTGTTTCGGAACGGGTGACCGTTGGGGACTGACATGGGCGGTTAAATGTTTCAAAATGTTTGCATTTTGGTCCTGAATCTTGTTTGTGCAATTGTATGAGTTCGGGATGTCCGTTTGAGCTGAAATTTGGCAGAGAAGCATGAAACATGATTAATTTCAAGTTGGTAACTTAAAATCTGGTTAAGTCCTTAAAGTTTTCAGAAATTACAATTTGGTCCCTAAAGTTGTAATTTGTTCAATTTGGGTCCCTGTTTGATCTCTGATGTTTGTGATCTTTGAGTATGGTGTTTGTGTGATCACATCTAAGGTTAATGTGCATCTAGACAAGATTAAAAAGAAAAAAAGGGTCGTTAATCAAGGTTGACTTTCGGGTTGACTTTGGTTTTCCCCGTGTAATCTTCGTAGTTCGGGTCAACCGTCCAGACCGGGCTACGAGGGTTACAATATCATTAGCCTAAGCGTTAAGACTCACAACAGAACAATTTACTTACAAGAACCTATTCAATTTTAAAGTGACCAATGTTTAATTAGTCACATTACATGCCATTGTGTCGAGCATTAGCTCAAAACGATTATTCGAGCTCATTTAATTGCATCCACAACATACAAGGACTGAAACGTAAAGAAACAAAAACTTCAAAAGATTCCAATAACCAACTTAATAGCAGGGTGTTTCGGAACAAAGAGTCCTGTATCAAAACACCTTATTTCAAAACAGGAATAGCTGATTAAGACCATAATAGCTCCCTAAAGATTCTAAGTTTTGGTCCTCTTTTAAAACAATCCTTTAAAAATAGTTTTACATTTTTAAAAATTAGTCACCAAACCGAAATGTCCATCTTTCAAAAGTCATTTTCTAAAATTGGCTTTCTTTATATATTTTTTAGAGGATTTTAGGAATTTTTCTCATAATTTTATCACATCCCAAACCATGTTTTCCCTGAACCACTCCCGAACTAACCCAGATCTCTAGTCTAAGTTCTACGAACCCTAAACCACCTTTAAAGCTCCTAGTCCCAGAACCTGGGCGTTACAATTCTCCCCCACTTAGGAAATTTCATCCTCAAAATTTTACCTAGAGGAAAAAGGTGTAGAAACTGCTTCAATATGTCCACCTTGCTTTCCCACGTGGCCTCTTCAACTCCTTGATGTCGCCACAACACCTTTACAAGCTCAATCGTTTTGACATGAAGAACTTTGCTACTAGAATCAAGAATCTCAACAGGTTCCTCATCATAAGACAAGTCCGGTCGCAACTCAATTTCCTCAACTGGCATAACATGCGACGGATCTGACCTATACCTCCGCAACATCAAAACATGAAACACATAATGTATTTTATCCAACTCAGGAGGCAACCTCAACCGACACGCTCCACAAATTCGTAGGTCCAATAAACCTTGGACTAAGCTTCCCCTTACGTCCAAACCTCATCGCCATCTTCCAAGGCGATACTTTTGAAAAACATGCGATCACCAACCGCAAACTCAATCTCCCTACGTTTGAAATCCGCGTAGGACTTTTGATGATCTGAAGCCACCTTCAACCGATCACAAAGAAGTTTTACCTTATAACACCTCAAAATCCAGTCTAGTCAGAATTGGGTTCTGGTGATCGGAAATCTCACATCGATAGAGTCTAAGTATTGTATCGACTTATGAATTACTTGATATTGGACTCTAATTGAGTTAACTTTTGAGTACGAGTCTTATTGAATTCGTTAAAAGCTTTTTAGTGACTAAATTATAATTATTGAAAAGTTTGAGGGAAAAACTATAGAGAATTGAGTGTTGAGGGATTAACCTTGCGATTAGCCCCTCCTCAATTAAAATCCCACTTACGTGGGATGATCTTGTTGCTTTCCTTCAGTTGAAGAAAAAGCCTTAGTGATAAAAATATAGGCATAAAGGGTAGGAAAGCTTACCCGAGACTTGTGGAAGCAAGCATCTCAAATTAGCCATTATCTTCTTCTTCTCCAAAGCAAGCACATCTATTGGAGAGCAAGCTTTAGCTTAGCTTTTCTTCAGTTTATTGATATCGAATCATTGCTATAATTCGGGTAAGCAATATTTCTCAATCAATCATTGGATTCCATGGACATATCAAGTTTAATTTCAAGCTAGGATTTTGACCATCCAAGGATAATCCATCATTGTTGTTTATACTAAATCCGGATATCAATTTTGGTGTCGTTATATTGATTTTGATATCATAATATCAATCCTAATAAACTCCTATTGATTTTCTAGCTCAAGAAGTGGAAAGAGAGGTTTCGCCATCTCTATCGAAAGCTAGAAACAAGGACGTTGTCATCCGAGAGTCGTAAGAGCATCAGATATCAAGGTGAGTGTAGTCAGAGTCTCGAGATTGGGCGAGGAGCCTTCTCGAATCCATTATTGTTGATTTTGTAACGCCCCGGTTTTGGGCTTGGAAGTTTTGGGCGTTGACCGGTTCGGTCAAAGTGCTGATCGAATATATAAGAGTGAATTTAGGAAAGCCTAGTTCGGGTTGCATTAAAAATATGGAAAAATGTTCTAAAATCATCTTTTAATATATATATAAGTGAACTGTGAAATCAATTTTGGAAAATGAGGTTCGGAAGGTTGACATTTTGGCTAGTGACCAAAATGTAATTTTTGAAAGTTTGGTGACTGTTTTATAAAGGATTGAAACTTTGAATCTTTAAGGAGCTATTATTCCAAAAAGAGTTTCTCCAGATTTTTCTAAGATATTTTAAGGCTTTATTCTGATTTTAAAGATTATGAAAGTGGAGGGAAATCATTTTTACCATTTCTTAACTAACTTTCCATTTTCTCTCAATTTTCCTTTTCTCTCATTTTCTCTCAACCCAAACACAATTCTCCAGATTTCCTTCTCTGATTTTGGCATCTAAATCTCTCATTTCAACTCTCATTTGATTCCTAATCATCTCATCAACAAAACCTCTCAATTTGCAAGTTGTTTCATCAAGCTTTTTGGCTCTAAAAAGGAGAAATTCAAGTTTGGAGGTAAGAACGTCCTTCTCCTCTAAACTATCAGTTCTTTACTGAAATTCCTAAGTTCTCAATCCTTGATTTATGATTTGTTAAAGGCTTTTCAATTGAGATCTTGATTTTTGGCTTAAAATGCAAGATTTGGTGATTTTGGTGAAATTTTCGTGTGATCTGTTTGGGCAGTGTTTTGGAGTGTCAAAATGATGTTAAATGAATGCTAAATTGATTAGAAGTTGAGGTTTAATCAATGCAATCCCGGATAGGTTGAATTTCCTAAGTTTGGCTTGAGTTTTTGGTTGTTTTTTTGGAGTGTTTTTGGTGATCTGTTATACCTGGAGGTATAAGGACGTGTTTGTGATCATTTTGGATGTTAATTGATGTATAAAAATGGTTAGAAGATATGGATCTTGGCTGGGTTAAGTTTTGGAAGTGTTTGGAGGTGATTTCGGTTGTGTTTGGTAGCCGAATTGTTGGATTTGTGATGAGCAGCGAGTTGAGTCTTGTTGCTGGTGTTCTTAATGCATAATGATGCATTAATGTTCTGTTTTTGTGTGCTTGAATCAGGGGAGTTTGATCCGTGAGCTTTAGAGGTGTTGCGGAAGGTTTCGGATGCTTGGAAGGCTTGTTGGCTAGCCTTGTTTTGGTTATCGGCGAGTGAAGTTGGGATTTCAGCTTTTAAACCAAGGTTTGAAGGTTTTTGGGAGCTTAGTGTAAGTCTAAACAACTTTGCTAAGCTCAAGAGTAAGTGAATGGATTTTTGCTCTTGAATTGTGTTGTGATTTGGTTTTAAAAGCAAATGTGGTTGATGATTGAAATGCATGTGTTTTGCATGGTTTAATTCTGTTTTGTAAGCATATTTTAGCATGGTTTAAAGCTGGTTTTGGAAGCCGTATGTGAAGGATGCTCAAGGTAAGAGATCCTTGGTTTTTATACATTGAAAATGTGGTTTTGATGCATGGTGTTGCATGGTGTTTCATGGCTTTGTGTAATGCTTTAAAACAGTGAATTGATGATGATAAATGATGGTTTTGCATATTGGTTATGCATGTGAAACATTGGACTAATGTGGTAAGATGGTTATATTGGCAAGTGATGTAAGTGGTTCTTGGTTCGTTGATCGGATATAGTTAGCCGGCTATAGGATTGGGTGCACCGTGAATTAAGTCGCCTTGGAGGTGGAGTGGTCAAGAGTGGACCGGGAAACTCCCTTCAAGTATCCTAACGAGATGATTGAGGTCATAATGGAGGTGTTGCCCATTCGAGGACCTTGGTTGAGCAAAGGTTATATGGTGGTTAAAAGTCCATATGTGGGAACCTTGTGCTTGTTGAGATCACAATGGCAGTGTTAAGTCCATGTGTGGATCTTGTGTAGGGTGTCCCGGATCTCGTTAGTGATGTTCTACAACTACCAATCGGTGAATGCAAAGGTTGTATGGTGTTTGAAAGTCCATACATGGGAATCTTGTGCATGTCAAGGTTGTATGGTGGTTAAAAGTCCATACATGGGAACCTTGGGGAAAAGCTAAGGTTGTATGGTGTTTAAAAGTCCATACATGGGAACCTTAGGATGTTGAGGTCAAATGGTGGTTAAAAGTCCATTTGGGAGACCTTGGATTGGTAGGGTGTAGGGAGCGTAGGGACAACGCTCGGAATCCGTGTATCCGATTGGATGTTGAGTTGAAAGGTGGATGTGGTTGATCACTTGAAGGCCAATATGATATTCTTGATTGTAAAGAAGCATGGGATGCTTGAAATGATGCATAATTGCATGTGAGGCATGAGATGCTTGGAAAAGATGCATAGTTGCATGTAAAGTGTATAATGCTTGTGAATGCATGTTTACTTGTTAAGTTGAACAAGTGTTGATTATCATTTGGTAAATGATGCATGTGAGCATGAAATATCTTTATTGCATTGGAGTCTTGTAAGACTTGTTTTTAAAGGCATGTGAAGATGATGTTATGGTTCTTATGTTGCCTTGGTTAAATGCATGTGATGGATTATTTGAGTTATGGTTTTAAAAAGGTTTCTTGCTTGAAATGGCTTTCAAGTTTAAGAAAGGTATGTTGTGAAATGGGAGTGTTTTCCATGGTTTTGTTTTAAGCTTTGCATAAGGTGTTTATGCATGGATTGGCTAAATGGTTGTTTTTTTTTGTGAGTTGTTCTTTGAAAAGGTTTTCTTAGCCTGCTAAGCTAAGGGTTGGTTTTCATGTATGTGCAATGCATGGTTTTGAGCTTGATGTTGAAAAGGGTTTCCAAACATGGCTTTGGTAAACAAATCGGGTTTGTTTTAAAAGTGTTTAATGACCCGCTGCATTGATGGTGTTTTGGTTTTGAGCATTCCTCACTAAGCATTATGTGCTTACGCTCCTTTTTTGTCTATCAATGCAGATTCTTGAAGTTTGGACAGCAAGGAGCAAGGGATTCAAGGTGGACTCCAATGGAGATGTATGTCTCGGTGAATAGCTATAGTTAATAAAGGCAATGGGGTAGAATCTCTCGGGTTTATGTGTATGTGATCGTATATGTTTGATCAAGAATGTTTTAATGTTGTTGCTAATGTTGTTGGAACATGAATTGGCTTAAATGAGATTGATTTGGAAGGTTTGTGCCTAAATGGTTGCTTGTGTAGGAAGCATGCCTATAGATTTGGGGCTTTTCTTAAATGTTGTGTTTCTGTTGAATTGTTGATGCAAGTATGTCTCATTTATGTTGAATTGCATGTTGGTAAAGTTTGGTGGCTTTTGGAGCATGATTGGATGGTCAATGATGTGTTTGAGTGAGCAAAATGCAGCAATCTGGGCTAGGCGTTTCGGAACAGATGACACCGTTTCGGAACGGGTGCCCTGCATGAACCCAGGCGTCCGAAACGGGTGCCACCGTTCCGGAACGGTTTGGCTACTGCCAGTCCCCCGTTGCGGTACGCGTTGCGGAAGGCCCCGTGTTTCGAAACGGGCTCTGCCTGTTTCGGAACGGGTGACCGTTGGGGGCTGACACGGGCGGTTAAATGTTTCAGAATGTTTGCATTTTGGTCCTGAAACTTGTTTGTGCAATTGTATGAGTTTGGGATGTCCGTTTGAGCTGAAATTTGGCAGAGAAGCATGAAACATGATTAATTTTAAGTTGGTAACTTAAAATCTGGTTAAGTCCTTAAAGTTTTCAGAATTTTCAATTTGGTCCCTGAAGTTGTAGATTGTTCAATTGGGTCCCTGTTTGATCTCTGATGTTTGTGATCCTTGAGTAGGATGTTCGTGTGATCACATCTAAGGTTAATGTGCATCTAGACAAGATTAAAAAAAAGGGTCGTTAATCAAGGTTGACTTTCGGGTTGACTTTGGTTTTCCCCGTGTGACTTTCTTAATTCGGGTCAACCGTCCGGGCCGGGTTAAGGGGGTTACAGATTTCGTTTAAATAACTAACATTTCTTTTAAGGAAGTAGCTTCAGATTGTTAAACCGAACTATTGGCAAGCATCAGACACAATTGGCATGCAATATAGTTCATAAGCTCAGTATACGAATGAACTATGGTCCTAAGGCTATGACCTATATTGATTTGGCGAGGCGTAGGAATTCGCGTATCCACTACCTTGATTTAATCCAAGGGTTAATAAAGAATTTGATATATTAAACATTGTATGTTGAAACATGATATTGGCATCGATAAGCATGAGAACATGTTCATGCATCACTCATTGATATTTACATTGTGACTACCTCACTAGGCTTTGTATGCCTAAAGTGTCTCATCTCATGCATTTTAGGTTAAGGAATCAACCGTAGTAGAAGATCAAAAAAGTCGAGGTAAGACAAGTCACTGCAAGCCATAAGTAATGTATTTTGACATTATGAACTCCTATGAGGGTGGCAAAGTAGTTGAACTAGTCTCTTATGCCTATTTTGTTATTTCTATTATGTGTATAAGTTGAAAAGATGTTAAAGGCCTAAATATGACTTTTGGTTTGGTTAAAAATTGGCAAAAATGGCATATTTGGCTCACATAGGTGAAAACCTAGTAAACATATTCGAATGATCATAAAATTTGGCACACCAATAGTTTATAGCATTGAAACATTGTGTCTAAAGTTTCATTGCATTTGAACACCGTTTGGTAGGTTAATTCGATTAAAAACCAGTAAAAACTTGTCATTACAAGTCAGGCCGTATCGATACGGGGTAATGGCGTATCGATACGGTTAAGCATAATTTAACCCAAGGAACATGGCGTATCGATATGTGTAGAACTAATGTTTTGATATAATAATTGAAAAATATTTTTGGACTCATTTAAAAAGAATTCAAAACCATTTCCAAAGTCCAAATAACTTGAAACTATGTTTAGGAATGTTTTTAAAAGGGTTTAATATGTTTTCAAAAGCCAAACTACACAAAATCGTCCAGGTGTTTCGAAACACCTAAGAGTGTTTCGATACGGGGGATTCCAGTAGCAAAAACGTTTCGATATGGGTATCGAAACAGGCCTTCCCTGGATGTGAATTTTGCCCAGCATTTTGAAACGGGCTATGTTGTTTCGATATGCCTACGTGGCTTCGACCACAACGGTCATAAACCCCAACGGCTATTTTCCAACTAACTTTTAAATGCAGAGAGTTTCAATACGGTGCTTAGCGTTTCGATACGGCCAAGGGTGTTCCGAAACGGGTGCTCATCAGACTGCAACGACTCTTTCTACTTAAAGAGCGTATCGAAACGACTTCGAGCGTTTCGATACGGGTAGCAACAGAACTGTATTTATGGTGGGAAATAAAGTCCTCAACGGCTCCAATTCAACCCAACGGCTAGTAATGACTATAAACTCATCAAGGAGTATAAAAGGGACCTCCAAACATCAAGATATGGTTAATGCTTCAATTGTCAATCAACAAATGATCAAGAAATTGTCTTAGAGCTAAATTGTCATTTCTTTGTATAGACAAACACTAGTGAGCCAAAATTGTCAAATTTGCTCAAGTGTTTTAGGTTTTGGGTGAATGCTTTAATTGTGCAAACAAACACCTATTAGAGGGATTTGTGTTTGCTTTTCTTATCTCTTGTAATGAGGGTTTGGGTAGAAAGCTTGATCGGTGTATAAGCTTGATCGGTGTATAAGAGTTTCCTCCTAAGCCTAGAAAAGGGGATGAATCAATAGTGGATTGATTGGAAATCCTTAGTGAGAAGCTAAGGTAGTGGATGTAGACATTGGTTAGAAGGTTGAACCACTTTAAAATCATTGTGTCATTTACATTTAAGCTTCCACACCTCATCCACCAAAAAATCCACCTCTCCACCACTTGGTGAGCAACATCGGTTGAACGAATTTTCATTTGTTAAATGCATGAGTGTAAAGTGTCCATAAGTTTTATATGTTGTGCACATTCCATCTCATATCATTGATGTTTTTAAGTACATTTTAGGCATAATTAGGTTCATACATTGCATTTTGCAGTATTCTTTACTTTGTCATGCTTTTTATTGATTATCTCTTATTTGGTAAGGAAAAGATATTATTTTAGTTTCAGGTACTAGAAGCTGGTAGAAGGAGAGAGGAGCTGATGCTGAGGCAGCAGACCAAAGCACTGTACTGACGCAAGTCCAGACACAGATAGCCGATGCCGAGTAGCTGCCGCCGCCATATCTGCCGCCCAGACAACAAGCTGAAGAATTAGAAAACTAGAGTGCGATTTGTAGAGCAGAAAATCCTGATTCTAACGATTCCATCAACTTTATTTTCCGATGCCTGTAGCAGCGGACAGAGCCGCCGAAGAAGGGGAACGAAGATAACTTGCGATACAAGGCAACGTGAACGAGTCCACATTCAACTCAAAGAAGTCAGAATTAAAGGTTGCATTTAATGCAAAAGCTACTTTGAAGACTTCTACTCCAAGGAGGACTTGACCTAGCTAATGCCTATATATACTTGACATATTTTGTAATTCGAGACAACTTAGGTTTTCCTTAGGCATAGTTTAGGTTTTCTTTCCGCCAATTATGTTCTAAATTCTCTTTTGGGTTGGGTTATGTTGTAAACTAGTGTGAGAACGGTTGTTTAGGAATTAAGTTTGTTTTTGCAATAAAACTTCAAGGTTTGCTTATTCCATGTTCTTCATAGTTTTCAATTAAGTTCGAAAGATTAGTTGTTTACTATCCATTTGTTCGGTATCGAGAGAGTCGAACTCACGAAAGGAGTAAGTACGGTCCTCACTCTAATCAAGTGTTGATCAACCCAGCCTAGACATAGGTTTTAAGGCGGCTAAAGAAGGACGAACCAACATTTTTGTCTTTGCAAGATTCACGCAGCGATGAGTATTATCTGCAGTGGGCAACAACAACATTCTTACTTAGACATAAGCATGATCACCGCTGAAGCGTTCTGCCGAGCCTTGAAGGTCTGCCGAGTTTGTTGTCGAGCCATACATCTGTTCCACTACCGAGGCAGCGAAAGCATGTAAGCAGCCAATCTGCCATCTCCCGCCGAGGTAGCAAAGTCTGGCAGCGCAAAGAAACTTATCCTATCCAATGTAGTTTCGCACTACTCAGCAGCATAACCTGACTCATTCCATCAATCTAATATCTTCTCTTTATTTACTTGTGTTTTCTTTATAAACAAACTAAATTTATTTGTGCATTTAATTTTCCTTTGTGCAGGAATTACGATTCGAGTGGAGCTGTCCAATCCCCGTGGGAGACGATATCTTATACACTATAACTTGGCAGGAGTGTGCACTTGCGCTCATAAATAGAGAACACCCAAACGCTCTACAAGTTTTTGGCGCTATTATCGGGGATTGTCAACAGTAAAATTCGTGTTTATATTTATGCACCTTTATTTTTATTTTTATTTGCATTTAAATTTTAGTTTTTATTTTTCTATTATAAAAAAAGAATTTTACATTTTTCTTTGCTAGTGAATGGCCATAGCAAATCCAAAGGGCGAAATCGTTTACATAGACGAGATCGAACGAAGAGCAAGGAGACTTAAGAAGGAAGTCAGAGAAGCCATCGGGAAAGCCAAGGAAGAGGGAAAAGCAAAGGCAATCATGAACGACATAGACGACAACCTTGCCAACGATGCTCGGAATGGCAGGGATGGGTAGCAAGATCTGGCGCGCAGAGAGCAGCAGCAAGTTCCACCTAGGCAACAACCCCCAATTCTGCCCAGACAACCACATTATGTTCGAACCACTAGGGACTACTTGGAGCATGACTTCAGAGGGTTTGACCCTATCGTGACAGAGCCTGAAATCGAATAAGATCACTTTGAATTAAAGCTCGTGATGTTCAATATGATCAATACCTTGGGGCAATTTAGAGGGATTGCCATAGAAGACGTTCGGCGGCACTTGAGAGGATTCCTGGACATATACAGAGCTTTTAAAATACACGGAGTCCACCAAGATGTGCTAAGGCTGAGGTTATTCCCCTATTCACTGAGGGATAGGGCAAAGTAGTGGTTGAACAACCAACTGATAGGGTTATTCAATACATGGATAGAGTTGTGCAAGGACTTCTTGGATCGTTTCAGCCAATCTAACATCACAAACAGATTGAGAAACGAGATCACAACTTTCCGACAAGGGGATGACGAGCCAATGTATGAAGCATGGGAACAGTACCAACAGATGCTTAGTAACTGGCCGTTTCATGGTTTTTCGGCTTGGACGCAGGTGTCGATGTTTTATAATAGGGTGAACTACCCAACTCGAATAATGCTCGATGTGTCCGCCAACAGAATCATCCTCGACCGACCACCAGAGGAGGCACTGCGGATCCTGAACTAAGCCGCCAAAATGACTATAAGTTCCCAACAACCCGCCGAGGTGGCATTAGGCAGCCAGCAGCTGTGAACGAAGTGGAAGCCTCAGAATCTGTTAATGCCCACCTTGACAAACTGACAGAGCTGGTTATGAGCATGGCCAAAAGAAAGACATAGGAGGCCAAAGCTGTTGAGCCTTTTTGTGAAGAATGTGGGGGCAACCATGATTCCTCTGAATGTAGTGAATCTGTCAACTTCATGGGAACCTATGAGAGGAAAAACCCTGGCTGGAAAAAGCATCCTAACCTCTCCTGGATTTATCCAAACACATCTGCCAATCCAACTCAGCAACAAGGAGGATACCAACAGAACCTGTCAAGGCAGCCGCCTCAGCAGGAATAAAATATGAACACTAATTCATTAGAATCTACCTTGCATACTTTTATATCCTGTACTAATGATTTTATTGTTCCTACGATTAAATTTATTAACAAAATTGAATCTTTTATGGACATGACTGAAATTAGAATGAATAACCAGGAGGCATCAATAAAGAATCTGGAGACCCAGTTCGAAAGGTTTGCCTAGATTGTTAACACTAGGCCAATGGGTGGATTACCTAGTGATACTGAAACCACGAAAGAGAAATCCTGTGAGCAGTGCAAAGCTATAACAACTAGAAGTGGGATAACACTAAAAGAGCCATCAAATCCTGTTGCGAGAGGAACAACACTTCCAAACCAGTTCAAGCCGCCAGACACCCTGTCGCGGCAGCACCTGAGAAAGGCAACGCAGAACCAAAATAAGGGTCGGCAGATGACACTATGAATGACAAGACAGACTCTGAACCAATTACTGCTACCTAGTATAAGATTCTCCCCAAGGCAAAAATTGTAGACACTACACCTTCACCACAATTCCCACAATGATTGAAAAAATAGAAACAAGACATGCAGTTCAGAAAATTCATGGATGTTCTGAAGCAAGTAAAAATCAATCTTCCACTGGTAGAGTTGATCGAACAGATGCCCGACTATGCTAAGTTCCTAAAGGATATGGTATCCAAAAGATCAAGGATCGAGGAATTTGAAACAGTGGTAGTAACAGAAGGATGCATGGCAATGTTGCACAATAAGGCACCGCCCAAATAGAAAGACCCAGGCAGCTTCATAATTCCTTGTAAAATAGGCAGCAACCACTCCGTACGAGCCCTATGTGACCTAGGGGCAAGCATCAACTTAATGCCCTAGTCTATTTTCCAGAAACTGGGGATAGGAGATGCTCTCCCAACGACAGTAATGCTACAGCTAGCTGACAGAACATATGTACAACCAGAAGGAAAAATTGAAGACATCCTGGTGAAGGTGGATAAATTCATTTTCCCTGCCGACTTCCTGGTACTAGATTGTGAAGCAGATGAAAGGGTGCCGATAATCCTAGGGTGACCATCCCTAGCTACATGCAAAATGTTGATCGATATTGAAAAAGGTGAACTTACAATGAGGGTCAACGATCAGCAAGTATAGTTGAACGTCTTCCAAACCATGAGACATGCTAACGATCCGGAAGAATGACAACTAATGGAGGCCAAGTAAGTATTTCGAACCACTGAATTATACAGAAAAAGGTGGCAAAATGTTCAAATCATCCATTAAACAACCTCCTACTCTTGAATTAAAAGCCTTACATGCACAACTCAAGTATGTTTACTTGGGACCAAATGATACACTGCCTGTAATAATTTCCTCCAAGTTGCAGCCTACATAGGAACAGAAACTGATCACACTGTTTCGGCAGCACAAGAAGGAAATAGGCTGGACCATTGCAGATATAAAAGGGATAAGCCCGACAATCTGCATGCACAAAATCCAACTCGAACAGAATCGAATGCCAACTGTTGATGCCCAGGGGAGATTAAACGATACCATGAGAGAAGTTGTCAAAAAGGAGATCATCAAATGGTTAGATGCTGGTATCATATATCCTATCTCTAACAGCAAATGGGTAAGCCCGGTACAATGTGTACCAAAGAAAGGTGGCATAATTGTGGTAAGCAATGACAATAATGAGTTAATTCCAACTAGAACAGTAACTGGTTGGAGAATATGCATGGATTATCGCAAGTTAAATAAAGAAACTAAAAAGGATCCTTTCCCATTACCTTTTATTGATCAAATGCTTGACCACCTTCCTAGCAAACCTTTCTATTTTTTTTGGATGGATATTCAAGTTATAACAAGAATTCCATTGCACCGGAAGGCCAGGCCAAAACAACATTCACATGCCCATATGGCATCTACGCCTTTCGAAGAATGCCATTCGAATTATGCAACACCCCTGCCACATTCCAGCGCTGCATGATGGCTATTTTCTCTGACATGATAGAAGACTTCATGGAGATATTTATGGACGACTTCTCTGTCTTCGGTAGAAGCTTTGACAGTTGCCTCAACAACCTCGAGAAAGTACTCACCAGATGCGAGGAAACAGACCTAGTACTCAATTGGGAAAAATGCCACTTTATGGTTGATGAAGGCATAGTTCTGGGGCATAAAATCTCTACACAAGGAATAGAAGTAGACAAGGCTAAGATCGAAATAATCGCCAACTTGCCGCCGCCGACCTCTGTCAAGGGCATTCGGAGTTTCTTAGGACATGCAGGTTTTTATCGTTGATTTATTGAAAAATTTTCTAAAATTTCTAAACCATTGAGTACCTTGCTAGAACAGAACAAACCATTCAACTTCTACGAAGCATGCCTGAAAGCATTCAAATCCCTAAAAGAGAAGCTCCTGACAGCACATGTGGTAGTTCCCCATGATTGGAGCCAGCCTTTTGAGCTAATGTGTGACGCTAGCAATACTGTCGTCGGAGCCGCCCTAGGACAACGCGGGGTTAAAATATTCCATGTCATCTACTATGCCAGCAAAACACTGAATCTTGCCCAGATCAACTACACCACTACAGAGAAAGAATTATTGGCAGTAGTGTTCGCCTTCGATAAGTTCCGGCCCTATCTAATTGGAACAAAGGTTATAGTCCACACATATCATTCCACCTTGAGGTACCTGTTCGCAAAGAAGGATGCAAAACCTTGCTTGATTCGTTGGATCCTGCTGCTTCAAGAGTTTGATATAGAAATCCGAGACAGAAAGGGCACAGAAAATCAAGTGGCAGACCATTTATCTAGGCTTGAGAATGGACAAGGAAAGACATCCACCAGCAAAATCTAGGATGCATTCCGTAATGAACAGTTGTTACTAGCCTCCGCTCTGGTAGCTACCCTAGAATCTGAAGGCATCTCACTTACTACCCATGCAGAGGTCGCGGTAGCAACATCAACAGCCACACCCTGGTATGCAGACATTGTAAATTACTTGGTAACTGGAGTTTTAACTTATGAACTTAACTTCAAAGGAAAGAAACGATTCCAATATGATGCTAATGATTACTTTTGGGACGAGCCTTTCTTGTTTAAAAACTATGCAGATCAAGTCATTAGACGGTGTGTCCCAGAGGATGAACAACAAGCCATACTATCCTAGTGCCACGCGGCACCTTATGAAGGTCATTTCAGACGGCAGCACACGGCAGCGAAAGTACTTCAATCAGGTTTTTTCTGGCCAACATTGCATAAAGATCCCCAAGCCTTCTACAAACAGTGTGACAAATGCCAAAGAACAGGAAACATATTAAGAAGGAACGAAATGCCCTTACAAACCATCCTAGAGGTTGAATTATTTGATGTTTGGGGGATTGATTTTATGGGACCATTCCCATCTTCTTGTGGCAACATGTACATCCTCCTAGCGGTTGACTATGTCTCCAAGTGGGTAGAAGCCATTGCCACCCCTCACAATGATGCAAAGATCGTCCATAGATTCTTACACAAGAAAGTATTCACGAGGTTTGGGATTCCAAGAGCCATCATCAGTGACAAGGGCACATATTTTGACAACAAGCTAATTGCCAAGGCACTTCAAAAAGTTGGTGTCATGCACAAGATTGTCGTGGCATACCATCCACAAACAAATGGGAAGGCAGAGATTTTGAACAAAAAGATTAAAACCTTCTTGGAAAAAGTTGTCAATCTAAGTAGGAAAGATTGGTCGCTGAAATTAGATGATTCTCTTTGGGCGTGTCAGGCAGCATACAAAACGCCACTTGAAATGTCCCCTTATCGATTAGTATACGGCAAGGCCTTCCACCTCTTAGTCGAAATAGAACACAATGCATATTGGGCAGTCAAGACAGTGAACATGGATTAGAAACAGGCTGGCGAAAAAAGATTACTCGATGTGACCAGAATGGAGGAATTCCAACGGGAGGCATACGAGAACGCCATGTTGTATAAGGAAAAAGTCAAAAGATGGCACAACAACAAGATCCAACAAAGGCAGCTCCTGCCCGGGAAGAAAGTGTTGTTGTTCAACTCTCGCCTCAAGCTATTTCTCGGGAAATTAAAATCCAGATGGTCAAGACCGTTCAAAGTGGTCCAAGCTTTCCCACATGGCGTCGTGACAGTAAAATCAATGAATGGAGGGACAAAATTCAAAGTTAATGGGCAGCTATTGAAGCACTATGCAAGAGATTCTGTCCCGAGAGAATATGAAGTAGTCATTTCGGGGATGCCCACCCCACTGTGACATAATTTTTATCTTTCCACATTTTTATTGCTTTATCTAATTAGGAGTATATTCTTAGGACTAAATTTTATTTTTAATGCGCTACTATTATTTATTCCCGTCTCACAACTAATTCTACATATTCAGACCCTGAAGAATCATTCCGCCACGCACGACCAAAGGCATCACTGCTCAACCAGCTGCCAACACCTACCATTGACGGAAGAGCAAATACACTCCTCTGGAATAATCTCTACCATCTGACAGAAGCTAAGACCACGTTTTCTTTCCCTGTCTCATGTTTATTTACTAATCTCTATTTTATTTTATTTATTTTTGTGCATTGAGGGCAATGCATGTCTCGAGTTTGGGGGGTTAGCACTCATTTTATTTAGGCATAACTAGTGCATATTAGGTTGCATAATGTACTTGCCTTAAAAATTAATCGAAAAGAAAAAAATTGATTAGAACTTATGCCTATGATAGGATAGCCGACTTTAAATTTTTCGCACCAATTAAAATGAACTTAATTTTGGGGAAAGCATGAAGTAAACTTAGGATTTTTCTATAATTGCCAAAAAATAAAACACTACTGTTACTTGCTGAATTTGTTTGAGTTTCTGATAAACATTGCATGCTTGAATTATTTGAAATATTCTAATATGATTGCAGGAAGCTGTCGCGGCAGCAGGAAAGAAATTTTTATGATGTCTATCCTAGAGGTGCCCGAAACTGGCTCTAGGAAGAATCATGTGCAAGGACACTATGTTGCTATCAAAGTCCATGAATCTAAAAATCTTTGAAGTGACAGAAAAATTAGTATGAGTGAATGAAAGTCTTCACGGGATGACTCTACTCAATGGGTTCGGGGTTTTGTAGTTTGATCCTATCTTAATTTCAGACCTAGAAGAGTAACTGTGATAAGCTGAAGGCCTTATTGCCCTGATTATTAACTGTGCTTAATTATGCTGCCTCGACAACAACCTTATATATCATGAAAACATCTTTATTACTTAGAATATTCATCAGATTCATTTGTACACAGTTTCTGCACACACTTCACTGGCACTATAGTTTAATGCTGAGGTAATTCGTGTTATTCCCCTCTCACTAATCTAATGACAGGTGCCACGGACTTGAGGTGTTGAATCAAGTTTAAAACATGTTTTTCTTTATGATTAGTTAAAAAGGGCAAGTATGTTTAGGTTTGCATTGCTTGAGGACAAACAATAGTTCGAGTTTGGGGGTGTGTAAAGTGTCCATAAGTTCTATATGTTGTGCACATTCCATCTCATATTATTGATGTTTTAAGTATATTTTAGGCATAATTAGGTTCATACATTTCATTTTATAGTATTCTTTACTTTGCCATGCTTTTTATTGATTATCTCTTATTTGGTAAAGAAAAACTATTGTTTTAGTTTAGTTTTAGTTTTAGGTACTAGAAGCTGGTAGAAGGAGAGAGGAGCCGAGGAGCTAATGCTGAGGTAGCAGACTAAGGAGCTGTACTGATGCAATTCCAGACAGAGACAACTGTTGCCGAGTAGTTGTCGCCGCCATATCTGCCGCCCAGGACAACAAGCTGAAGAATTGGAAAACTGGAGTGCAATTTGTAGAGCAGAAAGTCATGATTCTAACGGTGTCATCCATTCTATTTTCTGATGCTTGTAGCAGCGGACAGAGCCGCCGAAGAAAGAGATCGAAGATAACTTACAGTACAAGGTAACGTGAAGGAGTCCACATTCAACTCAAAGAAGTCAGAATTAAAGGTTGCATTTAATGCAAAAGCTACTTTGAAGACTTCTACTCCAAGGGGACTTGACCTAGCTAATGCCTATATATACTTGACATATTTTGTAATTCGAGAAAACTTAGGTTTTCTTTAAGCATAGTTTAGGGTTTCCTGCCACCAATTATGTTCTAAATTCTCTTTTGGGTTTGAATTATGTTGTAAAATAGTATGAGAATGGTTGTTTAGGAATTAAGTTTTTTTTTGCAATAAAACTTCAAGGTTTGCTTATTCTATGTTCTTCATAGTTTTCAATTGAGTTCAAAAGATTAGTTGTTTACTATCCATTTGTTCGGTACCGAGAGAGTCGAACTCACAAAAAGAGTAAGTACGGTCCTCACTCTAATCAAGTGTTGATCAATCCAGCCTAGACATAGATTAGGGTTTAAGGTGGCTAAAGAAGGACGAACCAACATTGTTGTCTTTGCAAGATTCACGCCGCGATAGGTATTATCTGCAGTGGACAACAATAGCATTCTAATTTAGACATAAGCAGGATCAATGTCGAAGCGTTCTGCCGAGCCATGAAGGACTATCGAGTTTACCGCCAAGCCATACGTCTGTTCTACTATCGAAGCAACGAAAGTGTCAAAGCAGTCAATCTTCCATCTCCTGACGAGGCAGCAAAGTCTGGCAGCGCAAAGCACCATATCCTATTCAACGTAGTTTCACACTATTCAGCAACATAACCTGACACATTCCATCAATCTGATCTCTTCTCTTTATTTACTTGTGTTTTCTTTACTTTTTTTATAAACAAACTAAATTTATTTGTGTATTTAATTTTCCTTTGTGCGGGAATTATGATTCGAGTGGAGCTGTCCAATCCACGTGGTAGACGATATCTTATATACTATAACTTGACAGGTGTGTGCACTTCCGCTCATAAATAGAGAACACTCAAACGCTCTACAATGAGATAGATGGTACACGTGATGTAAATGATGTGGGTTTTCTATGAAAATGATTTCAAGCATGAGATAGAAAGAGCATGGTGAGTTAGAATTTCTAAATGAGAAATGGTTTTCAAATACATTGTTGTGGTTGTATGTTTTGAGCATCCCTCACTAAGCAATTGTGCTTACACTCCCTATTTCAAACAATGTAGAAAATTAGCTTGTGTGGGCAGCAAAGAGGCAAGAAGGTTTCCAAGAATTTGGACTAAGCTCAAGTATGATTTTATATTTTCTTATTAGTAATAATAGTTGGCAATGGGAGGATGCTTTGTGTTTGGGAGATTTTATTTTGGAACTCCCAATTTGAGGCATGCTTGTAATGCCCTTAATGACTTGTAAATGGCCTTTAATGTTTGGTTTATGCCTTGGTTTGTGCTTTGACTAATAAGTGGCTATCTATGCATATGATGCATGCATATAGATTCTATTGATGCCTATGGACTTGCTATGATGTTGCTTCTGCCATATATGTTGTGTTATTACAAGCCCATTTGTTTTAGTACACTCGAGTCTGTACCGAAACAGTGAGCCTGAAATGGCCTAAGGGTTTCGAAACAAGGGAAGCTTGTTCTGGTACGATTTGCTACTAGAAGCTTCTGTTCCGAAACACCTCAAGGGTGTTTCGATATAGGCCCGTGTTTCGAGCCATGAGAACTTGTTTCGGTACACATGTTTCGATATAAGGATAGCATGTATGTTGTGGATGCAATTACATGAGCATGGATGATGGTTTTGAGCTGAGTTTTCACAGAGAAGCATGTAATATGTTTAATTAAGAATTGGAAATTCTAAAATTGGATAAGTCCCTGTAATATGTGAAAATTACAGCATGGTCCCTAAAATGTATTTGAATGCAATTGAGTTTCAATTCGTTATCTGATCGAGTTGCAAGTTGTTCCGCTGCGATGTTAAACACTTAGGATCCTAATGAGCATCTAGATAAGATAAAATAATAAAATAGGGTTGTTTATTGAGGTAAACCTTTCGGTTTACTTCAATATTACCCGTGCGATCCGTTCGATTCAGTATTTCATACAGACCGGGTTAAGGGGGTTACAGCATCAAACAAGTTTTCAATTAACTCATTCTTACCTTAGTTACCAAATATAGATTAGTCATTTTCCATGCCATCATACAAGAAAAATGATTGGTTAGGACTTAAGTCCTAACCCTAAGTGGAGTTACACTCACAAAACTTCAAGCAAAAGCAAGCTAGTGTTGCTCCTTAATGTAAATCCCTTTATCTTTCCCACTTATTTCTCCAACCTTGTCCTCCTCAAGAAGTTCTTCTACTTGGTCTAGGATACAATCGAATACAAGAAAACAAAATTAGCAATACTTTCAAGCATACATCTAAGCATCACAAATAGTTTTTGTCACTGCCATGCAATTTACATATTAGTTACTATTTTTCCTATATCTTTTAATCTATCCAACCATATAAGTCTTGCAATTTAACTCTTTGCCAATTAATACAGTTTTTAACTTAAAGACAAGGTATTTACACTTCTAGACAGTTTGCACTGTCCATGCATTTTCATTTCCAGGATCCACTATACAATCCAGAATTCAACTCTGTTTGTTCCTACTGAAAATAGACATATTCCATAAAAAATCAGCTTAAAATTCGGTTCCTACAATTTATATCAAATTTTCAAAGTTACTTCCCAGAACAAATCTTTTTGGGCAGATTTTACTAGATTAAGTTTACTAGTTCATGATTCTACATGCATAATTCAATCCATTTCATTCTAGTACTTTAAATCCTTAAGTGTCATGTTTTCCCTTATTCTAATGTATAGATGTTTAGTCCATAAAGAGTTCATTTTCCAACCAAGACAGTCCCTTAATTATTTATACTTTCAGTTTAGTCCCAAGTTCATATACATGAGGATTAAACATTTTAAATTAGTAAATTCAATATTTAAACACATAATTCAACCAAATAAGACTTTATAAAAGCCTCCCCTATTTCTAATTCATCCTTTCAGCCTTCATTTTATACAAAAAAGTCAAGAATTTCTTATTTATTTCAAAACAATCCCATTTTACCATTTAAGACGTTTAGGTGACCAGTTTCACTCTTAATAAATTTTCCAGCATTCCATTTATCATTTTCATTCATCCAACACTCCAATTCACTAGTTTACTCAATTTCCCACAATTTCTTCCTACACGAAATTTTCCAAATCTGAATATATTTCAATCTATACATTAATTTCCATATCTAATTTCACAAGCATGCTCCTATGGTGGTTTACACTATTCAGCCAACATGTATTCTTCTAAATTCATTATCAAAACTTCAATACAACCCTATTCTAATATCAAGCACAATTAATTGATCAAACTCCATATTTCAATCCATAACAAACAATCAAATTCATCATCTAATCGAATAAACGAGGATGAAAGCATGCTTACTTTTCTTTCTAGCTTAATTTCCATGTAAAATCACCCGCATGCAAGCTTTGAATCCTATCAACAATGGTGTTTCTCTCAAGTTTCTCTCTCCCTAATTCTCTTGAGTGTTTCAGCTGGTAAGGAAAAATGGAGGAGATGAAGATGATAATCTCATCTTTAGTGGATTTGTGAAAAGACCATTTTGTCCTTTAATTAGCTATTAACCTTAAGATTAATCAAGGGCATATTTAGGAATTAGTATATTTATTAGCATTCCTCAAATATTATCTTTAATCTGGTTTGGTCACTCTAAATTAGTCATTCAATCTTTCATTTAAGTCTTTAGGTAATCTAATTATCTTATGTTTAAGTTCAATTGACTATCAACTTAGGTAATTTTGGCTTCAATATCACTAGACTAGAATTTAAAGTATTACACCGAGTCCGATATTGAAGCTCGTTTCATGAAATTCTAACCTATAAGCCTCCAAATCTGATATTGGACTCGAACATGCTTATGTGTTTCATCATTCAATTTAAAGGCAATGTGATTAAGGATTAATTATGAATTATGTCAAATTGAAGGTACTCACATATCTTCATATCTGAGATGTTGAGGACATAGAATTCGGGTTCGAGAGCGTTCGAACGTCGTTTCAAGGATCGACCGGTATAGCCAGGATTCAAGGTAATACATTACTATCCCTTGTATGCTTTATGAACATATTGGTATTCGGTTAAGTTTGCTTAAGTCAAACCAGGTATGTAAAATGAGTATGATAATTTAGATAAGTTTGAAAAAAAACACATGTAACCCCCTCGACCCGGCCTAGCCGGTAGACG
Organism: Hibiscus tridactylites; assembly: GCA_958450335.1. NCBI lineage: Eukaryota > Viridiplantae > Streptophyta > Magnoliopsida > Malvales > Malvaceae > Hibiscus > Hibiscus tridactylites. The sequence continues at coordinate 62,534,546 of OY288267.1, read as the reverse complement.
AGACCGAACGGGTCACACGAGGAATATTGAAGTAAACCGGGAAGGTTTAACTCAATAAACAACCCTATTTTTTCTTTTTATCTTATCTATATACAAATTAGGTTCCTATGTGTTGAACATTGCAGCGGATCATTCGCAACTCAAACATATATCAATTTCATCTAATTACAGCTTTTAGGGAGCATTTTGTAATTTTTCTAATTCGCAAAGACTTAAGCCATTTTCGTGTTACCGTTCTTTAATTAGTCTCATTGCGTGCATTTCAGTCAAACCTCAGCTCAAAATAAACATTCATGCTCATTCAATTGCATCCACAACATTCAGGGACTAAAATGCAAAGAATCGGAACTTTAAAACATTCCATTAACTAACATAACTGTCACTTGTTTCGAAACACTAAAGCTCGGTTCCAAAACACGGCCTCGTATCGAAACACCTTTGAACTGTTTCGAAATCATGGTTTCCAGTAGCAAATCGTATCGGAACAAACCTTACCCATTTCGAAACCCTAAGGCCATTTCAGGTACCCCGTTTCGATACAGGCTCGAGTGTTTCGAAACACATGGACCTGTTGTAATCATTAATTTTGTCTGGGTGTGATATTTATGTTAATTATATATATGTTGTGATTAAAAAACCAAAAAAAAAGAAAGAAAAAAAATTAAAAACAATATATATATATTATTTACTATTATATACTATTATCATATATTATTATCATCTATTACTATATTTATCCACCATATTATTTGCTATTATTATCATCATTATCTCACTAGATATTACTATTATTTGTGTTACCGATATTATTATTAGTCATAATATTATATCATCCTTATAGTTATTAATAGTATTACCGTATATTATTATTATTATTATTATTATTATTATTATTATTATTATTATCTACCTATTGGATTTGAAAATAAAATAAAGATTGATAAATAAACAAGCCCATATTAATAAATAAAGCTCAATTTATTTAATATACGAGTCCATTACAGAAATTATAAAAACCCAAAAAAAACTAAAATACATGGCCCGTTGGCCCAAATTAATAAACTCTAATATGCTAAAAGAAAACCCTAATGGTCTCTCTTATGTGGTGCAGCCGCCACCTTCCCCTCACCATCAGATCTGATCTAAGATCTGACGGTCCAGATCAACAGATGTCAAAAACCCTAACGGAGGCCTCTTTAACCCTAGCACCGCAAAGCATCAGCCGTTGGATCGAGATTGTGAATCTAACGGCTCAGGTTGGTCTTCCCCAAGCGCGTGTGATCCACGCACGACTTTCCACTACCCAGACGCGCGCGTGCATTGCACGCCCACCTCTTCAGCTGCCCAGATCGAGCCTCTCAAGATCTACGTCGTCCGACCACGTCGACCAAAGCTCTCCATGGTCCCCCCTCCTCATGGGTAGTGCATGCGAACAAAAGACCATAACCAAAACGTCAGACGCGCAAATAACAAAAAATCAGAACCAATTCAGCACACGAATACGAACAAAACAACAAACATCAAAATTATCAGCAATTTTCATGTAATAGGAAAAGCAAAAAAAGTGCAATATCAGCTATAAAAGCCGAAGCAAAATGCAATGTAAGAAGAGGTTTTCAGAGAGCATTAGAGGATTTTCAGAGAATTTTTTCCGAGAGCGAAAAAGTTGTAATCAAAATTCTCGGAGCAATACAGAATATCGGATTTACAGAGGTATCATTTCTTCCTTTTTTAGCTTCGATACACAGAAATTACAAAAAAAAAAACAGAAACGGATAGGGTTTTACCTTCGCGTCTTCTCCTTCTCCGTTTGTTGCCCCTCTCTACTAGCGACAAGCCTTCGGGCCCCTCTCGGGGCCGTGCATGGTGAGCCGACGAGGTTAGAAACAAAGGGGAATGGTTTTTCCGGACTCGGTTTTCATTTTGATTTTTTAAAACAAAAAAATAGTCGAAAAGGGTCTTTGATTTTGGTTTTGGGTTTCCAAAAGGTAGTAAAAAAAGGGGTCGTTTTGGTCTTGAAAAGAAACGAAATGTTTTTTAGGTTGAATTATGTTTTAAGTCCTCATGCGTCGATGTAGTTACGCGGTGGGGACTTCCGCTTTTTAAAACACTTCCCGCAATCCTTGTAGGTTTTCCCATGTTTTCAATCTCGTCCCAAATTTGGTTTCAATTGATTTTTGAGTGGGGAAATTGTTGTTTTGGTCCCTAATTTATTCCGCGTCTCTTTAATTTGGTCCCAAATTCAGTGTTGAATTAGTTTTTTAAATGGTTTTATTACATTTGCAGCCCCTATCAGTTTGCATTTTTATTTATATTGCATGTCATTTTGGTTATATTATTATTCATGCCCGTTTAGCACGTGTTTGCATCGAATATATGTCATTTTACATATTGTTATGTTCGTTTAATGTGTATATAATGTATGTTTTTTAATATGTGCACATTTTGTCTTTTCATGATGATTTGAATATGTTTGTGTGGCATGCATTTTTGATGTCATTTCATGTGATTTTTAATGTCTTGATTTGCATGATAATTAATTTTAATTATGAAACGGAGATACTTATTAATTCGCGTATTCGGGTCGACTAGCCTAGCTTATTGGATACTCCCCGAATATATGGATTAATTCGAATCGTCTAAAGGTAAATCTGTAATTAAAACGGACAAGACCGTGACATCATTCTTTATTTGCTTGCATCATGCATAAAGGTGACGTACGAGATCTAAACCCTAAACTAACACGACAGTTAGTCTTATATGATGTCGGTTTAGTCTTTGGTCCGGTGTACCATCATCCTTTTTAATTAAATGTTTAATTAATTCGAAACTACCAATTTGGATAAATCTCGTATAATTAAAGTTCGGTTTTCAATTAAGAACCTCTAATTAAAGTCTTCTTAAATTTTGAATAATTTCCATCAATTAAAGGCCACAATTGTTTTGGTACCGATATTCGGGCGTGATGGGGGTGCTAACCCTTCCCCACACGTAACCAACTCCCGAACCCTTTCAAATGAATCTCTGGTTTAGTTTTTACGGTGTCTGGCCTACCTTAGTGGCCGGTGACGACTCTAACCGAGAAAAAAAGATTTTCGTAAAAGGTTTTTTTCCCAAAACACGAATTATTTTTAAATTCCCCCTTTTAAATTAAATGTTTTCTTCGAAAATGGCGGGGAACCTTGTGCGAAAATAAAAAACCTTGTTACACATGTAATGATAGATTTTGCTGGGTTTTCACCCAAAATTCCAATCTAAACCAATCCAACATGTTTCTAACATGCATACTTCAATCATAAACATTATTTCTCAAACATATGCAACATATTAAGCATCAAAACATGGCCAATTGCATCAATGGAAATCTAAAGGCATGCAACCTAGCAAGTAAGCCACTCAAGAGTCAAAACTCCATCCAAAACTCCAAACACCAATTAAAGGCCTTTTACAAGTATAAAAGCATATATCAAGCACGCTTAAAGGGTGTTCATACACATCACCCAAACAAAACATGAAATCCCGCATTGCACTTATTACTCTAGTTCATAACCGAAACATACTTTCGAAGTGAAGTCTCTCAGGATTCCCTTGCGAGTTGCTGCCTCCAAACACTTAGTTATTTGCATTGATGGAAAAAGAGAGCGTAAGCATACAAGCTTAGTGAGGAGTGCTCAAAACACAAAAACACCATCAATGCTTAAAACCATTTTACACTTTTGCAAACCATCATGCTTTCTTGAAATCAATGCACTTCATTAACAAAAATCAGCATGTTATACCACATGCAACAAGTATCAAATTCTTCAATAGAAAATACATTGCTAACATATAACTCAAGCCTTCCATGCATAGCTACCAATATTCAAAGCTTAAAAGTAAACATACATTTTCATTTTATGCATCCATATACATTCCATAGTAATTAAATCAATTATATTGGCTCACAAGTGATCAACAACATTCTCATTTCTCAAAAAGTATCGGATACACGAATTCCCAAGTGTTGTCCCAACACTTCATACATTCTTACCGGTATCTCAAGGTTCACACACGGAAGCTACCCTCCACCGTTGTGACACCCATGGTGGAGTATTTGGTACCTTACAACCCCTCAACACCACGCATCGGTAGATGTATAACCCCACTAACGAGAGACATGACACAACTCAATTTCCTCAATCGTTAGGGTACTTGGATGGAGTTTTCGGTACAATCACAACCCCTTAACATCCAAGGCGACTTGTTTATAGTGCACTCAATCCTATAGTCGGCTAACTATATCTGATTTCATTTATAAACCACTGTTCACAACGTCATTTGCCAATATAATTATCATTTAGCATAAACCTTATTGTTTTCAAAGCATTCACAACAAGCCATATTTCCAAGCATCAAACCATGCTTCATAAAACAAGTATAAACACATACTTACAAGGATCACTTACCTAGTGCATCCTTCAACAATATGGCATCATAAACAGCAAATTATATGCTCAAATCATGCTTTACAATAGTATGTAAACACATATAAAAAACAAGTGCATCCACAAGCTTACAATAGCACAATCTGATGGAGAAAATCACTTTAATTACTTCTGAACTTAGTAAAGCGTTTCAAGTTTACACTAAGTTCCCAAAACCACTTTTAAGATGTTTCAAAGCTGGAAATCCCATTTCCACTCACTGACACATGAAACCTCAATCGCTGACACGAAAATTAAGCGTCCAAAGTCCCCGAAACTTCGCCAAATGCTTCAAAAGAATCCTCCCCTATTTATAACATACAAGAACAGAGGATTAATGCATCTCGATGCATTAAAACCATAAGCAAACACTAAAAACTCGTAGCTCCGCCCAAAGGAACCAAAATACCCATAAAAAACAACCGAAATCACCTTCGATTGATCACTAAACTCAACCCATCCATCAACAAACACTTCCATCACATTTTAACCATAAATCAACATCCAAAAACATCCTAATATCATCCTTATACCTCCAGCAACTCAGATTTCACATTTTCAAGCCAAAACCCCAAAACTAACAACATAGACAATTAGAGATCTCAATGATTTCGGGATTATTATGATCAAAAATCATCATCAACATCAATAATCTTCCAAAACATGATTAGAAACAATCTCAACTGAACCAAAACAAAGCAAGTACGAAAATCACATTTTAATTCCTCTTTTAGCAAGATTTTGGTATTTTTAGCAAATCAACATTAAAACCTTAATTAAAAACACAATCAAGAGTAAAAATACTTTGGAATTTCATTTAAGAGCCTTTATTATAGGAGTAGCATGAAATTACCTCCAATCCTTGCTTTTCTTTCAATTGGCAAGTTTTCAACTCATGAAGCTTTAAGAAATCTTTGTAAATCTTTGAGAAGAATCTTTAGAAAAGAGTTGTGAATCAAAATAGCAAAAAAATGAAAAGAATTCTGGAAATTAAGAGAAAAGAGGGAATGATTGGCTGAAGAGAAAATGAGAAATAGAAAAGTTACATCAAAAATGGTTTTACAAAATAACTACATTTTATTTTGATAAAACCTCCGTCTTCAATTTCAATTAAAACATTATAATCACATGCCAATTAAAAGAAAAGGCTTAATTGCCATAAAGGTCCCTAAAGATTCTATAAATTTGACTCTCCTTTGAAAATCACACTTTTTACACAGACATTTCAGTCACTACCCAAAATGTTCACGTCCCAAAATCCATTTTGTAAAATTGATTTTACCAAACCCATCTATATGCTTTTAGATGATTTTAGAAATTTTACCATATTTTTACCTTATCCTGAACCATGATTTCCCTAAACGGGTTCTAAAAGCTCGAATCTACAACTCTAGGTTCGACCAACTTAAACCGACACCTAAAATATCTAAGCCCAAAATCGGACCGTTACAACAAAGATAAGATGGCTAATAAATCGAAAGGATATGAAATCTGATAAATAATTAATAAGGCAATTAATCTCTTAACCCGAGTGATAGTGTTTAAGGACTCAACATCTGAAATACTTGGTTATGGAATTACAAAAATACCCTTGAGGTGTAAGGATTACAAAGTTACTCTTGACAAAGAAATAATCTGTAAATATATTTTTTGATCTAATAAAGCAATTGAATGCATCTAAAAATTTGATCTAAGTGGGAAATTCTAGTAACGTGATCCAAGCCTGTGAGTTAACGAAATACTTCGATTCTCGAATTCTGAATAATCTCCAAAGATAAATTTTTAAGAAATTATTCGTATGTTCGGAATCATAAAAGTGGTGCAAATTATCGAATTGATTCGAACAATTGAAATGACTAAAGGATTGGAAGTACTGATAAGACCGAATTGATTAGAATGTGCGTAGTGACCGAAATCACAGAAGTATTCTTGGGCATTGAATTTAGCAAATTAAATAGAAGAATTGATAAACCCTTGAGATTTGCAATGAATGAAGTATGAGAAAGTATCGAAAGGATCTGAATGATTGAAACACCATCGATTGCATAAGCGGTTAAAATATCACGATACTTGAGATAAGTGAAACTTTGAGAAATCATGAAATTTCTGATAGAGCCTAAAATATTGTAATGCTCCTATGAGTTTAAAAAATGTCTTATATGTGTATACCGGTCATTATTAATACCGTTACAATAATGGAAGAATATTACATAAATACATGTTCAACCTTTCATGGCTTGTTTCGAAATAATATGTGGCAGTCATATGTTGAGATGTGCAGCACAACCTGAACTAAATATTGAACACAGATAGTGTACCAATATGAATGCTTGGAAAGAGGTGTATTGGTGAGATGAGTATAGTGGAATGGTTTTGGGAGCCTGGAAACCGTCAACAATCTTTAGCACAACAAATCATTAACTTACCCTATTAGGGTTAAAATGACCAAATTGCCCATGAATGTTAAAAAAAGACCAAAATGCCTTTTCGGGCAAGATTTACTAGAACTCTCTAGATACATTTGATATTTTGATCGATTTTAAATCTCCATAACCTTTCCTGATATATCTGAATTCCACATATTCGTGGTATACCTGGAGGAAGTCAATGCCTATCAAAATCCTTCGAATATGGTTAATGATTCCAAAGTCAGTCTAGAATACACTACAATTCAATGTCTCTTTTTCTATAATTAGCAAGGATTCCTGAGTAATAAATGGGACCATTTAGTGTGTTCCATGACTAAACGATTAATCTTCCTGATTGGAAGTTCGTCTATCCATTTTGATCGCAAGTGATCTTGTTATCTAGAATAAAAACATGACTTCCGGTTCCTGATTTCTGATATAAGTATACCTGATTCATGGTTCATGATACTTCAGTCCTACTAATTAAAAATATGTTTCTATCCTGAATTCCTGACATAGTGCTACTGAATACTGAAGTGACTGTTATCGTTAAAATTTGTTTATTACTGCATTTTGTGATACTGTCTGGACTAGTTCACTAGGTACCTGGGTTATGATATTACGTCACTTATAGCTCAGCCCTGATCAAGTTGGTAAGTTTGTCTGTATTCGACTCATACGCTTCGGATAGGGTCCGTCCGTATTTGGCTCCTACGTTTCGACTAGTGTCTGCCCGTATTAGGTTCCTAGCTTCGGCTAGGGTAATTCCTCCCGGGACCTATAACCCCCTAGGTCGGTACCTACGCCTATTAGGCCTAGGTTAATGCATGTATTAGGTTCCTAGCTTCGGTTAGGGTAATTCTGCATGGACCTAAGGTATTTCCTTATGATGGTACCCATGCCCAAGGGGCTAGGGTTAATGATTATATACGATACTGTTATGAGGAAACTGCATACTAAAATTTGGTTGGAGGTTAGATAAGAATTTAAAATGGACCTTGCTGCTACTTGAACTATGTGGTCATGAAATATAATGTTTACTGCAGTGTTATAATCGTATGTATTAACTTAGCATTATTGGAACACACTAAACTTCATGGTTTAATTTCCTTAATCCATCACTCTTCTGAATCAAAGGATGATAGGCTTCTCACCTGATACTCGACAAGTGAATAAAGAACAATTCTGTTATCTTTACATATAATACTTCACTGAAATATCGAATCGTAAATGAAGACTGTTGCTGCTTGAAACATCATGATAGCATAATGTCTGTCGTATACTTGCATATGCTTACGAAATCTTTTGGCAGTTCTGTATTATTGAGCTTTCCCAAAATCATGTTGTTTTTACCATCGCATGTTAGATGAAATTTGTCATGGTAAAGTGACCGACATTAGTGTTTGGAGTTCTCTCAGCGTTGCTTTTGGAGTACGGTGCCGGTATAGTTAGTGGGCATGTATGGTGTGTACTATTTTATACTAGTGTCTGTGATATGCTTTCCGAACTATTGTTCTATGTTTACATGATTTTTTGAAATGATATTTTATATAGAAGTTTGTTTTACAGTTTTAATGTATTTAAAGAAAAGAATTCTATATGAGTTTTACTATGAGTGGCTCATGTGACTCTAATGTGACTTCCTAGGATCTGTGGTAACACATAGGTGGATCTAGAAGGTTACATTTAGTGGTATTAGAGCTTATAGTTGCGTCTTTCTGGGTAGATCGACCGATCGTCTGTCATATGGTGTCTGGTCTGTGCATGCCTTTAGATCTTAATCGTACTCCATCAAGCCATGACTCTGATGTCGAATTATTTCTTGTAATAAGTGCATCTAACTATTATGTCCATAATAGCTCGACATGTACTGGCAAGGAATTTCAGTAATGTTCGTCTATGATTTGGATTAACATGATGAATTTGAATCTAGATAAAGAACATGCAATGGTTAATGCATGTGAAATTGAAGACCTGATTCAGATTGAGAATAAATGTTTGATTATGTGAGGAAATCAATATAAGATTAAATGTAAGGCTATTCAATGATAATGATTATGTTTGAGAATGTTTTGATGAAAATTTTGATAAAAGTGTTATGAATTTAGAAGAAAGGTGTATGTGAACGTGACGAAAGTGTAAATCCTTTGGTGACTCTATTATACACTGTTGAGTGTGTAAAAGTTCTATTATTTACACCTTTTTTAACCCATATTTCTGCTGCATTCAAGCATCATTGCATTGCATTTAGGTAAGTTTACAGTAAAACATCACAAATACACTAAAGGCACAGATTCTACTAAAAGATGGCTGATTTTGCAGGTTGCTGCCATAGTTGACAAAGAAGACAGGCATAGGGCAGAGAAGCAGAAGAGCTGAACTGGACAAGCAGACGACAAAGAAGAAGCTGCCATGGATCTGTCGTGACAGCAAGGTGATAGCAACCTTATGAAGAGGAAAAGCAAAGTGGACCTCGACAGATAGAGGAAAATCTGCTCGTCTGTCCTGTGAAAGCCAAATATTTTTCCAAGCCCCGGATCAAAAGATATGTCAAGCCAAAGCTCGAGGAGAGGAAATCCCTAGAAACAAGGATGGCGGCTGCAAAGTAGGACTCTTGGAGATTAATTCTTTATTAGAATCTTACTTTTAATTAAAGTTGTAATCCTTGTTAACGTAGAATACTTGAGCCAGAAGCTTATATAAGGGCATAGATTTTAACCTAGAAGAAATACCCCATAACCGATAACCTAAACCCCTCCACCGTTTACCCGTCGTCGACATGTTCTAAAAACCCCTAGGGCCACGGGTTGTTTTGTAAAGTAGTTGCAAGGGTTGTTTTGTTTTAGGATTTTCCAAGTTCAATAAAATAAACTTCAAGTTCTCTTATTTTGGTTTTAATATCTTGCAAGAGCATCGAGAGAGCATTGTGAGGTTATCTATTTACTTAGCATCGGGAGAGTTAAGTATACGAAGAAGATAAGAGCGCGTTCTCTAGTTTATAGTTGAACCATCTCGTGGCTAGGGATAGGGCGAGCTTAAGTGGCTAAGGAAGAATTCATACACATCGGTGTTCATCCTTCGATTCACGCCGGGAGGTATCATCAAGACGTGATCATCGACAGACTTGGACCTAGGGATAGGCCAAGGCAGATATGGGATTCTTGCCAAACTTGGAGTACGAAGTTGGTGTGTTCGTTGCCGCGACAGCTAACGGACAGCCGCCGCGACAGGTGCTGTCGGCGACAGGCACGGCGACAGAACTGGATTTCCTAAACTTTTCAATACCTGCACTACTGAGCAATTCAATACCAGCCCATTCTCTCCATCTTGATATTCCTACTCTTTTTATTTACGTTTACTTTATTATTCTTGTGACAATCTTCTCAATTATTTCTTTTACTTTCGTGCAGTGAATTTAGGTGAAGTCATTAGCCCAATCCCTGTGGAGACGATATCCGATACTTCGTATCACTTTACTACTTGCGTCGTGTACACTTGCACTACAATTGCGATAGATTCTTTTACACGCAACAAGTTTTTGGCGCCGTTGCCGGGGATTGGCAACATAACTACACCTTTCTTTTATTGCACTTTTCGTTTTTATTTTCGTTTTTCATTTTTCCTTTTCTTTTTCTTTTTCTTTAATTTTTCTTTTGTGCTTTCAACTCTCGCTTTTCACGAGTTTTTCTTGTTTATCCGCAGATCTAAAAGAGGTGAGGATCCTGAATATCCATTAAATCTGGAGATAGAACGTTCCTTCAATCTCAAGAAACAAGTCCGCCACCTCTTAGACAGGAACGAGTACCTTGAGGAATAGCTAGAGCAGATGGCCCGTAATCCGCCCGCTGGAGGAGGTATACTGCCTGTCGGCGACCCGCCCGCAGCAGATGGACGACAGTCATGTCGTGACTACATGCTGAACGATCATGTAGAGCTGGAAACCACGCTGCCAGATATTGATGTTGATAACTTCGAGCTTAAGCCTGTCATGTTTAGTATGATCAACAACGCCGGGCAGTTTAGTGGTGCTGCAACAGAGGATTCTAGAGAGTATCTCAAAACGTTCCAGGAGATCTGTGGTTCGTTTAGACTGCCAGGAGCTAGTCCGAAGATACTGAGGCTTCGGTTATTTCCTCATTCATTGAGGGGCAGAGCTAAAACTTGGTGGAATAAACTTACACCGGGTTCAATCGTAACTTGGGCAGATTTATCTCGTGAATTCTTATCTCGTTTTAATCCTTAGCATTTATCTGAGCGATTACGTAACGAAATTTCTACTTTTCAACAGGAAGATGACGAGCCGATGCACGAGGCCTGAGACAGATTTACTACTCTTCTACGGAACTGTCCAATGTATGGATTCCCCGTCTAGAATCAGGTTACAAAGTTCTATAATGCTGCCAACCTACAAACTCGCATTCGAATTGATTCTGATGCAAATGGATTATTATTGGATAAAGATTCGGACGAGGCATTGCAAGTTCTGAAAAATTTGGCCAAGAATGAGGAGCAGTTTCCGACTGCAAGAAGAGGGGGTAAACGGGTACTAGCTGTCAAAGACTACGAAGCCGACATCACGATGAAATCACAGGTAGCATTCCTTACTAAAGCAATGAAAAGGTTATTGAATGATGATGGTTTACAAGGATTTGTTGTTGAGGAAGTATGCGATATCTGTGAGGGAAATCATAGTAGGGATGAGTGCCCAATAAATGTAGAAGAGGGGAAATATGTTGGAAACTACAAGTCAAATTATAATTCCAACAACTATAATCCCAATTGGAGGAAGGATCCTAAGTTTTCCTGGAGTAATCCCAACAATGCCCTGAATCCTCAAGCACATAATTAGAATCAGGGAGGTCCTAGACTGCTGACGCGACAGCAGCTGCCGCAGAATCTGCCACCGCCGCAGCAACAGCAGCCACCAGCTGCCACGAGTAGTATATTGGAACAGACTCTGGCCACCTTCATGTCTCAAACTGGTACTTATATTGAGAATATGAATCAGTTCGTCAAGAAGACATAAAACTTCATGGATAAGATAGAGATGATGATGACAAACCATGAAGCTACTTTGAAATCTCTGGAGACACAAATGGGTCAGGTATCGCAGCATATTAAGCCGAGGCAGAATGGAGGATTCCCTAGCAATACTGAAAATGCTAGACCAGCCACACATGAGCAGTGTAAGGCGATTACTACTAGGAGTGGGAAGAAACTACCAGGGCTGGAAAAAGAAGCTGAAATAGTAAAGGAACATGCCTTGGATAAACCTGCCGAGGAAGCTGCCCCGACAGGTGTTAAACAGACTGCTGCCGATGAGCCTGTCACGACAGCAGAAGCAACAGAGGAGAAAAAAGATGATTATCGTCCTCAGATTCACATGCAGTGGGAAGGATGCATTGCTGATTACCGACCCCCACCACCCTTCCCTCAACGGATACAACAAGCTAAGCATGAATCTCAACTTAAAAAGATTTATGATATTTTTAAGCAGATTCATATTAATATTCCGTTGTTAGATGTCGTTAGGGAAATGCCCGGTTATGCTAAATTTCTCAAGGATGTTATGTCAAAAAAATCTAAACTTGGGGAGTTTGAAACGGTAAAGATGACAGACGGTTGCATGAGCATTCTTCATAGGCAGCCACCCCAGAAAAAGAAGGATCCGGGGAGCTTCATCATACCTTGCGTAATCGGAAATAAATTCGTGGGTAAGGCACTTTGTGATCTTGGTGCTAGTGTTAATCTAATGCCCAAATATGTTTTCCAGAAGTTAGGTATTTTGAAGGCGCGGCCCACGACAGTAACTCTGCAGCTAGCAGACCGCTCTTACGTTCATCCAGAGGGAAAAATTGAAGATATTTTGGTAAGAGTGGATAAGTTTATTTTTCCTGCTGATTTTCTTGTTTTAGATTGTGAAGCAGATGAAAATGCACCAATCATCCTTGGGCGACCCTTCTTAGCCACGGGAAGATCACTGATTGATGTGGGGAAAGGAGAACTCACAATGCGAGTAAACGATCAAGAGATTAAGTTGAATGTTCTCCAAGCAATGAAACACGCTGATGTGGACGAGAAATGCAAGGCTATCACCGATGTTACCCTTGATCAACCCTGCATCAGGTCGGGCTGTCACGATATTAAATTTGGACACTGCCACGGCAGCCACCTACAGGCCTGTCACAACAGCGACAACGATAGCACCAATGACAGCAACTCCTCTGAAACCGATTCATCTGATACTGAAGATCAGGAGGAGGTGAACTGGATAGGCAATCGTCCAGGTAAGTTATTCGAACCTTTGAATTATACTTCGGATAACCATTTAATCCAAAAGCCATCTAGTGTTGAACCACCTGCCTTAGAACTGAAGCCCCTGCCAGGGCAGCTTAAATATGCTTTTCTTGGTTCAAATGATACGTTGCCCGTAATCATCTCTTCTAAGCTGCCGCAGGAACAGGAACGACAGCTAATCGACATGCTAAGGCAGCACAAAAAGGCGATTGGATGGACGATCGCTGACATTCAAGGCATTAGTCCGGCGTTATGCATGCACAAAATTCTTCTAGAAGAAGATCATAAACCGACTATAGATGCCCAAAGGCGGCTAAACCATGCGATGAATGAGGTAGTGCGTAAGGAGATAATCAAATGGTTAGATGCTGGTATTATTTACGCCATCTCCGACAGCAAATGGGTGAGCCCGGTGCAATGCGTTCCCAAGAAAGGAGGAGTGACCGTGGTGACCAATGAGAACAATGAGTTAATCCCAACCAGGACTGTGACCGGTTGGAGGGTTTGTATGGACTATCGGAAGCTTAATAAAGCTACCCAAAAGGACCACTTTCCTTTACCCTTTATTGATCAAATGCTTGATAGATTAGCGGGTAAACCTTACTATTGTTTTCTTGATGGTTATTCAGGTTATAACCAAATTTCTATCGCACCAGAGGATCAAGAAAAGACGACTTTTACATGCCCCTACGGTACATACGCTTTCAGGAGAATGCCGTTTGGATTATGCAACGCACCCGCCACCTTCCAAAGGTGCATGATGGCCATATTCTCCGACATGGTAGAGGACTTCCTCGAGATTTTTATGGATGATTTTTCCGTCTTTGGAGATGATTTTGAGAGTTGTTTAGGAAATTTACAAAAGGTACTTGAAAGATGTGAAAAAGCAAACTTGGTATTAAACTGGAAAAAATGCCACTTTATGGTGGATGAGGGGATATTCCTAGGCCATAAGATTAGCTGCCGTGGGATAGAAGTCGACAGGGCAAAAATAGAAGTGATCGAGAGGCTGCCGTCGCTGACCACAGTCAAGGGCATTAGGAGTTTTTTAGGGCATGTCGGGTTTTATCAGAGATTTATTGCTAATTTCTCAAAAATCACGAAGCCCTTATGCCATCTTTTGGAGCAGAACCGACCCTTTGACTTTAATGATGAATGTACTGAAGCATTCAAGGTTCTGAAGGAAAAACTGGTAACAGCCCCCATAGTACAACCACCAGACTGGACGCAGCCATTTGAGATTATGTGTGATGCTAGTGACTATGCTGTCGGGGCAGCACTTGGGCAGCGCAGAGACAAGCTGTTTCATGTCATATATTACGCCAGCAAGACATTGAATGACGCCCAAGTGAACTATACCACCACAGAAAAGGAGCTGTTAGCTGTGGTGTTCTCCATTGACAAGTTTCGCTCTTACATACTTGGGACGAAAGTAATAGTGCACACAGACCATTCTGCCCTTAAGTATTTGTTCGCAAAGAAGGATGCCAAGCCTAGATTGATACGGTGGATCTTGCTACTACAAGAATTCGACCTTGAGATCAAGGACAAAAAGGGGACAGAAAATCAGGTGGCTGACCACTTGTTAAGGTTGGAGACGGGACAAAGTCTGCCAATAGATGAGACACACATACTGGAGACCTTCCCAGATGAGCAGCTCTTTGATGCCGCAACAGCCATGGCGGCAGGTAAGTCTTCTGAACTCCCATGGTATGCTGATTTCGTTAATTTTATAGTTAGCGGAATACTTCCTTCTGATCTTAATTATCAAGCCAGGAAGAGGTTCCAAAATGATGTTAAGCATTATTATTGGGACGAACCTCTCCTTTTCAAAATGTGTGCAGATCAGGTTATAAGGAGATGCATACCACAAGAAGAGCAAGAAGACATTCTCCATCACTGCCATGCTTCACAATATGGAGGTCACTTAGGAGGCAATAAAACTGCTGCCAAGGTGCTGCAGTCAGGGTTCTACTGGCCGACACTGTATAAAGATGCACATGACTTTTACAAGAACTGTAACAGGTGCCAGCGGACAGGTAACATCTCGAGGAGAAACGAGATGCCACTGCAAAACATTCTAGAAGTCGAGATCTTCGACGTTTGGGGATCGACTTTATGGGACCTTTTCCATCTTCATGTGGAAATATATACATCCTCCTAGCAGTGGATTATGTCTCTAAGTGGGTTGAAGCTATCGCCACTCAAAAGAATGATGCCAAGACGGTCCAAAAGTTTTTACACAAAAACATTTTTTCTAGATTTGGCATCCCTAAGGCGATTATCAGTGATGAAGGGAGACATTTTGATAATAGGGTAATTGCTGTCGCCTTGAAGAAATATGGTGTCAAGCACAGGATCGCGACAGCATACCACCCACAGACCAATGGACAGGCTGAGATATCCAATAGGGAAGTGAAGAACATTCTTGAGAAGATGGTTAAGCCAACTAGGAAAGATTGGTCTTTACTTCTGAATGATGCATTATGGGCATATAGGACAGCTTTTAAAACTCCATTGGGCATGTCTCCATACCGTTTGATCTATGGGAAAACCTGTCATCTGCCTGTCGAGATAGAACACAGGGCATACTGGGTAATCAAGGCAGTGAATATGGACTTGGACAAGGCAGGCCAGAAAAGGCTGTTAGATTTGAACGAGATCGATGAAATACGGACAATGGCCTACGACAATGCAAGAATATACAAGGAGAAAACTAAGAAGTGGCATGACAAGAAGTTGCTGCCACGACAGTTCTGCCCAGGGCAGCTTGTGTTGTTGTTCAATTCTAGACTGAAACTCTTCACAGGGAAGCTAAAATCTAGATGGTCCGGCCCATTCCAAGTGGTACAAGTTTTTCCCCATGGTGCCATCACAATCCAATCATGGAAAGACGGGCACCAATTCAAAGTCAACGGACAACGCCTCAAGCATTATCAGGGGACTGAAGCCCCAGGAATACAGGAAGTGGTTACCTTAGGAGATGCCCCACAAGGCATCCCTAATTTAACCTAAATTTTTATTTATTTTTATTATTTATTATTTATTAGGAAATTAGGTTTATTTTATTCGAATAATGTTTTTATTTTCTGTCTTTAGGAAATAAAGGAGTCAAGAAGAAAAGAAGAAGTGACCCAAGCCCACCATCCATCCATCAGCCCAACAGAGCCCATTTATTGAAGCATGTCGTTCCAGCTGCCGCGCAGACACAGATAAGATAGGATGTCAACAGACTGTCACGGCAGATGCAGAAGCGTGCGGCAGACGCATAAATGCGTGTCAGACGCGTCAGACACGCCAAATCACAACAGTCGCCCCGTTATTCACGCCTGCCGTTACCGCATTAAATGGCCAGCAACTCGACCGCTATAAAACCCCGTTTTTTCCTTTCATTTTTCATCACTTCTGCTTATTCTTACTTGCTTTCTCCTCTCATTTTTCTTTGCTTTCTTTACTTTCAAACCCTTGCAACTAATATGTCTTCTAGACAGACCCGCCGCAGTGCTGCCTCAGCCTCCTCATCAGCAGCAGCATCACCCTTCACAAACAAGGAACTATGGGAAGAAAGGGGCTTCATCTACATCCGCAAGGCACCGAACATGGGGCTCCGACCATTCATTGCGAAGGCAATAAAGGCTCAACTATGGGAGCAATTCGCCGAACAACCGACATAACTAAATGATACGTTGGTGAGGGAGTTTTATGCTGCCATCGACAGCAGAACGACAACATCAGTCACCGTCCGAGGAGTAGAGGTGCCCTTTACAGCTGACAGCATCAACCACATGTATGGCCTATACTTTGGCCCCAACGATGATGCCCATCAGAAATTTTTAGACACCCTCGACTCTACCGCCTACGGTGCTGTCATGGCGGAGGTGACGGAAGAAGGAACGGAGTGGACAACAAGCAAGAAAAACCCCAACTCCGTAAAAAGGGGGCATCTGCTCCCAGAAGCAAAGCTATGGAACGCTTTCATCAAGAAGCGCATCCTGCCGTCTTCCCATCACACGACGGTGAACCAGCAGCGGCTCGCCCTCATCCATTCAATCATGCACGACCGGCCTATCAACGTGGGCCGTTATATGAGGGAGAGCATTTTGGATTGCACTTATCGAACAACCTCCCACCTCTGCTTACCGTTCATGATCACTTCCCTCTGCCGCTGCGCTGCTGTCCCCGAGGCCTCCATCGATAAACTGGTCAAAGGACGAGGCTGGACTGATAACAACATTACCAGCCTCATGGCGCTCATAGTCGCAACACCCATCAGCTCTCTCAACCCAGCTGCCTCCCCAGCAGATTCAGACGGAGAACCTGCCACTGAACCTGCCGCAGCAGCCGCCCAGACAGACCACTCCGCCCAAATCCTTGCCGCAATACAACGGGGGGAAGACAGACAGATGGGGCTGATGACATTCATCCGGGATTTCGCAAATTCTACGGTAAATTTCATTACCAATACTTTAAATTATCCCGATGTTATTTTCCCCACTTTTCCGAACCACTACTTCCATATCCCCACCCCTGTCCACACACTTACACCACTTGCCTCCCCACATACCCACTCCACCGCTTCCACCCCATCACCTGCCCCGACGGCAGCTGCGAGTCCTCCGGCCGACAGCCCCGCACGTGGAACGAAGCGGCCAGCCACAGCCGACAGCGAGGAGGAACCCCCTATTAGAAGGAATTTGGAGAGGGAGTTTACGCCTGTCAAGAGGCAGAAACACGTGGCAGACAGAGAGCTATTGCCCAAGGCCAGCACCACCTCCAGCAGCACTTGGGATAGCGGCAGCAGCTCCGACATCCAGCTCGTGGAGCAACCTGCCTAGCCTCCCCCACAACACAGACGCCGCCATCAGATCCGTGTCAGCAGCAGCAGTGAAGGGAGCGATTAAAATTTAAGTCTTATATTTTTCCTTTTATTGTTGCTTGCTTTATTTATATTTTGTGATGTACCTGCCTTCATTTTATCTGTCATTTTGCATTGAGGGCAATGCAACCCTCGAGTTTGGGGGTGGCAACCCTCCATTTTAATGGAGTCGTAGTACATCTTTATTTAATTGTTGTGTCTTTTAATCAAGTTCTTAAAAAAACTGTTGGCTTAAAACTGTGAAGTTAACTTACCTGTCATGACAGCTCTGTCGTGGCAGCATCTTTAGGACAGTTTAAGGAGAAGTTTAGAGCCTTTCTATAGTTCTGAAAACATAAACACCATTGTGACTGTTATTTTTCTTAGACTTCTTTTAGCCAAACTAGAATAGAAAACTTAGCACTTAAAGTAGAAAAGAGACTAGACTCTCAGGAAACCTAGAGGTGCCCAACACTGGCTCTAGGCAGATAACCAGAGAAAAACTTCTAGAGGTGCCTATCACCGGCTCTAGACAGTTAACTAGAGGTGCCTGAAATACTGGCTCTAGTAAGAATAAGAAGAAATTAGAAAAAAGAAATCAACTAGAGGTGCCTTATTCTGGCTCTAGTAAAGGAAAGAAAGAAATTAGTCTCGTAAGAAAAACTCTAAACAAGCTAAAGTATAATATTCTAGTGAAACTAAGAGAGTCTTAGCATATAACTGTTCACAAGCATGCACACACTACACGAGAGCTATAGAGAGATTCCGGACATATCCTAAAACCTTCCGACAGGTTGCTGACGCCACAGAGAATGAGCGACGGGTAAGGGACAGTTCACTGTTTGAAAGCCAACACAAAAATATTCTTTTTTTCTTTAGGTCTTAATTGCTTGAGGGCAAGCAAAAACTTGAGTTTGGGGGTGTGTTGAGTGTGTAAAAGTTCTATTATTTACACATTTTTTAACCCATATTTTTGCTGCATTCAAGCATCGTTGCATTGCATTTAGGTCAGTTTACAGTAAAACATCACAAATACACTAAAGGCACAGATTCTACTAAAAGATGGCTGATTTTGCAGGTTGCTGCCATAGTTGACAAAGAAGGCAGGCGTAGGGCAGAAGAGCTGAACTGGACAAGCAGACGACAAAGAAGAAGCTGCCATGGATCTGTCGTGACAGCAAGGTGACATCAACCTTATGAAGAGGAAAAGCAAAGTGGACCTCGACAGATAGAGGGAAATCTGCTCGTCTGTCGTGTGAAAGCCAAATATTTTTCCAAGCCCCGGATCAAAAGATATGTCAAGCCAAAGCTCGAGGAGAGGAAATCCCTAGAAACAAGGATGGCGGCTGCAAAGTAGGACTCTTGGAGATTAAGTCTTTATTAGAATCTTACTTTTAATTAAAGTTGTAATCCTTTTTAACTTAGAATACTTGAGCCCAAAGCTTATATAAGGGCATAGATTTTAACCTAGAAGAAATACCCCATAACCGATAACCTAAACCCCTCCGCCGTTTACCCGTCGTCGACATGTTCTAAAAAACCCCTAGGGCCACGGGTTGTTTTGTAAAGTAGTTGCAAGGGTTGTTTTGTTTTAGGATTTTCCAAGTTCAATAAAATAAACTTCAAGTTCTCTTATTTTGGTTTTAATATCTTGCAAGAGCATCGGGAGAGCATTGTGAGGTTATCTATTTACTTAGCATCGGGAGAGTTAAGTATACGAAGAAGATAAGAGCGCGTTCTCTAGTTTATAGTTGAACCATCTCGTGCCTAGGGATAGGGCGAGGTTTAGTGGCTAAGGAAGAATTCATACACATCGGTGTTCATCCTTCAATTCACGTCGGGAGGTATCATCAAGACATGATCATCGACAGACTTGGACCTAGGGATAGGCCAAGGCAGATCTGGGATTCTTGCCAAACTTGGAGTAAGAAGTTGGTGTGTTCGCTGCCGCGACAGCTAACGGACAGCCGCCGCGGCAGGTGCTATCGGCGACGGGCACGACGACATAACTGGATTTCCTAAACTTTTCAATACCTGCACTACTGAGCAATTCAATACCAGCCCATTCTCTCCATCTTGATATTCCTACTCTTTTTATTTACGTTTACTTTATTATTCTCGTGACAATCTTCTCAATTATTTCTTTTACTTTCGTGCAGTGAATTTAGGTGAAGTCATTAGCCCAATCCCTGTGGAGACGATATCCGATACTTCGTATCACTTTACTACTTGCGTCGTGTACACTTGCACTACAATTGCGATAGATTCTTTTACACGCAACATACACGAAAGAAAAAGTTGTTTGAATCTTATGCTAAAGGTAAGTGATATCCATTCGGAACTTTGGTTATGTTCAATCGGCTTGAAGAAAGACTTTTCTTTAAAAATGTGGCATGGTGTATCATTATATATCGTCTGGGCTTCAGGTGCAGTTTTTCATCCGTGAATTGATGGTCAACCTAGAAGAGTAATGTAGATTCTAGAAGATATACTTCATGTTCGTATAATTGACTTTTGTGGTAGTTGCAAGTTTCTTATCTTTGACTGAGACCGTTTATAATGAAAGTTATGAGACATGAGTTTCCTTGGCATCGTATGAAGTTCGGTATGGATTTAAACATTGTATTCTGATTAGTTAGCCCTATATGTATGATGGGATGACTTTGGGTCTAAAGACTGTCTGAGCGACTAAGGACATCACCAGACTGATCTGTGACCGCCTGAAAGTCCCAATAAACAAAGATACTTTGCTGGATAAGTTTCGGTACAAGAATTGAGGAAAGAGTGGTTTCTGCATTTCTTTGGGACTGGTAAATTTTGAGGACTAAATTTTCTTTTAGGGGGGAGAGTTGTAATACCCTTAATTTATCTATTTTGAATGAGGGCAAAAAAGAAAAGAAAAAGTGATGCCTAAGGGGTTTGAACCCAAGACCTTTAAAATGAAATGTTTAACCTTAGCCAACTGGTCTAAGAGCCATTCTTACTTATTCACTCTAGCTTTCTTAATAAACTAAGTATTATTGGTTTGAATCAATAATAAAAAAATTTGTACCACCCCACCAATCGATAATTAATGCCCCATACGGATATGAAAATTGGAGATCTCACCAGAATATCCATGATCGTTCACCTATCCAAATCATATCTACTTCTTCGATCTCCGTCATCACTCCATCGTGGAATGCATCGTCGTCACTGTTATGCTCGCCATCGCACATCGACACTAGCCCTGTCCTTCACTCGCCAACCCTCGATGTCGTTTGTTGTGGATATCAAGTTCAAGGTGCAATAGAAATCCCCCTTTAACCTTTCAAGCTGTTCACTGGTAGATCTCTTTCACTGTTGCGACGTGGTGTTCACCACCCCTGCCATCCGAACCATCGCCCTTCCTTGACCATGCTCTCAGTTTCCACACGCATAGAGGCCCGACCATTTGCCGTGGGCGAAGGTTTGAAGATTCTTGATATAAACCAAGTTTGGGTCCTCAGTTTTTGCCATTGTCTGGTCACTCTCGTCCGTTATGCGAGACACAGTCACTAGTTTTGAACTCTGTACGTCGCGCCGAGCAAACCCATGGTCACCAATCACAAGAGCAGCGCCAAAAAAGCTTCACCGAAGTTACGCCGAGATAAGTCAGATTTTGACAGTTTGGTAAATTTGTGTCCAATTTCTAGGTAAATGGATCTAGTCGGAAAATGCATTTTTGTGCATTTTGGGCCGTTTCAGGATGCGCGTGGTTCACACGTGCCACCGGTGGCGATTTTCGGCCACCATGGTCGGTCGACCATGAACCAAGCCGGTTCAACCTTGACCTGATTCTACGCAGCCTGAACCGACCTAAACCGAACCACCTGAGTTAACCCAGTGACTCAACTCGCCCGAGTTAACTTAGTGAATCAACTCGCTCGAGTCTACCCAGTTGACTACTGACGTCAACGTTGACCAATGACGTCAATGTTGACTGCTTACATCATCGTTGACTAGTGACGTCAGCGTTAGTTTTGACCAAAAAGTTAACATTTTCTAAAAATCCTTATTCTACATTTTTTGACGTCCCAAGTCTGATTTTGAAGCTTGTTTCATAAAATTCTAACTCGAACGCCTCCCAATATGATATTGGACCCGAACATGCTTATTTGTTTCATCATTGAATTTAAAGGCAATTTGATTAAGGGTTAATTATGAATTATGTTAAATTGAAGGTATTCACAAATCTTCGTATTCGAGATGTTGAGGACGTAAAATTCGGGTTCAAGAGCGCTCGAATGTCATTTCAAGGATCGACCGGTATAGCCAGGATTCAAGGTAATACATTACCACCTCTTGTACGCTTTATGAACATATTGGTATTCGGTAAATGCATTTACACTTGGTGAAGTGTTTTGTTAACTTTGCTTAAGTCAAATCAGATACGAAAAATAAGTATGATAATTTAGATCAGATGGCTAATAAATCGAAGGGATATGAAATTCGATAAATAATTAACAAGGCAATTAATCTCTAAACCTGAGTGATAGTGTTTAGGGACTCAACATCTGAAATACTTTGATATGGAATTACAAAATACCCTTGATGTGTAAGGATTACAAAGTTACTCTTGACAAAGTAATGACCCGATAATCTTTTTTTATCTGATAAAGCAATTGAATGCATCTAAAAATTTGATCTAAGTGGGAAATTCTAGTAACGTGATCCAAGCCTGTGAGTTAACGAAATACTTGGATTCCCGGATTCTGAATAATCTTTGAAGACATATTTTCAAGAAATTATTCATATATTCGGAATCATCAAAATGGTAAAAAATTATCAAATTTATTCAAACGATTGAAATGACTAAAGGATTGTAAGTACTGATAAGACCGAATTGATCAGAATGTGTGTAATGACCGAAATCACTAAAGTACCCTCGGGTATTGAATTTAACAAATTAAATAGAATAATGGATAAACCCTCGAGATTTGCAATAAATAAAGTATAAGAAAGTACCGAAAGGACCCGAATGATTGAAATACCATCGATTGCTTAAGCGGTTAAAATATCACGAGACTTGAGATAAGTGAAACTTTGAGAAATCATGAAATTTCCATAGAGCCTAAAAGAATGTAATATCCCCATGAGTTTAAAAATTTGTCTTATATGTGTATACTAGTCATTATTAATATCGTTACAATAATGGAAGAATATTGCATAAATACATGTTCAACCTTTCGAGACTTGTTCCAAAATAATATGTGATAGTCATCTGTTCAGATGTGCAGCGCAACCTGGACTAAATATTGAACACATATAGTGTACCAATGTGAATTCTTGGAAAGTGGTGTATTGGTGAGATAAGTATAGTGGAATGGTTTTGGGAGCCTGGAAACCGTCAGCAATCTTGATCACAACAAGTCATTGACTTACCCTATCAAAGTTAAAATGACCAAATTGCCCATGAATGTTAAAAAGTACCAAAATGCCCTTTTCGAGCAAGATTTACTAGAACTCTCCTGATACATTTGATATTTTGATCGATTCTGAATCTCCATAACTTGTGTTGATATATTTGAATTCCACATAATCACGGTATACCAAAAATATTGAATGATCTTGAGGTATAATTCATGAATACTTGGAGGAAGTCGATGCCTATTGAAATCCTTCAAATATGGTTCATGATTCCAATGGCAGTCTAGAATGGACTACAATTCAATGTCTCCCTTTTGTAATTAGCAAGGATTCTTGAGTAATAAATTGGATCGTTTAGTGTGTTCCATGACTAAATGAATAATCTTCCTGATTGGAAGCTCTTCTATTCATTTTGATCCTAAGTGATCTTGTTATCTGTAGTAAAAACATGACTTATGGTTCCTATTTTTTTATATAAGTATATTTGATTCATGGCTCATGATACTTCAGTCCTATTGATTAAACATATGTTTGTATACTGAATTCCTGACATAGTGCTACTGAATACTGAAGTGATTGTTATCGTTTAAAACTGTTTATTACTGCACATTGTGATATTGTCTGGATTGGTTCACTAGGTACTTGGGTTATGTTATTAAGTCACTTATGGTTCAACCCTAATCAAGTTGTTAAGCCTGCCCGTATTCGGCTCCTACGCTTCGGCTTGGGTCCGCCCGTATTCGGTTCCTACGCTTCGGCTAGGGTCCACCCGTATTCGGCTCCTACGCTTCGGCTAGGGTAATTCCTCCTGGGACCTAAGGTAACCCCGTAGGTCGGTACCTATGCCCATTAGGCCTAGGTTAACGCTCGTATTAGGTTCCTAGCTTTGGCTAGGGTAATACTGCCTAGACCTGAGGTATTTCCTTAGGATGGTACCCACACCCAAGGGGCTCGGGTTAATGCCAATATATGATATTGTTATGAGGAAACTATATATTGATATTCGGTTGGAAGATAGATAAGAGTTTAAAATGGACCTTGCTGCTACTTGAACTATGTGGTCGTGAAATATAATTTTTACTATAGTGTTACAATCGTATGTATTAACTTAGCATTGCTGAAACATATTAAACTTCATGGTTTAATTTCCTTAATCCATCACTCTTCTGATTCACCAGACGATAGGCTTCTCGCTTGATACTCGACGAGTGAATAAAGAACAATTTTGTTATTTTTACATATAATACTTCACTGAAATATCGAATCGCAAATGGAGATTGTTGTTGCTTGAAACATCATGACAGTGTATTGTCTGCCATATACTTGCATGTGCTTACAACATCTTTTGGTAGTTCTGTATTACTGAGCTTTCCGAAGCTCATGTTATTTTTACCATTGCAGGTTAGATGAAATTTGTCATGGTAAAGTGTCCGAGATTAGTGTTTAGAGCCCCCCGGTGTTGCTTTTGGAGTACAATACCGACATAGTTAGTGGGCATGTATGATGTGTACTGTGTTATCCTAGTGTATGTGATATGTTTTCCGAACTACTGTTCTATGTTTACATGATTTTGTGAAATGATATTTTATATAGAAGTTTGTTTTACAGTTTTAATGTATTTAAAGAAAAGAATTTATACGAGTTTTATTGTGGGTCGCTCTTGTGACCCTAATGTGACTTCCTAGGATCCGTGGTAACGCATAAGCGGGTCTATGGGTTACACTTTGAGCATTATTTTCTCATTCATTAATTTCTCATTTTGAATATATATATATATGGATGAGATCAATTTACATGGTGTAAAACTCATTTAGTTTTACACTAACCTAGGACCTTTTGATGAGTGAAATGGATGAATGACATTAACAGTAAAAAATGTGAAGATTATCACTTGGGAAAAAAAGATAAGGAAATAGTCTGAGCCATTAATTACCATCATCCAACAGTCCAAAAACTGTGTAAAAGTAATTGAGTTTTACACTATGTAAGTTGATCCTAGCCCATATATATATATATATATATATATTATTTTAAAGGTCTTATGGAGTATAATATAAATCATAAAATTTATTATTCAAATATTTAATCTACCCATAAATAATGTTTCAAAGTTCGAAATTATCCATTACTTTTCAATATAAAATATACCTAATTCTCCCCCAAACATTGCTAACTAACCATACGTCAAATTTCCACGTTCAAAACTTACTGATTTCATCAATTCAAAACCAACTACGAAGAGCTCGGGCGAACTACGAATAACGTTCTGATAACTGAATTCATTAAAACTGTGTACAAGTATATTAAATTGTTCAAGTTATACTCTTTAATTATAAATTTTGGTCTAAAGGTCTAAGAAACTCTTGATATTTAAAAAAAAAATTAAGCTTTTAAACTTTCTTTACACCCAATTAAATCTTTGAACTATTAAATTAATCAATTTTAACCATTAGTTTTTGACAAAATTTTCTTCAGATTTTACTCTCACTTAATAAATTATAATTCTATCGGGTGACATTTACATATATTTTATAAAAAATTATAATTTTTAAAATTTAAAAATTATATTAAATAAAAAATTCTAAAAAAATCTCAAGTGACAATACTATGATACAACGTGCTGCATCAACTTATCCAAAAAAAGCAAGGGATTGGATGCAAAAAAAAAAAACTCAAGTGATTTTATTTTGAAGTTCAAGTGGTTCTCATACCGAATTTTTTTTAAGTATGAGTTAAACAGTCTCAAAACTCAAACAACTCAAGTCATTTCCCCTTAAATCAATATTCAGATATTTTCTTTCATGGTTTTTTCTTGAAGAGAAAAATCGTAAATACAGATGTTCGTAAAAAAATAATGTGCACCGAATAAAATCAATAGAAGAAAATAATGAAGAAGACTTTTTTATTCAAACCTTTATACTTAACTGAAGAGAGATTACATTTTTAATATAAATTCAAGTGTATAACCCAACAATCCAGAGAGGAGATTTCCCATATTTTGCAAAATTTCATGCTAATACTTTGAAAGTGATTCATCATCATTCACCTGAAAAAGATTCAAAACCTGAAATTATAAGTTCCCTATCACACCACAGCAGCTTGCAAAAGGAAGATTAGTTCTGGGTTCATCTCTTCCATTACATTTCGTATCAATCTTCCATGGCAGAACCGGGAAACCTGCATTCATCCCTCCCTGCAAACCAATTTAGTTCCAGACGAGGCAATTTACTAGCAACACGGAACTCATGTAGTAATCCATATACAAAAACATGATCCTAAAATTGTTTGACCTAAAAAAAGAACATCATGTACCACTTTCAGTTCATTCTAAAGTCATTATATTGGACTAGACTACAAGAAACCTGGGAAAACTAAGGAAGACTATCATTAACCACTCCTATATCCGAACTCCTTATCTCTTTTGTTCTGATCTGCAACACCTGGTCTCGCACAGTTGATTTAGGATACAATCGATCATATCACTGAACTGCAAAGACCAAATATGTTGGTGAACGATTGTGTACAAAAAATTGTAGTTGCATTAAGAAAGTAATCATAAATAGAGCTTCGGAAAATCACCATGAATGGCCAGGTATTTTATTATTGTTTGCCAATATAATATGGGTACCCACTCATTCCCATGGGGGCAGTTGGTAGGATTCCTTGTGGATCTTTCTTTGCAGCAACTGATGCATAAGGAATTGGCGGTTGGGTAGGGTATGGTGCAGGTACCGCAGCAGGACTAGAAAATGAAGAAGCTTGATATGATGCCACAGGTTGAGGATAAGCGTACCTAGCAGAGGCAGCATTGGGGTGTGCTTTCCCAAGCTGTGGGTAGCCAGGTGCCACAGCCATCGCAAGAGGAATTACAGCTGCAGTGGGTACCTGTGTTTGTACAGGTTTTCCCTTGTTGGTATCAGCAAGCTTGACAATGATAGTTCTCCCCTGCAAAGAACCCAAATTATCAAGCAATCTCTATAGATCATCATGACATATAAAAGTCATTACATTATACATACCTAACCAAAGGAATTATAATAACTAAGGTAGAATCCCTCCCCACCTATGTTACTCGAATGTTACTTTGACTTGGGTGTTAGTGTTGGATACAGGTATGTCCCTATCACGAATATGTTCAATTTGCTCCAAGTTTTTTCATGTATTTAGAGGGCCCTTGGAGGAACATATCTCCACACCTGTGTCCGATTTGTGTCGAACACAAGTGTCAAACATGGGTACTTCCAAGAAAAATGAAGAGTCGGAGGAACATAGCTCCCCACTATATCAACTTCCATGTGCTCTCTTTACATTCTATCACTTCTATTATAGTGCTTACTGGATTTACATTACATGCAACAGCTGATATGCTAAACTGCAAATTTGGCTAATATGTCATTTTTAAATCAGCAAATTTTGTCAACAGAAGAAAATAGCGGGGGGAAAAGGATTTTGCAAGTCAAGGCACCACATAGAGTGGTATTGCCTACATACCCCAAGGATCTTTTGTGGATCATCAATCGCCTTCTTTGCAGCCTCCACTGTCTTGTATGTAACAAAACCAAACCCACTGTGTATGAAAGGAAAAGATAACAATTTGTCACTAGTACGAAGTATGCCCAATTATAAATGAAATAACATAACATAGGAACATCCACAAAAAAAACGAAGTATGCACCGTGATTCATTTGTATCTTTGTCATATGCAACCGAGCCTTCCTCAATCTCACCATGTCTTCCAAAATAACTCAGAAGCATCTCACTTGTGACATCTGGTGATAGGCCCCCAATATAGAGCTTCCTTTGTGCTAGATCAGGTGTGGTACTCGAACCACTTAACCCCTCACAAGCTAAATTACATACAGCCATCCGGCCCTGAATTCGAACCAGTCAAGAAATAAAGTCAATGACAAAAAAATGTATCAACCATGTGCGTATCAAAGGACATAATACATCTGAAGCAAGCAGATATTGATACAGTATCCAACTCCATTTAATGCTATGCACATAATCGGGCATTGCAAGTGTACTGACAAACGTGTTACCGTGAGAGATTATGCAATGTATCAACCTGGGAAATATAATCAAAGTTGCACCATGATGATAAAAAAGGTCTCCGTTACAAATCAAGATTAGAAATTTTGAAGTCCTAACACCAAATACATGCTGCCTACTGGTTCTTCTTTGATGCCAGTGCTTTTTAACCATTACTGCAAGTGATCCACCTCCCAGTGTCATGTAAAAATAAAATCAATCCAGAATTATGTTTTTTCCTTTTATTTTCCTTCTCTAAATATTTAGCTTCACATTGGAGTAATATTAACTCCAGATGCCAAGACCTTCATAGCAACACATATCTTTCTAACTCCAAAGATTAAAAATAGGAGCGCACACTAAAATACATCATTAATTTTGATAGCAAACAATATGAGGCTTTGTTCCATGCAATAAAAAAATTGAATCAACATCACATTCTGTGTCACTTGTCTACATGTCCTAGCAGTAATCCTTGCTCAGATTTATATTAATAGAACGGCTTGACCAAACTGATGTTATTAGTGGAAAAATCCTATTGTCCACCGTGTGATTAAATGAATTATTGTATGGACAGAGAAAAAAAGAGAGGTTAGTAGAAAATCCCACAAGGAAAAAAGAAAGGATGAGATGACATGTATGTTTCGTCGTAGGGAATTAGAAAGAAAGAAGATGAGATGAAATGTGATGCTTGTCTTTACGAAGAGCCTAGCATGCAAAACACTGAAAAGTAGCAATTGCTTACATCAATGAGTTTGCTGGGTGCTCTAAGTGCACTATGAGTTGACTCCATGTGTTTGTAAGTAATGAAACCATATCCACGAGATTTTCCTGTGGCTTTGTCATAGATGACAGCCCCTTCTTCTATCTCTCCATGCATTCGAAAGGCCTAGACCAAAAAAATAGGTGCAATCCAATCAGTTAAAATGGCCCTGAGTTAAGGTCAAAAGTTCAGAAATAAAATAATAATAACATAGACTAATATAGATAACTTAATGCAGAACTCTATATCATGGGGGACGATCAGCCCCGATATCATGGAAAACACAATCAGCAATGCACTCACAGCACACAAGGTTTCTGAAGTGGTATTCCAGGCTAAGCCACGGACAAAAAGCTTTCGATGTACAGGGTCTGAACTCACAATACTTTTAATTTCTTCAGCAATTGAAGGATATTGGGACCCTCTTTATGCGTCAACATGCAAATAAGCACACAACCAAAGTCAATCACACAACATACAATTTCATGCAACAGTCATAGCACACATTCACTTAACACAAGCATTACACTCTCAGGCAAAATGAACTAAACAAAGAGAAGATTCCATGCCACAATTAGCCTTTAATACTTTAAATACAAACACTCTCATTTCATATGTTTAAAAATATATTAAGGATTTTATTCACAGCTCTAAAGATTTACAATTTTGTGGGAATTAAGGAAGCCGAAAACTTTTCTTGACATGATTGATGATATAAACAAGGCACTCCTGTCCCCTTTAGATCCTTTAAATATTTAATGGAAAAAAAATAAAACTTGAGTAGGTACATATGCTTTAAAACAGTGCCTCTTTAAGATTTGTTAGCTTCCCAGGACCAAAATCATTACACTCATTATTAATCTACTCTTTTCCACAGCATACAGAACAGATGCACACTGTTTAACGGATATATAGAGTTGGTTTCGCTCATTTCTCCTCTATAGAACTTCCCAAAACATTGCACTAAAAATTTGGTCTAACATTTAATTTGACTCCTTATGTAAAAGAATACAAATCAAGGCCCTTACTGTGTAGCACAAGACATGACATCAAGTTCTTAAAAGAGCCATATCTTCTTACTATGAGCATCTAAAATAGGAACAAAACCAAAGGAAAAAGAATACCCAGAACAAGGCTATCGGTTACATGCTAAAACAGAAAAAAAAAATCCTAGAGTTAAGTGTCAAATTGAAGCATGGGAAAATGGTCATGGCAAGGAAAATGCAAAAAGCAAACTCAGAAAATCTGCGAATTGAAGCAATAGTTAGAAATAACTACAATGTTTTATTGGTAGAAGGAAGAAATCAAAGTTGAACAATTTAATATTTGAACTTAAGCTAAAAGACTTCCAGAAGCAGCTATGAAGTATTGTTTTTCATATTTCCAAAGAAAAAAAATTACTTCGGCAGCTGTTTCAGGGTGGAGTTTTATAACTTGAAAACAAACTTAAACAATCATTGAATTGAAACTTATCCACCAAAACCAAAACCTTAAATTGACCAAACCAACACTCGAGGAAACCCCTTAGAAAAATTACCCAAAATACACAAGGAAAGAAAAGCCATGAATTCCCTCGAGGAAAACCCTTACAAATTACCCAAACTATACAAGGAAAGAAAACCCAGGAATTCCCATTCAGAATTATTCAAATTATCTTAATATTTTGGTAAGAAATAGAGATAACAAGGAAAATAAAAATGTGAACATACAATCTAGAAAGAAGATCGACGAGCTGGGGTTTAGCAAGAGGGTCAAGCAAAGAACGCAACTCTTCTTGAGTTGATAACTGCCCGTTGTTTCCCATATCTTCCATCTTTCTCTTCTTCAAATCCTCCATTTATACTGCTTTTGTTTCTGTCTGCACAAAGTGGGCTCTTTTGTTCACAGGGGATTTTAGGTTAAGGATGGATTTTGTTATTTTAGGTAATATTACGCATGAAATCAATCCTTGCTTTGTTTTAGATATTTACTGTTTCGAAAATTCTAGGAATGTTGATGAACACAACTAATGATGAATACCGATGAATTTTATTAATTTTTTTTTATTAGAATCAAATATACCCAATTTTCCTAACCCTAACAAAATCAATTTCTTAAAAAAATCGAAACCCTAAAATATTTTTTAAGAGATTGATTTTGTTAAGATTTAATAGAATTGGGTATATTTAATTCTAACCTATTAAAAAATATTATAAAGTAACTATTAAATTTGATTTTTATTTTTTTAAGAGATAATTTTAATTATAATTTTAGTCTTTTAAATTTTTAAAATTTTTTAAAAAATTAATGGTGTTCATCGGTGTTTATCGTTAGTGGTGTTCATCAATGTTCGTCGCACGTGGTAGACTCATTCTTTACTGTTTATAAAAACTGTTACGACTTACAATGCATTATCCGTTTTTTTATTGCAGGATGTAAGAAAATTGCGACATTAGACTTAACAATCATTTTATGTTATAAATAAAATGAAGAAGAAGAATAATTTATGTTCGAAAAAAATAATAACAAGAATAAAAGAATAAAAAATGAGAAGAAGAGAGATTTGTATTAAGATGAGTCTATCACGAGCGACGAACATTGATGAACACCACTAACGATGAACACCGTGAACACTATTAATTTTTTTTTTTAATTTTAAAATTCTAAAGAACTAAAATCATAATTAAAATTATCTCTTAAAAAATAAAAATCAAATTTAACAGTTACTTTATAATATTTTTTTAATAGTTTAGAATCAAATATACCCAATTCTCCTAAACCTTAACAAAATCAATCTATTAAAAAATAAAAATCAGTTTATAATTTTTTAATAGATTAGAATTAAATATACCCAATTCTCATATTATTGATTTAAATGTTTGGGACACCTTTTCCATGTTCGACAATCATATTGAACGTTGTCCTTACAAGCATATACAGCAATTGCTTCACCTTTTGCATGCATGCAAGCAAAGTGTGAACTGACCAGATTCGATTGGTACTTATTTTTTAAATTTATCATTAAAAAGTTTAATTATCAGCTTATAATACTCTTAAAAACTTGATTATTTAATCAAACTTTTGTTGATTATTAAACATTAACCATTCATTCATGTGTTTGTATCTCTCTATATATACAGTCATGCCTAATGTCTCTCTTCACACATTTTCTTCTGCTACTTCCAATGGCAAACTCTGTGTGCCAAGAAATCAGTGTCGGATCAAAACGTTGAAGATCATCGGACGAAGTAGTTCACATCGACAGAATTAAATATACTCAATTTTTATATTATTGATTCTAATCTATTAAAAAATTATAAAGTGATTTCTATTTTTTTAAGAGATTGATTTTGTTAGGGTTTAGGAGAATTGGGTATATTTAATTCTAACCTATTAATAAAATATTATAAAGTAACTATTAAATTTGATTTTTATTTTTTTAAAAGATAATTTTAATTATAATTTTAGTCCTTTAGATTTTTAAAATTTAAAAAAAAATTAATGGTGTTCATCGGTGTTCATCGTTAGTGGTGTTCATCAATGTTCGTCGCCCGTTGTAGAATTTTCCTTTGTATTAGGATAAGTCTACCACGTGCGACGAACATTGATGAACACCACTAACGATGAACACTGATGAACACCATTAATTTTTTTTTTAAATTTTAAAAATCTAAAGGACTAAAATTATAATTAAAATTATCTCTTTAAAAAATAAAAATCAAATTTAATAGTTACTTTATAATATTTTTTAATAGGTTAGAATAAAAAATACCAAATTCTCTTAAACCCTAACAAAATCAATCTCTTATAAAAAATAGAAATTATAAACTGATCATCATAATAATCATATACTACTCAATCATCGTTTTCGATCATCACTAAGAAACCCATAATTGATGAAACAAAGTAAAACAATTTAAACTCTAAACATAAGAAAAAACGTAATAGTGAAGAAAATGAAGAAGAACACAAATCGGTTCTATGCTCTCTTTAAGAAATCAGAAATTATAAATTGATTTTTATTTTTTTAAGAGATTGATTTTGTTAGGGTTTATGAGAATTGAGTATATTTGATTTTAACCTATTAAAAATATTTTAGATTTTTATTTTTTAAGAGATAATTTTAATTATAATTTTAGTCCTTTAGATTTTTAAATTTTTTAAAAAAATTAATGGTGTTCATCGGTGTTCATCGTTAGTGGTGTTCATCAATGTTCGTCGCCCGTTGTAGAATTTTCCTTATTCCTAATATTGATTTGCGTACAAAATTTTCGTCAAATTATCTATTTATAGGCATAAGAAGTACATAATAAATGAAACTCTAATGGATAATATTTCTACTGATAAAGTAAATCAAATCTCCTAGATAAAGTTCTTATTATGATAGATAAATATTCATAATACTTTGAAGATAATGTGTCTCGTTAAAACCTTATTAAGACTCAGTGGGGAAAAAATTCTTTAGTAAAGGAAAAAGAGTACACACATATTTGTTACGCATAACATGTTGCCTCATTAAAATTATTATAAGGAAAACTCATTAGGACAAAAACTTCGGTTAAGAGAAAGAGTGCAATGTAACCCCCTTAACCCGGCCTAGACGGTTGACCCGAATTAAGAAAGTCACACGGGGAAAACCAAAGTCAACCCGAAAGTCAACCTTGATTAACGACCCTTTTTTTTCTTTTTAATCTTGTCTAGATGCACATTAGCCCTAATTGTAATTAGTCAGGTTTCATGCTTCACTGTAAAATTTCAGCTCAAAAGGACATCCCGAACTCATACAATTGCACAAACAAGATTCAGGACCAAAATGCAAACATTACAAAACATTTAACTGCCAATGTCAGCCCCTAACGGTCACCCGTTCCGAAACAGGCACAGCCCGTTTCGAAACGCGGGGTCGTTCCGCAACGCGTACCGCAACACGGGCTGGCAGTAGCCAAACCGTTTCGGAACGGTCCCTCCCGTTTCGGACGCCTGGGCTTATTTAAGGCACCTGTTCCGAAACGGGTAGCACTGTTCTGAAACGCCCTGCAGAGATTGCCCCAAAATGCATCCTTAAACATGCAATTAAACATCCAATCGTGCTCCAAATGCTACCAAACTTTACCAGCATGCAATTCAACATATATAAGGCATACTTGCATCAACAATTCATCAAAACAACATCACATATGAAAAGCCCCAAATCTATAGGCATGCTTCCTACACAAGCAAGCCATTCAAGCATAAACTTCCAATTCAAGCATATAAAAGCCAAACACTTAAACCAGCATTCTCATCAACAATTCAACATACTTAGGGAGTTCAAAACCTCTCCCAAAACATACACATAGGTCCCCCATTTCCAAATTACCAAAAGCTAAAAGTGTACTTAAGAAACCTTCCATACATTGAGCTTTACTTTCACTTGATTGCTTGACCTTCTTGCTGCCCTCAAGGTACTCTAATGTTCTGCATTATTGAATTAAGAAAGCGAAAGAGAGCGTAAGCAAAAGCTTAGTGAGGAATGCTCATAAAACCATTCAATAATGCATTTATAAAACATTTATAAATCATGCTTCAAATCAACATTTGCACATGCTCAAAAGCATACTTTAAACAAGCATCACATGCTTCATATCATAACATGTCATATTGGCCACAAGTGATAAGTTCCATTTCTTTAAAAACAAGTTCATCAACTTTCACCCCAAGGACTTTTAAACACCTTGGCCCCAAGGACTTTTAAACATCTTGGCCCATGGACTTTTAAACACCATGGAAGAGGACCACACAAGGACTTTTAACCACTTTTGTGTCCATATCAAGTATCACCCCAAGGACTTTTAAACACCTTGGCCCCAAGGACTTTTAAACACCTTGGCCCCATGGACTTTTAAACACCATGGAAAGGATCACACAAGGACTTTTAACCACCTTTGTGTCCATAGCAAGAACCATCCAAGGACTTTTAACCACCTTGATGTTCTTAAGTAAACAAGGCTCACTCAAGGACTTTTAACCACCTTAGTGACCTTAACCTTTTCAAAACATCACTTGCCAATATACATCATTATCATCAATTTATCCACTGTTTTAAAGCATTAAACCAAGCCATATACATCATGCATTTAAAAGCATCAAACCACATTTTATCAATGTACAAAAACAAGGAACTCTTTCCTTGAGCTTCCTTCAACATATGACTTAAAAAAACAGCAAATGCCATGCTAAATCATGCTTTCAAAACAGTATTTAAATCATGCAATCAACCACATTGCATCACAACAAAATCATGGCCACCACTAGAGAGTACTTTCCGAAAACTTACACTTGAGCTTAGCAAAGTTGTTTAGACTTAAACTAAGCTCCCAAGACATTGGTTTCAAAGCCGAAAACCATTTTCACTCACTCACCGATTCCACTTCGCCTCTTGTCGAAGCACCAATTCAAGCTTCCGGATCAACAACTCTTGGATCCAAAGATGCCTCCCCTGTTTTAACACATCAAAGCAGAGGATTAATGCATCATCATGCATTAATTGCTTCAATGAAAGCACCTAAACTCGCTGCTCTCATCCACACTCCATTTTCGGCCACCAAACACAACCGAAAATGCATCCAAACCTCTTCTCAACAAAGCCCAGCCATAAACCATCAAAACCTAACATCCTTTAACATCATTTAACATCTAAAAAGAGCCTATAAACATCCTTATACCTCCAGCAACATCAGATCCACAAGATCACCTCAAAA
The DNA here is from genome assembly GCA_958450335.1 of Hibiscus tridactylites. Lineage (NCBI taxonomy): Eukaryota > Viridiplantae > Streptophyta > Magnoliopsida > Malvales > Malvaceae > Hibiscus > Hibiscus tridactylites. The sequence goes on along the minus strand of OY288267.1, from coordinate 62,498,622 downwards.
GCAACCAAGAAACACAAGCTAAACTTAGGAAACTCAACCTATCCGGGATTGCATTAATCAAAACTCAATTCCTTATCAATTTAGTGTCCAATTAACATCAAAAACACATCTCAAATCACAGATTAATCAGATCAAACGAAAATCATCAAAAATCACCAAATCTTGCATTATAAGCCAAGATCCATTTCTCATCTTAAAAGCCTTTAATAAAACATCAATTAAGGATTGAAAACTTAGGAATTTCAGTAAAGAACTGATAGTTTAGAGGAGAAGGACGTTCTTACCTCCAAACTTGAGTTTCTCCTCTTTAGAGCCAAAAAGCTTGAAAATCCAAATAGCAAATTGCAAGGTTTTGTTGTAGAGATGATTAGGAATCCAAAGAGAATTGAAAAGATAGATTTGAGTGACAAAATCAGAAAGAAATCTCTGGAGAGAAAGTGTTTGGGTTGAGAGAAAATGAGAGAAAAGGAAAATTGAAAGAAAATGGAAAGTTGGTTACGAAATGGTAAAATGATTTCCCTCCACTTTTCTTAAGCTTTAAAATCAGAATTATTCATTAAAATATCTTAGAAAAATCTGGAGAAACTACTTTTGGAATAATAGCTCCTTAAAGATTCAAAGTTTCAACCCTTTCTAAAACAGTCACCAAACTTTCAAAAATTACATTTTGGTCACTAGCCAAAATGTCACCCTTCCAAAACTCATTTTCCAAAATTGATTTCACAGTTCACTTAATTATATTAAAAGATGATTTTAGAACATTTTTCCATATTTTTAATGCAACCCGAACTAGGCTTTCCTAATTTCACCTCTTTAGATTCGAACAGCACTTTGATCAAACCGGTCAACGCCCAAAACTACTAAGCCCAAAACCGGGGCGTTACAACTCTCCCCCCCTTAAGAAATTTCGTCCTCGAAATTTACCTGAAGGAAAGAGATAAGGAAACTACTTCAGCATGTCTTCCTTCCGCTCCCACGTGGCTTCCTCAACACCTCGATGCTTCCACAGCACCTTCACCAACTCAATGGTCTTGCCACGAAGAACCTTGCTATCCGAATCCAGAACCTTCACCGGTTCCTCATCGTAGGTCAAATACGGATTCAAAACCACTTCCTCCACAGGCATCACATGCGAAGGATCAGATCTATACTTCCGGAGCATAGAAACATGGAACACGTCATGAATCTTCTCCAACTCCTGAGGCAACCTCAAACGATACGCAACAGGACCCACACGCTCAACCACCTCATATGGTCCAATGTACCTAGGGCTCAACTTACCCTTCCGGCCAAACCTCATCACCTTTTTCCAAGGCGAAACCTTCAAGAACACACGGTCACCCACCACATACTCTATCTCCTTACGCTTCAAATCCGCGTAAGACTTTTGCCGATCAGAGGAAGCCTTCAACCGCTCACAGATAAGCTTCACCTTCTCAGTGGTTCCTTTCAACAAAGCCGGCATCGAAACCAACTTTTGACCAGTTTCAGCCCAACAAAGAGGAGTCCTACACTTCCTCCCGTACAGAGCCTCATAAGGTGCCATCTGTATACTCGCCTGATAACTATTGTTATAAGCGAACTCAACCAAAGGCAGATGCTTCTCCCAAGAACCTTGGAACTCAATCACGCAACATCTCAACATATCCTCCAAAATCTGAATAACTCGCTCAGACTGACCATCCGACTGAGGATGATAGGATGTACTGAAATGCAATCTTGTACCCAAAGCTTGATGCAAACACTGCCAGAAACGCGATGTGAACCTCGGATCCCTATCTGACACATTCGACTTAGGCACACCATGCAGCCTCACAATCTCAGCAATGTACAGCTCTGCCAGCTTATCCAAAGAAAACGTAGTATGCACAGGCAAGAAATGCGCACACTTCGTCAGGCGATCCACAATCACCCAAACCGAATTCTTCTTCGAAGGAGACAAAGGTAAACCAGATACAAAATCCATGGTAACCCTCTCCCACTTCCATTCAGGGATTTTCAACGGCTGCAACAACCCAGAAGGAACCTGATGTTCAGCCTTAACTCGCTGACACACCAAACACTTGCTCACAAACTCTGCAACATCCTTCTTCAAACCCACCCAATAGTACTCATCACGAAGATCACGGTACATCTTAGTACTACCAGGGTGCATAGCAAAAGGACTACTATGGCCTTCAGTCAGAATAGCACACCTCAACTCAGCATCAGCAGGCACTACTATCCGACTCCCAAAACACAACACACCATCATCATTAAAACAGAAATCCGAAGGTCTACCCTCTGCGATATCCTGAACATGAGACACCAAGGAATCATCCAACAACTGCTTATCCTTGATCAACTGAACCAACGATGGTTTCACCTGCAACTCAGCAACAAGACCACCATCACGCGATATGCTCAAGCTAGCAAACATAGCCCTCAGCTCAACAGCTACCTTCCTACTCAAGGCATCCGCAACAACATTAGCCTTTCCAGGATGATACTCAATCGTCAGATCATAATCCTTGAGCAACTCCAACCAACGTCGCTGCCTAAGATTCAACTCCTTCTGTGACATCAGATACCTCAAACTCTTGTGATCCGTGTACACAGTACACTTCTCACCATACAGATAATGCCTCCAGATCTTCAGAGCAAAAACCACTGCAGCCAACTCAATATCATGCGTAGGGTAATTGCGCTCATGCACTTTCAACTGCCGCGATGCATAAGCCACCACCTTACCCTCTTGCATCAGCACACACCCCAAACCAACATAGGATGCATCACTATAGACCACAAACTCTTTCCCTGATTCAGGCTGAACCAAGATAGGAGCTTGCGTCAAAGCCGCATTCAGCTTCTCAAAAGCCTGCTGTCTCGCTTCCGTCCACTCATACTTAACATCCTTCTGCAACAGCTTCGTCAAAGGAGCAACAATCTTGGAAAAACCATCCACAAACCTTCGGTAGTATCCCGCCAAACCAAAGAAACTACGGACCTCATGAACAGACTTAGGAACCTTCCAGTTCATCACTGCCTCAATCTTCTGAGGGTCAACAGGAATCCCCTCAGCTGAGACCACATGACCAAGGAACACCACCTCCTTAAGCCAGAACTCAACTTGCTCAGCTTAGCATAAAGCTGATTCTCCAACAAAGCTTGCAAAACAATCCTCAAATGCTCTTCATGCTCCTCCTCAGTACGCGAGTACACAAGGATATCATCAATGAACACCACAACGAACTTGTCCAGGTTTTCATGAAACACACGGTTCATCATGTCCATGAAAGCAGCAGGAGCATTTGTCAAACAAAACGGCATCACAAGGAACTCATAATGCCCATACCTTGTCCTGAAAGCTGTCTTAGGCACATCCACATCCTTCACCTTCAACTGGTAATACCCTGACCTCAAGTCAATCTTAGAGAACACAGCAGCTCCCCGAAATTGATTAAAGAGATCATCAATCCTCGGCAAAGGATACCGATTCTTGATAGTCAACTTGTTCAGCTGACGGTAATCAATGCACATCCTCATAGTGCCATCTTTCTTCTTCACAAACAAGACAGGTGCTCCCCAAGGTGATACACTCGGCCGGATAAAACCACGATCAAGCAGCTCTTGCAACTGCGTCTTCAGCTCCTTCAGCTCCTTAGGTGCCATTCTATAGGGAGTAATGGACACAGGAGTTGTATTCTCATACAGCTCAACTCCAAACTCCACCTCGCGATTATGAGGTAAACCAGGCAACTCCTCAGGAAAAACACCAGGAAACTCCTTCACAACTCTGATATCTTGCACCCTCAACTCCTTAGAACTAGGATTCATCACAAAAGCTAGATAAGCTTCACAACCTTGCCTCAGCATCCTACTCGCCTCCAAGGTAGAAACAACATTGGCAAGAAACTTCACATTCTCACCAACCACAACAACTTCATAATCATCCGCAAGCTTAAGCGAAACACGCTTATTTTCACAATCCACAACAGCACGATGCTCAGCAAGCCAATCCATACCAAGGATTACATCAAAACCATAAAAGGGCAGCTCCATAAGATCAACATGAAAAACATGCTCTTGAACAACCAAGGGACACCTTCTATAAAGCTTTCGAGTCACAACAGTTTCACCAAAAGAACTAGTAACGCGAACACCAACATCCAAAGACTCAACAGGCAAACCAAGCAATTCAGCATGCTCACGCAAAATGTATGAATGTGTAGATCCAGAATCAATCAAAGAAAGCAATGACAAGGATTGCAAAGTAAAGGTACCTGCAATCACATCTGCATCATTCCTCCCTTCACGCTGAGCATACACCCTCGCTTGGCCTCCACCTTCAGGCTGAATAGCCACAACATGGGCTACTCCACGACCACCTTCCTCACGCCTCTGGAAATTACCACGGCCGCGCCCACGACCTCTCTGTGGTGCAGCAACAGCAGGAGCACGCATCTGATCACCAGCCAACCTCGGACAATCTCGCCTCAAATGGTCTGCAGAACCACAATTCCAGCACCCATAACCAGCTGCCGCAACAGGGGCTTGCACCTCCCTCACAGCACGAGGACAATCACGCTTCATGTGACCACGTGAACCACAGATCCAACAAGCACTAGGGTCAGCTCTAGCATTACCTCCTCTAGCAGGTGCACCACCACCTCTCTTAGCTGAGGACTGATACTTCTGATCGCGTCCCCTCTTGTTCTGCCCACCTCCGGAACTATACTCAGCAGCTCTCTTACCAGAACTTGCTCCAGCACCTTTCGCAGATAAACCCAAGTTCATCTCTATGTCCTTGGCTCGGCCCACCAACACATCAAAATCATCATCATATTCGGTGGCCAGCACATACATCTTCACCTCCATTACAAGACCATAACGAAACCTTTCGCACCTCTCCCGTTCATCAGGAATAAGCTCAGGTGCATACTGACTGAGTCGCACAAACTGCACCTCATACTCAGCCACTGTCATGCTCCCTTGGGTAAGAGTCATGAATTCACGTTTCTTCTCATCAAGATATCTCACACCAAGATATCTCCGCTTGAACACATTCTGAAAGAATGTCCAAGTCACATCAGCTTCAGCCATCCCAGAGATTGTGGTTGTCCACCATGTATATGAATCATCCTGAAGCAAGGATACCACACAACCCAACTTTTGCACATCCGTGCAACTCATCTGTCCCAAGATTCGCTTGGTACTCTCTAGCCAAGCTTCCGAACTCTCAGCAGACATACCCCTGAACTCAGTCCCACCAAGACTGCGCAGACGCTCCAAAGGTAGTCTAACTCCAGCATCTCCCTGATGCCCAGCTCCTTGAGCTCCAGCTACTGCTGCTCGAAAAGCACCCGCAATAGCTTGTACTAACATCGTCATATCAGGCATAGCTTGCCCCTGACCAACCTCTGGTCCAGCAGCTCCAGCACCAGCTGCTGCAGCTCCAGCTCTTTCCCTCTCCGCACCACCACCACCAGGTGGAGGAGGAGGTAACACAGCACTACTCGCATTCTCTTCGTTCTCATTCCCATCCGGGGTCGTAGCTCTCACGCTACTTCTTAACTCTCTACGTGGTGCCATACTTTTACCATGCAATAACAATACAATTAAAACAAAGTCAGGCCCAGCAAGGTAAGCAATCCAAGTATTCAAGCTCAATTTCATTCAAAATCAACATCATTTCTTTAGCTTTGATTTGGCAATGGGTACCCACATCATGCTACATCACAGCATACATCTCAATTGCATCCAAAACTCAAGCCACTAAACATGCTTTCAAACAACAAGCATACAAGGCATACATACTTCAATCATGCACACATTCATTCCCAATTACTCGAGAACTCAGCTCTGATACCACCAAATGTAACCCCCTTAACCCGGCCTAGACGGTTGACCCGAATTAAGAAAGTCACACGGGGAAAACCAAAGTCAACCCGAAAGTCAACCTTGATTAACGACCTTTTTTTTTTCTTTTTAATCTTGTCTAGATGCACATTAGCCCTAATTGTGATCACACAAACATCATACTCAAAGATCACAAACATCAGAGATCAAACAGGGACCCAATTGAACAAATTACAACTTTAGGGACCAAATTGTAATTTCTGATAAATATGAAGACTTAACCCAAATTAAAGTTACCAGCTTGTAATTAGTCAGGTTTCATGCTTCACTGTGAAATTTCAGCTCAAAAGGACATCCCGAACTCATACAATTGCACAAACAAGATTCAGGACCAAAATGCAAACATTACAAAACATTTAACTGCCAATGTCAGCCCCTAACGGTCACCCGTTCCGAAACAGGCACAGCCCGTTTCGAAACGCGGGGCCGTTCCGCAACGCGTACCGCAACACGGGCTGGCAGTAGCCAAACCGTTTCGGAACGGTCCCTCCCGTTTCGGACGCCTGGGCTTGTTTAAGGCACCTGTTCCGAAACGGGTAGCACTGTTCCGAAACGCCCTGCACAGATTGCCCCAAAATGCATCCTTAAACATGCAATTAAACATCCAATCGTGCTCCAAATGCTACCAAACTTTACCAGCATGCAATTCAACATATATAAGGCATACTTGCATCAACAATTCATCAAAACATCATCACATATGAAAAGCCCCAAATCTATAGGCAAGCTTCCTACACAAGCAAGCCATTCAAGCATAAACTTCCAATTCAAGCATATAAAAGCCAAACACTTAAACCAGCATTCTCATCAACAATTCAACATACTTAGGGAGTTCAAAACCTCTCCCAAAACATACACATAGGTCCCCCATTGCCAAATTACCAAAAGCTAAAAGTGTACTTAAGAAACCTTCCATACATTGAGCTTTACTTTCACTTGAATGCTTGACCTTCTTGCTGCCCTCAAGGTACTCTAATGTTCTGCATTATTGAATTAAGAAAGCGAAAGAGAGCGTAAGCAAAAGCTTAGTGAGGAATGCTCATAAAACCATTCAATAATGCATTTATAAAACATTTATAAATCATGCTTCAAATCAACATTTGCACATGCTCAAAAGCATACTTTAAACAAGCATCACATGCTTCATATCATAACATGTCATATTGGCCACAAGTGATAAGTTCCATTTCTTTAAAAACAAGTTCATCAACTTTCACCCCAAGGACTTTTAAACACCTTGGCCCCAAGGACTTTTAAACACCTTGGCCCATGGACTTTTAAACACCATGGAAGAGGACCACACAAGGACTTTTAACCACCTTTGTGTCCATATCAAGTATCACCCCAAGGACTTTTAAACACCTTGGCCCCAAGGACTTTTAAACACCTTGGCCCCATGGACTTTTAAACACCATGGAAAGGATCACACAAGGACTTTTAACCACCTTTGTGTCCATAGCAAGAACCATCCAAGGACTTTTAACCACCTTAGTGACCTTAACCTTTTCAAAACATCACTTGCCAATATACATCATTATCATCAATTTATCCACTGTTTTAAAGCATTAAACCAAGCCATATACATCATGCATTTAAAAGCATCAAACCACATTTTATCAATGTACAAAAACAAGGAACTCTTACCTTGAGCTTCCTTCAACATATGGCTTAAAAAAACAGCAAATACCATGCTAAATCATGCTTTCAAAACAGTATTTAAATCATGCAATCAACCACATTGCATCACAACAAAATCATGGCCACCACTAGAGAGTACTTTCCGAAAACTTACACTTGAGCTTAGCAAAGTTGTTTAGACTTAAACTAAGCTCCCAAGACATTGGTTTCAAAGCCGAAAACCATTTTCACTCACTCACCGATTCCACTTCGCCTCTTGCCGAAGCACCAATTCAAGCTTCCGGATCAACAACTCTTGGATCCAAAGATGCCTCCCCTGTTTTAACACATCAAAGCAGAGGATTAATGCATCATCATGCATTAATTGCTTCAATGAAAGCACCTAAACTCGCTGCTCTCATCCACACTCCATTTTCGGCCACCAAACACAACCGAAAATGCATCCAAACCTCTTCTCAACAAAGCCCAGCCATAAACCATCAAAACCTAACATCCTTTAACATCATTTAACATCTAAAAAGAGCCTATAAACATCCTTATACCTCCAGCAACATCAGATCCACAAGATCACCTCAAAAGCAACCAAGAAACACAAGCTAAACTTAGGAAACTCAACCTATCCGGGATTGCATTAATCAAAACTCAATTCCTTATCAATTTAGTGTCCAATTAACATCAAAAACACATCTCAAATCACAGATTAATCAGATCAAACGAAAATCATCAAAAATCACCAAATCTTGCATTATAAGCCAAGATCCATTTCTCATCTTAAAAGCCTTTAATAAAACATCAATTAAGGATTGAAAACTTAGGAATTTCAGTAAAGAACTGATAGTTTAGAGGAGAAGGACGTTCTTACCTCCAAACTTGAGTTTCTCCTCTTTAGAGCCAAAAAGCTTGAAAATCCAAATAGCAAATTGCAAGGTTTTGTTGTAGAGATGATTAGGAATCCAAAGAGAATTGAAAAGATAGATTTGAGTGACAAAATCAGAAAGAAATCTCTGGAGAGAAAGTGTTTGGGTTGAGAGAAAATGAGAGAAAAGGAAAATTGAAAGAAAATGGAAAGTTGGTTACAAAATGGTAAAATGATTTTCCTCCACTTTTCTTAAGCTTTAAAATCAGAATTATTCATTAAAATATCTTAAAAAAATCTGGAGAAACTACTTTTGGAATAATAGCTCCTTAAAGATTCAAAGTTTCAACCCTTTCTAAAACAGTCACCAAACTTTCGAAAATTACATTTTGGTCACTAGCCAAAATGTCACCCTTCCAAAACTCATTTTCCAAAATTGATTTCACAGTTCACTTAATTATATTAAAAGATGATTTTAGAACATTTTTCCATATTTTTAATGCAACCCGAACTAGGCTTTCCTAATTTCACCTCTTTAGATTCGAACAGCACTTTGACCAAACCGGTCAACGCCCAAAACTACTAAGCTCAAAACCGGGGCGTTACATGCAACGTGTATTTACTCCCCCTCATGAAAACATCACATAAGATATTTGAATCTTCATAAGTTAATCTTGAATACTATTTTTCTAATGACCGTGAGGGATAAAACTTTAGAGTAATATGTTTCATTTTTTACCATCTTTGATGTATCAACATTTCGATTGAGATATAAATTTTTCCTTATTTCCACACAAGATAACTTGTGTCTTATTTTGTGAAAGTAAATCACATACCTTCTAAATATGTTGGATCAATAATCTTAGACAAACACATTTTTGGCTTGCCTCGCGCATACCAATTATTTCTACAAGATTTGAGGCAATATGATTAATGTTTGAAGATCTAAAGGTAATGATCTTCGTAGAATTTAGATGGTATTTTTGGACCAACTAATATATGATGCTTTCAGACCAAGGCTTCATTTATCATTCTTTCGAAGACAAATTTATTCACACCCAATAATCTTACAATCATTAGGATATTCATTAGATATGCTTTATCCGTATTTAATCTTCTTTAAGATTCTTTTAGCTTACGTCCATTCATAGACAAAAACACATATTTAAGTGCTCGATTCTTAGGTCGAGACAAAACTTGATATCAAGATTCTTTTTCTCAAATACTTTCGTCAAATAATCAAATACTTTGAAAGCTCTTCATAAGTTTGCAATTTGAAGCTCTTCAGGGGTTCTAATGATATTCAAATTATCATAATGAATCTTGATCCAAACTACTTTATAAAATACATAAGGAAATCTGATAATTCTTATAGTATTTTCTCAATTAGTACTCACTAAGGTAATTGTACCAAATGCGCCAAAATATAAATATTCAAGGGGCATATCTGAATAAATTTTCTTGGAAATTTAAAAATGCTTCTGCATTTTAAATCCTTCAAGGATAATTTTACTATACATGGATCCACAAAATAAGTAGACGTATATAAAATATTTCATAACTGCCAAAGTAATTCCATCCACCATGAAGTAATTAAAATTATTCATAAATCATAATTCAAGCCGTATTTATATCTCATGAATATTTATTTGTTCCCCACTTGCATTACACCTTTAGGTGTTTAGACTACTGGTCCAAAAATTTCACTTTTAGAAGTTCAAAGCGTCTTTCTACATTATCCAATTCAATATCTATATAAGATCCTCATTTTCTTTCTTTACTTCTATAGAAATATTCTATGTAAAATTGTTGCCAGCAACTTTTTCTATTCTAGTTCTATTCTTTTCTCGTAGTGACATAACTTATCGAGATCTCTTTTTGCTGAGTTGATCAATCGATTGCAAATGGCCAAGAGGGGGTGAATTTGCTATTAAAATTTGAAGGGAGAAAATGGATGAATGAAAAATTGGACACAAGGCAATTTATAGTGGTTCAAGTTCCTAAATGAACTCTACCTCCACTACTTTAGCTCCCACTAAGGATTTTCAATCAATCCACTAATTGATTCTTCCCATTTTCTTGGATGAGGAGGAAAACTTACACGACTGATTAAGCTTTCTACCCAAAGCTTAATCCAACTCACTCTTTACAAAGAAGAAGTTTGGTAAACCTTATAATTACCTCTCAAAGGTTGATGTTTACCCAAATACAATTAATCACACCTCAAACTCTCAATAAAACTTACAACGAAAGACTCAATTGAGTTGGGTACAAAAATTTAACTCTAAAATGCTCAAGGTTTGGATTTGAATGCTTTGATGTTGCTTGAAGGCTCAATAGTTGTTGTTGTAGCATTTGAAACTTGTTTTTATACCCTTGCATTGATTTCTAGCCATTTGGGTGGTTGAGGTCATTAATCTAGTCGTTGGGCTGCAATTTTCCGCAATAAATGCTCCTCAACAACCTACTGTATCGGTACAGTTCGTGGGCGTATCGATATCTGTCTCAAAGAAGAAAGAGGCATTGTGACGGAAAGACATGGCGTATCGATACGATTGGAGGGCATATCGGTACGGTATTAAGGGGTGTATCGATACGATAAGCCGCATCGATACGATCTTTGCTCACTGAAATCCTGAATTATTTCTTGGTAAAGGGTGTATCGGTACACTTCTTTAGCATATCAGTACAGTTCAACGATCATTTGAAATTTTGGATTCCAATAATCAACAAGCCAACGTTTGAATAATAAATTAAAAGATTTTACAAAGGTCAACATATCGTATCAATACAGTAAATGACTGTATCGGTACGCTATAGCATTTAAAAATGTTTTTCTTTGAAAACCGTATCGATGTTGTCCCGATGAGTATCGATACGCCATAACTTACATTCTTGGCCAGATGAATATCGTATTGATACAGGGTTAGACCGTATCAGTACGCTATGAACGATTAAAATTACAGTGTTGAAAAACCGTATCGATATGCCTAAGGGTATCGATACGCCTGAGCATTTTGTTTCTTTTTGGCTTAAAAACACTCGAAAACACTTAGAAAATTTGAACCATTTTAATGTGTTTTGACTTGAAATAGTATTTGGTTCAAAATGGCTTGTCTATTTGTGAGTCTTTTGAAAATACTTAAAAAAATTTGTTTTGCAATTTAGCCCTTAAGGTAAATTGTTATATCAAAATCAATTTTGGTTTTACAATCTCCCCTTTTTGATATAACAAAACCAAATATAAATTTTTAAGTTTTGAAAACTTTGAAAAGCTCACTCTCCCTTAATTTAAGATTGTAAAACCTTTGTTTGATTTTGATATAATTAAATCCTTGAGGATTATTTTGTAAAACTTAAAAATTAGTTTTTAAGTCCCTTAATAAGTTTTTAAAACACCAACACTTTGAAACTGATTTATAAAACTCAAACTCAAAATATTTTCTAAGTGTTCCAAGGTAGAACCATCCAAAAACGTCCAGGCGTATCGATACAGCACCCAGCGTATCGGTACCATTTTACCAAACTTGGTCACTGCCGGAACCTGTATCGATACCCCAAACCCTCGTATCGATACAGCCCTGTGTTAAAATTCAAAGAGTTTGAATACGGTACCGATACGGCTAACCCTCGTATCGATACGGGCTTTGTAATTTTTTAATATAAGTCGGTTTAAAAAATTATGACCGTTGGTGTCAGTTGGTTGGTAACCAAACTTTAAAAGTTCGTTGACCCGTATCGATACGCCAAACCCCCGTACCGATACGGTTGTGGACAGTGAGTTCAGTTCAGAAAATAGTATCGATACGGCTCTTGCCGTTTTGATACCCCGTACCGATACGCTTACGCGCGTATCGATACCCCTGTATTAAATGCACACAACGACTCTTTCTTTTCTGAGACAGGTACCGATACCCCTTCCCGCGTACCGATACCGGTAGCTGCAGAAGTGCATTTATGGTGGTAAGAGAGGGTTCCAACGGCTCCATTTATGTTCCCAACCACCCAAACGGCTAGAAATCAATGAGAAGGTATAAAAGAGACATCCAAAAGCTACAACAACAACTATTGAACTTCAAGCAAACACTTATTCATCAAATCCAAGCAATTGTGCCAAATTTCATATTTGTCTAATAATCCCAATTTGTGTTCTTCATTCATACTTTGTAAAATTGGGTTGAGTGCTTGTATTGGGGCTATCATTTGTATTGAGAGATACCTTATTAGCCTACAAATTTCTTTGTTCTCTTGTGTGAGGGTTGGGTTGACTTTTGGGTAGAAAAATCAACCGAAATTGTAAAGGGTTGCCTCCTTGTCCTAGAAAAGGGGAAGATCAATTTAGTGAAATTGTTGCAAATCCTTAGTGAGACTAAGGTAGTGGATGTAGAGTTCATTTGGAACTTGAACCACTCTAAATCCCTTGTTCATCATTTTTTAATTTGCCAATTTCCACCACAATCCTTTAAATTTCCAATTCACCCCCCCTCTTGGTAAATATCGATCTTTCGATCCACTCAACAATTGGTATCATAGCTTAACTCTTTGAGGATTAACAACCACAAGAGGAGATCCTTGGAAGAGTGTGATCATCAAAATATCAAGAGATGGCTTCAACCTCCGGTTCCGGCATGTACGAGTCACAATCGACCACAAAGCCTCCTTTCTTCAATGGTGACAACTATTCTTTTTGGAAGAATAAAATGAGGCTATTCATCAAGTCTAGTGACTATCTTGTATGGGATGTCATTGAAGATGGGCCATACATTCCATGGAAGCAAGACGGTGAAGGCAAGATGGTGTTGAAGAAGAAAGCCGAAATGAGTGAAGAGGAGAGGAAGAAGGTTCAAGTCAATGATAAAGCTCTCCACATGCTATTTTGTGCTTTCGGTCCGGACATCTACTCAAAGGTCTCATCAATTGAAAGTGCCAAGAAAGTGTGGGACACTCTTGAGACCACTTATGAAGGCACCAATGATGTCAAAGAAACTAAGATTGGACTTCTCAATCTTAGTTATGAAAATTTCAAAATGGAGCCCGATGAGACAGTGTCAAAGATGTTTGATCGTTTCTCCACAATTGTCAATGGTCTAAAGGGCTATGGAGAGATCATACCGGAAGACAAGCTTGTCCGGAAGCTACTCTATTCACTTCCCGAGTCTTGGGATGGGAAGAGAACCGCTATCATCGAAGCAAAGAATTTGAAGACTTTGAAGCTTGATGAGCTTGTGGGTTCTCTCCTTACTCATGAGATCATGAAGCAAGGAAGGGAAGATGAGAAGAAGAAAGAAGAGAAAAGGGTAGAGAAGCTTGAGGTTGAGAAGAAGAAGAAGATGGGAATAGCTCTCAAGGCTAAAGCTTCACAACTTGATGAGAGCTCATCTAGTGATGAGGATGAACTTGAAGAATTGGCTATGATAGCCAAACGGTTCTCACGTTTCATGAGGTCCAACCGGGGAAGAAAAATCCAAAGAAAGATGGACTTCAAAGGGAAGAACAAAGAAGAAGGAAAGGATCCCATCATTTGCTATGAGTGCAAACAACCCGGCCACATCCGTTCGGAGTGCCCTCAACTCAAGAAGAAGGGCTTTGAGAAGAAGAAGAGACTCAAAGCCAAGCTTGCTACTTGGAGTGATGAGGAGTCATCGGAGGATGACGAACAAGAAGTGACTAATCTTTGTCTCATGGCACTTGAGGAAGATTCCTCCTTGGTAACCTCTAACTCATCTACTTTAGATTTTTCATATGAAGAGTTAAATGATGCATATGATGAGTTACAAGAGGTATATGATGAATTAGTTGAGAAGTTTAAAGAGTCGGTCATTAAAAACAAGAAAATCATTTTAGAACTAAATGAGAAAAATGACTCACTCACTCAAGCTAATTCTAAATTTGAGAAAAAGATTTTAGGATTAAAAGATGAACTTAAATTTTTTCAAGATGAAAATGTTGATCTTAATAATCTTTTGTCTCAATGTAATAGTGAACACCAAAAGGTGTTGGGTGAGCTTAATGAGCTCAAAAAGTCTTTAAAAAATGTTGGTAGTGTCAAGCATGAAGTAGGTGAATCCTCTAGAACACACCAACCTAAGAAAAAGACTAATTACTACAAACAAAGTAGCTACCCTAGACATAGTAGAGCTAAAAGAATTAGAAGTGTATGGGTTCCTAAGAAACTTGTAAAATCTAATAATATTATTGCTATGTCATCTTGGATTCCTAAGGGAACCAAGGTTTTGGGAGCTAACACTCATGGACCCAAAATGATTTGGGTACCAAAAACCAAGGTTTAATATCTTTGTTTGTAGGGGGAGCATTGCTTCAAGGCCAAAGCACAAAGTCAAAACTCATGGTACCTTGATAGTGGATGCTCGAGACACATGACCGGAGACAAGAGTCGATTCATGGATTTAAAGCCAAAAAGTGGAGGAGTAGTAACATTTGGTGACAACTCCAAAGGCCACATTAAAGGTATTGGCTCCATAGGTAATCACTCTACCATTCTCATTGAAAATGTCTTATATGTCGATGGTCTTAAACACAATTTATTGAGCATAAGTCAATTGTGTGATAAAGGATTTAATGTTTTATTTGATAAAAATGGATGCAAAATTGTAGACATTAAATCTAATAATATTATGCTCATAGGTCATCGCATAGGAAACAAATACATGGTGCATTTAGATGACATACATACATCTCATGCATGCTTAGTTGCTCAAAATGAAAATGATGCATGGTTGTGGCATAGGAAGCTAGGACATGCTAGCATTAGTGTTTTGGAAAAACTAGTCTCTCTAAATCTAGTTAGAGGTTTGCCCAAAATAAAATTTTCAAATGATAAAATTTGTGATGCATGCTCAAAGGGTAAACAACATAGGTCTTCCTTTAAATCCATTAATGATGTTTCTACTAGTAGATGCTTACAATTAATTCACATGGACTTATTTGGGCCAATTAGGACTATGAGCTTGGGTGGTAAATCTTATGCTTTTGTGTTAGTTGATGATTTTTCTAGATTTACTTGGGTTCTCTTTTTAAGTACTAAAGATGAGGCTTTGGAAAAATTCATCACATTTTCAAAATTAACCCAAAATGATCTTGAACTTAGAATTTCACATATTAGAAGTGATCATGGAACCGAGTTTCAAAATTTAGGGTTTGAAGAATTTTTGGATGAAAATGGTATTAGCCATAATTTTTCGGCTCCTCGAACTCCTCAACAAAATGGGGTAGTTGAGAGGAAAAATAGGACTTTACAAGAAATGGCTAGAACTATGCTTTGTGAAAACAATTTACCTAAATATTTTTGGGCGGAAGCCACAAACACCGCTTGTTATATTGTAAATCGAGTAATGATTAGGCCAATTTTAAAGAAAACACCTTATGAGATTTTAAAATCTAAAAAGCCTAACATTAGCTATTTTCACCCTTTTGGGTGCAAGTGTTTTGTTTTAAATAATGGAAAAGACAACTTAGGTAAATTTGATGCAAAAAGTGATGAAGCCATTTTTATAGGTTACTCTTTAACCTCTAAAGCCTATAGAGTATTTAACAAAAGAACTTTAGTAGTAGAAGAATCTATTCATGTTGTATTCGATGATAACCTCCTTCCTAGGAAGGATTCTTGTGATGATGATGATGTAGGAATCATAAATGCCTTTGATGGAGGTCAAACTTCAAAGGAGGATGAGATTCCAACAAAGGAAGAAGACACACAAGAACCACCTCTTGAAGCCTTGAAGGACTTGGCCATTGAGGAAAAGGAAGTGAGCTACCCAAGGGAGTTGAACTATGTCAAAGATGGTGAAATCTTGGGTGATCCATCCAAGGGGGTAACCACTCGTTCTTCTCTTAGATTAATGAACCATGTTGCATTTATCTCATGCATAGAGCCTAAAAATATAAAAGAAGCATTGAAAGATGACTTTTGGATTATGGCTATGCAAGAAGAGCTAAATCAATTTGAGAGAAGTAATGTATGAACATTAGTTGATAGGCCTAGTAATCAATCTACAATAGGAACTAAATGGGTCTTTAGGAACAAACTAGATGAGAGCAGTAACATTGTGAGAAATAAAGCTAGACTTGTAGCACAAGGTTACACTCAAGAAGAGGGAATAGATTTTGATGAAACCTATGCACCCGTAGCTAGAATGGAAGCCATTAGGATGTTGCTTGCATATGCATGTTATCATAATTTCAAGCTTTTTCAAATGGACGTTAAAAGCGCATTTTTAAATGGTTTTATAAATGAAGAAGTATATGTGGAACAACCATCGGGTTTTGAAGATTCAAAATTTCCAAATCATGTTTTTAAACTTACCAAAGCTCTTTATGGTTTAAAACAAGCTCCTAGAGCTTGGTATGAAAGGCTTTCAAATTTTTTGATTGAAAAAGGATTTGAAAAAGGTAAGGTGGACACTACACTCTTTATAAAAATGTATAAAAATGACATCTTAGTAGTTCAAATTTATGTTGATGATATTATTTTTGGTTCTACTAATGAATGTCATTGTCAAGAGTTTGCTAAGTTAATGCAAGGTGAATTTGAGATGAGCATGATGGGGGAGCTCTCATTCTTTTTAGGACTCCAAATCAAGCAAAAGAAGGATGACACCTTCATCAACCAAGCAAAATACATAAAGGATATGCTCAAGAAGTTTGGCTTGGAGAATGCAAAGCCTCAAGCCACTCCTATGAGCTCATCTACAAAGCTTGACAAAGATGAAGGAGGTAAGTGTGTTGACTCTAAGCTTTATCGTTCTATGATTGGATCTTTGCTTTACCTTACCGCAAGTAGACCGGATATCTTGTTTAGTGTTTGCTTGTGTGCTAGGTTTCAAGCTAGTCCTAGAGAGTCTCACCTTATAGCCGTTAAGAGAATCTTTAGATACCTTAGAGACACTCCTTGTTTAGGCCTTTGGTATCCTAGAGACTCTACTTTCAACCTTCATGCTTACTTGGATGCGGATTATGGGGGTTGCAAAATTGATAGGAAAAGTACTTCGGGAACTTGCCAATTCTTAGGTAGTATGCTCATATCTTGGTTCTCTAAGAAACAAAATAGTGTAGCCTTATCTACCACCGAAGCCGAGTACATATCCTTAGGGAGTTGTTGTGCTCAAGTCCTTTGGATGAAGCAACAACTCTTAGATTATGGAATTAAAGTTGAAACCATACCCCTAAAATGTGACAACACTAGTGCTATTTGTTTAACAAAAAATCCCATCCAACACTCTAGAACCAAACATATAGAAATAAGGCATCATTTCATTAGAGATCATGTCCTTAAGGAAGATGTGGTTATAGAGTATGTAGACACCTTGAATCAATTAGCGGACATTTTTACAAAACCCTTAGACAAAGAGCGTTTTTGGTCCCTTAGGAGAGAGTTAGGTCTAGCTAACCTATCTTGACCTTTTTGGACCTCTTTTGTGCTTAAATATGCTTGATCTTGTGAAATGCCATGTTTTTATGCTTAGACTCCTAATTTCTTCCATGCCTATAGTTAGGGGGAGTATGATTCTGTTAAAATATGCTTAGAACTGCTCATACATCATTTGCATACTCATAGGAGAGATTAGGTTCGAGCCTTTGGTTGTTCTTTGAACCAAATATGCATTTCTGGGCATGCAGTATCGATACTGTTTTACGCGTATCGATACCTGTTCTTCATTTCGTTTCCCAGAATTCTCTATGCTTCACGCGTATCGATACGATTCATACCGTATCGATACGGGTCGTTTCGATACGGACCCATCCATTTCGATACGACTGTTCCAACGGGCATATTTGCAAAAAGACATCTTTATCCCCGTATCGATACCCCAACAGGCGTATCGATACTCGACTGCGCTGATGGCAATAAATAAGCTTTTAATGTATTCAACTTTTACCTAAATTCAAACTTTTCAAAACCTAATTAACCCTAGCCGTTTTTGCCTATAAAAAGGCCATTTCCCCTTCATATTTTTCACATCTCAACTCAAACCTAAAAGAGTTTTTGAATCAAGCAAGGCTTTGTGCTCTCTTTCTCACCTTTGTGCTAGTTTTCTTCAATTTTTCAAGCTTCTATCAAGGTAATCTCCTTCTTTCTTTTTTTCTTTTTTTCAAACTTTGTTTTTCTTCATTTTTTTTATTGTTTTTTCTTCTTTTCAAAATTTCTCTCAAATTTTTTTAATTCCTTTTACCTTGATTTTTACTCAAATTGAAGAAATCTCCCTTGCTTATTTTATCTTTTAGAACATGGCACCAAAAGATCCATCGAGGAAGCGACCAAGGACTAATCAAGCCGGTGATTCCTCAACCGGTGGAGAAATTGCTCGTCCAAACTATTCCATCATCTATGATCAATGTTTTCCGGGCAATACGGGTCTCGCTCACTTTCGTCAATATGAGAATTACAAGATCCGTGCCGAAAGGGTAATATCCATCCCTTTTCTCAATTCGGAGCGTTTCAAGTTTGAATACCTCCCATTGCTTTATCGTTGGAATTTTATGGATTTTATCTCTATTCCGGGTTTTTACTATCGTCTCTTGGTTGTGATTTTCTATGCTAATGCGAGATGTATTAGTCGTAATGGGGAAGTGGTTGCTATTAGCTCTTTTCTTATGGGGAAGAAACTAATCCTTGATGTCAAGTCTATTTGTGATGTCTTTAAGTTGGATGATGAAGGCTTTGATGATGAGCATGGTTTAGGGCATGTTCTTAGTGGATCCGTCACCGCCCTTAATGCTCATGATCGAATCCTACATTTGATGGTATCGTGGTGGTTTCGTCCTTCCGGAGGAAAATATTCCACTATCCGTCAAGTGGATGATTTTTGGATTCGGTGCTTCCGTGAAGCCAAGCGACCAAATCTAGCTCGTCTCATGTTCGCGGAGATCATCTATATCGTTCAAAATCGTAACACTCCTCATGTCACCTCCTTCACATACGGTACGGCTTTGAGCTATTTCTTTGTTAAAAAGGATATTGATTGCTCTTATGACTATCCAACTTCTCTCACCGATCCCATTGATGAGCGATCTCTTGCTCGGGCAAAATTCTCTTATGTTAATGGTGAATGGATACGTGTTGCCGAGTTACCACCGGAAGCCGCCGCCATGTTTGAAGAGGCTCAAGCTCCTCAAGCTCCTCAAGTCCAACAACCCAATATGGATGCTCTCATGACCTATCTCAATGAGCAATTTACTGGGTTGCGCACGGACATGAATACTCGTCTCACTTCCATGGAAACTACTTTTGATACAAGGATGACGAGTATGGAGAATCGCCTTACATCTCTCGAGAGCAGGCACAATTCTTTGAATATTTCCATTGCCGCTTTCCATGATGAATGGCGTAATAGCATGCGCTCTAATGAGCCTTTGGGACTTGATGATGAAGAGGATGAAGACGAAGAAGATGATTCTTAGACGTTTTCTCTTGTTTGTCATGCATATCATTTAGGATTTTATATTTTATGCACCTATGCTTTATGTTTTTAGGATTAAGTTTGTTTTAGGATTAAAACCTATGCTTTGATTTCTATTTTGCCTTTGTTTGGATTTTAAGTATGTTGCTTTAATGAATAATATCTATGTTGCTTATTATACCTTTGATTTCTTTATGCACTTAATTGTCTCAAAGATTTTTTGATCTAACAAAAAGGGGGAGAAGAAACTAGCTCACACTTTAAAATATTTTGATTTAAATTCAAAGGTTACCAAGCTTATATTAAGGGGGAGTTCTTTATGAAGATTTTTCAAAAATTTTAAGTTTTAGTTTTGTTATATCAAAAAGGGGGAGATTGTAAAACCTATGTTTGATTTTGATATAATTAAATCCTTGAGGATTATTTTGTAAAACTTAAAAATTAGTTTTTAAGTCCCTTAATAAGTTTTTAAAACACCAACACTTTGAAACTGATTTATAAAACTCAAACTCAAAATATTTTCTAAGTGTTCCAAGGCAAAACCATCCAAAAACGTCCAGGCGTATCGATACAGCACCCAGCGTATCGATACCATTTTACCAAACTTGGTCACTGCCGGAACCTGTATCGATACCCCAAACCCTCGTATCGATACAACCCTGTGTTAAAATTCAAAGAGTTTGAATACGGTACCGATACGGCTAACCCTCGTATCGATACGGGCTTTGTAATTTTTTAATATAAGTCGGTTTAAAAAATTATGATCGTTGGTGTCAGTTGGTTGGTAACCAAACTTTAAAAGTTCGTTGACCCGTATCGATACGCCAAACCCCCGTACCGATACGGTTGTGGACAGTGAGTTCAGTTCAGAAAATAGTATCGATACGGCTCTTGCCGTTTCGATACCCCGTACCGATACGCTTACGCGCGTATCGATACCCCTGTATTAAATGCACACAACGGCTCTTTCTTTTCTGAGACAGGTACCGATACCCCTTCCCGCGTACCGATACCGGTAGCTGCAGAAGTGCATTTATGGTGGTAAGAGAGGGTTCCAACGGCTCCATTTATGTTCCCTACCACCCAAACAGCTAGAAATCAATGAGAAGGTATAAAAGAGACATCCAAAAGCTACAGCAACAACTATTGAACTTCAAGCAAACACTTATTCATCAAATCCAAGCAATTGTGCCAAATTTCATATTTGTCTAATAATCCCAATTTGTGTTCTTCATTCATACTTTGTAAAATTGGGTTGAGTGCTTGTATTGGGGCTATCATTTCTATTGAGAGATACCTTATTAGCCTACAAATTTCTTTGTTCTCTTGTGTGAGGGTTGGGTTGACTTTTGGGTAGAAAAATCAACCGAAATTGTAAAGGGTTGCCTCCTTGTCCTAGAAAAGGGGAAGATCAATTTAGTGAAATTGTTGCAAATCCTTAGTGAGACTAAGGTAGTGGATGTAGAGTTCATTTGGAACTTGAACCACTCTAAATCCCTTGTTCATCATTTTTTAATTTGCCAATTTCCACCATAATCCTTTAAATTTCCAATTCACCCCCCCTCTTGGTAAATATCGATCTTTCGATCCACTCAACAAAGATAGGTTTTCAAAATTTCAAAATTGGCTCTATATATATTACTTCTCCCCCTTTTTGTTAGATCAAATATAATAGCACAAAGGTAAGGATAATAGCAACATAATATCAGTAAATTCAAAGTGCAAACTTAATAATTCAAATCAACCAATAGTTAAAAACATAAAGCCAAACTCAAATCCTAACAACATAAATGAAAGCATAGGGTCATAATAGATAGTGCATAAACTAGAAAAACTAAATGAGATGTGATGAAATGCACGATTACTCGTTCCCACCATCTTCGTCATCCTTGTCCTCTTCATCCTTATCATCTTGATTCAGTTGAGGCCTTATAAGCTTTTAGGGTTCCCGGATTTCGACTCCTTTGTTCCTAGACTTGGTTGGAGATGACAGATTGATTTTCCCCAGCTCTTAAGCTAGGAAGAAACACAGGGAGGCATTATAATCAATATACGATATAATGCTTAGTTCAAAAATTAGACTTAGAATTTCAATTTGAAATTAAACTCCAATTGTTCCTAGAATTTAACAATCGAATGAGGGTTTCTCCTTACCCAACCGATGGTTATGCGAGGGAGTTTTCGAATCGAAGAAAGCTTGAGCTTAGAAGGTTCAAGGATGGAGGTGTGGGCTTGAGCTTGAGGTTAGGGATGATAATGGAGGTGCTAGCTTGTCCAAAGTTGAGTTTTGCTTTTGGGAGGTTCAAACAAGGATGAGAACATTTCTCTATTTCCTTTTAACCACACCAAGGCCTTAATTATTCCCACCTCTCAATGGTCTAATGAAAAGCTTTCCCTTTGTAAAGGGTTTGCTTACTTTATTAATTTCCATCAAGTCATGCTTTTCACAAATCATGGGCATTAGATGGCTAAATACCATCTTTTCAAATCAACTCACGTGAAGGATGGCAAGCAAGGAGGTGAGTCAGCACCTTGCTTTTTATTTCTTTTAATATAGCTTTCGAAACATGTTTGGACAAAGGACCCGTATTGATACACTCATGACCGTATCGATACGGTCACGCTAAAACAGGTAAGGTGGTTATGGCAGTTAGGCCGTATCGATACACATATTACTGTATCGATACCCCTGGCTTAATTTCAGCACTTTCAGCTTTGATTTTCTTACAAAAAGGTCCAATGAATCAATTTAAGTCCAACTAGCTTTCATTACATCAAAATGGGTACAAGAGTTGACCAATTACATCATCTGATACAAAATTTCCGATCACCGGAGCCTAATTCGGACTAGGCCGGTTTTCGGGATGTGACAAATATGTTCGTAGGAATGAGTAGATCCTAGGATAGGGGCGGGGTATCCTTGTGGATTGTGCTAGTTTTATCGCCAGGCAATAGTATTCAGTGAGCTATAATTAGCCATTTGTGGTGAAGAATGCCAACAAACAATCATGCTCGGATGATTTTTATTGCAAGGTTCTCCGAGTGCTAGTGTTTGTTGGTTTTTAGAGCTACATGAGGAGACAACAACTGCTGAGTGTGGCATTGAAGCTGCTAATGCTCGCCTAATTTTTGCAGGCTCCTAAGTATATGTCATCAAGGTGGCTATTCGCTTGTCGATTGCGCATGTTCGTAGTGATGTCGGGCATCATGCAAATGAGAAGCTTGGGCGCAAGGACTCACGGGCTGATCCATAGGGCAAGAAAATAAAGGCAAGTTTGTCATTTTCCCGAGCTCAGCCTAACATTGATATGAAGACCAACCGAAGTGTGGTTAATATGACCTTGCGATGATATTTTCATTCGAATTACTTGTAAATTTACTAGGAAAATATTTTTTAATAGTTTTCTTTGGTTGTTGTGCGCTTATTGGTATGTTACTATCTTCACATACTATTATGTATTGATTGTACCTATAGTATAATTTTGCCCCTGGGTGCAAAAATTTAGACTATTATACGCTCCTTCGCATGTTAATATATTCACATGCTATCATTTTCTTAAAGCGGACTATTCAAATGCTTGTGCCTCTAGATTTATACTTCGCTTTAGATATTGTACATGTTCGCTTGCAGGTGGTGATGATTTAGGTGACTTGGTCCCTCTATGTTATATCGGTTTGAGTAGACTTGGGGATTTGTTTGAGGAGAGTATCACCTAATTATGAGAACATTTCCTAATCAATCATTTGTTATTATAATGCTTTGAGAAGGGTATGGGTATCAATGACTACTTTTGTGAAGACTCTTTTAGGTGGCGACAATGGTTGCCTTTTCCCAATGGATTGGTTTGAATTCACACTTGTCTCCATGCATTGTTTATCATTAACTAGGAATGGGTCCGAATTTTGGTACCCTAACGCGTGGGTAGTGCATTCTTTCTTCTGTAACATTTTCTTTATATTATTGCGCGTGTTGGTGGGGTTGTTACTTGCGGAGATGAGTAGCATATGGATGCTTTACTTTGTAGATCCGGGATGAGTGTTAGCTATTTATTTGGATTGGGTACACCGACAAACGATGATATTTGGGAGACTACGATAACCCTCAAGGAGGTTGGTCTCATGAATAATTGTCGTGTTACCCGTAGAATTGAATCTGGTCATGGTTCACAGGGAACTCTATTCTACAAACTTTTTCGTAGGGTTCAAGTACTCGTAAGAAGGGAACATATGGTGTCTCTTCTACTACAGTGGAAGTTGAGGTGAATGACAAGGTGTTGAAGTATAGATTGGTAGCCTTAGATGGGAAGATGGGTAAAGATCTAACTAAAGAAATTTTGAAGTCATTTAAAGATGCCAATTTGAACTGAGCTTGGCTTTGTTCTTATACTTGGCTGACTTAGTGTCTGTGTTTTGTTTTCCTTTCTTTAAAATGGGGACACACTTGTTGATGTGAACTTTATGTTACTTGTAACTTTGTAAAGTAAGTTGGTGGCTAGTTCTCGTTCTTTTTATCATTAGCTTGTTGAAGGGTTCTCCCCTTTTATGAGTAAGATTGGAATAGTTCTTTTCAAATTTTGTGTTTATCTTACCCCCGGTGCGGGGGTGGCTTTGATTACTACTGCACTAGTGTATTTTTTTATTTGTAATTAGTTTACTGAAGGGTTCTCCCCTTTTATGATTAAACTTGGAAAATTTTCATTTTGGGCTCGTGTGTTTATCTTGCCCTCTGTGCAGGGTGGTTTTGATTGCTACTACATTAGTGTAGTTTTTTTATATTCTGACATGTGAATACTATGGCCCTACTTTTTATAAGACATGTATTTGGGAGTCGCTAGGTATCTATGTTGCCCTCTATTCGCACGTTGTCGTCCTTTTTATGCATGAGTATTTAGTTTGTTTAGTTTGGCTTCTTAAAAACAGGGGACGCTCAAGCGACCCTTTATGTATTTGGCTCACTTACTTTGGAAGTGGCGATCTTTGAGTTGATTCCTTTATGCACACTTCTTAAAAGTGGTGAACGCTCAGACGACCATGTGTCTATTTAGCTCGCTTGCTTTGTAAGTAGCGATCGTTGAGCTGATTCCTTTATGCATGCCTCTTAAAAGTGGTGAATGCTCAGGTAACCTTGTGTCTATTTAGTTCGCTTGCTTTGGAAGTGGCGATCGTTAAGTTGATTCCTTTATGCACGCTTCTTAAAAGCGGCGGACACTCAGGCGACCTGTGTCTATTTAGCTTGCTTGCTTTGGAAACGGAGATCGTTGAGTTGATTCTTTTATGCATGCTTCTTAAAAGCGGCGGGCGCTCAGACGACCCCGTGTCTATTTAGCTCGCTTGCTTTGGAAGCGGCGATCGTTGAGATGATAACTTTATGCACGCTTCTTAAAAGCAGGGGACGCTCAGACCACCCTGTGTATGTTTAGCTCGCTTGCTTTGGAAGAAGAGATCGTTGAGTTGATTCCTTGATGTAGGCATCTTAAAAGCGGGGGACGCTCATACGACCCTGTGTCAATTTAGCTCGCTTGCTTTGGAAGTGGTGATCGTTGAACTGATTTCTTTATGCACGCTTCTTAAAAGCAGCAGATGCTCAGACGTCCTTGGGTCTATTTTGCTCACTTTCTTTGGAAGCGACGATCGCTTCAGGGATGGATAATGAGCCTTTCATCTTTAGGGAGAACTGTGGACTGAATAAAAATATTAGTAGAAAAGATATTTTTATTAATCAAAATGGTCGCATAGAGTGTGCTGCAAAATGTATATAATGACAAAAAATGAAAGTGAAATGCATATTGAACAATATGAGTTATATCATACCTTTGCATGTTAGGCGTGTCTCTATTTTGTGACAAGTTTTCGCTCTCATACGTCTTCTCTATCGTGTTTAGTTGTTGAATAGTTTGCAGCTTTGTATCGTGTGCCAAATTTGATTAGAGAGGTTGTCGAGGTGCGGTTGATGAAATTTGAAGTTATATAACTTTGAATTTCATCGGCAGGGGTTATTTCTCTTCTTCTAGCTGGAGGGCAGCGAGGGTTCTTTACATCCCTCACCCGGCCTTCCTACCCCTTATTCTCCTGATCTTCTCCATATCACTTATGGCACCCTCAGCTTTACATCTCTCTTCCGAACCTCCACATGCCATTGGGTCTTTTTCTTTGTCATAATTTTTCGTTCCTCTCCTCCGATCGATGGGTTGTATCCCTGTGGTTGGTTTTTATTACATGCATCCTGACTGGTCGGTTATCTTCGGCTCGAAGGGGGGCTTTCTTTTCCCCTTCTTCCTCATCTTTTTATCTTCATCTATTCCTTTATACGTGTCCTAACTGAGAGAGCATCCGACTGGAGATTTGAAAGTCCTACTCACCGCACCAATTGTTGATGATTAAAATGATCAGGGGTCGTAGATGGTGGTCTGACGCTGATAGAGGTGACCATTTTGGGTTAGAGCTCCAAGTATTGTTCTTGCTTTTGGAGGTGATGATGTCGGGAATGGAAGGCCCCCTTTGTTACTATCAATTGCATGCCCAATTTTATACCACTTGAACAGCTGTCAAGGTGGGGTTATTGTAGCGCATCAATTTGAATGGCTATGATTTGACGTCCTAGGTTCTCCTCAGTATCAATTGTGGGCATGTGTATAGCCATGTGACCATTGGGCGAGGTGTGATGTTACCTGTGGTTTTGTCTGTTTGTCATATATTGCGGAATGTGTCGCATAGTTCGCAGGCGATCCTGCACGTCATGGTCTGCCTTGTGTTACAACGTTTGTGGTCTTACTTGTCCTAATTTCGACACGTAGTAGCAGGTGTTCATAGATACTAACAATACTCTATATTCTTTTCTTTCATTTAACGCTCAATCTGAATGATAACATGACTGATATTATACTCTCTTCTTATATATTAGATTACATTATCTAAGACCGTGTCTGCGTCGGCTTCTAGTCTGATTTTGACATGACAAGCCAACATGACCTTCCCCACAGTAATTGCCCATGTATGCAGCTCGTGAATGGCCACCACATCCCCCATTTCCAACAGCTGCGTTTTCAGCCTTTTTTTCGTCAATCTCTTGAGGTGTACTCTCCATCAACACTTCATGTATGTTGCGCAACATTCTTATAGTAGTCCCCAAAACAATTACGGAAAAATATTAGTGTGCAGACCATATCAACTATTTTCTATTCGGACTTATACCAAGCATCACCATCATCACGAAGAGACGGAGCACACCAAACACGAGGAGTACCACCCTGTTCATAAAGAACAGTCGGAGCCGATGCTTGATAAGTCGAAGAAGAAGAAGAAGAAGAAATGTCTAGGGAGCATACCTTCATGTTCCAGAAAGGGTTGCTCCAGACAACACATATATCACTTTTATGCATACATATATATAAAAGCTTTTTGTCCTCTTTGAACAATAGTTAAACTCGAATACATAAATCATGTCGTCATGACCAAAGATCGATGTGTGGTCAATATCTAGGAGTTTTCATGTATCAATAATCATATCACGCAAGAGCTCATCCATTTTACAATTCAAATAACATAAACCGATTTCTCATTTCAAAGCATAACATACCATAACCGATGTGCCAAAAAAGCTTACTTCACCAATGACACCTAGAACCAACATATCATCTTGACCGAGACCAAGGCCCCAAGATTCTAAAAAATCCATAACATCTGACAGCAAACGTGCTGCTTCTGTTAATATTGCTACACTATTGGCTTTGATGTCTCCCACTACTTCTACACTCATGAAGATGATGCACTTTGTTGTCAGATGTTACTCCTTGTTTTCATTATGGGAAGACAATCCCCGTCAATCTTATGGGTTTTTTAGGATCATATGTCGGTTGTAGGGATTTAAAGAAATTCTCGTGCAAATGCTGCCAATGGAGAAGGAAATTCGATGCTGGCGTGGAGGCCTTGGAAAAAGAGCTGACCAATGGTGCACGGGTAGAGTTTGTTAGGCTGTTGGTGGGTGAGTAGTTGCACAAACGTCCACTGCAAGTTCATGGTGAGCGAATACAAATCGTCTGCCTTTTTCGGTATTTTTATTTATACATTACCACTAAAAAATAGGTTCAAGATTAAGACTAGTGGTGCTTAACGAGTTGAGCAGCTCGTGAGCTGCTCGAACTCGACTCTGTCAAAATTCGGTAAACGTTCGACTCGGGTTGACTCAAACTCCACTCGAGACTTTAATTAGTTGAGTCGAGTAAAGTCTAACTCGACTCGATAAGTTTGTGCGCAACTCGTTAATTTTTTAAAATATTTGTGGATTGTTACTTTAGTTTTAATATGTTAGTTTGATGAATTTGTGGATTGTTACTTTAGCTTTAACATGCTAGTTTGGTGTATTTGTGGATTGTTAGTTTGAAATTTAGAGTTTGAAAGTGCTTTATACATTATTTTTGATATTTTTTGGTTAAATTTATTAATTTATGTTAATATTAAGCCCCATATAGTATTGTTAAATTTTACTTTTAGTTAAAAATAAGTTAATTTTTTTAGTGAGCTTAACGAGCAACGAGTCAAGCTTAATGAGTAGCGAGTCGAGTCGAGAAACAATTTTTTTAACAAGCACGAGTTGAGCACAATTTTAACGAGCTTACCGAGCAACGAGTCAAGTCGAGCAACAAATTTTTTAAGGAGCACGAGTCGAGCACTGCCCAACTCGCGTTTGACTCGCTCAATAAACACCCCTAGTTAAGACTTAAGGTTAATGTTTAGGGAATTAGGACCATAGTATATTTTTTAGGGTTTAGAATTTAAGGTTAGGACTTAAAATCTAATTTTTTGTGTTAAGACATAGAAAGGGAAACCGAAAAGGTTGAGTGGATTTTTGTCCCATGGTGAGTACACTGGACTAAGGGTGAGCGTTCGATCGAGTCGAGTCAAAAAATTTTGAGTTATTCGAGTTGACGCGTCATATTTTACAACTCAAACTTTATTTAAATTTTTCGATATCACAGGAAAAATTGAAGAACTTGACTCGAAATTAAAAAATCAATCTACTAGTTACTAAAAATTTTGAGTTATTTGAATTTCTATTTTACAACTCAAACTTTATTTAAAATTTTTTCGAGTTGAATCAGAACGAGTTGAGTTTTTTTACCTCGATTCGAGTAATTTTTTTTGATTTTTTCGAGTCGAGTTTTGCTCACCCCTAAACCAGATGCATGAGGGTTACTGATTTTGTACCAATTTGTTGTTGTATTTTTTTACACCATTGTTACCATGTAATCTGCAATTTTTACTGTGCAATGTAAGGGAGGTAGGGATGGCAATTTAACCCGAATCTGACGGGTTTCGACCCGACCTGACCCTATAGGGGCAATTTTTTTTAAATAATCAGGTTCGGGTTCAAGGCAGGGCGAGTTTTGTGAATTTAGAGTCGGGGCGGGTTCGGGTTTAAAGTAAAAAAAACTCCGACCCGACCCAACCCGACCCGAATAGAATTATAATATATTTTGATATATTTACCAAAATGCCACTATATATACAACTTAGGGTTTTTATTTTTTTCCTTCCCACTTTTTTCTTCCAGCCGTTCTCCTCCTCATTATCTCACCCACCATTTTATTTCTTTACTTTCTCTCCATTATTTCTCTCAGTTTTCAAGTTTCAATTAAAAATTCTTGATTCTTAATTTACTGTTTGATGATTCGAATTTCAAATAACACAATTTTGTTGTTTTTCGTTTTCTTCATACGAAAATCGTTCTCAGATCTGTTTCTGTTTGATTTTAAGTTGAGTCTATTTTTTATATCTAAATTTGTTTCTTGTTCTGACTTGGCTTTTATCTTCATTTCTGGATTTTGAAGCTTTCTTTGATAGTTTAAGTTGCATGCATGAATAAGCTTTGGCTTAATACGCTTTTTCCCCTAAACTATACATGTTTTCTCAATTTGCCCCTTAAAGTTCATTTTGACCACTTTTTCCCCCTAACGTTTTTACCGTTACTCATATTGCCCCAAAAAGTTAACACCGTTAAAAAAAATCTATCTTGACCAATAAAAACGCGCCACGTCATTTTCTTTATTTATTTTTAAATTTTAAAATAAATAAATATAATAAAATATTTATTAATTTAATTATATCTCCTAAATGCCCAAAATACCCCCATCTCTTCTTCTTCCCCAATTTTCCAATGTTCTCCAGCATATTTCTCTTCCACCAAACCTTAAAATGCCCAAAATACCGCCATCGTCCCTGTTAATTCCAAACTCCACCGTTTCGCCGACTCACTTCAAGACAAACTCCACCGCCATCGTCCCTGTTAATTTCGAGCAGTGAAGTATACCCAAATTCAATTTGGCTGATAATTCCAAAGAAAAGAAAAAAACCTAGATAGCATTCGACTGTAAAATTGAGAGGGTGATGGGGGATGGGGGAAGAGGATGAAATTCAATGGATACGTTGAAATAGACCAGTTCGGTGTTGGCCACGCCGGTGCCTTGTTTATGATCGACGAGGCCGAAGAGTCCCCGAGCGTAAAACAACATCAGCCTAGCAATCCCGGAATGGCCATGGAGTTCGCCGATTGCTTTAGGAAAAACAGGGCGGCCCAATTCCTTCTCTTGTAAAAGCCTTTGCGTTTCCGTGAACCGACAAGCGTAACTAGCGTCGCCATTGTTGATGCTAACAGCGTGAACCATATCGTCACCGTCGAACAAGTGGTGGCCAGCAACTGGCTCGAATAAAGGATTAGCTCCGTTTCGAAGATAAACGCCGTTTATACAAGAAGGGATGGTGCCATCGACGGGGAGAGAATGCTTCACCGGCTGCTCGGGAACAGGAGCGAAGTTCCCAGCGATTTGAACGCGTGGGTCGGCGGTTTTAAGGAGTGGGTGTTGGAGTTCGCGTGAGAGCAACGCACTCTCCGCCATGTCGAGCGCCATGGCCGCCGCTCTTTGCAGGATGTTCAACTTGGGCTTTACATCTTCACCGAAATTCGGGTACGTTTGTTTGGGGAAATGGATAACGGAAGGAGAGTTGAGGGATGGGGGATGGGGGATGAAATTGAACAACCCAAGATGAGGGGTGGGGTGAAGTTTGGGGAGAGAGGTGGGTCTATTTTGGTAAAATAGAACTAATTAAATAAATATTTTAATGAATTAAATCAAAAATTAAGAAAATAAAATAATTAGGTGACGTGGCGCGATTTTATTGGTCAAGACAGATTTTTTTAACGGTGTTAACTTTGTGGGGCAATATGAGTAACGGTAAAAACGTTAGGGGGAAAAATGGTCAAAATGAACTTTAGGGGGCAAGTTGGGAAAACATGTATAGTTTAGGGGGAAAAAAGCGTATTAAGCCATAAGCTTTTTAAGTTCTTTTTTTATAAAAAAATCAGATGTTAAAAGATGTATCATTTGTTCAAGCAATCGACTGGTCTTTTGTGATTTTAGAGTATTAAGTTTGCTTTTTTAAGGTTTTAAATTTTTCCAGGTTTTGAAGTGTGTAAAAATTTGTTGTGATTGTTTAGCATCTAAGAAAATTTGTGATTTGAGAAAAAAATGTGAGAAAATCTGAAAGATACGGGTCAGGTCAAGATCAAGTATTTACATTAAAGGTCGGATCGGGGTTGGGGCGGGAAGAACACCTAAAAAGTTCAAAACGGGTCGGGATCGGGTAGAGATATATAAATTTCGGGTCGGGGTCGGGGTGGTTAAAAATCCAATCCGCCCTGCCCTGTCGCCATCCTTAAACGGAGGTGATGAATCATTTGGATAATCAAACATAAGGCCCAACTCAATAAAAATGGTAACCAGCAATTCAAGGCCCACAATTGCTTAATTCAAATAGATCCAATGGCACAAAATGAAATCGAGTATCACGGTCTTTAATAATAAGTATTAATAAAAAGTTATATTTTAAGAGTATTTTCCTAATAACAAATTTTAGGAAAAAAAGTCTTTAATAATAAGTATTAGGAAAAATAGAATCCTAATAACAAATATTGAAACATTGAATTTTAAGAGTATGTCACTAGTAATAAATATTAAAAAAAATTGAGTCTCTAATAACAAGTATTGAAAAAATTAAGTCATATAATAACACGTATTGAAAAAAAATCGAAGCCTTAATAATAAATATTGAAAAAAATTGTAGATTAATAACAAATATTGAAAAAGAAAATTAATTTTGAAGAATAAATTTTTAATAATAAATATTAAGGGGGAAAAAGTGAAAAAAAAGGTAATAAGTGAGTTAGCTGGAATGTAAAGCGAAATTGAAACAAAATAGTCTTTGGGCTTATGGGGTAAAATTGCATTTGGATTTAGTTCTTTTTTTATTTTTTTTTTTCAATATTTGAAATAGATTTAGTTCTTTGTTTGTATGCTAAGAAACGTGAGAGAAAAAAAAAATGTACTTTCACATCTTTTGTTTTGTTCATATAAACCGTTTTATCACGTTGCACTCAAATTTGAGAGACCGGGTATCAAGATGATCGGTGTAATTTACCATTTAATAATGAAGTCTTTCTAATTTAAAGATTTCTTTTAAGAAATAATATATTAAAATATTTTTTTTATCGAGAAGATACCAATTAATAAAATTTATAACTTTGATAAGTTAAAAGATTGAATGTTGAAAAATTAAATTATAAATATATTTGATATTTTGTTTGAGGTTAAATATTTAATATAATAAATTACTTGATAATTATAATTTTTAAAGGTTAATATAGTTAAAGAAATGAATTTAAAAAACATAAAATTTTATTGCAACCAAAACCAGCAAAAACCGTTGCAAACAATTCTCTAATATTTGATTTTATGTAAAACACGCAGCAAATAAAGCATGATCCAGATTATCCTCCTTACAAGGCTATAAAAGAACGCATTACTAAGACTACCCAACAAATAATTCTGCAAACAATGGAATTCTTCAAAGCCTACTAAACCCCTATCAAAAGGATTCTAGGGGAACAAATAGAATCCGGAACATGATATGTCTGCTGCATGTTTTGCAACATCTTTTATATAAAATAAAGGCTTAACCGTTAAATAAGTGTCTAGACTATACCTTTTTTCAGTTAGGTGTTCAAACTATTTATCGGGCAAATTAAGTGTCTAACATTTCATTTCGTAACCCATTTAAGGTTCACCGTTAATTTTTTCCGTTAAAAGACACATGTCACCTCCAAAAAAATCTAAAATCATATTAAAAATAAATAAAATTAATAAAAGAAAATATAAATAAAATCTATTATGAAAGTTTCAAACATTCCCAAAATAGTCCCCAAATCCTTAAACCCTCAAATTCGACCACTCTCGTAGCCGTCGGCCGCGTTGCTGGCAACGAAATGAAGCGCCCTCCCCTCGCCAAACAATCCCACGTCGTTCGTCGCGAATCATTCGAAAGAACCATTCAACAATTTCGTATATTCACACAACGTCGGTTGATTTCCTATGACGGGATGGTGGGTGAAATGGTCGTGATGGTCCGACGACCGATTTGGTGGGAGGCGGCGTGGCAATCGGCTGCGGAATTAGCCTAAATCGGAATTTAGATTTTGGGGTTTAGGGAATTTGGGGGTTGTTTTGTAAAATCTGGAAAATTTAAAGATTTTTTTGAAAATTAATTAATTTTATTTATTTTTAATATAATTTTAAATTTTTCTGGAGGTGACACGTGTCTTTTAACGGAAAAAATTAACAGCGAACCTTGAATGGGTTACGGAATGAAATGTTAGGCACCTAATTGGCCCGAAAAATAATGTTGAGTTTTATGGTGCTCGATTTCTTCAACCGATGTGATTGCCAAGTTAGGAGGATATTGGATTTTTGGGTGATAGAGGTGTGGAAGCTAAAAAGAAAATGACAAGATGGTTTATAGTGGCTCAACCTTCTAACCAAGGTCTACATCCACTACCTTAGTTCTCCACTAAAGATTTCCAATCAATCCACTATTGATTCGTCCCCTTTTCTAGGCTTAGGAGGAAACCCTTACAAAACCGATCAAGCTTTCTACCCAAAGCTTGATCAAACCCTCTTTACAAAGAGATGAAAAATAAACAAACTCAAATCCCTCTAATAGGTATTTGTTTGCACAATTAAGCCCTCACCCAAACCTAAAACACTTGAGCAAATATAACAATTTTGGCTCACTAGTGTTTGTCTATACAATAAATTGACAATTTGGCACTAAGAGATATTTTTGATCATATGATGTTTGACAATTGAAGCATTAGCCTTCTCTTGATGCTTGGAGGTCCCTTTTATACTCCTTAATGAGTTTATAGCCGTTACTAGCCGTTAGGGTTGAATTGGAGCCGTTGGAGACTTTATTTTCCACCATAAATGCAGTTCTGCGGCCTATCGTATCGGTACACGTGAAGGCGTATCGGTACGCCCTTCTTCAGAACTAGCCGTTGGGCTCTTTGTCAGCTTTTGCGTATCGATACACTTGAGAGCGTATTGGTACGGTCTGTAATTTAAAAGACCATTGGAAAATAGCCGTTGGGGGTTGTTAAAGCAGGAATCGGTACGCCTAAGATGCGTATCGAAACGAGCCCTATCCGTATCGATACATGTAAGCTTGTATCGGTACGAGTTTTGGCAGATTCAAAACTTGGGTAAAAGGTATCAATACGGGGTATACCGTATCAATACAGGCTTGCTGAAAAGTCAAGTTTGACTACTTTAAAGCATTAAAAACTTTGC
This sequence comes from Hibiscus tridactylites, assembly GCA_958450335.1. NCBI lineage: Eukaryota > Viridiplantae > Streptophyta > Magnoliopsida > Malvales > Malvaceae > Hibiscus > Hibiscus tridactylites. Next base: position 62,464,138 of record OY288267.1, on the reverse strand, counting down.
CAAAAACCTTTTTAAATACCTCAAACTTATTTTCAAGTTGTTTGGACTTAAAGACATGTTTTAAATTCTTTTCAAACTTGTCCAAAACATTTTTCAATTATTATATCAAAACACTTAGTTCTACAATCTCCCCCCTTTTTGATATAATAAAACCAACTTGAAAAATTGTTTGGGATTTCTCCCCCTTTGTGAATTAAATTTTGAATAAGAGAATTAAGATTCAAAATCAATTAAAGCTCCCCTTATTCATTTGAAAATTCAATTTTTCAATTTTTCAAACCATTTCTCCCATTTTTGTTATATCAAAAAGAATTTAAAACACTTTTAGGCTCAAAATAACAATGGAAGTTTAAATTTTGAAACTATTAAAATGTTTGGTTTTAAAAGTGGCTCCCCCTTATTCAAAGCATCATCAAAGAATGTTAGTCCAACATATATGATTAAACTAGTTGAATAAAAAATAAAACTAAGTAAAAAGAATTCAACTAATTTTACTAACACTTGAATCCAAGGGAGGATGTGAAGCCTTCCTCTTCAAGTGTTCTTCCTTGTGTGCATGGAGCTCCCCCTCAATATTTGACTTGTTGATCAATCTCCATCACACCTATCATAAGACAATCAAGTAATTTTTGGTATCCAAATTGCTTTGGATCCATAGACGTTAGTAGCACAAAATTTAGTCCCCTTAGGAATCCATTTTTCAATTTCATCCTTCTTAGTTGAAGTACTTAGTCCTTTTGGGACCCAAATACTTCTAAAAACTTTACCATTTACAAATCTATGGGCACTAGATTGTCTTACATAAAAATTTGATTTTCCAACATTGTTTTTCTTTTCAAGTTCTTTGGAAATCAAATCATTTTCTTCTTGAACTTTATGAAGCAAATTTTGCAAATCGAAACATTTTTGTTCAAACTCATTGAGTTTTTCTTCAAGTTCAATTTTGGTTTTAGAAATCAAGTCATTTTAAATTTTTAAATTTGAAATCACTTTCTTGTTTTTCAAAATGTGATTTTTAAATTCTAAAACCAAATCGTCATAGGCATCTTGTAATTCATCAAAAGAATATGAACATGAAATAGATGAATTAGAAGTTACCCTCGAATCTTCTTCGATGGCCATATGGCAAATGTTGGCTTTGTTCATCGTCGGTGGAGTCTTCATCACTCCATGTAGCCACATATGCCTTCTTCTTATGGCTTGAAGTGCTTGCCCTCTTCTTCTTTATGGATTCTCGTTCAAGTTCTTTCAAGGCTTTCTTCATGAAAGGGGCACACTTCTTGAAGAGATGAATTATCTCTTCTTCTTCATCCTCCTCTTCACTTGAGTCTACATGATGGCATGTAGAGGATTTGAGAGCAATGACATTTGTGTTAATGTCAAGCCCTTTGAGCTTCTTCTTCCCCATAGCTCTAATCCCTTCCTTCTTTTTCTCCTCTTCTTTGTTTTTCTTCATTATTTGGTGAGTGAGAAGTGACCCCATGAGCTCATCAAGCTTCAAAGTCTTGAGATTCTTGGCTTCGATGATGGCAGTCCTTTTTGAGTTCCATGACTCGGGAAGGGAGTAGATGAGCTTTCAGACAAGCTTCTCTTCCGGGATGGCTTCTCCATAACCTTTGAGTCTATTGGTGATGGTGGAAAACCTATCGAACATCTTCTTTAATGTTCTCTTCCGGATCCATCTTGATGTTTTCATACTCTAGGTTGAGAAGCCCGATCTTGGTCTCCTTTACTTCGTTTGTCCCCTCTTATGTAACTTCGAGCTTGTCCCAAACTTCCTTGGCACTCTCGCAAGAAGACATCTTCTCGTAGATGTTGAGGCTAAGTGCACAAAAGATGAAGTGCAAAGCCTTGCAATTTAGCTCCATCTTCTTGCGGTCGTCGACACTCCACTCCGCCTTGCTTCCTTGTGGTACGAATGGGCCATCTTCAATGATATCCCAAAGCTTGTAGTCTTTGGATTCGACAAAGAACATCATCATCGTCTTCCAATAAGCATAATTTGTCCCGTCGAAGAATGGCGACTTGTCGATGGATTGCGCCATTGAACCGATTGTTGAAATTTTGTACGAGCTTGCCGGGTCGACTCAATAGGATGTTAATCCTCTTCAATTGAGCCAAACTCTGATACCAATTGTTGGGTTTTATGGTGCTCGATTTCTTTAACTGATGTGTTTGCCAAGTTAGGAGAAGATTGGATTTTTGGGTGATAGAAGTGTGGAAGCTAAAAAGAAAATGAAAAGATGATTTATAGTGGTTCAACCTTCTAACCAAGGTCTACATCCACTACCTTAGCTCCCCACTAAGGATTTCCAATCAATCCACTATTGATTCGTCCCCTTTTCTAGGCTAAGGAGGAAACCCTTACAAAACCGATCAAGCTTTCTACCCAAAGCTTGATCAAACCCTCTTTACAAAGAGATGAAAAATAAACAAACTCAAATCCCTCTAATAGGTATTTGTTTGCACAATTAAGCTCTCATCCAAACCTAAAACACTTGAGCAAATATAACAATTTTAGCTCACTAGTGTTTGTCTATACAATAAATTGATAATTTGGCACAAAGACATATTTTTGATCATATGATGTTTGAAAATTGAAGCATTAGCCTTCTCTTGATGCTTGGAGGTCCCTTTTATACTCATTAATGAGTTTATAGCCGTTACTAGCCGATAGGGTTGAATTGGAGCCGTTGGAGACTTTATTTCCCACCATAAATGTATTTCTGCAGCCTACCGTATCGGTACGCCCTTCTTCAGAACTAGCTGTTGGGCTCTTTGTCAGCTTTTGCGTATCGATACGCTTGAGAGCGTATCGGTACGGTTTGCAATTTAAAAGACCGTTGGGAAATAGCCGTTGGGGGTTGTTAAAGTAGGGATCGGTACGCCTAAGATGCGTATCGAAACGACCCCTATTCGTATCGATACGGGTAAGCCTGTATCGGTATGGGTTTTGGTAGATTCAAAACTTGGGTAGAAAGGTATCGATACGGGGTATACCGTATCGGTACGGGCTTGCTGAAAAGTCAAGTTTGACTACTTTGAAGCATTAAAAACTTTGCCAAAAACCTTTTTAAATACCTCAAACTTATTTTCAAGTTGTTTGGACTTCAAGACATGTTTTAAATTCTTTTCAAACTTGTCCAAAACATTTTTCAATTATTATATCAAAAACACTTAGTTCTACAAATAGTTTGTGCACCTAACTAGAAAAAAGGGTATAGTCTGGGCACCTATTTGACGGTTAAGCCTAAAATAAAATATGTAGAGAATTGTTTGCTACGTGTTATGCCGGTTTTGGTTACAATATAGTTTTTGAATAAGTATTTCAAATATATAATTTGAATTTTGTTCAAAAAAATATAATTTAAATAAGTAAGTGTTCAGATTAATTTTAGGTAATTTAATTTATCTAAAAAATTATTAATTTAATATTAAAATATTTAATTTTATTTTTTAAAATATTAACATTTAAATAAAAATAATATTATTAATAATAACAAATATTGTACTAAATTATAAAAATTAGAAATAAATAGAGGTCAATTTTAGGTAAAAAAAACTTTTTAGTGACTAAATTGATCAAAAGAACAAACCTGACAGACTTGACATGTCATTTACCCTTTAAATATAATCAAACGGGTTGACTTAGTCAAAGAGGAGATGACATGACGTGATGTGATTGACTAGAAAAGTAATAAATGTTTGGGGGCAAAAAATACATTAAGCCTTGATATTTCCACATGACATGACATATTTTATTATTTTTAATGTAATGTTGGATTTAATTTTTTTAAAAATAAAATATATTCAATTCAAAAAAATATTCAAACTCTAATTCCAATCTCACTCCTTAATCTACACACTCTAATATCTAATTTACAAAACCCCGAATCATAAGAATGAGAATCGAATGTAGAACTAAATTCGCCTCTCGATGCTCGGTCTCTCGAATTTGAGTGCAACAGTAATAAACGGCTCATATGAACAAAACAAAAGAGGTGAAAGTACATTTCTCCCCCACATTTCTTAGCATACAAACAAATAAATTTATTACTTATCTTTTTTAAAAAGAAATAATTTAATTTTATAAGAACTTAATCAATGACCTTATAGCTATTATGCTGGTGATCAAGCAAATCTGATGATAATTGATGCTAGATCATAGTACTTAAATATTCATCTTAATTTTGGACTAAATTTATTAAACCGAACTCAATTAGTTGAATTTTAAGCAGTGCATATAAGGTTATGATCTAACTACACTGTGTGAAATTCAATTAGTTTTACACTAATTGATGACCATTGGATGTGTGGAATAGATGAGTAAGATTAAAATTTGAAAATAGGGAATTTTTAAGGAAAAAAAGACATGAGTACAAAATTTAAAAGTTTTACACGTTTTTTTTGACCGTTGCATTAATTGATTTTAGCGGTCGAGATAAATTTTTTAAATTAAGAATAATTTATTTTTTTGATTAATAAGGGGATACTACCAAAGGATAATTTTTGAGGGTTCTTTTATAATCTTCACACTACCTTTGCCATCTTTATCTTTGTTTCATGATTATTATTATATTTATAAATATTTAAAACAATCGTTACTGCTTGTCGAGCACTGTCGGCATTCAAAATCGGAGGCCGTTTGATCCCAAATTGCACCGGGGGATTTACTTTGACACGTTGAGTCCGAATCAAGTGGTTGTTTTACTAGAAAATATCCCGAAACTTGCGAATCTCGGCGAAAACGTTTCGATTCCTTTCACTTTCAATCTCTTTTTTTTTTCGGGGATTTCAGAGCATTTTTTTTGATAAAATGGAGGTCAGATTCAGACTCAGGGGTATGAGACAAAGTGACTAGTGAAATCTGAGAGCGAACTGCCACCGTCTATGGTTGTCGGCGGTGGCATCCTATGCCGACGAATAGTTGGGTTTATTTTTTTTACTATAAATTATTTTTATAATACAAAATAAAAATTGCCATGTTATGCCAAAATAATAATAAAATAATTCAGAGTGACCGGAACAAGAGCAATCTGAAAGTTCAGTTATTAAATTTAAAAGTTTGAAAGTTGAGTGACCAAAATAGGAGAGAGAAGAAAGTTGAGTGATGATTTTTTATTTTCCCTTCATACATTCCACACATCCAATAATCATCAATTAGTGTAAAACTAATTGAGTTTTACACAGTACAAGTGGATCCTATCTTTGCATATAGAATTAGAATCCACTTACATTGTGTAAAGCTCAATTAGTTTAACACTAATTGACGACCATTGGATGAATAATGGATGGATAAGATTAAACACTCCTCTCTCTTTTTTCTTAAAAATCTCATCATTTTTAACTTTTAATCTGAGGTGGTTAATCAAGAGCCTTTGTCTTATTCTGAGGTGGTTAGTTGTAAAGATGCAAGAAATTAGTTGATTGCAATGCAGAAGGAGATGAAATCACTTCACAAGAATGTTACATGGGAACTTGTTAAATATCTTAATGGAAAGAGAACGGTTAAGTGTAAATGGGTTTTCAAAAAAAAGGAGGGAACCCCAGGAGTTGAAGAACCCACTTATAAAACAAGGTTGCTTGTAAACGGTTATTGTCAGATTTCACATATAGATTTTCTAGTGGTGAAGCATAGTTCAATACGAGTTTTTCTTGGCATTGTAGTCATGTATAATCTCTAGCTTGAGCAGTTAGATGTAAAAACTACATTCTTACATGAAGAACTTGAAGAAGATATCTACATGCAACAACTAAAAGGTTTCATGGTCTTAGGAAAGTAGGATCGTGTTTTCTTGTTGAAGAAATCTCTGTACAACCTTAAATAGTTCCCTCAACAATGGTACAAGAGGTTTGGTTCTTTCATGACTACTCATAATTCAAGCGAAATAGCTTTGATAGTCGTATTTATCTTAAATGAGTAGTGATGGCTCACCTATATATCTATTGTTTTATGTTGATAACATGTTGATAGCAACTAATTATAAAGGATATATAAGACAGGTTAAGGCTCATCTTAACCAAGAACTTGAGATGAAATATATGGGGACAATAAAGAAGATACTTAGGATGGAGATCAACAAAGCTAGAAAAACATGTAAGTTGTACCTAAATCAATATGCGTACATTGAGAAAGTTCTTTATAGGTTTAACATGGAGAATGTGAAGCCTATTAGCACTTTGTTAGCAGCTCACTCCACACTTTCACCAGACCTATGACTTATACTATGTAGAACTAATGTTTTGATATAATAATTGAAAAATGTTTTGGACTGATTTAAAAAGTATTTAAAACATTTCCAAAGTCCAAACAACTTGAAATAATATTTAAGGAATTTTTCAAAAGGGTTTTTCATGTTTTCAAAGGCCAATTTTCTCAAAACTGACCAAGTGTTTCGAAACACCTTAGGGCGTTTCGAAACAGGTGCCTCCAGTGGCCAAAACATTTCGATACACGTATCGAAACGGGACCAGCGTTTCGAAACAAGCTAGGCCGTTTCGATACGCCCACGTGGCACTGACCACAACGGTCATAAACCCCAACGGCTCTTTCCCAACTAACTTTTAAATGCAGGTCGTTTCGATACGGGCTAAGGGCGTTCCGATACGCGTTCCGAAACGGCAAGGGGGTGTTCCGAAATGGGTACCCTGACAGACTGCAACGGCTCTTTCTATATTGAGGGTGTTCCGAAACGGCTTCGAGCGTTTCGAAACGGGGAGCTGCAGAACTGCATTTATGGAGGGAAATAAAGGCTCCAACGACTCTATTTCAACCCCAACGGTCCTAAACGGCTATAAACTCAATTGGGAGTATAAAAGGGACCTCCAAGCATCAAGAGAAGACTAATGCTTCAATTGTCAATCAACAAATGATCAAGAAATTGTCTTAGTGCTTAAATTGTCATTTCTTGTATAGACAAACACTAGTGAGCCAAAATTGTCAAATTTGCTCAAGTGTTTTAGGTTTTGGGTGAGTGCTTAATTGTGCAAACAAACACCTATTAGAGGGTTTAAGTTTGCTTTCATTTTTCTCTTTGTAAAAGAGGGTTTTGATCAAGGCTTGGGTAGAAGCTTGATCGGTTGTAAGGGTTTCCTCCTAATCCTAGAAAAGGGGACGAATCAATTAGTGGATTGATTGTGAAATCCTTAGTGGGAAGCTAAGGTAGTGGATGTAGGTGCTTGTTAGAAGGCCGAACCACTATAAATCATTGTGTCTTTAATCTTTCTAGCTTCCACAACCTTCCACCCAAATATCCACCTCTCCACCACTTGGTGAGCATAATCGGTTGAACGAATCGAGCCCCACACAACCCAACAATTGGTATCAGAGCTTGGCTCAATCGAAGAGGATTCACATCCTATTGAGAAGATCCGGCAAGCTCGATTACTAGTTCATCAACCGGCTCAAATGGCACAATTTATCGACAAACCGCCTTTCTTTGATGGAACTCACTATGCCCATTGGAAGACAAAGATGAAGTTCTTCATCAAATCAAGAGATTACAAGCTATGGGATGTAGTTGAGGATGGTCCATTCGTGCCCAAAAGAAGCAAAGCGGAGTGGAGTGCCGACGATCGCAAGAAGATGGAGCTTAATTGCAAAGCCTTGCACATCTTGTTTTGTGCATTTGGCCCAACCATCTATGAGAAGATGTCTTCTTGTGAGAGTGCCAAGGAGGTATGGGACAAGCTTGAAGTCACATACGAGGGGACTAACGAAGTCAAGGAGACCAAGATTGGGCTCCTAACCTTGGAGTATGAGAACTTCAAAATGGATCCGGAAGAGAACATCGAGAAGATGTTTGATAGGTTCTCCACCATCACCAATGGTCTTAAAGGTTATGGAGAAGCCATCCCGGAGGACAAGCTTGTTCGAAAGCTCATCTACTCTCTTCCCGAGTCTTGGGACTCAAAGAGGACCGCCATCATCGAAGCCAAAAATTTGAAGACCTTGAAGCTTGATGAACTCATGGGGTCACTCCTTACTCATCAAATCATGAAGAAGAATAAAGAGGATGAGAAGAAGAGGGAAGAAATTAGAGCTATAGGAGAGAAGAAAATCAAAGGGCTTGGCATCAATGCTAGTGCCATGGCTCTGAAATCCTCCACTTGCCATCATGTCTACACAAGTGAAGAGGAGGATGAAGATGAAGAGATAGTTCATCTCTTCAAGAAGTGTGCCCCATTCATGAAGAAAGCCTTGAGAGAGCTTGAACGAGAACCTAAAAGAAAGGAGAGGGCTAACACTTCAAGCCATAAGAAGAAGGCACATGTGGCTACTTGGAGTGATGAGGACTCCACCGACGATGAACAAGCCAACCTTTGCCTTATGACCATCGAAGAAGATTCAAGGGTAACTTCTAATTCATCTACTTCATGCTCTTACACTTTTGATGAATTACAAGATGCCTATGATGATTTGGTTTTAGATTTTAAAAGCCACATTTTGAAAAACAATAAATTGATTTCAAAGTTAAAAATTCAAAATGATTTGCTTTCTAAAACCAAACTTGAACTTGAAGCAAAACTTGAAGAGTTTGAGTTAAAATGTCTTGATTTACAAAAATTGCTTCAAAAAGTTCAAGAAGAAAAAGATTTGATTTCCAAAGAGCTTGAAAAGAAAAACAATTTTGGAAAATCAAACTTTTATGTTAGACAATCTAGTGCCCCTAGATTTGTGAATGGAAAATGTTTTAGAAGTGTTTGGGTCCCAAAAGGACTTAATACTTTAACTAAAAAGGATGAAATTGAAAAATGGATTCCAAAGGGGACTAAATTTTGTGCAACTAACGTTTATGGATCCAAAGCAATTTGGATACCAAAAATTACTTGATTGTCTATTGTAGGTGTGATGGAGATGTTCAACAAGTCAAACATTGAGGGGGAGCTCCATACACACAAAGAAGAACACTTGAAGAAGGAAGGCTTCACATCCTCCCTTGGGTTCAAGTGTTGGTAAAATTTCTAGTTGTTTTTGAATTTATTTGTCTTATTTTTTATTTCAACTAGATGATCATATGTGTTGGACTAACATTTTTGATGATGCTTTAAGTAAAGGGGGAGCCATTTTTAAAACCAAAATTCATATTTTTGTCAAATTTTACCTCTATTGTTATTTTTGAACTTAATGTTTTAAATCTTTTTGATATAACAAAAAGGGGGAGAAATGGTTTGAAAAATTGAATTTTCAAATGAATAAGGGGGAGCCTTATGTGAATTAAAATTTTAATCTCTTATTCACTTTTTTAAGTTAAAGGGGGAGAATTCCAAACAATTTTTCAAGTGGTTTTATTATATCAAAAAGGGGGAGATTGTAGAACTAATGTTTTGATATAATAATTGAAAAATGTTTTGGACTGATTTAAAAAGTATTTAAAACATTTCCAAAGTCCAAACAACTTGAAATAATATTTAAGGAATTTTTCAAAAGGGTTTTTCATGTTTTCAAAGGCCAATTTTCTCAAAACTGACCAAGTGTTTCGAAACACCTTAGGGCGTTTCGAAACAGGTGCCTCCAGTGGCCAAAACGTTTCGATACACGTATCGAAACGGGGCCAGCGTTTCGAAACAGGCTAGGCCGTTTCGATACGCCCACGTGGCACTGACCACAACGGTCATAAACCCCAACGGCTCTTTCCCAACTAACTTTTAAATGCAGGTCATTTCGATACGGGCTAAGGGCGTTCCGATACGCGTTCCGAAACGGCAAGGGGGTGTTCCGAAACGGGTACCCTGACAGACTGCAACGGCTCTTTCTATATTGAGGGTGTTCCGAAACGGCTTCGAGCGTTTCGAAACGGGGAGCTGCAGAACTGCATTTATGGAGGGAAATAAAGGCTCCAACGACTCTATTTCAACCCCAACGGTCCTAAACGGCTATAAACTCAATTGGGAGTATAAAAGGGACCTCCAAGCATCAAGAGAAGACTAATGCTTCAATTGTCAATCAACAAATGATCAAGAAATTGTCTTAGTGCTTAAATTGTCATTTCTTGTATAGACAAACACTAGTGAGCCAAAATTGTCAAATTTGCTCAAGTGTTTTAGGTTTTGGGTGAGTGCTTAATTGTGCAAACAAACACCTATTAGAGGGTTTAAGTTTTCTTTCATTTTTCTCTTTGTAAAAGAGGGTTTTGATCAAGGCTTGGGTAGAAGCTTGATCGGTTGTAAGGGTTTCCTCCTAATCCTAGAAAAAGGGACGAATCAATTAGTGGATTGATTGTGAAATCCTTAGTGGGAAGCTAAGGTAGTGGATGTAGGTGCTTGTTAGAAGGCCGAACCACTATAAATCATTGTGTCTTTAATCTTTCTAGCTTCCACAACCCTTCCACCCAAATATCCACCTCTCCACCACTTGGTGAGCATAATCGGTTGAACGAATCGAGCCCCACACAACCCAACATACTACTTATGCACATTCCTACCATACTATGCATGTCATTAATAAGATATTTTACATAGTCATCTTCTAAGAGTTTAAGACTTAGAACTTGAGTACTAATGAGATTGGAATTGACTTGCAACGTCTGCAATCCTGAACACTTCTATTGAATTAATTTCCAGCAAAGGTAATTAAGCAATTAGAGTAAGGTTACACAACTTAGTGAGGTAGTCTAAACATCATAATTTATGGATGACATTTATAACAACATACAAATACTATAATCATTTATTGAACTGAGTATACTAGTACAATTCGTTTCGCATGCAATGTCGAGGTGCATTACTCTTTAACATGTATAGATTCTATATCACTTTCATACACATACATACATATATATAAGTTTTTTTTCCCTATTTGAACAACCTACAAATGCAATGATTGTAACACCCCTCGCCTGGGTTAGGAGCGAGGAGCGTTACCGGAACAGAACAGAACAAAAAATCATTCAGAAAACCGAAACAAGATTGGTTTCATAATAGTAAACCTTATTAAACGCATGCGGAAAGTGAGTTAACAAATTTTTTTCTAACATAATAAAGACAATAAATTATATAACCATACTAAACTTTATCCATTTTACAACCCACTCTAGAGTTTTCATACTATCTTATTAAGAATCAAATTCAGTTACTTACAACCACCAAATTAAAGATTCATGTTTATTTCATTCGAAACATTAAGCCATTCATGTTATCAATTTTTATTACACATGTTGTCATTGTTACAAATTGATTCCTATTAGAGAAATTATTCTAAGCTTGTCGAATAACCTAGATCCTTTAATTTATAATGCCATTCGAAAAGCCTACTTAAATTCAAGGTTATTTAAAATCATACAAACCATTACAATGTATCACTAGTCATTAAGATAAAAAATAACATGCAAACCATACATGATCACACGTACTAACATATGAACCTTTCATTAATCATACTTGAATTACAAAATACCATTCTAGCAAGATGCTCCTTAAGCCAAATCAAGTTATCATTCTTACATTTACAACAAAAAAACCATTGCAAGACCACCAAGCTTGGCTTACATTTTTACAACAAAAAGAATGAGGCTTACAAACTAATTACAAAACATGTTACTAGCCTCCAAACTAGCAATCAAGGAGCATACAATAAGTTCAGACACCAACGTAGATTAAGACTACAACCAAACAAAATGAGATGAACATTTAAACAGATTTCCAAGCCACCATCTAGGAGTCTAAAAACAAGACTTAAATCATACATTTTCTTGACTTGTGATTTGCTCCGATCAAAAATGCTAGCTTTAAGCCCAAGATATCCTGATATTTGGGAAGAAGGAAACAAAGGAGCATTAAGTACAAAATTGTACTTAGCGAGGTAATTCTAAAACTAAATTCATTCTTTAAATAACTTATAATCACCCTTTAGGTTACTTAACTAGGCTTATTAGCACATAAAGTATCACCTAACTAATCTTAGCATGCTCAAATCTCAAACAACTTCATACATCTCATGAACAATCATTCATAGCATAAGGCCATACATCATTTCAATTTACATCATGTTTATCACCATGCTTCACATTCGAACAAGCAAGGGTCATTCAAACATATCATTGAATCATCAATCATTCATGATCAAATCATAAAACGTATTAGGCATGTCATTCGAATAGGATCATTATCCATTGTCCATGAATCAAACATTTCAAACATACCACTTTGCATTATAATTTCATTCGAAAGGACAATTGTCCACATTGCTCATGTATAAAACCTTTCAAGCATACCACATGCATTATAATCTCATTCAAAAGGACCATTGTCCACATGGCTCATCAATCAAACAAATTCATTTATCCACTTCATAAGCTTATTATAATCATATGTATTTCATTTAATTGCCCTAGGTAGAGTAGAAGGATTAGGTAAGCAAGTCAACAGGGGTACCAAGTATCAAACATGAGTTGCCTAAGTAACAAGTCAGGGGATGCTCAATAGCATCAATGTGTCTTGGACACCAATCAAGATCTCATTTGATTAACAAGTTCGGAGAGTACACTAGGTACTAAACAGGGGTTGCACTAAGCAACAAGTCAGAGGAGCTCAAACTCTAGGCATGCCTTTATACCTAAGACCTCTAATCGACCAAGGGCTTTTTACATCTGTCCAATTATCACACACTTCATTTATATCATCCATCAATTAGTTTATCACATTCATATTGCATAATTCAAGATACATACTTATCATAACATGTAATTTCACAATTTAATACAAGCCATGCCAAATAATTTCATATCATATTCGATCATCATCAATACATTAATAAAACAACAACATTTCATGTATTTACAAGCTCGTATCAAACATAGCAAATAAATCTCACAAGGGCAGTCCACATTTACATACAATCAAAGCATCACCAATGATTCATTTCATGTTTTCATTTCTATATTAGCCTCCTTCCCTTACTAAACAAGTTACCAACTTTGAATTAAGTCCGATTCATGCATAATATATAAATTAAAATTACATAAAGGAAATAAGTTGGTTAGGACACTAGTCCCAACCCTAAGGCAATTACACTCACAATACTCCTTTAAGCTTGATCTTTGATTATAATGCCTTTATTTCTCCCCCTTATTGACCAACCTTTGCCTCCTTCAAAGATTCTTCACAAACTTGATCTTAACACTCAAACACAAGCATATACAAACCATATTAGAGATCAATAAAATCACATTAACTCTTTGACACAATTACAAACATTAACATCTAAAACTGTTTTTCATTTAAATAGTTTGAGGACCAGTTACCATTTTGACCATAACTTCTTACTCACTAATCCAAATATCACTTATCATACACCTTTAGAAAGGCAATTCACTCAGTTTTCCAACCATATAAACCTCATATTTTTATCTCTTCTGAGTTAATACAGTTTATTACTTAAACACAATCATTTTAACAGACCTGGACAGTTTGTACTGCTTAACTTCTTTAATCTATAACTCCTACCTCACATACTGAAATTCAATTCCGTTTTCTCTCAATGATAATAGACATCCCAAAGTTCATACCATAAAAATTTCAGCTCAAAATAGATTATACCCTATTTTTGGTGAATTTTCAAACTGACAGCTCAAGGCTTAGATTTTCTGGATTCACGTCCACGAAGCCCAAATCCGTTTCATTCGCTTTAGGCAACCCAAAATAGAACATTAGGATGCTAATATACCCACAAACATAGCAGCAACTTAGAACTCAACAATCTTGCAACTACACATCGACATTCAACCCAAACTTCACCCAAATTTGTTCTAATGAAACCTCCAGTTGAACCCATCATTTCTAAACATCAAAACACACCAAAATCATCTAAAAACACCCCCCAACAGCAAAGGAATCATCACCCGCGATTTCAACCCAAAACCAAGCCAAAAACTCTACCTTTTCAACCACAAAATCTCATTTTTAGACCCATTTTGGGTTTCCCCATATCCAACCATCATCACAACACGTTTTACTACTTAAAACTTGGATTAAAGCACATATATAACCATTGTAAAACAAACCCACGAAAATCCCATGAAAAATACCCATTTCTCCAACCCAAAACCAAAATGCATTTTAATGGGTTTAAAGGAAAGTTTTCAATGAGTACAAGTCAAACATGTAAAAATCTAAGCAAGGAAGAAGTTACCTTGAAAAATCTTGCTTGGATGAAGAGTTAGGAACAATGGAATAGTGAAATGGGGTTTAGGAGAGGTTTTACATGAAAAGGGGATTTTGGAGAAGATGATATCTTTTCAAAACCTTTTTTTATTTCTTTTATTCAAAATTCCCATTTTGCCTTTATTCAATAAAAACCCTTTTAGTGTTCAATAAAAAATGTTTTCTCTCAATTAAATTAACCCGAATCGGTTTAACCAAACCCGATTATCTCCCGGTCCCCAAACCTCGGGCGTTATAACTCTCCCCCACTTAAGGAATTTCGTCCCCAAAATTATCTGACGGAAAAAGATACGGAAACTGTTTTTCCATGTCTTCCTTCCTCTCTCAAGTGGCCTCTTCCACACCTCGGTGTCTCCATAAAACTTTGACTAACTCGATAGATCTCCCATGCAACACTTTCCTATCCGTAGCAAGAATTTCAACCGACTCTTCATCATACGACATGTCTGGGTTCAACTCGATCTCTTCCACTGGCATTACATGAGACAGATCCAATCTATACTTTCGAGCATCGAAACGTGGAACACATCATGAATCTTCTCTAACTCTGTCGGTAGTCTCAATCTATAAGAACGAGACCAATCCTCTCAACTACCTCGTAAGGACCAATGAACCTCGGGCTTAACTTACCCTTCTTTCCAAATCTCATCACCTTCTTCCAAGGTGAGACTTTCAAAAACACCTTGTCGCCCACAACATACTCTATCTTCTTTCTTTTCAAACTGACATACGATTTCTGTCGGTCTGAAACTGCCTTCAAGCGATCACAGATTAGTTTTACCTTCTCGGTAGTGCCCTTGAGCAAGTCTGGCATCGGTACAAGCTTCTGTCCGATCTCGGCCCAACAAATAGGTGTTCTACACCTCCTACCATACAGAGCTTCATACGGTGCCATCTGAATACTAGCCTGATAACTGTTGTTGTATGCAAACTCCACTAACAGTAGGTGTTTCTCCCAAGAACCCTGAAAGTCGATGATGCAACACCTCAACATATCCTCCAACACCTGAATAACTCTCTCTGACTGACCATCTGACTGCGGGTGATACAAAGTATTGAAGTTCAATCAAGTACCCAAGGCACGATGCAAACACTCCCAAAATCTAGCTGTGAACCTCGAATCTCGATCTGATACGATTGACTTTGGTACCCCATGCAATCTCAATAATCTATTCTCACCAAAGTAGAAATATGTAGGCCTACCCTCAACTATATCTTGCACGTGAGGTGCCAAAGACTCGTCTTGCAACTGTTTCTCTCGAATCAACTGAACCAACAAAGGTTTAACCTGTAGCTTGGCTATCAATTTGCTATCCCATGACACACTCAATCTCGCAAACATAGCTCGCAACTCAACTGTCACTTTTCTATTCAAAGCATTGGCCACTACGTTTGCCTTACCCGGGTGGTACTCTATCGTAAGGTCATAGTCCTTAAGAAGCTCTATCCACCTACGTTGTCTAAGGTTCAGCTCTCTCTGAGTCATCAAGTATTTCAAACTCTTGTGGTCGGTATAAACGGTGCACTTCTCACCGTAAAAGTGGTGCCTCCAAATCTTCAAAGCAAACACTACAACAGCTAATTCTATGTCATGAGTGGGGTAGTTTTTTCTCGTGAACCTTCAACTGTCTTGAAGCATAAGCTACAACCTTACCCTCTTGCATAAGCACACAACCTAAACCTACATACGATGCATCACTGTAAATCACAAACTCTTTCCCTGGTTCAGGCTGAATAAAAATAGGAGCTTCGGTCAAAGCTTTCTTCAACTTCCCAAACGCTTGTTGCCTTGCATCTGACCACTCATACGGAACATTCTTCTGAAGCAATTTAGTCAAGGGTGCCACAATCTTTGAAAACCCCTCGACAAACCTTCGGCAGTACCCCGCCAAGCCTAAGAAACTACAGATTTCGGTCACTGACTTCGGTTGCTTCCAATTCACTATGGCTTCTATCTTCTTGGGGTCCACACTAATTCCATTGGCTGAGATCACATAACCTAAGAAGACTACTTCCCTAATCCAAAACTCGCATTTACTTAACTTGGCATACAGCTGGTTTTCAAGCAAAGTCTGAAGCACTAGTTTCAAATGCTCATCATGCTCTTCCTCGGTCCTGGAGTACACTAAGTTATCATCTATGAACACTACTACAAACCTATCCAAAATCTCGTGGAACACTCGATTCATCATATCCATAAATGCAGCTGGAGCATTAGTCAACCCGAAAGGCATTACCAAGAACTCATAGTGCCCATAACGTGTACGAAAGGATGTCTTCGATATGTCCACATCCTTTACCTTCAACTGATAGTAACCCG
Organism: Hibiscus tridactylites; assembly: GCA_958450335.1. Classification (NCBI taxonomy): domain Eukaryota; kingdom Viridiplantae; phylum Streptophyta; class Magnoliopsida; order Malvales; family Malvaceae; genus Hibiscus; species Hibiscus tridactylites. The sequence goes on along the minus strand of OY288267.1, from coordinate 62,447,658 downwards.
ACCTCAAATCAATATTCGAAAACACGGAAGCACCTCTCAACTGATCAAGCAAGTCATCTATCCGCGGCAAAGGGTACTTGTTCTTCACTGTTACCTTCTTCAACTGCCTATAGTCTATGCACATCCTCATACTGCCGTCCTTTTTCTTCACAAACAAGACCGGAGCACCCCACGGAGAAATACTAGGCCTAATGAAACCTCTATCTGACAGTTCATGAAGTTGTGTCTTCAACTCTTTCAACTCTTTTGGTGCCATTCTATACGGAGCAATAGACACGGGTGCAGAATCTGAATACGTCTCAATAGCAAATTCAACTTCCCTATCTGAAGGCAAACCCGATAACTCTTCCAGAAAAACACTCGGAAAATCACAAACTATTCTGATGTCTTGCGATCTAACCTCACTCATATTCACATTCATCACATAAGCCAAATACGCTTGACAACCCGAATCCATCAATCTCCGAGCTTCTAAAGTAGAAACAACATTGGACAAGAACTTAATGTTCTCGCTAACCACTACAACTTCAAAATCATCTGTAAGCCTCAAGGAGACTCTCTTGGTCTCAAAATCTACCCTAGATCTATGCTCTACGAGCCAATCCATGCCCAAAATCACGTCAAAACAATAGAACGACAATTCCATCATGTCAACCGGAAACAGATGGCCCTGAATCATCAAAGAACACCTCCTATACATCTTCCTAACTACCACGGTCTCACCGAAAGAAATAGTAACATTTACACCTACTTCTGAACACTCATAAGGTAAACCTAAAGACCTTGCATGTTCACCCAAAATGTACGAATATGTCGAACCCGAATCTGTCAAAGAAAGCAAAGTCAAGGACTGTAACGAGAAATTACTTGTGATGACATCCGTGTCATTTCCAGCCTCTCGGTGTGCATACACCCTAGCTGGTCCTCCACCCTCGGGCTGAACTCCACCACATGTACTAAGTTCCTCTAACCATCGTTCCTCAATTGAAAATTACCTCGACCGTGCCCACGACCTCTTTGATGCTCAAACCCCCTAGTTGGAGCCTGTCCGCCTCTAGCCGAGTGTGGACAGTTACGCCTCAAATGATCTCGGGAACCACAGTTCCAACATACTCCAAAGGTACCCATACACTCGTCCGGTTGGCGTCTCTCGCACCTAGTGCACTTAGGAGTGTGAACAACAGCTCCTTGGCCCTGATGGCCCCGTCCATGGTTACCGCCCCTATGTATCGATTCGGGCTGATACCTCCTATCACTTTGCCTCTTGGCATGATCTCTGTGCCAATCCGCATGTCTCTTTCCGGAATCGGACCCACTAGCACGAGTACTCGAGCCTAAATTCTGCTCAATATCTTTGGCCCTAGAGACCAACACAGCAAACTTGGTGTAATAAGAATCGAGCATATAAGTCTTCACATCCCTAGTCAAACCATAACAGAAGCGCTCACACCGTCCCTCTCACTGGGAACCAACTCGGGAGTATACTGGCTCAACCTCACAAACTGAACCTCATACTCTGACACCGTCTTACTACCCTGAACCAAGGCCATAAATTCCCTCTTCTTTTCATCCTGGTATCGGACTCCAAGATACTTCTTCTTAAAGGCTGCTCTGAAGAATTCCCAAGTGACATCCGCTTTTTTCATACCCGAAGTAACGGTAGTCCACCAAGCATACACATCTCCCTGAAGCAAGGAGACAACACAACCCAACTTACGAGTGTCTGAGCACTCCATCTGGCCTAAGATTCGTGTAGTGCTCTCGAGCCAAGCCTCTGAACCCTCAGGAGTCAAACCACGGAACTCAACTCCACCCAAGCTACGAAGCCTCTCAAGGGGTAATCCTATCCCCGCACCTTGAGGTGGTGCTACAACATGTATACTGGCCAAAGCTGTCTGAAAAGCCCCGGCTATAGTCTGAATCAAATGAGTCATGTTCGCACCTGCCTGACCCTGACCCGCCTAAGCTCCATGACCCCCAACATTTGCCCCAGCCTGAGGTATATCACCTCTGACATCCGCCCTATTACCATCGGGAGGAGGAGGAGGAGGAGGAGGAGGAGGAGGAGGCACAACCCTGGGTGCCTGGTCACCCGCTCTAGGCCTTCCCCTCGGTCTCACCATAACGAAAATAAAATCTAAACAACAAACACATCACACACAAGAAACCATTGGGTTAGCAAGGGCAAGGATCCAAGTGCTCAAGCTCTTTAAACCAAAACCATTTTCCAATAACAACACCTAGCAATGGGAACACTCGACTAAACTTCAACCAACCGCAAGAACGAGAAAACATGCTTCCACACACCGTACAATGGCAAACAAACCAAACAAACCAACTTACTTGACTTACCTTCTCGAGAGACCTCGTAACCGAGGCTCTGATACCACCAAATGTAACCCCCTCGTCCCGGTCTAGCCAGCAGACCGAACCGAACAGGTTACACGGGGAAAACCGGAGCGAAACCCGCCAAGACCTCACTCCAATTAGCAACCCTATTTTTTTATTTTATTAATCTTGTCTAAATGTCACGTTTAATCCTATGTGTGAAGGCAAACAACGGAAAAACGAACACGGATACGAATCGAGTGAAGGCATAATGGTAACTTAGCTTTACCAAGTAGTTGTTAGTCAAATTCCATGCACACGAGGCAAAACTATCACAAAGGATACATATAAACTCGTCTAGGAAGCATACAAGCATTAGGGACTGAACCGCAAAATTTGGGAACCTTCAAAGATGCCCTTTAACCGTTTTAACTACCTACATTTTGAAACAGGACTACCCGTTCTGAAACACGGGCTTCATTCAAAAAGCAACATCAGGCCGTTCCGGAATGGCTCCTCATGGTTCCGAAACAGGAGCCTTCAGTGGCAAATCGACCGAAACGACACCACCCCCGTTCCGATATGGGTGCCCCTGAAGCTTGGCCGTTCCGAAATGTCTGAACACAATTTGGCCCGAAAATACATTTTGGCATCTCCAAACGTTCACAAACTTACCCCGAAACATCACGAACGACATGACAACTTATTAAATAACAAACTAGAGGCAAAACACCCTAAAGACAAGCTTCAAACATGCATACACACAAAAATGGATCTCAAACCCAAAAGCTCATAAGAACACTTTAGTTCAAAAACACCAACAAGGCAAAACACATAGCAATTAACCCAAGGCCATAACAAGCCTCAACATATCATGGTAAAAACATTTAAAACATGTTAGCAACATTAACAAAAGCCAAACATAGGAGTTTGAACACCAACTCCCTAACATGGTCTAGCATTCCCATTGCCTAAGTATTATTATTACAACTAAGAAAACCATACTTTGAGCTAGCAAAGTACTCCTCCATTGCCCCGCTTGCCTCCGAAGCTACTAACAATCTGCATTGTAGGAAGAGAGAGCGTAAGCTTAAAAGCTTAGTGAGCGGAGCTCTAAAACACAACAACAATGCAGTTCAAAACATAAATCTTAGTTTTAAAAGCAAAACCATTTAAGAAAGAGATACAATAAAACGGAAGCATAAACGAAACATGGTATGCACATGCACAACCATTCCGGGTGGGACTACACATCACCGTACACAACAACTAGCATATTTCCTGGTGGGACTACACATCACCATACTCAATTACTAGTCACTACCGGTGGGACTACACATCACCGTACACAGCGACTAACCACCACGTGAGGCTGTAAAACAACTACGACAACACAACAACATTAAAATGGGGATAAAAGCATTCCGAAATCAACACCACAACACACATAAACACGAACGCCAACAATCAACTAAGCAAGGAAAGAATAGATAAACTTACGCTAGGGTCTAGGTTAGCTTCTAAGGCTCCACCCAAACCCAAGAAACCATCATTGAACATAATAAAACTTCAAACGATTTTCACTCACCAGCCAACACACAAACCCAACTTACGAGTGTCTGAGCACTCCATCTGGCCTAAGATTCGTGTAGTGCTCTCGAGCCAAGCCTCTGAACCCTCAGGAGTCAAACCACGGAACTCAACTCCACCCAAGCTACGAAGCCTCTCAAGGGGTAATCCTGTCCCCGCACCTTGAGGTGGTGCTACAACATGTATACTGGCCAAAGCTGTCTGAAAAGCCCCGGCTATAGTCTGAATCAAATGAGTCATGTTCGCACCTGCCTGACCCTAACCCGCCTGAGCTCCATTACCCCCAACATTTGCCCCAGCCTGAGGTACATCACCTCTGACATCCGTCCTATTACTATCGGAAGGAGGAGGAGGAGGAGGAGGAGGAGGAGGAGGAGGAGGAGGCACAACCCCGGGTGCCTGGTCACCCGCTCTAAGCCTTCCCCTCGGTCTCACCATAACGAAAATAAAATCTAAACAACAAACACATCACACACAAGAAACCATTGGGTTAGCAAGGGCAAGGATCCAAGTGCTCAAGCTCTTTAAACCAAAACCATTTTCCAATAACAACACCTAGCAATGGGAACACTCGACTAAACTTCAACCAACCACAAGAACGAGAAAACATCCTTCCACACACCGTACAATGGCAAACAAACCAAACAAACCAACTTACTTGACTTACCTTCTCGGGAGACCTCGTAACTGAGGCTCTGATACCACCATATGTAACCCCCTCGTCCCGGCCTAGCCAGCAGACCGAACCGAACAGGTTACACGGGGAAAATCAGAGCGAAACCCGCCAAGACCTCACTCTAATTAGCAACCCTATTTTTTTATTTTATTAATCTTGTCTAAATGTCACGTTTAATCCTATGTGTGAAGGCAAACAACGGAAAAATGAACATGGATACGAACCGAGTGAAGGCATAAAGGTAACTTAGCTTTACCAAGTAGTTGTTAGTCAAATTCCATGCACACGAGGCAAAACCATCACAAAGGATACATATAAACTCGTTTAGGAAGCATACAAGCATTAGGGACTAAACCGCAAAATTTGGGAACCTTCAAAGATGCCCTTTAACCGTTTTAACTACCTACGTTTTGAAACAGGACTACCCGTTCTGAAACGCGGGCTTCATTCAAAAAGCAACATCAGGCCGTTCCGGAATGGCTCCTCATGGTTCCGAAACAGGAGCCTCCAGTGGCAAATCGTACCGAAACGACATCGCCCCCGTTCTGATATGGGTGCCCCTGAAGCTTGGCCGTTCCGAAACCATATCAGACGATCCGAAACATCTGAACACAGTTTGGCCCGAAAATACATTTTGGCATATCCAAATGTTCCCAAACTTACCCCGAAACATCACGAACCACAAGGCAACTTATTAAATAACAAACTAGAGGCAAAACACCCTAAAGACAAGCTTCAAACATGCATACACACAAAAATGGATCTCAAACCCAAAAGCTCATAAGAACACTTTAGTTCAAAAACACCAACAAGGCAAAACACATAGCAATTAACCCAAGGCCATACCAAGCCTCAACATATCATGGTAAAACATTTAAAACATGTTAGCAACATTAACAAAAGCCAAACATAGGAGTTTGAACACCAACTCCCTAACATGGTCTAGCATTCCCATTGCCTAAGTATTATTATTACAACTAAGAAAACCATACTTTGAGCTAGCAAAGTACTCCTCCATTGCCCCGCTTGCCTCCGAAGCTACTAACAATCTGCATTGTAGGATGAGAGAGCGTAAGCTTAAAAGCTTAGTGAGCGGAGCTCTAAAACACAACAACAATGCAGTTCAAAACATAAATCTTAGTTTTAAAAGCAAAACCATTTAAGAAAGAGATACAATAAAACGGAAGCATAAACGAAACATGGTATGCACATGCACAACCATTCTGGGTGGGACTACACATCACCGTACACAACAACTAGCATATTTCCTGGTGGGACTACACATCACCGTATTCAATTACTAGTCACTACCGGTGGGACTACACATCACCGTACACAACGACTAACCACCACGTGAGGCTGTACAACAACTACGACAACACAACAACATTAAAACGGGGATAAAAGCATTCCGAAATCAACACCACAACACACATAAACACGAACGCCAACAATAAACTAAGCAAGGAAAGAATAGATAAACTTACACTAGGGTCTAGGTAGCTTCTAAGGCTCCACCCAAACCCCAAGAAACCATCATTGAACATAATAAAACTTCAAACGATTTTCACTCACCAGCCAACACACAAACACTATCCAAGATGCCGATTCAAGCCTCCAAACTACCCGGATTCACGTCCACGAAGCCCAAATCCGTTTCCTTCGCTTTAGGCAACCCAAAATAGAACATTAGGATGCTAATATACCCACAAACATAGCAGCAACTTAGAACTCAACAATCTTGCAACAACACATCGACATTCAACACAAACTTCACCCAAATTCGTTCTAATGAAACCTCCAACTGAACCCATCATTCCCAAACATCAAAACACACCAAAATCATCTAAAAACATCCCCAAGAACAAAGGAATCATCAGCCACAATTTCAACCCCAAACCAAGCCAAAACTCTACCTTTTCAACCCCAAAATCCCATTTTTAGACCCATTTTGGGTTTCCCCATAGCCGACCATCATCCCAACACGTTTTACTACTTAAAACTTGTATTAAAGCACATATATAACCATTGTAAAATAAACCCACGAAAATCCCATGAAAAATACCCATGTCTCCAACCCAAAACTAAAATGCATTTTAATGGGTTTAAAGGAAAGTTTTCAATGAGTACAAGTCAAATATGTAAAAATATAAGCAAGGAAGAAATTACCTTGAAAAATCTTGATTGAATGAAGAGTTAGGAGCAATGGAATAGTGAAATGGGGTTTAGGAGGGGTTTTACGTGAAAAGAGGATTTTGGAGAAGATGATAGCTTTTCAAAACCTTTTTTTTATTTCTTTTATTCAAAATTCCCATTTTGCCTTTATTCAATAAAAACCCATTTAGTGTTCAATAAAAATGTTTTCTCTCAATTAAATTAACCCGAACCGGTTTAACCAAACCCGGTTATCTCTTGGGCCCCAAACTCCGGGCGTTACATATCTATTCTAATGATTTTAACTCACTAAATCTCTTAGTTTGATCATGTTATAGTTAAATTAGTGTTCAACTAAGTTATCATCTTTACTCACTCGATTCAACCCTTCAATTCGAATACCAAATTTTTCTTTAATTTCGAGTTAATACAATAATTGCTAATTGAAGGAAATTTAGGGACTAAATTGAACCAATTGATTAATTGTAAAATTATTTACTTCCAAAGAATAAATCAATACTCTAATTAAATGAGTTAAATTCTAGGACAAAAATGTGGATGTTACAATTCCCTCATCCTTAAAGAAAGAATTCATCTTCGAATTCTTACCTGAACTGAATAAATGAGGATATTGCTTCTGCATCGTATCCCCGGGTTCCCATGTTGCTTCTTTAACGTGATGATTCTTCCAGAGAATTTTAACAAGAGGGATGTTTTTATTACGAAGCCTTTTGATTTCCCGATCAAGAAACCGAATAGGTTCCTCTTCATAAGAAAGGTCGGGATTGAGTTCAACTTCTTCTGGTTCAAGGATGTGAGACGGGTCAGATCGATAATGTCTTAACATAGAAACATGAAAGACATTATGAATCTTATCGAACTTTGAGAAATACCTTATCTCTGATTCCAATTCTCTCAGTTACTTCGAACGGTTCAATGAAACGAGGACTAAGCTTTCCTCTTTTGCCGAAACGGAAAACTTTCTTCCACGGAGAAACTTTGAGAAATACCTTATCTCTGATTCCCTATTGAATGTCCTTACGCTTTAGATCAACGTACGACTTTTACCTGTCAAAAGCTTGTTTTAATTGGGAATGAATAATTTGAACCTGTTGTTCAGTTTCTTGAAGCAATTGAGGTCCTAAAACCTTATTATCTCCGAGTTCAGGCCAACACAAGGGCGTTCGACATTTTCTTCCACACAGTGCTTCAAAAGGAGCCATCTAAATAGAAGATTGGTAGCAGTTGTTATATGCAAACTCTATTAACGGTAACAGCTTTTCCCAGTTCTTTTCGGAGTCGATGATACAAGCTCTGAGCATATCTTCAAGAACTTGAATTACTCGTTTGGATTGTCCATCGCTTTGAGGATGAAAAGCTGTGCTAACATTCAGTTTGGTTCCAAGATCCTTGTGTAGCGTTTTCCAGAATCGAGCTATAAACCGATGATCTCGATCTGAGACTTTTGAAGTCGGAACTCCGTGTAAACAAATAATTTCCTGAATATACAGTTCTGCCAAGGCCTCAAGACTGAAATTTATTCGTACCAGAATGAAATGTGCTGATTTGGTGAAACGAACAACGATCACCCAAATAACATTGCATTTTCTTGGAGTGCAAGGAAGACCGGTCACGAAATCCATCGTAATCTGTTCCCATTTCCATTGTAGAAATTCAAGAGGTTGAAGTAATCCAGTAGGAGCACGATGTTCGGCTTTGACCCATTGACAGTTCAGACACCTTGATACAAAGTCGTTGATAGCCGATTTCATTCCAGACCACCAATACAAGGGCTTGAGATCCTTGTACATCTTAACAGATCCGGGGTGGATTGAAAAAGAACTTTAATGCGCTTCTTGCAGAATTTCATCTTGTAATTACTTGTTATTAGGTACACAAATCCGATCTCTAAAGTATAGAAGATCGTTTGACTTGACATTGAAGTCAGGATTAGACTCAAGCTTAGACAAAATTTTCTGAAGTTCCAGATCAACTTGTTGGAGTTCTTTGATTCTAGAAATCAAAACAGATTGAACTTGGAGTTCGGTCAGATAATTTCGAGCCTTATATAGTCGGAAATGAGCATTGATGGCCAGAGAAGCTACAAACAAACAAATTAAATACATTACTTGGAAAGCAAGGCACTATTCGAATGGTTTAGTGAATTTTCAAGATTGAGCATTTTCAATTTTTGAGAATTTCAAAAGACTTACCGAGGTTCGGTTTCCGACTCAGAGCATTGGCAACCACATTAGCCTTTCTAAGATGATAATCGATGGTCAGATCATAATCTTTGAGTAATTCCAACCACCTTCTTTGTCTAGGATTCAATTCTTTCTGAGTGAGTAAGTACTTCAGACTTTTATGATCGGTGAATAGCTTACACTTTTCACCGTACAAATAATGCTGCCAGATTTTAAGCGCAAACACAATGGCCGCTAACTCAAGATCATGCGTTGGATAATTCACCTCGTGAGGCTTAAGTTGTCGAGAAGCGTATGTAATCACATTACCTTCTTGCATCAGAATGCACCCAAGGCCAGAATGTGATGCATCACTGTAAACAAAAAATTCTTTTCCCGACTCTGGCTGAATAAGAACAGGGGCACAAGTCAAGGCTTGTTTTAAGCTCATCAAAACTTTTTTGCTGTACTTCAGACCACTTAAACGGTTCATTCTTTCTAAGCAACTTGGTTAGTGGTGAAACAATTACCGAAAATCCTTTCAGAAATCTTCGGTAATACCCAGCTAAACCAATGAAACTTCGAACCTCGCTCACATTGCTCGGAGGACGCCATTCAAGAATAGTCTGAATTTTCTTAGAATCAACCTTGATTCCTTCGGCCGAAATAACATGTCCGAGGAATGACACTTTTGACAGCCACAATTCACACTTAGTGGACTTAGTAAATAACTGATGCTCTCAGAGTGTCTGAAGTACAATCCAAAGATGCTGAGCATGTTCTTCCTTGTTGCGAGAGTACACCAGAATTTTGTCGATGAAAACAACAACAAACTTGTCAAGATGAGGCTTGAATACTCGATTCATCAGATCCATGAATGCAGCAGGGGCATTCATTAACCTGAATGGCATCACTAGAATTTTGTAATGACCATAGCGAGTTCTGAAAGCAGTTTTGGGTATATCTTCATTATTCACCCTCATTTGACAATAACCAGAATGGAGGTCAATTTTAAACAATACTTCAGCACCCTTCAGCTGATCAAACAGATCTTCAATTCGGGGCAGAGGATACTTGTTTTTGATAGTTACTATGTTCAATTGCCGGTAATCAATGCAAAGTTGCATCACCCCGTCTTTCTTTTTCACAAATAAAACCGGAGCACCCCAGGGAGAAGTGCTTGGTCGAATGAAACCCTTATCTTCCAACTCTTGGATCTGGTTCTTGAGTTCTTGCAATTCAATGGGTGCCATACGATAAGGCATAATGGACACCGGGTTTGTTCTGGGCTGAAATTCAATCTTGAACTCAAGTTCTCGTATTGGAGGGAGTCTAGGGAGTTCCTCAGGAGACACATCAACAAATTCAGATACAATAGGCATTTCAGTTAAACCAAAATCTAATTCATCTTGCGAAGCCATAGCAGCAAAAATAGATGCCGAGTTCTTCTCAATCAACAAAATCGAATCTTTCCCTAAACCCTTTAAGTACAATCTTTCATTCTGGCAATCTATCCAAGCTTCGTGTCTACCCAACCAGTCTAAACCTAATACTAGGTCAAACTCACATTTAGGTAGAACTTACAGGTCACAGGGAAAGGGTACATTCCGAATAGATACAAGGCTATCCTTACAGATTAAGTTGATAGGTAAGTCACCTCCTATAGGGTTTGAGACAATTAACGTAGTTTTAAGAGTTTCGGGCTTCAATTGTAACTTGTTTATCTAGTAGGAACACACAAAAGAATGAGTTGATCCCGAATCAATTAAAGCGTAAACATGAGTAAGGTTTAGTTCAACCGTACCCGCGATAACATCCGAAGATTCTTCCTCATCCTTGCCACGGATATGATAAACTTGAGCTGGAGCTCGTAATTCCTAATGAGTGGTGGCTTTCGACTTATTGCTTCTGCCTCTACCCTAATTTCTAGACCGTGCTTGTCTAGTGTTCTTGTTTCGATTGGATTGCACATGACTCAGATTAGTAGACTAGTACAGTTTTGAGCAGGAGCTTGATCCGGTCTCTTCGGACAGTCTCGGATGTAGTGGTCACTTCCGCCACAAGAAAAACATAAGTTGGACTGCTTTCGGCGCTGAGCGAAATGTTGTTTTTGGCAATGCTGACAATTTGGAGCCCTTTCTGAATTTCCCATTCAGTTAACAGATACAACCGGGACAACAATTCTATTCAGTGACTGAGGTTTCGGTGTGAAGTTACTACGAGGAGCTGGATTATATGAAGAAGACCCTTCTCTTTGACTTTTAGACTTCTTCGACTTCTAGTGGGACTTGTCATCACCCTTGCGCTTCTTATCATTTCGATAACCGTTTTTTCTCTTTTCTACGGCCCACATCTTGGCTTCTGTAGAAATAGCTCGGTTCACCAGAGTTTGAAAGTCAGTGATATCCAGAGCGATAAACATCGGACTCAGCTCATCATTCAAGCCGTCAATAAACATACGACATTTTTCCTTCTCTGTCTTGATGTACTCAGAACCGTACTTGCAATACTTACAGAAATCTACAATGTACTGCTCTATCGGTCGACCTGCTTGCTTCAGATACAAGAAACATTTTCTTCGATCGGCCAAGTACTGTTCACTGATATACTTCTTCTTAAATTCCTCTACGAAGAACATCTAGTTTACTGACTCTGCTGGAGCGGTTAGTGTCGTAGTCTCCCACTAGCTTAAAGCTTCATCAGCAAGTAAAGCAACAATGCATTCGAGCTTGTTCTCATTCGACCACTGAAGTTGTTTGGACAATATCTGAGTATCTCTTTCTAACCAATACTCAGCTTCTTCAGGTTTCTCTTCACTAGCACCAGTGAACGTGTAAGCTCGGTGCTGTGCAAGCTTTTTGATAGGAGCTCTGCTAGGTGGAGCAGCTACCGAAGTAGATTGTTCTTGTTGCATATTGGTCAAGAGCTGGTCAAACATTTCCTTCATACTCAAGAGATAGTCTCGTTGATCATTCTAAACAGTTGGATTAGCAGTGTTCGGTTGAGGTTGTACAAGAGGTTGTTGTCTGGTATTATCTTGTGTAAGAGGATTCACTCTCATACGGACACTATCCCCTTCACTTGAGGATCCTCGAGGACTTTTATCGTCTCGAGCTAATCATGTCTCAGACATTCTATTTCAGTTTAAACAAAATCAGACTTAGAAGCATAATCACAAGAAATCCAATGTACGAGTCCTAGGTGGCTTGGTTTAACCTAAATGATGCACAACAAACTTATTCGAGATTTTTAGGACTTGTAACCTAAAAAGCTCTGATGCCACAAAACGTAACACCCCTCGCTCGGGTTAGGAGCGAGGAGTGTTACCGGAACAGAACAGAACAGAAAATCATTTAGAAAACCGAAACAAGATTGGTTTCATAATAGCAAACCTTATTAAATGCATGCGGAAAGTGGGCTAACAAATTTTTTTCTAACATAACAAAGACCAATTAATTATATAACCATACTAAACCTTATCCATTTTACAACCCACTCTAGAATTTTCATACTATCTTATTAAGAATCAAATTCAGTTACTTACAACCATAAAATTAAAGATTCACGTCTATTTCATTCGAAACATTAAGCCATTCATGTTATCAATATTTATTACACATGTTGTCATTGTTACAAATTGATTCCTATTAGAGAAATTATTCTAAGCTTGTCGAATAACCTAGATCCTTTAAATTATAATGCCATTCGAAAAGCCTACTTAAATTCAAGGTTATTTTGAATCATACAAACCATTACAATGTATCACTAGTCATTAAGATCACAAATAACATGCAAACCATACATGATCACACATACTAACATAGAAACCTTTCATTAATCATGCTTGAATTACAAAATACCATTCTAGCAAGATGCTCCTTAAGCCAAATCAAGCTATCATTCTAACATTTACAACAAAAAGAACCATTGCAAGACCATCAAGCTTGACTTACATTTTTACAACAAAAAGAATGAGGCTTACAAACTAATTACAAAACATGTTACTAGCCTCCAAACTAGCAATCAAGGAGCATACAATAAGTTCAGACACCAACGCAGATTAAGACTACAACCAAGAAAAATGAGATGAACATCTAAACAGATTTCCAAGCCACCATCTAGAGTCTAAAAACAAGACTTAGATCATACATTTTCTTGACTTGTGATTTGCTCCGATCAGAAATGCTAGCTTTAAGCCCGAGATATCCTGCTATTTGGGAAGAAGGAAACAAAGGAGCGTTAATTACAAAATTGTGCTTAGCGAGGTAATTCTAAAACCAAATTCATTCTTTAAATAACTTATAATCATCCTTTAGGTTACTTAGCTAGGCTTATTAGCACATAAAGTATCACCTAACTAAGCTTAGCATGCTCAAATCTCAAACAACTTCATACATCTCATGAACAATCATTCATAGCATAAGGCCATACATCATTTCAATTTACATCATGTTTATCACCATGCTTCACATTCGAACAAGCAAGAGTCATTCAAACATATCATTGAATCATCAGTCATTCATGAGCAAATCATAGAACATATTAGGCATGTCATTCGAATAGGATCATTATCCATTGTCCATGAATCAAACATTTCAAAAATACCACTTTGCATTATAATTTCATTCGAAAGGACCATTGTCCACATTGCTTATGTATCAAACCTTTCAAGCATACCACATACATTATAATCTCATTCGAAAGTACCATTGTCCACATGGCTCATGAATCAAACATTGATCATTTCGTAGCATTTTAATTATCATTTCGTTTATCCACTTCATAAGCTTATTATAATCATATGTATTTCATTTAATTGCCCTAGCTAGAGTACAAGGATTAGGTAAGCAAGTCAACAGGGGGTACCAAGTACCAAACAGGGGTTGCCTAAGCAACAAGTCAGGGGATGCTCAATAGCATCAATGTATCTTGGACACCAATCAAGATCTTATTTGATCAACAAGTTCGGAGAGTACATTAAGTACTAAACAGGGTTGCACTAAGCAACAAGTCTGGGGAGCTCAGACTCTAGGCATGCCTTTATACCTAAGACCTCTAATCGACTAAGGGCTTTTTACATCTTTCCAATTATCACACACTTCATTCATATCATCCATAAATTAGTTTATCACATTCATATTTCATAATTCAAGATACATACTTATCATAACATGTAATTTCACAATTTCATACAAGCCATGCCAAATAATTTCATATCACATTCGATCTTCATCAATACATTAATAAAACAGCAACATTTCATGTATTTACAAGCTCGTATCAAACATAGCAAATAAATCTCACAAGGGCAGTCCATATTTACATACAATCAAAGCATCAACAATGATTCATTTCATGTTTTCATTTCTATATTAGCCTCCTTCCCTCACTAAACAAGTTACCAACTTTGAATTAAGTTCGATTAATGCATAATATATAAATTAAAATTACATAAAGGAAATAAGTTGGTTAGGACACTAGTCCCAACCCTAAGGCAATTACACTCACAATACTCCTTTAAGCTTGATCTTTGATTATAATGTCTTTATTTTCCCCCTTGATTGACCAACCTTTGCCTCCTCCAAAGATTCTTCACAAATTTGATCTTAACACTCAAACACAAGCATATACAAACCATATTAGAGATCAATTAAATCACATTAACTCTTTGACACAATTACAAACATTAACATCCAAAACTGTTTTTCATTTAAATAGTTTGAGGACTAGTTACCATTTTGACCATAGCTTCTTACTCACGAATCCAAATTTCACTTATCATACACCTTTAGAAAGGTAATTCACTCAGTTTTTCAACCATATAAACCTCATAGTTTTATCTCTTCTGAGTTAATACAGTTTAATACTTAAACACTTTAAATTTTAATTTCACCTATTTACCTCAATTTATTCCAAAACCATTTATAACATGATTCATACTTTCTTTTAACATCATTTAAGTCCTTAGTAATTTCTATAACTAACAAACAAGTCCTCAAATTTCATGAAATTTCCAGATTAGTCTTATTCTCATGCTTCAAGTGACTAGCTTCCTTAATTCACCAAATTAGGCCATTTTAAGTTCTATTCAAGTCTCCAATCTTATTCTAATATAACCCCCTGATTCTAAACATCAATATAAGCACTGAATTTCGTGTAATTCAGATCCTTAAATTTCTAAATTTTATTCAAAACAGTCCATATTTCTAGTTTTACTTCATTACACGATCAGCCTGCTCTAAAGTGGAATTATCCTATACAAAAATCATTCTTCATGCATTTAAGCACTTATAACATATTCTTACTTCGATTAACTACTATTTTCACCTACAGAGCATTTTCCAATTCGAACCAAAACATCTTCAATTTTACAAATTTCGGCAACATGCTATTCCAATTTAGTTTGAGCATATATTTGTTTATGTAACTAATTCCTTTCATAATTTTAATTACTTCTTGATCTAAATTGACTCTCAACAAGTTATTTTATCTAACATGTAAACATTATCAATTTTTAGAATTCACATCTCTAATTAACACTTAAACTAACAAGGATTTCATGAAGAGAAATGAAAATGATTCTAACACTTGCTTGAATTTTAAACATGCATGAAGTCTATCATCTCCTTTAAAACCTCTTCTCTTCAAAACTCCATTTTTTCTCTTGATTTTAAGCTAAAATGGTAGATTTTCTCTCAAGCTTTCTTTCTCTCTTCTTCTCTCACATACACGTCAACACTAGGGAAAGATAAGAGAAGGTGGACATAACCCTTAATTTGGGGATTATGTTGGATTATTGTTTTACACAAATGCCCTCCCCTTGTCTTCTAAACTTACTTTTGACTAAGGGCAGCTCAAAGAATCATGAAATTTAGCATGCAATTTTTGTATTTTGTTTTATCTTTAATTTAGTCACTAATCATGGACATATATAATTTCAATCCTTTTGTAATTTGGCCCGATTTTCAATAAGTTGTTCATATCTATTCTAATTATTTTAACTCACTAAATCTCTTAATTTGATCATGTTATAATTAAATTGGTGTTCAACTAAGTTATCATCTTGACTCACTCGATTCAACCCTTCAATTCGAATACCCAATTTTTCTTTAATTTCGAGTTAATACAATAATTGCTAATTGAAGGAAATTCAGGGACTAAATTGAACCAATTGATTAATTGTGAACTTATTTACTTCCAAAGAACAAATCAACACTCTAATTCAATGAGTTAAATTCTAGGACGGAAAGGTGGATGTTATAATGATCATTTATTTAGTTGTGTATGCTAGTACATATATAACATTTATATCACTTTCATACACACACAGTTAACTAAAAATCATTACTCCGTTTGGCCCCTCCGTTAGACGCCGTTAAAAAAATTATCACGGGCCAATTAAAACGTGCCATGTGTCATTTTATTAACAAAAAAATAAACCGACTTAAACAAAAGGGGTGAATTGCACATTAGGTATGCCAAATTTTATGTTTTTTGTTCATTTTAGTCCCAAATGTTCATTTTCTTCCTCAACTTGTTTGCTCTGTAGCCATTGAATATTCAAAGTCTTTGTTCTGATCACAACAGTGAGATTGATCAGTTCATCCTATCACAATTTAGACAAAAAAATACTCAAGAATTTATAGATCGTTTCCTTTGAAACTTTTTCTAAATCTGTTGATAATTTTATTTCTCAGAATGAGAAATTGAGATTGTTACTGCAACAACAAAGAAAGATTGCAGTATTGTTAAAGAAAATGGAGTCCAAGGCGTCGATTTTACTTAATCAACGAGAGGAAGAGATAGAAAATGCGAGAAACAAAACAAGGGAGCTTCAAAATATGTTGGAGAAGGTGGAGATGGATAACCATTCATGGAAAAAAGGGCGCGTGAAAGTGAAGCGATGGCCGTGTCTTTAAACAAGAAGCTGAAAACACTACGAGAACAAGCAGCTATCAACAATGGAGTCGATGATGAAGAAACATGGTGTGAAATTGAAGATGAAGAAAGCACAAGGAAAACGACAATGGTTTGCAAACGCTATGAATCTCTGAATGTTTCCTTGCAGACATCTTTGATCATGCAAAGAATATGAAGCTTTTCAAAATTATTGTCCTGTTTGTACAACAGAAAAGAAAGCTAGCATAGAGGCGTTGATTTCTTAGGCAAGCAGCAGAATTTTCCGGGGAAAATGATAACCCATGTGGGTGGGTTTTTTATTTAAATTCTATCAGTATTTTAGGCTGTACCCATGATTTAAGAAGAAGAAAAAACACAATGAAATGAAAATTTACAGGAAGATGACATAATATTCTTCTCCCTTTTTATTTTTCGTTTTCAAATCTACAGACCAAACAACTCGAGGATAAGATGAACAGTTCTGGAATAAAATGAACAAAAAATAAAATTTGACATACTTAATGTCCATGATTTTTTACGGTCATGATAGTATTGTCTATTGGCGCACGATAGCATGTCTAACATGCGCCTATAGAGCTTTTATGGGTTTCTTGATTTTGCGTCAAATTTCTTCTTATTCCGCTTGATTTCTGGGTACGTTTCTTGATATATTTTGGTTCTTGCTTGCGTTTGGAGCTTTGTTCATGGTGGGTTCAGCTCTTAGTGATCAATCGAAATCTCGCGGGACTAAAGATTTTAATTTGGGAGTCTTTCCGCCATTGAAGTGAATTCTGGAGGTAGCTCTGGTTGCGGTGTTGGCCCTGGACATGGTGCTTCTGGTTCAGAATCTCGAGATGCTGGTGTTAGGAATTTGGTTGGTGTTGGTGATGGCGAAGTGAGAGAAAAAGGTGCGGTAACAACCCTGGCGCAAGAATCTGCTCCTAGTCGTGATTGGAAGGCATTATTCTCTGGTCAATCCCTCCCTTTTCATCCCCGTCGGATATGAATGGTAAAGTTCTTGTGCAGCCCACTCTCGAGGTCATGAATTCGGGTGCAAAGCAATTGGATAATGCTCTATTGGGTAATTTTTTGGGCAAATATCCTCCTCTTGATGATTTTCAACGCACGACTGATAAACTGTGGGGAAGAGAGGGCTCTGTTGTCATTTATTTTCTAGCTTCGAGTGTCTATCTCATTAATTTTCCTTCGCAGCAGGTTTGTGATTGGGTATTGGAATCAGGACATTGACATATTCAATAGAAAGCTCTTATTATGAGGAAATGGTTGCCAGGTATGAAAACTGAGCTTGTTAATCTTGATGTTGCTTCTATATGAGTTAAATTGTGGCATATTTCCTTAGAATTATACTCACAACAAGGTATAAACTACTTAGTTAGTGCTCTAGGTAAGCCTTTATATACTGATCGATCTACTCCTTTGAAGTTGCAACTTGAATTTGCAAAGGTCTGTGTTTAAGTTGAGGAGAAATCCTCTCTTCCTTCTTCGATTAATGTGTTGGGTCATGCCGGTCCACCCCATGACGCAACGGAAAAATTATCCGGTGATTACCACCAGAGATCCATGTACAAGGAACGAATTTGGGTGAATAAGGATGAAGAATTACTTGTTTAAAATCTGGAATTCTGAATTTAGAGGAGATAGATATTCAATCACGATTCCATGATATCGATTCCTAAGCCGCAACGATAACGCTCCGACCTCTACATAGTTCACCCAATTGAAACAAGCAAATAAAATTCTCTAAACTATTTAAAGGGAACATGCATATAAAAACTCTCTAAACTATTTAAAGGGTTATTCCCAAAAAACATTAATGACTGCTAGATCTCTCATGCCTTTATATAACCTTTTAAATCCTAATATAACTCATATTAGGATTTTAATATATATATATAATCCAAATTCAACTTAAGTAGGATTTCAATATATATATTAAATATATATAATCCGAATTCAACTTAATTAGGGTTTCAATATATATATATATATATATATATATTAAATATATATAATTCTAATTTAATTTAATTAGGATTTCAATATATATATATATATATATATATATATATATTAAAGATATATAATCCCAATTTAATTTAATTAGGATTTCAATATATATATATTATATATATATATATAATCTCAATTTAACTTAACTAGGATTTCAATATTTATATATTAAATATATACATAATCTCAATCCAACTTAACTAGGATTTCAATATATATATATTAAATATATATATAATCTTAATTCAAATTAATTAGGATTTCAATATATATATATATATATATTTATTTAAATCGAATTATATTATTTATATATATTAAAAGAGTCATAATTACAATAATTAATTTTCTTTTAATATTTATCCAATAGTTAAATTATATATTAATTTAACTAAATTTGTGTACAACAACTTTTTACATATATAATTCGTTTAATATATGCTCATTTCAACTATGGGTGTGACCATGTAGGTTCATGTAACATTAGTAGTAAATATTAGAACATTTCTAATATTACAAAAAATGAGTGACATATTCGACATAACCTTTTCGTGATTAACTCTATTTATGTATTACATCATTTTTTTCCTTTATATCTAGATTGGACACAAGTCATGGAACAATCACACTTGTATATTCCATCTAATATTTATTGATATCTTGAGTAGACTATTATAAATGAATAAGTATGATATCTCATATCAACTTATTCGAGCATGACCATGCATTTCTAGTCTCACTCAATCAAGTGACCTACGATATTACTCCTATTATGTAGGACAGAAAAATCCTATCTTGATCAACCATATTTCACTACATAGATTGTGACATATCCAATATATGTCTTTATAGTGTAGTCAGTTACGACACACGTTTGAGCGCATCAAAATATGTCACTCACGATTTTGAAGTAATGATGATCTCAAGTCTGAGAATCATACATGTAGTTATCACTATGAGCAATGTTGTGACTATCACATAATAATCCAAGAAACATGCTCATAGCGGGTCCGTCCAGTATGTCGTTCTCTAACACATACTTATGTATTAATTTTGACATCTCAATGTCAATGATAACACTTTGTCATCAATCAACCACATATTAGTCTATATACATTATTATTGTACATGCCCACAATAATACTCGACCAAGGACATTTTAGAATAACCATATTATTTTAAGGACTTTATTATAATTCAGTTTATTTATGCACGCAGAATTGTAACTGAAAATAATAATGGCAATGCCTCTTTAAGAATAAACAAGGTAAATCAAATGTCATTTACAATCATCTTATGAGTAGTCTTTGGGCATACTCTAACAATCTCCCACTAGCACTAAGACCAATCACTCATGTATCTAATACCAAGTGACTTAGTGTGACGATCATGCTTCTGCTGCATCAGAGGCTTTGTCAGTGGATCGACAATTGTATCATTTGTTGGTACTCTACATATTTTTACATCTCCTCGATCTATAATATTTCGAATGAGATGGTAGCGCCTAAGTATATGTTTGGATCGTTGGTAAGATCTGGGTTCTTTTGCTTGTGCAACGGCTAAGTTATTACAACGTAGATTTATAGCATTCAATATGCTCAACACAACCCCTATTTCAGATATGAACTTCTTGATCCAAACATACTCTCTTGAAGCATTGCATGCTGCAATATACTTGGCTTCTGTTGTAGAAACAATTGTTGTATCTTGCTTTGAACCTTTCCAGCTCACAATGTATCCATTAAGGCAAAACACAAAACTCGATTGCGATCGAGAATCATCCTTATCAGTTTGGAAGCTTGTGTCAGTATAACCTTTTATACTTAGTTCTTCTTACGTACTTAAGGATCTTTCTGACTGCAACCTAATTATCTTCATCAGGATTTACTTGGTACCGACTTGTTCATACTTAATGCATATGATACACCCGGACGTGTACATAGCATGACATACATGATAGATCCAATGGCCGAAGCATATGGAATGTCATTCATGTACTCTCTTTCTTAAGGCGTTGAAGAACACATTTCCATCGAGAATGAAATACCATGTCTCATAGGTAAGAATCTTCTTTTAGATTATTCCATAATGAATCTTTTTAGTACTTTATCTATGTATGTATTTTAACTTAGTTCTAGGAGTCGTCTTGATATATCTCTATAGATCTTGTCCCCTAATATGTAGGTAACTTCACCCAACTCTTTCATAAAAAATATTTTCCTAACCATGTCTTTACAAACTGTAAGTTAAGTATGTCATTTCCTATTATCGGTATGTCATTCACATACATTACCAAGAATATGACAATGCTCCCACTAATTTCCTTGAAAACACATGGCTCATCTTCATTTTTGATAAAACCAAACTCTTTGATTGCATTGTTAAAACGAAGATTCCAAATTCGAGAAGCATGCTTCAATCCATAAATGGACCTTTGTAGCTTGTATAATTTTTCAGCATCTTTAAGATCGACAAAACCTTCAGGTTGTGTCATGTACACACCCTCATTTGGTTTTCCATTAAGAAAAGCGGTTTTATCTTCCTATTTGCCATATCTCATAATAATAAAAAATACAGCTATCCGCAAATAAGATCCAAATGGATTTAAACATAACAACAAGTGAAAAGATTTCATATAGTCTATACCATGAATTTGACGAAAGCCCTTAGCGACTAATCGCCATTTGTATGTTTGTACATTACCCTCCATGTCGGTTTTCTTTTCTAAAACCACTTGCACCCTATGAGTTTAACATCTTCAGGTGGGTCAACCAAGGTCCAAACTTGGTTTTCTAACATGGAACCCATATCGAATTTCATGGCCTTTAGCCATTTCTCAAAGTCTGGGCCTATCACTGCTTCTTGATAAGTCATAAGCTCATCTTGATCCATGAAGAGAACATCACCATGCAATGCGATAAGAAATTCATATTTCTCAGGAACATTGCATTCTCTCAAATATTTTCGCAATGGTTGTGTTTCTAAAACTGTTGAGTGTTCCTCAACAACTTGTGAAACTTGTTGTTGTTCAATCTTTTGTTCAATGATATGTGGTTGATCTCTAATTTTATTGAGTTTAATATTTCTCCCACTTCCTTTTCAGAAAACAAATTCTCTTTCTAGGAAGATTTATGTTTGAGCAACAAACACTTTGTTCTCGGTAGGATTGAAGAAATAATATCCTTTAGTTTCTTTAGGATAACCCACAAAATTACATTTATGAGATTTGGGTTCGAGCTTTGTAGACATCTTATATTTCACATAAGCTTCACATCCCCAAATTTTCATAAAAGATATACTAGGACGTTTCATAGTCTATATCTCATATGGTGTCTTTTGAACTGATTTAGATGGAACATGATTTAGTGTGAAAGTAGTTATTTTAGCGCATGTCCCCAAAAAGAATCTGAAAGATCAGCGTGACTCGTCATTGATCGAACTTTGTCTAACATTGTTCGATTTCTTCTTTTCGAAAACTCCATTCAATTGTGGAGTACCAGGAAGTGTGAGACAATCCCACATTCCTTAAGAAGCTCACCAAACTCTAAGCTTAAGTATTCTCCTCTTCGATCTGATCAAAGTGCCTTAATGCCTTTTCCTAGTTGGTTTTTGTAAAGTGTCCACAAGTTCTATATTTCATGCACATTCCATCTCATATTATTGCTGTTTTTGTAAAGTATTCATACACAATCCCACATTATTTCTTTAGTTTTCCATGTTTTTCTAGATTATCCTTTGTTGGTAAAGAAAAGGTATTGTTTTAGTGTATTTTCGTCTTAGGTACTAGAGGCTGACAAAGGGAAAGAGGAGCTGAGGATGTGATGCTGAGGCAGCGACACAAGGAGTTGTACTGATGCAGTTCCAGACAGAAACAACAACTGTTGAGTAGCTGCCGTCGCCCACCTTGCCTCCCAAGACAGCAGACTATGGAGTTGGAGAACCAGAGTGCGATTTGTAGAGTAGAAAATCCAGATTCAATCGATGTTGTCCACTCAATTTTCCGACGTCTGTAGCAGCGGGCAAAGCCGCCGAAGCTAAATCTCGAGATTGCTTGCGGAGCAAGGAAACATGATAAAGTCCACATTCAACCCAAAGAAGTTAGAGTTTAAAGTCGCATTTAATGTGAAAAGCTACTTTAAAGGCTTCTACTTCAAGAAGGACTAGACCTAGCTAATGCCTATATATACCAATTGTAATTCTAGTTCAAAATATCTTAGGTTTTCCTTAGGCATAGTTTAGGTTTTCTTGTCGCCGACATGTTCTAATTCTCTTCTTGGGTTTGGGTTATGTTGTAATTAGTTGTGAGAACGGTTGTGTAGGTTTTCAAATTTGTTTTTGCAAATAAAATTACAATGTTTACTTATTCCATGTTCTTCATAGTTTTCAATTAAGGCGAAAGATTAGTTAAATTCTATCCATTTAATCGGTATCGAGAGAGTCGAACTCACGAAAGGAGTAAGTACGATTTCATCTATAGATGGTGCGATCAATTCGCCCTAGACATAGGTTAAGGGTTTAAGGCGGCTAAAAGAGGACGAATCAACATTGATGTCTTTGCATGATTCACATCGCGGCTAGTATTATCTGAAGTGGGCATCAATTGAACTCTGACTTAGACATAAGCGGAGTCACTTTCGAAGCGTTCTGTCGAGCCTTGTAGTTCTGCCGAGTTTGCCACCGAGACACAGTTCCATTCCCCTGCCGAGGCAGCGAGAGCGTCTCAGCAGTCAACTTGCCATCCACCGCCGCGGCAGCAGAGTCTGGCAGCGCAAAGCAACTTGACCTATTCAACGCAGTTTCACTCTAAGCAGCAACATAACACTGCCCTCTCTATCAATCTGACCACTTCCTTTTTAATTACTTGTGTTTTTATTTTACTTTTCTTCTCAAACAACCAACTTACTTGTGCATTTACTTTTCTTGCGCATGACTTACAACCCGAATCAAGTTGTTCAATTCCTGTGGGAGACGATATCTTATATACTATAACTTGACAGGAGTGTGCACTTGTGCTCATAAATAGAGTACACCCAAACGCTCTACAAGTTTTTGGCGCCGTTGT
The DNA here is from genome assembly GCA_958450335.1 of Hibiscus tridactylites. Lineage (NCBI taxonomy): Eukaryota > Viridiplantae > Streptophyta > Magnoliopsida > Malvales > Malvaceae > Hibiscus > Hibiscus tridactylites. Next base: position 62,423,735 of record OY288267.1, on the reverse strand, counting down.
CGGGGATTGGTAACAACGAAATTCGACTTTAATTTCTGCACTTTTATTTCTTTACATTTTATTTTAGTTTATTTAATTTTTAATCGAAAAAAGAATTTTACAGTTTCCCTTGCTAGTGTATGACTAGGGCGAATCCAAAAGGAGAAACCCTCTTTTATGACGATATCGAATGAAGAGCAAGAGAGCTCAAAAAGGAAATCAGAGTAACCCTAGGGAAAACCAAAGAGGAAAAAGAAAAAGCAAAGGTAAACATGGACCCTCCCAACAATGCCATGAACGACAGGGATGGGCAGCAAGACTTGCCACCCCGAAAACATCAAGACCCACCAAGGCAGCAACCCCCTCTTCCGCCCAGACAGCCCAGAATGTTCAAACCACTAGAGATTATCTGGAACATGACTTCAGAGGGTTCGATCCGACAGTGACAGAACCAGAGATTGAGGCGGATCACTTCGAGCTGAAGCCTGTTATGTTTAACATGATCAACACATTAGGGCAATTTGGAGGGATTGCCATAGAAGATGCTCGACAACACTTGAGAGGATTCCTGGACATCTGTAGAGCATTCAAAATACACGGGTTCCATCAAGACATACTGAGGCTGAGACTATTTCCCTATTCACTGAGGGATAGGGCAAAATAGTGGTTAAACAACAAGCCAGCAGGGTCGTTCAACACATGGACAAAGCGCTGTAAGGATTTTCTGGACCGATTCAGCCCGTCCAATGTCACAGACAGACTGCGAAACGAGATAACAGCCTTCCGACAAGGGGATGACGAGCCGATGTATGAAGCATGGGAGCAGTACCAACAGATGCTGAACAACTGCCCGCTACATTGTTTCCCGGCTTGGACACATGTATCGATGTTCTAAAACGGGGTGAACTACCCAACACGGATGATGATTGATGCCTCAGCCAATGGAATCATCCTTGACAAACCACCAGAGGAGGCATTGCGGATTCTGAACCAAGCCGCCAAGAACGACTACAAGTATCCAACAGCCCGCCGAGGCGGCGTTAGGCGGCCAGCCACGGTGAACGAGGTAGAAGCCTCAAAATCTGTCAATGCCCGCCTTGACAAGCATACGTAGCTGGTCATGACCATCATGAAACCAGGTGGGAAAGTCTATGAGGTAGGCTGTGGAGCTATTCTGTGACGAGTGTGGGGGCAACCATGATTCCTCTGACTGCACCGCATCTGCCAACTTTATGGGAGGACACGAGAGGAACACCAGACCTGCCCAGAACACCTACAACCCTGGATGGAAGAACCATCCCAACTTCTCCTAGAGTAACCCAAAGACTGTTGCAAACCCACAACAGCAACAGGGAAGCTACCAACAAAACCTGTCCAGACAGCAGGCTCAGTAGCCGCAAACCAATAATTCACTAGAAGCAACTCTTCATACTTTTATGTCTAGAACTAGTGATTTTATTGTTCGCACTAATAAATTTATTGATAAAATTGAGTCTTTCATAGACAGGACGGAGATGAAGATGAACAACCAGAAGGATGCTATAAAAAACCTAGAGACCTAATTTGGGCAGTTCACAGAGATCTTCAGTAGCAGAACTATGGGAGCAGCATCCAACAGCATTGAGGTAGCAGCCAAACCCACTTACGAGCAGTGCAAAGCTATATCTACCAGAAGTGGGAAGCAGTTGGATGAACCCAGGGTGGAAAAACAACCAGAAACACAGTCATCACAAAAAGAACAGCTTGTCGCGGCAGCATCAACACCAACCGCCTCGACAACTGAACATGATAGCGGTCCTGGAGCAGATGATCCTCCACAGATAAAGTTCTCATGCAAGAAGCGTATAGAGGACATCCGCCTGCCAGCACCTTTCCCTCAGAGGCTTAAGCAACAAAAGCAAGAGCACCAGTTCATAAAATTTCTAGATATTCTAAAGCAGGTGCACATAAACATCCCTCTAATAGAAGCCATTCAAAATATGCTCAACTATGCCAAATACCTTAGAGACATGATTTCTAAAAGGAAGAGGATTGGGGAGTTTGAAATAGTTGTTGTAACAGAGGAGTGCATGGCAATGCTGCACAACAAACTGCCTCCCAAGCAAACAGACCCAGGCAGTTTTGTTATTCCATACATGATACGAAGCAAGCATGAAACAAAAGCCCTGTGCGACTTGGGAGCTAGCATCAACCTAATGCCTAAGACAGTCTTTGATAAATTAGGAATTGGGCAAGCCAAACCTACCTCCGTCATGCTAAAACTTGCCGATCATTCTTTTGTGCAACTGGAGGGAAAAATCAAAGACATCCTAGTGAAGGTGGGCAATCTTATTCTACCAGATGATTTTCTCATACTAGACTGTGAGGCCAATGAAAAAGCCTCAATCATCCTTGGGCGACCATTCTTGGACACGAGCAAAATGTTAATAGATGTGGAACATGGGGAGCTGACCATGAGGGTAGACAACCATAGCATAAAGTTAAATGTGCTACAACCCTCATGAAAAGAAAAGGAAGGATGCCCAGATGCTAAAGCTGCCAAAATCAGCATAGAGACAGGCCAAAGTAGCAGCTGTCGCGACATACCCAATGGCAGGCTGAAGGACCCAGCAACACATCACCTGAAGGAACAAGAGGACCCCCAGGAGGGAAGGACAAGCCAAATTACCTCTGAAAGTGGTTATGTCTGGGAGATGCACCCAAATGCACTCCCAACATAACTTAATTTTTAATTCTTTTTCTTTATTTTTATTTTTATGCATTAGGATTAGAATTTGATTTATTGAAATTATCTTTTTTAGGATTAGATTAATTACCACATCTTTAATTTTTAGAATTTATTTTTTTATTATCTTTATTTAGTGTTTTAGGATTAGGAATAAAAGAGCCGGATCAAGAAGGAGACCCAGCAAGGAGCCCGCTCACCATCCCGCCGAGACAACCCAGGGCATCCCAGCGCAGAAACGCATAACGGCTAGTTGATCGCTAACGGCTAGCTGCCAACGACTACGAAAATAACGGACAAAAATCCCGTAACGTGCGCGAGACAACTGGACCGTTAGACATTTAATGCTGCCACGACACCTCTCGGCAACCTCTATTTAAACCCTTCCCATTTCATTCATTTACTTTACTTTCACCTTCTTGCTATCTATTTCATGCATCCACTGCTCTCACCTATTTTCTTTCAGAATTTCAGTAAACATCAACCGTCTCAAATGGCTTCCTTATCGGCACCCAAACCCACCTTCCAACGCTTCTTCTCCCGCGCAGATGAAAAGAGATACCGAACTCAGTTCGCAAAACAGAACATATAGGAGGAGCAAGGCTTTCACTACACAAGGCAGACAGGAGATTTCGACCTAGAACCAAATCTGTTAGAAACCATCCACAACAAGGGATGGGAAATCTTCGCACGACAACCGGAGATAGCCAACATCACCTTGGTCAGGGAGTTCAATGCCCACCATCCCCGCCCTAAGATGTCATTCGTGTTCATCTGAGGGGAACCTATCAAGCTCAACGCTGTTGTCATCAATAGTTTTTATGGCCTGGATAGGAATGACAACCCTCACGAAGAGTGGAGGCAATCACTGACGGCTGCCGATTACGAGAAAATCAAGGCCAAACTATGCAAGCCCAACACGATGTGGTTGGCAGGAAAGTATGGAGGATCTGTCCAACACCACAACCTGCTGCCCGAGGCAATGCTGTGGAACACATTCGTTAAGAGGCACCTGCTGCCTACCTCCCACAATTCCACCGTAGATCGGTCGCGCCTTGCCCTAATCCACAACATCATGATGAACCGGCCCATCAACGTTGGGGAAGTTATCTGCAAGGAGATCCACACCTACTTCCGGATGACGAAGGGCAGGTTGTACTTCTCGTCCCTCATCATAAGCATTTGCGCCAACTTTGGTGTTCCAACCGACCCCAAAGACGAGATGTTGACAACCAAAGAAGGGTGGATCAAAAAAGTCTGCCTGCAGATGATGCAGGCCCCGAAGACAAAGCCCATAATGCACAGTCAGCCTTGTACCGCCCTGACTGACACTCTAGTCACCCCTGGCAGTACTGAAGCTGCCCAGACAATGAAGTCCTCAAGCTGCTGCACACCCTTATTGATAACAACAAGCGCATCGAGCAACAACAGCTGATCTTCATGAAATACGTGGGGGAAGTCCAAGAAGCCTTTGTGGCTTATCTCCTTCAGAAATTCCCTGATGACGGGTCCACCGTGCCTCCATACCCCACAGACCTTGCCGCAGCCGTCTCAGCACAAGGAATGCCATCTGCCGCCGCTGCACACCATGCAGCTTCCCGCCACCATGTGCTCTCTTCGATACACTACCCATCTTACTCAGCCACCACCGCATCCAACACAGTGACAGACTCCCCCGAGAGGCATCAACATCACCATTCATCTGCCTACATAGCAGCAACAGTGGCGAATACCTCCTCATCAGAGGAGATTGAGCAGCAGCCGTCGAAACCAGCAACAGTAGTGGTAGCAGCAGCAGAAATCATCCCAATGGCGATAGACCCTCCGGCAGCACCCACGGAGAAAGGCACTAGGAAGAGAAAGCAGCACATCATAGCCCCCGAGCCTGTAGAGGATGAGACAGAGTCTGAAGAGAGCGAAGCACCTCCTGTCGCTCCCCTGCCGAACCTCAAGAAGAGCCTCGTCCCACGCCCAAGAGAGTCCAGCCGCCGGGGACAGCAAAAATATCACTTGCTAAGTCTGCCGCCAAGACATCTGCCGGTCGCCGCTTCATCATCCAAACCTCTTCCTTCTCCTCAGCAGCAAAGACTCAAGCCTCCACTCAACCCTCAACCAATTTTTAGTTTTTCTTTCTTTCTTTCTCTTTTCTTTATTTTAATTTTTCTATTTTCTTTTATATTTCACTTGTATTTATTTTCTTTTATTTTCTCTTTTATTTTACGCATTGAGGGAAATGCCCATCTCGAGTTTGGGGGGGATAGCTTTCACATCTTTTTGTCTAGGCATACTTAGTAGCATATAGGTTGCATTGTACTTGCCTTAGTGTTAATCGGAACAGAAAAGTTGTTATATAACTTGTGCATATGATAGTTAGCCGATTACTTATTTTCACACCAATAATAAATTGAACTTAATATGGGAAAAACATACAAAATGACTTAGAATTTTTTTAATTGCCAAAAACTGTCAAACACTACTGTTACTTGCTAGATTTGTTAGAATATCTAATGAACACCACCTGCTTGTTTTTAGAATTCTTTGCAAAGTTCTAACAATGGAACAAGCTCTAGGAACATTGTTGTTTACCCTAGAGGTGCCCGAACAGGCTCTAGGAAGAATCATGTGCGAGGACACTCCGCTTTTATCAAAGTCCATGAATCTGAAAGTTTTGAAGTGACAGACAAATTAGCATAAGTGAATGAAGGTCTTCACATGATGACTCTACTCCATGGGTTCGGGGTTTTGTAGTTTGTTCCTATCTTAATTTCAGACCTAGAAGAGTAATTGTGATGAGTTGAAGTCCTCATTGCCATGATTAAAATATTGTGCTTAACTATGCTGTCTCGGCAGCAACCTTATATATCGTAACAACATCTTTGTTTATCTAGTTATTCTGCATATTCAGCCTGTACACAGTCCTGCACACACTGCACTGGCATTAGAAATTAATTCTGAGTTATTTTCTTGCTAAGTTCCCTTCACTAATCTAATATAGGTGCCACGACCTTGAGGTACGAAATCAAGTTGAAAAACATGTTTTTATTTCTGGTTAATATAAGGGCAAGTATGTTTAGGTTGCATTGCTTGAGGACAAGCAATAGTTCGAGTTTAGGGGTGTGTAAAGTGTTCACAAGTTCTATATTTCATGCACGTTCCATCTCATATTATTTCTGTTTTTGAGTATATTTTAGGCATATTTAAGATCATGCATTGCATTTTACAGTATTTCTTTACTTTGCCATGTTTTTCTAGATTATCCTTTGTTGGTAAAGAAAAGGTATTGTTTTAGTATATTTTTGGTCTTAGGTACTAGAGGCTGGAAGAGGGAAAGTGGAGCTGAGGATGTGATGCTGAGACAGCGAATCAAGGAGCTGTACTGATGCAGTTCCAGAAAGAGACATCAACTGCCGAGTAGCTGCCGCCACCCATCTTGCCGCCCAAGACATCAGACTATGGAGTTGGAGAACCGGAGTGCGATTTGTAGAGTAGAAAATCCTGATTCTATCGATGTTGTCCATTCAATTTTCCGATGTCTGTATCCGCCGAAGCTAAATCTCGAGATTTCTTGCGGAGCAAGGCAACGTGATAAAGTCCACATTTAACTCAAAGAAGTCATAGTTTAAAGTCGCATTTAATGTGAAAAGCTACTTTGAAGACTTCTACTTCAAGAAGGACCAGACCTAGCTAATGCCTATATATACCCATTGTAATTCTAGTTCAAAATAATTTAGGTTTTCCTTAGGCATAGTTTAGGTTTTCTTGCCGCCGACATGTTCTAATTCTCTTCTTGGGTTTGAGTTACGTTGTAATTAGTTGTGAGAATGGTTGTTTAGGTTTTCAAGTTTGTTTTTGCAAATAAAATTACAAGGTTTACTTATTCTATGTTCTTCATAGTTTTCAATTAAGGCGAAAGATTAGTTGAATTCTATCCATTTGTTCGGTATCGAGAGAGTCGAACTCATGAAAGGAGTAAGTACGATTTCATCTATACACGGTGCGATCAGTCCGGCCTAGACATAGGTTAAGGGTTTAAGGCGGCTAAAAGAGGACGAATCAACATTGTTGTCTTTGCATGATTCACGCCCTCGACTGGCATTATCTGCAGTGGGCATCAATAGAACTCTGACTTAGACATAAGCGGAGTCACTTTCGAAGCGTTCTGCCGAGCCTTGTAGTTATACCGAATTTGCCGCCGAGAAACAGTTCCATTCCCCTGCCGAGGCAGTGAGAGGGTCTCAGCAGTCAACCTGCCATCCACCGCCAAGGCAGTAGAGTCTGGCCGCGTAAAGCAACTTGACCTATTCAACGCAGTTTCACACTAAGCAGAAGCATAACCCTGCCCTCTCTATTAATCTGATCACTTCTTTTTTAATTACTTGTGTTTTTATTTTACTTTTCTTCTCAAACAACCAACTTACTTGTGCATTTACTTTTCTTATGCAGGACTTACAACTCGAATCAAGTTGTCCAATCCTTGTGGGAGACAATATCTTATATACTATAACTTGACAGGAGTGTGCACTTGCTCTCATAAATAGAGTACACCCAAATGCTCTACAGTTTTGTACTTTGTTTTATAATTCCTTGAAGTTTTAAGGCCTTCAGATTTATGATGCATTAGGTAAATGTACCTATATCTACTGAAGTCATCTGTGAAAGTGATGATGTATTGAAACCCTCCTTTGGCTTGTGTATTCATTGGTCCACATATATCACTATTTATTAATCTCAATAAATCACTTGCTCGCTCACTTTTACCATTAAAAGAAGCTTTGGTCATCTTTCCCAATAAGTAAGGCTCGCATAATCAAGTTGTTCGAAAACAAATGAATAAAAAAATCCATCTTTATGGAGTTTTGAAAAACGTTTTTTACTTATGTGACCCAAGTGACAATGATAAAGATAAATTTGATTAGAGTCATTTGTTTTTGATCTTTTCGTATTTATGTTGTAAATTGAATTCTCTTGATCCAAAATATAGAGGTCATTTATTAATTGTCACATCATAGAAAAAATTATTGAGATAAAAGGAACAACAATTATTCTTGATACTTATCTCAAAACCAATCTTGTCTAAACAAGAAAACGAAATGATATTTTTAGTCAAACTAGACACAAAATAGCAATACTCTAAACATAAATTAAGTCCACTAGGAAACGATAAAGTATATGATCCTATAGCTAAAGCATCAACTCTTGCTCCATTACCAACCCATAGGTCCACCTCTCATTTTTCTCAGATTTCTACTTTTTTGTACTCCTTATACAAATATAAAAATATGAGAACCACAATCGGTATCCAATACCCAAGAAGTAGGTGTTGATATATTAATATCAATAACAAAAACATCTGAGGCGAACGCTCCGCTTTCATTTGCATTCTTGACTTTTTCATGATAAATGGGGCAATTCCTTTTACGATGACATGTCTTATTACAATGGAAACATTTTCTGTTCGAGTAACTAGTCAATGTAGTTTAAGCCGTTCAACTTGTCCTTCTCAAGGACTGGTCGCAATGATAACAAATTTGTATTTTCCATAATATTTCTACAACAATAAAATATAAATTTTGAGTACGTTTACCAAGTTTTTTTATAAAAGGACTTTATACTCCCACTATTTTTATTAAAATTAATAACCCTCAAATATTAATGTCGAAAATACTTTCTATAAAGATTTACTAGTGGGCAAGGATCCTATTTTCACATTCTCTTAAGTCAGCTTTGGCTTTTCTCTTAAGATTATGTTCTATCTTGGTAAGCAATACTTGCTAATTACATCTCATGTAACTCCTTTATTTGGTGAACAACTCTAGTTCATAATCATCTAATGATTATCCAAATAACTAATTTTTAGGTTTTCAAATCATATTAGAGTAACCTAGTTAAGTCTTTAACCAATATTACAACCAACGAATATCACTTGCTTATTCTTCGCGTTTGGCCAATTTAGATACAAGTACCTCGCTTTAGGAGAACCTACATTGTATCTATCTAGACTTTAACGAGGGTTAACAATGGGAAACAATAAAAGACTTAATATTTTATTGAGGGGTTTTGTGAATATTATTTCACCATTTAACATTTGATCTTATCAATTAACTAGCATGCATCTCATACATTCATTTAATCACATATATGAAAAGCAGTAAATATGAATGCAAGAGTTATAGCCCATATCCTAAGGTACCTCGATCCAAGCCAATGAGAGTACCAAATTATTCTAAGGATAAAATACTTATCAAGCATCTTTCTATCGTCTCAGACTTCTGTTCCTCTGGTTCAAGCTTCTTCGTATAGATTACAATTTCAGAAACTTGTTTTACATACGAGGGAGTAAGATGATAAGAGAATTACAATAGAGGTAGAGAAAGGCACGACATGCAGGCCGTATTTATAAAACCTTATAAATAAAACAAAATTGGTCATTGAGATATAACCATGCATTCCAAACATCGTGCATATCAAACATAATAATGACGCGGCTAGTTATTAAGGTCTTGCTAGATTGTTCCTACGAAAGGGTCAAGCCTTTTACGGGTTTTAAGAGGGCGGAGCCCCTTGCGGGGTTCCGGTTAGCGGTAGGAATTTATTTATTTATTTAAGATCAACATCTTAATTGATGTGTAAAACCTTACAATTTGATAACTTTTATCAACATTATCACGGTTTTTTAGGATTTTAAAATCCACGAGATTTTTACTGAAACAACTCTTGTTATTTTCCCACACAAAATCTATAGACTAACCATTAGTCTAATATATAACTATAACTCGCGTATGTTAACACTTAACATCTAAAACCCAAAAACACCATATTGAATATGTTAACAATTAACATATAATATTTCAAACCCTATCGACAAAGATCCTGATGATTAACTCTTAATCATCAATCTTAGGAACATCTTTTAACCCGATTAACAAATTAACCGTGATTGAACAGATTTGCTCGTACAAATATCATATATTTACTAAATAAATAAAAAATATGTATATCATACAATTACATCACCCAAGTAACTAAAACCTGAATCTGTATCGTACAAGTGGCTCTGAAACAAGTGTTGGGTCACGCCGGTACACCCTATGGCGCAGCGAAAAAATTATTAAGCGATTACCACCAGAGATCCATGTACGAGGAACAAATCGAGGTGAATAAGGATGAAGAATTACCTATTTAAAATCTACAATTTTTAATTTAGAGGAGATAGATATTCAATTACAATTCCACATGTTGATTCCTAAGCCGCAACGATAACGCTCTAACCTCCATGTAGTTCACCCAGTTGAAACGAGCATATAAAATTCTCTAAACCATTTAGATGGGAACATGCATATAAAAACTCTCTAAATTATTTAAATGGGTGTTCTCAAAAAAGCATTAATGACAATTAGATCTCTCATGCCTTTATATAGCCTTTCAAATCTTAATTTAACTCAGATTAGGATTTCAATATATATATATATATATTAAATATATATAATCCCAATTCAACTTAATTAGGATTTCACAATATATATTAAATATATATAATCCTAATTCAACTTAATTAGGATTTCAATATATATATATATATATTAGATATATATAACCCCAATTTAATTTAATTAGGATTTCAATATATATATATATATATATATATATTGATTTAAATCAAATTATATTATTTATATATATTAAAAGAGTCATAATTACAATAATTATTTTCTTTTAATATTTATCCAATAGTTAAATTATATATATCAAATATATATTAATTTAACTAAATTCATGTACAACAAATTTGTACATATATAATTCGTTTAATTTATGCTAATTTCAGCTATGGGTGTGATCCTGTAGGTTCATGTAATATTAGTAGTAAATATTTGAACATTTCTAGTATTACAAACAATGAGTGACATCTAGCAATATGTCATTGTCACTTAAGTTACATGAAAACATGATTCGACATAACTTTTTCGTGATTAACTTTATTTATGTATTACATCATTTTGTCCTTTATATCCAGATTGGATACAAGTCATGGAACAGTCACACTTGTATAGTCCATCTCCTATTTCTTGATATCTTTAGTAGACCATTATAAATGAATAACTATGATATCTCATATCAACTTATTCGAGCATGACCAAGCATTTATAGTCTCTCTCAATCAAGTGGCCTACGATATTATCCTATTATGTAGAGGGACAAATCCTATCTTGATCAACCATACTTCACTACATAGATTGTGACATATCCAATATCAATCTTTATAGTTTAGTCAGTTACGACACACATTTGACCGTATCAAAATATGTCACTCACAATGTTGAAGTAATGATGATCTCAAGTCTTAGGATCAAACATGTAGTTATCACTACGAGCAATGTTGTGACTGTCACATAATAATCCAAGAAACATGCTCATAGCGGGTCAGTCCAGTATGTTGTTCTCTAACACATACTTATGTATTGATTTTGACATCTCCATGTAAATGACAACACTTTGTCATCAATCAACTACATATTAGTTTGTATACATTATTTTTTTCCATGCCCACAATAATACTCGACTAAGGACATTTTAGAATAACCATATTATTCTAAGGACTTTATTATAATTCAGTTTATTTATGCACGCAGAATTGTAACTGAAAATAATAATGGCAATGCCTCCTCATGAATAAACAAGTTAAATCAAATGTCATTTACAATCATCTTATGATTGATCTTTGGGCATACTCTAACATACTGTTGATTTAGGGAATGATAATTTTGTTGAGGTTGGGGTTGAGCTTGACTGGGCTCCTCCACGTTGTGAAATTTGTAGCATATTTGGTCATTCAGTAGAAAATTGCAAGAAGCACGATGTTGTAGCTACTGAAATAGATATTTCAAAAACTGTTGAGGCTGCTCAGAATGTTGTGGCTAGTGAGATGGTTGGGAATGTTGTTGCTAGAGACATTGTCGTGACTGTTGAAGTTAGTGAGGCTGTTGAAGATGTTGAGAATGTTGTTGCTAGCACGTCTGTGAAGGCTGAGAATGTTGTTGAGCAGGTGCAATAGAGGCAAATTATGGATGTGCTTAATTCTACAATAGAGGAAACTGTGGGTGTTGAGAGGGATGGTTCTTCTGGTGTTGCTTTATGTGAGGATTTAGGGGGAGTGGCAGATTATCCTAGTCCTATTGTGGTTGAGTCTAATGCCAGTGAGTTGTCTGTTATTAGCTCAAATAAGTTTGAAGCTCTTGGAGCTACTGTGGACATTCAAGTAGAACCTCTAGGCCTGAAAGGGTTGCTGTTGATGGTGTTTTTGAGCTTATGGAACATCTGAAGCCTAAGAATAAAGGTAAAGATCGTAGGAAAAAAGGGAAAGGTAGAGGGGCTGGTAAGGGTAAGGATGGTACCTCCCCTACTGTCAAATGACTGTTGTTTGTGTGTAATGTTAGGGATTTAATGATCCTTTGAAACAGAGCAAAGCTCTGGGTATTGTTGGAAAGTTAAATGTTGAAATTCTGTGTTTTTTGGAAACTAGAGTTATAGAGTGTAATTCTGCCTATATTGTTTAAAGGCAATTTGGGGGGGGGTGAAGGTTTATTTCAAACTATACTATTTCTTCAAATGGGAGAATTTGGTTGTTGATCCGTGGTAGTTTGAGAGTTGAGGTTTTAAGCACTACTTCTCAAGTCATTACTTTTTGCCTAAGTAAAGGGGATATTTGCTTTTATTTCTCCTTTGTTTATGCTTATAATGAGAGGGAAGATAGGAGGGGTTTGTGGAGTGAGTTGCTTGCTGTTAAAACTTTAATTGGTGAAAGTCCTTGGGGTTTGGCTGGGGATTTTAATATCATCTTACGGCCGCAAGAGAGCTCTAATTATAATGGTAGTCAAGGATTATGTGGTGCTATGCTTTATTTCTTGAGATATCAGGAAGATATTGATGTTACAGATCATCCTTTTACTCGCTCTCTTTTTACTTGGTGTAATCATAGAGAGGATGCTCTTTTTTCTACTTTTGTCAATCGAGTGCAAGTGTACACTTCTGTCAAGTTATAGTATAAAAGATATCGTCTCCATAGGGATTGGATGCCACTTCAAGAGTTTAAGTTCCCGCACAAGTAAAATTAAAAACACAAATAAGGGGGTTTGTTTTGAAAGTTCAATTAAACTAAAGAAAGCAATTAAAATAAAGAGTTGAGAAAATAGATTGAGATAATGGGCTAGGTTAAGTTGCATCCTAGTGTGGAAACTGCGTTGAACTCATCTCAGCTTTGCATGCAATACTAACTTAGTCGCCTCGGCGGGTGAATGAACAGGTGGTTGTCGCGGCGGGGCTAGTGCCTTGGCAGGTGAAGATGGATAATGTCTCGGTAGGTAAATCGGCAACCTTCAAGGTTCGTCAAAACTTTTTTCAATGATTCCCCCTTTTGTCTAAGTTGGAATTCTATCGGGGCCAGTTTCACGTTCTTGTTAGCTGCTGAAATCCGTTCTTATCTCTAAGCCGAATTAATCTTCACTGGTTCGATGAAAATCGTGCTTACTCGTTTTGTGAGTCTAACTCTCTCGATGCATGACAAATAGATGCATTCGCAACAAGATCTCTCGATTCAATTGAAAGTAAGATTTGAAACCAAGAATAAGCAAACCTTGAATTAAAATTGCATAAAAAATCTTCAACTAATTATAACCGTTTCTCACAACTACTAAACAACAAAAACCCTAACCTAAACTTTTGACTAGGCTCTGTACTCTCTTCTCCCTTATATCTCCCTCCTCTCAATATAGTCGGTTACATCACACATATATAGGGTAAGGGTAAGTCGCCTCTAGGAGTACAAGTTGGAATCTAATTAAACTTCCTTGAATGCTTGAATCTTTTTAGATCTTTAATTAAATTACTCTTTGACTTCTAGTTGACTTCTTCCTCCATGGCTTTGACTTGGCTTTTCATGGGCTCTTGGGCTTCGATTGGCTTGTAGATGGTCTCTAAAAATCGGCCTCTTTATGCTCTTCAAGTCGCCTACCATTTTGCCTCTGTTGATCTTCTTTGGTCTCTGCCCCGGCGACAAGTTTGCCCGCCAGGGCGACCCTCTATCAGCTTCTCCAGCACAATCTGACTTATGTCTGGCAAAGGTGGGATTTGGCATCATCGCACGATCTAGCATGGGGTGTTTATGTTCTGCCCTTCTTCCTCTTCTTGAGTGCCGCCGTCGGTACCTGCTTGGGCGGGTATAGTTGCTGCCGCGACGGCAGGAAATCTATCGTTGCGGCGTCTTGGCCATGTTTCACTTTCTTGGCTCTGCTTCCCTCCGATCATTCTTATCCCCTGCTGTCGCAGCCTGTTCCAACGGCATCCTGCTGCCGCGGAGGGTTTAAGCGGCACCCTGCTGGCGCAACAGGTTGTCGCGGCGGCATGCTCGAGGGGCAATTTTACTGCATGCACCAAAATACATACCAAAACAATACCTTTTCCACAAAATACACTGAAATATGTAATCATGCTTAATGGTGAAGGAAATTATGAGAATATGCATTAATGCCTAATTATGCAACTAAAATGTGACTAAGTCTAACAATAATATAAGTAAAAAGGTAAATAAAATAAGACTTTTAGACACTTTACACACCCCCAAACTTGAACTATTTCTTGTCCTCAAACAATGCAATCTAACAATAACATGCCAAAACTTAAAATAATATGTAAATTAAGTCGAGAAAACATCTTGAGCAACCTTTACATACCGTGTAGATTTACGCCTAATTAACAACCTTTCGAATGACAATGGTCTTACCCGGAACCGAACTATGTATCTCGTGAGTGTGTGCGGTCCTTGGGATAAGAATGATTCTTCAGCTTCTATGTAGACTTCCGATAAACACATTAATTTCCTTGGGTTTCCCTCTAGTTTTTTTTTCAATTTAACCACTAGTGCCGGTAATAGGCATCTCTAATGATTTCATTCTTTTTTTCTAGAGCCGATTTCAGGCATCTCTAGCTTATCTAGAGCCAGTTTCGGGCACCTCTAGAACGTTTCTTTTTTTTTTTCTAAACTTCGAGTTCTACCCAAGTTTTACTAGGTGAAATACCTATGTTTCCTAGAAGTCCTAAAATCAAACTAGTCACAAGAAGTGTTTTCTTTAAGTTCAGACCATAGTAGGATTCTAAGTCAATCTACAGTCATGCTAAGGTTGCCGCCCAGACGGGTCATCTACCGTGGTGGGTAAAAGGTACTCAAGAATTTTCCTCAAACTAAGAATTCATTAGTCTTTAAATAAAGGCATGTTACATTAGAACCTAAATGCAAAACAAAATAGAAAAATAAAGACATAAAAACTAGAAAATAAAAGAAAAAGAAAAATTAGAGAACTAATTTTCCCCTAAACTCGAGAGGAGCATTGTCCTCAATGTATGAGAAAAATAAACAAGTTACTCGGAAAGGTCGTCACCTTGCATGATGAATTTCCTTCGAGCCATGTTTTCTTGTGTGGTTATCAAATGTGTGTATCTGCTAGTCAAACCAAGTGCAGTCGTTACCTTGGCTTCCCTGAGAAGTTGTAGTTGCAGTTGTCGTGATGTCGATCTGGGTTACTATGATGGATGATGGCAGGTAAGTATTTCAGCAAGAAATATGGGGAACCAAACTGTACTGTCAGAGAACATCCCTGGTGTATTGCATAAACGGGAGTTGCTATTTTTCCATCCTATTGAGCTGGTTCCGGAGATGATGGAGGAGTACTGCTGGTATTGGGGTCTATTTGGCAGCTTCAGTGCTGCCGAGCGGCGGGAGCTGGGCGACAGCATCAGTATTGCCGGGTGGCGGGAGCTGGGCAGCAGCATCAGTACTGCCGGGCAGCAGGAGCTGGGCAACAACACTAGTACTGTCGGGTGGTGGGAGCTGGGCAGCAGCATCAGTACTATCGGGTGGCAAACTTCCATCGACGATGTTGCTCGACTACCTCTGTCAAAATTCTCTGGAAGGCTGGTTGGTTGCTGGTTGTGGCCATTGATAGGTTGTGAGACAGTTGAATTTTATTTGCAAGACGAAGAAAAAACAAAACAAAATAATAATATGCATAAAGAAATAAAAACTGAAAATTTAAAAATTCTAAGCCTACGAAAACATAAAAAATGTGGAAGATAAAAATAAAAATTATGTTACTCTAGGAGTGCATTGGCATACATCTCCTAAAGTAACTACTCCCTTGTCTGTTCGAGCCTGAGGAGATCATTTCCGATACTTCTTTTAGTCCATTTGCACCCTCCATCGAGTGACAATATTGCCCAAAAAGATTTGGGTCAATGTGCTCGCAACTACTCCCTTTTGCGTTACTATGGTGGAAGCGTCTTTCTTTCGTGTTCCCTTGTAGTCCATGTATACATTCCAACTTGGGACTTTTTCTGAAGGCGTGAATAGATTATTAGGAAAAATAAATCAACATCCAACAATTTACTTACCTCATTCTCGTCGAAATCCGTTGTGGTTGGATGTAGCCTTCGTTGTCGTGGAAGTTGCGTCTGCAACCAATTGCCGTGGCAATCTTCTGGCATAATTCGGTGCAAGTCAAGGGGATAACCAATTTTCTGGAAAGCTTCATGAATCCAACCATTGTTTTCTTTAGTCCCCTCGAACATCTCCTTCAGTAGAGATTTTGATAGCTTCAATTCTACCAACGTTGGTTCCTTAAAGAATACCTGCAATGGAAGATGTGAGTTTTTAAAGAATGTAAAAGGTTCAACCATTACCTGCTCATATTCCATTGGTAGAGTAATGTCATCTCGTTGATCTTTCGTATGGTCATTCAATTTTGAGAGTATGGTTGCCGGCTCGGTAGAGGTTGTCGCCTCGGCAATGGTTGTTGCGGCATTGTTCTGTTCAGGCTCCTCAACCATTGTCAAGGTAACAGGTTCATCATGTGTTGGGTAGTCTCTCTCATTGGCATTCTCTTGACTTGGTGGTTCTAGTCGTCCCTCACATATCGGGGAGTTTTCTTCGTATTGCTCTTTGTCCTCTTGCCTTGGGACGTCAGTATCCTCGAGCCAACCATTTTCTAGAGAATTGGAAGGTGTCAATTGATGCTGCGACATCTGTTGCGGCGACATCTGTTGCGACGACATCTGTTGCGGTGGCAATTGTTGCGGCGGCATCTGTTGCAACGACATCTGTTGCGACAGAACCTGTTGTAGTGGCATCTGTTACAACAACATCTATTGCGACGACACTTGTTGCGGCGGCATCTGTGTTGTCACAGAAAAACTGTCATGGAATTTTTTTTGAGGTTATTGATCATACCATGAGAAGTTTTGTTCTTGGTTCCTTCTTTTGTCCTTCATGTAGCCATCTACATCGAAGAGGTAAGGGCAATCCTCAAACACATGATGTTCTCCACAAAAACGACAAGATATTTCCACGGTTTCGGTTCCTTGGGCTTTTCCTAGTGGTAATAGGTAAAGCATGTCTTCATTGGAGTAATTCCTATATTCCCACATCCACTCTCAAATAATTTTTCTCGACATGTTGATGTCCTTTTGACTTGTAGCGCACCTAATTTTTTTAGATAAACAAAAAAAGTGCAAGAAAATAAAAACGAAGTCGCTATTGCAAATCCCCGACAACAACGCCAAAAACTTGTAAAGCGCAAAAGAGTTCTCTAAATCGAGTGCAAGTGTGCACTTCTGTCAAGTTATATTATAAAAGATATCGTCTCCACAGGGATTGGATGCCACTTCAAGAGTTTAAGTTCCTGCACAAGTAAGCTTAAAAACACAAATAAAGGGATTTGTTTTTAAAGTTCAATTAAACTAAATAAAGAAATTAAAATAAAGAGTTGAGAAAATAAATTGAGATAATAGGCTAGGTTAAGTTGCGTCACAGTGTGGAAACTACGTTGAACTCGTCAGCTTTTCATGCAATGTCGACTTAGTCGCCTCGACAAGTGAATGACAGGTGGTTGCCACCTCGGCGGGTGAATAAAAAGGTGGTTGCCGCGGCGGGGCCAGTGCCTTGGCAGGTGAAGATGGATAATGTCTTGACAGGTAAATTGACAACCTTCAAGGTTCGACATAACGTACTTCAATGATTCCCCCTTATGTGTAAGTTGGAATTCTATCGATGCACACTTCTTGATAAAACCTCGCGGCGTAAACCAATGGTGGGCAGCAACCAGTTTCACGTTCTTTTTAGCCACTAAAATTCGTTCTTATCTCTAAGCCGAATTAATCTTCACCGGTTTGATGAAAATCGTGCTTACTCGTTTCGTGAGTCTAACTCTCTCGATGCTAGACAAATAGATGCATTCACAACAAGATCTCTCGATTCAATTGCAAGTAAGATTTGAAACCAAGATCCCTAACCTACACTTTTGACTAGGCTCTCTACTCTCTTCTCTCTTCTATCTCCCTCCTCTCAATATAGTCGATTACATCACACACACACACACACACACACACACACACACACACACACACACACACACACACACACACATATATATATATATAGGGTAAGGGTAAGCCGCCTCTAGGAGTACAAGTTGGAATCTAATTAACTACCTTGAATGCTTGAATCTCATTAGATCTTTAATTAAATTCCTTTTCGACTTCTAGTTGACTTATTCCTCCATGGCTTTGACTTTTCTTTTCATGGGCTCTTGGGCTTCGATTGGCTTGCAAATGGTCTCTAAAAATCGGCCTCTTTATGCTCTTCAAGTCACCTACCATTTTTCCTATGTCGATCTTCTTTGGTCTCTGCCTCGGCGACAAGTTTGCCCGCTAGGGCGTCACTCTATCACCTTCTCCAGCTCATTCTGGCTTCTGTCTGGCAAAAGTGGGATTTGGCATTATCGTACGGTCTAGCCTGGGTGTTTATGTCCTTCCCTTCTTCCTTTTCTCGACTGCCGCCGTCGGTACCTGCTTGGACAGGTATAGTTGCTGCCGCGGCAGCGGGAAATCTGTTGTGGCGGCGTCTTGGCCATGTTTCGCTTTCTTGGCTCTGCTTCCCTCAGATCATTCTTCTCCCTACTGCCGCGGCCTTTTCTGGCGGCATTCTGCTGCCGCAGATGGTTCTGGCGGCACCCTGCTAGCGTGACGGGTTCTGGCGGTAGGTTGTTGCGACGGGTTCTGGCGGCAGGTTGTCGCGGCGGGTTCTGGCAACAAGTTCTAGCGGTAGGTTGTCGCGGCGAGTTCTGGCGGCAGGTTGTCGCGACGGCAGGCTCGGCGGGCAATTTTCCTGCATGCACCAAAATACATTCCAAAACATCACATTTTCCACAAAATACACTAAAATATGTAATCAAGCTTAACGGTGAAGGAAATTATGAGAATATGCATTAATGCCTAATTATGCAACTAAAATGTGCCTAACTCTAACAATAATATGAGTAAAAAGGGTAAATAAAATAAGACTTTTAGACACTTTACATAATCGTAGAGAGGATGCTCTTTTGTCTAGAAAGCTTGATCGTGTTCTTGTTAATCATTGTTGGCTTGCCTATTTCCCTAGTGCTTCTGTTAAATTTTTGGGTCCTAATTTTTCTGATCATTGCTTTTGTCATTTGATTTTGAAGGATCCTATTTTTCCCCTCGGCCTTTTAAATTCTTTGGATTTTGGTCTGATCACCTTAATTTATTGCAAGTGGTTGAGGAGTCATGGGTAATGCCAATTAAAGGTAATCCTTTACAATGTTTGTTTGGTAAAATAAAGAGGCTTAAGGTGGTTTAGATGTGTCGCGACCGTTTTTTAAAACTCGTTTGTGGAAAAACAGCCTGACAATTAAGGCTTTGGAAATCAAGGTTTTTTTAAATAATTTGATCTTGAAATTAGGGGTTTTCTATTTCTAATCAAATTTCCTTTATTTTCTTAAAAATTCAAGTTCGGGAGTCGGTTACGTGTAGGGAAGGGTTAGCACTTAGCACCCCTACAAAAGCCCGTTATTGGTACCTCATTAATTCCACGTGGCATTTTGGTATTTCGAACATTAATATGAATTTAATTAAATCTTTTAATTGTAAAACAGATTCCTTTTCGAATGAGGATATCCTTTTGTAAGAAAATACATTTAGGACGAATATATGTTTTGAAACGTCCAAATACATTAGGCCACTTCAATTTATATTCAAAATGTATCTCAACACAAAAGGTTTAATGCATGTTCAATTATTATCTTGTCATTTTTAAGTAAAACCTAATTAAGGCTCCATTGATTTAATTAATTAAAATTCTATGAATATTATTAATTTTTGGGCTTCAATGGTAACACCCAAATAATTTGGACACTACCCATATTAGGCCCAAAAATAACAGTACTCCTAGCTTTAGTGTCACTAGTTATTTAATCATATTTTAATTTATTTAAACTAACTATGTGTAATTTCCATTTTCTGAGTTCAAATGACATATTAAATATTTCACTAAAATACTCTCTTGATTAACATCTCATTGCAATGAGACACTAATAAAATTAGAGTATTAAAATGTTCATTTAATACTCATTTATTTTTCTATAATGATCTCACCTATCAAGTTAATTAAATTTAATTAGAGAACTTAGTCCTAAAAGGCTCTAATTTAGTTACACTAGATGAATTAAAGTCTCCTAAACAAGTATACTACATGTACATTAAAAATCATGTAAGCATACAAGATAAATAAACAAATAAATTAGAACAATTAAACAAGGGCAATTAAACTAATTTTAGGAGTAATTTGCATTAAGTTCGAAATTATAGAGCCAATTTACAAGGATTTAGTGACCATTCTGCAAGAAAGGGTAAACTCAAGAGCCCAAGCCTAATTCCTTTAAAAGAATAACCTAAGCCCACTTAAATCGGGCCCAAAACGACCAACCCAAACCATAAAACACGAGTCGGATCACAGACCCGTATCCAAACCCACTTAGAGACTCGCGGATCCTCTCACGACCCGGCACCAAAACGATTTCGTGTTGACTCGCGTATAAAAGGGGATCGACCGGGCCAACTAGGTAATTTCTCCTTAATCACTCTCTCTCTCTCTCTCCTCACCCTCTCTCTATCTAAACTCTCTCGACTCAAACACACCAAACCGAAAAATCCTCACCTTATCTCGATCAAAACCCCACTTATCCCTTCAAGTTCATCTTAGTTTTTCATCTTTTCTATATTCAATCCTCAAAAAACACTTAACACCTTCATTTTCCTTGTTTTTTCGGATCAAAACTTTTCCTTCAAGTTCATCTTAGTTCTTCAATCTTCCTTTATCTCCTTCTTTAGCTGAGGACTCATTAGGAATTCTTCCTTCGCTGATCGAACTCTTCTTCTTTGCTGGGTGAATTCTTCTCATTGCGAATTCTGTCTTTGTCAAAGCGAACTCTTCTCATTAGGAATCTTTCTTTGTGGGTGAACTCTTCTCATTAGGAGCTCTATTTTTCATCTACTTCCTGCCTAAACAACTAAAATATAAGGGTTAGCATGACCCTAATTTCCTACATGATGCATGAACCATGACTTGTTGAGACTCATCAATCAGCTTCTGCCCTTTTAGGACCCATTTTTAACACTCCTTTTTTAATTCCTATCTCACATTCAGAATTGGCCATCACAATCTCCTCTCTGTGTTTCTGGCCCTTCGCTCTAAAGCCCCTGTCAGGTTTTCACTTTAGGTTGCTTTTCTCAAAGCGCCCTTTCGAGTTTTCACTCTGGTTTTTTCTTTTCTTCTTCTTCGTTTTTTGAAAGATGTCTTTTTAGGTTTTCACCTCGATTTTCTATTTCTCTTTTTTTCCCTTTTTCTTTTTTTTCTTTTTTCCCTTTTTTGATAGAGAATAAAGGAGAGGTATTACAGCTGACGAAATCTTGTCCTGGCCAATCATATGTCACCTTATTTTTGCAACATTGCAAATACCCAATCCTTCAATGTTAAAGTTTTGCCAAATCCACGAGTCTTTACAAAATGATGGTTCTCAACAGTAGATCATGGGGTTGTGGTCATTCTTCTTCATTCTCAAACTTCATAAACTGTCTCAACTGAGATGTTGATTTAAATGAACTTGATAATGTATTGGCCTTGTGGTTCTGATCATCTCAACATGAACACAGAGATAAAAATCATTGTTTTTCTGGTGACAGACTCTGTTGACATCTTTGTAGTCCGTCTTCAAGTTCACACCATCTTGACTTGTACACTCTTCTTCAATATCCTAGAGTAATAAGGCTCACATGCACTTTTAAAACATAGTAATACCAAGAAATTATCTACTTTTATACACTATATTATCCATTTTATTTATGCCTTGGAATAAAAAAAAGAAAGCTCAGAAGTGAATTCATGAATTTTATTGAAGCTTATAAATCGAAATACAACAGGATTTGAAATAGTCATAGCAAACTGAAACAACAAAATCAAGAAACAAGGTTAGATCTTCCAGCATCCAAGGCATGAAGGATACAACCACCCCATCGACCAGATATAGAGTTGAACTTGCACTCATGTCCAACGGTCCTCAAAGGTTGTCGGGATGCTTTCAAATGTGAAATCCCTTCCAAAATACTAGGTGTCTGAGAAATTTTGCCTGTCGGATGCCTAACCCCATCCTTCTGAGCCGCCTTTTACGGATTTTCAACTCAGATCCACCATTGGTTTCAAGGCGTCCATTAAGGATTTTCACCTTGAACCACCTTTTATTTTCATCTTTTTTTTGACATATCTAAGGCGCCCTTTCTAGGTTTTCACCATAGATATTTTCATTTTGCAAAAGCTCCCTTTCAAGTTTTCACTCCGCTTTTTTCATTTTTCTTTTTTCATTCTCTTTTTTCATTCTTCAAACATAATACTTCTTGACTGAATGTGAGTTCACTACTTATGCATCTCCTTGCCGTCCATTTCTTCCAAGATCAATGCTCCTCTAGAGAAGGCCTTTTTGACAACGTACGATCCTTCCCAGTTAGGCATCCATTTTCCACGGTTATCTCGATGTATTTGCAAGACCTTTTTAAACACAAGATCTCCCTCTCGGAATTCTCTTGGGCGTATCGTTATATCATATGCTTGCATCATTCTTTCCTAGTACATTTGACTGTGACAGATTACCTTCAACCTCTTTTCCTCAATAAGATTCAATTGGTAAAATCGAACCCGTAGCCATTATGCATCATCTAACTTCACTTTGGACAAAAAAAATGAAGAGATGGGATTTCGACCTCAATGGGAAGTAATGCTTCTGTCCTGTAGACCAAAGAGTAAGGTGTTTCCCCAGTTGAGGTTCTTATCGAAGTTCAATATGCAAACAATGCAAAGGGTAGTTTCTCATGCCAATCTTTGTAAGTTTCTGTTGTCTTTGATACGATCTTCTTGATGTTCTTATTGGCTGCCTTCACTGCCTCATTCATCTTAGGGCGGTAAGTCACAAATTTGTGATGAATGATTTTGAATTGCTCACATGCTTCCGTTATCACTTTGTTGTTGAAATTGGTGGCATTATCAGTGACGATTCTTTCTGCCAAACCATACCAACAAATTATCTCTTTCTTCAAGAACTTGCAAATTGTCGTTCTTGTGATGTTGGCATAAGAAGTTGCTTCTAACCACTTGGTAAAATAGTCTATGACCACAAGAATGAAACGGTGTCCATTAGAAGCTTTAGGGTGGATCTGCTCGATAACATCCACGCCCCAGACAGCAAAAGGCCATGGCGAATTCATTGTATGAAGAGATATTGGTGGAGAATTAATCTTGTCAGCATATATCTGACACTTATGACACTTCTTGGCATATTCAATGCAATCTCCTTCCATGGTTGTCCAATAATAGCAGTATCTCATGATTTTCCTGGCTATCGAGAATCCATTGGCACGTGTTCCACATATTCCATCGTGCACTTCTGCCATGATGTTCTTTGTTTCATTGGCATTGACACATCTTAACAGGATCTGATCTTTCCCTTTTTATAAAGAATGTCTCCATCGAGCACATATCCCGAAGCCATCCTTCTAATAGTTCTTTTGTCCTTATCATTTGCCCCCAAGGGATAAGTTTGATACTTTAGATATTGCAGAATGTCATAATACCAGGGATGTTTATCGACTTCTTCTTTTTTGCTGCAACAGTGAGCATATGTTTCTTTGTATTTGAATCGGCATCATGTCTCCTGGTTTGTTCACTATGAATACCGAATCCAATGTAGCTAAGGCATCTGCCATTTGGTTGTCTTCCCTGGGGATATACGTAAAGGTAATTTCTTCAAATTCTTTCACTAGCTCTAAGATCAATTTTCGGTACTCAATCAACTTTATATCCTTTGTTTCTCATTCTCCACGAAGTTGATAGATCACTAATGTTGAGTCCCCGTATACTTTCAAGATCTCTATTTTCCTTTCAATAACAGCTCGCAAGCCCATGACACAAGCTTCGTACTCTGCCATATTGTTGGTGCAAAGAAATTTTAACTTGCTCGTGAACGGGTAGTGTATATTATTTTGGAGAGATTAATACCTCTCCAATTCCACGTCCAAGGGTATTAGCTGCTCCATCAAAATATAACTTCCAAGTTTCATTATCTGGGATTCCATTTTCCGTTGTGGAGACATTCATCACATCCTCATCTGGGAAATCAAAGTTTAGGAGCTCATAATCTTCTAATGCACGACTAGGTCAGAAATCTGCTATGGCACTTCCTTTTATTGCCTTTTGGCTCACATACACAATATCAAATTTCGATAACAACATTTGCTAGCGTGCCAACCTTCCAGTCAATGATGGCACTTCCATCATAAATTTCAATGGATCAAGGCGGGAAATTAGCCATGTTGTGTGTTACAAGATATATTGTCTGAGCCTACGAGTTACCCAGACCAAAGCACAACATATCTTTTGGATTGGTGGGTACCGTACTTCACACTTGGTAAACTTTTTGCTCAGATAATCGATAGCTCTTTTCTTCTTTCATGTATCATCATGTTGCCCTAGCATGCATCCCATTGAGTTCTCGTAGACCGATAAGTACTGGATCAACGGTCTGCCAAGAACTGGTGCGACTAATATTGGAGCATTCGTCAAATATTTCTTGATTTTATCAAATGTTTCGTGGAATTCTTCATTCTATTCTTCGGGGTTATTCTTTTTTAACAGCTAAAACATTGGATCACATTTATCGGTCAATTGTGAAATGAACCGAGAAACATAATTCAGCCTGCCAAGGAATCCACGAACTTCTTTCTGTGAACTGGGTGGTGGCAAATTCTGAATGGCCTTCACCTTATTTGGATCTATTTTGATTCCTTTTCTGTTGACCAGAAACCCCATGAGTTTTCTAGATGTCACTCCAAAAGTGCACTTGTTAGGATTGAGTTTTAACTGGTACTTCCTCAATCTCAAGAACAATTTCCTCAAATTTTGAATATGCTCTTCCTCAGTATGGGATTTAGCAATCATGCCATCCACGTACGCCTCAACTTCTTTGTGCATCATATCGTGGAACAAGGTAACCATTGCTCGTTGATATGTTCCCCGTCATTCTTCAATCCGAGAGGCATCACTTTGTAGCAATATGTGCCCCATAAAGTTATGAATGTTGTTTTGACCATGTCCTTCGGATTCATCTTTATCTGATTATACCCTGAGAAACCATCCATGAAAGAAAACCATGAATGACCTGACGTGTTTTCAACCAGAACATCTATGTGTGGTAGAGGAAAATTATCTTTTGGACTGGCTTTATTCATATCTCTATAGTCCACACACATGCGTACCTTTCCATCTTTTTTTGGCACGAGGACTACATTGGTCACCCACTCCGGATACTACGATACTGTGAGAGAACCAACATCAATCTACTTATGTACCTCTTCCTTTATCTTTAATACCATTTTCGGTCTCAATCTTCTAAGCTTCTGTTGAACCGATTTACATTCTGGACTTATGGGTAACTTGTGTACCATTATGTTAGTATTCAATCATGGCATGTCTTGATAAAACTAAGCGAAGACATCTTTGAACTCTCTTAGCAGATCAATCAACTTTTGCTTCTCCTTTAATGAGAATGTTGTTCCTATTTTTACATCTTTTCTGATTTCATCTGTCCCCACGCTGAGAACTTCCAACTCTTCCTTATGAGGTAAAATCTGCTTGTCTTCTTTTTCCACCAACCTTAGTAATTTTTAGAGATTTCACATTCTGTTTCATCCTCGACTTCATTGACTTCCATTAAACACACTGGCAGTTCAGAACCTACTCGAGGATTAGGTTTAGGATCATTCATGCAGTCGATAATTGAAGACTTACAAAGGAAATAGTAATATATTCTGGAAAGGATGCAAAAAATGAAAGAAACATGTTGTCATTTGTGAATCAGCATGAAAAGCATATTTATTAAAATGGATTGGTATAACGGCCCTTTACAGACAATCCCTTATACTTGCGGGGAAAACTATAAGGTGGTCCTTGGTATTTACTCTATTTTATTCTTAGCTACAAGAAGGAAGTCTTCGGCACTCCAATTGTTCAACATCTCGCCTGGGAGACAGAGGCAGATCTTTTCCAAAAATTTTCTATGTCGAACTCCCTAGAAAATTCCACCAATGACAAGCCCATCTAGATTATTGCCGAAAATTTCCTCTTCATGTAGCTTTGCGATCTCTTGATTAACTTCTTCCAACTGTCTCTCAACATTTGCAAACCCACGGGACTTGAAAATCTTCGTCATGTCAAAAGAAGTTACCAGTCTAGAAGAAGTTTCAGTCCCCAGTAAACGAGCCTTCCTCTGTTCCTTTCTTTTCTTCAGTTCCCTCAGCCAGTCTTGCATGTTTGGACTAAACCCTAGCCAAAAATGGTTCTTCTTTATGATAATAGGCCTCGGACGTAGGTGTCCTTGCAAGTGTTTCCCAAGTCCTTTTCCCGTCTTCGCGCCCCTTCCTAGTGTTTATTGCACAATCATTTTAGTGCAATTTTATAACCTTGGTCGCGAGAAGGGCTTGCCCTCAGCAACAAAGATATCATTTACAAACTTCAAAGCCTGAAAAGAACACTCAAGGGCGTTTTCATCTGCTTGGATGTACGGGACATCAGTTGTTATTGAGACAATAATGTCTTCCTTTGCACCAACACTAACCAGCTTTCCTTCTATAACAAATTTGAGCTTCTGGTGTAAGGACGACGGGACTGCTCCAACTGAGTGAATCCAGGGTCTTCCCAACAAATAGTTGTATGTAGGCTAAATGTCCATTACGAGAAAATCTATATTGTAAATTGTCGGCCCGATCAACAGTGGTACTTCAATCCTCCCCAACACATCTCGTGTTGTTCCATCAAAGGCCCTCACAGTATTCTGGTATGTTTTCATGTGAGAGTCATCAATGGGCAACCTTTGCAGAGTTGCCATTGGCATAACATTCAGCGCCGATTTGTTATCAATTAGGACTCCTAGTAACAAATACCCTTTGCAATGTGTGGTAATGTTCAAAGCCTTCACCGACCCCATCCCACCTTCAAGAATTTCATCATCAGTGACTGTGATATAGTTGTCAGCAGTGGTATGATTCACGATTTTGTCTAATTTGTCCACATATATATCATTTGGTACAAATGTCTAGTTTAGCACCCTCATCAAAGTATTGTGGTGCCCTTCGGAGCTCAACAGTAACTCCAAGATAGAAAGCCTTTCTTGTTGTCTCTTTAACTGCTCAATTATGTTGTATTCACTGTGTTTCAGAAACCTCAAAAATTCTTGTGCATGTTCTTCTATTCCTGACTCATTTATCTTTGGAGCCAAAAATCTTTTCTGGTGTTACCGCAGCCTTCCATTTAATCTTCTCCGCTTCTTTAAGTGCCTCTGGAGAAGAATAGCATCTACCGCTTCGAGTAAAATGTCCCACTTCATTTACTGCCCCTATCTCAGGCTGCTTATCCTTCTTTTCCTCTAACTCATCCTTCTTTTCACCATTTGACTTTGTTTCTTCTTGTGGCTTCTCTTTTCCTGGTATGGTCACATTGGTTGTGTAATTCCAAGGAACTGCATTGGTACTTTTGAATGCAAACAGTGCAGGAGTCGAGATCACAACCTTCGAGATTACTGTCAGTTTCGCACTTGTAGCCTTTGCTTTTACAGAGATGACCAAGGGCTTATGGACCCCGTATTTAACTACGGGACACTCAAAAGTGCACACCTCAACTTCTTTACTTATTCTTGCTTTCTCAAAGAATTCAATCTATTTGTTATCCATCATTTTTTGAATCAAGTCCCTGAACTTTTGACAATACTGAATCGCGTGACCACATTCTTGATGATACTCGTAATACACCTCATACTGTATCTCCATTTCCACTTTCATGTCCATTTCAATCATTCTAGCATTGTACAATTGTTCAAACACCCAATTCAACGGAGATCTAATTTCTGAGACATCAGTCTTCAACCGTCTTGCTTCATCATCTTCTTCAATAGCATTCACCCCTCGCCCACCATGGCTTGGCAAAGGGTTCACAGCAATGCTTGGCTCATCAAACTTTAAGATCCTAGTGTTGATCAGATTCTGTACCACCTTCTTGAATTTCGTGCATGTCTCAATCGAATGCCCTGGCATCCCAGCATGAAATTCACAATGGGTATCAGATTTGTACCACGGAGGGTAAGAAGGCTGCAGGGGCGTCAAATGATAAGGCCTCACCAAATCTGATTTATGCAACTGGGGATATAATTTGGCATGTCATTGGAATATGTGTAAAATTTATCTTGTCATTTCTCGGCCCACGTGAGTCCTTCTTGCTCGAATTCTGTGAGTTCCCGCTACAGTTCCAGGTCACATTCTTCGGAGTCTCATATGTACTTGTATTGTTCACTTCACTATCCTTCCTCTTATAATTCCTTCGAAAGCTCTCTCCACTCTCAATCCGACCACTCTTGATTGTAGCTTCTATCAATTCTCTAGTAAAAAAATCAGCAAAATTCTGCGAAGCATTACTGATCAGCCTCTCGAAAAGTGGCTCCTCAGAGTTTGAACAAACATGTGGGCAACCTCATTTTCCATCAATGGTGGTCGTACTTGAGCTGTGACATCTCTCCATCTTTGAGCATATTGCCTGAGTGTTTCATCATTTTTCTACTTCATGCCTTGCAGCATAACTCTACTAGGGACCATTTCTGTCACATGTTTGTAGTACTCTACAAAGGCCCCAGAAAGATCCTTCCACGATCGAATATTCACACAGCTCAACTTTGTGTACCATCAGACTACTGAACTAGTTAAGCAATCTTGGAAACAGTGTATCAACAACTTCTCATCCTTCGAGTGGGCAGCCATTTTTCGGCAGTACACTGTGAGGTGGGCCTTTGGACAAGTAGTCCCATCATATTTTTCAAAATCTGAGGCCTTAAATTTCAGAGGCAGTATCAAATCAGTCATTAAACTCATTTCAGTAGCACATGGCCCCACCTCATTTGCTTTATGTAACTCTATCAAGCGGTCTTCTAAGGCTTTGTATCTCTTCTCGTACTTTCTTTCAAACTCAGCACGAACCTTTTCTATCTCATTCGAAGTATTTAGATCGGGGACTTCATCGCCACTTCCGAAATTTGCCCCAACATGCACTGGATGATTGGGTGTCGCTCCTGCCAAGTTGATGTGGACCTTCTTCACAGGAGGATGTTTTTCAGGTTGCATTCTGATGTGAGATGTAGTTTCAACTTGATCATTCACGTCATTTGAAGCACCTTCAGGCGCTTTAGCTTTTCTAGACTCCTTCGGTCCTAACGGGGAAGTCAGCTAACCGATAATCTCTTCTTGTGTCTGGGCGAAATGGTGTTTGATAGATTACTCCATTCTATCAAATCGATTATGTGTCTCCACCTGATCATTCTCTAGTCTGGCAATTCTATCTTCAACAGCCATGGCTTTAGAGCGCATGCGAGTTCCGTATGAATGCGGTATGATTGCGGCTTAAAAGCAAACTGCCATTAAATCTTTCTTCGTTAAATTCCTTATTTTGAAATGTATGTTACGAAGCTTTAAATGCGTGAATGCAGAAAAGAAGGCATCGAAATTTAGGAACTAGTCTCTTAGAAACATTCATTCATCCGAAAAGTTCAAATACAAAGAAAAGATAAATTTCCTACAGGAAGCTGCTAGCCCTAATTCCTAGGTTGACCAACTCGTGTAGCAAGCGACTGATAACTTCTTCATGCTCCTGCTCGATGTTGGGTTGCTCCAACAAACTCGTAGCTTGCCTTGAAAATATCTGGACGTACGAGGCAACACTTTTAACATGTTTCTTGAAATTCACCAATTCATCATTCTGGCTTTGAACGGTACGCCGCGTAGCTTCGTACTTGTCTTTCCATGCTCCACATTCTACAGTCAACGCTCCTTCATAACCTGCAAGTTTATCCTTCAGATCCTGTACAACATTTTCTAGCTCTGTTACCTTTTTCTCGTAGCTCTTCCATCTCCATTTCCAACTATACATTGTCCTTATTGTTGTATTTCATGATTAGTTGCTCTAGATGCATTACTTGACTTGTTAGATTGAAGTTCCTAGCTTGCTCCTCTTCCAACTTCTTTTTCACTTTACAGCTTGATTCTTTGCTTGACCTAGACTTCTTTTCATACATCCTTTTATAATCGTCTGTGTCCTTCGTCATTGCATCCAGTTTCTCTGACAAGGTCTTCGCCACTTTTCTCGTTCCTTCTTTTTGCTTTGCCTCATAATCATTGTGTAATTCCTGCAACTCTTTCAAATCACGACTAATCTTCTTGTTTTATTCCATCAACTCTATTCCTTTCCCTCATGCATGCTTACATGCAGCTTCGCCATAGTCAATTCTTCAGTGAGATCATTGATTCCTTTTTCATACCTCTTCAAATCCAACTCACGGTCATGCTTGAGCTTCTCTAAAGCCGAGGGTGCTTCCTTAGCAGTCTGAATAGAAGAACTAGCATTTACCGACCTTTCTTGGAATGTGTTGTCGTTGATCCTTTGTGTTCTCTGTTCATCGTATCTCACCATCACTCCCGAATCTTGATATTGTTGGACCCTTCTCGGCCTTTCTCATGCTCTTCCAGTCTAAATTACTATCCCCTTGTAGTCATTTGTCTTGTGTGTAACACCCCTCACCCGGTTTAGTCATAAATTGGATAAGGAGCGTTACTCACGCAAGGAAAAACACGAACCAACAAAAACTTTTGCCTAACTTTCCTCTAATAGGTAAGTTAGACTTCTAATCAAACAATCATCATGAATCATATTACAATCAAACCATAACATTTGAACAACATCTACATGACTAAACTAACCATTTAAAATGCTAAGCAAACCAGATATTAAACCCTTGCATTCTTAACTCAACTAATCAATTTAAACAAAATCATCAAAACATGCTATAGCATTTACATTATCATCTGAGCATAAGAATATTATGCTGTAGCAAATGAGCATTCATCATTCTTAAATCATGATAAGCAATCAAAGCACGAATCGGTACATCTATAAATCATCAAAGCTTCCAAGACATCATATATCGCAGCATAAAGCCATCCATACTCATATACCATAGCATAATACCTAGATTAACTAGGCTACCAAACAAGTCACATTAGCAAGTTATTCATATATATATATATATATATATATATATATATATATATATATATATATATATATATATATCTTAGGCTCAAAATGCATGAATATGAAATCTAGATACAAGACTATGGCCACCAACTAGGAGTATACAAAAAGTCATAACCATACTTGCGCTTTAGCTTGTCTTGCCTTGCCTCCAACTCAACGTAGCTTGCAATCTATTAACTTGTGTTTTGGGAAGAATGAAAACGAGAGTGATAAGTAGGGTTAAGTACTTAGTGAGGTAGCAACCAAAGCTAGGCGAGATTATTCAAGTTTTCAAGTGTATCTTATCCAAATGAAACCTAGCTAGGTTCATGAAGATCAAGCCTATACAAGAATACAAGACATTCGAATAGTCTAGATCATGCAACGCATTATATCATTTCATATAATTACTCAATCCATAGCCATGGCTTTTTATATTCATGTGCATATATATCACTAGTCAATTCCAAGCCAACATCACATATTATCATCAAGACCATGGATTCATTGCATCATCACAAATGTCATGGCATAGCACAAGTTAAAATCAATTGATTCAATATTCATTTCATGCACATGTGATAGCAGCTTTGCATCATCAGGATTATACCATGCAATTCAAGTATAAGCTCAATTCAAGTTTCATTTCAAATTCATAGGATATCCAAGCTTTGCTATAGCAATATTAGATAATCAATTCAAGTTTAGGCCCTGGTATGTAGTCAAGTCTAGGTAATCGAGTCACCAACCAAACTGTCGCCAAATCAAGATGCACCGTAGTGCTGGTCATATCCCTCCTACTATCGCCAAAGACCATAACACACATCCCTCCTAGTGTCGCCAATTAAGGGCCTTAGCCCGGTCCGTAGACCATCCAACACACAAATGAGCTCAAGACTCTATGGCATGCCATCCTACCTATGACTCACTCGCTACCAAGGCATCATTTAGTTTGGTGTTCATTTATCAAGATACATGTGATAACAAGGCAAGAATCAATGCATGTTCGAGGCACATTTCAAGCTTATCCAAGATGTCATTAGACATTC
This sequence comes from Hibiscus tridactylites, assembly GCA_958450335.1. Lineage (NCBI taxonomy): Eukaryota > Viridiplantae > Streptophyta > Magnoliopsida > Malvales > Malvaceae > Hibiscus > Hibiscus tridactylites. The sequence continues at coordinate 62,391,430 of OY288267.1, read as the reverse complement.
AACAAGATCAGGGAGCCCTTAGGCTAGTGAACCCTAGTTCATTATCACAATATATCATTCTTTAAGCATGATTCCTAAAGTAGCCAATCTAGGCATTCAAGGTATTAAACATGTCATGGCATTCTGGGCATTAAATATGTCACAGCATCATGCAATCATACAAGGTCTAATACGCATTATGCATTTATCAAGCTTGGTGTATACCATTCTTCCCTTAGTTAATTACCAAATATAATTTAAGTCCATTTTCATAGCAACATCTAAATAAAGCATATTCATAATCAAGCTTGGTTATGACCTAAGTCCCAACCCTATTGATAGCTACACTCACAAGAACTCCAAGCTAGTCTTGAATGCTAATCCCCTTGTTTCTTTCCTTTGTTTGCCCAGCCTTGATGCCCTCACAAGCCTCTTCTATATCTTGGTCTATCATTTCATGTATTAATAACACAAATACATCATTAGAATTCTTCTATACATCACATACAAGCAAACATTTCCACATTATACACTAAACTACCATGTTTCTTTCCTTCAATATTTTGCCCATAACTTTCACTACACATATTGGATTTTCAATTTCTTTACATCCCTAGAAATCTTATTCAACCAGCTTTCTAACCATGTATAGCAAATATTTTTATCATTTCTACATCAATACAGTTTAATGTTCGAAGTTAGGCGATTTTCTATGATCAAATCTGCCGATCTTATGTTTTAACCCACTTTAATGATCTTTTCAACTTAGGACTCTTGCTAGTTTACTTTATCCCTTTTTTACCATTGTTTTCCCTGTTATTAAAGTGTCATTTCCAGCCTTCATTTTGTTCATTTAAGGACTAATATTTTATTTTTAATCTAAAACAGTCCCTAATCACCAATTAAGTCCCAAACGTGACCAGTTTTGTTCTAACCCATTTTCCAGCAATCCTATGAACATTTTCATGCTTCCAAGACTTCTATCCCATAGAAAATTAAATTTCCTACAACTTTGTCCTATGGAAATTTTTCCAGTTTTGCCTCTAAAATGTTCAAAACCGCAGATTTCTACACGTTGTTCTACGTGTACGGATCTGGGCAGTTTTGGTGTTCGAACATGTAGTCATAATTTCCTAGCTTTAATTCTTACATTTTAATTCTAGTTTAAAATTTGTTTATACACTTCTTTTCTATTATAACCATAAGCTTATATATATATACCTACAACCCTTAGACACATTTGCCACAATATATAATCATGGAACAATAATTGCTATAGCATACGAACATTAAACATATTTGCCATAGCATATAACCATGACACATTTCTTTTTTTTTTAACAATTCTACTAGGCTAGAATTTGGGGTATTACATTCTGTGCATACTTGAACTTTGCCATTCCCGCAGTAGTCGGTATAAACTGTCTTGAACCAAATTGTCTAGATACTAGCAAAGGGCAGTAAGTCATTCCTCCCCAAATTCCTGGCAATGGGACCTAGTGTCTGTCTCCACACCGATATAACAAAGTTTGTTAGACTTGATAGGCTCAATTTCTTCAACCGATTTAGCTAGCCAAGTGGTGGAGAAGTTGGATTTTTGGGTGATTGATTTTGGAAGCCAAAAATAAATGACACGATGCATTTATAGTGGTTCGGCCTTCGAACAAGCACCTACATCCACTACCTTAGCTCCCACTAAGGATTTCCTAATCAATTCTTTAATTGATTCAACCCGTTTTCTAGGCTTAGAAGGAAACCCTTTGTTGAGTGTGTAAAAGTTCTATTATTTACACCCTTTTTAACCCATATTTCTGCTGCATTCAAGCATCATTGCATTGCATTTAGGTTAGTTTACAGCAAAACATCACAAATACACTAAAGGCACGGATTCTACTAAAAGATGGCTTATTTTGCAGGTTTCTGCCAAGGTCGACGACAAAGGCAGGCGCAGGGCAGAGAAGCGGGAGAGCTGAACTGGACAAGTAGACGATGAGGACGAAGCTGCCATGGACCTGTCGTGACAGCAAGGTGACAGCAGCCTTATGAAGAGGAAAAGTCAAGTGGACCTCGATAGATAGAGAAAAATCTGCTCGTCTATCGTGTGAAAGCCAAATATTTTTCCAAGCCCCGGATCAAAAGATATGTCAAGCCAAAGCTCAAGGAAAGGAATTCCCATGAAACAAGGAGGCGGCTGAAAAGTAAGAATCCTTATAGAATAAGCATTTATTAGAATCTTACTTTTCATTAAAGTTGTAATCCTTGTTAACCTAGAATACTTGAGCCCAAAGCTTATATAAGGGCATAGATTTAACCTAGGAGGCATCCAACACCCCATAACCGAAACCTAAACCCCCCTGCCGATTACCCGTCGTCATCATGTTCTAAAAACCCCCTAGGGCCACGGGTTGTTTTGTAAAGTAGTTGCAAGGGTTGTTTTGTTTTAGGATTTTCCAAGTTCAATAAAATAAACTTCAAGTTCTCTTATTTTGGTTATTAATATCTTGCAAGAGCATCGGGAGAGCATTGTGAGGTTATCCATTTACTTAGCATCGGGAGAGTTAAGTATACGAAAGAGATAAGAGCAAGTTCTCTAGTTTATAGTTGAACTATCTTGTGCCTAGGGATAGGGCAAGGTTAAGTGGCTAAAGAAGAATTCATACACATCGGTGTTCATCCTTCGATTCATGCCGGGAGGTATCATCAAAGACGTGATCATCGACAGACTTGGACCTAGGGATAGGCCAAGGCAGATCTGGGATTCTTGCCAAACTTGGAGTACGGAGTTAGTGTTCGCTGCCGCGACAGCTAACGGACAGCCGCCGCGACAGGTGCTGTTGGCGACGGGTGCGACGACAGAATTGGAGATCCTAAGCATTGCAATACCTGCACTACTGAGCAATTCAATACCAGCCCATTCTCTCTATCTTGATATCTCAATACTTTTATTTACGTTTTACTTTATTATTTCTCGTGACAATTCTCTTAAATATTTCCTTTACTTCGTGCAGTGAATTTAGGTGAAGCTATTAGCCCAATCCCTGTGGAGACGATATCCGATACTTCGTATCACTTTACTACTTGCGTCGTGTATACTTGCACTACAATTGCGATAGACTATTTTACACGCAACACCCTTACACACTCAAAGCTTTCTAGACCAAAGCTTGAGTAAACCCTCTTTACAAGAGAAAGAAAATAAGAAAACTAAAATCCCTCTAATAGGTATTTCTTTGCACTCTTTAAGCTCTCACCCAAACCTAAACACTTGAGCAAATATAACAATTTTGGCTCACAAGTATTGTCTATACAAGGAACAAACAATTAAGCACCTAAGATAATTTTCTCATCATAATGTTGTTGACAATTGAAGCATTAGCCTTTCTTTGATGCTTGGAGGTCCCTTTTATACTTCCAATTGAATTTGTAGTCGTTGACGATCGTTGGGGTTGAATTGGAGCCGTTGGAGACTTTATTTCCCACCATAAATGCAGTTTTGGTTATGTCTGTTTCGATACACATGTAGCGGTATCGAAATGCTCTTCTTCAGAACTAGCTGTTGGAGTTCAATGCAGTATGCCGTATCGAAACACTTTGGGCCGTATCGGAACGCTTGTATCGAAACGTCTAGTGTCATATCGAAACAGCCTGTAATTCAAATAGTCGTTGAGGTGTCTGCCACGTAGTCGTATCAAAACACCAAAGTGTGTTTCAAAACAACCCTATCCGTATCAAAATAGTTAAGCCCTGTATCGAAACGACTTTTGACAGTTTCAAAACGTATCGATACTGATTATACCTGTATCAAAATGGGTACATTAAAAACACTGGTTTGGCTACTTAAAAATGTTTAAAACTTTGCCAAAACCTTTTTAAACATCCTCAAACTTATTTTCAAGTTTTTTTGACTTAGAGAATATTTTAAATTCTTTTCAATTTAGTCCAAAACATTTTTCAATTATTATATCAAAACATATATTTCTATAATCTCCCTCTTTTGATATAATAAAACCAACTTGAAAAATTGTTTGGGATTCTCCCCCTTAGTATTGAAAATTTTGAATAAGAGATTTTGAGAATTAAATGAAGTTAAAGCTACCACTTATTCATTTGAAAAAAAATCAATTTTTCAAACCATTTTCTCCCCATTTTTGTTATATCAAAAAGAATTTAAAAGACATTAAGCTCAAAATAACATAGGAGGTTAAAAAATTTAACACAATTAAAACATTGATTTTAAAATTGGCTCCCCCTTACTCAAAGCATCAAATATTGTTAGTCCAACAATATGATAATCAAGTTTGTAAAGAAAAATAATCTAATTGAAAACAAAAACAATTAGAAATTTTACCAACACTTGAAATTCAAGAGAGGATGCGAAGCCTTCCTTCTCCAAGTGTTCTTCCTTGTGTGTATGGAGATCCCCCTCAAATTTGGACTTGTTGATCACTCTCCATCTCACCTAAACAAGACAATCAAGTGATTTTTGGTATCCAAATTGCTTTGGATCCATAGACGTTAGTTGCCCAAAATTTAGTCCCCTTAGGAATCCATTTTGCAATTTCATCCTTTTTAGTTGAAGTACTTAGTCCTTTTGGAACCCAAATACTTCTAAAAACTTTACTATTCAAAACTCTAGGGGCACTAGATTGTGTCACATAAAAAATTGATTTTCCCAAATTGATTTTCTTTTGAAGTTCATTGAAAATCAAATCTTTCTCCTTTTAAGATCATCAACTTCTTTTTGATGACCTTTTTTCCATCGTTTTGTAGCAAATTTTGTAAATTTAAAACTTTAACTTTAAAATCTTTAATTTTTGCTTCAAACTCTAGATTTGATTGGAGAGCAAATCATTTTCCTTTTTCAAATTTGAAAGCAATTTTTTGTTTTTAGAAAATGATGCCTTAAATTACAAAAGCAAATCATCATAGGCATCTTGTAACTCATCAAATGTATATGAATTTGAAATAGATGAGTTAGAAGTTACCCTTGAATCTTCTTCGATTGCCATAAGGCAAAGGTTGGCTTGTTCATTGTCAGTGGAGTCTTCATCACTCCAAGTAGCCACATATGCCTTCTTTTTATGGCTTGAAGAGCTTCCCTTCTCTTTCTTCCTCGGTTCATGCTTGGATTCATTCATTTTTCTCTTCATGAATCGGGCACATTTTTCGAAGAGATGGGACATCTCTTCTTCTTCACTTTCCTCCACACTTGATTCAACATGGTTGCACTTGGAGGACTTGAGAGCAATGGTATTAGTGTTGATGTCAAGCTCCATGATTTTCTTTTTCCCCATCTTCTTTATCTCTTCCTTCTTCTTCTTCTCCTCTTCATTTCCTTTCTTCATGATTTCATGAGTGAGAAGAGACCCCATGATTTCATCAAGCTTTAAAGTCTTGAGATTCTTGGCTTCGATGATGGCGGTCTTCTTTGAGTCCCATGACTCGAGAAGAGAATAGAGAAGCTTTCGGACAAGCTTATCTTCTAGAATGACTTCTCCATAGCCCATGAGCTCATTTGTGATGGTGGAGAATCCATCGAACATCTTCGGGATGTCTTCATCCAGTTCCATCTTGACGTTCTCATACTTGAGGTTGAAAAGACCGATCTTGGTCTCCTTTACTTTGTTGGTTCCTTCGTATGTGACTTCAAGCTTACCACATACTTCCTTTGCATCTTCCCAAGAGGACATCTTCACATAGATGTTGGGGCCAAATGCACAAAAGAGGATGTGCAAAGCCATGCAATTAAGCTCCATCTTCTTGTGATCATCTGAATTCCATTCTACCTTTACTCTTTGTGGTACATAAGGACCATCTACCACAATATCCCAAAGCTTGTAGTCTTTGGCTTCGATGAAGAACTTCATTCTAATCTTTCAATGAGCGTAGTTGGTCCAGTCAAAGAATAGGGGCTTGTCGATGGATTACGCCATTTGACCGGTTGATTGAATTATTGTATCGAGCTTCCCGGATCGCCTCAATAGGATGCTAATCCCCTTTGATTGAGCCTCGCTCTGATACCAATTGTTAGACTTGATAGGCTCGATTTCCTTCAACTTATTTAGCAAGCCAAGTGGTGGAGAAGTTGAAATTTTGGGTGATTGATTTTGGAAGCCAAAAATAAATGACACGATGAATTTATAGTGGTTCGGCCTTCGAACAAGCACCTACATCCACTCCTTATCTCTCACTAAAGATTTCCCAATCAATTCACTAATTGATTCATCCCCTTTTCTAAGCTTAGGAGGAAACCCTTACACACTCAAAGCTTTCTAGACCAAAGCTTGAGTAAACCCCCTCTACAAGAGAAAGAAAATAAACAAACTAAAATCCCTCTAATAGGTATTTGTTTGCACACTTTAAGCTCTCACCCAAACCTAAACACTTGAGCAAATATAACAAATTTGGCTCACAAGTGTTTTCTATACAAGGAATAAACAATTAAGCACCTAAGACAATTTTCTCATCATAATGTTGTTGACAATTGAAGCATTAGCCTTTCCTTGATGCTTGGAAGTCCCTTTTATACTTCTAATTGAATTTGTAGCCGTTGAGGACCATTGAGATTGAATTGGAGCCGTTGGAGACTTTATTTCCCACCATAAATGCAGTTCTGGTGATGTCTGTTTCAATACACAAGTAGCGGTATCGAAACACCCTTCTTCATAACTAGCCGTTGGATTCTGATGCAGTATGTCATATCGATATACTTTGGGCCGTGTCAGAACGCTCGTATCGAAACTTCTAGTGTCGTATCGAAACATCATGCAATTCAAATAGCCGTGGGAAATAGTCGTTAGGGGTTTTAGCTGTTGGGATGCCTGCCACGTAGGCGTATCGAAACACCAAAGGGTGTTTCGAAACAACCCCTATCCATATTGTAACAGTTAAGCCTTGTATCGAAACGAGTTTTGGTAGTTTCGAAATGTATCGATACAGATTATGCCTGTATCGAAACAGGTACATTGAAAGCACTGGTTTGGCTACTTAAAATGTTTCAAACATTGCCAAAACCTTTTTAACCATCCTCAAACTTATTTTCAAGTTGTTTTAGACTTAGAGAATATTTTAAATTCTTTTCAATTTAGTCCAAAACATTTTTCAATTATTATATCAAAACATACATTTCTACAAAGTTGTTCCTCTATTCAACCATGGAGCCTTCCATACCACATCCTTATATTTCAAGTCCTTGAGGTATTCTTCCCAGTGTTTTCCACTCTTCTCCTCTACAGGACAGCTAGCTATGTGTTCTTCAATCGGTGAATATGTGTAAAGATACATGGTTCCTCTGTAAAATGGGTTCCACCTGTGACCTCTAAACCAAATTTCAAGTAGTTGTGCGTATCCCCAAAAGCTTCCTTCTCCTGATCTCTTGCAAGCAGTCAACGACCTGTAAGTTTCTGTCAGAATTGTAGGCACTAGGTTGACTCCTTTCTCTAGTCGTTCAAAAAGTTCCACGGTTGACGAGTCAATATGCCCCGAAGTCCTTGGAAATAAAACTAATACGTAGATAAACAAGGACAATAGGCTTCTCATCCTAACCGGCTCATCCTTGCTTGCTAATATCAGTTCTTTAAGGCTTCTTGTAAAGTGTCCAAAAGTTCTACATTTTGTGCACATTCCATCTCATATTATTGTTGTTCCTAAGTACATTTTAGGCATAATTAGGTTCATGCATTGCATTTTACAGTATTCTCTACTTTGCCATGCTTTTATTAATTATCTTTTATTTGGTAAGGAAAAGATGTTGTTTTAGTTTCAGGTACTAGAAGCTGGTAGAAGGAGAAAGGAGTTGGGGACATAATGCTGAGGCAACTGACCAAAGAGCTGTACTGATACATTTCCAGACAGAGACAGCCACTGCCGAGTAGCTGCCGCCGCCATACCTGCCGCCCAAGACAGCTAGCCAAGTAATTGGAAAAGTGGAGTGCGATCTATAGAGCAGAAAATCCTTATTCTAACGATGCCATCCACTCAATTTTCTGATGCCTGGAGCAGCAAACAGAGCCGCTGAAGGAGGAGAACAAGATGACTTGCGGTGCAAGGTGACGAGAAGGAGTCCACATTCAACTCAAAGAAGTTAAAATTAAAGGTTGCATTTAATGCAAAAGCTACTTTGAAGACTTCTACTCCAAGGAGGACTTGGCCTAGCTAATGCCTATATATATTTGACATATTTTGTACTTCAAAACAACTTAGGTTTTCCTTAGGCATAGTTTAGGTTTTCTTGCCGCCACTTATGTTCTAAATTTTCTTTTGGGTTTAGGTTATGTTGTAAACTAGTGTGAGAACGGTTGTTTAGGAATTAAGTTTGTTTTTGCAATAAAACTTCAAGTTTTGCTTATTACATGCTCTTCATAGTTTTCAATTAAGTTCAAAAGATTAGTTGTTAACTATCCATTTGTTCGGTATCGAGAGAGTCGAACTCACTAAAGGAGTAAGTACGATCCTCACTCTAATCAAGTGTTGATCAATCTAGTTTAGACATAGGTTAGGGTTTAAGGCAGATAAAGAAGAACGAACGAACATTGTTGTCTTTGCAAGATTCACGCCGCGACGAGTATTATTTGCAGTGGGCAACAACAACATTCTAACTGAGACATAAGCGGGATCATTGTCGAAGTGTTCTGCTGAGCCTTGAAGGACAGCCGAGTTTGCCGTCGAGCCACGCATCCGTTCCACTGCCGAGGCAGCGAAAGCGTCAAAGAAGCCAATCTTCCATCCCCCGCCAAGGCAGCAAAGTCTGGCAGCGCAAAACAACTTATCCTATTCAACACAGTTTCACAGTATTCAACAGCATAACCTGACCCATTCTATCAATCTGATTTCTTCTCTTTATTTACTTGTGTTTTATTTACTTTTCTTTATAAACAAACTAAACTTATTTGTGCATTTAATTTTCTTTGTGCAGGAATCACAATTCGAGTTTAAGTTGTCCAATCCCTGTGGGAGACGATATCTTATATACTATAACTTGACAAGAGTGTGCACTTGCGCTCAGATTTAAAGAACACCTAAACGCTCTACAAGTTTTTGGCACCGTTGCCGGGGATTGGCAACAGTAAAATTCGTTTTTATATTTTTGAGCTTTTATTTTTATTTGCATTTATTTTTTAGTTTTTATTATTTGTATTTTTATTCATAAAATAAAAGAATTTTACAGTTTTCTTTGCTAGTGCATGACTAGAGCAAATCCAAAGTGTGAAATCGTTTACATAGACGAGATCAAACGAAGAGCAAGGAAACTTAAGAAAGAAGTCAGAGAAGCCCTTGGGAAAGCCAAGGAAGAGGGAAAAGCAGAGGCAACCATGGTGAACAGCATAGACGACAACCCTGCCAACGATGCTCGAAACGGCAAGGACGGGCAGCAAGATCCGCCGCCCGAAGAGCAGCTGCAAGCTCCACCTAGGTAGCAACCCTCGATTCCGCCCAAGCAGCAACAATATGTTCGAACCACCAAGGACTACTTGGAGCAAGATTTCCGAGGGCTTGATCTTACCGTGACAGAGCCTGAAATTGAAGCGGATCACTTTGAATTAAAGCCCGTGATGTTCAATATGATCAACACATTGGGCAATTTGGAGGGACTGCCACAGAAGATGCTCGGCAGCACTTGAGAGGATTCCTGGATATATGCAGAGCTTTCAAAATACACGGACTACACCAAGACGTGCAAAGGCTGAGGTTATTCCCCTGTTCACTAAGGGATAGGGCAAAGAAGTGGTTGAACAACCAGCCAACAGGGTCATTCAACACATGGACAGAGTTGTGCAAGGATTTCTTGGATCGTTTCACCCCATCTAACGTTAAATACAGATTAAGAAACGAGATCACAGCTTTCCGACAAGGGGATGACGAGCCAATGTATGAAGCATGGGAGCGGTACCAACAGATGCTCAATAACTGCCCGCTTTATGGTTTTCCGGCTTGGACGGATGTGTCGATGTTTTACAATGGGGTGAACTACCCAGCTCGAATGATGCTCGACGTGTCCGCCAATGGAATCATCCTCGACCGACCACCAGAGGAGGCACTGTGAATCTTTAACCAAGTCGCCAAAATGACTATAAGTTCCCAACAGCCCGCTAAGGCGGCATTAGGCGGCCATCTGCTGTCAACGAAGTAGAAGTTTCAGAATCTGTCAATGCCCACCTCGACAAACTAAAAGAGCTAGTCATGAACATGTCAAAACCCACTGGAAAAGTCTATGAGGCCAAGGCTGTAGAGCCATTCTGTAACGAGTGTGGGGGCAACCATGATTCCTCCGATTGTGCCGCATCTTCCAATTTCATGGGAGGATACAAGAGGAACAACATGCCCACCACGAACACGTACAACCTTGGATGGAGAAATCACCCAAACTTCTCCTTGACCAATCCAAAAAATCCTGCCAATCCAAAACAACAACATGGAGGCTACCAGCAGAACCAGTCCAGAAAGCAGGCTCAACAACCACAGAACAATAATTCACTAGAAGCAACTCACCACACCTTTATGTCTAGAACTAGTGATTTTATTGTTCGTACTAATAAGTTTATTGATAAAACTGAGTCGTTTATGGACAGGACGAAGATGAGGATGAACAACCAGGAAGTTGCGATAAAGAACATAGAGACCCAGTTTGGGTAATTCACGAAGATCTTTAGCAGCAGGACAATGGGTGCAGCATCCAGCAGTAGGACAATGGGTGCAGCATCCAGCAGCACAAAGGTAGCAGTTAAACCCACATATGAGCAGTGCAAAGCCATATCAACAAGAAGTGGAAAACAGTTGAGTGAACCCAGAATGGAAAAGCCAGCAGATGAACAGCCAGCACAAAAAGAACTACCTGCCGCGGCAGCATCAACACCAGCCGCCTCGGCAGATGAAATTGACAGCAGCCCTAAGGCAGATGATCCTCCACATATCAAGTTTCCATGCAAGGAGCGTATAGAGGACATCCGCCTGCCGCCACCTTTCCCCCAACGATTAAAGCAACATAAGCATGAGAACCATTTCTGGAAATTCCTAGATATTTTGAAACATGTGCACATAAATATCCCTCTCATCGAAGTCATCCAAAACATGCCCAACTATGCAAAATACCTAAGGGACATGGTTTCCAAGAGGAAAAGAATTTGGGAGTTTGAAACCGTAGCTGTAATAGAGGAGTGCATTGCTATGCTGCACAACAAGCTGCCGCCAAAGCAAACAGATCCAGGCAGTTTTGTTATACCATGCAGAATCGGCAGCAACCATGCAACAAAAGCCATGTGCGACTTAGGAGCCAGCATCAACCTGATGCCTAAGGCAGTTTTCGACAAGCTAGGTATTGGTCAAGCCAAACCTACCTCCATTATGCTGAAACTTGCTGATCATTCATTTGTACAACCGGAGGGAGAGATCGAAGACATCTTAGTTTGAGTGGGCAACCTTATTTTTCCAGCAGACTTCCTCATCTTAGACTGTGAGGCCAATGAAAACGCCCCTATAATCATTGGGCGACCATTCTTAGCCACTGGTAGAACCTTAATAAATGTGGACCATAGGGAACTCATCATGAGGTTAGACAATCAAAGCATCTAGCTAAATGTATTACAACCCTCAGTAAAGGAAAAGAAAGGATGCCGAGACGCTCAGGCCTCCAAGATCAGCACTGAGACAGGGCAAGACAGCAGCTGTCACGACAGACCTAAAGGCAGGTTGTGTAACCCCCTTAACCCGGCCTAGACGGTTGACCCGAATTAAGAAAGTCACACGAGGAAAACCAAAGTCAACCCGAAAGTCAACCTTGATTAACGACCCTTTTTTTCTTTTTAATCTTGTCTAGATGCACATTAGCCCTAATTGTGATCACTCAAGCATCATACTCAAAGATCACAAACATCAGAGATCAAACAGGGACCCAATTGAACAAATTACAACTTTAGGGACCAAATTGTAAATTTTGAAAGCTTTAAGGACTTAACCAGATTTTAAGTTACCAACTTAAAATTAATCATGTTTCATGCTTCTCTGCCAAATTTCAGCTCAAACGGACATCCCAAACTCATACAATTGCACAAACAAGATTCAGGACCAAAATGCAAACATTTCAAAACATTAAACTGCCAATGTCAGCCCCCAACGGTCACCCGTTCCGAAACAGGCAGAGCCCGTTTCGAAACACGGGGCCGTTCCGCAACGCGTACCGAAACACGGGCTGGCAGTAGCCAAACCGTTTCGGAACGGTCTCTCCCGTTTCGGACGCCTGGGCTTGCTTAAGGCGCCCGTTCCGAAACGGGTGGCACTGTTCCGAAACACCCTGCACAGATTGCCCCAAAATGCATACTTAAACATGCAATTAAGCATCCAATCATGATCCAAAAGCCACCAAACTTTACCAACATGCAATTCAATATATAAGAGACGTACTTGCATCAACAATTCAACAATATAACAACACATATGAAAAGCCCCAAATCTATAGGCATGCTTCCTACACAAGCAACCATTCAAGCATAAACTTCCAAATCAATCTCATAAAAGCCAAATACAAGTTCCAACAACATCAACAACAACATAAAACCATCCTTGTCCGAACATATACGAACACATAAACATCAACCCAAAAGATTCTACCCCATTGCCTTTATTAACTATAGCTATTCACCGAGACATACATCTCAAATGGAGTCCTCCTTGAATCCCTTGCTTCTCGCTGTCCAAACTTCAAGAATCTGCATTGATGGACAAAAAGGAGCGTAAGCACATAATGCTTAGTGAGGAATGCTCAAAACCAAAACACCATCAATACAGCGGGTCACAAAACACTTTTAAAACAAACCCGAATTGTTTACCAAGCAAAGTTTGAAAACCCCTTTTCAACAACATGCTTAAACCATGCATTGCTCAATCATGAAAACCAACCCTTAGCTTAGCAAGCTAAGAAAACCATTTCAAGCTCAATTTGCAAATTCAACCCTTTAACCATTACATGTATAAACGCCATATGCAAAGTTAAATCCAAAACCTTGGAAAACACTTCCATTTCACAACATACCTTTCTTATACTTGAAGGCCATTTCAAGAAAGAAACCCTTTTAAACCATTTACTCAATCAATCCAACACATGCATTAAACCAAGGCAATATATGAACCACAACATCATCATCACATGCCTTTTAAAACAAGTCTTATCAAGACTCCAATGCATTAAAGAGATTTCATGCACACTTGCATCATTTACCAAATGATAAACAACACTTGTTCAACTTAACAAGTAAACATGCATTCACAAGCATTAACCACTTTTCATGCAACCATGCATCTTTTCAAGCATCTCATGCTTCTTTATAATCAAGAACATTATATTGGCTTCCAAGTGATCAACCACATCCACTTTGCAACTCAACATCCAATCGGATACGCGGATCACAAGCGTTGTCCCCCACGCTTCATACACACTACCAATCCAAGGTCTCCAAATGGACTTTTAAACACCATTTGACCTTACCATCCTAAGGTTCCCATGTATGGACTTTTAAACACCATACAACCTTAGCTTTTCCCGAGGTTCCCATGTATGGACTTTTAAACACCATACAACCTCAACTTTTCCCAAGGTTCCCATGTATGGACTTTTAAACACCATACAACCTTGACATGCACAAGGTTCCCATGTATGGACTTTCAAACACCATACAACCTTTGCATCACCGATTGGTAGTTGTATAACATCACTAACGAGATCCGGGACACCCTACACAAGATCCACACATGGACTTTACACCTCCATTGTGATCTTAACAAGCACAAGGTTCCCATATATGGACTTTTAACCACCATATAACCTTTGCTTAACCAAGGTCCTCGAATGGGCATTCCACCTCCATTATGACCTTAACCATCTCGTTAGGATACTTGAAGGGAGTTTACCGGTTCACTCTTAACCACTCCACCTCCAAGGCGACTTTATTCACGGTGCACCCAATCCTATAGCCGGCTAACTATATCCGATCAAAGAACCAAGAACCACTTACATCACTTGCCAATATAACCACCTTACCACATTAGTCCAATGATTCACATGCATAACCATAATGCAAAAACCATCATTTACCATCATCAATTCACTGTTTTAAAGCATTACACAAAGCCATAAAACATCATGCAACACCATGCATCAAAACCACATTTTCAATGTATAAAACCAAGGACCTCTTACCTTGAGCATCCTTCACATATGGCTTCAAAAACCAGCATTAAACCATGCCAAAATATGCTTTCAAAACAGAATTTAAATCATGCAAAACACATGCATTTCAATCATAAACCACAATTGCTTTAAAAGCCATTTCATAACACAAACCAAGAAAGAAATCCATTTACTTACTCTTGAGCTTAGCAAAGTTGTTTAGACTTATACTAAGCTCCCAAAACCTTCAAACCTTGGTTTAAAAGCTGAAAACCCAACTTCACTCACCGATAAACAAAACAAGGCTAGCCAACAAGCCTTCCAAGCATCCGAAACCTTCCGCAACACCTCCAAAGCTCACGGATTAATCTCCCTTGTTTCAAGCACACAATAACAGAGGATTAATGCATCATTATGCATTAAAAACACCAGCAACACAATCAAACTCGCTGCTCACCACAAATCCAACATTTCGGCTACCAAACACAACCGAAATCACCTCCAAACACTTCCAAAACTTAACCCAGCCAAGATCCATAACTTCTAACCATTTTTAAACATCACTTAACATCCAAAATGATCTCAAACACGTCCTTATACCTCCAGGTATAACAGATCACCAAAAACACTCCAAAAACAACCAAAAACTCAAGCCAAACTTAGGAAATTCAACCTATCCGGGATTGCATTGATTAAACCTCAACTTCTAATCAATTTAGCATTCATTTAACATCAATTTGACACTTCAAAACACTGCCCAAACAGATCACACGAAAATTCCACCAAAATCAAGCAAATCTTGCATTTTAAGCTAAAATCAAGATTTCAATTGAAAAGCCTTTAACAAATCACAACTCAAGGATTGAGAACTTAGGAATTTCAGTAAAGAACTGATAGTTTAGAGGAGAAGGACGTTCTTACCTCCAAACTTGAGTTTCTCTTTTTTAGAACCAAAAAGCTTGATGAAACAACTTGCAAAGTGAGAGGTTTTGTTGATGAGATGATTAGGAATCCAAAGAGAATTGAAATGAGAGATTTGAGTGACAAAATCAGAGGAGAAAATCTGGAGAAATGTGTTTGGGTTGAGAGAAAATGAGAGAAAAGGAAAATTGGAAGAAAATGGAAAGTTAGTTATAAAATAGTCAAAATGATTTTCCCTACTCTTTCATATGTTTTAAAATCAGAATAAAACCTTAAAATATCTTAGAAAAATCTGGAGAAACTCCTTTTGGAATAATAGCTCCTTAAAGATTCAAAGTTTCAATCCTTTATAAAACAGTCACGCAACTTTCAAAAATTACATTTTGGTCACTAGCCAAAATGTCACCCTTCCAAACCTCATTTTTCAAAATTGATTTCACAGTTCACTTTTACATATTAAAAGATGATTTTAGAACATTTTTCCATATTTTTAATGCAACCCGAACTAGGCTTTCCTAATTTCACCTTTATATATTCGATCAGCACTTTGACCGAACCGGTCAACGCCCAAAACTTCTGAGCCCAAAACCGGGGCGTTACAACTCTCCCCCCTTAGGAAATTTCGTCCTCGAAATTTCAACTGGCGAAAAGGGAACCACAACCTTCTCAAATCAACACAAAAGCCTCAACCACCACTGAATACTTTTCACACAAAACTCCACCAAACTCAACACCACCACATACTGTTCACAAAATCCAGAACACTCAAAGATAACCACAACTTAACCTTTCACATATCCGGACTGTACACAGCCCCAACATCAACCTGAAGAACCTCAGCTTTTACAGCACACATCACTGCAACACACAACTCCCAAGGCTTGTTTACACAGTAACACCAACCAATCCAATTCAGCGACTATGCAAACTTCTCTGCTTCCAAAACTCTTGCAACTCTCAAACCTCTTCCAAGGATCTTCTCAACAAGCAAAAATTCTTAAGCATCAACTGTTTACTCGGACTCCTCAACAAAAGCTGACATTCCTTCACTTCTGCCGCTATCATTACCATAACGACTCACCAGGACTACTTACCCACAATCCAAAATTACATCACAACCCCAACTCGACTCCGCCAGCTGTTTCACACACCACCAGCTGACTACAAAAGAAGTTCACAGACTCACAACCAACCAACCAACCACTTCTCACAAGAATCCTTTCAAACAACAATGGCCTTCGACCTTTCATTGCCTATCCACCACAAGCCTTGACCACAACACCTGCCTTACCAGAACATCGCTTAACCAAAACACACACAACAACTCCTCAACTCCTCAAAGGTTGCTAAGAACCAACACTTACCAACACAACCCTTCCACAACAACTTAAATGCTAAGCTACCTCAGCACTTGGAAACACAACCACTAAACTGCAACATCACTTAGCACCAAGGAACTACCACTTCCTTTTAGCTATACAAACCACTTAACCGATTCTACTTCAACCGGTACTCCTCACCACCCAACCACTAAACTCTTTAAGCAATAAACACTATCCTTCTACCAACAGGCTATACTACTCTCACTATTTCCAGCACTAGCTTAATATTCTCCATTGCTTCTAACTCTCACCCAGCACCAAAACAACCTCTATAAACCCATCATCCAACCTAACCCAACCACCACACTAACAGATTCGATTAGGTATTAGCGAGTGTGAACATCGTATGCATGATCACCTACATACCCTATCAATGCCTGATGTACATGTATGCAAAACCTCTAATGTCATGCCACATGTATGCATGGACCAGCACATATATATAATATAGCATATAACAATGATTTTAACTGTGCATGAATGCCAGTTCACACCCTCCAATAACATCCTCAGAATCCATCAAAGAACAACCTCCTAACTCACTTCTAACTTATCTAACTCCATCATACCAACAACCATTAACCACAAAATACTCACTAAAGCCTTCTTCACGCCAAAGATGATTCCAAACTACAACTATTACCCCAAACATGCTAGCAACAAGACTAGACTTACCACGCAAGGAAAACCAACAGAAACCAAACCAAGGTAACTAGAGCAAAGACTACTTAACAAGGTTACCTGAAAACACAACACCACCCTGAAGATTCATCAGACGAGCTCTCTTTCTCGCGGAACCATCATCCTCCTGCCGCACCGCTGTAACACCAGCTAACACACTAGGGTCACCACCGACCTCTTGCGGTAAGGAACCTTGGCTGTTCCGAGCCAACATCAAACATTCACGTCTCATATGTCCAGCAGACCCACATTTCCAGCAATTCTCATTTTCCAAACTCTTCACATCCTTCTGCTCTTTCTGCCACCTCTGAACCTTGCCTCGGCCGTACCCACGACCTTTCAGAGACCCTTTGGCTATCACCAAAGCTGACTTCACCCCAAGGGGACAATCACGCTTCACATGCACTTTAGAACCACAGTTCCAGCAAGCACCCGCGCCCCAACAACCTCCAACATGGCGCCTTTCACAACGGTCACATACCGGTGGCTGAGCTTCCACTCCTTGCTCAAGCAACACTTGCTCCACAACAGCACTACCTTCACATTGCTTAACCCTTGGAAACTTCTCTCCAAGATACCTTTCATAAAAGGCAGATACAAAGAAATCCCAATCAATATCATGGATATGTGACGCCACCGCCACAGATGTCCACCAGGCACACGCATCCTCCAGCATCAAAGAAACAACACTCCCCAGCTTACAGGCATAATCACAGCCTTCCTGATCCAAAATCCGAATCACACTGGCCAACCAGGCCTCAAACATCTCCGGTGAAGAACCATGATACTCCACCGCACCCAAATCAAGCAAACACTGCTTCGGCAAACCCACACATCCCACAGCCAGCACATCCACTGACTTTACTTTTACCACAGCCTGAGATGTTCCCAACACCTCCTGAACAACAGATGATGAACTCTTCATCACAGAACCAGCTTCTTTCCCTTGCCTTACCACCTCAACTCCAGGCACAGAAGACTGAGACAAAACACCTCTACAGAAGGGTGAATTCCATGCCCTAACAACCTGCCCTAAGGCAGCAACCATCTCACCCAACTGCCATTCTATCATCGACTTTGCCATACTACTAACATCAACAAACATTCACAACAAAACAAACAAACCAGTTAGACCAGCATTAAGCAAGGATTCAAACTCCAACTCCAAAATAACACAATAGCTATAATAATAAGGCAATGGGTATCCCGAATCCTCCCCCTTTACATGACATAACAGTCATCACAACATGGATATCACAACATCAAGCATATCAAACAACATATTCGATCATGCTTACACCAAACAGCATCCACTTGCAACAGCATAATATCAATCATAACATACTCATAGCACTTTCATCATGCATTAAACTAGCTCACAATATCAGCATAAATCCACATAAGCTCAACCAAGATTCATAACCATACAGCATGCTTGAAAACATCAGCAACTTGCTCAAAAACACGTGTTTCAACCAACTTTCAACCACACAACAAGGTAAACATCAAACACTCATCACAACAACTTACCGTTTTCCCCAAACACTCGCAACCTGGCTCTGATACCACCAAATGTAACCCCCTTAACCCGACCTAGACGGTTGACCCGAATTAAGAAAGTCACACAGGGAAAACCAAAGTCAACCCGCAAGTCAACCTTGATTAACGACCCTTTTTTTTTCTTTTTAATCTTGTCTAGATGCACATTAGCCCTAATTGTGATCACTCAAGCATCATACTCAAAGATCACAAACATCAGAGATCAAACAGGGACCCAATTGAACAAATTACAACTTTAGGGACCAAATTGTAAATTTTGAAAGCTTTAAGGACTTAACCAGATTTTAAGTTACCAACTTAAAATTAATCATGTTTCATGCTTCTCTGCCAAATTTCAGCTCAAACGGACATCCCAAACTCATACAATTGCACAAACAAGATTCAGGACCAAAATGCAAACATTTCAAAACATTAAACTGCCAATGTCAGCCCCCAACGGTCACCCGTTCCGAAACAGGCAGAGCCCGTTTCGAAACACGGGGCCGTTCCGCAACGCGTACCGAAACACGGGCTGGCAGTAGCCAAACCGTTTCGGAACGGTCTCTCCCGTTTCGGACGCCTGGGCTTGCTTAAGGCGCCCGTTCCGAAACGGGTGGCACTGTTCCGAAACACCCTGCACAGATTGCCCCAAAATGCATACTTAAACATGCAATTAAGCATCCAATCATGCTCCAAAAGCCACCAAACTTTACCAACATGCAATTCAATATATAAGAGACGTACTTGCATCAACAATTCAACAATATAACAACACATATGAAAAGCCCCAAATCTATAGGCATGCTTCCTACACAAGCAACCATTCAAGCATAAACTTCCAAATCAATCTCATAAAAGCCAAATACAAGTTCCAACAACATCAACAACAACATAAAACCATCCTTGTCCGAACATATACGAACACATAAACATCAACCCAAAAGATTCTACCCCATTGCCTTTATTAACTATAGCTATTCACCGAGACATACATCTCAAATGGAGTCCTCCTTGAATCCCTTGCTTCTCGCTGTCCAAACTTCAAGAATCTGCATTGATGGACAAAAAGGAGCGTAAGCACATAATGCTTAGTGAGGAATGCTCAAAACCAAAACACCATCAATACAGCGGGTCACAAAACACTTTTAAAACAAACCCGAATTGTTTACCAAGCAAAGTTTGAAAACCCCTTTTCAACAACATGCTTAAACCATGCATTGCTCAATCATGAAAACCAACCCTTAGCTTAGCAAGCTAAGAAAACCATTTCAAGCTCAATTTGCAAATTCAACCCTTTAACCATTACATGTATAAACGCCATATGCAAAGTTAAATCCAAAACCTTGGAAAACACTTCCATTTCACAACATACCTTTCTTATACTTGAAGGCCATTTCAAGAAAGAAACCCTTTTAAACCATTTACTCAATCAATCCAACACATGCATTAAACCAAGGCAATATATGAACCACAACATCATCATCACATGCCTTTTAAAACAAGTCTTATCAAGACTCCAATGCATTAAAGAGATTTCATGCACACTTGCATCATTTACCAAATGATAAACAACACTTGTTCAACTTAACAAGTAAACATGCATTCACAAGCATTAACCACTTTTCATGCAACCATGCATCTTTTCAAGCATCTCATGCTTCTTTATAATCAAGAACATTATATTGGCTTCCAAGTGATCAACCACATCCACTTTGCAACTCAACATCCAATCGGATACGCGGATCACAAGCGTTGTCCCCCACGCTTCATACACACTACCAATCCAAGGTCTCCAAATGGACTTTTAAACACCATTTGACCTTACCATCCTAAGGTTCCCATGTATGGACTTTTAAACACCATACAACCTTAGCTTTTCCCGAGGTTCCCATGTATGGACTTTTAAACACCATACAACCTCAACTTTTCCCAAGGTTCCCATGTATGGACTTTTAAACACCATACAACCTTGACATGCACAAGGTTCCCATGTATGGACTTTCAAACACCATACAACCTTTGCATCACCGATTGGTAGTTGTATAACATCACTAACGAGATCCGGGACACCCTACACAAGATCCACACATGGACTTTACACCTCCATTGTGATCTTAACAAGCACAAGGTTCCCATATATGGACTTTTAACCACCATATAACCTTTGCTTAACCAAGGTCCTCGAATGGGCATTCCACCGCCATTATGACCTTAACCATCTCGTTAGGATACTTGAAGGGAGTTTACCGGTTCACTCTTAACCACTCCACCTCCAAGGCGACTTTATTCACGGTGCACCCAATCCTATAGCCGGCTAACTATATCCGATCAAAGAACCAAGAACCACTTACATCACTTGCCAATATAACCACCTTACCACATTAGTCCAATGATTCACATGCATAACCATAATGCAAAAACCATCATTTACCATCATCAATTCACTGTTTTAAAGCATTACACAAAGCCATAAAACATCATGCAACACCATGCATCAAAACCACATTTTCAATGTATAAAACCAAGGACCTCTTACCTTGAGCATCCTTCACATATGGCTTCAAAAACCAGCATTAAACCATGCCAAAATATGCTTTCAAAACAGAATTTAAATCATGCAAAACACATGCATTTCAATCATCAACCACAATTGCTTTAAAAGCCATTTCATAACACAAACCAAGAAAGAAATCCATTTACTTACTCTTGAGCTTAGCAAAGTTGTTTAGACTTATACTAAGCTCCCAAAACCTTCAAACCTTGGTTTAAAAGCTGAAAACCCAACTTCACTCACCGATACACAAAACAAGGCTAGCCAACAAGCCTTCCAAGCATCTGAAACCTTCCGCAACACCTCCAAAGCTCACAGATCAATCTCCCCTATTTCAAGCACACAATAACAGAGGATTAATGCATCATTATGCATTAAAAACACCAGCAACACAATCAAACTCGCTGCTCACCACAAATCCAACATTTCGGCTACCAAACACAACCGAAATCACCTCCAAACACTTCCAAAACTTAACCCAGCCAAGATCCATCACTTCTAACCATTTTTAAACATCACTTAACATTCAAAATGATCTCAAACACGTCCTTATACCTCCAGGTATAACAGATCACCAAAAACACTCCAAAAACAACCAAAAACTCAAGCCAAACTTAGGAAATTCAACCTATCCGGGATTGCATTGATTAAACCTCAACTTCTAATCAATTTAGCATTCATTTAACATCAATTTGACACTTCAAAACACTGCCCAAACAGATCACACGAAAATTCCACCAAAATCAAGCAAATCTTGCATTTTAAGCTAAAATCAAGATTTCAATTGAAAAGCCTTTAACAAATCACAAATCAAGGATTGAGAACTTAGGAATTTCAGTAAAGAACTGATAGTTTAGAGGAGAAGGACGTTCTTACCTCCAAACTTGAGTTTCTCCTTTTTAGAACCAAAAAGCTTGATGAAACAACTTGCAAAGTGAGAGGTTTTGTTGATGAGATGATTAGGAATCCAAAGAGAATTGAAATGAGAGATTTGAGTGACAAAATCAGAGGAGAAAATCTGGAGAAATGTGTTTGGGTTGAGAGAAAATGAGAGAAAAGGAAAATTGGAAGAAAATGGAAAGTTAGTTATAAAATAGTCAAAATGATTTTCCCTCCTCTTTCATATGTTTTAAAATCAGAATAAAACCTTAAAATATCTTAGAAAAATCTGGAGAAACTCCTTTTGGAATAATAGCTCCTTAAAGATTCAAAGTTTCAATCCTTTATAAAACAGTCACGCAACTTTCAAAAATTACATTTTGGTCACTAGCCAAAATGTCACCCTTCCAAACCTCATTTTTCAAAATTGATTTCACAGTTCACTTTTACATATTAAAAGATGATTTTAGAACATTTTTCCATATTTTTAATGCAACCTGAACTAGGCTTTCCTTATTTCACCTTTATATATTCGATCAGCACTTTGACCGAACCGGTCAACGCCCAAAACTTCTGAGCCCAAAACCGGGGCGTTACAGGTTGAAGGACCCAATAGCACACCACCTTACAGAAGGAGGACCCCCAGGAGGGAAAGACAAGAAACACCACCGCAGGAAGTGGTTATGTCTCGGAGATGCACCCAAATGCACTCCCAACATAACTTAATTAATTTTATGTTTATTTTCTTTATTTTTATGTTTTAGGAATATAATTTAATTTATTGCAATTTATTTATTTAGGATTATATGTTAAATTAGTAGAATTTATTCCCCACATTTTTATTTTTTAGAATTTATGTTATTATCAAATTATTTTTATTTTTATTTTAGGCTTTAGGAATAAAAGAACTGGATCAAGAAGAAGGCCCAACAAGGAGTCCGCCCACCATCCCGCCAAGACAGTTCAGGGCGGCCCAGAACAGAAATCGCGTAACGGCTAGTTGACCGCTAACGGCTAGCTGCCAACGACTACAAATGTAACAGGCAGAAAACTCGTAACGTGCGCGAGACAACTTGCCCATTGGAATTTAATGCCGCCACGACATCTCTCGACAACAAATATTTAAACCTCACTTCTCTCATTCATTTACTTTACTTTCATCTCCTTGTTAAACTCTTCTTGAATCCACTGCTCTCTTTCTTATAATTTTCTTTTTAAGTTTCAGATTACAACAAAATCGTCTCACACATGGCATCCGCATCCCAATCCAAACCCACCTTCCAACGTTTTTTCTCCTATGAAGATGAAAAGAGATACAGAACCCAGTTCGCCAAACAAGCTATATGGGAGGAACAAGGGTTCCATTACTCCCAGCAGAAAGGGGATCTTGGCATAGAGCCCGCCCTGTTCGAAAAGATACACATCAAAGGTTCGAAGATGTTCACACAACAGCCGGAGGCAGCAAACATCACGTTGGTCAGGGAATTCTATGCCCACAACCCCCGCCCTGAGCTATCGTTCATGTTTGTGCGAGGGGAACCTGTCAAGCTAAACGCCACCGTGATCAATAGCTTTTATAGCCTAGAGATGGATAGCATCCCCCACGGGGACTGGAGGCTGTCACTGACGGTTGCCGACTATGACAGGATCAAAGCCAAGCTGTGTAAACCCAATACGCCTTGGTTGGAGGGGAAATATGGCGGCTTAGTGCAACGCCGCCGACTTCTACCCGAGCCGATACTATGGAACACCTTCATCAAAAGGCGTCTGCTGCCCACCTCCCACAATTTCACTGTTGACCGGCCGCGTCTCACCCTCATCCACTCTATCATGGTGAGCAGGTCCATAAATGTTGGAGAAATCATTTGCAAGGAAATCCACAAGTGTTTCCGCAAGTCAAAGGGCCGAATGTACTTCCCGTCTCTCATCACCGGCTTATGTGTCAACTTCTATGTGCCCTTAGATCCAAATGATAAGATGACAGCTGCCAAGGAGGGTTGGACTAGAAAAGTCCGTCTGCAGATGATGCAGGCCCAAGAAATAGAACCCATCACTCCCAGCCAGCCCTCTGCCGCCCAGCCAGCCACACCAGCCGCCCCAGGCAGTATTGAAGCTGCCCAAAACACTGAAGTCATTGCCCTGCTTCGTACTCTGATCGGCAACAAAAAATGAATAGAGCAGTAGCAATTGACGTTAATGAAATATGTGGGGAGCTCCAAGATGCTTTTGTGGCCTATCTCCTTCAAAAGTTTCCCAATGACGGCCCCACCCTGCCAACCTTCCTTGTCGACCTAGCCATCGCAGCTGCCCGCCACGCCGCCTTTTGCCGCCAGGTGCCATCTCAAACGCAATACCCATCGTACTCCGCCACCTCCGCTTCTAACACGGTGGCAGACACCCCCGAGAGGCATCAACAACATCTCCTCAGCCTGCATAGAGGAAACGGTGGCAAACACCTCCACCTCCAACGAGGTCAACCAGCAGACAGCAGCAGCCCCAACCACGACAGAGAATCATCCGGCAGAACCAATGGAGGAGGCAACCAGGAAGAGGAAGTGGCACATCATCTCCGCCGAGTCGGAGGATGAGGAGTCAGAATCCCATACAAAAAAGAGTGAAGCACCTCGCCCCACTCCTAAGAGAGTGCAGCCGCCGCGGACAGCAAAAGTATCACCTGCCAAGTCTTGTAACGCCCCGGTTTTGGGCTCAGAAGTTTTGGGTGTTGACCGGTTCGGTCAAAGTGCTGATCGAATATATAAGAGTGAATTTAGGAAAGCCTAGTTCGGGTTGCATTAAAAATATGGAAAAATGTTCTAAAATCATCTTTTAATATATAAAAGTGAACTGTGAAATCAATTTTGGAAAATGAGGTTCGGAAGGTTGACATTTTGGCTAGTGGCCAAAATGTAATTTTTGAAAGTTGCGGGACAGTTTTATAAAGGATTGAAACTTTGAATCTTTAAGGAGCTATTATTCCAAAAAGGATTTCTCCAGATTTTTCTAAGATATTTTAAGTCTAAAATCTGATTTTAAAGATTTAGAAAAGGGAGGGAAAATCATTTTAACCAATTTCCAACTAATTTTCCATTTTCTCTCAAATTCTCTTTTCTCTCATTTTCTCTCTACCCAAACAAAATTCTCCAGATTTCTTTCTCTGATTTTGACATCTAAATCTCTCATTTCAATTCTCATTTGATTCCTAATCATCTCATCATCAAAACCTCTCAATTTACAAGTTGATTCATCAAGCTTTTTGGCTCTAAAATGGAGAAATTCAAGTTTGGAGGTAAGAACGTCCTTCTCCTCTAAACTATCAGTTCTTTAGTGAAATTCCTAAGTTCTCAATCCTTGATTTATGTTTTATTAAAGGCTTTTCAATTGAGATCTTGATTTTTGGCTAAAATGCAAGATTTGGCGATTTTGGTGAAAATTTCGTGTGATCTGTTTAAGCAGGGTTTTGAGATGTTAAAATGATGTTAAATGAATGTTAAATTGATTAGAAGTTGAGGTTTAATCAATGCAATCCCGGATAGGTTGAATTTCCTAAGTTTGGCTTGAGTTTTTGGTTATTTTTGGAGTGTTTTTGGTGATCTGTTATACCTGGAGATATAAGGACGTGGTTGTGATCATTTTGCATGTTATTTGATGTATAAAAATGGTTAGAAGTGATGGATCTTGGCTAGGTTAAGTTTTGGAAGTGTTTGGAGATGATTTCGGTTGTGTTTGATAGCCAAATTGTTAGATTTGTGATGAGCAGCGAGTTGTGTTGTTGTTGCTGGTGTTTTAATGCATAAGGATGCATTAATGTTCTGTTTTTGTGTGCTTGAAACATGGGAGGTTGATCCTTGAGCTTTGGAGGTGTTTTCGGAAGGTTTCGGAAGCTTGGAAAGCTTGTTGGCTAGCTTTGTTTGGTTATCGGTGAGTGAAGTTGGGATTTCAGCTTTTGAACCAAGGTTTGAAGGTTTTTGGGAGCTTAGTTTAAGTCTAAACAACTTTGCTAAGCTCAAGAGTAAGTGAAGGGGTTTTTGCTTTTGAATTGTGTGTGATTTGGTTTTAAAATCAAATGTGGTTGATGATTGATATGCATATGTTTATGCATGGTTTAATTCTGTTTTGTAAGCATGTTTTAGCATGGTTTAATGCTGGTTTTGAAAGTCATTTGAAAAGGATGCTCGAGGTAAGAGATCCTCGGTTTAATACATTGAAAATGTGGTTTTGATGCATAGTGTTGCATGAGGTTCATTGGCTTTGTATGATGCTTAAAAACAGTGAATTGATGATGATTAATGATGATAATTGTTACCTTTTGCATATTGTTTATGCATGTGAAACAGTGAGCTAATGATGTGATGGCTTTGCATTATGTTTATGCATGTGAATCATTGAGCTAATGATGTGATGGCTTGCATTATGTTTATACATGTGGAACATTGGATATTATGGTAAGATGGTTATATTGGCAAGTGTTGTAAGTGGTTCTTGGTTCGTTGATCGGATATAATTAGCCGGCTATAGGATTGGGTGCACCGTGAATAAAGTCCCCTTGATGGTGGAGTGGTCAAGTGTGGACCGGGTAAACTCCCCTCAAGTATTCCTAACGAGATGAGGTCAGTGGAGGGTGTGCCCACGGGAGGACCTCGGTTGCTTAAGGTCAGTGGAGGTTGTTGCCCACGGAAAGACCTTGGTTGAGTAAAGGTTATAAGGTGGTTAAAAGTCCTTATGTGAGAACCTTGTACTTGTTGAGATCACAATGGCAATGGTTAAGTCCATGTGTGGATCTTGTGTGTGATGTCCCGGATCTCGTTAGATGATGTCTACAACTACCAATCGGTTATGCAAAGGTTGTATGGTGGTTGAAAGTCCATACGGGAAGACCTTGTGCATGTCAAGGGTGTATGGCGGTTGAAAGTCCATACATGGTAACCTTGAGGAAAGGCTAAGGTTGTATGGTGTTTAAAAGTCCATACATGGGAACCTTAGGAGGTTGAGGTCAGTGGAGGTTGTTGCCCACGGGAAGACCTTGGATTGGGTAGTGTGTAGGAAGCGTTGGGACACGCTTGGAATCCGCGTATCCGATCGGGTTGAAAAGTTGGAAAGTGAATATGGTCGATCTCTTGGAAGCCAATATAATGTTCTTGATCATGTTGAGCATGGGATTGCTTGAAACGATGCATAGTTGCATGTGAAGCATGGGATTGCTTGAAATGATGCATAGTTGCATGTGAAGCATGGGATTGCTTGAAATGATGCATAGTTGCATGTGAAGCATGGGATTGCTTGAAATGATGCATAGTTGCATGTGAAGCATGGGATTGCTTGAAATGATGCATAGTTGCATGTGAAGCATGAGATGCTTGAATTGATGCATGTTTGCATGAGAAGCATGAGATGCTTGGTAAGATGCATTGTTGCATGAGATGTGTATGATGCTAGTGAAAGCATGTTACTTGTATGTTGTACAAGTGTTGGTTATCATTTGATAAATGATGCATGTGAGCATGAATTACCTATGATGCATTGGAGTCATGTATGACTTGTTGTTAAAGGCATGTGATGATGATGTTATGGTTTTATGTGGCCTTGTTTAAATGCATGAAATGGTTTGATTGAACTATGGTTTAAATGGTTTCTTGCTTGATGTGGTTTCCAAGTTAAAGAAAGGTATGTTGTGGGAAGGATGTGTTTTCCATGGTTTTGTTTAAGCTTGGCATATGGTGTTTATGCGTGATTTGAGAATGATGTTGAAAAGAGTTTTCGAACATGGTTTTGGAAAGCAAATCGGGTTGGTTTTAAAGTGTTTAAGGACCCGCTGCATTGATGGTGTTTTGGTTTTGAGCATTCCTCACTAAGCATTATGTGCTTACGCTCCTCTTTGTCCGTCAATGCAGATTCTTGAAGTTTGGACAGCAAGGAGCAAGGGATTCAAGGTGGACTCCAATGGAGATGTATGTCTCGGTGAATAGCTATAGTTAATAAGGGCAATGGGGTAGAATCTCTCGGGTTTTTGTGTATGTGATCGTATATGTTGATCATGAAGGTTTAAATGCTGTAGTTAATGTTGTTGAAACATGAATTGGGTTAAATGTGATTGAATTGGAAGGTTTGTGCTTAAATGGTTGCTTGTGTAGGAAGCATGCCTATAGATTTGGGGTTTTCCTTATGTGTTGGTTATATGTTGAATTGTTGATGCAAGTATGTCTCTTTTATGTTGAATTGCATGTTGGTAAAGTTTGGTGGCTTTTGGAGCATGTTTGAATGATCAATTGTGTGTTTGAATGAGCAAAATGCAACATTCTGGGCTAGGTGTTTCGGAACAGGTAACACCGTTTCGGAACGGGTGCCCTGCATGAACCCAGGCGTCCGAAACGGGTGCCACCATTCCGAAACGGAAGGCATTCTGCCAGACCCCCGTTGCGGAACGCGTTGCGGAACGGCCCCGTGTTTCGGAACGGGCTTGGCCTATTTCGGAACGGGTGACCGTTGGGGGCTGACATGGGCGGTTAAATGTTTCAAAATGTTTGCATTTTGGTCCTGAATCTTGTTTGTGCAATTGTATGAGTTCGGGATGTCTGTTTGAGCTGAAATTTGGCAGAGAAGCATGAAACCTGATTAATTTTAAGTTGGTATCTTAAAATCTGGTTAAGTCCTTAAAGTTTTCAGAAATTACAGTTTGGTCCCTAAAGTTGTAATTTGTTCAATTGGGTCCCTGTTTTATCTCTGATGTTTGTGATCTTCGAGCACGGTGTTTGTGTGATCACATCTAAGGTTAATGTGCATCTAGACAAGATTAAAAAGAAAAAAAAAGGGTCGTTAATCAAGGTTGACTTTCGGGTTGACTTTGGTTTTCCCCGTGTAATCTTCGTAGTTCGGGCCAACCGTCCAGGCCGGGCTACGGGGGTTACATTTGGTGGTATCAGAGCTGAGTTGCGAAGGTTGGGGAAAACGGTAAGTTGTTGTGATATGTGTGCTTGATGTTTATCTTGTTGTATGGTTGAAAGCTGGTTGAAGCATGTGTTTCTGAGTATGCTGTTGATGTTTTGAGCATGTTGCTGATGTATGCAAGCATGATTTGTGGTTATAAATCTTGGTTGAGTTCACGTGGATATGTGTTGATGCTATGAGCTGATGTTATGCATGGTGAA
The DNA here is from genome assembly GCA_958450335.1 of Hibiscus tridactylites. Taxonomy (NCBI): domain Eukaryota; kingdom Viridiplantae; phylum Streptophyta; class Magnoliopsida; order Malvales; family Malvaceae; genus Hibiscus; species Hibiscus tridactylites. The sequence continues at coordinate 62,362,198 of OY288267.1, read as the reverse complement.
TGTGTTGTGAGCATGTTATGTTGCCAATGTGCTAGTGCTATTGGATGTTGTTTGGTGTAAGCATGATCAAGGTATGTTGTTGATATGCTTGATGTTGTGATATCCATGTTGTGTTGACTGTTATGTCATGTAAGGGGGAGGATTCGGGATACCCATTGCCTTATTAATATAGCTATTGTGTTATATTGGAGTTGGAGTTTGAATCCTTGCTTAATGCTGGTCTAACTGTTTGTTTGCTTGTTGTGATTGTATGTTTGTTGTTAGTGGTATAGCAAAGTTGGTGAAAGCTTGGAGGTTGAGTGAGATGGTTGCTGCCTTGGGGCAAGTTGTTAAGGCAAAGAATTCACCCTTTTGTAAAGGTGTTTTATCTCAGTCTTCTGTGACTGAAGTTGAGATGGTAAGGCAAGGGAAGGAAGCTGGTTCCGGGATGGAAAGTTCTTTATCTGTTGTTCAGGAGGTGTTGGGAACATCTCAGGCTGCGGTTGAGGTAGAGTCAGTGGATGTGCTGGCTAGATGTGTGGGTTTGCCGAAGCAGCATTTGTTTGATTTGGGTGCTGTAGAGTATCATGGTTCTACCCCGGAGATGTTTGAGGCCTGGTTGGCCAATGTGGTTCTGATTTTGGATCAGGAGGGCTGTGATTATGCCTGTAAGCTGGGGAGTGTTGTTTCTTTGATGCTGGAGGATGCTTGTTCTTGGTGGACACCTGTGGCTGTGGCGTCACATATCCTTGATATTGATTGGGATTTCTTCGTGTCTGCTTTCTATGAAAGGTATCTTGGGAGGGAATTTCCAAGGGTTGAGCAAGGTGCGGGTAGTGCTGTTGGTGAGCAAGTGTTGCTTGAGCAAGGAGTGGAAGTTCAGTCATCTGTGTGTGACCGTTGTAAAAGGCAACATGTTGGAAATTGTTGGGACACAAGTGTTTGCTGGAGATGTGGTTCTAAGTTGCATGTTAAGCGTAATTGTCCTCTTGGAGTGAAGTCAGCTTTGGTGTTAGCTAAAGGATCTTTGAAAGGTCGTGGGCACGGCCGAAGCGAGGTTCAGAGGTGGCAGAAAAAGCAGAAGGTTGTGAAGGGTTTGGGAAATGAAGTTTGCTGGAAATGTGGGTCTGCTGGACACATGAAGCGTGATTGCTTGATGTTGGCGCGGAACAGCCAAGGTTTCTTATCGCAAGGAGTGGGTGGTGACCTTGGTGTGTTAGTTGGTGCTGCAGTGGTGCGACCGAAGGATGTTGGTTCCGCAAGGAAGAGAGCTCGTTCGATGAAGCTTCAGGGTGGTGTTGTGTTTTCAGGTAACCTTGTTAAGTGATCTTTGCTTTAGTTGCCTTAGTTTGGTTTCTGCTGGTTTTTCCTTGCGTGGTAAGTCTAGTCTTGTTGCTAGCATGTTTGGGGTAATGGTAGTTGTGGTTGGTAATATCTTGGGTGTGAAGAAGGCTTGGGTAAGTATCTTGTGGTTAATGGTTGTTGGTATGATGGAGTTAGATAAGTTAAAGGTGAGTAAGGAGGTTGTTCTTAGACAGATTTTGAGGATGTTATTGGAGGGTGTGAATTGGCATTCATGCACAGTTTAAAATCATTGTTATATGCTATATTATATATGTTGGTCCATGCATACATGTGGCATAACATTAGAGGTTTTGCATACATGTACATCAGGCATTGATAGGGCATGTAGGTGATCATGCATACAATGTTCACGCTCGCTAATAACTAATCGAATCTGTTAGTGTTGTGGTTGGACTAGGTGGGATGATGGGTTTGTAGAGGTTGTTTGGTGCTGAGTGGGAGTTAGAAGTGCTGGAGTTTGTTAAACTAGTTGCTAGTGATAGTGGGAGTGGAATAGCCTGTTGATGGGAGGATAGTGTTGGTGCTCTGAGAGTTTAGTAGCGTGGTGGTGAAGGGTATTGTTTGAGGTTCGTATCGGTTAAGTGGTTTGTTTAGCTAAAAGGAAGTGGTAGTTCCTTGGTGCTAAGTGATGTTGCAGTTTGAGGTTGTGTTTCCAAGTGCTGAGGTGGTCTAGCTTTTAAGTTGTTGTGAAGGGGTTGTGTTGGTTCTTAGTAATCTTTGAAGAGTTCTGAAGCTGTTGTGTGTTTTGGTTGAGTAATGTTCTGGTAATGCAAGTGTTCTGGTTGAAGTTTGTTGTGAAAGGGCTGTGGAAGATCGAAGGTTTTCGTTGGTTGTTTGGGTTCTTGTGAGCAGAGGTTGACTGGTTATGGTTAAGAAAGTTCTGTTTGAAGTCTGTTGATGGCATGTGGAACGGCTGAAGGTTTCAAGTTGAGATTGTGATATGATTTTGGTTTTTGTGTAAATAGTGCTGGTGAGCTGTTGTGGTAATGTAGTTGACAGATGTGAGGGATTGTCAGCTTCGTTGGAGAGTTTATGTAAACAGTTGATGTTTAAGGATTTCTGCTTGTTGGGAAAATCTTTGGGAAAGGTTTGGGAATCGCAAGAGTTTTAGAGGCTGAGAGGTTGCCTAGTGGCTGAGTTGGTTTGGTTGTTGTCTTTGTGTAGACAAGTCTTGGGAGTTGTGTGCTACAGTGTTGTCTGCTAAAAGAGCTGAAGTTCTTCAGGTTGATGTTGGGGTTGTGTACAGTTCGGTTATGTGAAAGGTTAAGTTGTGGTTACCCTTGAGAGTTTGAATTTGTGAACAGTGTGTGGTGGAGGTTTTGTGTGGGAAGTGATCAGTGTTGTTGGTTGAGGCTTTTGTGTTGCCTTGTGTGTTGCTTTGAGGAGTTTGTTGTTCTCTTTTCGCCGGTTGAAATTTCGAGGACGAAATTTCCTAAGGGGGGAGAGTTGTAACGCCCCGGTTTTGGGCTCAGAAGTTTTGGGTGTTGACCGGTTCGGTCAAAGTGCTGATCGAATATATAAGAGTGAATTTAGGAAAGCCTAGTTCGGGTTGCATTAAAAATATGGAAAAATGTTCTAAAACCATCTTTTAATATATAAAAGTGAACTGTGAAATCAATTTTGGAAAATGAGGTTCGGAAGGTTGACATTTTGGCTAGTGACCAAAATGTAATTTTTGAAAGTTGCGGGACAGTTTTATAAAGGATTGAAACTTTGAATCTTTAAGGAGCTATTATTCCAAAAAGGATTTCTCCAGATTTTTCTAAGATATTTTAAGTCTAAAATCTGATTTTAAAGATTTAGAAAAGGGAGGGAAAATCATTTTAACCAATTTCCAACTAATTTTCCATTTTCTCTCAAATTCTCTTTTCTCTCATTTTCTCTCTACCCAAACAAAATTCTCCAGATTTCTTTCTCTGATTTTGACATCTAAATCTCTCATTTCAATTCTCATTTGATTCCTAATCATCTCATCATCAAAACCTCTCAATTTACAAGTTGATTCATCAAGCTTTTTGGCTCTAAAATGGAGAAATTCAAGTTTGGAGGTAAGAACGTCCTTCTCCTCTAAACTATCAGTTCTTTACTGAAATTCCTAAGTTCTCAATCCTTGATTTATGTTTTATTAAAGGCTTTTCAATTGAGATCTTGATTTTTGGCTAAAATGCAAGATTTGGCGATTTTGGTGAAAATTTCGTGTGATCTGTTTAAGCAGGGTTTTGAGATGTTAAAATGATGTTAAATGAATGTTAAATTGATTAGAAGTTGAGGTTTAATCAATGCAATCCCGGATAGGTTGAATTTCCTAAGTTTGGCTTGAGTTTTTGGTTGTTTTTGGAGTGTTTTTGGTGATCTGTTATACCTGGAGATATAAGGACGTGGTTGTGATCATTTTGCATGTTATTTGATGTATAAAAATGGTTAGAAGTGATGGATCTTGGCTGGGTTAAGTTTTGGAAGTGTTTGGAGATGATTTCGGTTGTGTTTGATAGCCAAATTGTTAGATTTGTGATGAGCAGCGAGTTGTGTTGTTGTTGCTGGTGTTTTAATGCATAAGGATGCATTAATGTTCTGTTTTTGTGTGCTTGAAACATGGGAGGTTGATCCTTGAGCTTTGGAGGTGTTTTCGGAAGGTTTCGGAAGCTTGGAAAGCTTGTTGGCTAGCTTTGTTTGGTTATCGGTGAGTGAAGTTGGGATTTCAGCTTTTGAACCAAGGTTTGAAGGTTTTTGGGAGCTTAGTTTAAGTCTAAACAACTTTGCTAAGCTCAAGAGTAAGTGAAGGGGTTTTTGCTTTTGAATTGTGTGTGATTTGGTTTTAAAATCAAATGTGGTTGATGATTGATATGCATATGTTTATGCATGGTTTAATTCTGTTTTGTAAGCATGTTTTAGCATGGTTTAATGCTGGTTTTGAAAGTCATTTGAAAAGGATGCTCGAGGTAAGAGATCCTTGGTTTAATACATTGAAAATGTGGTTTTGATGCATAGTGTTGCATGAGGTTCATTGGCTTTGTATGATGCTTAAAAACAGTGAATTGATGATGATTAATGATGATAATTGTTACCTTTTGCATATTGTTTATGCATGTGAAACATTGAGCTAATGATGTGATGGCTTTGCATTATGTTTATGCATGTGAATCATTGAGCTAATGATGTGATGGCTTGCATTATGTTTATACATGTGGAACATTGGATATTATGGTAAGATGGTTATATTGGCAAGTGTTGTAAGTGGTTCTTGGTTCGTTGATCGGATATAATGGTTTAAATGGTTTCTTGCTTGATGTGGTTTCCAAGTTAAAGAAAGGTATGTTGTGGGAAGGATGTGTTTTCCATGGTTTTGTTTAAGCTTGGCATATGGTGTTTATGCATGATTTGAGAATGATGTTGAAAAGAGTTTTCGAACATGGTTTTGGAAAGCAAATCGGGTTGGTTTTAAAGTGTTTAAGGACCCGCTGCATTGATGGTGTTTTGGTTTTGAGCATTCCTCACTAAGCATTATGTGCTTACGCTCCTCTTTGTCCGTCAATGCAGATTCTTGAAGTTTGGACAGCAAGGAGCAAGGGATTCAAGGTGGACTCCAATGGAGATGTATGTCTCGGTGAATAGCTATAGTTAATAAGGGCAATGGGGTAGAATCTCTCGGGTTTTTGTGTATGTGATCGTATATGTTGATCATGAAGGTTTAAATGCTGTAGTTAATGTTGTTGAAACATGAATTGGGTTAAATGTGATTGAATTGGAAGGTTTGTGCTTAAATGGTTGCTTGTGTAGGAAGCATGCCTATAGATTTGGGGTTTTCCTTATGTGTTGGTTATATGTTGAATTGTTGATGCAAGTATGTCTCTTTTATGTTGAATTGCATGTTGGTAAAGTTTGGTGGCTTTTGGAGCATGTTTGAATGATCAATTGTGTGTTTGAATGAGCAAAATGCAACATTCTGGGCTAGGTGTTTCGGAACAGGTAACACCGTTTCGGAACGGGTGCCCTGCATGAACCCAGGCGTCCGAAACGGGTGCCACCGTTCCGAAACGGAAGGCATTCTGCCAGACCCCCGTTGCGGAACGCGTTGCGGAACGGCCCCGTGTTTCAGAACGGGCTTGGCCTGTTTCGGAACGGGTGACCGTTGGGGGCTGACATGGGCGGTTAAATGTTTCAAAATGTTTGCATTTTGGTCCTGAATCTTGTTTGTGCAATTGTATGAGTTTGGGATGTCTGTTTGAGCTGAAATTTGGCAGAGAAGCATGAAACCTGATTAATTTTATGTTGGTAACTTAAAATCTGGTTAAGTCCTTAAAGTTTTCAGAAATTACAGTTTGGTCCCTAAAGTTGTAATTTGTTCAATTGGGTCCCTGTTTTATCTCTGATGTTTGTGATCTTCGAGCACGGTGTTTGTGTGATCACATCTAAGGTTAATGTGCATCTAGACAAGATTAAAAAGAAAAAAAAGGGTCGTTAATCAAGGTTGACTTTCGGGTTGACTTTGGTTTTCCCCGTGTAATCTTCGTAGTTCGGGCCAACCGTCCAGGCCGGGCTACGGGGGTTACAAGTCTGCCGCCCGGACATCTGCTGGCCGCCGCCTTGACATTAAATCTTCATCTTCTTCCTCTACCGCAAAGACCCAAGCCTCCTGTAGGGTGTGTAGGTGTTCCCTTTTTGTGAGAGCGCAAGTGCACAGTCCTGCCAAGTTATAGTATAAAAGATGTCGAATCCTACGGGGGCAACAGCACTCGGCAGCTACTGTCTTCAGCTGGAACTGCATCAGTACAACTCCATGGTCTGCTGCCTCATCATTGCATCCTCAGCTCCTCTTTCCCTCTTTTAGCCTTTAGTACTTAAAACAAAAATACACTAAAATAGTATCTCTTCTTCACCAAATAAAAGATAATTTATTGTATAGACAAACACTAGTGAGCCAAAATTGTTAAATTTGCTCAAGTGTTTTAGGTTTTGGGTGAGTGCTAAATTGTGCAAACAAATACCTATTAGAGGGATTTAAGTTTGCTTATTGTTTCTCGTTGTAAAAAAAGGGTTTTGATCAAGGCTTTGGGTAGAAAGCTTGATCGTGTATAAGGGTTTCCTCCTAAGCCTAGAAAAGGGGACGAATCAATAGTGATTGATTGGAAATCCTTAGTGGGGAGCTAAGGTAGTGGATGTAGACCTAGGTTAGAAGGTTGAACCACTATAAATCATTGTGTCACTTATCATTTTAGCTTCCACACAACCTCCACCCAAAAATCCACCTCTCCACCACTTGGCGAGCAAGAACGGTTGAACGAATCGAGCCCCTAAAATCTCAACAATTGGTATCAGAGCTTGGATCAATTGAAGGGGATTCACATCCTATTGAGAAGATCCAGCAAGCTCGATCAACCTTTTACTCAACCGGCTCGATGGCACAATTAATCGACCAACCGCCTTTCTTTGACGGAACCCACTATGCCCATTGGAAGACAAAGATGAAGTTCTTCATCAAATCAAGAGACTACAAGCTATGGGACATAGTTGAAGATGGTTCGTTCGTGCCTCAACGAAGCAAAGTGGAGTGGAGTGCCGACGATCGCAAGAAGATGGAGCTTAATTGCAAAGCCTTGCACATCTTGTTTTGTGCATTTGGCCCAACTATCTATGAGAAGATGTCTTCTTGTGAGAGTGCCAATGAGGTATGGGACAAGCTTGAAGTCACATACGAGGGGACCGATGAAGTCAAGGAGACCAAGATTGGGCTCCTAACCTTAGAGTATGAGAACTTCAAAATGGATCCGGAAGAAAACATCGAGAAGATGTTTGATAGGTTCTCCACTATCACCAATGGTCTCAAAGGCTATGGAGAAGCCATCCCAGAAGAAAAGCTTGTCCGAAAGCTCATCTACTCACTTCCCGAGTCTTGGGACTCAAAGAGGACCGCCATTATCGAAGCAAAGAATTTGAAGACTTTGAAGTTTGATGAACTCATGGGGTCACTCCTTACTCATCAAATCATGAAGAAGAATAAAGAAGATGAGAAGAAGAGGGAAGAGATTAGAGCTATGGGAGAGAAGAAAATCAAAGGGCTATGCATCAACGCAAGTGCCATGGCTCTCAAATCCTCCACTTGTCATCATGTCTACTCAAGTGAAGAGGAGGATGAAGAAGAAAAGATAGTTCATCTCTTCAAGAAGTGTGCCTCGTTCATGAAGAAAGCTTTGAGAGAGCTTAAACAAGACTCCAAGAAAAAGGAGAGGGCAAGCACTTCAAGCCATAAGAAGGCACATGTGGCTACTTGGAGTGATGAGGACTCCACCGACGATGAACAAGCCAACCTTTGCCTTATGGCCATCGAAGAAGATTCAAGGGTAACTTCTAATTCATCTACTTCATGTTCTTAATCTTTTGATGAATTACAAGATGCCTATGATGATTTGGTTTTAGAGTTTAAAAATCACATTTTGAAAAACAATAAATTGATTTCAAAGTTAAAAATTCAAAATGATTTGATTTCTAAAACCAAACTTGAACTTGAAGCAAAACTCGAAGAGTTTGAATTAAAATGTTTTGATTTACAAAATTTGCTTCAAAAAGTTCAAGAAGAAAAAGATTTGATTTCCAAAGAGCTAGAAAAGAAAAACAATTTTGGAAAATCAAATTTCTATGTAAGACAATCTAGTGCCCCTAGATTTGTAAAAGGAAAATGTTTTAGAAGTATTTGGGTCCCAAAAGGACTTAGTACTTCAATTAAAAAGGATGACATTGAAAAATGGATTCCAAAGGGGACTAAAAATTGTGCTACTAACGTTTATGGATCCAAAGCAATTTGGATACCAAAAATTACTTGATTGTCTTTTGCTAGGTGTGATGGAGATGTTCAACAAGTCAAACATTGAGGGGGAGCTCCATGCACACAAGGAGGAACGCTTGAAGAAGGAAGGCTTCACATCCTCCCTTTGGGTTCAAGTGTTGGTAAAAATCTAGTTGTTTTTGCATTTATCTGTTTTATTTTTTATTTAATTCAACTAGATGATCATAAATGTTGGACTAACATTTTATTGATGCTTTGAGTAAGGGGGAGCCTTTTTAAAACCAAATTCTTATTTTTGTCAATTTTTACCTCTATTGTTATTTTGAACTTATTGTTTTAAATTCTTTTTGATATAACAAAAAGGGGGAGAAATGGTTTGAAAAATTGAATTTTCAAATGAATAAGGGGGAGCTTTATTTGATTTCATATCTTTAATCTCTTATTCACATTTTTAAAGTTAAAGGGGGAGAATCCCAAACAATTTTCAAGATAGTTTTATTATATCAAAAAGGGGGAGATTGTAGAACTAACGTTTTGATATAATAATTGAAAAATGTTTTGGACTGATTTAAAAAATATTTAAAAACAATTTCCAAAGTCCAAATAACTTGAAACTATGTTTGGGGATGTTTTTAAAAGGTTTAACATGTTTTTCAAAGCCAAACTTCACAAAATTGTCCATGCGTTTCGAAACACCTTAGGGCGTTTCGATACGGGGGATTCCAGTAGCAAAAACGATTCGATACTAGTATCGAAACGGGCATTCCCTGTATGAGGATTTTGCCCAGCGTTTCGAAACGGGCTATGCCGTTTCGATACGCCTACGTGGCTTCGACCACAACGGTCATAAACCCCAACGGCTATTTCCCAACTAACATTTAAATGCAGGGCGTTCCGATACGGGTCTAAGGCGTTTCGATACGAGTTCTGAAACGGCCAGGGGCGTTCCAAAACGGGTGCCTTGTCAGACTGCAACGACTCTTTCTACTTAAAGGGTGCTTCGAAACGGGTTCGAGCGTTTTGAAACGGTGAGCTGCAGAACTGCATTTATGGTGGGAATTAAAGTCCTCAACGGCTCCAATTCAATCCCAACGGCTAGCAACGGCTATAAACTCATCAATGAGTATGAAAGGGACCTCCAAGCATCAAGTAAAGGCTAATGCTCCTATTGTCAATCAACAAATGATCAAGAATTGTCTTAGAGCTTAAATTGTCATTTATTGTATAGACAAACACTAGTGAGCCAAAATTGTCAAATTTGCTCAAGTGTTTAAGGTTTTGGGTGAGTGCTAAATTGTGCAAACAAATACCTATTATAGGGATTTAAGTTTTCTTATTGTTTCTCTTTGTAAAAGAGGGTTTTGATCAAGGCTTTGGGTAGAAAGCTTGATCGTGTATAAGGGTTTCCTCCTAAGCCTAGAAAAGGGGACAGATCAATAGTGGATTGATTGGAAATCCTTAGTGGGGAGCTAAGGTAGTGGATGTAGACCTTGGTTAGAAGGTTGAACCACTATAAATCATTGTGTCACTTATCATTTTAGCTTCCACACCACCTCCACCCAAAAATCCACCTCTCCACCACTTGGCGAGCAAGAACGGTTGAACGAATCGAGCCCCTAAATTCTCAACAATGAGCTCAAAAACAACAATAATATAAGATGGAATGCGCATGAAATATAGAACTTGTGGACACTTTACACCTCCTCTCAGCCCTCAGCCAACTTCTAGAGTTTTTTCTTTTCTTTTATTTATTTAATTGTTTATTTTTATGTTTTAATTCTCATAATTGTATTTATCTTTCTATTTCTGTTTTTCTTTTTTATTTTGTGCATTGAGGGAAATACCCGTCTCGAGTTTGGGGGGATTAGCACACATTTTTGTTTAGGCATAATTAGTGCACATTAGGTTGCATAATATACTTGCCTTAAAAATTAATCAAAAAAATTTGTTAGAACTTGTGCCTATGATAGGATAGCCAGCTTTAAATTTTTCGCACCAATTAAAAATGAACTTAATTTTGGGGAAAGCATGAAGTAAACGTAGGATTTTTCTATAATTGCCAAAATTAAAAACACTAATGTTACTTGCTAAATTTGTTTGAATTTCTGATAAACATTGCCTGCTTGAATTACTTGAAAATTTTCTAACATGATTGCAAGAAGCTGTCGCGGCAGGCAAAAAACTGGAAAAAGAAAAGCACTGCCACGACAGGAAAGAAATTTTTATGATGTCTATCCCTAGAGGTGCCTGAAACAGGCTCTAGGAAGAATCATGTGCAAGGACACTCCGCTGCTATCAAACTCCATGAATCTAAAAATCTTTAAAGTGACAGACAAATTAGCATGATTGAATGAAAGTCTTCACGGGATGACTCTACTCAATGGGTTCGGTGTTTTGTAGTTTGCTCCTATCTTAATTTCAGACCTAGAGGAGTAGTTGTGATGAGCTGAAGCCCTTATTGCCATGATTATTAACGGTTCTGAATTATGCTTCCTCGACAGCAACCTTATATATCATGACAGCATCTCAGTTTATTTATAATATTCTTCGGATTCACGCTGTACAAAGTTTCTGCACACACTGCACTGGCATTATAGTTTAATTCTGAGGTAATTCATTATATTCCCCTCTCACTAATCTAATGATAGGTGCCACGGCCTTGAGGTGTTAAATCAAGTTTAAAACAGTTTTATCTTTCTGATTAGTTCAAAGGGCAAGTATGTTTAGGTTTGCATTGCTTGAGGACAAGCAATTGTTCGAGTTTGGGGGCGTGTAAAGTGTCCCTAAGTTCTATATTTTGTGCATATTAAATCTCATATTATTATTGTTCTTAAGTACATTTTACGCATAATTAGGTTCATGCATTGTATTTTACAGTATTCTCTACTTTGCCAGGCTTTTATTAATTATCTTTTATTTGGTAAGGAAAATATGTTGTTTTAGTTTAGATTTAGTTTCAGGTACTAGAAGCTGGTAGAAGGAGAGATGAGCTGGGGACATGAAGCTAAGGCAGCTGACCAAGGAGCTGTATTGATGCAGTTCTACACAGAGACAGCCACTGCCGAGTAGCTGCCGCCGCCATACCTGTCGCCCAAGACACCTAGCCAAGGAATTGGAAAAGTGGAGTGCAGTATGTAGAGCAGAAAAACTTGATTCTAACGATGACATCCACTTAATTTTCTGATGCCTGGAGCAACAGACAGAGCCGTCGAAGGAGGAGAACAAGATGACTTGCTGTGCAAGGCGATGAGATGGAGTCCACATTCAACTCAAAGAAGTCGGAACTAAAGGTTGCATTTAATGCAAAACCTACTTTGAAGACTTCTACTCCAAGGAGGACTTGGCCTAGCTAATTCCCATATATACTCGACATATTTTGTACTTCAAAACAACTTAGGTTTTTGTGAAACAAATATTTTAATTTTGATATAACTAAAAACCTAAGGACTAAATCGAAAAAGTCAAAACGAATTTTAAGTCCTTAAAATATCCCCATATAATTTTAGTATTATGCCCAAGTTAAAAACATACATTTTCAAATATTTTTTCTAAGTGTTTCAAGCCAAAGCAGTGTTTTTCAAGTACCCGTTTCGAAACGGCCCTAAGGCGTTTCGAAACATTTTTACCACTGTCGACCACCGTTCCGAAACGTGTATCGAAACACTTGAAACCGTTTCGAAACGACACAACTCGTTTCGAAACTGTTCTTCATGTTGGATTTAAAAAGGGCTAAATTATTTCAAATATTTCAGATTTTTAAATATAAAAGGGGTGTTTCGAAACGGATCAAGCCCGTTCCGAAACGACCCTTTGACAGTAGCCATTTCGTTTCGAAACGGATCAATCCCGTTCCGAAACAAGGGCTAGGTTTCATTTTGAAAAATATGACTGTTGTATGTTTTAACTAATTTTCTGAAAACCGTTAAGGCGTTTCGAAATGGGCTAGGACCGTTCCGAAACGACCCTTTTACAGTGGCAACACCGTTCCGAAACGGACCTAAGGCGTTTCGAAACGGGCTCTTAAATGCACCCCAACGGCTCTTTCTATTTTAGTCCGTTCCGAAACAGGTTTCTCGTGTTCCGAAACGGGTTGGTGCAGACTGCATTTATGGTGGCAAGAGAGGGTTCCAACGGCTCCATTTATGTTCCCAACCACCCAAACGGCTAGAAATCAATGAGAATGTATAAAAGAGACATCCAAAAGCATCAGCAACAACTATTGATCCTAAAGCAAACATCCAAACATCAAATTCAAGCATTTGAGCAAAAATCCCAACTTGTGTAAAATCCCAATTTGTGTTCTTCATTCTTACTTTGTAAAATTGGGTTGAGTGCTTGTATTGGGGCTATCATTTGTATTGAGAGATACCTAATTAGCCCTCAAATTTCTTTGTTCTATTAAGTGAGGTTTGGGTTGATTTTTGGGTAGAAAAATCAACCGATATTGTAAAGGGTTGCCTCCTTGTCCTAGAAAAGGGGAAGATCAATTTAGTGAAATTGTTGCAAATCCTTAGTGAGACTAAGGTAGTGGATGTAGAGTTCATTTGGAACTTGAACCACTCTAAATTCCTTGTTCATCATTTTTAATTTGCCAATTTCCACTACAATCCTTTAAATTTCCAATTCACCCCCCTCTTGGTAAATATCGATCTTTCGATCCACTCAACAATTGGTATCAGAGCTTAACTCTTTGAGGATTAACAACCACAAGAGGAGATCCTTGGAAGAGTGTGATCATCAAATTATCAAGAGATGGCTTCAACCTCCGGTTCCGGCATGTACGAGTCACAATCAACCACCAAGCCTCCTTTCTTCAATGGTGACAACTATTCCTTTTGGAAGAACAAAATGAGGCTATTCATCAAGTCAAGTGACTATCTTGTGTGGGATGTCATTGAGGATGGGCCATACATTCCATTGAAGCAAGATGGTGAAGGCAAGATGGTGTTGAAGAAGAAAGCCGAAATGAGTGAAGAGGAGAGGAAGAAAATTCAAGTTAACGATAAAGCTCTCCACATGCTTTTTTGTGCTTTCGGTCCGGACATCTACTCAAAGGTCTCATCCATTGAAAGTGCCAAGGAAGTGTGGGACACTCTTGAGACCACTTATGAAGGCACCAATGATGTCAAAGAAACTAAGATTGGACTTCTCAATCTTAGTTATGAAAATTTCAAGATGGAGCCCGATGAGACGGTGTCAAAGATGTTTGATCGATTCTCCACAATCGTCAACGGTCTAAAGGGATATGGAGAGATCATACCGGAAGACAAGCTTGTCCGGAAGCTACTCTATTCACTTCCTGAAGCTTGGGATGGGAAGAGAACCGCTATCATCGAAGCAAAGAACTTGAAGACATTAAAGCTTGATGAGCTTGTGGGTTCTCTCCTTACTCATGAGATCATGAAGCAAGGAAGGGAAGATGAGAAAAAGAAGGAAGAGAAAAGAGTAGAGAAGCTTGAGGTTGAAAAGAAGAAGAAGATGGGAATAGCTCTCAAGGCTAAAGCTTCACAACTTGATGAGAGCTCATCTAGTGATGAGGACGAACTTGAAGAATTGGCTATGATAGCCAAACGGTTCTCACGATTCATGAGGTCCAACCGAGGAAGAAAAATCCAAAGAAAGATGGACTTCAAAGGGAAGAACAAAGAAGATGGAAAGGATCCCATCATTTGCTATGAGTGCAAACAACCCGGCCACATCCGTTCGGAGTGCCCTCAACTCAAAAAGAAGGGTTTTGAGAAGAAGAAGAAACTCAAAGCCAAACTTGCTACTTGGAGTGATGAGGAGTCATCGGAGGATGACGAATAAGAAGTGGCTAACCTTTGTCTCATGGCACTTGAGGAAGATTCCTCCTTGGTAACCTCTAACTCATCTACTTTAGATTTTTCATATGAAGAGTTAAATGATGCATATGATGAGTTACAAGAGGTATATGATGAATTAGTTGAGAAGTTTAAGGAGTCGGTCATTAAAAACAAGAAAATCATTTTAGAGCTAAATGAGAAAAATGACTCACTCACTCAAGCTAATTCTAAATTTGAGAAAAAGATTTTAGGATTAAAAGATGAACTTAAATTCTTTCAAGATGAAAATGTTGATCTTAATAATCTTTTGTCTCAATGCAATAGTGAACACCAAAAGGTGTTAGGTGAGCTAAATGAGCTCAAAAAGTCCTTAAAAAATGTTGGAAGTGTCAAGCATGAAGTAGGAGAATCATCTAGAACACACCAACCTAAGAAAAGGACTAATTACTACAAACAAGGTAGCTACCCTAGACATAGTAAAGCTAAAAGAATTAGAAGTGTATGGGTTCCTAAGGAACTTGTAAAATCTAATAATATTATTGCTATGTCATCTTGGATTCCTAAGGGAACCAAGGTTTTGGGAGCTAACACTCATGGACCCAAAATGATTTGGGTACCAAAAACCAAGGTTTAATATCTTTGTTTGTAGGGGAGCATTGCTTCAAGGCCAAAGCACAAAGTCAAAACTCATGGTACCTTGATAGTGGATGCTCAAGACACATGACTGGAGACAAGAGTCGATTCATGGATTTAAAGCCAAAAAGTGGAGGAGTAGTAACATTTGGTGACAACTCCAAAGGCCACATTAAAGGTATTGGCTCCATAGGTAATCACTCTACCATTCTCATTGAAAATGTCTTGTATGTCGATGGTCTTAAACATAATTTATTGAGCATAAGTCAATTGTGTGATAAAGGATTTAATGTTCTTTTTGATAAAAATGGATGTAAAATTGTAGACATTAAATCAAATAGTATTATGCTCATAGGTCATCGCATAGGAAACATATACATGGTGCATTTAGATGACATTCATACATCCCATGCATGTTTAGTTGCTCAAAATGAAAATGATGCATGGTTGTGGCATAGGAAGCTAGGACATGCTAGCATTAGTGTTTTGGAAAAACTAGTCTCTCTAAATCTAGTTAGAGGTTTTCCCAAAATAAAATTTTCAAATGACAAAATTTGTGATGCATGCTCAAAGGGTAAACAACATAAGTCTTCCTTTAAATCCATTAATGATGTTTCTACTAGTAGATGCTTACAATTAATTCACATGGATTTATTTGGGCCAATTAGGACTATGAGCTTGGGTGGTAAATCGTATGCTTTTGTGCTAGTTGATGATTTTTCTAGATTTACTTGGGTTCTCTTTTTAAGTACTAAAGATGAGGCTTTGGAAAAATTCATCACATTTTCAAAATTAACCCAAAATGATCTTGAACTTAGAATTTCACACATTAGAAGTGATCATGGAATCGAGTTTCAAAATTTAGGGTTTGAAGAATTTTTAAATGAAAATGGTATTAGCCATAATTTTTCGGCTCCTCGAACTCCTCAACAAAATGGGGTAGTTGAGAGGGAAAATAGAACTTTACAAGAAATGGCTAGAACTATGCTTTGTGAAAATAATTTACCTAAATATTTTTGGGCGGAAGCCACAAACACCGCTTGTTATATTGTAAATCGAGTAATGATTAGGCCAATTTTAAAGAAAACACCTTATGAGATTTTAAAATCTAAAAGGCCTAACATTAGCTATTTTCACCCTTTTGGGTGCAAGTGTTTTGTTTTAAATAATGGAAAAGATAACTTAGGTAAATTTGATGCAAAAAGTGATGAAGCCATTTTTATAGGTTACTCTTTAACCTCTAAAGCCTATCGAGTATTTAACAAAAGGACTTTAGTAGTAGAAGAATCTATTCATGTTGTATTCGATGATAACCTCCTTCCTAGGAAGGATTCTTGTGATGATGATGATGTAGGAATCATAAATGCCTTTGATGGAGGTCAAACTTCAAAGGAGGATGAGATTCAACCAAAAGAAGAAGATACACAAGATCCACCTCTTGAAGCCTTGAAGGACTTGGCTATTGAGGAAAAGGAAGTGAGCTACCCAAGGGAGTTGAACTATGTCAAAGATGGTGAAATCTTGGGTGATCCATCCAAGGGGGTAACCACTCGTTCTTCTCTTAGATTAATGAACCATGTTGCATTTATCTCATGCATAGAGCCTAAAAACATAAAAGAAGCATTGAAAGATGACTTTTGGATTATGGCTATGCAAGAAGAGTTAAATCAATTTGAGAGAAGTAATGTATGGACATTAGTTGATAGGCCTAGTAATAAATCTACAATAGGAACTAAATGGATCTTTAGGAACAAACTAGATGAGAGTGGTAACATTGTGAGAAATAAAGCTAGACTTGTAGCACAAGGTTACACTCAAGAAGAGGGAATAGATTTTGATGAAACCTATGCACCCGTAGCTAGAATGGAAGCCATTAGGATGTTGCTTGCATATGCATGTTATCATAATTTCAAGCTTTTTCAAATGGATGTTAAAAGCGCATTTTTAAATGGTTTTATAAATGAAGAAGTGTATGTGGAACAACCACCGGGTTTTGAAGACTCAAAATTTCCAAATCATGTTTTTAAACTTGCCAAAGCCCTTTATGGTTTAAAACAAGCTCCTAGAGCTTGGTATGAAAGGCTTTCAAATTTTTTGATTGAAAAAGGATTTGAAAAAGGTAAGGTGGACACTACACTCTTTATAAAAATGTATAAAAATGACATCTTAGTAGTTCAAATTTATGTTGATGATATTATTTTTGGTTCTACTAATGAATGTCATTGTCAAGAGTTTGCTAAGTTAATGCAAGGTGAATTTGAGATGAGCATGATGGGGGAGCTCTCATTATTTTTGGGACTCCAAATCAAGCAAAAGAAGGATGGCACCTTCATCAACCAAGCAAAATACATAAAGGATATGCTCAAGAAGTTTGGCTTGGAGAATGCAAAGCCTCAAGCCACTCCTATGAGCTCATCTACAAAGCTTGACAAAGATGAAGGAGGTAAGTGTGTTGACTCTAAGCTTTATCGTTCTATGATTGGATCTTTGCTTTACCTTACCGCAAGTAGATCGGATATCTTGTTTAGTGTTTGCTTGTGTGCTAGGTTTCAAGCCAGTCCTAGAGAGTCTCACCTTATAGCCGTTAAGAGAATCTTTAGATACCTTAGAGACACTCCTTGTTTAGGCCTTTGGTATCCTAGAGACTCTACCTTCAACCTACATGCTTACTCGGATGCGGATTATGGGGGTTGCAAAATTGATAGGAAAAGTACTTCGGGAACTTGCCAATTCTTAGGTAGTATGCTCATATCTTGGTTCTCTAAGAAACAAAATAGTGTAGCCTTATCTACCACCGAAGCCGAGTACATATCCTTAGGGAGTTGTTGTGCTCAAGTCCTTTGGATGAAGCAACAACTCTTAGATTATGGAATTAAAGTTGGAACCATACCCCTAAAATGTGACAACACTAGTGCAATATGCTTAACTAAAAATCCCATCCAACACTCTAGAACCAAACATATAGAAATAAGGCATCATTTCATTAGAGATCATGTCCTTAAGGAAGATGTGGTTATAGAGTATGTAGACACCTTGAATCAATTAGCGGACATTTTTACAAAACCCTTAGACAAAGAGCGTTTTTGGTCCCTTAGGAGAGAGTTAGGTCTAGCTAGCCTATCTTGACCTTTTAGGACCTCTTTTGTGCTTAAATATGCTTGATTTTGTGAAATGCCATGTTGATGTGTTTAAACTCCTAATTTCATCCATGCTTATAGTTAGGGGGAGTATGTTTATGCTTAAATATGTTTTGCCTGCTCATTCATGACATTTATGCATGTTAGGCCTCTTAAAAGATCATTTTTCTGCATTTTTAGAGCCTCATCTGCACTTCCAGGCCCAGGTGTATCGAAACGGGTGAACCTGTTTCGATACGGATACCTTAAATCCAGCTCTGAGAGAAGTGCGTTTCGAAACGCCTCAAAAGCGTTCCGAAACGTTTTTGATTCTGCCAAGGGGTGTATCGGAACGCGTTCCGATACGGGTCAAAGGGAGTTTCGATACAGTCAACACCGTATCGAAACGTTCTGTCTATGGTTTTAAAATGGTCAAAACCCTAGCCGCCCGTTCCGAAACGGTCTTGACCGTTCCGAAACGGCATCGCGGACTACTTTAAATTAGGGCTTTTAATGATACAAATTTACTTTTTATCAAACTCTAAAATCCTAAACCGCCTCCCTCTCTATAAATACCCTCTCAAACTCTTTGATTTTCACAAAATTGTGAGGGGTTTTACTCTACAACTCAAATCTAAGCAAGTTTCATCAATCTTGTGCAAGGATTTTTCTCAAATCATCCAAAATCCCAAACTAAGGTAATTTTTCTAATTTTTTTTCTTTCAATTTATGTTCGAATCTTAGGTTAGAAAATTTTATTTTTGTATAAATTATATGTTTTTTGTTGTGGGTTTTCAAAATCTTGTAAAAATTTTTTAAATCTCAAAATTTTTTGATTCGAATATAAAATTTTTCAATCGTATTTTTTTAAACTTTTTTTATTTTAATTTTGTTTTCAAAAACCTAAGTGGGATTTATTATTGGATTGATTTTAATTATCAATTCATACACTCAATTTTAAAACACTTGCTTAATGTTTTTAGATGGCGGATCAATCGAACAAAAAGCGCAAGGCCGTTCAATCCGGTGATTCGAGCATTCGTCCGAATATCACGATGCTTTTTCAGAAATCTTTCAAGACTTCGGAGGCTCGTGCTCGTTTCTCTTTTGTCAAGGAATTCGCGGTTCGTAAAGAACGTGTCATTGATCTTGAGTTCCTCAATTCCGAGTGATTCCTTTTTCGTTATCTCCCTCGTTTGGATGAGTGGAATCTCATGGATTTCTTGAGCCTTCCGGATGTTTGCTACAAAAATATGGTACTCATCTTTTACTCTAATGCTCATTTTCTTTATGATGAGTCCAAAACCGAGATCATAGGAATTGAGTCATCCTTACTAGGCAAAAAGGTTGTCATAAATGTTAAACTTTTAGAGTCTGCTCTTAAACTTAAGAATGAGGGTCTTGAGGATGAACGCCACTTTGGCACTTTCACCGGTAAAGCACTTAATTTGGATGTGCATGATCGTGTTCTTCACTTGATAGTCTCCTGGTTTATTCGCCCTTCCGGCGGTAAATATTCCCACATCCGTCAAACCGATCACTTTTGGCTAGAGTGTTTCCGTAGGGGTGAGCGCCCAAATGTCCCTAGGATAATCTTTGCCGAGATAGTCAATAATATCAAACTTATTGACACAAATGAGTTGAAGTCCTTTACTTATGGCATTGTCTTGAGCGCCTTATTTCACCATCTTGGTATCGATTGTACCTACGACTCTCTGGAACCTCGCAAGACCACTATTGGTGAGTCATCCCTTCGCAAGTCCGGGTTCACGTATGTGAATGGTATTTGGGAAAGAATTGATAGAGAAGTGGTTCCTCCTCCCGTTGCTCCTCCACCGCAAGTTCAAATGGCAAACAATGAAGCTCTCACAACTTTCCTTACCGAGCGTTTCAACGCTTTGGACTCTCGGTTTGATGCTTTGGACACTCGCCTTACTTCGGGCTTTGAATCTATGGGCAATCGGTTGAAGAATGTCGAGGATCGCCTTCTTTCTCTTGAAACTTCTCATTCCAACTTGGATCTTTCCTTCTCCACTCTTTATGGGCAATGGACGAAGTTTCACCGTTCTCAAGCCAAGGACGATGATGATGATGACGAGGATGATGATGACGAGGCCTAGGAACTTCATATCATATCATATTATTTATGCTTTTTAGGATTAAGATTGCATCTTTTTGTTTTCTCATGTTTTTCGGAACCTATGCTTATGACTTTTTATTTGGGATTTTATTGTTTGAATTATGTTGAACTTCATGTTTGAATTATGTTTTGGATATTTTTATTATGAATTAATTCTATGGTTGCTTATTATTGCTTATTGGTACTAATCTTTTATCTTCTCTATGAGCTTATGTTGTTCTTTTTGATCTAACAAAAAGGTGGAGAAGAAATTTAAGAGCCACAACACTAAAATTCGTTTTTAAATTTTAAAAGGTTTTTAAACTTAAACTTCAAATCAAAATTTTTTTTAAAAACCTATCTTAAATTAAGGGGGAGTTAGAATATTTTCAAAACTTTCAAAATTCTCAAAAATTCTAACTTTGGTTTTGTTATATCAAAAAGGGGGAGATTGTGAAACAAATATTTTAATTTTGATATAACTAAAAACCTAAGGACTAAATCGAAAAAGTCAAATCAAATTTTAAGTCCTTAAAATATCCCCATATAATTTTAGTATTATGCCCAAGTTAAAAACATACATTTTCAAATATTTTTTCTAAGTGTTTCAAGCCAAAGCAGTGTTTTTCAAGTACCCGTTTCGAAACGGCCCTAAGGCGTTTCGAAACATTTTTACCACTGTCGACCACCGTTCCGAAACGTGTATCGAAACACTTGAAACCGTTTCGAAACAGCACAACTCGTTTCGAAACTGTTCTTCATGTTGGATTTAAAAAGGGCTAAATTATTTCAAATATTTCAGATTTTTAAATATAAAAGGGGTGTTTCGAAACGGATCAAGCCCGTTCCGAAACGACCCTTTAATAGTAGCCATTTCGTTTCGAAACGGATCAATCCCGTTCCGAAACAAGGGCTAGGTTTCATTTTGAAAAATATGACCGTTGTATGTTTTAACTGATTTTCTGAAAACCGTTAAGGCGTTTCGAAACGGGCTAGGACCGTTCTGAAACGACCCTTTTACAGTGGCAAAACCGTTCCGAAACGGACCTAAGGCGTTTCAAAACGGGCTCTTAAATGCACCCCAACGGCTCTTTCTATTTTAGTCCGTTCCGAAACAGGTTTCCCGTGTTCCGAAACGGGTTGGTGCAGACTGCATTTATGGTGGCAAGAGAGGGTTCCAACGGCTCCATTTATGTTCCCAACCACCCAAACGGCTAGAAATCAATGAAAAGGTATAAAAGAGACATCCAAAAGCATCAGCAACAACTATTGATCCTAAAGCAAACATCCAAACATCAAATTCAAGCATTTGAGCAAAAATCCCAACTTGTGTAAAATCCCAATTTGTGTTCTTCATTCTTACTTTGTAAAATTGGGTTGAGTGCTTGTATTGGGGCTATCATTTGTATTGAGAGATACCTAATTAGCCCTCAAATTTCTTTGTTCTATTAAGTGAGGTTTGGGTTGATTTTTGGGTAGAAAAATCAACCGATATTAAAAAGGGTTGCCTCCTTGTCCTAGAAAAGGGGAAGATCAATTTAGTGAAATTGTTGCAAATCCTTAGTGAGACTAAGGTAGTGGATGTAGAGTTCATTTGGAACTTGAACCACTCTAAATTCCTTGTTCATCATTTTTAATTTGCCAATTTCCACTACAATCCTTTAAATTTCCAATTCACCCCCCCCTCTTGGTAAATATCGATCTTTCGATCCACTCAACAGTTTTCCTTAGGCATAGTTTAGGTTTTCTTGCCATCAATTATGTTCTAAATTCACTTTTGGGTTTGGGATATGTTGTAAACTAGTGTGAGGGCGGTTGTTTAGGAATTAAGTTTGTTTTTGCAATAAAACTTCAAGGTTTGCTTATTCCATGCTCTTCATAATTTTCAATTAAGTTCGAAAGATTAGTTGTTAACTATCCATTTGTTCGGTATCGAGAGAGTTGAACTCAAGAAAGAAGTAAGTACGATCCTCACTCTAATCAAGTGTTGATCAATCTAGCCCAGACATAGGTTAGGGTTTAAGGCGGCTAAAGAAGAACGAACCAACGTTGATGTCTTTGCAAGATTCATTTCATGACGGGTATTATCTGCAGTGGGCAACAACATCATTCTAACTTAGACATAAGCGGGATCACTGTTGAAGCGTTCTGTCTAGCCTTGAAGGACTACCGAGTTTGCCGCCGAGCCACACGTCCATTCCACTGGCGAGGCAGCGAAAGCGTCAAAGCAGCCAATCAGCCATCCCCCGCCGAGGCAGCAAAGTCTGGCAGCGCATAACAACTTATCCTATTCAACGCAGTTTCACACTATTCAGCAGCATAACCTGACCCATTCTATCAATCCGATCTCTTCTCTTTATTTACTTGTGTTTTATTTACTTTTCTTTATAAACAAACTAAACTTATTTGTGCATTTAATTTTCTTTGGGCAGGAATCACAATTCGAGTTTTAGCTGTCCAATCCCTGTGGGAGACGATATCTTATATACTATAACTTGACAAGAGTGTGCACTTGCGCTCAGATTTAGAGAACACCTAAACACTCTACACTCCTCCAATTGATTTGTTGTATATCTTCATTTTGATCTGTGTTGTCATTACTTGCCATTTTTATGTTCAACCACTCTTTTGTCTTTCATGTTAATGATATTAATTTCTTGATGAAGCTTGAATTATTGACGGGTCTGGCAGGGATTTGTCCCCAAATCGACCCTCATTACAAAAGGGAACAATTTTGACTTTCGCTTGGCAGGGAACTTCTTCAGCCGTCTTGCTCGGCACATATACCACCCTCTCGAATCAAGTTCTTTTACAAAGAACACAAATGGAAATGCCTTCTTTCTTGTACCTTTCCGAATAATGCACAACATAAAGTCAGACAATGCTCGTTGCACATTCGTAATCCTGCAAACAATGACATACAAAGGCAACTTCAAAGAACAACAAGAATCTCGACGATCATCTAGAATCACAACACAAGGTTGTTCACAATCCAATGTACAACCAAAGGAATCAGCAAATAAAAATGAAAAATCAATAGTACAATGGAAAGGAACGTCAAACCGTGGTAAAGAAGGTTGCTGAATTTTTGTAAAGGACATAGATGCACTAGACATACCAACAGTAGCAACCTTGGGACCTTCACATGGCATCACCTTATTAACCTGCAAGTTAGAAGAAGAAATAGAAGAAAATGTCGAATTAGATAATACATGTGAATTTGCTTTCTTCTTTTCGCATTCATTCTTCTCTTTGTTGGCCTTCCAAGCTGCAGTACTTGCTTTCAAACGAACTTCGTCTTCATATACTTCACTTGGAGTCATAGGTGCCAAAGTTACCTTTTTGCCCTCATGAGTAAAAGAGTATCGATTGGTGTAACAATCGTGCAAAACTCTCTTATCATACTGCCACGGTCTTCCTAACAACAAATGACAAGTATCCATAGAACAAACATCACAAGTTACCTCATCCTTGTATTTACCAATGAAAAATGGTATAACAACTTGTTCGGTAACTTTGATTTCAACACCATCATTCAACCCTTGTAACTTGTACGGATTGGGATGTGTTGTCATCTTCAGTCCTAACTTGTCAACCATGAGAGTACTAGCAACGTTAGCACAACTACCACTATCAATAATCACAATACATACCTTGCCGTTCACGTTGCATCTAGTATGGAAGAGGTTGTTTCGTTGCGGTTCATCCTGTGATGGTTGATCATTCAGACTTCTCTTGTCAACAAGTGCTTCACCAGTAGCCAATGTTTGCACATTGTCATCATTTATCTCTTCATGGACAGAATGGGAACCACCCCCATCTAATCTATCCAATTGAGAATGTATAGGTTTCAATGCATTAGCAATCACTTGTTGCATCATCCGCTCTAAGGCTTGCATCTAGAGATTCAGTGGTTGTTGTTCACCTGAATTATCATCACAACCTGCCATGTTGAATAACCAAAACAAAAACAAAACGCACACACACAATATATATATATATATATATATATATATATGTTAGTGAAATAAAAAAAATGGACCTCACTGCACACTCAACAAAATCTCACAGATCGCTCCAAGGAAAGATCGCTCAACAATTGCACTCAAACACTCGTGTTTCACTCGGGAGAATACTTGAATGGCTCTTTTTGTCTCCCCTTCTGTTCTCACACGCTCAATTGCCTTTTCCACTCGATCTCTCGCAATCAGTTCTTTAAAGAACTAACTCGATCCTTCAGACATGTTAACTGTGTCAACTTTCAAGAAAACTTAAAGAGGTGAAAAAAACAAAGGTTAGGAATAATTTAGGGGCTGTTAAAATAAAAATAAAAGGTTAGAAAATAAAAGAAAGGTGGCTGGAATTTTGGTGATGAAACGAAGAACAAGGCTGAAAAATGAAATGAAGGAACGAAAACAAAGAACTTACTGCAATAGGAATGCTTGCAGCGACCCTATCACCGAACAAACAAGAAGAAGTTGTTTCGGGTGATTTCGAAGCATTCCAAGGCAAATTTGATTATCCTTCATCATTTTCACGAACCAACAGCACATATGAACATAAAAATACATCAAATATTCAAATATGATTTTTTTGAATTTTTTTTCCGAATTTTTTTGTTGACTCTGACTTTTTGGTCAAACTTTGACTTTGACTTTTTTTCTCCAGAATTTCGATTTTTTTTTACTTTTGTACTTTTTTAAATTTCTTGTAGTGCAGAAAGTGCTATAATCCAACCAAAGCTCTGATACCATATGATAAAGGGGGTAGTTGCTTCAGAAACAACGCTCCTTGTTCGTAAACGGATCTAGGATCGTAGCAAACATTTCTCTATAATAAAACACAAGAATGGACGTTTTTAGATAGTTAAAATAACAAGAAAAATATAAAGAAACAAAGAAAAAAGGTGTAAGAATTTCTGGACAGATTTGGACGACGAAAAGGATGAATGCTTCAAGTAGCGTTCATGGTTGTTTCGGTGTCCTAAAATGGCAGAAACGTTGCTGAAAAAATCAGCGAAAGTTTGGCAACGTTAAACTCGAAAGAACTCGAACAATCTGCTGAACGAACCCGAATCGAATCTGTCTAACGTCAAAGACGAAAAGCTCGAAAGAACCTGCACAATCTACTGAGCAAACCCGAATCGAATATGCTTCACGTCGGAGGACTTGGACCGACTGGATAGCGATCTAGGAACCCGAAGTATCTAGTAAATTTGACAAATCAAAACAAAGTCTGAAATGTCAAAAGATAGTTCTAAAAAAGAACCGAATAAGAGAAACTCTCTCAAACAAATTTTATTTCCCAAATGTCTTCCCAAATTACATTGTTTAAACACATATATATATGTACAAGGGCTGCCAAATTCGTTTAAGTTGTGTGGCTGATATTAAAAGGAGTTTAAAAATTAAATTTGAGTGAAAATAACTCCTTTTGGGCGGACTCAATTGGCAGCCACAAGTTTAGGCGCCCAAAACACATGAAAATCACATTTAACATGTGATTTTTATGTTTGAAATTCAAACATAACCACTTGGGCTTATCCTTTCTTGCAAATGGCACATAATGAAGGAGAAAATGGGTTGATTCGGCTGCACATTCACACACATGTGTCAAGCTGCCACGTGGGTGCTGGAGATGACCGGATGCCACCTAGGCTGCCACATGTGCACTAGCACACTCCCCGATATGCAAGACGCTTTTCAGCTACTTCTGGACTTGTCAGCTGAAGTTGAGCTAGTGGAGCTAAAGTTGAGCTGACTGGAAATGAGTTGAGCTGAAACGAACTAGCTGAAATTGTGATGAGCTGAAAGTGAGCTGGTTACACTCTCCTGAGCTGGGACCGAGCTGCATACACTCTGGTGAGCTGGAGATGAGCTGCATACACTCACTTGAGCTGGAGTTGAGCTGCATATACTCACTTGAGCTAGTGTCCTCCTACGTACCTACGTCAAAAGGTAATAAACTTCCATCAAAGTATTGTAAACTTAATGGAAACACTAATACAAGTCGTAAACACTTGCAACCTTATTCATTAGCTCACAAACAAATATAAACACACCATAAGTTATATCAAACTGAGTCAAAACACACCAAACATACTAAATACATAGTAAACACACTAATATAAATAATATAAGTATACAAATGTTACACATCAGTATGTAACAAATGAAAAAAGCAAACTTCCCTGAAAGTTTGAAGTTGCATCGTTGGGTGTCATAAACGTGCTCACATCAGTGCACTTGCGCTCAGATTTAGAGAACACCTAAACACTCTACACTCCTCCAATTGATTTGTTGTATATCTTCATTTTGATCTGTGTTGTCATTACTTTCCATTTTTATGTTCAACCACTCTTTTGTCTTTCATGTTAATGATATTAATTTCTTGATGAAGCTTGAATTATTGACGGGTCTGGTATAAATCTTAGGGTAAACTACACCGGTGGTACCCTAACTATGCCTGTATTCCTACTTTGGTCCCAAAACTATGTTTTTCGGCAAAAGAGTCCCTTCCGTTACATAGTTTTCCTGTTTTGGTCCCCCGACGTTAAATAACTAACGGTTTTGCTGATGTGGCATTTTTTAATATTTTTTAAGGCTGACGTGGCATTTTTTAATATTTTTTAAGGCTGACGTGGCATTTTTAAATATTTTTTTAATCATTTCTCTCTCCTCTTATATATTATTTTTATTTAATTTTATTCACCCAATCATATTGTGACACGTGTCACTACACTATTAGGTGAAAAAACCCCAAATATCCTAAAAATCGAAAGTGGTGCTGCTGGGATTCGAACCCAGGACCACCAGCCCACTAAGCATGCACTTGAACCATCTAGGCTAGGCTGAATAATTGATTCAAATCTACTAACACTTATATTTAAGCTGTACAAATTAACCCAAAAAACAGAACTTTCAGATAAAGCTTGTTTATTTGTATGATGTCCAGATAAGGCTTCATCCTCATAACTCAATCAAATATCACCCAAAAGTGAGCAATCATGTGTATAACCATTGACAATTC
Source organism: Hibiscus tridactylites (assembly GCA_958450335.1). Classification (NCBI taxonomy): domain Eukaryota; kingdom Viridiplantae; phylum Streptophyta; class Magnoliopsida; order Malvales; family Malvaceae; genus Hibiscus; species Hibiscus tridactylites. The sequence continues at coordinate 62,335,372 of OY288267.1, read as the reverse complement.
AGTGGAACTTAAACATGGCGATTAAAACATTCTAACATAAAACAGAACAAGGCACAATCTGCACAATTCCTGGTTAATTTTCATAAGTTCTAGAGAGGTACTGGGAATATCAAGTTAAAGAAATTGAGAAATCTAAAAAAAATTACAAGAAATGTAGAATGTATAGGCTAAATTTCTCGTGGAAATGATACTACTTTTAAAGAGAATTCAACAGGGAAAAGGGTTAATTGATTCTCATTCTTAAACAAGGCAGGCAACAAATGCATAATTTAAGCAACTCATTCAGATTGATAAAAAGATAAAAGGAAGAAGCAAGAGGAACATTAACTTACAGGAGTGAAAACAGGGTAATCTTGGGCAGATAAAAGAGAAAGAGGGCGTGAAACAGGGGAAGAAGAAGATGGGTATCTGAGATTTGCAGGGTAACAGTTGTCTTGCACCAGAGCTGCATGTAAAGCCCTAAGCTCGACAGCCTTGGCAATGGCAGCTTGTATCTCTTCCCTGCTAACGTCTACGTTACCGCTGCTCTTCGTATTTATATTTTTGGGTTAATTTGTACAGCTTAAATATAAGTGTTAGTAGATTTGAATCAATTATTCAGCCTAGCCTAGATGGTTCAAGTGCATGCTTGGTGGGTTGGTGGTCCTGGATTTGAATCCCAGCAGCACCACTTTCGATTTTTAGGATATTTGGGGGTTTTTTTCACCTAATAGTGTAGTGACATGTGTCACAACATGATTGGGTGAATAAAATTAAATAAAAATAATATATAAGAGGAGAGAGAAATGATTAAAAAAATATTTAAAAATGCCACGTCAGCCTTAAAAAATATTAAAAAATGCCACATCAGTAAAACCGTTAGTTATTTAACGTCGGGGGACCAAAACAGGAAAACTATGTAACGGAAGGGACTCTTTTGCCGAAAAACATAGTTTTGGGACCAAAGTAGGAATACAGGCATAGTTAGGGTATCACCGGTGTAGTTTACCCTAAATCTTATCACTTTTAATTCTTGGACAGTTGACCAGTATCTCATATTCTTCAAGTGTTGGTGTCATGTCTACTTGTCCGAAGGTGAAACAATTGTACTTGGGTTCCAAAATTGTGCCATGGCTCTAAGCAACTATGGACCGACCTTTACACTTAATAGCAAGGCTATGTCTCCAAATTCCTTCTTAAGTTGCTCCTTCATTTCATTATCCCACTGATCCCATGTCTCTTTTACTTCTGGTAAACATGTATTCTGATTAGTGTTTATCTTTACATAGCCCTTTATCTTGGACACTTTACTCTTACCGAAGCTCTCCCTTCTCGTGTTGAGTTTGCTCAGACCAGGTCCAGACTGTTGTATTGTCTTCTCCTATTTTAAACTCTCGAGACATATCGAATACTTCCAAATTGACTGACTCCTGATTCGATGCCAAAACAAATGCAATTATGACAGAATTTATTCAAAAAAAAACAAAACACAAAAAAATTCGTGTTAGTACTGTGAATTAATATGAAAAGCAAGTAAACAAACTATTAATACAAAGAAGCACAGGATATGCAGTAAGGAAAATAACCAGAGAAATGTATTTAAACCGGCAGCACCTGTCCTAGGTCTCTGTCTGGCTCTAGCAGGGTTGGCTTCTAAAACAGAATGTGGGCTTTGTTCTAGACTCTTGATTCCCGAACTGTCATTACCGTCTATTGTGATAGTAAGACATCGATTCGGTAGTATAGGTCCCTTATAACGAAGGTGTGAGCCCCACGACGCATTAGATTAGTATACTGGAAAAAGAAAAAAATCTGAACTCAGAGATGGAGAGAATCACGTCGAATATTGTCTTACTCTCACTTAAGGGTGAAAAACCTAGGTCGAGGGTTTATGCTTGAATGACAGATATAACATACACAAAAGCTAACCCCATTTTTCTAGATATCCATCCAACAATTATTTAGAAAAAAATAAATTCAAATTAATGTTTAATATGCCAAAATGCCACGTGGAATTAATTAATAAGCATGACTCTCAATTTTATCCCCAGCAGAGTCTCCAAGTTGTCGCGACTGTTTTTTAAAACTCGTTTGTGGGAAAACAGTCTGACGATTAGGGTTTTGGAAAATGGGGTTTTTTAATTAATTTGATCTTGAAATTATGGGGTTTTCTATTTTTAATCAAATTTCTTTTATTTTCTTAAAAATCATTTTGGAGTCGCCATCGGTCACTGTAGAGCGTTTATGTGTTCTCTAAATATGAGCGCAAGTGAACACTCTTGTCAAGTTATAGTATATAAGATATTGTCTCCCACGGGGATTAGACAGCTTAACTCGAATTGTAATTCCTGGACAAAGGAAAATTAAATGCACAATTAAATTTAGCTTGTTTAAGAGAAAGGTAAATAAACACAAGTAAATTAAATAGAAGAGATCAGATTGATAGAATGGGCCAGGTTATGCTGGTGAGTAGTGTGAAACTGCGTTGAATATGATAAGTAGCTTTGCGCTGCCAGATCATGTTAGAATTTTTCAAATAATTCAAGCAGGCAATGTTTATCAGAAATTCAAACAAATTCAGCAAGTAACAGTAGTGATTTTAATTTTTTGTCAATTATAGAAAAATCCTAAGTTTACTTCATGCTTTCCCCCAAAATTAATTTCATTTTAGTTGGTGCGAAAAAAACTAAAGTCGGCTATCCTATCATAGGCACAAGTTCTAACAAAAAAATTTCTTTTCGATTAATTTTTAAGGCAAGTACATTATGCAACCTAATATGCACTAATTATGCCTAAATAAAAATGAGTGCTAACCCCCCAAACTCGAGATGGGCATTGCCCTCAATGCACAAAAATACAAAAAAAATGAAACAGAAAGATAAATACAATTATGAAAATTAAAACATAAAAATAAACAATTAAATAAAGAAAAGAAAAGCAAAAAAACTCTAGAAGTTGGATGAGGGCTGAAAGGAGGATTGGGTCTTTGCGGTAGAGGAGGAAGATGAAGATTGAATGACAAGGTGGCGACCGACAGATGTCTGGGCGGCAGACTTGGCGGTTGATACTTTTGCTGTCCGCGGCGGCTGGATTCTCTTAGGAGTACGGCGAGGTGCTTCACTCTTTTCTGGCTCGGATTTTGACTTCTCGTCTTCCGACTCGGCGGAGATGATCTGTCGCTTCCTCTTTCTGGTTGCCTCCCCCATTGTTTCTGCCGGAGGATTCTCTGTCGCAATTGGTGCTGCTGTTGTTGTCTGCTGCTCGACCTCGTTGCATGTGGAGGTGTTTGCCAATGTTTCTAGTGTGCAGGCTGGGGAGAGATGTTATTGATGCCTCTCGGGTGTGTCTACCATCGTGTTAGAAGCGGAGGTGGCGGAGTATGATGGATAGTGTGTCGGAGATGGCATCTGGCAGCGGAAGGCGACGTGGCGGACAGCTGCTTCTGATGGTATTCCTTCTCGGGGTACGGCTGTGGCGGCTAGGTCTGCAGGGAATGTGGGCAGGTTGGGGCCGTCATTTGGAAATTTTTGAAGGAGATAGACCACAAAAGCCTCTTGGACCTCCCCCACGTACTTCATGAACGTCAATTGTTGTTGCTCGATCTGTTTGTTGTTGTCGATGAGAGTGCATAGCAAGGCAATGACTTCACTGTTCTAGCCAGCTTCAGTACTGCCTGGGGCGGATGGTGTAGCTGGCTGGGCGGCGGAGGGTTGGCTTGGAGTGATAGGTTCTGTCACTTGGGCCTGCATCATCTGCAGGCGGACCTTTCTGGTCCAGCCCTCCTTGGCGACTGTCATCTCGCCGTTTGGATCAGAGAGATCGTTGAAGTTGGCACATAAGCTAGTGATGAGATATGGGAAGCACAACCGGCCTTTTGATTTGCAGAAACAGTTGTGGATCACCTTGCAAATGATTTCCCCAACGTTGATTGGCCTGTTTACCATGATGGAGTGGATGAGAGCAAGACGCGACCTATCCACGTTGGAGCTGTGGGAGGTGGGCAACAAACGACGTTTGATGAAGGTGTTCCACAGCATCAGCTCGGACAGCAGTCGGCGGCGTTACACTGAGCCACCATGTTTTCCTGCCAACCAAGGCATATTTGGTTCGCACAGCCTGGCCTTGGTCCTATCATAGTCGGCAGCCGTCAGTGACTGCCTCCAGTCTTCGTGTGGGTTGCCGTCCATCTCTAGTTCGTAGAAGCTGTTGATGACGGCAGCGTTGAGCTTGACAAGGTGGGGTGGTGAGCATAGAATTCTCTGACCATTGTGATATTTGCCACCTCCAGCTTTCGTGCGAATATCTCCCAACCTTTGCTCTGCATTTTCTCGAACAGGGCGGGTTCAGGGCTAAGATCCCCTGTCTGTTGGGAGTAATGGAACCCTTGTTCCTCATATATTCCTTGTATGGCGAACTGGGTTCTGTATCTCTTTGCATCATCATGGGAGAACAAGCGTTGGAAGGTGGGTTTGGATTTGGATGCTGATGCCATGTGTGAGACGGTTTTGTTGTAATTTGAAACTTAAAAAGATGATAATGAGAAAGAGAGCAATGGATTTAAGAGTAGACTAACAAGGAGATGAAAGTAAAGTAAATGAATGAGAAAAGTGGGGTTTATATAGATGTTGCCGAGAGATGTTGTGGCGGCATTAAATGTTCAACGGGTAAGTTGTCTCACGCACGTTACAGGTTTTCCGCCCATTACTTCTGTAGCCGTTGGCAGCTAGCCGTTAGCGGTCAACTAGCCGTTACACGATTTTTGCGTTGGGCCGCCCTCTTCTGTCGTGGCTAGATGGTGGGCGGGCTCCTTGTTGGGCCCTCTTCTTGGTCTGGCTCTTTTATTCCTAAAGCCTGAAATAAAAAAAAATTACTAATTACTAAAAATAATTATGAAAAATAAAAATGTGGAGAATAAATTTAACTAATTTAAATCTAATCCTAAAAGAAAGAAAATAAATTGCAATAAATTTAAATCTTGTTGGGCCATGTTCTGTAAGGTGGTGTGTTGTTGAGTTTTTCAATCTGCCCTTAGGTCTGCCGTTACAGCTGCTGTCTTGCCCTGTCTCAATGCTGGTTTTGGAGACCTAAGCGTCCGGGCATCATTCCTTTTCCTTTACTGTGGACTGTAACACATTTAGCTTGATGCTTTGATTGTCTACCCTCATGATTAGCTCCCCATGCTCCACGTCTATTAACGTTCTGCCCGTGGCCAAGAATGGTCGCCCAAGGATGATAGGGGTGTTTTCATCGGCCTCACAGACTAAGATGAGGAAGTCTGCTGGAAAAATAAGGTTGCCCATGCGAACCAGGATGTCTTCGATCTTACCCTCCGGTTTTACAAATGAGTGATCAGCAAGTTTCAACATAATGGAGGTAGGTTTGGCTTGCCCAATACCTATCTTGTCGAAAACTGCCTTAGGCATCAGGTTGATGTTGGCTCCTAAGTCGCACAGGGCTTTCGTTGCATGGTTGTTGCCGATTTTGCAAGGTATAATGAAACTACCTGGATTTGTTTGCTTTGGTGGCAGCTTGTTGTGCAGCATTGCCATGCACTCTTCTGTCACAGCTACGGTTTCGAACTCCCTAATTCTTTTCCTCTTGGAAACCATGTCCCTTAGGTAATTTGCATAGTTGGGCATGTTATGGATGGCTTCGATGAGAGGGATATTTATGTGCACCTATTTCAGAATATCTAGGAATTTCTGGAACTGGTGCTCATGCTTATGTTGCTTTAATCATTGGGAGAAAGGTGGCGAAAGGCGGATGTCCTCTATACGCTCCTTGCATGGGAACTTAATTTGTGGAGGATCATCTGCCTCAGGACTGCTGTCAGTCTCATCTACTGGGGTGGCTGGTATTGATGCTACCGCGGCAGGCAGTTCTTTTTGTGTTGGATGTTCATCTGCTGGCTTTTCCATTCTAGGTTCATCCAACTGTTTCCCACTTCTGGTTGATATGGCTTTACACTGCTCATACGTCGGTTTAGCTGCGGCCTCTGTACTGCTGGATGCTGCACCCATTTCAATGTTGCTTATTATCTCCGTGAATTACCCAAACTGGGTCTTTAGGTTCTTTATCGCAGCTTCCTGGTTGTTCATCCTCATCTCAGTCATGTCCATAAACGACTCAGTTTTATCAATAAATTTATTAGTACGAACAATAAAATCACTGGCTCTAGACATAAAGGTATGTAAAGTATTTTCGAGTGAGTTATTTCTCGTAGTCTGTTGTTGCTGAGGCGGCTGGCTTGACAAGTTCTGTCGGTATCCTCCTGGTTGCTGAGTTGGATTGGTAGCTGTGTTTGGATTACTCCAGGAGAAGTTAGGATGCTTTTTCCAGCCAGGGTTGTATGTGTTTGTGTTGGTCCTGCTGTTCCTCTCATAGGTTCCCATGAAGTTGGCAGATTCACTGCATTTAGAGGAATCATGGTTGGCTCACACTCTTCACAAAAAGGTTCCACAGCCTTGACCTTGTATGTCTTTCCTTTGGTCGTGCTCATCACCAGCTGTGTCAGCTTGTCTAAGCGGGCATTTACAGATTCATTGGCCTTTACTTCTTTCACAACAGTTGGTTGCCTTATGCCGCCGCGGCGGGCTGTAGGGAACTTGTAGTCGTTTTAAACAATCTTGTTCAGGATCTGTAGTGCCTCTTCAAGTGGTCTATCCAGGATGATTTCATTGGCGGACGCATCAACCATCATTCGAGTTGGGTAGTTCACCCCATTGTAAAACATCGACACTTACGTCCAAGCCGGGAAACCATGAAGCGGGCAGTTACTGAGCATCTATTGGTACCACTACCATATTTCATACATTGGCTCGTCATCCCCTTGTCGGAAGGCTGTGATCTCGTTTCTCAATCTGTCTGTGATGTTAGATGGGCTGAAACGATCCAAGAAGTCCTTACACCACTGCTTCGCCCTATCCCTCAATGAATAGGGGAATAACCTTAGGTTTAGCACATCTTGGTGGACTCCGTGTATCTTGAAAGCTATGCATATGTCTAGGAATCCTCTCAAGTGCTACCGAGCATCTTTTGTGGCAGTCCCTCCAAATTGCCTCAATGTGTTGATCATGTTGAACATCACGGGCTTTAGCTCAAAGTGATCCGCTTCAATTTCAGGCTCTGCCACAGTCGGATCAAACCCTTTGAAGTCATGCTCCAAGTAGTCTCTGGTGGTTCGAATATATTGTGGTTGCCTGGGCGGAATTGAGGGGTTGCTGTCTAGGTGGAACTAGCTATTGCTCTTTGGGCGGCGGATCTTGCTGCCCGTCCCTACCGTTCTGAGCATCGTTGACAGGGTTGTCGTCTATGTCGTTTACCATGGTTGCCTCTGCTTTTCCCTCTTCATTGGCTTTCCCAAGGGCTTCTCTGACTTCTTTCTTAAGTTTCCTTGATCTTCGTTCGATCTCGTCTATGTAAATGATTTCGCCCTTTGGATTTGCTCTGGTCATGCACTAGCAAAGAAAACTGTAGAATTCTTTTTTTCGCTTATAATGGAAAAATAAAAACTAAAAATTAAATGCAAATAAAAATAAAAGTGCAGAAATATAAAAAACGAATTTTACTGTTGCCAATCCCCGGCAACGGCGCCAAAAACTTGTAGAGCGTTTAGGTGTTCTCTAAATATGAGCCCAAGTGCACGCTCTTGTCAAGTTATAGTATATAAGATATCGTCTCCCATAGGGATTGGACAGCTTAACTCGAATTGTAATTCCTGCAGAAAGGAAAATTAAATGCACAATTAAATTTAGTTTGTTTAAGAGAAAGGTAAATAAGCACAAGTAAATAAAGAGAAGAGATCGGATTGATAGAATGGGACAGGTTATGCTACTGAGTAGTGCGAAATTGCGTTGAATAGGATAAGTTGCTTTGCGCTGCCAGACTTTGTTTCCTAGGCGGAGGATGGCAAAGTAACTGCTTTGACGCTTTCGCTGCCTCAACAGTGGAACGGACATGTGGCTCGGCGGCAAAATCGACAGTCCTTCAAGGCTCGGTAGAACGCTTCAACAGTGATCTCGCTTATGTCTAAGTCAGAATGTTGTTGTTGCCCACTGCATATGATACCCGTCACGACGTGAATCTTGCAAAGACATCAACGTTGGTTTGCTCTCTTTTAGCCGCCTTAAATCCTAACCTATGTCTAGGCTGGATTGATCAACACTTGATTAGAGCGAGGACCGTGCTTATCCCTTTCGTGAGTCCGACTCTCTCGATACCGAACAAATGGACAGTTAACAACTAATCTTTCGAACTTAATTGAAAACTATGAAGAGCATTGAATAAGCAAACCTTGAAGTTTTATTGCAAAAACAAACTTAATTCCTAAACAACCGTTCTCACACTAGTTTACAACATAACCCAAACCCAAAAGCGAATTTAGAACATAATTGGCGGAAAGAAAACCTAAACTATGCCTAAAGGAAAACCTAAGTTGTTTTGAAGTACAAAATATGTTGAGTATATATATGCATTAGCTAGGTCTAAACCTCCATGGAGTAGAAGTCTTCAAAGTAGCTTTTGCATTAAATGCAACCTTTAATTCTGACTTATTTGAGTTGAATGTGGACTCCTTCTCGTTGCCTTGCACCACAAGTTATCTCATTCCCCTCCTTCGATGGCTTTGTCTGCTGCTCCAGGCATCAGAAAATTAAGTGCATGGCATCATTAGAATCAGGATTTTCTACTCTACAGATCGCACTCCAGTTTTCCAATTCCTCAGCTAGTTGCCCTGGGCGGCAGGTATGGTGGCGGCGGCTACTCGGTAATGTTTGTCTCTATCTGGAACTGCATCAGTATAGCTCTTTGATCTGCTGCCTCAGCATCATCTCCTCAGCACCTCTCTCCTTCTACCAGCTTCTAGTACCTGAAACTAAAACTAAACTAAAACAACATCTTTTCCTTACCAAATAAAAGATAATCAATAAAAGCATGGCAAAGTAAAGAATACTGTAAAATGCAATGCATGAACCTAATTCTGCCTAAAATGTACTTAAGAACAGCAATAATATGAGATGAAATGCGCACAAAGTATAGAACTTATGAACACTTTACAGTCACTTTGGTAGACAAACACCATAAAAAAGCAGACCAGAGATTCTGTTAATAAAATTCGAGTTCGGGTGTCGGTTACGTGTAGGGAAGGGTTAGCACCCCTACAAACGCCCGTTATCGGTACCTCATTAATTCCATGTGGCATTTTTGCATTTCGAACATTAATCTGAATTTAATTAAATCTTTTAATTGTAAAATGGATTACATTTCGAATAAAGATATCCTTTTGTAAGAAAATACATTTTAGACGAATATAAGTTTTGAAACGTCCAAATACATTAGAACACTTCAATTTATATTCAAAATATATCTCAACACAAAAGGTTTAATGCATGATCAATTATTGTCTTGTCATTTTTAAGTAAAACCTAATTAAGGCTCCATTGATTTAAATAATTAAAACTCTATGAATATTATTAATTTTTTGGCATCAATGGTAACACCCAAAAAATTTGGACACTACACATATTAGGCCTAAAAGTAACAGTACTCCAAACTTTAGTGTCACTAGTTATTTAATCCTATTTTAATTTTATTTAAACTAACTATGTGTAATTTCCATTTTCTGAGTTCAAATGACATATTAAATATTTTACTAAAATACTTTCTTGATTAACATCTCATTGCAATGAGACGCTAATCAAATTAGAGTATTAAAGTGTTCATTTAATACTCATTTATTTTCTATAATAATCTCACCTATCAAGTTAATTAAATTTAATTAGAGAATTTAGTCCTAAAATGCTCTAATTTAATTACACTAGATGAATTAAAGTCTCCTAAACAAGTATACTACATGTATATTAAAAATCATGTAAGCATACAAGATAAATAAACAAATAAATTAGAACAATTAAACAAGGGCAATTAAACTGATTTGAGGACTAAATTGCATTAAGTTCGAAATTATAGAGCAGATTTACAAGGATTTAGTTACCATTATGCAAGAAAGGGTAAACTCAAGAGCCTAAGTCTAATTCTCTTAAAATAATAACCCAAGCCCACTTAAACCGGGCCCAAAAAGACCAACCCAAACCATAAAACACGAGTCGGAATACGGACTCGTATCCGAACCCGCTTAGAGACGCACGGATCCACTCACGACCCAGCACCAAAATGGTGTCGTGTTGACTCGTGTATAAAAGGGGATCGACCGGGCCAACTCAGTCATTTCTCCTGAATCACTTTCTCTCTCCTCACCCTCTCTCTATAAACTATCTCGACTCAAACACACCGAACCCAAAAATCCTTACCTTATCTCGATCAAAACCCCATTTTTCCCTTCAAGTTCATCCTAGATCTTCATCTTTTCTATATTCAATCCTCAAGAAACACTTAACACCATCCTTTTCCTTGTTTTCTCATATCAAAACTCATTTTTCATCACTCGTTATTGTCCAATTCTTCATTTTTCACCCTTTGATTCAACTCTAACACTTAATCCGCTCTAACACATGTTTTCCTTCGATCAAAGCCCGAATTTCCACAAGAACACAAACCGTCTTTCCAAATATTTCCCATTTGATCTTCGTTCGACTCCAAAACCCTAGCCTGACATGTTTCTCGACCACCGGAGGCGACGTCGATCACCGGACGTCGTCTCCAACTATCCCTAATCTTTTTTCGATGACCAAAACTTCTCCGGTCATCTTATTCGACCAGCTTGCAACTTCTGATCATCTTTTCCAGCTAAAACTAGGTTTCCTATCATCCCCTCCGACCAAAACCGCAACTCCGGCCACCGTGCTCCGCCGCCGGAGCGATTCCCGGCCACCGTTTGCGGTTGTGCCAAAACCCTAAAAACTCCAAAAATACTCCATTTTTCATCCTAAACCCTAATCTAAAGCCCGTTTCAACAAAAACACTCGTCTTCCCCTCCTAAACTAACTACCCGAACCAAAAACCATACTCTCTCTCTATCATATTCGACTCTGACCGAACCTAACTCTCCACTCTCAAACTCCAGCAATACACAAAAGAAAGCTAAGTGGCCGAAACTCTCTTGTTTTTTTCATTTTAGAATTTTAGATCTAGGTTTTGCTTTTGTTTTTCTAGTTTTTAGCTTAGATTTGACTTATTTTTTGTGATTTCAATGCATGAATATGAAAGAGGGCAAGATGAGCTATCTTCTAATGAGCTCAAGAGATGGTACGGTGCTACAATCAACAACGACTGATTCTAGCGTCTCTTCCGATTCTAGTGAGACCTTTCAGCTTCTTCTCTCTCTTCAATTATTGTCGCAATTATTGTTATAATGATTGCCTAATTATTATTTCTCTATCTCTATTTATACCTGAGTGCGGTGTGGCGTCATTGCTGGCATCAGCAGAGACAGTTGGCTCTAGCTGAGGCTTAATTCGCGTGAATACGGAACGAGCGAATGGGAGCGCGACATGTGTCCCTTGTGCCTTTGTTTTGGGCGGGAATTAAAAGCGCAGATTGGGCTTTTGTGTTTGTTTGGTGTAGAGTAATATAATTTGGGCTGGAATATTGGATTTTGGGCTTAAAAATTTGTATTCCTACCTCTGTTTTAACGGCGTCTAACAGAAGGGCCAAAGAGGATAACGATTTTTAATCAAGGGACACAATGTCCTGAAAATACTTTAGGAGCCTGTTCAAAAAAATGTATAGTATAGGGGGAAAATAGGCCTTTAAGCCGATGGTCTATTATATTATATCATATATATACACATGTTATACTACTTACATATATTAATAAATATATTATATTATAGTTTTATTCCATTCTATATACAGCTTAATACATATATTACATATATATTTATATTATTATTTTATTATATATGTATATATAATATAGCTTTATTTATATGTTCGCAATTATTTTATTATTAGTTATCGCAATTCGCTTACAGCCTTATGATGACCCGCAATGAGATATGATTCGTATTATTTATGGAACAGTTACTGTAATTAATTAACTAACATCCAACTTTTAATTTTCGCATTTATTTATTTGTTTGTTCTTTATTTTCGCATTTATTTTTTCCCTTTAATTTATTTTGTATTATTTGTTAGCATATTGTAAATTGTTCATGCATTTATTATTTTGTCCATGCATTTGTATATTTGTTTAGATTTAATTCTCAAGGTCTCGGTATCTTATTAGTAGTATCGTCACGGGTCTTCAGGCGTCATCTTCTTTGGGTACTGTACATTGCAAGGTTTTTATATATTGGAATCGTATGACCATGCATGCATGCATCTTTAGGGGTTAGATGTTAAATTAGATTGAATTTTAACTTTTCTCTGTAAATACGATACGAACCCTTAGGTACCGATTTTTGGGCGTGGTGGGGGTGCGAACCCTTCGCCACTTATAACAGACTCCCAAACTCATTGAATCTTTGGTTTCTTTTTTGGTGTCCGGTCTACATAAACCAAGTGACCGGTGGCGATTCTCGCAAGTTTTTTTTTTCAAAATACGGCCTTTTTTAAGAAATTCCCCAAAAATTAAAATTTTTAAGAAAATGGGGAACTTTTGTATTTTTTAGTCGCTACAACTAGTAATGATTAGAGTCAAATGTTTTAATATTTTAAATTAATTGGAGCTCCTTTGTAAACGTTTTAAAATACTTATCTATGTTTTCAATAGATTAGACAAAACTTGAAAAATAATAGGCTAAATCAGGATAATATTTTATGGTTATGTGTTAAACTTGAGGTGCAAATGTGATATTCGGATTTAGGACGTTACAACGATTGGTTTGTAAGTTGAACTACCGAAATCTAGGGTCTGAAGCATGCCTCGTAGCCTTGTTTAAAAAACTCAAAGGGTATCTATTATTTGAAGGTTTTATGTTGAGAAAAACAAACAATAAAATCTCATTGTTTGTAAGCAAAACTATTAAAGGCATAATATGCTTTTGTTTGTTGATAACATTTATCTTATTAGGGATAGTAGCCTTGAAAATCAATAGGTTATTAATAATATAAACAAAGAGTTCTCCATAAAGGATCTTGGAATTCTTCATTATCTTTTGGGAATTGAAGTCAACTATACATCTGATGGATATCGACCGAAAAATACTATAAAGTTGTCGAAAGACTTAACCGTCAAGTAGGTGCTCAGACTATACTCTTTTTTCTAATTAGATGTCCAAACTATTTTTCAGGTCAACTAGGTGCCTAACATTTCATTCTATAACCCATTTAAGGTTCGCCATTAATTTTTTCCGTTAAAAAATACGTGTCACCTCTAGAAAAATTCAAAATTATATTAAAAATAAATATAATTAATTAATTTTCAAATAAATCTTTAAATTTTCCAGATTTTACAAAACAACCCCCAAATTTCAAAATCCCTAAACCCCCAAAATCTAAATCCCGATTTAGGCTGATTCCGCCGCCGATTGCCATGTCGTCGCCCACCAAATCGGTCGTCGGGCCATCACGCCCATTTCCCCCACCATCCCGTCACAGGAAATCAACCGACGTCGTGCGAATATACGAAATTGTCGAATGGTTCTTTCGAACGATTCGCGACGAACGGCTGCAAGAAGGGCGACGAACGGCGTGGGGTTGTTTAGCGAGGGGAGGGCGCTTCATTCCGTCGCCAGCAACGCGGCCGACGGCTGTGGGAGTGGCCGGATTTGGGGGGTTTATGGTTTTGGGGACTATTTTGGGAATATTTGAAACTTTCATGATACATTTTTATTTTTATTTTATTTATTTTTAATATAATTTTGGATTTTTCTGAAGGTGACACGTGTCTTTTAACGAAAAAAATTAATAGCGAACCTTAAATGAGTTACGAAATAAAATGTTAAGCACCTAGTTAACCCGAAAAATAGTTTAAGCACCTAATTAGAAAAAAGTATATAGTCTGGACACCTATTTAAGGTTTAAGCCTTGCTGAAAAGTAACGGTCTTGGAAAGGACAAAAAGCCTTCCTACACTAATGGTGACTAGTTGTAAACTATTTATTAATGATGACATTCCATTTATGGCTGTGGCAAAGTATAGAAACATAGTTGAGGATCTTCAATTTATAGTAATTTATGTATGCGGATAAAAATCTTGTCTATTTCGAGTAACCTTTTATGTCTTAACATTAAAAAATTAAATTTCAAGTCTTAACTTTAAAGTTTAAATCTTAAACTTTACACCTTATACCCTAAAAAATAAACCATGCTCTAAATTCCCTAAACCCTAACTACAAACCCTAAACATAATTTTTAGTGTGGGGTATAAATAGGGACACCGAAAATGTGTAGATGATTTTTATTCTTACGTAGGCTCCTACGGATGTGCATTTTCAAGTAATAAAGCAAATAATGTGTATCTTCAAGGAACACTCAACTATGGTTCGAGGTTCACCACTAACTATTGGTTTTTTATAACAGGTTTTGATGATGCAAATTAGGTTTTTAATGTTAATGATCGAAGTTCTGCAATAGATTTTTGTATATTTTTTAGAGGAAATTATATGGCTTGAGTCCTTATTGATTGAATTACATGTTATACTGGATAAGAAACCTACACCACGGTGTGATTATTCCAGTGCAAATCCATAAAGAAATTGTTTGTGGTTGTACATAGGTCCGTTTTGCAGAAAATTGAAGCTGTGAATGTCAAGGTTCAAAAGCTTTAAAACATGCGAATATGATTTCCATTTCCCCAAAAAGACAAGCTTTAAAACATGACAGCCTACGTGCTTCTGGAATTGGTTGATGGTAATATAGAAGAAGGACCATTTCCATGTCTCAGATTCATGTGCATGAAAACCAACTACATCCATACATGATGACAATGGGAATTTGGATCAGCTCATTCAGAGTTCTCCTTTTGAACCTCCCATGTGCAAAGGGTATATTAGTTGTTGAGATTGATGTCAATCATTAATGGGTGTTTTCTTTCTTCATTTCCATACGCATTAAAATAATGAACATTTCTCATCTATGCTCAACTATAGAAATCAAAACGCTTAATTACAAAATAATAGCTCAAATTATATATATTTTTACAATAGATGCTTAAAATATTTTTTTGGCTGAAATAGGCGCTTAAAGTTTCACTTTTGGTTGAAATAAGTGCCTAAAGTTTTTTTTTTGCTGAAATAGGTGCCTTAAGATTCATTTTTGGCTTGTTTTAAAGTCAACTGAGGCGCACCTACTTTGACACTTATTTCAACCAAAAATGAAACTTTAGATATCTATTTCAGCCAAAAAAATACTTTAGACACCTACTTCAACCAAAAATGAAAATTTAAGCACCTATTTCAACAAAAAAATACTTTAAACACCTATTGCAAAAAAGAGACATTGTTTCACACTTATTTTGTAGTTAAAGCCAAATCAAAACCTACAACCCTCTTTTGGATCCCACCTGCATTTCAAGTAAAACAAAATATTAAGTTGAATGATCCATAAGACCTCAGCACAAGGAAAGTTATGATCCCCCTATTATTAACATAGGTAATAACTGAGAAAACTTTTTGATATTTAGGTAATGTTTTTTATGTATAATGTTCAAATTATCCAAATCTCTACTTCGGATGATATTACGTTGTTAAGCTCATTTAAACTAATATCCTCCTAGATGTTGTAACAACAACAATATCAACCGAACACATACGAATATTATATTCATTGTGTACGGTTTAGTTGGTTCATATTAAAAAATTTAAGAGGTAGCACTCATTAAGTTAAGATTCGAATTACCTCAACATCCATAATTAACTACTATAACTCAACTTTGAGGAGTTAATTTGAAAAGAAGAGAAAAAGATGCAGGTGAAGTTAATCTGATCAAAGTTTATATTTTCAAGGACTTCAAACAGTTGCATTTGATTTGCCTTCCAATTCGTTTTAGGGTAAACTATATATATGACCACCATATTATTGAAAAATTCGCGATTTGACAACTTTACTTTTTTTCTAAGCAATTGAACCAGTATGCTATTAAATTGGATACAATTTGACCACCAGCCGTTAGAGGTTAACGGTAGGGTGACATGACAGTTAAAAAAATAGGGGTATAATTACATATTTGATCCTTGTTACTTACACACTTTATCAATTTGGTCCTAATTTTAATTTAATAAAATAAATTAATTATTTAATTAGGTGGTGACACGTTATTGGAGGAAGAAAATAAAAGAAAGGAGCATCCTACTCCTGGTGGGATTCAAACTAGGATTGCCCTGGATGGAGACATGCACGCTTACCACTAAGCCAAGTGGATTTTTGTGATGTATGGTACAAAACCTAATATATATCTTAGTTTGTTGCCCATTCTAGAAAAAGGAAATAAATATGAATTAAGGAGACTCGAACATGACACTTTTGAGATGTATAAAAACATATGAACCGTTGAAATAAATTTAATAATTAAATTATTCATAATTTTAATTTTAACTAAATTATTATATTAAAAATTAAAAATTTATAATTATATTAAAATTTTATATAACGAATCTAAACTCACGAACATAATTTAAATGAATTGATATTAAAAATTTATTTTAAAGTAATATTAAAATTTTATTTAACAAATATAAACTCACGAACATAATTTAAATTAGATTTATTTCAGCGATTCAGATGTTTTTATGCATCTCAAAAGTGTCATGTTCGAATCTTGTTAATCCACATTTATTTACTTTTCCCTGGCATAAAGAACAAACTATGACTTATATTAATTATTTGCATTTTGTATCACAAAAGTAGCTTTGGCCCAGTGGCTTAGCCATATTTCTAGTTTCCAAGGATGCCCAGGTTTGATTCCCCCTATACCCAACAACTTGCTTTCATTTATTTCCATCCTTCAATCAGGTGACACATGTCACCACCAGATTGGAGGATGAAACTAAATTTATTTAATTAAATATAAATAATTAAATTCCTCCAATAAGGTGGTGACATAATTAAATAATTAATTTATTTTATTAAATTAAAATTAGGGCCAAATTGATAGAGTGTATAAGTAACGAGAACCACATGTATAATTGTACGCCTATTTTTTTAACTGTCACGTCACCCTGACGTTAACCTCTAACAACTGGTGGTCAAATTGCATCCAATTTAATAGTATGGTAATTTAATTGCTTAAAAAAAATAAAGTGGCCAAATCGCAATTTTTTTAATAATATGGTGGTCATTTATATAGTTTACCTTTCATTTTAAGTAAGAATGAAGAGGCGTGAAGGAGAAGTATTCAGTTTAATAAAAATGATGACTTTGAGAAGTTACAACTTATAAGCTTTTAGCTCTTCTCCTTGTGTCTTGGTGGCAAAAATAGATGTTTATCATTCTTTGGGACCCGGGTTCGAGCACCAATAATGTCATGTTGTGTGTGTCGTCTTTGAAAAGACTAAAAAAGTTAGACAGATACTACCATTGCAGCACACCAGCATATTAAAAAAAAACTTACAAGTTTTAAATCTTAGCACAGAAACGAAAATAGGGGTCAAAAGCAAAAGATGTTGGGATGATCTTTGGGGCCCATGTTTGGGTTTTGTACAAAAAAAAATGACCCATAATTTGAAACCCGGAGAAAAAAAATGGTAAATAATCCTAATATATATCAGTTCACAAAGGATTAATATCAGAAAATCATGGCACTACTCAAAGTTAGTGTGAGAAAGATGACATTGTAACAGATTAGCGGAGAAACATCAGAATTTGAGATGCTATAAGGTGTCACTGTTTGATGTTAGTGAATATGAATAACTATGAATTTTCTGTGATTGTAACAACTGATTCTTTGGGGCAAATAGTATAAAGTCAAAAAAAAAAAATTAGGGTAAACTATATTAATGACCACCGAATTATAGGGTTGGTGTCGATTTGACCACTATATTTTCAATTGTGTTAAATGTACCACATAACTATTTAATTGGTTCCAATGTAGCCACCTGCCGTTAAAAAAACGAAAAAGTTGACGGGCTGTTAAAATAATTGATATAATTACAAATTTGGTCCCTTTTATCTATACAATCTATTAATTTGATCCTAATTTTAATCTAATAAAAATTTATTTGATCCTATCAAGATCACCGACGCGGAGCATTAATTGGCACAAAGGTTCAGGAGTAGGCCACCTCTGAATCAGTTCAAATTTGTAACCATCAGGATCCTCAACAAATGCAATTACAGTGGAACCACCTTTCACTGGGCCGGCTTCTCTGGTTACTTTTCCACCTTTGGCCTTTATAAGTTCCACAGTCTTGGCAACCTAAATCAGTAGAGAACATAAGCAATCAGCTTTAAATATCAGAACCTAGCAGTTCTATGATACTACACCGTCTATCATCTTGTTAAAAATGAAAAAAAAAAAAAGTAAAACAATTTTGGAAGCAAAGTTCAAACTTACATCCTCAACAGCAATACCGAAATGACCAAATGCAGTTCCAATATCATACTTGTCAACTCCGTAATCTGGTATCAAGACAAGGAAACTGAATATCCAAAACTGAGCTCGTATATACTGTCTAGTGTCTACTCTAATACTCATGCACGGTAAAACAATTTTTCATAGCTAGCTGAGTTTAGTAAAAGCAAAAGGCAGGTATGATGGGTTACTGTAAGTGAGTTCAATAACAAAGTGAGAATCTTCTGGCCCGTATCCGAGAAAGGCATTGGTGTATCTCTCTTCCGGTATGTCTCGTTTCCTCAACAGCTTCATTCCCAGGCACTCAGTATAGAATCTGCAACCACAATACATTCGAGTTTGGTTCAAAGATTCCAACAACAAGATTGTTAACAAAAAAATGTAATGACAATAATATTGTGAACACATACTTGATAGTCCTGTCCAAATCACCAACTCGATAAACAACATGGAGCATTCTCCGTTTGTCCTTTTTAACCCACTCCAGGGCAGTTTCTTGAGCAGCAGATGTGCTTGCCTGTACCGCATTTCCGACCGGAGGCACCCTTGTTCCCGCAGTTTTCAAAAGCTTTGAAGCTTTCAAGCCAAAGAATTGCGACTGCGGAACAGCTGGATAAAATTTCGAATAAAAACATTAATTATATCAAATCCAACCAAAGTCAATTCTCCTATTATATATAATTCAGCATAATCTCCACATATTACCGGTACTTATTTTTACAAATTATTTTTTTTCTAAACAGGTACAGAAATTTAAAGCTGATTGCTTATGTTCTCTACTGATTAGGTTGCCAAGACTGTGGAACTTATAAAGGCAAGGGTGGAAAAGTAACCAGAGAAGCCGACCCAGTGAAAGGTGGTTCCACTGTAATTGCATTTGTTGAGGATCCTGATGGTTACAAATTTGAACTGATTCAGAGGTGGCCTACTCCTGAACCTTTGTGCCAAGTAATGCTCCGCGTTGGTGATCTTGATAGGATCAAATTGATAGATTGTATAGATAAAGAGGACCAAATTTGTAATTATACCAATTATTTTAACAGCCCGTCAACTTTTCTGTTTTTTTTAACGGCAGGTGGCTACATTGGAACTAATTAAATAGTTATGTGGTATATTTAACACAATTGAAAATATAGTGGTCAAGTCTACACCAACCCCATAGTTCGGTGGTCATTAGTATAGTTTACCCAAAAAATTAAACGTTTGATTGGATAGTTAGTTTGTTCTATACTTTTTTAAGTACTTTAATTTTCAATGTTTTTTTGTTGAAATTAACCTTTCATCGATGAGACGATAAACAGTTTGAAATGACTTGACAAGTTCGCAGAAAGAATAATTTTATATAATTTAATAAAATTATTTTTAACTAATTTGTCATTTCGAATCTATAGAAATGACGTGACAAATCTACATGAAAGTGCACGCAGACATAGAAGTGTCATATAGATAAATGTTCCATATATATCATATATCATGTATGTTTTAATGTGATAGCTAGCTGCAATGTTCCATAGATTAACGGTAGAGGTTTTAATTACATTTTAGGTCATTGATAGTTTTGAAACCATTTCAATTAAGTCTTTGCTTCTCCCAAAGTTGCCTAGTATAATTTATTTTTAAGACCTTATCGGTTTTTAAATTAGTTAAATTAAGCATTGACCCAAATTTTTCTGGTTTAATTGCTTTTAAGACATTTTAATTTTAAAATTAATGAAATTAAATTCTATCTTCTTTATTTTTTATGGTTTAATTACTTTTTAAGATCTCGATAATTCTAAAGTTAAACATTTTTTCCCTCATGATTCAATCCTGACTTCGTCCCTCATGCTATTCAACACCATATCACATAACAAAAGAACATCATGTTGTGATTAATAAAGTATTTGCCTTAGATAAGGGGGAAAATTTTAAAGCATTGTTTGTCCATATATTATATATTATATTTTTCTTTATTCTTATGAAAATGGTCGGAAGCGCGAAAGCTTTGGCGAAGAAGGTTTTGGCGAATAGCGGTGGATGTGTTTGGGGCTGTAGTCGAGTGTCAGACTGGAAAAAATGAGGCGAGGAAGCTGCTAGAATATCGTAGGCTACAATGGTCAAACTTCGAGTTCGAGTTCGAGGTTCTAAAGGGCACATTTTGCTTGAGTAACTGTTGCGATGGGGATTCATGGACCATGGAGTTGTGCTACATGCCACTGTATTTGTTCGAGGCTGGGTTTCATCTTTCGTTTTGCACGTCAAGTGCTGATTGAGTATGACGTGGCTCCAGGGCAACTAGCGGGTGTATCATGGCAGCTCGTTATTGATTACCTCATCTAATTTGCCAATCGGAGCTATAAATGTCCGTGAAGGTCTTACGGAGGTTGTTCACCCTCAATCCAGTGGGTCCGCAGAGTTCTCATGGCTTGTTGAGTTTCACGAAACAACATGCGAAGAATGACAAAATCGGGGATCCAATTGTCGGGTGGAACAACTCAAAAAAGCTAGGGATGAATCACTCCAAATATATAAGCCTAATGCGGTGGCTGCCTGGAGGTTTTGGCTTTCCATTAAAATCAAGGGAGCCCAGGGAGGACACAAGAAAAGCCATTCATGTGTTGACTGCAGAGGAGGAGAAGTAATTGGCAGTTTTAAGGTAGGGGTGGATGAACGTGGAGGAGCACATCACTCTACAAAGGGTTTTCGAGGTATGCCTCCATAAGTAAAGTCCCAATGGGTACAAGGTCAGCTAGCTAGCGGAGGGCTATGTGCCCTCTCTGGAGGTGATAAGTGGCACGACGACCTAGCTGTATGGTGGGAAGGAGTAGTTATCCAAAGTACTCGTTAGGGAGAAGGAAGAGGAGGAGAATTGGCTGATCTTTTATGGGTGTTGCCCACGAAGAGTGCAGTCATCATCTTTGGCATCTCGTGGATCAAAGGGAGGTGAGGATTCAACTCTGGTGGCCAGCGCGAAGAAGGAGGACCCGAGCTGGTAAATTGATGATTATTTAGCGGAGGAGGGTGCGGAGGCCTCTGTGGCATAGAAGTGGAGGACGATAATGATGTTGTCGATGCTCTAGAGGCGGTAGGTGAACTAGTATTTGCCGATGTTATTTTTGCGGTGCCAGTCGGTGGTAAGGCAGAATCTATTGTGGAACAATTCAAGTTGTGGTGTGGATTGTTGACGGAGGATGGTATTGAAGATGAGGGGGTTGCGAAAGTCTTCCCCCTTAACGTAATCTTTCTGGGATAGACTGTGCCTTCTATATTTTTGAGGCACGCTATGATGGTCAAAAGAGAGATGGCTAAAGTGAGAGCCTGGTTCGATACACTGCTTGTTATTCCATGTGTTTCCTCCGGGTTTTTTCTGCTAGCAATTCCTTTTGATAATCTATTAATATCGGTAGGCATTCCACTTTATTGTAGCTACGTTCGCAAGTTGTGTTTAACATTTTGAATTGCCATTTGCAGCTGGTGAAGTTGTGCACTCGGGGAGCTCTGTGGCAAGGGCGTCCGAAACATCTTTGATTGTCATGTCAACGAGTTCCTCTCAGAGGAAAGGGAGCAACCTTCCGATCAACATTGAAGTAGTAGGGAGGGGAGAACCAGAGGTGCCTGTGGGGTTAGGGCCTTGGAAACACTTGAGCGCAAAGGTTGTTTTCTTGGGGAGTAAAAAGAGGAAGCTGCCCTCATCGGGGGTTTTGAAGAAGAAGGTTACTCCAGAAAAGAAATGGAGAAAAGTGGCCACGGAGGCACTGTTAATTGCAAAGGTGTCTGAGGTCCCGAAGCTGACTGTAGTTAAAGAAAAATCAGTGTTTGGGATTGTGACATCATGAAGGGGCATCAAGGCTTCTACCATTGTTGTGTCTGTTGCTCCAAATGTTGCAGGTATTTTGCTTAGTCTTTATTCATTAGCTATTTTATGGTTATCAGTCGATGATTTCGTCTGTGTCGATGACAAATTTCTTGCAGGTATTTGCTGACGCAGTCGTCTAGTCAGTTGGAGGTGGGCGAGTTGTAAATCCTTCTTCGTCTGCTTCAAGTGTGTATATTATGTCGAGGCCACACTATTTATTGTCGAATTGGGTTTGATGGCAGGCAGACTGTAGTCTTCTCTCCGTGATGCTGATAAAGAGATACATTTCTCCTTTTCCGATGTCGTAGCAGCTTGTACCCGCCAACAAGGTGAGGCGGCTGCTAGGAAGAAGGAACTTTCTAAGGCCAAGGGCAAGATTGCTTCGATGGCCAAAGAAGTTGAGGCCATGAGGCAACAATTTGGTGGAGGCTTGGGGTAGCCAAAAAGTTGTTGCGATACAAGCCGCTAATGAGCGGAGGAAATATACATTGGCCCAGACGGATGCCCATAGTCAGAAGTTGATTGCCATAAAATTTTCTGCAAAGGCAAAGGAAATAAAGGGTGAAATGAATCGTATCTAACGGGGAAATGAGGAGTTGAAAGAGGCTATAGAGTGAAGGAATCAACAGCTCGAAGTGAATATTGTAACAGAGAGGGCTGCAAGGTGTGTTGTTGAGGAGGAGCTACAAGGGTATACATATTATGCAGATAAGTGTGAACGCAACCTCGTGTGTGATGTTCAAGTAGTCGTGGGGCCCTAAATTTAAGCGATTGTGACCTCTGTTGTTGTTGGGAGGTTATGGAGGATGTAACCCCCTCGTCCCGGTCTGGTCGGATGACCGGTCCGAGTGGGCCACACGGGGAAAACCGAAGCGAAACCCGTTAAGGCTTCCCCTCGGTTAACGACCCAAAATTTTTTTTTTATCTTATCTTGTCTACATGCATAATTTTAGACCTAAGTGTGGCACAACAGCGAAAGATACCATCAACGAAACATTCACCGACCAAACAACCATAAACAGTCCATTTTTCTTCATTTCAGCAGGCCGTTTCGAAACACCTATAGGGTGTTCCGAAACGCCCTGACCTAGTAAACGGGCCTGGGTCAACCACAAGGTGACCGTTCCGAAACAGGGGTGACCCGTATCGGAACGACCTTGACGGTCAATATCTCGTGGTCAACGAGATTTGACCGTTTTGGAACTTCAAAGGCCCGTTTCGGAACGGCTTCATCTCGCCAATTTCTCAAAATTCCAGTAGCGAAAACGTTCCAGAACGACCCTCATCCGTTTCGAAACGGCAGGCCATATACACAGGGGCCGTTTCGGAACACGGGGACCCGTTCCGAAACACCCCCTGTCTGCAGACTTTTCTGGGCTGTTTTGAGGCACAAGGATGCCCCAAAACATCCCCAAAACACCATACAACAGCCAAGCATTTAAACCCAAGATACAACAACATTACTAACATGCTTTAACAAGGTTTGGACATGTCTAATACTAAAACAACAATCCACAACATGCATTCATTCAAACAACACTCAAACTCATGTAAAAACTCTTAAGGCATAGGCTAACATTCAAGTAAGCAAATAGGCATGAGTTAACATTCATCATGGCAACACAACTATGCAAAAGCAACATATATATATAGGAGTCTACACGTGCTCCTATCAACCAACAACAATCCAACAAAATCATACATGTCCCATTGCTCAAACCATTACATGTTTAAATACTAAAACCCATACTTGATGAACTCAAGTCAAAACCACACTTGGAGGCCCTCCACTTGCCCGAGCAACCCACGAACTAAGGATCTGCAATGTTGAACAAAGAGAGCGTAAGCAATGATGCTTAGTGAGGGTAAGCTCTAAAAACAAACCTCAACATTGCAGGGTCCGAGCACGATCTAGCCAAAGCAACTTACATTTACCAAGAGTCCACAAGATATAGATGCATGAGCAATATATCACATATATGCCATAATCATGAGCTCAACACTACCATACATGTAATCACATTTAAACATCCAAACATCTCATAAATCCCAACACAATGATACACATATCAATCCACATTGGCACCTAGTTATGACTCAAATACGCGGATAGACACGTTGGAAACTCATATCCAACAACCACATTACCTTGGTGGGATTCCACTCATCACCGGTCTCGCGGATGGGATTCCACTCATCCTCACGCCCCGTCGATGGGATTCCACTCATCACCGACTATATTCAATTACAATTCCGGGCGAACCCGTACTCCTCCTTGGTGACTCAACGCCACCAAGGCCACGCGCGACTTTAGACTCATGTGTACACACTAACATCCTAATGATCGATCATTTGTATTTAAGTATACTAGTGCCAATATTTTACTCAATCCACATTACCCATTTCAATCATTTCCGTGCTTAGCACGTACTCACCATGGACACAATCATGAGCCATCACCATGCATGCTTTAAGCAATACAACCCATGCCTCATTTCACATGTATAAAACAATATACATAAGCATTCATAACACAAGACATACGAGGCATATACATTCATACATTTGAGTTCATCCAAAGGCTTAGATCAAGATTAGGATTAGGCTACCACCCTAATCCTAACTCTAGGTGGGTCTACCAAGCCCAACCTAGTTCATATACTCGAACCAACTAATTTAAAACCTTTAAAAGCAAACAACCACTCACCTAAGCTTCCAAGCACAAGACCAAGCAAGCCACAACCTTCAAGCTTCCGGGTTCACTTCCGATGCTTCACCGATGCCCAAACTTGATTCTAATCACACAAAACACATACATTACTTCTCAACCCAATGCTAATTCAATCATCAATCTACTTTGCAACTCACAACCCATTTCCACAATTTTCCCAAACCACATAACATCTCCAAAATCCCAATTTTCGGACTCCTACAACCAAGGGCTGAAATACCCAATTCCAAGCACCCAAATGGCTTCCAAAACGTCCCAAAACACCCTCCTAACTTAGGTAGACCATCAGCCCTTCAAATCCAACATTAAACTTACCAAAAACCCAAATTTTAATACCCCAAAATTTGCCCTAAAGACCCACTACGAAAATTTCACCCAAAATTGATCAAATTCATATATGTTGTGTACTTTAGCATGATTAACAAAACCCCCAACACAATTTCTCAAAACAATTTGAAAACCCCCATTAAAACCCAAATTTTCAACATAAACCCTAATTTCCAAATCTCCTTATTTTTGAAATCTAAGACAATGGTTAAATAGAGGGTAAAGAGGAGATTAAGAAAATGACTTTACCTTTCAAAAAGCCCTTGGATTGAAGTTGAAAATGAATGGAATAGTGATTTGCTATTTGAGAGGTTTTGAAAGAGAGGAGGGAGGTTTTACATGGGTTTTTGAGGAAGAAAGGGGAAAAAGATGACAATATGGAAAAGTTGTCATCCTTTTTCAAATAGCTTGGGTAAATTACATTATGAGTCCTCCTCTTTTTAAATTAAACTTAATTAGGTCACTATTTGAAGTTGAGTTGTCTTAATTAACTATTTATTTAACCCGACTAAAACCCGGTTAACTCCTAGGCCTAAGACACGGGTGTTACAACTCTCCCCCACTTAAGGAAATTTCGTCCCCGAAATTACCTGGTGGAAACAAATATGGAAACTGCTCAACCATATCCGCTTTCCTCTCCCACGTGGCCTCTTCCACACCTCTATGTCTCCACAACACTTTGACCAACTCTATGGTCTTGCCACGCAACACCTTGCTATCCGAAGCAAGTATCTCAACGGGCTCTTCATTATAGGACAAATCCGGATTCAACTCTATCTCCTCAACGGGCATCACATGCGAAGGATCTGATCTATATCTCCTAAGCATAGATACATGAAAGACATCATGGATCTTTTCTAACTCAGAAGGTAACCTCAAACGATAAGCTACGGGCCCAATCCGCTCAACTATCTCATACGGACCAATGAACCTCAGACTCAACTTGCCTTTCCGGCCAAACCTCATTACCTTCTTCCACGGAGATACTTTCAGGAACACTTTCTCACCCACTGCGTACTCAATCTCTTTTCTCTTCAAATCTGCATAAGACTTCTAACGATCCGAAGCTGCTTTCAAACGGTCACAAATCAACTTCACTTTTTCTGTGGTTCCTTTAAGCAAGTCTGGCATAGGTAACAACCTCTGACCTGTCTCAGCCCAACAAATCGGAGTTCTACACCGTCTACCATACAAAGCCTCATAGGGTGCCATCTGAATACTAGACTGATAACTGTTGTTGTAAGCAAACTCAACCAACGGTAAGTGCTTCTCCCAAGAACCCTGGAAATCAATCACACAACAACGAAGCATATCCTCTAGAATCTGTATCACTCGTTCTGACTGTCCATCGGACTGCGGATGATAAGATGTGCTGAAATGCAGACGACTACCCAAAGCACTATGCAAACAACTCCAGAACCTCGAAGTAAATCTAGGATCCCTATCTGAAACTATAGACTTTGGAACTCCATGAAGTCTCACAATCTCACGAATGTACAAGTTTGCCAACTTGTCTAAGGAATCCGTAGTGTTCACTGCTAGGAAGTGAGCACACTTAGTGAACCTATCAACAATCACCCAAACTGAATTCTTCTTCGAAGGAGACAAAGGCAACCCCGATACAAAATCCATGGTGATTCTCTCCCATTTCCATTCCGGAATCTTCAAAGGCTGTAGCAAACCTGAAGGAACCTGATGTTCTGCCTTCACCCTCTGACATACCATACAACGGCTCACATACTCGACTACTTCTCTCTTCAAACCAACCAAGAAGTAATCATTCTTCAAATCTCGGTACATCTTGGTACTACCCGGATGCATAGAAAAGGGACTCGAATGCGCTTCGCTCAAAATCTGACGTCTCAGCTCAACATCTTCCGGTACCACAATTCTATCCCTAAAGCACAACAAGCTCTCACCACTGAAACTATACTCAGTCGGTCTCCCTTCGGCTATGTCTTGAACATGAGGAACTAGGCTCGCATCTTGCAACTGCTTCTCTCTAATCAACTGAATCAAAGAAGGCTTCACTTGCAACTCGGTGATCAAGCCACCATCATCGGACACACTCAATCTAGCAAACATAGCTCTCAGCTCAACGGCCACTTTTCTACTCAAAGCATCGGCTACTACGTTTGCTTTACCCGGATGGTACTCAATAGTCAAATCATAATCTTTTAACAACTCTAGCCATCTCCTCTGTCTCAAGTTCAACTCTTTCTGTGTCATCAAGTACTTCAAGCTCTTGTGATCGGTGTAGACTATACACTTCTCACCATATAAATAGTGACGCCAAATCTTCAATGCAAATACAACTGCAGCTAGCTCTATGTCATGGGTGGGATAGTTCTTCTCATGGATCTTCAACTGTCTAGAAGCATAGGCAACAACTCTCCTATCTTGCATCAAAACACATCCTAAGCCTACGTAGGAAGCATCGCTGTAAATCACAAACTCCTTACCTGAAACAGGTTGTACTAACACTGGAGCATTGGTCAAAGCTTCTTTCAATTTTTCAAAGGCCTTTTGTCTTGCATCGGACCATTCAAACTTGACTCCCTTTTGCAACAACTTAGTCAAGGGAGCAGCTACTCTAGAGAAGCCATCCACAAACCTCCTATAGTACCCAGCTAATCCTAGGAAACTCCTAATCTCGGTCACGAACTTAGGTTGTTTCCACTCAACAATAGCCTCAATCTTCGATGGATCAACTCGGATGCCTTCGGCCGAAACGACATGGCCAAGAAATACAACCTCTCTAATCCAGAATTCACACTTGCTAAGCTTCGCATATAACTGATTGCTCAACAACCTCTGTAAAACAAATCTCAAGTGCTCATCATGCTCTTCTTCTGTCTTCGAGTACACAAGTATATCATCAATGAAGACAACCACAAACCGGTCTAGATAGTCTCTAAAAATTCTGTTCATCATGTCCATGAATGCTGCTGGTGCATTCGTGAGCCCAAATGGCATCACAAGAAACTCATAGTGACCATATCTAGTCCTAAAAGCTGTCTTCAGAACATCACACTCTTTCACCTTCAACTGATAGTACCCGGATCTCAAATCTATCTTCGAGAATACTGAAGCACCTCTCAGCTGATCAAACAAATCATCTATACGAGGCAACGGATACTTGTTCTTCACAATCAACTGATTCAGCTGTCTATAGTCAATACACATGCGCATGCTACCATCTTTCTTTTTCACAAACAACACTGGAGCACCCCACGGAGAGCTACTAGGCCTAATGAAACCACGGTCTAATAATTCTTGCAACTGACTCTTCAATTCTTTCAACTCTTTCGGAGCCATACGATACGGAGCTATCGAAACTGGACTAGACCCTGAACCTGTCTCAATCACAAACTCAACATCTCTGTCAGGAGGCAAACCCGGCAACTCTTCAGGAAACACATCTGGAAAATCACACATTGTTCTGATATCTTTCGGTCTAGCTTCACTCATATCCGGATTCATAACATAAGCTAAATAGGCCCCACATCCAGAGTCCATCAACCTATGAGCCTCTAAGGCTGACACCACATTAGACAAGAACTTAATGTTCTCGCCCACTACCACTACCTCGTAATCATCCGAAAGCTTCAAGGAAATTCTCTTTGTCTCAAAATCCACACTATCCCGATGCTCAACCAACCAATCCATACCCAATATAATGTCAAAACCGTAGAAAGGAAGTTCCATCATATCAACTGAGAACCCATGACCCTGAATCTTCAGTGGACACCTCCTATACATACGTCTAACCACAACTGTCTCACCAAAAGAACTAGTAACATGCATACCTACATCTAAGATCTCAACAGGAATATCTAACTTCTGTGCATGCTTACTCAAAATGTAGGAATGCGTAGAACCCGAATCAACCAAAGAAAGCAAGGACATAGACTGTAACTCAAAATTACCTGCTATCACATCGGTGTCGTTCTCGGCCTCTCTCTGAGCATAGACCCTCGCTGGTCCTCCCGCCTCTGGCTGCACAGCCACAACATGTGCAAGGTTCCTCTGAGCATCTACCCTAGGTGCATCAGCCCTCGGTTGGAAGTAGCCACGACCGCGCCCACGACCTCTCTGAAAATCAGTACCTCTCGCAGGAGCCTGAGTAATATTCGGTGCCTGAGCTGCCTGACGTGGACAGTCCCTCCTAAAGTGGTCCCTCGAACCACAGTTCCAACAAGCATGAAAGTTACCCCAGCACTCTCCAGTGTGCTGTCTCCCACACTGAGCACACTCGGGCAAGCGCCCTCCTCCTCTATGGCCCTGATGGCCCCTACCATGGTGGCCACCGCCACGTCTCTGATCAAACTGATGCCTGCCACCTCTGTGCCTCTTAGCATCTCTACCATCAAAGTGGTTATGCCTCTTTCCAGAACTAGAACCACCAGCTCGTTTGGCTGAACCCAAACTATGCTCCAAATCCTTGGCCCTCGCGACCAACACATCAAAGTCTGAGTAGTCAGAAGCCAACGTGTACCTCTTAACCTCTTCATTCAGTCCGTAACGGAAACGGTTGCAGCATTCCACTTCAGTAGGAACCAACTCTGGGGCATACTGACTCAAGCGAACAAAGCGGATCTCATAATCAGTCACTGAAGCATCTCCCTAAGTGAGAGCCATGAATTCTCTCTTCTTCTCATCTAGGTACCTCGGTCCCAAGTACCTCTTCCTGAAAGCAAACTCAAAAAAATCCCAATCTATCTCGTCCTCTGGAACCCCGGTAGTGATGGTGACCCACCAGGTGTAGGCATCACCCTGAAGCAGTGAGATCACACAACCCAATCTACGTGCGCCCGCACAACCCATCTGAGCCAAGATACGAACTGTCTTCTCCAACCATAACTCCGACCTCTCCGGAGTAGATCCTCTAATCTCCTCGGCCCCTAAGCTACGGAGCCTCTCCAAAGGTAAGCTAGCATCATCACACCTAGGCTGAGCTGCAGCCTGGGCTCCCGCCACTGCGGCCTGGAACGCTCCCGCTATTACTTGCACAAGCGGAGTCATATCAATTCCAGCTGGACCTTGGCCACCTTGGCCACCTTGAGGTCCCTCTCCTCCGGCTCCATCCTCGCCCCAACTCCCGGTGGAGGAGGTGGTGGTGGTGGAGGTGGTGGAGGAGCGCCAACTCCCGCTGCCCCCGGTCCCTCTATGTGAGCCCCCGCACCAACTGCCGGCTCAACAGGAGCCACAACTCGTGGTTCTTGACGAACCAACCTCGGTCTACCTCTCGGTCTAGACATCGCTCTCACGATTATCAACTACAACCACAACAAACAAACATACAAGTTGGGTTAGCAAGGCAAGGCTTCCAAGTGTCCAAGTATGTTTCCCTCACTTAAAAATCATTTTTCCAATGTAATAGTAGCAATGGGACCCACACACACATGCTTAAAGGTAAAACAATCAGCATACTTTTCACATAAGCAACCATTCTTGCAGAACAGGCAAACACCGTGCAATTCAACTTAAAAACTTAAACTTACCTCACTTACCTGCCCAAGGTTTCGGTAACCTTAGGCTCTGGTACCAACAAGTGTAACCCCCTCGTCCCGGTCTGGTCGGATGACCGGTCCGAGTGGGCCACACGGGGAAAACCGAAGCGAAACCCGTTAAGGCTTCCCCTCGGTTAACGACCCAAAAATTTCTTTTTTATCTTATCTTGTCTACATGCATAATTTTAGACCTAAGTGTGGCACAACAGCGGAAGATACCATCAACGAAACATTCACCGACCAAACAACCATAAACAGTCCATTTTATTTCATTTCAGCAGGCCGTTTCGAAACGCCTATAGAATGTTCCGAAACGCCCTGACCTAGTCAACGGGCCTGGGTCAACCACAAGGTGACCGTTCCGAAACAGGGGTGACCCGTATCGGAACGACCTTGACGGTCAATATCTCGTGGTCAACGAGATTTGACCGTTTCGGAACTTCAAAGGCCCGTTTCAGAACGGCTTCATCTCGCCAATTTCTCAAAATTCCAGTAGCGAAAACATTCCGGAACGACCCTCATCCGTTTCGAAACGGCAGGCCATATACACAGGGGCCGTTTTGGAACACGGGGACCCGTTCCGAAACACCCCCTGTCTGCAGACTTTTCTGGGCTGTTTTGAGGCACAAGGATGCCCCAAAACATCCCCAAAACACCATACAACAGCCAAGCATTTAAACCCAAGATACAACAACATTACTAACATGCTTTAACAAGGTTTGGACATGTCTAATACTAAA
This sequence comes from Hibiscus tridactylites, assembly GCA_958450335.1. NCBI lineage: Eukaryota > Viridiplantae > Streptophyta > Magnoliopsida > Malvales > Malvaceae > Hibiscus > Hibiscus tridactylites. The sequence goes on along the minus strand of OY288267.1, from coordinate 62,303,839 downwards.
ACAACAATCCACAACATGCATTCATTCAAACAACACTCAAACTCATGTAAAAACTCTTAAGGCATAGGCTAACATTCAAGTAAGCAAATAGGCATGAGTTAACATTCATCATGGCAACACAACTATGCAAAAGCAACATATATATATAGGAGTCTACACATGCTCCTATCAACCAACAACAATCCAACAAAATCATACATGTCCCATTGCTCAAACCATTACATGTTTAAATACTAAAACCCATACTTGATGAACTCAAGTCAAAACCACACTTGGAGGCCCTCCACTTGCCCGAGCAACCCACGAACTAAGGATCTGCAATGTTGAACAAAGAGAGCGTAAGCAATGATGCTTAGTGAGGGTAAGCTCTAAAAACAAACCTCAACATTGCAGGGTCCGAGCACGATCTAGCCAAAGCAACTTACATTTACCAAGAGTCCACAAGATATAGATGCATGAGCAATATATCACATATATGGCATAATCATGAGCTCAACACTACCATACATGTAATCACATTTAAACATCCAAACAGCTCATAAATCCCAACACAATGATACACATATAAATCTACATTGGCACCTAGTTATGACTCAAATACGCGGATAGACACGTTGGAAACTCATATCCAACAACCACATTACCTCGGTGGGATTCCACTCATCACCGGTCTCGCGGAGGGGATTCCACTCATCCTCACGCCCCGTCGATGGGATTCCACTCATCACCGACTATATTCAATTACAATTCCGGGCGAACCCGTACTCCTCCTTGGTGACTCAACGCCACCAAGGCCACGCGCGACTTTAGACTCATGTGTACACACTAACATCCTAATGATCGATCATTTGTATTTAAGTATACTAGTGCCAATATTTTACTCAATCCACATTACCCATTTCAATCATTTCCGTGCTTAGCACGTACTCACCATGGACACAATCATGAGCCATCACCATGCATGCTTTAAGCAATACAACCCATGCCTCATTTCACATGTATAAAACAATATACATAAGCATTCATAACACAAGACATACGAGGCATATACATTCATACATTTGAGTTCATCCAAAGGCTTAGATCAAGATTAGGATTAGGCTACCACCCTAATCCTAACTCTAGGTGGGTCTACCAAGCCCAACCTAGTTCATATACTTGAACCAACTAATTTAAAACCTTTAAAAGCAAACAACCACTCACCTAAGCTTCCAAGCACAAGACCAAGCAAGCCACAACCTTCAACCTTTCGGGTTCACTTCCGATGCTTCACCGATGCCCAAACTTGATTCTAATCACACAAAACACATACATTACTTCTCAACTCAATGCTAATTCAATCATCAATCTACTTTGCAACTCACAACCCATTTCCACAATTTTCCCAAACCACATAACATCTCCAAAATCCCAATTTTCGGACTCCTACAACCAAGGGCTGAAATACCCAATTCCAAGCACCCAAATGGCTTCCAAAACGTCCCAAAACACCCTCCTAACTTAGGTAGACCATCAGCCCTTCAAATCCAATATTAAACTTACCAAAAACCCAAATTTTAATACCCCAAAATTTGCCCTAAAGACCCACTACGAAAATTTCACCCAAAATTGATCAAATTCATATATGTTGTGTACTTTAGCATGATTAACAAAACCCCCAACACAATTTTTCAAAACAATTTGAAAACCCCCATTAAAACCCAAATTTTCAACCTAAACCCTAATTTCCAAATCTCCTTATTTTTGAAATCTAAGACAATGGTTAAATAGAGGGTAAAGAGGAGATTAAGAAAATGACTTTACCTTTCAAAAAGCCCTTGGATTGAAGTTGAAAATGAATGGAATAGTGATTTGCTATTTGAGAGGTTTTGAAAGAGAGGAGGGAGGTTTTACATGGGTTTTTGAGGAAGAAAGGGGAAAAAGATGACAATATGGAAAAGTTGTCATCCTTTTTCAAATAGCTTGGGTAAATTACATTATGAGTCCTCCTCTTTTTAAATTAAACTTAATTAGGTCACTATTTGAAGTTGAGTTGTCTTAATTAACTATTTATTTAACCCGACTAAAACCCGGTTAACTCCTAGGTCTAAGACACGGGTGTTACAGAGGATGGGGTAGATTTTGAAATCTATAAGCCTTCGGGCGAGTCTTGGGAGGATGCTCGTGTAGAATTACTACCCTACATTCAAAGGGAGGTGGACGACGAGCCCTCTACTCCCGCTCTTGGGGTTCCGGAGACTGAGCCAACTAGTTTCATAGAAGTTAACCAAGAGATCCTCAAAGGGGTTGATTTATAGATGCTCCGAATGTTGAAACGGTAGATATAGTTGTAATAGAGGGTTCCCAGAAGCCAAAATGGGACATCCTTGGGAGTTTGAAACAAGAGATCATTCGGCGGTTTAAGCCTTGTACAATAACATAGGGTTTTTATAATCTTTTGATACATTAATGAAGTTGTTAACTGATCAAGCGTGTTTTACATTTTATTTTTTTTCAATTTTGGGTGTAGTCGAGTTGAGTTAGTTATTTTGTCTAAGATGTAATATCACAAATATCTTCATCCTTTTCAAAGAGGTGGGCATACTTTGGCAATTTTAAAGTTGTAAGTCGTGTTTCCCTTGTAGGCATTTTTCTCTTGATGTGGTGGGGGTTACCTCCGCACTTTCTGGCGATAGTGATGAAGTGAGGACAACTCACACCAATTTTTGAAATTATTTCAATGCCTCTTTCTGGCGATAGTGATGAAGTGAGGACAACTCACACCAATTTTTGAAATTATTTCAATGCCTTGGGGTATTTAGTCGTGTGTTAAGCAGAAATTGCTTGAAACATACGCAAGGAGCGGGGATATTTTGTGTTTAGCCTTTCGAAGGTCATCTCACGCCCTTAGAGATTTAACCACGAGTGGGACAAATGCATCTTTTCACTCTTTGAGAAAAAAAACACAGATTGAGTGGGAGTGTTTTCGCACTCTTGAAGATATGTGCGCAACTTGAGTGAAGGCATCTCGACACAATCTTGGAGAAACAAACATAAGTTGAGTGGAGGTACCTCCGCGTGGAGGAATCTCATACCCTTGGAGTAATGTCCGTAAGTGGGGTTGAGGCATCTCAACACTCTTGGAGAACAAACGCAAGTTGAGTGGAGGATTGTCGACATTATTGGATAAACGATGTGCAAATTGAGTTGTGGCATCTCCTAGCTCTTGAAGCAACACTCTTAAGTAGCTCAGAGGTATCTTGGCATCCGAGGGAACCATATGTTTGTAATGTTCACATGCCTTAATTGGCAAGAAATACGGGCATCTCAACGTTCTTCGAGATCTATAACGCCAATGACATTGAATGAATGTAGGCATTCCCTTTCTTCAGAAACCCACAAATGGCCTGCGGTGATTGGGAGAAGAAATTGGAGACAACCGTGAGTTCGTAGCAACCACTTGCCATAATTGGCATGAAACACGAGTATCTCGACGTTCATGTAGAGTCGCAATGCCGTTGACATTGAATGGACGAAGGCATCTCGTTACTTTTTGGATAATTAGTCGCTAATTGAGTTGAGATATCTCGACACTCTTTGAGAATGAGTCGTAATCCCAGAGGTATCGAAGCGATCGAGAGACTCTGCATGTCCGATGGTGAAATCATGTTGGGGAGTAGAGCTATGAATGCTTGGGTGCATACATTGGTATTGGTATTCATTCATTCATGTATGCGCTCGACTACATTAACCATTCATCATTGAAGCAAACATGTAGTCATCCATTCATTCAAGTATTCGTAGATAGTTCGTGTATTCTCCTAAGATTGTACCAAGTTCCTAGGGTGCCTAAGCGTATTTACGGAGAGTTCAGTGTTGTGGTAATTCCAATTTCAACCTTAGTGTTTCCCTTCAACATGCGCACCTATCGGCATATCAAAGGAGGAAGTTACCCTTTAAATCATAAACTTCTACGTGTACATCTACCGGTATCTCCTCCTGAGATATCCGAATGAAGAGCCACCCCTAACGGTGGGAATTATTTTAAAAAAGAAGGAAAATAAGAAACTTCAGTCGAAGACGTTCCTCATGCGTGCTATCTTTGGTTGTTTGCAGAGCTTTTGGTTGTATGTCTATTATTTGCTACTTCTATTGATGCTTCTTTTACTTTCTTCAAGATACATTCTTGACGTATGAGGGCGCCCCTGAGGGACTGCCTTATGGACTGGACAGAGATGGTAACCTTTGGCGTCCTTTAAGGATGTCTTGGCTGCTCCATTTTTGTTCATGAGAGGAGGCTCGAGAGCTTTTCATTGGCACCCGGGGGTCTAGGTCCTTTTAGGGTTACATTTATCGTACACTTTGAAGAGCGTGAACGTATTGTAATCACTAACTTGATTCGACGATCACGATAGAAAGCTGACTTTGTGAGCTCTTCCGATGATGTATTGCTTCTTCAAGATGGCATCTTGTACATCACCGAAAGGCAAATCTCCTACAGCAGATCTGATGAGACATTTTCGTCCCATCACTTTTGTGGCGCTTCCCCTAGATATAAATGGTGAGAAATTGCTAACCTATATTTTCTATTTCTTGCTTCTTCGTGGCTGAAATAGTTTGAAATGGGAAAACTATCACGATTGATTCTCTTCGCCGAAAGAAGGTCTACCACGCTCACCAAACCAATTGTTGATGCAGAAAATATTAGACTTCGAACAAGGTGGTGGGGATAGCCATTGAGGATGATGTTGGTGGTGGTTTACCCATTCTTATATGGGCGGTGAGCTAAAGACGGTTGTCGGAGTAAGGTCGAGAAAGTTGAGGAAGAATGAGGTGGGAGTGTTCGTTCTCTCTTGTTCTCTTCAGCTTTGTGGTATTTATAGCCAAGTGGTACTGTTTGATGGGACAAAGCCAGGCCAAGTGACAACCATTGATAGGTCGACAAGATTAAATCTGGCTGTCAGCCAGTGAGCTTTTTCAGCTTGGTCACGTGGGTTGGCAGAGCAGACTCGTTTTCCAGGTAATAGCTTCATTTGGCGGGTCAAGCATACTTGATGACTATCATGTCTAGAGTGGTCTAGAGGCATGACCCTGGAAGCAAAGGTTCTAGAAACTATGATGCTTTGTATATTGTGGTGCAGCGCGAAATTAAGAGTTCTGAAGGCATAAATAGGCGGAAATGTGACGCAAAGGTACAATAGTATTCGATATGAAAAATTAAAATGGTATATAAACCATATTGTACTAGTCGTTAAATGACATTCCCACACTCCCTGGCCCAGTCATCTTTTTCCAAGAATAAATTTTGACTTTTCTCTTTGTATTTTGTTGGTTTGTTAAAAAGATATTAACTTCAAATTCAATTGATAAGGTTTACCTTAATTTTCTATAAATAATTATTGGTCAATCTGCTGATTTCTTCTACAGAAAAATCTTCCTCACTAATCAATCAGTATTGGTTTCTTTTTCCTTGTCCTTTTTTTTTTCAAAATTTTGGTGGATAGAGATGAGCTATGGTTTTGTTCCTTTCCCAAACTCCCCCATCATTTCAAGCTTAGTCCACAACAACTCTCATTTTATATAAATAATTAAATATTGGTCTGGGATATCTACACATGTTTCCAAGTTTAATTGCGATTTATGTCGGCTTCAAGTGAAAAAGGTGCAAGGCAAAGTTTCCAGGAAATTATGCATCTTCTTCTACAATTTTAATCCTATTTTATTGTTAATATGGCCAAAGATTTGATTTGTTACAGAAATGACATCTGCATCACAACAAGAGGCAGATTATATTATTCTATGGAGTGGTGATTTATGGCGGATATTAAGCCTTAATAGTCGTTTCTCGAGCTGCTTATACTGTTTTAAAAGGTTTACCAGATGCTGCGTTAAGTCCTTTACTTTTAAGATTTCGAATTCTGACGTTATAAATAGAAAAAATTGAGTTGAGAGGTTCGTCTCATATTAGATCTGTAAAATCCATAGTCGATTAATTAATCGGATATCATGATTATTATATATATTTTTTGAAGTGTTTAGCCTACCATAGACCTCATCCTCCAAGCTACTCTACCATTGACGCATTTAAAATAGTGAAAAAACAAGTGCCATATTTTCCAAAATATGTAAGCGCCAGCGGGTCTTGTGGGAGAAAAGCCTTGGGATTTGCTTGATTCCCTGCTTAGTTTTTGTTTTGAAGCAAACGAAAGAGAATTCCCTTAGTTGATTAATGTTAAACTGCTGAGAAACAGAGCTGGCATCTTAATTCTGCAGTTAATTTTATAGTTCACAGTAATTATGATCATTACTTTATTATTATTTTGATGGGGTTGTTTTCTTTGGTTTTAAGCATAGTTTTGAACAGAGTGAAGTTCTGCAAGTATATAATATAATTGTGTGTTTTAATGTCCTTATCAAAACTGCTCTTAAATCTGCAAAGCTGTAAATAACACAAAAGTCAAGTGGCAAATTAGTAATCTAAGATCCTTTATAACTCCATTTAAACACGGTTCAACTTCAAGATGCCCCCATACACCAAAAGCACAAAAAATGGTTGGTCCCTCCTACATTAAAACCTTGCTCCCCTTTCAGTCCATCTCAATGAAGATCACAACTCTAACTCACACCCTCATCTATGCTCAACTTCGCCATCTCATTCGAGCATTTTCCAAAGCGAAATCATTCGTGGTTCGAATCTATAAAGAAAACAAGCCTATAAAATATCTCATTTCCACAAAAAAGAAGCACAACAAGCTCTTCTTTGGTTCATTCAGGCTACACTATAATTGGTGCTCTTCTCATGTTGCTCCGGTTCTAAAAGGATGCACTGCAACACATTTGTACTATGATTCGACATGGAATTCGGTTATTCCAACGGAGCAATGCGAGTCGGAGCTTTCGGGTTACCTTCAATGGGTAGAAGAGAAAAAGGTTAATTCAAGTGGTGAGACGGATATGAATGAGATTGATAAGCTAGCAGAGATGTTCATTGCGGATTGTTATGAAAAGTTTAGGTTGGAGAAACAAGAGTCTTACAGGAGATTCCAGGAAATGATGGCTACAAGCGTCTGAGCAAAATGTAGTCAGGAGGGGTTCTTTCTTTTACTTCTCTTGTTTTGTGCTTGGACTTGACTATAGAATGTGGGGGAAATTTTGTGCAATTCTTCTCTTAATTTTGTTCCACTTGCAAGGTTATGTAAACTCAATCAACAAATCCTCAATTTTTGAAAATTTTGTATCCAAAACTCTGTGTCTAAAACCCAATTTTCTACTTCCACATCTTCATTAATAATCTTAAAAGTTAGTGGTTGTATTTAAGATGTTCTTTAACAAAACAATAAAAATAATGTGTTTGATAATATTTATATGATTTATTAATAAAATACTAAATTAATTATTCAAAATAATGATACATATTTTCGTTCTGCAAAGGTCCATCTCTAAGTTTTTGCTAAGTTTAGATAATCATATCAGTTAACTTTTTTTCCAGAATTGCATGTTGTCCTCTTCCTTCGGGGCCTAAAACTCCAACTAGTAGCTATATTAGATGATGGAAAGTTGTGTGCAGATGCAAATCCAGCTTCATTAATTTATTATGTTAATTTCGGATCATCAACATAATAATCGTCAAACTCATCAGGTTGTTACAATTTTATCAATGTGATTAAGCCAACATGTATTTTTTTTTGTTTTTTTTTTGGCAATTTGTGGAGGAAATTTGAGCACTTTAAAGCAATTATTTAAACAGATTTCAGTCAGGTGATCCAAGCCTCCAATTATTATATTCATCATTTGTTCTGGAAACTGCGCTAGATTCATGTTTTTTGAACCAACAAATGGTCCCAATGAAAAAGATAATGATGTTCATTTTAAGAGATTTAAGTTCGAAGTTCGAATAATTTTATCAGCAATGTGTGTGTACATTATCAAAGAATTAATTCGAGATGTTGATGAATCTCATGTCATCAAAGGCACATGGGCATGGCATGAAGCTTGTGACATATGGTAATCACTGACATAATCAAAGACAAAGTCATGAGATGTTATAGTAGACTGAACCCAAAATGAAAGTGAATAATTAATTTCCAAGGATATTTGGATGCATTGGAGACTGAACCCAAACCATGAATATCTGTCGGAGTTTTTGTAGAAGCAAGAGAGGGGCAACATCAGTCAAGCATGCTTTTGATACAGATTTGGTCTTACAACCGTAAAAGGGAATGGAGCCAAAGTACCAATCATGGCTTCTTTTTTATCCCTCCTTTTGCTTTTACATGATAAAATACAAAGGGATTTAAGTTAGGGTGTTCAAATATAGTCGATTAAGAATATTTGGTCTGATGAGTGATGACCCGTCCACTCCGAATAAAAAATAAATCAGATATTTGTATCATCAAATTCTTGTTTCGGGTTGGATATATTTAACCCACTAAATATTACGAGTTCACAATCACAGGTAGGCTGGAATCACAAAAATCAAGTTAACCTGCTATCTAAAACTCCTATTAGATTTTTAATATACATTTTTATTTTTATTGGACTATATTTCTTCCATAAAAAAAGTAAAGAACACATATGGTGACCAAACTTTTAGGACACTTTCAGTTTGGTCACCGAATTTTTAAGACACTTTTATTTTGGTCACCAAACTTTTAAAACTATCATTAGAGTCATTTAACTTTTAGTCCGCTTTCATTTTAGTCCCTCCCGTTAACTTCCATTAAAAATACTAACGTGAGATATTAATTTTATTTCATCCTCCATTTTCTTCTACTTTCCTTGCTTTGTATTTTAGGGGGCGACTACCCCTCCAACCCTCCTCTATGCCTATTCCTACCTAAAAGTTCAGCTATATTTTTAATTGAATATTTTTCCAAATGCTCATGCTAACATACCATAATTTCATTTGTTTTACATTTTATTGTCACATCAATCCTAACAATTGTTTCTTTCTTTGTGCACTTCACCTTGTATGCAAGGGCATCATCCACTGCAGTGAAAGAAGCACCAAGGTAAGTGCAAATCGTCACCGTCCCACAATAGGAGATCTCAGTTCATCAGGGGTTATAGATCTTGAAGCCAAAAAGTCTCGAACGTAATTTTGCGTCGGCTTTTGCGGCTTCAAGTGTCCATATGTCATTAGAAACATATGCTAAAATGTAATCCCGAAATAACCTCCATCAATATCTTGTTAATAGTAAAAAAAATTGAGCATGCATCCGTGATTTGGTAAAAGGAAATAGGAAGAACCAACAAGTCATACCAATGTAAGGTTCCACCTACCCAGACAAAAAATATACAAGACCTGCAAACCCAAAATATATTGGTAAAGGGCATTTAGAAGCATATAACTTATATTGAAAATAGACCTAAGAAAGATGAGAAATTCATGAGCATGGGCACTCGACAATATAGGTGAACTTTTATGTTTAGTTATGGAGGGAAAACATACCAATGAAAGAATAAAAAATGGAGTAAGAAAGAAAGTTAACGTGCCACATCAGCATTTTTAACGGAAGTTAACTGGAGAGGCTAAAATAAAAGCGGACTAAAAATCGAGTGACCTCAATAAAAATTTTAAAAGTTTGGTGACCAAAATAAAGTACCGTAAAAGTTCGGTAACCATCTATGTAGTTTTCCCAAAAAATAATTTACTATATTTCTTTTGTTTTATTTTTTGGACTTTTAAGTTTAAGTTCTATGTTCTTTCATGTGATTTTTTTTTTACAAAAATTAAGTTTTATGTTTTTTCATGTCATTATTTATTACAAAAAAAATTATATGATTTGAAAAGAAAAAAAAAGATAACAACATAAATATGAACTGGGTATCTTATAACCCGATTAACTATTACCTGGATAACGAATACTCTAATTTTACAAACCGGGACACGAGCCGCTTGTAACATCCCAAATTTTGATTTAGGAGTTTTGGGTGAGTTCGCATCGATCCAGGTTGAATTTTATTAGGAATTAAGTTGATAAAATTAATTCCAGAGTTTTTAAAAAGATATCGTAATATTAAATTGGTGACAACATTGGGTTAAGATTATCTTATAAAGGATATGTGGAATTTTAATACGATGTTTAATACGTATAGTTACAAATGAATTGTTTTAGTGATATTTTTGTAAAAATTGAAAAGGTTGATTTGTAAAGTACACAAAATAAGAATCTTTCAAGTGGTGATTATACCTTTAAGTGTTTTAATTGACGTTCTACCATTTTCTATCTCATTTTTTACAGATACCAAAATTAGCAAGGACACTTTTTCTTCATTTTCTCTCATTTCTTAAAATTCGTTTTCTTTTGATTTCGTAAACTCTAAATGGATTTTCTTGAATCCAATTATGTTTCGAAATCTTTTCCTTTCCAAATTTCTTCTGAAACACATTAAAATCTCTATTTTAATCTTTCTACACTTTTCTTCAAAGTTTGACATCATATTTGCAGGAGATCATCCCAATCCCAAATTTGTTTTCCATACAATTGAGGCATTTCCTAACTTTTTGAATGATATACTGATGACTACATAAATAACATATATTTTGTACCTTTTTACTTAGTTTTTGCACGCGTTTAAGCCCATATAGTTGCATTTAAGTCTTGTTTTCATGTAGTTTGCATGGAGTCGATATACATGAGCCTATTGATATATATTGATGCATTTAGTGGGGGAAGGTAGTGCGTTTTAGTGGTGTTTGTGCAGAAAGTAACTGAGGCAGAGAAGCGATGGAGCAGTGGAGTGGCATCCTTCTCGTGACGAGCCAACAAAGCAGTAGAGTTGGAGATGAACCCAAACTTTTGGCACACGTGGACTTCCATCTAGTATGGATCCTCATTGAATGAAGCAGGAAAGCAAGATCCTCATTAAGAGGCTTTGCATGCTTTAGGGTTTCTCAACCCTAGCTTTGCCGCATATATAAAAAGACTTGGGCCACAAACAAAAAAGAGCTTGATCTTAGACAACAACCCTTAGCCTTCAACTACCGGAGAACCACCATAGCCGAGTTTTAGAGGAGTCTCCACATGAAGAGAGCCATCGAGAGAGGCTTGAGGAGTACAAAACCTGCAGTACAATTAGAAGGCTTGGAGAGGACGTTGAGGATGCTTGATCTTTCTTTCTCCTTGATTTATAAACTACCATATTCTTTAATACTTTTTTTATTATGGATGTTATTTGCTCATACATGAGCTAAATACTTTGTTGGGTTTATTGTTTTTAGGATATTATGTTTTAGGTACTTGTTTAATGCTATAGCCTTTTCCATTATCTATTATGTTCATTGTTCTTCATGCGTAGTTATTATAAGAGCTATCGAGAGAGACCTTTTAACTATTGATCTATGGCTTAATATCGAGAGATTTAGGTTATACAAACGTGAACAATAGAGCTTAAGCTGTCAACTTAGGTTCTAATCCGGCTTAGACATAAGTTTACGGTTCCAACAACTAATAAGGAGAACTTGAATAGATAATAAAGTTGTTAGGGTTTACATAAACATGTATTGCCATAACATCCTTGTTATCAACTTCTAGGTATCGAGACAGTAAAGAAGTTAATTAGAAAATCATGTCTAATAGGTAAAGACATAATTGGTTTACGCAGACATGTATTACCAACTGCTATAGCATTCAAATAGTAATTATCATAATTCATAAGCTATAAATCCATCTTTGATAATCATCTGAATATCTGCTACAACATCTGCTTGTCTTGATCATTGCTACTTTATTTTTATTACAATTGGTTTTGATAAACCACCAACAAACAATTATTAGTTCACTAACTCTTGAGTACGATTGCCTCGTATTTATTAATCCAATCCATGTGGGTTCGAAACTCTACTTTTTTACTTGATCAAAGAGTATACTTGCTCTAATTTACATACCTATTTCGCAAGCATCAAGTTTTTGGCGCCATTGCCGGGGATTGACAATTGATAATTACTTAGTATTTACGCTTAAGATTTTCTTTATTTTAATTCTAACTTATATTTTTTTGTTAGTTTCTTTTCAAAAGTGTCATAGTGCATGACCAGACGCACAAATCAAGAGATTGAAAGATACTTGTGTATGATACGTAGAGCACATAAAATAATGGTAGAACAAGATGGCTTGAATAACGCACGCAATGGCGACGACGATCTACCACCTAGTGGAGGAGTAATTGCAGAAGGAGTAGTCGTTAATGGAGCACAAAATGAACAAGGTGTTCCACCACCAACCCGTCCGAGATGACCCTTTCACGAAAACTTTGCACCTGTTTTGAATGACCTTACCCCAGTGATCGTTGTGCTAGTGATAGAGGCAACTCACTTTGAGCTCAAGCCTGTTAAGTTCAACATGCTCAATTCCATTGTACAATTTAGTGGATCAGCAATGGAGGATGCTCGAGAGCACATTCAAGCTTTCCTAGAAGTTTGTGACTATTTTAGACAATATGGAGTCCGTGATGATGTGCTGAGACTGAATCTGTTCCTTTATTCCTTACGAGATCGAGATTGAGCATGGTTAAAGACCATACCCTCAGGATCTATTACATCTTGGGATTACTTGTGTAGAATCTTTTTGCATCGATACAATCCACCGAACGTGCATAATCAGATACGAAGCAATATCATAGAATTCAAGCAACGAGATGATGAACCCATGTATGAATACTGAGATAGATACAAAGACATGCTGCACAAGTGCTCGATTCATAGATTTCATGATTGGATACAAGTGGTAACATTCTATAATGGCGTTAACTCTCATACGAGAATGATGATTTCTCTTTAGCAAAAGGTATCTTTCTTGACAAAGATCCTAAAGAGGCATTTGACATCCTCAATCAAATAGAAAATAACGACTATTAGTTTCCTACGGGGAGATTGAATCACATCCTTAAATCTTCTGAAACATTCCAATTGGATGATTCCCAAAGTGTGGCAACTCAACTATCCACCATCGCAAATCTGCTAAAGAACATGCAACCACCATCCAACACATGAGAGGCCAAGGTAGTTCAATACATGTGCGAGAATTGTGAGGGAATGTTTGCGTGCTAAGGTGTACTAAAATGATACGCAAGTAGTGCAAGTATACACGTCGAACAAGTAGTAAAGTATGTGGGTGAGTATCGTCTCCACAAGGATTAGAGGTGTGCACGGTCAATGTATAATGCAGTGTAAGTTGTTTTTACAGTCGGTAATGCTGAGGCAATCAAAGCAGTAATCAGAAATGCTGTAGCAAAAAGAGCAAATAGCGTTGAGGTGAATTAGATGACAAACAAGTCCTCTCGTGTGTAAAACTCTCTATGGAATGACTAGTTGGGTTTGCTGGACAACTAAACTAAGCCTCTTAACCCAGTCTAAGGTCTTCAACCATCTTCTATGCTCGGCAGGATTTACTAAGGATGCCCCTAAACTATCTCTAGCCAGAAGACTAGGAGACAGAAATGCTACAACAATACCTCTCGGCGTAAACCCTTAACACTCCCCTACCCCTCAAGTACTACCCTTCTTAGCCGTTGAAACCTATCACTTATCACTAAGGTAGGTTAGAGTTGTGCCTCTCAGCAGTTAACTCCATTGCTTATGGGGATCTAAGGTTAGCTCTCTCGATTACCAACCTGATTCTACACCTAAGGAACGACCAACTCTCGAAGGCTCTTACAACCTTAAGGAAATGAAAGCACATAAGCAAAGCATAGACAACGATTAAAGCTGAAAATCATAGGCATGCATTAAAAACACTTAAATAAAAATCATCCATCAAACCCAAGCCACCTAAAACCAGTTCATGACTGGGTGGACATTCAACGTATCATCAAACATTACAACCTTTTCCAAATGAAATAAAGAAATGCTAAAGCAAACATAAGGGAAGAAGAACTCCCAATCCACCATGGACTGCCACAAACTGTCTTAGGCCCGCCACCTCTCTTGAGGCTGGCGAGGCCACTCCTTCGAGCTTCAACTATGGCAGACACCAAGTTGAGTAAGAAGAAGGGAAGAACTACCTTTCTCTCTCCAACCCTAGCCTTTCTTATCACCATTTTTCTGCCTCTCCTTCTAAATGAGGGAATTGCACCCTTTATATAGCGAAGGCTCCTAGAGTTTTGTGCCCTAAAGCTTCCTTTGGTGATCCAAAAGAATATCCACTGACAATGCTCTGCCCAAGGGGACAAGGTGGACAATCTGCAGGTGGTACTGGTGGCTGCACATGTCATATCTGTCTTTTCTGCACTTCACGTGTTTTCTGCAGCTCGCGTGTCAGCCAGTTCCTTCAGTCCTCAAATGCTATAGCATTTCCCAGCTCTCCTGCTTTCCTGCACTCTGTATTTCTGCGTCCTGCACATCACACAACCAAACCACCCTCCTCAATCAGCACCTTTCTACCACCAAAAGATAAAACTACACCCAAATGAACTAAAATGCAACCTAAATGCTATGACATGGACTTAAGAGCAGGCAATTGCTAAGGCAAAAAGGTATGAAAACAAGGATATTTATGCAGTTATCACACCCCCAAACTTAAGCTATTGCTTATCTTCAAGTAATAAGTAGAACAGAACAAAAGAAATACTATGGCAAAGATTTAACTCAAAGAATTGCTATGGCAAAGCTTCAGCCTTCGGAAAGCTACAGACAACTGTTAAGAACAACTACACTTGAGATTTTTAAGAATTTTTCTTAGGGCTAGGATGCATGTATGTGTGTGTGTCTCTGTGTGTGTGCGAAATTACTCTCAGCCTATGCTTAATTCGCTTAAGAAAAATTTTCAAGGAAGCTCTCTAGTCATGCCTTAGCTATGGCCCCTCTATTTTTACTCATAGTGTTCAGACTTCCTAAAATTCAAAAAGGTGGGACTGCTACGAAGGGTGTCAGCTCATCACACCTACCGTCCTTAAATCTAGATGAACATGGAGCATACCTCTCATCCCCAAGCTAGTAGGTAGAGTCATCCCGTGACAACTTTCATTCACTCGTGTGCTTCTTCAGCCATTTATTCTTTTTTTAAAGCTAAAATGCACAAAGGAGTGTGCTTCTACAGTTATGCCGTATCATTTATTCAATTACTTTAAAGCATTAACGTACAAAGGAGTCTATTTGAATTAAGTAGAGAGAGAAAGAAATTGTATATCATTCTATTAAATCAATTCTAGGGTTTACTAGAGTTCTTCCTTAGAAATTTTTCTAACCATTTTAAGCAGAGAGAGAAAGTAATTGTGTAACTATTTTTTTACTATTATTATACCAAACCCTAAGTCAATTCTACAAATCTCAACTAGTTGTATATCATTCCATTAAATCCAAGCATATCGATATTCGTCATTAGACATCATAAACTTATTCACAGGCTATCTTTGAACTAAATAGAATGCCGTAGCATAATTTTTGTTCTCTACCACTAATGCATATGCTAGAGCAAACTTAAAAATACTAACATCAAACACTAACACCTCCAAACTTAGAGAATGCAGTGTTCTCAATGCATGAATGAATTAAACTACATGAAATGCAATATAATGAAAAAAAGAAAGAAGAAAAAAGTGTGTACCTAATGGGTGCAGAGGCGATTCGGCGCTGGTGTCATCGGTGGAGTGATGTTCATGCCCAGCTGCTGGGGTGGGTTTTTCAACTGCATCATTATCGTCAGAGGAGTCGGGCTCAGTGGCTGAGGCGATCCTGGTGCGTCCAGCTGTATGTTTGATGCGACACTGTGGGCGAGATGTTGTAGCATCTGACGGGTTGGGCACAACTGGAGTAGCCTGGGGGTAGGAGTTTCCTCCTCGGGTGGATGGTCCTTGTCACTTAGGATTGTGAGGGGCTCAGATTGCTGTGGCTCCGGTAGTGGTGCAGTAGAAGAGACTTTCTTGCTTCTTTTTCTTTTAGCTGTAGCAAGAGATGGTTGGGTTGGGGAACTTGAAGAACTTTTGGTGGAAATATGGGGAACTGGATAGAGGCGTTGGGCAGCAGCTTGACAAAGAAACTTGCTATAGCAGCATCACGGTCGCACACATATTTGAAGTAGGCCGTGTGCTGGGCTTTAATATGCTCGATTTCATTGCTAATGCGGTTGGTGTAAGCTACCAATGCCGCAATCCTTGCTGCAACAAATCTCTTAGCTCCGCCCTCTAATGTCTCGACTGGGGCGTATTGCGTGTAAATAAGACTATCGCAAATAGTGCAAGTGTACACGACGCAAGTAGTAAAGTGATACTAGAATATCGGATATCGTCTCCACAGGGACTGGAAATAACTTTATCCTTGAATTGTTGCACAAGAAAAAGAAATAGTTTAAATGATTGTTTGAGGTAATCTTGAGTAATAACTAGAATAAAATATAAGGAAATCAGATTTAGAAAATAGGCCGGAATGGATTTGCTCAGTAGTGCAGGTGTTGCACTGTTCAGAGGAACTTCTGTCGTTATGTTGTCGTTCCTGTTGCGGCAGCACCTATCGCGGCAGAGGTCCGTTGTTGCTGCGGCAGCAACCAACAACTCCGTACTTCAAGCTTGGCAAGAATCCATGTTATGACTTGTCCTATCTATCCCTAGGTTCAAGTTCTGTTGATGAACACGTCTTGGATGATACCTCCCGGCGTGAATCAAAGGGTGAACACCAATGTTTATGAATTCTTCTTTACCCACTTAACCTTGTACTTATCCCTAAGCCAAGATGGTTTAACCATAAACTGGAAAAACACATATTTACTCATTTCGTATGCTTAACTCTCCCGATATTAAGCAAATGGATAACCTCATAATGCTCTTCCGATGCTCTTATGAGATATTGAAAACCAGAGTAAATAAACTTGATGTTTTATTACTTGAACAGAAAAAATCCTAAGAACAATACAATCCTCACAACTACTTTACAAGATCAACCCTTAGCCCTTGGGGAAATTTAGAACATGGTGAAGAGAGAGAAACGACTAGGGTTTTGGAGGAAGACAGCTAGGAATGAGATATCCTCCCCCAGGTCGAATTACATGCCTTTATATAGGCCTTGGGTCCAAGTTTTCTAATATGGCAAGAATACAAGTTTAAATTAAAGTACAACTCTATTAAAGACTAAATCTTCTGAGTAGATGCCTTTAATTCGTCCTCTTTTCTTGCTTTGACTTTCTTCCTTGAACTTTGGGCCTGACCTTCCTTCTGCTTCAGGGCTTAGAAAAATATGTGAGTGATCCATGACAGACCGGCTTGAAATCCTCTATCTGTTGAGCTCTACTTCACTTTTCCACCTCAGTGTCTCTCTATCGTTATGGCTGCCACGACAGGTGTCACGACAGACGGTGCTTTTTGTCCTTCCACTCCAGCTCTGCATCTTACTTATGTTCCTTTGCTGCCCTGGATTGCTGTCGCGGTAGATACTTGCAAAAGTGACCAATTTCAGCAGCATCTGTGCAGTTTTATCTAATTGTGATATGTATGCAAAAATCTATCCTAAATGCTATTAATCATGCTTCAGTGCAGCAAAAATATGGGTAAATGAGGGGTAAAACATAGAACTTTTATGCACTCAACACATCCCCAAACTCAAGTTGATGCTTGTCCTCAAGCAAATGCAACCTAACTAAGAATCAAAACTTTTTTTTGACTTGGCTTAATTCAGTGAACTACCATTACCTAGAACCCTTTCTCTATCAAGGGCAGCACCTTTTCAATTGTTTATGGATTTATCCGACGATGCTATAATTCTTGTGCAAGTGTGTGCAAGTTTTGTGAACAAATATGTGCTTAGACTCTTTTAGCAACTAGAATAGTTATGCTACTCACTTGAATTTTATGCCAAACTAATTTTTCTTGGAGGCAATTCTTAGGCTCCTTTAGTTTTTTCAAATTTAGACTCAAGTGTTTTCTTATTTTGTATTTACTAGAGCCTGTTTTGGGCACCTCTAGCTATCTTCCTAGAGCCGGTGTTAGGCACCTTTAGGGGTATTGAGTTTAAGTTTTTTTTCTTTTATTCTATTCCTAGAGCCAGTGTTAGGTACCTCTAGGGGCAACTCAAGTGATTAAGCTTTTCTACTCTAGTCTACTAACATAAATCTAGACAACATATAAGTCACAAAAGTGTTTTTGAAGTTCAGAACTATAGCAAGGCTCTAAATAATTCCTAAAGTATTCTAAAGGCACTGCCACGACAGAGATTGTTGCGGCAGGGAAGTGCAGTTCAAAGACTTAAGCCATTTTTTGACACAAAAATTAACTAAGATGAGACACAAATTAAAGACACAAATTAAAAAGTTAATTTCTTAACAGAGGACTGCCTACCCCCAAAATCAAGGGTTGCATTGTCCTCAATGCACGACAACAAAATAAAAAAACAAGAAACATCACAAAAAGATGAAATAACATCAGAAACAACAAGCATAATAGAAAAACACTTAAGTTGATGAGCTGTCGTCGCTGTTGCTACTGATTTGGAGCTGTCAGCGGGCATTTACCTTGACGGCAGAGGTTGTCTTGGGGCTGGGAGATGGTGAGGCTATCTTCTTTTTGGCCTCTCGAGGTGGCTGGACTCAGGTAGGTGAAATCTTTGGGGCCTTGTCCAGGACCTCGAGGTCATCATCACTGCTGCTGCTGCCGTTCGATCTGTCATGGCAGGGTCCTTCAACGGTTTCATTCAGCTTCTTCCTCTTCATTGGAGGGAAGTCCTTGGATATGTCCCCCGACGACAGATGGCTCTGAGTCAGAATCATCCTACCAGACGAAGGAGGATGAGAACCCTTCAAAGTACTTTGGGTCGATCTCCAATAGTGGTTCCTTCCGTTTCTCTCCTCGGGGAGTGGCAGATCTTCTGTTGCCATCTCCGGTCGGGCAGGTGGTGATGTGGAGGCAGCGGTGGGTGTTCTGGGGCTAACAGTAGGTGTGAGGTGGCAAAAAGAGATTATGGGAAAGAGGGAAACTACACGTTGGGAAAATTTAAATTAGTCTTAATAAAATTTACCGTAGCAGTAGTGAAATCCCTCATGAATCCTATGAGGCCTAGTTGGCGTTCTTCCATCTTCTTCAGCATCTGCAGGATTTGGTTGGAGGTGTCTTTCGGAGGTACGGCCGTGGTCTGCTCAGGTTCTACCATGACATGATCAATGGATTCAGGGTCTACTGTTGGACCTTGACTTGGACCTTGATGTCCTCATCAATTTCTGGAACCTTGTTTGCCCAACAGATGGTGGTGATGAGGTAAGAAAAGAAAAGGGGCCCCATTGGTCTGAGTGCACACTCGAAAATACCGTCAATGATGTATCTACCGACGTTGATCTGCCGCTCGTTAAGGATTGAGTGCTTCTAGTCTCTGTCGGTCTACGGTAGTGTTGTGCAATGTGGGCATGAGGCGTTTCTTCACGAAATGGTTCCAAAGCTTTACTTGCGGTGTGAGCTGGGTCCTTCGCACTACCCATTTGTGCTTGGGATCCTCGTTCCACTGGGTGCTTTCTTCCGTCAATTCTGCCATGACAACATCATAGTCTACCGGCGACAGACTGTTGATGAACCTCCGATGTGCATATTTCTTTTTGCTCACATATATGCCATACAATGTGTTGATGTAGGCTGGTTCAAGGGAGATTTCCCTACCCCTAACAGTCACTGTCGTGGCATCTTTGGAGGGGACGACAACGTAAAATTCTTGAACCAAAGTGACGTTCATCTCCTCTGGCTGGACGGCGAACATTTGCCATTTGAGGGCAATGATTTTCTTGGAGATGAAACCATCAAGCCCTAGGTCTCCCATCTTTTGGGTGTAAGTGAACCCTCTCTCTTCCCACATTTCTCGTTTCTGGAACGAGGCATAGTACCTTCTTTCTGAGTTGGCCGATGCGAATCGTCTGGGTATTATGCTGTGGCTGGTGTGGGTACTGCCATGGAAGAGGTGGATGTAGGGCTCCTTCAGATTGATCTGGTAGTCATTGCGAGGAAAACTGTAGAAAACTAAAATAAAATTTCTGAGAGCTAAATTCTTGGAAGCAAGTAGAGAGAATGAGAATGAGATGGAAAATGAAATGAGAGTAGGGGTTTATATAGAACGAGTTTTCTGCCCGTTGGGATTGTAACGGCAGGAGCAAATAACGGTGCCAGCTGTCACACGGTTTCCTGACGCGTCTGTCACGCGTTTCCGCGTCTGCTGCGCGTCTGTTACACGTTTTCGTGTCTGTCGCGACAACTCTGTGACATGCTGTATTTTCTATGTCTGCCGTGACAACTGGTGACAGGCTGTCACGACAGCGTTGTTCCTTGGGCTTAATGGGCTGTTGTGATGTGGTGGGCTGGTTCATTCCTCCTCTTTGCTTTGCTTCCTTTATTTCCTGAAAATTAAAATAAACAATAAATTAAAATCTTATTTCCTAAAAATAAATAAATAAATAAACTAAATAAAATAAAACTAAGTTAAATTAGGGATGCCTTGGGGGGCATCTCCTAAAGTAACTACTTCCTACATCCTTGGGGCTTCAGTCCCCTGATAATGCTTTAGCCTTTGTCCATTAACTTTGAATTGGTGCCCATCCTTGATTGATCTGATTGTAATGGCACCATGGGGAAAAACCTGGACTACGTGGAAAGGGCCAGACCACCTATATTTATGCTTTCCTGGGAAGAGCTTAAAACTAGAGTTAAACAACAACACCTGCTGCCCTGGGCAGAACTGTCGCGGCAGCAACTTTCTCTTGTGCCACTTCTTTGTTTTGTCCTTGTAGATCTTGGCGTTATCGTAGGCCATTGCTCAAATTTCTTCAATTTCATTCAAGGTCAGTAGCCTTTTCTGCTCTGCCATTGTCCCAGTCCATATTAACTGTCTTCATAGCCCAATATGCCTTATGTTCTATCTCGACAGGTAAATGTCAAGTTTTCCCATAGATGAGGCGGTAGGGTGACATCCCCAATGGCGTTTTGAATGCAGTCCCGTAGGCCCAAAGTGCATCATTTAGGTGAAGAGACCAGTCCTTTCGAGTTGGTTTTACCATCTTCTCTAGGATGTTCTTCACTTCTTGATTTGAGATTTCGGCCTGCCCATTGGTTTGAGGGTGATATGCTGTTGCAATTCGGTGTCTTACTCCGTATTTTTTTTAGTGCACTAGCAATTACCCTATTGTCAAAATGCCTCCCCTCATCGCTAATGATCGCCCTTGGGATGCCAAACCTTGAAAAGATGTGCTTGTGAAGAAATCTTTGCACAATCTTGGCATCGTTCTTTTGAGTAGCGATAGCTTCTACCCACTTAGACACATAGTCTATTGCCAACATGATGTATAAATTCCCACAAAAGGTTGGGAATGGCCCCATGAAGTCGATTCCCCAAACGTCAAAGATTTCGACCTCAAGTATGTTCTGTAGTGACATCTCATGCCTTCTAGATATGTTTCCAGTCCTTTGGCATTTATCACAGCTCTTGTAAAAAGGTTGTGCATCCTTGAACAATGTAGGCCAAAAGAAACCAGATTGCAGAGCCTTGGCAGTAGTTTTATTTCCTCCCAAGTGTCCTCCATAAAGGGGCAACATGGCAGTGGTGAAGTACTTCTTTCTATTCCTCCTGTGGTATGCATCTCCTTATGATCTGATCTGCACAATGCTTAAAGAGAAGTGGTTCGTCCCAATAATAATGTTTTGCATCATTTTGGAACCTCTTCCTAGCTTGGTAATTAAGCTCAGGAGGTAATAACCCACTTACAATATAATTGAAAATGTCAGCATACCAAGGGGTTTCAGAAAGCTTACTTGCCGCCATGGCTGTCGCGGCAGTGCTGGTGGCAGCAAAAAGCTGCTCATCTGGGAAGGTTTCCAATATTTTGGTCTTGTCTTTCTCTTGATTCCTTCCTGTCTCCAGTCTTGACAAGTGATATGCTACTTGGTTTTCTGTCCCTTTTTTGTCCTTGATGTCAATGTCAAATTCTTGCAGCAGCAGAATCCAACGTATCAATCTTGGTTTGGCATCCTTCTTGGTGAATAGATATTTAAGTGCTGAGTGATCTGTATGGACCACCACTTTTGTTCCAAGTATATATGGTCGGAACTTTTCAATTGCAAACACCACTGCGACTAGGTCCTTTTCTGTTGTGGTGTAGTTTATCTGAGCATCGTTCAGAGTTTTGCTAGCAATCTAGATCACATGGAAGAGTTTCTCCTTCCTCTGCCCTAGTGGTGCCCCGACAACATAATCACTGGCATCACACATTATCTTGAATGGTAGGCTCCAGTCGGGTGGCTGCACTATTGGGGCTGTTACCAGCTTTTCCTTTAGTATTCAGAATGCTTCAGTACATTCAGTGTTAAAGTTAAAGGCACGATTCTGTTCCATAAGGAGACACAGGGGTTTGGTGATCTTCGATAAATTGGCAATAAATCTTCGATAAAACCCTGCATGCCCTAAGAAACTTCTTATTCCCTTGACTATGGTGGGTGGCGGCAGTTTTTCAATAACCTCGATTTTAGCTATGTCTACCTCTATGCCGTGGCATCTAACCTTGTGGCCCAACACTATGCCCTCGTCGACCATAAAGTGGCATTTTTCCCAGTTTAAGACAAGGTTTTCCTCTTCACATCTTTCAAGAACCTTCTGTAAATTGCCTAAGCAACTGTCAAAACTGTCTCAAAAGACAGAAAAGTCATCCATGAAAATTTCTAGGAAATCCTCCACCATGTTGGAGAATATTGCCATCATGCACCGTTGAAAGGTTGTTGGTGCATTGCAAAGCCTAAATGGCATTCTTCGAAAGGCATATGTGTCGTATGGGCATGTGAAGGTTGTTTTCTCTTGGTCCTCCGGTGCGATTGCGATTTGGTTATAACCTGAGTAACCATCAAGAATACAATACTAAGGGTTCCCCGCTAATCTATCTAACATTTAATCGATAAAAGGTAAGGGGAAGTGGTCCTTCGGGGTTGCTTTATTAAGCTTCCGGTAGTCCATACAAACCCTCCAACCGGTCACAGTCCTGGTTGGAATTAGTTCGTTGTCCTTGTTTGTTACTACGGTTATGCCTCCCTTTTTGGGTACACATTGCACCGGGCTCACCCACTTGCTATCCGAGATGGCGTATATTATTCCAGCATCAAGCCACTTTATGATTTCTTTTCGCACCACTTCTCGCATAGCTTCATTCAGTCATCTTCGGGCATCAATTGTCGACTTATGGTCATCCTCTAAGAGGATCTTATGCATGTACAATGCCGTACTGATGCCTTGGATATCAGCAATGGTCCATCCAATTGCCTTCTTATGCTATTGTAGCATTTTGATCAGTTGTTGTTCATGTTCCTGAATCAACTTGGAATAGATGATTACATGCAACATATCATTTAAACCGAGAAAAACGTATTTAAGTTGCCTTGGCAGGGGTTTAAGGTCTAAAACAGGTGGCTGTTCAATGGAAGACTTTTAGATTATATGTTCATTCGAGGTATAATTCAAAGGCTCGAAGAACTTACCTGGACGTGTGCCTATCCAATTTACCTCCTCAGGATCTTCAGTATCGGATGGATCTGTGTCTGAGGGGTCACTGTCGTCGACACTGTCATGAAAGTCTTCAAGGTGACTGCGGTGGCAGTGACCAATTTTTCTATCGTGACAGTTCGACCCGATGCAGGGTTGGTCTAGGACTACTTCTGAAATTGCCTTGCACTCATCCTCTGCATCAGCTTGTTTCATTGCTTGGAGAACATTGAGCTTTATTTGTTGGCCATTGACTCTCATCGTCAGTTCTCCTTTTTCTACATCGATCACTGTTCTGCCTGTGGCTAGGAAGGGTCGCCCCAGGATGATCGGTGCGTTTTCATCTGCTTCACAGTCTAAAACAAGAAAGTCAACATGAAAAATAAACTTATCCACTCTTACCAAGATATCTTCAACCTTTCCTTCCTATTGTACGTAAGAGCAGTCTACCAGTTGCAGCATGACTGGCGTGGGCCTTGCTTGTCCAATACCTAGTGTTGAGTGTATAAAAGTTCTATATTTTACCCCTCATTTACCCATATTTCTGTTGTATTCAAGCATATTTCACTACATTTAGGATAGATTTCTGCATATACATCATAACTAGATAAAATGGCGCAGTTGCTACTGATTTTGGTCCCTTTTGCAGGTATCTGCAGTGGCAGACCCAGGGCAACAAAGGAGCAGAGATGGATCACAGAACTGGAGTCGAGGTGGAAAAGTGAAGTGCAGCTCGACAGATAGAGGATTTCAAGCCGGTCTATCGTAGACCACTCCTATATTTTTCTGTGCCCTGAGGCAGAATGAAGGCCAGACCCGAAGTCCAAGGAAGAAACTCAAGGCAAGAAAAGAGGACGAATTAAAGGCATCTACTCAGAAGATTTAATCTCCAATAGAGTTGTACTTTAGTTTAAACTTGTATTCTTGCCATATTAGAAAAATTGGACCCAAGGCCTATATAAAGGCATGTAATTCGACCTAGGGAAGGATATCTCATTCCTAGCCGTCTTACCCTAAACCCTTGTCGTTTCCCCCCTTCATCATGTTCTAAACTCCCCCTAGGGCTAAGGGTTGATTCTGTAAAGTAGTTACAATGATTGTATTGTTTTAGGAATTTTCTGTCATGAAATAAAACTTCAAGTTTATTTATTCTGGTTTTTCATATCTCACAAGAGTATTGAGAGAGCATTGTGAGGTTATCAATTTGTTTGATATCGGGAGAGTCAAGCATACGAACAGAATAAATACACATTTTCCAGTTTATGGTTAAACCATCTCGGCTTAGGGATAAGTACGAGGTTAAGTGGCTAAAGAAGAATTCAACAACATTGGTGCTCACCATTCGATTCACGCCGGGAGGTATCATCTAAGAAGTGTTCATCAACAAAACTTGGGCCTAGGGATAGGACAAGTCATAGCAGGGATTCTTGCCAAGCTTGAAGTACATAGTTGTGTGATCGCTGCCGCGACATCAACAGACTTCTGCCACGACAGGTGCTGCCGCGACAGGGACGACGACAGAAAACAGAAGTTCTTCTTACATTACAACACCTGCACTATTGAGCAAATCAATACTGGCATATTTCTTAAACCTGATTCCTTATTCTTTTACTTTAGTTGTTTATCAAGATTACTTCACCAATCGAATTAAACTATTTCTCTCTCTTGTGAAGCAATTCAAGGATAGAGTTATTTCCAGTCCCTATGGAGACGATATCCGATACTCCAAGTATCACTTTACTACTTGCGTCGTGTACACTTGCACTATTTGCGATAGGACTCTTTTACAGGCAACAAGTTTTTGGCGCCGTTGCCGGGGACTAGCAACATATCTTTACCCTTTTTTATTACTGCACTTTTTCTTTTTCTATTTTAGTGGTGTTATTTACCCTGTGCTTTTCACAAGGTTTACTGTTTGCTTATTCGCAGATCTAGACGAGGCAAAGAAGC
The DNA here is from genome assembly GCA_958450335.1 of Hibiscus tridactylites. NCBI lineage: Eukaryota > Viridiplantae > Streptophyta > Magnoliopsida > Malvales > Malvaceae > Hibiscus > Hibiscus tridactylites. Next base: position 62,278,491 of record OY288267.1, on the reverse strand, counting down.
TGAGTACGAACTAGACCCCGAAATCGAACGCACGTATAAACTCAGGAACCAATCCCAACTCTTGATAGCAAGAAACAACTAACTTGAGGAGCAACTAGAAGTAATGGTGAACGGAAGGCAAAACGACGGGGCAGATGACCCAAACAACAATAACAAGAGGGTTATTGCTGATCCTCCCCAAGATGCCCGGAATGAACGGCCTGCTGCGGCTGCCGCACGATAGTCCTACCGTGACTACATGGACAATGACCATGTTGAACTGAAAACCACATTGCCAGACGTGGAAGCTGAAAACTTCAAGCTGAAACCTGTCATGTTCAGCATGATAAATTTCGCTGGCTAGTTTAGTGGTTATGCAACAGAGGATGCCCGAGAACATCTGAAAACGTTCCAAGAAATCTGTGGATCATTCAGACTGCCATGAATAAATCCAGAAGTACTGAGGCTCCGGTTATTTCCTCATTCATTGAGAGATAGAGCTAAAACTTGGTGGAATAAATTAACGCCAGGTTCAATAGGAACTTGGGCAGACATCTCTCGTGAATTCTTATCTCGTTTTAACCCTTCTTATTTATCTGAAAGATTGCGTAACGAGATTTCTACTTTTCATCAAGAAGATGATGAACTAATGTACGAGGCGTGGGACAGATTTACAACTCTTCTTCGGAACTGCCCGATGCATGGATTCCCCGTGTGGAATCAGGTCGTCAAATTCTACAACGCTGTCAATGCACACACTCGACTGAGAATAGATTTAGCAGCAAATGGGCTATTACTGGATAAGGAACCAGACAAGGCAATGATAGTGTTGAAAAGGCTAGCAAAGAACGATGAGCAATTTCCTACAGCTAGGAGAGGGGGCAAACGAGGGATATCTGTAAAGGATTATGAAGCTGATAATTCAATGAAATCACAGGTTGCACACCTCACAAAGATAGTGGAAAATCTGCAGTAGAGAGATTCTAAAGCCGTATATTCTACAGGAGAGGTATGTGAAACCTATAGTAGGAACCACAGTTCAGAAGACTATCCTTTACAGTTGGAAGAAGGGATGTATGTTGGGAATTATAACAAGCCAAGAAACTATGTTTCCAACAATTACAATCCCAACTGGAGGAAAGATCCTAAGTTTTCCGGGAGCAATCCGAACAATGCACTGAATCCTCCAATGCAGAACAACCAAAACAAAGGGGTACCCAGAATTCTGTCGCGACAATAGCCACAACAGCAGCCGACAGCCGCACCTAGTATACCTGAACAAACTTTGGCAACATTTATGTCACAAACAGGAGCATACATGGCGAACATGACACAAATGGGCCAAGTTTCCCAGCATATCAAGCCAAGGCAGAACGGAGGATTCCCTAGTGATACTGAGGTCACTAGAAAACCCACACATGAGCAGTGTAAAGCAATTACAACTAGGAGTGGGAAACAGTTACAAGGGCCGAAGATGAAAGACGTACTGAGTAAGGAACCGATCCTAGATACACCTGCCGTGAACACTGCCCCGGTAGAGGAAAAACAACCTACTGTCGACACACCTGCCGCGACAGCAGAAGAGACATAGGAGCAAACAGAGGATGCTGAAGAACTTAAGCCTCCTCAGATCCGAATACCATGTGAAGGACGTCTTGAAGATTACCGTCCTCCACCTCCATCTCCATAGCGGTTACAGAAATAGAAACATGAGTACCAGCTTAAAAAGATCTATGATATATTTAAGCAAGTACACATTAACATACCTCTGCTAGAGGCCATCAAGCAGATGTCCGGTTATGCGAAATTTCTCAAGGATGCGATGTCAAAAAGGTCCAGACTTAGGGAATTTGAGACGGTGAAGATGACAGAAGGATGCATGACAATCTTGCATAAGCATCCACCCCAAAAGAAGAAGGACCCTGGGAGCTTCATCTTACCGTGCATAATTGGCGATAAATTCGTGGGTAAGGCACTTTGTGATCTTGGTGCTAGCATAAATCTAATGCCTAAATCTGTGTTTCAGAAATTAGTTATTGGGCAAGCAAAGCCCACGACATCCATGCTACATCTGGAAGACCGCTCTTAAGTACAACCAGAAGGGAAGATCGAAGATATTCTGGTAAGAGTGGATAAATTTATTTTTCCTGCTGACTTTCTTGTTTTAGATTGTAAAGCAGATGAAAACGCACCGATCATCCTGGGGTGACCCTTCCTAGCCACATGCAGAACTGTGATCGATGTTGAGAAAGGAGAACTGACCATGAGAGTGAATGATCAGCAAATCAAACTCAAGGTTCTCCAAGCAATAAAACATGCTGATGCAGAAGAAGAGTGCAAGGCAATCTCTAAAGTAGTCCTTGACCAACCCTGCATCAGGTCGAGCTGCCATGACAGACAGTTTGGTCACTGCCACAACAGTCACCCGGAAGACTGTCACGGCAGCAACACCGACAGTGACTCCTCCGACTCAGAAACATCCGACACTGAAGGTCGTGAGGAGGTAACTTGGATAGGCAGACGTCCAGGTAAGTTCTTCGAGCCTTTAAATTATACCTCGAACGAACATATAATCCAGAAACCTTCCATTGAAAAGCCACATGTTCTAGATCTTAAGCCCCTGCCAGGGCAGCTTAAATATGTCTTCCTTGGTTTAAATGATACGTTGCCCGTAATCATCTCTTCCAAGTTAATGCATGAATAGGAGGAGCGGCTAATCAGAATGCTACAGCAGCATAAGAAGTCCATTGGATGGACTATAGCTGATATCCAAGGCATCAGTCCGGCGTTATGCATGCATAAAATCCTCTTGCAGGACAGTTATAAGCCGACCATTGATGCCCAAAGAAGATTGAACGAGGCTATGAGAGAGGTGGTGAGGAAAGAGATAATCAAATTGCTCGACGCTGAAATCATATACGCCATCTCGGATAGCAAGTGGGTGAGCCCGGTGCAGTGTGTGCTCAAAAAGGGAGGCATAACTGTGGTAACCAACAAAGAATACGAACTAATCCCAACCAGGACTATGATCGGTTGGAGGGTTTGTATGGATTACCGGAAGCTTAATAAAGCTACCCGGAAGGATCATTTCCCCTTACCTTTTATTGATCAAATGCTTGATAGATTAGCGGGGAAACCTTACTACTATTTTCTTGATGGTTACTCAGGTAATAATCAAATAGCAATTGCACCAGAGGACCAAGAGAAAACCATTTTCACATGCCCATACGACACCTATGCCTTTCGGAGAATGCCATTCGGGCTCTGCAATGCATCAACAACTTTCCAACGGTGCATGATGGCAATATTCTCCGACATGGTGGAGGATTTCCTAGAAATTTTCATGGAAGACTTTTCCGTCTTTGGAGACAGCTTTGAAGGTTGTTTAAGCAACTTACAGAAGGTTCTTGAGAGATGCGAAGAGGCGAACTTGGTTTTGAACTGGGAAAAATGCCACTTCATGGTGGATGAAGGAATAGTCCTGGGCCACAAGGTAAGCTGCCGCTATATAGAGGTGGACAGAGCCAAAATAGAGGCCATCGAAAAGCTGCCACCACCCACCACAATCAAAGGGATTCGAAGTTTCTTAGGACATGCAGGGTTTTATCGACGATTTATAGCCAATTTTTCAAAGATTACCAAGCCTCTATGCCATATATTGGAGCAGAATCGTACCTTTGATTTTAATGCTGAATGTACTGAGGCATTCAGAATACTGAAGGAGAAGCTGGTAACAACCTCGATCGTACAGCCACGAGACTGGAGTTTGCCATTTGAAATAATGTGTGATGCTAGTGACTATGCTGTCTGAGCAGCATTAGGGCAGAGGAAGGATAAGCTCTTCCATGTGATTTACTACGCCAGCAAAACACTAAATGATGCCCAAGTCAACTACACCTCGACAGAGAAGGAGCTATTAGAAGTGGTGTTCTCAATCGACAAGTTTCGTCCGTATATACTTGGAACAAAGGTGGTGGTCCATATAGGCCATTTAGCACTGAAGTATCTGTTCACAAAAAAGGATGCAAAACCTAGATTGATACGTTGGATTCTGCTGCTGCAAGAATTTGACATTGATATCAAGGATAAAAAGGGAACATAGAACCAAGTAGCAGACCACAGACAAGACAAACATACTGGAGACCTTCCTAGATGAGCAGTTGTTTGCTGCCACCAGCACTACCGCGACAACCATGGCGGAAGGTAAGCTTTCTGAAACCCCTTGCTATGCTGACATTGTTAATTACATTGTAAGTGGGTTATTACCTCCTGAGCTTAAATACCAAGCAAGGAAGAGGTTCCAAAATGATGCAAAACATTATTATTGGGACGAACATCTTCTTTTCAAACACTGTGCAGATCAGATTATCAAGAGATACGTACCATAGAACGAACAAGAAGCTGTGCTTCACCACTGCCATGCTTCCCCTTATGGAGGACACCTAGATGGAAACAAAACCGCTGCCAAGGTTCTGCAATCCGGTCTCTATTGGCCCACACTGTTCAAATATGCACAAGCTTTTTAAAAGAGCTTTGACAAGTGCCAAAGGACTGGGAATATATCGAGAAGGCATGAGATGCCACTACAGAACATATTGGAAGTCGAAATCTTCGATGTATGGGGAATCGACTTCATGGGGCCATTCCCAGCATCTTGTGGGAATTTGTACATCCTGTTGGCAGTGGACTATGTGTCAAAGTGGGTAGAAGCGATCGCCACTCAAAAGTATGATGCCAAGACTGTTCAAAGATTTCTTCACAAGAACTTCTTCTCCAGATTTGGCATTCCAAGGGCGATAATTAATGATGAGGGGAGACACTTCGATAATAGGGTAATAGTTGTTGCCTTAAGAAAATACAGGGTAAAGCACCATATTGCAACATCATATCACCCTAAAACCAATGGGTAGGCCGAGATATCCAATAGAGAAGTAAGGAACATACTAGAGAAGATGGTTAAACCCACTCGAAAGGATTGGTCTCTACATCTCAATGATGCACTCTGGGCCTATAGAACAGCGTTCAAAACACCATTGGGGATGTCACCCTATAGACTCATCTATGGGAAAACCTGTCATTTACATGTTGAGATAGAACACAGAGCTTACTGGGCTATCAAGGCAGTAAATATGGACTGGGATAAGGCTGGACAGAAAAGGCTACTAGACTTGAATGAGATTGAGGAAATTCAAGCGATGGCCTATGACAATGCCAAGATCTATAAGGAAAAAACCAAGAAGTGGCATGACAGGAAGCTGCTGCCACGGCAGTTCTGCTTAGGGCAGCAAGTGTTGTTGTTCAACTCCAGGTTGAAGCTTTTTCCAGGAAAGCTTAAATCAAGGTGGTATAGTCCTTTCCAGGTTGTCCAAGTTTTCCCTCATGGTGCCATTACAATCAGATCACTAAAAGATGGGCACCAGTTCAAGGTCAATGGACAGAGATTCAAGCATTATTAGGGGACTGAAGCCCCAAGGATGCAGAAAGTAGTTACTTTAGGAGATGCCCCTCAAGGCATCCCTAATTTAACTTAATTTTATTTTATTTTATTTATTAGGAATTAATATTTTTATTTATTTATTTTAGGAACTAAGATTTTAATTCAGTTTATTTATTTAATTATTTTTAGGAAATAAAGGAAGCAAAGCAAAGAGTAGGAATGAACCAGCCCACCGCATTCACAATAGCCCAAAAAGCCCAACTGACAAGCCTGTCACCAGTTGTCGCGATAAACGCGGAAAAGATAGCCTGTCACGGAGCTGTTGCGACAAACACGCAAACGCGTAACAGATGCGCAGTAGACACGAAAACGTGTGACAAACGTGTCAAAAACCGCGTAACAGCTGATCTCGTTATTCGTGCCTGCCGTTACAGTCCCAACGGGCAGAAAAACCCCATTCTATATAAACCCCACTCCCTTTTCATTTTCATCTCATTCTCATTCTCTCAACTTGCTTCCTCTATTTTAAATCTCAAAAATTTCTTTTCATTTTTGCTATAGTTCCTTGCAATGGCCAGTAGAAACACCCGACGCAACGCTGCCTCCACCTCTGTCGCGGCAGTGTCAACCCCAAGCCACAACAGCATACCAAACCGGCTCGCATCCACAGACTCAGCATCGAGATACTATAGTTCCTTCCAGTAGAGGGAAATGTGGGAGGAACGAGGGTTCATATATACCAAACAAACGGGAGATCTAGGGCTAGAAAGTTTCATTGCTAAGAAGATACAAGCCCTCAAGTGGCAGAAATTTGCTGCCCAGCCCGAGGAAATGAACGTTACTCTCGTTCGTGAATTCTACACTGCCGTCACCAATAAGGATGCCACGACACTGACCGTTCGAGGCAAAGAAATCTCCCTTGAGCCAGCGTACATCACCACACTATACAGGCTGTACATGAGCAAAAAGAAGGACGCCCACCGGAGGTTCGTGAATAGTCTTTCGCCGACAGACTATGATGCTGTCATGGCAGAAGTGACAGAGGAAGGCACAGAGTGGAACGAAGACCCAAAGCATCGGTGGAACGTGAGGAGGACCCAGCTGACCGCACAAGCCAAGCTGTGGAACCATTTTGTCAAGAAACGTCTCATGCCTACCTCCCACAACACCACTATCGACAGGCCAAGGTTAGCACTTATCCACTCCATCCTAAACGAAAGGCAAATCAATGTCGACCGCTACATCTGAGACGGTATTCTCGAGTGTGCTCTACGGCCATCTGGCCCCTTAGCCTTCCCCTATCTCATCACCACAACCCGCCGGAGCAACAACGTGCCAGAAATCGAAGAGGACGTCAATGTCCAAGGGAAGGGGTGGACACAACAGAATATCTACAGCCTTATGGAATTGAAAGCTGCCACCCCTCTGTCGTACATCAACCCCTCTGCCGCGATAGAACCGACAACAGACCCTAATTCCCCTGAACCTGTCGTAGCAGACCCACATCAGACAGCAACAACACCACCGGCAGACACCTCCGGCCAGATTTTGACAATGCTGAAAAGAATGGAGGAACGAGAACTTGGCCTGATGGGATTCATGAGGGACTTCACTACCGCAACGGTAAATTTTATTAAGAATGATTTACATTTTACCAATGTGCAATTCCGCTCCTTCCCAGAAAATTTCTTTGCTGCCCCCACTCCTACTGCGAGCCCCAGAACTCCCTCTACTGCCTTCACACCCACACCTACCATGACAGGCGAAGGCGGTAGAAAGTCTGCCACTCGCAGAGGAGAGAAGAGGAAGGAACCCCTACCGGAGATCGGCCCCAAATACTTTGAAGGGTTCTTATCCTCCTTCGTCTGGCAGGACTCTGACTCCGAGCCATCCGTAGCCCGAGACATCTCCAGGGACTTCCCTTCGATGAAAAGGAAGAAACTAAACGAGACTGTCGAAGGACCCTGCCCCGACCCCACACATCTCACCTACACGAGTCCAGCCACCTCGAGAGGCAAAGAAGAAGATGGCCTCTGCATCCCCCAGCAACCGGCCAGCCCCTGTCGTTAAGGTCACTACCCGCTGGCAGCTCCAACTCAGCAGCAACAGCAGCGACGACAGCTCCTCAACTTAAGTTTCTTTTCTTATATTTTGATGTCTTTGCTGTTTTATCTATTCTGTGATGTATTTTCTTTTCTGTTTTTCATTTTATTTTGTCATGCATTCAGGGCAATGCAATTCTCGAGTTTAGGGGTGGGCATCCCTCCAGTAATGAAATTGTTAGTTGTGTCTTAATTTGTGTGTAATTGTTAGTTTATTTTTAAGTTTATTTTTATGTCAAAAAAATGAAAAAAGCAAAAATTTGGCTTAAGTCTTTGAACTGAACTTACCTGCCACGACATACTCTGTCGTGACAGTGCCTTTAGGATGTTTTTAGGAACTGTTTAGAGCCTTGCTATAGTTCTGATCTTTAGAACACACTTTGTGACTCTTATGTTGTCTACACTTCTGTAGTGCACTGGAATAGGAATGTTTACCCACTTGAGTTGCCCCTAGAGGTGCCTATCACTGGCCCTAGCAAAGAAATAAAAGAAAAAAACAATTCAGACTCACTTGCTTGCAAAACTGCCTTACAAGGATTTTATGAACATTTTCTTTGAGCTTAAGTTAGAAAAAAACTAAAGGAGCCTAAGAATTGCCTCCAGAAAAGATGAAGTCCAAGGTCAAAAAAAAAACTAAAGGAGCCTAAGAATTACCTCTAGAAAAAATGAATTGGCATAAAACTCAAGTTTGTAAGCATGACTATTCTAGTAAGCTAAAGGAGTCTAGACACATATTTGTTCACAAAACATGCACACACTACACAAGAACAATAGCATATTTCCGGATAAATCCAGAAACGCCCGAAAAAGTATTGCTTTTGATAGGGAAAGTGTGATAGGTAGTGAAAAGTTCACTGAATTAAGCCAAACCAAAAGTCTTTATTTTTAGTTAGGTCGTGTCTGCTTGAGGACAAGCAAGAACTTGAGTTTGGGGGTGTGTTGAGTGTATAAAAGTTCTATATTTTACCCCTCATTTACCCATATTTCTGCTACATTCAAGCACATTTCACTGCATTTAGGATAGATTTCTTCATACACATCACAACTAGATAAAATGGCACAGTTGCTACTGATTTTGGTCCCTTTTCCAGGTATCTGCAGTGGAAGACCCAGGGCAGCAAAAGAGCAAAGCTGGATCACAGAACTGAAGTCGAGAAGCAAAACTCTGCCGTGCTTACTGTCGTGGTAGCCATGAGGAAAGAAGGGTGAGGTGGAAAAGTGAAGTGGAGCTCGACAGATAGAGGATTTCAAGACGGTCTTTCGTAGACCACTCCTATATTTTTCTGAGCCCTGAGGCAGAATGAAGGCCATACCCAAAGTCCAAGGAAGAAACTCAAGTCAAGAAAAGAGGACAAATTAAAGGCATCTACTCAGAAGATTTAATCTCCAATAAAGTTGTACATTAGTTTAAACTTGTATTCTTGCCATATTAGAAAACTTGGTCCCAAGGCCTATATAAATACATGTAATTCGACCTAGGGAAGGATATCTCATTCCTAGCCATCTTACCCTAAACCCTTGTCGTTTTCCCCTTCATCATGTTCTAAACTCCCCTAGGGCTAAGGGTTGATTCTGTAAAAAGTAGTTGCAAGGATTGTATTGTTTTAGGAATTTTCTGTCATGAAATAAAACTTCAAGTTTATTTATTCTGGTTTTTCATATCTCGCAAGAGTATCCGGAGAGCATTGTGAGGTTATCCATTTTTTTTGATATCGGGAGAGTCAAGCATACCAACGGAATAAATACGTGTTTTCCAGTTTATGGTTAAACCATCTCGGCTTAGGGATAAGTACGAGGTTAAGTGGCTAAAGAAGAATTCAACAACATTGGTGCTCACCCTTCGATTCACGCCAGGAGGTATCATCTAAGAAGTGTTCATTAACAGAACTTGGGCCTAGGGATAAGACAAGTCATAGCAGGGATTCTTGTCAAGCTTGAAGTACAGAGTTGTGTGATCGTTGCCCCGACATCAACAGACTTCTTCCGCGACAGGGACGATGACAGAACCTGCACTACTGAGCAAATCAATATCGGCCTATTTCTTAAACCTAATTCCTTATTCTTTTACTTTAGTTGTTTATCAAGATTACTTCACAATTCCAATTAAACTATTTCTCTCTCTTGTGCAGCAATTCAAGGATAGAGTTATTTCCAGTCCCTGTGGAGACGATATCCGATACTCCAAGTATCACTTTACTACTTGTGTCGTGTACACTTGCACTATTTGTGATAGGACTCTTTTACACGCAACACCTAGTTTCTGAAATACAGATTTGGGCATTAGATTAATGCTAGCACCAAGATCACAAAGTGCCTTACCCACAAACTTGTCACCAATAATGCATGGTATGATGAAGTTGCCATGATCCTTCTTCTTTGTGGGTGGTCGCTTATGGAGGATTGCCATGCAACCTTCTTTCATCATTACCGTTTCAAATCCCCCAAGTCTGGACCTCCTGGACATTGCATCCTTCAGAAACTTTGCATAACCAGACATCTGCTTAATGGTTTCTAACAGCGGGATGTTGATGTGTACTTGCTTAAAGACATCATAGATTTTCTTAAGCTGGTACTCCTGTTTCTGTTTCTTTAACCGATGTGGAAAAGGGGATGGAGGATGGTAATCTTCAAGGCGTCCTTCACATGGAAGTCGGATTTGAGAAGGCTCAAGGTCTTCAGTTTCTTTCTGCTCCCCTGTTTCTTCTGCTGTCGTGGTAGGTGTGACGACAGTAGATTGTTTTTCTTCTACCAGGGCAGTGTTCACGGTAGTTGTTTGTCGGGTCAATTCCTTATTCGATGTTTCTTTTATTATCGGCCCTTTTAGTTGTTTCCCACTCCTCGTTGTAATCGCCTTGCATTGCTCATGTGTGAGTTTTCTAGTGACCTCAGTATCACTAGGGAATCCTCCATTCTGCCTTGGGGTTATGAACTGTGAAACCTGGCCCATCTGTGTCTCTAAGGATTTTAGTGTAGCCTCATGGTTTGTCATTCTCATCTTTGTCTTGTCCATGAAGGACTCGATTTTCTTGACAAAGGGATCCATGTTTGCCATATATGCTCCTATTTGAGACATGAATGTGGCTAGGGTCTGCTCCAGTATGCTTGTTGTGGTTGCCGGCTGCTGCTGTGGTTGCTGCTGTGGTTGCTGTCGTGAACGAATCCTCGGACTTCCTTGTTTCTGGTTGTTCTGGACTGGAGGGTTCAGTGCATTGTTGGGGTTACTTCATGAGAATTTGGGGTCCTTCCTCCAGTTTGGATTGTAGTGGTTGGAGTTATAGGTTTTATTCCTGTTATAGTTCCCAACATACATCCCTTCTTCCAGCTGTAAAGGGTACTCCTCTGTACTATGGTTTCCGCTACAGGTTTCACACACCTCTTCGACAGAAAAGACAGCTTTAGAATCCTTCTGTTGTAGATTTTCAACTATCTTAGTGAGGTATGCAATCTGAGTTTTGACCGAGTTGCCAGCTTCGTACTCCTTTACAAATATTCCTCCTTTACCTCCCCTTCGAGTTGTAGGAAACTACTCATCATTCTTTGCTAACTTTTTCAACACCAACATTGCTTCGTCTGGTTCTTTATCCAGTAATAACCCATTTGCTGCTGAACCTATCCTCAGTCGACTGTGTGCATTGGCAGCGTTGTAGAATTTGACAACCTGATTCCACATAGGGAATCCATGCATTGGGCAATTTCGTAAGAGAGTCGTAAATCTATCCCACGCCTCATGCATTGGTTCGTCATCTTCCTGTTGAAAAGTAGCAATCTCGTTACGAAATCTTTCAGATAAATGAGAAGGGTTAAAACGAGAAAGAAATTCACGAGAGAGATCTGCCCAAGTTCTTATTAAACACGACGTTAATTTATTCCACCAAGTTTTAGCTCTATCTCTCAATGAATGAGGAAATAGCCGGAGCCTCAATACTTCTGGACTTATTCCTGGCAGCCTGTACGATCCGCAAATCTCCTGGAAAGTTTTAAGATGTTCACGTGCGTCCTTAGTAGCAGAACCACCAAATTGGCCAACAGAATTTATCATGTTGAACATGACAGGTTTCAGTTCGAAATGTTCAGCTTCCACATATGGCAAGGTAGTTTCCAGTTCAACATGGTCGTTGTCCATGTAGTCTCGACAAGTCTGCCGTGCTGCTGGGGCAGTGGGCGGAGGCAAATCGTTTCTGGGGTCATTAGGAGGATCCACATTGCCTCTGGGGTTGTTGTCATCTTCCATATTGCCTTGCCTTCTCTTCACCACTGCTTCCAGTCTCTCCTCAAGATAGGTGTTTCTTTCTATCAAGAGTCGGGCTTGGTTCCTAAGTTGATATGTGCGTTCAATTTCTAGATCTAATTCGTACTCAGGTTCCTTACCACGTCTCGATTTGCGCATAAGCAATAAGAGAACCTTGTGAAAAGCACGAGGAAAATGAAACAACTAAAAACAAAAATTAAAAACAAGGTGCAGTAATAAAAAGGTAAAGGTATGTTGTTAGTCCCCGGCAACGGCGCCAGAAACTTATTGCGTGTAAATAAGACTATTGCAAATAGTGCAAGTGTACACGATGCAAGTAGTAAAATGATACTAGAGTATCAGATATCGTCTCCACAGGGACTGGAAATAACTCTATCATTGAATTACTGCATAAGAAAAAGAAATAGTTTAAATGATTGTTTGAAGTAATCTTGAGTAATAACTGGAATAAAAGATAAGGAAATCAGATTTAGAAAATAGGCCGATATTGATTTGCTCAGTAGTGCAGGTGTTGCACTGTTCAGAGGAACTTCTGTTGTTATGTCGTCGTTCCTGTCGCGACAGAGGTCCATTGTTGTTACGGCAGCAACCAACAACTTCGTACTTCAAGCTTGGCAAGAATCCGTGTTATGACTTGTCCTATCCCTAGGTCCAAGTTCTGTTGATGAACACGTCTTGGATGATACCTCTCGGCGTGAATCAAAGGGTGAACACCAATGTTTATGAATTCTTCTTTACCCACTTAACTTTGTACTTATCCCTAAGCCAAGATGGTTTAACCATAAACTAGAAAACACGTATTTACACATTTCGTATGCTTAACTCTCCCAATATTAAGCAAATGGATAACCTCACAATGCTCTCTCGATGCTCTTATGAGATATTGAAAACCAGAGTAAATAAACTTGAAGTTTTATTACTTGAACAGAAAAAAATCCTAAGAACAATACAATCCTCACAACTACTTTACAAGATCAACCCTTAGCCCTTGGGGAAGTTTAGAACAAGGTGAAGAGAGTGAAACGACTAGGGTTTTGGAGGAAGACTGCTAGGAATGAGATATCCTCCCCTAGGTCGAATTGCATGCCTTAATATAGGCCTTGGGTCCAAGTTTTCTAATATGGCAAGAATACAAGTTTAAATTAAAGTACAACTCTATTAAAGACTAAATCTTCATAGTAGATGCCTTTAATTCGTTCTCTTTTCTTGCTTTGACTTTCTTCCTTGAACTTTGGGCCTGACCTTCCTTCTGCTTCAGGGCTTAGAAAAATATTTGAGTGATCCACGACAGACCGGCTTGAAATCCTCTATTTGTCGAGCTCTACTTCACTTTTCCACCTCAGTGTCTCTCTATCGTCATGGCCGCCACGGCAGGTGTAACGAAGACGGTGCTCTTTGTCCTTCCACTCCAGCTCTGCATCTTACTTCTGCTCCTTTTCTGCCCTGGATTGCTGTCGCGCTAGATACCTGCAAAAGTGACCAATTTCAGCAGCATCTGTGGAGCTTTATCTAATTGTGATATGTATGCAAAAATCTATCCTAAATGCTATTAATCATGCTTGAGTGCAGCAAAAAATATGGGTAAATAAGGGGTAAAACATAGAACTTTTTTGCACTCAACTGAGGGGTCTTCAAAAACTTGCTTTTTTCTGTACAATGTGGTGATGAGGTTGAGAAAGACTAGCGGAATCTTGCCCCACTTTAGACATGAGTAAACTTCGTCAACTACCAACTTGCCAACATCAGTCCCTCGTCCATGTAGGATCGAATGAATGAGGAGCAGTCTTGAGATGTGGACCATGGTGGTGTGAAGGGTGGGCATTAGTCGATTTCTCAAAAAATGGTTCCATATCTTTGCCTCCAACTTGAAATAGATATCTTCTAGGACCTCCTTTTGGGTTTGAGCGTCCATGCCCATAACAAAGCCGGTGTGGTGGTCTACTTCATTTTCAACCCAAAATACTTGTTTACTACTGGGGCACTGAACTTTACTTGTTCGCCTTAGACGTAGACAACCGATTGCGTGGGACTGGTGAGGTGCGCATAGAATTCCCGCACATGGGGAACGCATATATCACCAGGGTGAGCGGCCATGGTTCTCCACTCGTGCTTTGCTATAACATCAAGCACACCCTGGTCGAAGTTGTCTTCCCCCTCAGTAGGGAAGTGGAACCCTTGTTCAGGAAGCATCTTTCGGTCCTTGAGTTGCCCCCATCGGTCCTTTGCCGCTTCATCTGAAAATTTCTTGATTTCAACCACAGATTGTTTTTGGGAACTCGACATGGTTCTAGTGACATTCTAGCATCGCACCATGTTGCTTTGTACCCTTAAGGGAGAAGAAAAACGAGAGGGAAAGGGGAAAAGTCTGGTTTTGGGTCGAAGTTGGGTAGAAAAGAATAAAAGCAAAAAATGGAAGATGAAGTGTTGGAGAAGAAGGAGTGGAGTGAGAAGTTGGTAAAAGGATTTTGAAAGCGTGGGGAGTTGAAGCGAAAGGGATTTTTAATGGGAAAAAGGTGATGGGGATGGTTGTCAGCGCAGTGTCAGAGAAAGAGAAAGGGATTTTTAATGCGTGATAGGGAAAAGTTGGGGAGAGAAAGTAGGTTTTAAGTGGTTAGGGTTTTTCTTGTATTAAATAAATGAATATTCTCCCCCGTTTGTTCTCTTTTTGGATCACCTCTTTCCTTAGACATAGGACTATTTCCTTGTCGATTTTCAACTTCCATTAAATGGATATAGACAAAACGTTTTTCCTTTTACATGCCACTCTCCTCTTCCAACCATATCAATGGTCCTTTAGGTCCTGCCACCTTTGTACCTGGTTCAGTACGGTCATAGGGATTGTACGATGACCACAAGTAAAGACAAGTAAAATAAAAAAAGAAGGAAAACAAACTTAAAGCAACTACAGAAACTAAATTATTTATGAACATGCTATAGCATAATGGAGATAGGGTAGAGAAGCAAACTATTAAGGATCCACGAGATCCAAATGTGACATGTCTCGCAAGATGGGCGCTCCATTGTATGCCTTCAAGCGCTAACCATTGACCTTAAATATTGTATCATCATCCAGCTTCTTGATATCAACAGCTCCATGAGGGTAGACCTTGTGGACTTGGAATGGCCCAACCACCTAGACTTGAGCTTTCCCGGAAAGAGTTTGAGCCTAGAGTTGTAGAGAAGTACTTGCTGGCCCTCCGAGAAATGTTGTGGCAAAATGTGCTTGTCATGCTACTTCTTGGTCTTTTCCTTATAAATCCTGGCATTCTCATATGCATGGGCTCAAAATTCTTCCATCTCATTGAGCTCTAGCAACCTTTTCTCACCAGCCAACTGAGCGTCCATGTTAAGCTTTTTAAGGGCCCAAAACACCTTGTGCTCAAGCTCAACAGGAAGATGGAAAGCTTTACCATAGACCAACTTGAAAGGCGACATGCCCAAAGGTGCTTTGAAGGTTGTTCGATAAGCCCATAGTGCTTCGTCCAGTCTTGGGGATCAATCTTTTCTTCTCAGGTTGACCACTTTCTCTAGAATTTCTTGATTTCTCTAATAGAGACTTCAGCTTTTCCATTTGTTTGTGGATGATATGCTGTAGCAATCTTGTGCCGGACCCCATACTGGTGTAATGCTTTAGCAATAAGGTTGTTGTCAAAGTGGGTTCCTTCATCACTGATGATGGCTCGGGGTGCTCCGAACCTCATAAATATGTTCGTGTGGAGGAACTTCAAGATAGTATTGGAGTCATTCTTTGGGTTGGCAACAGCTTCCACCCATTTCGACACATAGTCAACTGCTAGCAAAATGTATAGATCACCGTAAGATGAAGGGAATGATCCCATGGAATCAATCCCCCATACATCAAATAGCTCTACTTCCAAAATATTTTGCAATGACATTTCATTACGTCTGGACATGTTGCCTGTCCTCTGACATTTGTCACAAGTTTTACAAAACTTGTGGTCATCTTTGAAAAGTGATGGCCAATAGAAGATGGCTTGAAGGACCTTTGCAGCCTCTGTGCTCCTCCAAAATGAACTCCACATGGTGATTAATGACAGTGAAATAGGATGTTATGGCATTCTTCTTTGGGCACACATTTCCGTATGATCTGATCAGCGCATTTTTGAACAATTAGGGTTCATCCCAATAGTAGAATCTGACATCATGCTTGAACTTCTTGATTCCCTGGCTAGTTAAATCAGGAGGCAAAACACCACTAACAAGATAGTTAACAATATCAGTATACCACGAAATTGCCGTAGCAGACAACAGTTTCTCATCAGGGAATTCCTCTTTAATTTCTAACTCATTATCATGCTTGACGGTGTTTTCCAGCTTAGATAGATGGCCAGCTACTTGATTTTCACAACCCTTCCTATCCTTGACTTCTAGGTCAAACTCTTGCAACAGAAATATCCACCTAATAAGTCTAGGTTTAGCATCCTTTTTAGTCACTAGGTATTTAATAGCCGAGTGATCGGCGTGAACAATAACCTTAGTACCTATAAAGTATGACCTAAACTTATCAAAGGCAAATACTATAGCTAATAATTCCTTCTCAGTGTTGGTGTAATTAATTTGTGCATCATTCAAAGTGCGACTAGCATAATAGATAACATGAAAGAGCTTAGCTAGGCGTTGTCCAAGTGCTGCACCCACGGCGTAGTCACTCGCATCACACATCAGCTCAAATGGTTCGTTCCAATCAGGTGGAATGACAACAAGTGCTGAGATAAGTTTCTCCTTTAGTTCTTGAAATGCGCTATGACAATCTTTGTCAAACACAAATGGTTGATTTCGCTATAGCAAATTATATAGCGGCTTCGAGAAGTCCTTTATGAATCTTCGATAGAAACCAGCATGTCCCAAAAAGCTTCTTACTCCCTTGACAGTAGTAGTGGGAGGTAACTTTTCAATGACCTTTACCTTCGCTTTATCGACCTCCATGCCTCGCTTCGAGATTTTATGGCCCAAGATCGTTCCTTCGGTTACCATAAAATGGCATTTTTCCAATTGAGCATTAAGTCAGCCTCCTCACACCGCTTCAGAACCTTAGTTAGATATGATTGTTCTAGTAGGCAATAACTCATTCTCCTTGTTGCTTATAACGGCCATGCCCCCTTTCTTTGGTTCGTATTACATCGGACTGACCCAGGAACTGTTAGATATTGGGTAGATTACTCCAGCATCCAGCCACTTGATTATCTCTTTCATCACCACCTTCTTCATATTCGAGTTCAGTCTCCTTTGGGGCTCAACAGAATTGTTGTGACAATCATCAAACAAAATTTTGTGCATACACATAGCAGGGCTTATACCCTTCAAATCATCCATAGTCCAACCTAGCGCTTTTTTATGCCGAGACAGCATATTGATCAAACTAGTTTCTTTCTTAGGTGTAAGGCTAGATGAGATTATCACAGGCAAAGTTTCATTGCTCCCTAAGTAAGCATATTTAAGATGCGATGGTAAAGGCTTTAGTTCTAAAGTAGGTGCATGCTCAAGGGAAGGTTTAGGAGGTACAAATTCTAAAAAATCAAGAGGTTCAAAGTATGTACCTGGTCTAGCCTCGAGTCGACTTGACTACTCTACTTCTCTTGAGAGGTCTTCTAAGTCTGAATCTTCTTCATTGCTGAGTTCCTCAAAATCATCCATCTCGACGTTGTTGCTATAGCAAAACTCTACAGTCCGGACATGTGTTGTAGCATCAACACACTGGCACTCCTCTGAATCATCCACATATTTTAGGGTACCGTGAATATTGATGGTAACCTTCTGATCAGCCACTCTCATGGAAAATTCACTCTTCTCACAATCTATCAATGCTCGACCGGTGTCTAAAAATTATCTTCCCAAGATAATAGGAGCATTGTTGTCCGCTTCACAGTCGAGAATTAGAAAGTCAACTGGGAAGACAAAGCGATCCACTTTTACCATGACATCATCAATCTTTCCTTCTGTTCGAACATGGGAATGATTAGGTAGCTGTAGCACAACCTTGGTGGGCCATGCATCTCTTATCCCTAGCTTCAAAAAAATAGATTTGGGCACCAGGTTAACACTGGATCCCAAATCACATAAAGCTTTCCCGATATATATGTCACCAATGGAACACGGGATGATAAAACTGCCCGGATCCTTTTGCTTTGGCGGTAGCTTGCTCCATACAGAACAACATTCTTTTTCTATAGCAACAGTCTCGGGTTTCTCGACCTTCTTCTTTTTAGTGCCAATATCCTTGAGGAATTTAACATATGTAGGCATCTGATCAATGGCTTCCAAGAATGGAACATTGATATGCAACTGATCAAGAATATCCACAAATTTCTGGAACTGGAGGTCGTCCTTATGCTTCTTTAATCAATGAGGAAATGAAGGCGGGGTCTGACTTCGTCCATCTTGACTTGTGGAGTAGTGTCTTTTACTGTAGCAGCAGCTGGTCCTTCCTCTAACGGTTCTTTTGTTGTTCCCTCCTCCTTATCCTTCTTTTCTTTTGGAGATTCCTGTAGGTCCTCTTGCTCTTTTGATAAGTTGGCATGGGAATCATCTTTCTTCTTTCCCCCAAACTTATCTTCCTTGTTAATCTTCGTGACTCTTCTTAGTATGAGTGCGCTACATTGCTCCTTGCTATGGTGTGTAGTGGCTTCAGTGTCATTAGGCAAACTTCCTTGTGGTTGTGCATGCAAGGATTGAGCTATCTGTCCCACTTGCGTCTCCAAAGCGCATAGAGATAAACTATGGCTTTGCAACAAAGCTCCCTGATTTTTTATGTTTGCTGCACGATCCTGTAGCAAAACTTTTGTAGTTCCCATAAAATCTTTTGTCAAATTCATGAATTCCTTGAATGTAGCTTCCAATGAATTGTTTGAAGAAGATGTTGCTCCCTTGTGACCTTGCCATGGCAAATTCTGGTTGGAACTTGGGGCTTCAGGCAGATTTTGTTCTGGCGTTGAGTGAGCAGAGTTGTTGTTGTGTCCTTGGTTACCCAAACTCAAATTTGGATGTTGACGCCATCCCGAGTTATAAGTACTTGAGTAAGGATTGTTGTTGCGGTTATAATTCCCCACATAGTTGTCCGATTCTTGATTGTCAGGGCATTCACTCAGATGACGATTGCCATCGCATCTGAGACAAGAGGTTGCTGACTTTACTTCTTTCACCTCGTTGGGACGTTGGAGGTTCTTTAGCAAGTCGGTGATAGCAGCTAACTGGTAGGAAACCGAGTCATCATCTTCACTTTCTCAGAATACTTGAGTTCTTCTCCCCGTTCCAAGCCTAGTGGTGGGAAGTTGATAATCGTTGGTTGCAATCCTATAAAGGATGTCAAATGCTTCTTCCGGTGATTTCTCTAACAGGGTACCATTTTCTGAAGCATCTAACATCATCCTTGTCGGAGTGTTAACACCATTATAGAACATAACCACTTGAGTCCAATCATGGAAACCATGGTTTCTACACTTCCTCAATAATCCCTTGAATCGATCCCAACACTCATACATAGATTCGTCATTAGCTTTACGAAAAGAAACTATCTCATTTCTCAACTGAGTATTTCAATTGGGTGGATTATACCGTAGTAGAAAACTTTTGCATAGATCTGTCCAATACTCCATTGATCCAGCTGATACCCCACTTAACCATGCTCTAGCATGATCACGTAAAGAATAGGGAAACAGTTTGAGCTTTAGCACATCCTCGTGCACTCCTTGCTGTCGGAATGAATCACAAACTTCCAAGAAAGCACAGATGTGTTGTCTTGCATCTTCATGAGGCAAACCACCAAATTGTTCGATTGTGTTCAACATGTTGAACATGACCAGTTTAAGCTTGAACTGGGCTGCATGAATTTCTGGAGCTACTATCTCGGGATAGATATCGTCCAAGATAGGAGTCAAATGATCTATAATGGCTTGAGGTCGAGCCGCCACTCCTTGGCCATTTGCTATAGCATCTCCATTACCCGGAGGTGGAGGTGGGTCTTCAGGATGTTGAACTTCGTTCATAGTTCTAGTATCTTCTTGAATGCGTCTTCTTAATCGTTAGAAATGTTCGATCTCCAAAATAACATGATGTAAGGGTCATCTAGGTCTTCTTCTGGTTATACACTAGCGGAACACTTGAAAAGAAAAAAAAACACTAATAAATATATACAAAGTAAAAATAACAAGCAATATGAACAAAAAACCGTGAACAACCAATTGCCAATCCTCGACAAGGGAACCAAAAACTTGTTTGCGTGCTGAGGTGTACTAAAATGGTACGCAAGTAGTGCAAGTATACACGTCGAACAAGTAGTAAAGTGTGTGAGTGAGTATCATCTCCACAGGGATTGTAGGTGTACACGGTCAATGTATAATGTAGTGGAAGTTGTTTTTGTAGTCGGTAATGCTGAGGCAATCGAAGCAGTAATCAAAAATGCTATAGCAAAAAGAGTAAATAGCGTTAAGGTGAATCAGATGACAAACAGGTCATCTCTCGTTTGTGAAACTCTCTATGGAATGACTGGTTGGGTTTGCTGGACAACTAAACTAAGCCTCTTAACCCAGTCCAAGGTCTTCAGCCATCTTTTATGCTTGGCAGGATTTACTAAGGATGCCCCTAAACTATCTCTAGTTAGGAGACTGGGAGACAGAAGTGCCACAGCAATACCTCTCGGCGTAAACCCTTAACACTCCCCTACCCCTCAAGTACTACCCTTCTTAGCCGTTGAAACCTATCACTTATCTCTAAGGCATGTTATAGTTGTGCCTCTCAGCAACCAACTCCATTTCTTATGGGGATCTAAGGTTAGCTTCTCGATTACCAACCTCATTCTACACCTAAGGAAATACCAACTCTTGAAGGCTCTTACAACCTTAAGGAAATGAAAGCACATAAGTAAAGCATAGATAACGATTAAAGCTGAAATCATAGGCATGCATTAAAAACACTTAAATAAAAATCATCCATCAAACCTAAGCCACCTAAAATTTGTTCATGGCTGGGTGAACATTCAACGTATCATAAAATATTACAACCATCTCCAAATGAAATAAAGAAATGCTAAAACAAACAGAAGGGAAGAAGAACTCCCAATCCGCCATGGACTGCCACGAACTGTCTTAGGCCCGCTACCTCTCTTGATGCCGGTGAGGCCACTCCTTGGAGCTTCAACGATGGAGGACACCAAGTTGAGGAGGAAGAAGGAAAGAACT
This sequence comes from Hibiscus tridactylites, assembly GCA_958450335.1. Taxonomy (NCBI): domain Eukaryota; kingdom Viridiplantae; phylum Streptophyta; class Magnoliopsida; order Malvales; family Malvaceae; genus Hibiscus; species Hibiscus tridactylites. The sequence goes on along the minus strand of OY288267.1, from coordinate 62,257,530 downwards.
ACCTTTCTCTCTCCAACCCTAGCCTTGCTTATCACCTTTTTTTTCCTCTCCTTCTAAATGAGAGAATTGCACCCTTTATATAGTGAAGGCTCCTAGGGTTTGGTGCCCTAAAGATTACTTTGGTAATCTCAAGGAATATCCATCGACAATGCTCTGCATAAGGGGACAAGGTGGACAATCTGCAGGTGGTACTGATGGCTGCACATGTCAGATCTGTCTTTTTTGCACTTCACGTGTTTTCTACAGCTCGTGTGTCAGCCAGTTCCTTCAGTTCTCAAATGCTATAGCATTTCCTAGATCTCCTGCTTTCTTGCGCTTTGTATTCCCGCATCCTGCACATCACACAACCAAACCACCCTCCTCAAGCAGCACCTTTTTACCACCAAAAGATAAAACTGCACCCAAATGAACTAAAATGCAACCTAAATGCTATGACATGAACTTAAGAGCAGGCAATTGCTAAGGCAAAAAGGTATGAAAACAAGGATATTTACGCAGTTATCAAGGAACACCATTCGAATGAATGCCCCCAGCAATAAGAATCTGGATGTTATGTAGGGAATGCTAACCACAACAAGAATCCCCACTCGAACACCTATAACCCAGGGTGGCGTAAACATCCCAATTTTGGTTGGGGAGGCAACGCTGGAAATACAAGAGCCAAACAGATTGCTATAGCATAGCCTCCTAGATTCCAACAAAAAACTCAGAGGTAGAACCAAGGAGTTTCTACTACCAATTCTAATTATTTTGACATTTCTTATCAAATTTTTATGGATACTACATGAGTTATTGTGTAGGATCATTAAGCAAATCTCAAGAACCATGGCGACATGTTCACAATGCAAGATGCCATGTTACAGAACCAACAATTCATCCTGTAGAATCATACAACTTCACTCCGGTCCTTGGAGACACAAGTTGGGCAGATTGCCCAGATCTTGAAAATGATACCTAAAGGCAGTTTACCTAGTGATACTGAAGTCACTAAAATCTTTGGCATAGAGCAATGTAATGATATCACATTGCAGAGTGGTACACAATTGACCAAAAATGACAAATTTGGGGGAGGTTCCCTTGTTGATTCCTCTCCAAGCAAGAATCTGTCGATGCTTCTACACCCAGAGATGTACCTCATGTGTCTAATACAGAAATGAATATTGCTACTGTTGGCAAGGAAAATAAAGATAAGGATGCTACAACATTCGGTGGACCACGCAATGAGCCTAGACCTCCGCCTCTATTCCCACAATAAAAGTAGAGAAATTAAGATAGAGAGAATGGGCTGGTATTGAATTGCTCAGTAGTGCAGGTATTGCAGAGTTTAGGAAATCCAGTCTTGTCGTCGCGCCTGTCGCCGACAGCACCTGTCGCGGCAGCTGTCCGTTGGCTATCGCGGCAGCAAACACAGCAACTCAGTACTTCAAGTTTGGCAAGAATCCCTGATCTGCCTTGGCCTATCCCTAGGTCCAAGTCTGTCGATGATCACGTCTTGATGATACCTCCCGGCGTGAATCGAAGGATGAACACCGATATGTATGAATTCTTCTTTAGCCACTTAACCTTGCCCTATCCCTAGGCACAAGATAGTTCAACTATAAACTAGAGAACTTGCTCTTATTTCTTTCGTATACTTAACTCTCCCGATGCTAAGTAAATGGATAACCTCACAATGCTCTCCCGATGCTCTTGCAAGACATTAATAACCAAAATAAGAGAACTTGAAGTTTATTTTATTGAACTGAAAAATCCTAAAACAAAACAACCCTTGCAACTACTTTACAAATCAACCCGTGGCCCTAGGGGGTTTTAGAACATGTCGACGGCGGGTCGACGGCGGGTAAACGGCGGAGGGTTTTTGGTTGTCGGTTATGGGGTATGATGTGGGGATTATGCCTCCTAGGTTAAATCTATGCCCTTATATAAGCTTTGGGCTCAAGTATTCTAGGTTAACAAGGATTACAACTTTAATGAAAAGTAAGATTATAATAAATACATAATCTCTTAAGGATTCCTACTTTCCAGTCGCATCCTTGCTTTATGGGAATTCCTCTCCTTGAGCTTTGGCTTGACATATCTTTTGATCCGGGGCTTGGAAAAATATTTGGCTTTCACACGACAGACGAGCAGATTTTTCTCTATCTATCGAGGTCCACTTTACTTTTCCTCTTCATAAGTCTGCTGTCACCTTGCTGTCACGACAGGTCCATGACAGGTTCATCTTCTTCGTCTGCTTGTTCAGTTCAGCTCTTCTGCTTATCTGCCCTGCGCCTTCCTTCATCGTTAACCATGGCAGATACCTGCAAAATATGCCATCTTTTAGTAGAATCCGTGCCTTTTATATAATTGTGATGTTTTATTGAAAACTAACCTAAATGCAATGCAATGATGCTTGAATGCAGCAGAAATATGGGTTAAAATGGGTGTAAATAATAGAACTTTTACACACTCAACACACCCCCAAACTCAAGTTTTTGCTTGTCCTCAAGCAATCAAGACTTAAAAGAAAAATGAAAATTTTTGTGTTGGCCTTCAAATAGTGAACTGTCCCTTACCCGTCGCTCATTCTCTGTGGCGGCAGCAACCTGTCAGAAAGGTTAGGATCTGTCCGAAATCTCCCTATAGCTCTCGTGCAGTGTGTGCATGCTTGTGAACAGTTATATGCTAAGACTCTCTTAGTTTCACTAGAATATTCAACTTCTTAACTCGAATTTTTATGCCAAAGTTTATTTTCTTGAAGACACATTTTCATGCTTCATTTTTTTTCTTTTTTTAAGCTAAGTTTTTCCTAGAGCTAGTTTCGGGCACCTCTAGTTACTAGAGCCGGTTTCGGGCACCTCTAGTTAGCTTTCTAGAGCCGGTTTCGGGCACCTCTAGGGGCTATTCAAGTTCTAAGCATCCTATTCTAGTTTGGCTAAAAGAAATCTAAGCAATATAACAGTCACAAAGGTGTTTAAATTTTCAGAACTATAGAAAGGCTCTAAACTTTTCCTTAAACTGTCCTAAAGATGCTGCCACGACAGAGCTGTTATGACAGGTAAGTTAACTTCACAGTTTTTAAGCCAACAGTTTTATATGTTCTGTTTTTTTAAGAACTTAAATAAAAGACACAACAATTAATAAAAAGATGTACCTAAGACTCCATTAATGATGGAGGGTTGCCACCCCCAAACTCGAGGGTTGCATTGCCCTCAATGCAAAATGACCGAAAAATAAAAGGCAGGTACATCACAAAATATAAATTAAGCAGGCAGCAAGAAAGGAAAATAAAGACTTAAATTTTTAGTCGTTGTCTTCGCTGCTGCTGCTGACACGAATCTGACGGCGGCGTCTTGGCTGTGGAGCAGGACCGATTACCCCATAACCGAAATCAAACCCCTGCCGTCAACCCACCACCTCGATCATGCCTGACCAAGATTGCACACATCCATCCCTGTCATGGCACTCGCACGACCACCTAGAAGAGCTACCCAATGACAATGCCTCGCTGATGGAATATGAGCAGGTAATAAACGAACCTTTTGAATTATATGAAAACTCACCAATTTCAATGCAGGTATTTGAGGAACCAAAGCCGGTGGACACAGAATCATCAAAATCTCTACTGATGGAGATCTACGAGTGGTCAACAGAATTTGGTATAGAGAGTGATGGCACCTACCAATGTCCCATTGACCTGCAAAGTAACCTGATAAAAAACTGTCAAAATAACTGCCTGCCGCAGCAGCAGACACGACAGCAAGGGATACATTCAACCACAACAACATTCAACGAAAACAAGGTAAGTTTGTGGCCGAATGTCAATTTGATTATTTCTAATCATATATTCATGTCCTCAGAAACATTACCAAGAAGGGAGGACTTCATGGACTACAAAGGGAAGAGAAACAAAGGAGCCCCCAACATGAGAATAATCACCAGATGGAGGGTACAGATGGACTTCAAGAAGTACCGGAAACGACGCCTCAAGCACTATCAGGGGACTGAAGCCCCATGAATACAGGAAGTGGTTACTTTAGGAGATGCCCCACAAGGCATCCCTAATTTAACCTAAATTTTATTTTTATTATTATTATTATTTATGAGGAATTAGGTTATTATATTTGAATAATGTTTTATTTTTCTGTCTTTAGGAAATAAAGGAGTCAAGAAGAAAGGAGAAGTGACCCAAGCCCACCATCCATCCACCAGCCCAACAGAGCCCATTTATTAAAGCCTGTCGTTTCGGCTGCCGCCGCAGACGGATAAGACAGGCTGTCAACAGACTGACACAGCAGACGCAGAAGCGTGCGGTAGACGCGTAACAGACGCATAAATGCGTGTCAGATGCGTCAGACACGCTAAATACCATCCGACGCCCCGTTATTCACGCCTGCCGTTACAGCATTAAACGGGCAGCAACTCGACCGCTATAAAACCCCGTTTCCATTTTTTCTCACTTCTGTTTACTCTTTCTTGCTTTCTCACCTAGTTTTATTTGCTTTCTTCATTTTTCACAACCCTTGCAACTAACATATCGTCTAGACAGACCCGCCGTAGTGCTGCCTCAGGCTCTTCACCAGCAGCAGCGACGCCCTTCGCCACAAAGGAATTATGGGAGGAACGTGGTTTCGTGTACATCCGAAAGGCACCCAACATGGGACTCCGGCCGTTCATCGTACAGGCCATCACGGCTCAACTATGGGAGCACTTTGCTGAACAACCGGCAGAGCTAAACGACACATTAGTCCGGGAGTTTTATGCCGCCATAGACAGCAGAACGGCGACATCTGTCATCGTTCGAGGTGTTCAGGTGCCATTCACTGCCGACAGCATCAACCACATGTTTGGCCTCTACTTTGGCCCCGATGACGATGCCCACCAGAAATTTTTCAACACCCTCGATGCTGCCGCTTATGATGCTGTCATGGTAGAGTTGACAGAGGAGGGAACATCATGGACAACCAGCACAAAGAACCCCCACTCTATCAACAGGGGGCAGCTCCTCCCGGAAGCCAAACTTTGGAACGCTTTCATCAAAAAGCGTATCATGCCTTCGTCCCACCACACGACAGTCAACCGGCAGCGGCTCGCCCTTATTCATTCCATCATGCACGACAGGCCTATCAATGTGGGCCGTTATATGAGGGACAGCATCCTGGACTGCACCTTCCGCTCCGACTCCCGCCTCTGCCTGCCGTTCACAATAACCTCCCTCTGTCGATGTGCAGCTGTCCCCAAGGAACCCTCCGACAAAATAATCAAGGGCAGAGGCTGGACAGACAACAACATCAACAGCCTCATGGAGCTGGTAGTGGCTACACCTGTCTCATCTTTCAATCCAGCCGGCTCCCTAGAAGAATCATCAAAGGAGCCTGTCCCTGAACCTGCCGCCTCAGCCGCTCCGACAGACCAGTATGCCCTCATCCTTGCTGCGCTACAACGGGTAGAGGAGAGACAAATGGGATTGATGACGTTCATTCGGGACTTCGCTAACTCGACGGTAAACTTCATTACCCAAACTTTAAATTTTCCCGATGTTCAATTCCCTACATTTCCTGCCCATTATTTCCATATCCCCTCCCCTGTCCACACACCCACACCACCTGCCTCCCCACATTCCCACTCGACTGCTTCCACCCCATGACCTGCCCCGACGGCAGCAGGCAGTCCACTGGCCGACACCTCTGCCAGAGGAACAAAAAGGCCTGCCTCTGATGACAGCCCTCTGATCAGGAGGAATTTGGAGAGAGAGTTTACGCCTGTCAAGAGGATAAAGCACGTGGCAGACAGGAAGCGGATGCCCACAGCTAGCACCACCACCAGCAGCACTTGGGACAGTGGCAGCAGTCCGGACATCCAGCTTGTGGAGCAGTCTGCCCCTGCACCTGCCCCTGAACCTGCCCAGCCTCCTCCACAGCCAAGACGCCGCCGTCAGATTCGTGTCAGCAGCAGCAGCGAAGACAGCGACTAAAAATTTAAGTCTTTATTTTCCTTTCTTGCTGCCTGCTTAATTTATATTTTGTGATGTACCTGCCTTTTATTTTTCGGTCATTTTGCATTGAGGGCAATGCAACCATCGAGTTTGGGGGTGGCAACCCTCCATCATTAATGGAGTCTTAGGTACATCTTTTTATTAATTGTTGTGTCTTTTATTTAAGTCCTTAAAAAAACAGAACATATAAAACTGTTGGCTTAAAAACTGTGAAGTTAACTTACCTGTCATAACAGCTCTGTCGTGGCAGCATCTTTAGGACAGTTTAAGGAAAAGTTTAGAGCCTTTCTATAGTTCTGAAAATTTAAACACCTTTGTGACTGTTATATTGCTTAGATTTCTTTTAGCCAAACTAGAATAGGATGCTTAGAACTTGAATAGCCCCTAGAGGTGCCTAACACTGGCTCTAGGAAAGAAGTTTAGCAAAAGAAATTTAAAAACCTAGAGGTGCCCGAAACCGGCTCTAGGAAGCTAACTAGAGGTGCCCGAAACCGGCTCTAGTAACTAGAGGTGCCCGAAACCGGCTCTAGTAACTAGAGGTGCCCGAAACTGGCTCTAGTAAAAACTTAGCTTAAAAAAAGAAAAAAAATGAAGCATGAAAATGTGTCTTCAAGAAAATAAACTTTGGCATAAAAATTCGAGTTAAGAAGTTGAATATTCTAGTGAAACTAAGAGAGTCTTAGCATATAACTGTTCACAAGCATGCACACACTGCACGAGAGCTATAGAGGGATTCCGGACAGATCCTAACCTTTCCGACAGGTTGCTGCCGCCACAGAGAATGAGCGACGGGTAAGGGACAGTTCACTATTTGAAGGCCAACACAAAAATTTTCATTTTTCTTTTAAGTCTTGATTGCTTGAGGACAAGCAAAAAACTTGAGTTTGGGGGTGTGTTGAGTGTGTAAAAGTTCTATTATTTACACCCATTTTAACCCATATTTCTGCTGCATTCAAGCATCATTGCATTGCATTTAGGTTAGTTTTCAATAAAACATCACAATTATATAAAAGGCACGAATTCTACTAAAAGATGGCATATTTTGCAGGTATCTGCCATGGTTAACGATGAAGGCAGGCGCAGGGCAGATAAGCAGAAAAGCTGAACTGAACAAGCAAACGAAGAAGACGAACCTGTCATGGACCTGTCGTGACAGCAAGGTGACAGCAGACTTATGAAGAGGAAAAGTAAAGTGGACCTCGATAGATAGAGAAAAATCTGCTCGTCTGTCGTGTGAAAGCCAAATATTTTTCCAAGCCCCGGATCAAAAGATATGTCAAGCCAAAGCTCAAGGAGAGGAATTCCCATAAAGCAAGGATGCGACTGGAAAGTAGGAATCCTTAAGAGATTATGCATTTATTATAATCTTACTTTTCATTAAAGTTCCCAAATTCACTTAGCATCTTACTTTTATAGTTAGCGGAATATTACCTTCTGATCTTAATTATCAAGCCAGGAAGAGGTTCCAAAATGATGTTAAGCATTATTATTGGGACGAACCTCTTCTTTTCAAAATGTGCGCAGATCAGGTTATAAGGAGGTGTGTACCACAAGAAGAACAAGAAGACATACTCCATCACTGTCATGCTTCACAATATGGAGGACACTTAGGAGGTAACAAAACTGCTGCCAAAGTGCTGCAGTCAGGGTTCTATTGGCCGACACTGTATAAGGATGCACAGGACTTTTATAAGAACTGTGACAGGTGCCAGCCGACAGGTAACATCTCGATGATACCTCCCGGTGTTGAGTGTTTAAAAGTTCTATTATTTACACCCTTTTTAACCCATATTTCTGCTGCATTCAAGCATCATTGCATTGCATTTAGGTTAGTTTTCAATAAAACATCACAATTATATAAAAGGCACGGATTCTACTAAAAGATGGCATATTTTGCAGGTAGCTGCCATGGTTGACGATGAAGGCAGGCGCAGGGCAGATAAGCAGGAAAGCTGAACTGGACAAGCAGCCGAAGAAGACGAACCTGTCATGGACCTGTCGTGACAGCATGGTGACAGCAGACTTATGAAGAGGAAAAGCAAAGTGGACCTCGATAGATAGAGAAAAATCTGCTCGTCTGTCGTGTGAAAGCCACATATTTTTCCAAGCCCCGGATCAAAAGATATGTCAAGCCAAAGCCCAAGGAGAGGAAATTCCTAAAAGCAAGGATGCGACTGAAAAGTAAGATTCTAATAAAGACTAAATCTCTAAAGACTCCTACTTTCCAACCGCATCCTTGCTTTTAGGAATTTCCTCTCCTTGGGCTTTGGCTTGACATATCTTTTGATCCGGGGCTTGGAAAAATATATGGCTTTCACACGACAGACGAGCAGATTTTTCTCTATCTATCGAGGTCCACTTTTCTTTTCCACTTCATAAGTCTGCTGTCACCATGCTGTCACGACAGGTCCATGACAGGTTCGTCTTCTTCGGCTGCTTGTCCAGTTCAGCTTTCCTGCTTATCTGCCCTGCGCCTGCCTTCATCGTTAACCATGGCAGCTACCTGCAAAATATGCCATCTTTTAGTAGAATCCGTGCCTTTTATATAATTGTGATGTTTTATTGAAAACTAACCTAAATGCAATGCAATGATGCTTGAATGCAGTAGAAATATGGGTTAAAAAGGGTGTAAATAATAGAACTTTTACACACTCAACACACCCCCAAACTCAAGTTTTTGCTTGCCCTCAAGCAATGAAGACTTAAAAGAAAACTGAAAATTTTTGTGTTGGCCTTCAAACAGTGAACTGTCCCTTACCCGTCGCTCATTCTCTATGGCGGCAGCAACCTGTCGGAAAAGTTAGGATCTGTCCGGAATCTCCCTATAGCTCTCGTGCAGTGTGTGCATGCTTGTGAACAGTTATATGCTAAGACTCTCTTAGTTTCACTAGAATATTCAACTTCTTAACTCGAATTTTTATGCCAAAGTTTATTTTTTTTAGAAGGCACATTTTCATGCTTCTTTTTCTTCTATTTTCAAGCTAAGTTTTTCTAGAGCCAGTTTCGGGCACCTCTAGTTAGCTTCCTAGAGCCGGTTTCGGGCACCTCTAGGTTTTCGATTTTCTTTTGCTAAACTTCTTTCCTAGAGTCAGTGTTAGGCACCTCTAGGGGCTATCCAAGTTCTAAGCTTCCTATTCTAGTTTGGCTAAAAGAAATCTAAGCAATATAACAGTCACAAAAGTGTTTAAGTTTTTCAGAACTATAGAAAGGCTCTAAACTTTTCCTTAACCTGTCCTAAAGATGCTGCCACGACAGAGCCGTCATGACAGGTCAATTAACTTCAAAGTTTTAAGCCAACAGTTTAAATTTTCTGTTTTTTTTACTTAAATAAAATAAAAGACACAACATATAATAAAAAGATGCAATTAAGACTCCATTTAATGATGGAGGGTTGCCACCCCCAAACTCAAGGGTTGCATTGCCCTCAATGCAAAATGACAGAAAAATAAAAGGCAGGTACATCACAAAAGATAAAGGTAGGCAGCAATAAGAGGAAAATAAAGACTTAAATTTTCAATCGCTGTCCTCGCTGCTGCTGCTGACGCGGATCTGATGGCGGCGTCTGCGCTGCGGAGGGGGCTGGGCAGGTTCAGGAGCAGGTTGAGGGGCAGGTTGTTCCACTAGCCGGACGTCGGAGCTGCTGCCGCTGTCCCATGAGCTGCTGGTGGTGGTGGCTTTTGGTAGCCTTTTCTTGTGTGCCACGTGCTTAATTCTCTTGACCCGCGTAAAGTCCCTCTCCAAATTCCTCCGGATAAGAGGGCTGTCATCAGTGGTAGGTCTCTTGGTTCCTCGAGGGGAGGTGTCTGCCGGTGGGCTGCCTTCTGCCGTTGGGGCAGGGGTTTGTGTGGAAGCGGCAGAATGCATATGGGGAGAGACAGGTGGTGTGGGTGTGGGGGAGGGTATATGGAAATAATGGGCGGGGAAGGTGGGGAAGATGACATCCGAATAATGTAAAGCATTAGTAATGAAATTTACCGTTGCATTTGAGAAATCGCGGTTGAAAGTCATCAAACCCATTTGCCGCTCCTCTACCCGTAGGATTGCAGCAAGGATGTGGGCAGACTGGTCTGTCGGAGCGGTGTCGGCGGCAGCGTCAGGGGCAGTCTCTGTGGCAGGTTCCTCATCTGAGTCTGTAGGAGGGGCATTTGGGTCGAAGGTGTTGATGGGTGATGCGACTATGACCTCCATGAGGTTGGAGATGTTGTTGTCAGTCCAGCCACTGCCCATCTTCATTTTGTCGGAGGGTTCTTCGGGTACAGCAGCACATCGGCAGAGGGAAGTGATGGTGAACGGCAGGCACAGGCGAGAGTCGGAGCGGAAGGCACAATCAAGGATGTTGTCCCTCATATATCTGCCCACATTGATGGGCCTGTCATGCATAATGGAGTGGATAAGGGCCAACCGCTGTCGGTTGACTGTCGTGTGGTGGGATGAGGGCAGGATCCGCTTTTTGATGAAAGCGTTCCAAAGTTTTGCCTCGGGGAGGAGCTGCCCCTTATTGACGGAGTGGGGGTTCTTCTTGCTGGTTGTCCATGATGTACCAGCCTCTGTCAGCTCCACCATGACAGCATCATAGGCAGCAGCGTCAAGGGTGTCGAGAAATTGTTGGTGAGCATCATCATCGGGGCCGAAGAAGAGGCCGAACATATGATTGATGCTGTTGGCAGTGAAGGGTACTTCCACACCTCGGATGGTGACAGATGTCGCAGTTTTGCTGTCTATGGCCTCGTAAAACTCTCGGACCAAGGTATCATGTAGCTCTGCTGGCTGCTCGGCAAAGTCCTCCCATAATTGTGTCGTGATGGCCTTCACAATGAACGACCGTAGTCCCATATCGGGAGCGTTTCTGTTGTATATGAAGCCACACTCCTCCCATAATTCCTTGTTGGCGAATGGTGATGCTGCTGCTGAAGAAGAAGCGGCAGCAGTGTTTACGGCGGGTCTGTCTCGACGACATTTTGGTTGCAAGGGCTGTGAAAGAGAGAAAACAAATAAAACTAGAGGAGAAAAACAAGAGAGAAAAATCAGAAATGATGAAAAAATGAAAATGGGAAGGGGTTTTATAGCGGTCGGGTATCTGCCCATTTAATGCCGCAACGACAGGCGGGAATAACGGGGCGGCAGATTGGATGTAGCGTGTCTGACGCGTCTGACACGCATTTATGCGTATGTTACGCGTCTGCCGCACGCTTCTGCGTCTGCCGTGTCAGTCTGCTGACAGCCTGTCATATCCGTCCGCGGCGGCAGCCGAAACGACAGATTTCCATAAATGGGCTGTATTGGGCTGATGGATGGGCGGTGGGCTTGGCTCACTTCTCCTTTCCTTCTTGACTCATTTATTTCCTAAAAACTGAAATTAGAAAAACAAAACATTATTCAAACAAAATAAACCTAATTTCATAATAAATAATAATAAATAATAAATAAAAATAAAAATTAGGTTAAATTAGGGATGCCTTGTGGGGCATCTCCTAAAGTAACCACTTCATGTATTCCTGGGGCTTCAGTCCCCTGATAATGCTTGAGGCGTTGTCCGTTGACTTTGAATTGGTGCCCGTCTTTTAATGATTGAATTGTGATGGCACCATGGGGAAAAACTTGTATCACTTGGAATGGGCCAGACCATCTAGATTTTAACTTTCCTGGGAAGAGTTTAAGTCTAGAATTGAACAACAACACAAGCTGCCCTGGGCAGAACTGTCGTGGCAGCAGTTTCTTGTCGTGCCACTTCTTAGTCTTTTCCTTGTAGATCCTTGCGTTGTCGTAGGCCATTGTCCGTAATTCTTCAATCTCATTTAAATCCAATAACCTTTTCTGGCCTGCTTTGTCCAAGTCCATGTTCACTGCCTTGATTGCCCAATATGCTTTGTGCTCGATCTCGACAGGCAAGTGACAGGTTTTTCCATAAATCAGTCGGTATGGAGACATGCCCAATGGAGTCTTGAAAGCTGTCCTGTATGCCCATAATGCATCATTCAGAAGTAAAGACCAATCTTTCCTAGTTGGTTTAACCATCTTTTCAAGAATGTTCTTCACTTCCCTATTGGAAATCTCAGCCTGTCCATTGGTCTGTGGGTGGTATGCTGTCGCGATCCTGTGCTTGACACCATATTTCTTCAAGGCGGCAGCAATTACCCTATTATCAAAATGTCTCCCCTCATCACTGATAATCGCCTTAGGGATGCCAAATCTAGAAAAAATGTTTTTGTGCAAAAACTTTTGGCCTGTTTTGGCATCATTCTTTTGAGTTGCGATTGCTTCTACCCACTTGGAGACATAATCTACTGCTAGGAGGATGTACAAATTTCCACACGAAGATGGAAAAGGTCCCATAAAATCAATCCCCCAAACGTCGAAAATCTCGACTTCTAAAATGTTCTGCAGTGGCATCTCGTTTCTCCTCGAGATGTTGCCTGTCCGCTGGCACCTGTCACAGTTCTTGTAAAAATCCTGTGCATCTTTATACAGTGTCGGCCAGTAGAACCCTGACTGCAGCACCTTGGCAGCAGTTTTATTGCCTCCTAAGTGACCTCCATATTGTGAAGCATGACAGTGATGGAGAATGTCTTCTTGTTCTTCCTGTGGTACACACCTCCTTATAACCTGATCTGCGCACATTTTGAAAAGAAGAGGTTCGTCCCAATAATAATGCTTAACATCATTTTGGAACCTCTTCCTGGCTTGATAATTAAGATCAGAAGGTAATATTCCGCTAACTATAAAATTAACGAAATCAGCATACCAGGGAAGGTCAGAAGACTTACCTGCCGCCATGGCTGTCGCGACAGCGATTGCGGCAGCGAAGAGCTGCTCATCTGGGAAGGTCTCTAGTATGTGTGTCTCATCGAACGGTAGACTCTGTCCCTTCTCCAACCTCGACAAGTGGTCTACCACCTGATTTTCTGTCCCCTTTTTGTCTTTGATCTCAAGGTCGAACTCTTGTAATAGCAAAATCCACCGTATCAACCTAGGCTTTGCATCCTTCTTTGCGAACAAATACTTGAGGGAAGAATGGTCGGTGTGTATTATTACTTTCGTTCCAAGTATGTAAGAACAAAACTTGTCGATGGAGAACACCACAGCTAACAGCTCCTTTTCTGTGGTGGTGTAGTTTACTTGGGCGTCATTCAACGTCTTGCTGGCATAATATATGACGTGAAACAGCTTATCTCTGCGCTGCCCAAGTGCTGCCCCGACAGCATAGTCACTAGCATCACACATGATCTCAAATGGTTGTGTCCAGTCTGGTGGCTGTACTATGGGGGCTGTCACTAGTTTTTCCTTCAGAACCTTGAATGCTTCAGTACATTCTTCATTAAAGTCAAAGGGTCGGTTCTGTTCTAAGAGATGGCATAGGGGCTTCGTGATTTTAGAGAAATTTGCGATGAATCTCCGATAAAAACCCGCATGCCCTAGAAAACTCCTAATGCCCTTGACTGTGGTTGGCGGCGACAGCTTCTCAATTACCTCTATTTTGGCCCTGTCGACTTCTATCCCACGGCAGCTAATCTTATGACCAAGGACTATCCCCTCATCCACCATAAAGTGGCATTTTTCCCAATTTAAAACAAGATTAGCTTTTTCACATCTTTCAAGTACCTTTTGAAGATTGCCGAGGCAGCTCTCAAAATCGTCTCCAAAGACGGAAAAATCATCCATGAAAATCTCTAGGAAGTCCTCTACCATGTCGGAGAATATGGCCATCATGCACCTTTGGAAGGTGGCAGGTGCGTTACAGAGGCCGAACGGCATCCTCCTAAATGCGTATGTTCCGTAGGGGCGTGTGAAAGTCGTTTTCTCTTGATCCTCCGGTGCAATAGCAATTTGGTTATAACCTGAGTAACCATCAAGAAAACAATAGTAAGATTTACCCGCTAATCTATCAAGCATTTGATCAATAAAGGGTAAAGGAAAGTGGTCCTTTCGGGTAGCTTTGTTAAGCTTCCGATAGTCCATACAAACCCTCCAACCGGTCACAGTCCTGGTTGGGATTAACTCATTGTTTTCGTTGGTTATCACGGTCATGCCTCCTTTCTTGGGAACACATTGAACCGGGCTTACCCATTTGCTGTCGGAGATGGCGTAAATGATACCAACATCTAACCATTTGATTATCTCTTTACGCACTACCTCCTTCATCGCAAGGTTTAACCGCCTTTGGGCATCAATAGTCGGCTTATGATCTTCCTCTAGGAGGATTTTGTGCATGCATATTGCCGGACTAATGCCCTGTATGTCTGCTATCGTCCATCCAATCGCTTTTTTTGTGCTGCCTTAACATGTCGATCAGCTGTCGTTCCTGTTCCTGCGGCAGCTTAGCAGAGATGATTACGGGCAGTGTGTCATCACAACCAAGATAAGCATATTTAAGCTGCCCTGGCAGGGGCTTAAGTTCTAAGACAGGTGGTTCAACAGTAGATGGCTTTTGGATTAAATGGTTATCCGAAGTGTAATTCAAGGGTTCGAATAACTTACCTGGACGATGGTCTAACCAGTCTACCTCCTCATGACCTTCAGTATCAGATGTATCGGATTCAGAGGAGTCGCTGTCGTCGGTGCTGTCGTTGTCGCTGTCGTGACAGGCCTGTAGGTGGCTGTCGTGGCAGTGACCAAATTTTATATCACGGCAGCCCGACCTGATGCAGGGTTGATCAAAGGTCACCTCAATGATGGCCTTACATTCTTCATCCACATCAGCATGTTTCATTGCTTGGAGAACATTCAACTTAATTTCTTGATCGTTCACGTGCATGGTGAGTTCTCCTTTCTCCACATCAATCAATGATCTTCCCGTGGCTAAGAAGGGTCGCCCAAGGATGACTGGTGCGTTTTCATCTGCCTCACAATCTAAGATAAGAAAGTCAGCAGGAAAAATAAGCTTATCCACTCTTACCAAAATATCTTCAATTTTTCCCTCGGGGTGAACGTAAGAGCGGTCGGCTAGCTGTAATGTTACTGTCGTGGGCCGCGCCTTCCCAATACCTAATTTCTGAAAAACAGATTTGGGCATTAGATTAACACTAGCACCAAGGTCACATAATGCCTTACCCACAAATTTGTCGCCGATTACGCAAGGTATGATGAAGCTCCCCGGATCCTTCTTTTTCTGGGGTGGCTGCCGATGAAGAATGCTCATGCAACCTTCTGTCATCTTTACCGTTTCAAATTCCCCAAGTTTAGATTTTTTTGACATAACATCCTTGAGAAATTTAGCATAACCGGGCATCTCCCTAACAGCATCTAACAACGGAATATTAATATGAACCTGCTTAAAAATATCATAAATCATTTTAAGTTGAGATTCATGCTTAGCTTGTTGTATCCGTTGCGGAAAAGGTGGTGGAGGACGATAATCAGCAATGCGTCCTTCCCACTGCATGCGAATCTGAGGACGGTATTCATCTTTCTTCTCCTTTGTCGCTTCTGCTGTCGTGACAGGCTCATCGGCAGCAGTTTGTTTATCACCTGTCGGGGCAGCTTCCTCGGCAGGTTTATCCAAGGCGGGTTCCTTTTCTGTTTCTGCTTTTTCCGGCCCTGGTAACTTCTTCCCACTCCTAGTAGTAATCGCCTTACATTGCTCATGTGTGGGTGGTCTAGCATTTTCAGTATTGCTAGGGAATCCTCCAGTCTGCCTCGGCTTAATATGTTGCGACACCTGGCCCATTTGTGTCTCCAGAGATTTCAAGGTGGCTTCATGATTTGTCATTCTCATCTCGGTTTTATCTATAAAATTTTCCGTCGTCTTGACAAACTGATTTATATTCTCCATATACGTACCAGTCTGAGACATAAAGGTGGCCAGAGTCTGTTCCAAAATACTGCTCGTGGCAGGTGGTGGCTGTTGTTGCTGCTGCAGCGGCAGGTACGGCGGCAGATTCTGCGGCGGCAGTTGCTGTCGCGTCAGCAATCTAGGACCCCCCTGATTCTGATGATGTGCTTGTGGATTCAGGGCATTGTTAGGGTTACTCCAGGAAAATTTGGGATCCTTCCTCCAATTAGGGTTGTAGTTGTTGGAATTATAATTCGGCTTGTAATTTCCAACATATTTCCCCTCCTCTATATTTATTGGACATTCATCCCTACTATGATTTCCCTCACAAGTAGCACAAACTTCCTCGACAGCAAATCCTTGTAATTCATCATCATTCAATAACTTTTTCATTGCTTTAGTAAGGAATGCTACCTGCGATTTCATAGTGCTGTCGGCCTCATCGTCCTTGACAGCAAGTACCCGTTTACCCCCTCTTCTAGCGGTCGGAAACTGCTCCTCGTTCTTAGCTAGATTTTTCAAAACTTGCAATGCCTCGTCCGGATCTTTATCCAATAATAGTCCATTCGCTGCAGAATCAATCCGAATGCGAGTTTGTAAGTTAGCAGCATTATAGAACTTAGTTACCTGATTCCAGACAGGGAATCCATGCATTGGGCAGTTCTGTAGAAGAGTAGTAAATCTGTCTCAGGCCTCGTGCATTGGCTCGTCATCTTCTTGTTGAAAAGTAGCAATTTCGTTACATAACCGCTCAGCTAAATGTGAAGGATTAAAACGAGACAAAAATTCACGAGTTAAATCTGCCCAAGTCATAATAGAACCCGGTGTAAGCTTATTCCACCAAGTTTTAGCTCTGTCCCTCAATGAATGAGGAAATAACCGAAGCCTCAGTATCTCCAGACTAACTCCTGGCAGTCTAAACGAACCACAGATCTCCTGGAACATTTTGAGATGCTCCCTAGCATCTTCTGTCGCAGAACCACTGAACTGTCCGGCGTTGTTGATCATACTAAACATGACAGGTTTTAGTTCGAAGTTGTCAACATCAATATCCGGCAGCGTGGTCTCCAGCACTACATGATCGTTCAACATGTAGTCACGACATGACCGTCGTCCATCTGCCGCGGGCGGGTCGCCGACAGGCGGTATAATTCCACCAGCGGGCGGATTACGGGCCATCTGCTCTAGCTGTTCCTCAAGGTATTCGTTTCTGTCTAAAAGTCGGCGAAGTTGTTTCTTGAGATTGAAGGAACGTTCGATTTCCGGATCTAATTTGTACTCAGGATCTTCACCTCTTTTAGATCTGCGCATAAACAAGAAAACCTTGTGAAAAGCGAGAGTTGAAAACACAAAAGAAAAATTAATGAAAAATATAAATAAAAACAAAAACGAAAATAAAAATAAAAACAAAAAGTGCAAGAAAAGAAAGGTGTAGTTATGTTGCCAATCCCCGACAATGGCGCCAAAAACTTGTTGCGTGTAAAATAGTCTATCGCAATTGTAGTGCAAGTGTACACGACGCAAGTAGTAAGTGATACGAAGTATCGGATATCGTCTCCACAGGGATTGGGCTAATGACTTCACCTAAATTCACTGCACGAAGTAAAAAGAAATATTTGAGAGTTGTCACGAGAATAATAAAGTAAAAACGCAAATAAAAGAATTGAGTTATCAAGATAGAGAGAATGGGCTGGTATTGAATTGCTCAGTAGTGCAGGTATTGGATTGCTTAGGATCTCCAGTTCTGTCGTCGCGCCCGTCGCCGACAGCACCTGTCACGGCGGCTGTCCGTTAGCTGTCGCAGCAGTGAACACTAACTCCATACTCCAAGCTTGGCAAGAATCCCAGATCTGCCTTGTCCTATCCCAAGGTCCAAGTCTGTCGGCGATCACGTCTTTGATGATACCTCCCGGCGTGAACCGAAGGATGAACACCGATGTGTATGAATTCTTCCTTAGCCACTTAACCTCGCCCTATCCCTAGGCACGAGATGGTTCAACTATAAACTAGAGAACGCGCTCTTATCTCTTTCGTATATTTAACTCTCCCGATGCTAAGTAAATGGATAACCTCACAATGCTCTCCCGATGCTCTTGCAAGATATTAAAACCAAGATAAAAGAACTTGAAGTCTATTTTATTGAACTTGGAAAATCCTAAAACAAAACAATCCTTGCAACTACTTTACAAAACAACCCGTAGCCCTAGGGGGATTTTAGAACATGTTGGTGACAGGTAAACGGCAGGGGTTTTTGGTTTCGGTTATGGGGTCATCGGTTGTGCCCTAGGTTAAATCTATGCCCTTATATAAGCTTTGGGCTCAAGTTATCTAAGGTAACAAGGATTACAACTTTAATTAAAAGTAAGATTCTAATAAAGACTAAATCTCTAAAGACTCCTACTTTCCAGCCGCATCCTTGCTTTTAGGAATTTCCTCTCTTAAGGGGAAAAGAATAGATTAAGATATTGTCACGAAAATAATAAAGACGTGAATAGCATCAAAATTTGTGGGTGTGTGGACAGGGGAGGGGATATGGAAATAATGGGCAGGAAATGTAGGGAATTGAACATCGGGAAAATTTAAAGTTTGGGTAATGAAGTTTACCGTCGAGTTAGCGAAGTCCCGAATGAACGTCATCAATCCCATTTGTCTCTCCTCTACCCGTTGTAGCACAGCAAGGATGAGGGCAGACTGGTCTGTCGGAGCGGCTGAGGCGGCAGGTTCAGGGACAGGCTCCTTTGATGATTCTTCTAGGGAGCCGGCTGGATTGAAAGATGAGACAGGTGTAGCCACTACCAGCTCCATGAGGCTGTTGATGTTGTTGTCTGTCCAGACTCTGCCCTTAATTATTTTGTCGGAGGGTTCCTCGGGGACAGCTGCACATTGGCAGAGGGAGGTTATTGTGAACGGCAGGCAGAGGCGGGAGTCGGAGCGGAAGGTGCAGTCCAGGATGCTATCCCTCATATAACGGCCCACATTGATAGGCCTGTCGTGCATGATGGAATGAATAAGGGCGAGCCGCTGCCGGTTGACTGTCGTGTGGTGGGACGAAGGCATGATACGCTTTTTGATGAAAGCGTTCCAAAGTTTGGCTTCCGGGAGGAGCTGCCCCCTGTTGACGGAGTGGGGGTTCTTTGTGCTGGTTGTCCATGATGTTCCCTCCTCTGTCAACTCTACCATGACAGCATCATAAGCGGCAACATCGAGGGTGTTGAGAAATTTCTGGTGGGCATCGTCATCGGGGCCAAAGTAGAGGCCAAACATGTGGTTGATGCTGTCGGCAGTGAATGGCACCTGAACACCTCGAACGATGACAGATGTCGCCGTTCTGCTGTCTATGGTGGCATAAAACTCCCGGACTAATGTGTCGTTTAGCTCTGCCGGTTGTTCAGCAAAGTGCTCCCATAGTTGAGTCGTGATGGCCTGTACGATGAACGGCCAGAGTCCCATGTTGGGTTCCTTTCGAATGTACACGAAACCACGTTCCTCCCATAATTCCTTTGTGGCGAAGGGCGTCGCTGCTGCTGGTGAAGAGCCTGAGGCAGCACTACGGCGGGTCTGTCTAGACGACATGTTAGTTGCAAGGGTTGTGAAAAATGAAGAAAGCAAATAAAACTAGGTGAGAAAGCAAGAAAAAGTAAACAGAAGTGAGAAAAAATGGAAACGGGGTTTTATAGCGGTCGAGTTGCTGCCCGTTTAATGCTGTAACGGCAGGCGTGAATAACGGGGCGTCGGATGGTATTTAGCGTGTCTGACGCGTCTGACACGCATTTATGCGTCTGTTACGCGTCTGCCGCACGCTTCTGCGTCTGCTATGTCAGTCTGTTGACAGCCTGTCTTATCCGTCTGCGGCGGCAGCCGAAACGACAGGCTTTAATAAATGGGCTCTGTTGGGCTGGTGGATGGATGGTGGGCTTGGGTCACTTCTCCTTTCTTCTTGACTCCTTTATTTCCTAAAGACAGAAAAATAAAACATTATTCAAATATAATAACCTAATTCCTCATAAATAATAATAATAATAATAAAAATAAAATTTAGGTTAAATTAGGGATGCCTTGTGGGGCATCTCCTAAAGTAACCACTTCCTTTATTCCTGGGGCTTCAGTCCCCTGATAGTGCTTGAGGCGTCGTTTCCGGTACTTCTTGAAGTCCATCTGTACCCTCCATCTGGTGATTATTCTCATATTGGGGGCTCCTTTCTTTCTCTTCCCTTTGTAGTCCATGAAGTCCTCCCTTCTTGGTAATGTTTCTGAGGGCATGAATATATGATTAGAAATAATCAAATTGACATTCGGCCACAAACTTACCTTGTTTTCGTTGAATGTTGTTGTGGCTGAATGTATCCCTTGCTGTCGTGTCTGCTGCTGCGGCAGGCAGTTATTTTGACAGTTTTTTATCAGGTTACTTTGCAGGTCAATGGGACATTGGTAGGTGCCATCACTCTCTATACCAAATTCTGTTGACCACTCGTAGATCTCCATCAGTAGAGATTTTGATGATTCTGTGTCCACCGGCTTTGGTTCCTCAAATACCTGCAATGAAATTGGTGAGTTTTCATATAATTCAAAAGGTTCGTTTATTACCTGCTCATATTCCATCGGCGAGGCATTGTCATTGGGTAGCTCTTCTAGGTGGTCGTGCGAGTGCCATGACCGGGATGGATGTGTGCAATCTTGGTCAGGCATGATCGAGGTGGTGGGTTGAGAATTTGCCTCTGATGTGGTTGCTGCTTTAGCATCAGTTGTTGCCGAGGCGGCAGTTGCTGTCGAGGCGGCAGTTGCTGTCGAGGCGGCAGTTGCTGTCGAGGCGACAGTTGCTGTCGAGGCGGCAGTTGCTATCGAGGCGGCAGTTGCTTTCAAGGCGGCAGTTTCCGCTTTGACTGGAGTTTCTGCCTCAGAAGTGGTTGTTGCCGTGACATTCTCTTGAATTTCACTCAGCGTTGTCGCGGTGTTGCTCCATTCCGGCTCCTCGATCATTGACATGGCAAGTTGTTGCTCAGACTCATCATATGTTGGGTATTCCTTCACATGGGCGTCCTCATCATCTTGCCTCGGGATTTCAGGTTCAGTCGTGGCATGAATGAGGACAGGTCTGCTCAAGAGTTCATCCATCTTGGCGATACTTGCGTTTGTAGAAGCCGACACTTTTTGAGTGAGTGCCATGAAGGCTTGCAGTGTGTCTTCTAAGGATTTTGACTGCTCTTGAGGATGATGACATTGCCAGGGCAGGTCGGGTTCTGCAGCAAAACTGTTATGGTATAAAAAATTTTGTGGGTTTTGATCGTACCATAAAAAATTTTGCTACTGCGGCATCGGCATTTGCTGCCCCTGTTGCTGTCGTGGCAGCATGTCTTTACGGTAGTTGCGAGAACTTTCCCACATCAACTCTCGAATGGTTTTTCCCGGCATGTTGATGCTCTTGAACCTGTATTTTCACCTGAGTTTTTTTTTGTTAAAAAATAAAATAAAAAAAAATAAAAATAAAAGAAAAGTGCAGAAGCTAGGGTAAGAGTGTGTTGCCAGTCCCCGACAACGGCGCCAAAAACTTGTTGCGTGTAAAAGAGTCTATCGCAATTGAGTGCAAGTGTACACGTCGCAAGTAATAAAGTGATACTAGAGTATCGGATATCGTCTCCACAGGGACTGGGCTAACCCTTTCCTTCACTATCTGCACAAGGGGAAAAGAATAGATTAAGATATTGTCACGAAAATAATAAAGAATACTGGAAAATAAAAGTAGAGAAATTAAGATAGAGAGAATGGGCTGGTATTGAATTGCTCAGTAGTGCAGGTATTGCAGAGTTTAGGAAATCCAGTCCTGTCGTCGCGCCTGTCGCCGACAGCACCTGTCGCGGCAGCTGTCCGTTGGCTGTCGCGGCAGCAAACACACCAACTCCGTACTTCAAGTTTGGCAAGAATCCCAGATCTGCCTTGGCCTATCCCTAGGTCCAAGTCTGTCGATGATCACGTCTTTGATGATACCTCCCGGCGTGAATCGAAGGATGAACACCGATGTGTATGAATTCTTCTTTAGCCACTTAACCTTGCCCTATCCCTAGGCACAAGATAGTTCAACTATAAACTAGAGAACTTGCTCTTACTTCTTTCGTATACTTAACTCTCCCGATGCTAAGTAAATGGATAACCTCACAATGCTCTCCCGATGCTCTTGCAAGATATTAATAACCAAAATAAGAGAACTTGAAGTTTATTTTATTGAACTGAAAATTCCTAAAATAAAACAACCCTTGCAACTACTTTACAAATCAACCTGTGGCCCTAGGGGGGTTTTAGAACATGTCGACGACGGGTCGACGGCGGGTAAACGACGGAGGGTTTTTGGTTGTCGGTTATGGGGTATGATGTGGGGATTATGCCTCCTAGGTTAAATCTATGCCCTTATATAAGCTTTGGGCTCAAGTATTCTAGGTTAACAAGGATTACAACTTTAATGAAAAGTAAGATTATAATAAATGCATAATCTCTTAAGGATTCCTACTTTCCAGCCGCATCCTTGCTTTATGGGAATTCCTCTCCTTGAGCTTTGGCTTGACATATCTTTTGATCCGGGGCTTGGAAAAATATTTGGCTTTCACACGACAGACGAGCAAATTTTTCTCTATCTATCGAGGTCCACTTTACTTTTCCTCTTCATAAGTCTGCTGTCACCTTGCTGTCACGACAGGTCCATGACAGGTTCGTCTTCTTCGTCTGCTTGTTCAGTTCAGCTCTTCCGCTTATCTGCCCTGCGCCTGCCTTCATCGTTAACCATGGCAGATACCTGCAAAATATGCCATCTTTTAGTAGAATCCGTGCCTTTTATATAATTGTGATGTTTTATTGAAAACTAACCTAAATGCAATGCAATGATGCTTGAATGCAGCAGAAATATAGGTTAAAAAGGGTGTAAATAATAGAACTTTTACACACTCAACACCTCTATTCCCACAATAATTAAAAGGTTAGAAACAAGACGCCCAATTTTAGAAATTTATGGAGATGCTTAAATAGTTACACATCGATGCCGCATTCTTGCAGACCATCGATCAAATACCGATCTATGCAAAGTTTCTGAATGAGATCGTGACCAAGAAGAGGATGGTTGGCGAAGTTGAAATTGTTGCTACAACATGTGAGTGTGTGCGGTGCTCAATAATTTGCCACCCAAAATGAAGGACCCTAGCAGTTTTACCATTCCATGTCCCATAGGCCGGAACTACTCTGACCGTGTGATCGGTGAATAATCGTCACACGCTAAGTGCAAGCAAACACTACCGATGCAAGTATAGAAATAGGACGTTCTTGTTAGATATCGATCCCACAAGGATGACTATTTAGTTATAATATTATGTGGCCACAAGCAATTCTGTAAATGGAAATATTGTTAGTGTAATGGTAGTTTTAATAAATAAATAAAGTAATGAGTATAATATCAATTCTGGTAGCAAAAACAACAATAACAAAAGAGTAAAGGAATATTAAGGAAAGATCTGGATACTCTCGATTCAGCTTGGCAAAAATTCAACTATAATCAAAGAAATACGATGGCTCACTTGGCAAGTAAAATGATTAAGCTCGGTTACTAACTTGCATTCAATCTTCAATTGTTGATGCAAAGATGTGCATCGACTACAACTCTCTTTGTTAGTCAAAACTATAACTCCTTGAATAAATGGATCAACTCTCGTTGCATCCTCATTCAACTCTTGTTGTAATGGCTTGTTCACCTGACTTGTCACTGCATCTTTCAATGTCAATGATTATGTTCAACACTTTCATGCAAACAATAATCAGATCCAAGAATCAAAGTATGAGATAAAGATAATAATAATATATTGAACTAAAAGATAAGATTTAAGCAAGTTCACACATAGCTTAAGAAATTAAACTATCGTCATTAACGTACAAAATATAATAAAACCTCTAATAAACATCTAAAATTAAGAAGAGTTTAAAGAATATAACGAATATTCTCCTTTATCTAGCACTTGAATCCTCTTCTCCTCATATATTTTTACCTTGTTTCTCCTCGGATCTCCATAAATTGAGTTTAAGCCGCCATGGAAGGACAGCTCGAAAGGTTGATGAAGATAATGAAAATAAAAATCGTGTGAATTTTCTCTCTCTTTTCCCCTATTTATCCTTTTATAAGTTGCCAAAGAAAGGAAAAATGTCCTCAAAGCGTTTTTATAGAACTAAGTGTTTTGATATAATAATTGAAAAATGTTTTGGACTAAATTGAAAATAATTTAAAATAAGTTTTTAGTCAAAAACAACTTGAAAATGTGTTTAAGGGTTTTACAGGCTTTAGAATGATTTAAAGTACATTTAAATTATTCAAAACCATGTTTTAAGTTTAACCGTATCGATATTGTATGGTACCGTATCTATACCCTTAAGGGTTTTAACTACATTGATTTTCCAATAGCCAAAACCCGTACCGATACGGTAAGCTTAAAAATAACCAATGGCTAGTTCGCGTATCGTTACAGTTGTATCGCGTACCAATACCCCCAACTACCACCAACGGTCTTTTAAATTGCAGGATTGTACCGATACGCTTGCCACACGTATCGATACGCACCAACTGAAGTGCTCAACGACTACTTCCTTACAGGGACCGTATCGATACGGTTTGAGGAGTATCGATACGCCAAGCTGCAGAACTGCATTTATAGTGAGAAATGAAGGCTCCAATGGCTCTAATTCAACCCCAACGGTCCTCAACGGCTACAAACACAATTAGTAGTATAAAATGGACCTCCAAGCATCAAGAGACAATTAATGCTTCAATTGTCAGTAACATTATGATAAAAAATTGCCTTTAGAGCTAAATTGTATATTCCTTGTATAGACAGCACTTGTGAGCTTAATTATCAAATTTGCTCAAGTGTATAGGTTTTGGGTGAGTGTTTAGAGTTGCAAACATATACCTATTAGAGGGATTTCTAGTTTACTTTGAATTTCTCTTGTAAGAGAGTGTTTGATCAAGCTTTGGGTAGAAAGCTTGATCGCTGTTACGGTTTCCTCCTCATCCGAGAAAAGGGGATGAAATTCAATAGTGAATTTGGTTTAAATCCTTAGTAGGAAGCTAAGGTAGTGGATGTAAGCTTTGGGTTAGAAAGCTGAACCACTCTAAATCCTCGTGTCTATCTCTAATATTTTTAGCTTCCACAAAAATACCCAAAAATCCAATCTTCTCCATACTTGGCAAGCATTTTGGTTGTGACCATCAAGCTCAACAATTGATATCAGAGCTTGGCTCAATTGAAGAGGATTAACATCATATTGAGGCGATCCGTAAAGCTCGAACAACATTTCAAACAACGGTTTAATGGCGCAATCCATCGACAAGCTACCCTTCTTCGACGAGACCAACTATACTTATTGGAAGACGAGAATGATGTTCTTTGTCAAATCCAAAGACTACAAGCTTTGGGACATTATTGAGGATGGTTCGTTCGTACCACAAATAAGCAAGGCAGAATGGAGTGCCGACGACCACAAGAAGATGGAACTAAATTTCAAGGCTTTGCAGTTCCTCTTTTGTACACTTAGCCTCAACATCTATGAGAAGATGTCTTCTTATGAGAGTGCCAAGGAAGTATGGGACAAGCTTGAAGTCACTTACGAGAGAACTAACGAAGTAAAGGAGACCAAGATTGACCTCCTCAATTACGAGTATGAGAACTTCAAGTTGGATCCGGAAGAGGACATTGGGAAAATGTTCCATCGATTCTCCACCATCACCAATGGACTAAAAGGATATGAAGAAGTCATTCGGGAAGAAAAGCTTGTCCGAAAGCTTATCTACTCTCTTCCCGAGTAATGGGACTTGAAAAAAGACCGCCATCATCAAAGCCAAAAATCTCAAGACCTTGAAGCTTGATGAACTCACGTGGTTACTTCTCACTCACCAAATCATGAAGAAAGACAACGAATAAGAGAACAAGAAGGAAGAGATAAGAAAGATGGGGAAGAAAAAAATTATGGAGCTAGGAATCAACGCGAGTGTCGTTGTTCTAAAATCCTCCATATGCCATCATGTAGAACTAAGTGAGGAGGAAAGCGAAGATGAAGAGATGGCCTATCTCTTCAAGAAATTCACCCGATTCATGAACAGCGAGATGGATAAATCCAAGCTTGATTCAAAGAAGAAGATGAAGGAATCTCACAAGTCCAACTAAAAGGGATCATCTTCAAAGAAAGCATATGTGGCGACATGGAGTGATGAAGACTCTACCGATGATGAGGTAGCCCACCTATGCTTCATGGCCCTTAATGAGGGGGAGGTAACTTCTAACTCATCTAGTTCAAATTCATATTCTTTCGATGAGTTACAAAAAACCTATGATGAATTGGTTTTTGAATTAAAGGCTTCATTTTCGAAAAACAAGAAATTGATTTCAAAGTTAAAAATAAAAAATGATTTGCTTTCTAAAACCAATTTAGAGTTTGAAGCAAAAATCAATGATTTTGAGCTTAAAGTTTTAGACTTACAAAATTTGCTTCAAACGATTGAAAAAGATCATCAAAGAGAGGTAGATGATCTTAAGAAAGAAAAAGATTTGATTTCCAAAGATCTTGAAAAGAAAAATATTTTTGGAAAATCAAATTTTTATATAAGACAATCTAGTGCCCTAAGATTCTTAAATGGAAAATGTTTTAGAAGTGTTTGGGTTCCAAAAGAACTAATCATTTCAACAAAAAGGGGATGAAATTGTAAAATGGATTCCTAATGGGACAAAACTTTGTGCTACTAATGTCTATGGATCCAAAGCAATTTGGATACCAAAAATTACTTGATTGTCTTTTGTTAGGTGTGATGGAGAGTGATCAACAAGTCCAAATTTGAGGGGGAGCTCCATGCACACAAAGAAGAACACTTGAAGAAGGAAGACTTCACATCCTCCCTTGAGTTCAAGTGTGGTAAAATCTAGTTGTTTTGTTTGTTTAATTTGATTTATTCTTTATTTCAACTAGATTATCATATATGTTGAACTAACATTGTTTGATGCTTTGAGTAAGGGGGAGCCAATTTTAAAACCAAAATTTTAATTGTGTCAATTTGTTTTTACCTCCCAAGTTATTTTGAGCTTAATGTCCTTTTAAACTCTTTTTGATATAACAAAAAGTGGGAGAAATGATTTGAAAAATTGATTTTTTAAAAGAATAAGAGGGAGCTTTAATTTCATTCAAATTTTAATCTCTTATTCAAATTTTAAAATACAAAGGGGGAGAGAATCCCAAACAATTTTTCGAGTTGGTTTTATTATATTCAAAAGGGTGAGATTGTAGAACTACGTGTTTTGATATAATAATTGAAAAATGTTTTGGACTAAATTGAAAAGAACTTAAAATATTTTTTAGTCAAAAACAACTTGAAAATGTGTTTAAGGGTTTTACAAGGCTTTGGAATGATTTAAAGTACATTTAAAGTAGTCAAAACCATGTTTTAAGTGTAATTGTGTCGATACTGTATGGTACCGTATCGATACCCTTAAGGGTTTTAACTACAATGATTTTCCAGTAGCTAGAACCCGTACCGATATGCTTAGCCGTATCGATATGGTGCTTTAAAATAACCAACGGCTAGTTCACATACCGATACGGTTGTATCGCGTACCGATACGCCTAACTACCCCAACGATCAATTTCCCAACGGTCTTTTAAATTGCAGGACCGTACAAATACACTTGTCACGTATATCAATACGCACCAGCTGAAGTGCTCAATGACTACTTCCTTATCGGAACGGTATCGATACAGTTTGAGGAGTATTGATACGCAAAGCTGTAGAACTGCATTTATAGTGGGAAATAAAAGCTCCAACAGCTCTAATTCAACCCTAACGGTCCTCAATGGCTACAAACTCAATTAGGAGTATAAAAGGGACCTCCAAGCATCAAGAGACGATTAATGCTTCAATTGTCAACAACATTATGATAAAAGATTGTCTTTAGAGCTAAATTTGCTCAAGTGTATAGGTTTTGGGTGAGTGCTTAGAGTTGCAATCATATACCTATTAGAGGGATTTCTAGTTTGTTTTGAATTTTTCTTGTAAGAGAGTGTTTGGTCAAGCTTTGGGTAGAAAGCTAGTTCGTTGTAACAGTTTTCTCCTCATCCGAGAAAAGAGGACGAAATTCAGTAGTGAATTTGGTTGAAATCCTTAGTAGGAAGCTAAGGTAGTGAATGTAGGCTTTGGGTTAGAAAGTCGAACCAGTCGAAATCCTCGTGTCTGTCTCTTATATTTTTAGCTTCTACAAAAACATCCAAAAATTTAATCTTCTTCACATTTGGTAAGCATTTTGGTTGTGACCATCGAGCTTAATAGTTTTGCGTGACCTTCTACCGTATCAAATCTGTTATAAAAAATAATACAACGGGCAGGGTTGTCCTTATCTTTTAGCAGATTGGACAGCTGGCTGCTATCGTGTCGAGCTAGCTGCAGTGGTGAAACTTTCTCTACGTGGACATTAGAAATACAACGACAACAGAGAAAAAAGGTAGAAATATGTGAAATAAGGGCAGCTGAGACTGAGTTAGACAAAATTCAAAAAATAGACATGAAAATGAAGAAATGGATGCAATAAACCATGATGTAGGGACAACTAAATCCATAAATCTAGAGGAAATACATAGTCTCTAAAAAGCTATCACACCCCAAACTTGAGTTTTTACTTGTCCTCAAGTAAACTTGAAAGCAACAAGGTCTAAAAAAAGATTAGAGACATTCTAGTTACTTGAATCATTTCAACCAACCAATAAACCCATTGCATCAAAATGATAGGGGATTGCATAAACAACTCAAACATCAATATGTAAACAAGAATTTCAACAATATACAACATGATTCCAATCATCTCAAATTTATTCCACCTATCAACATTTATTTAGTGCCACTTATAACAAGATATAAATATCATTACAAATATTTTTTTTATTTTTTTATTGTAGCGAGGGATATCGAACAATGAATGCACCCAGGAAGTACTTCGTTGCTACGACACACACTTATAAAGCGACAGCCTTTGGCCAGATTTATTTTTGTAACACATGCAGAGGATTGTTCCCCCATAAAGCTACATTTATTTCACTCACATTGGAATGCCTTTATTTATACTTAATAAGATCTACTAGCATATATAACACAAGATGAAGCAGGCAAAAATCATCCAGAATCAAAGAATGATGTTAGATATTCTTTACTCAAACAAGCAAATATCCAACCAATTTATTAGTAATTAGAATGATTCAAGGTCTACACATCGAATGTAAGCAAAAGATTTTCAACACAAAAAGAACCTTGCATTTGCTTTAATTTTTTAAAATGGGGTGCATTTCAACTCCCAGGTGTATACCCCTAAACTTAAAGATTGCATTGTCCCCAATGCAAAAAAAAAATACATAATGCAATGATAGAATGTGGTTACATTGATGAATGAAATGATATTACAACTACATGAAATTACAATGACAATATAAATGTCATGACAATACAGTAAACAAAATAAAACTACACTACATGGTATGCATGCCTAAAAAAAATTAAAACAAAATAACCCGGTTATTAGGATCTTGCGAGGAGGAGGCGGAGTGATGCTTCTTTTTGCTCCTTTTTTCTTCCTTGCGCTTCTTCTTGCTTTTGTCTTTTGATTTCGAGCAATTTCTTTTCTTCTCTTTCTTTGGAATGGAGGCTCCTTGTCATGAACAATTTCTTCTTCATTCTCTGGTTCCTCTTCTCTTTTAGCATCATCGACTGTGTTTACAGTGGGGATGAACAGGGGTGGTGCTTTGTACACCACAATCACAAGCAGGTTATCCTCTTGGTCCTCAGCTGCAGAGACAACATCCACAACCTTGGATGCAACCGAACTTCTTACAATAAAAACTTCTCCAGAAATAGTCTTCTCAACTTGGGAACTATGCTCCCCATCATCATCAATGTATTCCACAAAAACTTCTTCTTTTTCTGGAATAGTCGGGGTAGTTTCTTTTTCCGTTGTTACATTCAAATCAAAGAGGCAGTCAGTGATTATCTTGATTGATGCTTCTTGCTTTAGTGTGTCTTCAACCTCGCTAATATTCTCAGGTGAGTTTACAGACTTGGCTAGTACTTCCTTTGTGGCCGCATTAGAAGAAAGTCATAACTGCGTATGATTTGTGGGAATTCCAAGAATTCTAGTATGGTGGATAGATTTTTCAGGTTCCTTCTCTTGTGAAAGAACAATCCCTTGCTCTGAAAGAATATTCCGCTTTCAAGTTATGTTCCTTGTTCCACGCATTAGCCATTTTTATTTGGAACACCTCATACTCAGTGTTCTTCTTGTGCGATTGTCTTCTCGGATTGAGGGTTTGAGGCTGAGTCTTGAGTGTCCTTTGATAATGTTTCTATAGAAAATTTTCGAGCGGCTCTAGTCTTTGCCACGAGAATGAAGACGAAAAGGAAGGATTTTGTGTAGAAAAAAATTCGAAGTTTGAAGCTTCGAAAATGAAGAAAATAGAAAAACTAAGTGAAGATGTTAGTGAAAACTAGAGTTGGTAAATAAAGATGAAGAAAAGAGAGAAATGAAAAGGAGCAATTTGTACTGTCCGATGCGATGAGAATTGAGGGTCTAATTGTGGCGTAATAATCACAATCATTTGCTGCATTTCACGCGCTCACCAAGGAAAGACTGTGATTAGGGTGATTAATCGGTGTAATTGAATTACCCGAATTGCCCCTAAAATTATGGATATCTTGTGTTTTCTTCTTGTCGTACAAGTTGTTTGAAGAATCTTTCGTATTGAACAAAGGAGAATTATTCTGTATAAAATGATTAAATGAAAATTAAAAATAAACAAGGAAAAGGATAAAACTAAACCTACATCTAAAAAGGCAATAAAGAAAAATATCAAAAAAATTTGACCAATTTAATGGTCTCAACACTCTTACATTCAAAGTCATCAAAATAAAGTTTGGGTCTTTCTTTACTAACTTTGAATGGATCCTTTTTTAGTATCTTTGATTGTGACTGAACTATGTAGAAATACTTCAACAACATCAAAAAGTTCGAACCAACGTGACCGCAGTTTGCCTAGGTGCAACTTTAGTCTTGAATTAAATAGCAAAATCAACTATCCAATTTCAAATTGTCGCTGCAGTATGATCTTGTCATGTCAGTGTTTACTCTTGTCCTTGTAAATAGAGGAATTTCCATCAATCTTTTCTTCCCTGCAGCCTCATAATCCAAATTTACTTGTTTCAGAGCTCACATAGCCTTATGTTCAAGCTCTACAGGCAAGTAGCATGATTTTCCAAAGATAAGTTAATATGGAGACATCTCAAGTGGAGTTTTATATGCAATACGAATGGCTCACAATGCATTATTTAAGCGTGATGATCAATCTTTGCCATTACCGCCCTTATCTCTGCCACCACCGCCCAAAGCCCATTATCTCTTGCTCCTACAATCCTCAAAAGATATTAACGTGGCCGAACGAGAACTCCCATTTCTCTCTATAAATTCGACCATCTCTAGATTCAGAGGAGGAGATAAGAACTTGGTTTTCAGGCCCAAAAATAAAGATAAAAAACAAAATAAAAAAGTAAGAAAAATTAAAAGAAATCTTTCAGTTTTAGTATAGATCCGCTCAAATATGTTTTCTTATAGAAAATCGAGTTTGAAATCAGGTTTATGCCCCTACTCGTGTCATCCGAGTCCTTTTCATGTCTTTTAGCCGCCGGAGTTGACGATTTTCCATCGCCGACGATGACGACGCCCGACGGAGCGTCTGGAAGTGAGAGTAGAGTGTTGAGAAAATTTTGTTATATTTTTGTATCGGATATCCAAATGAGTTTTTTTTTTTGTAAAAAATGGGTCATTTATAGGCAGTCAAAATGACGCCGTTTTGTCCTTGGTGTAACTTGCGCTCTGAACCGACCCGATGGGAGGATTCACACAATTTTAATGAAAATGGGGAAATTGCATCTTCGGTCCCTCTGTTTCTGTATCCTTTATATTTTTGTCTTTTAGTTTGCATTTCTTTAAATTTTTGCCATTATTTTCTATTTTATTTATTTATTTATTTATGTTATTATAATATTTATATCATTATTATGAATATATTATTATTATTACTATTAACGCCTTCGTTCTTCTTCTTATTATTATTATTATTATTATTATTATTATTATTATTATTATTGCGATTATATTACTATTTTATTACCAATATCATTATATTATTTTTACTAATATTATATTATATTATATTATAAATTATTATTATTATCATTATTTTTATATTGTATTATTATTGTTACTAATTATTATTATTTTTGAATATTAATACAATCTTTATTGCTATTACTAATAATATTATTATTTACTCGTTAATTTTAGTTTAATGAATATATGTAACATACATATATATATATATATATATATATATATATATATATATATCATGCATTCATTTTCTTTAATCAAATTTTAAATTAAAGCGATTTTCTTTATTAGAGATTCTCGTGAAAAATGTACCTCAAACTTAAAGGGTTGCCGCTTTCTCGTTGATCTCTAATATAAATAAACCGAAATATAACTTTTTTGTAACAAAACATGAGGGACCGTTATTACAGCTTGGTGACTCCGCTAAGGACTTTCTTTAGTGAGTCAAGCCACAAGTCGATTAGCTTTTAATTTTAATAGATGGACATTATGGTTTCGATTTATAAAAACAAAATTTAATTTGCGATCACTACCTTTTTATTTCTTATTTTTATAAAAACTTTATAAAATCTATTTTCTGAGCTTTCATATCATGAGCTCTGCACTCGAGCTCCTTCCCTCTTAAGTGGGAGCGAGAAGCTACTCCTTCGTGAGTAGGATAGTGGATCGCTTCCGGGATACATATGTACCTTTGTCTTCGTGAGATATTCATCACAGTGCAGACCTAAGGAAACGTATCCCCCTAAATAGAATTTTGCTAGGCTTAGCATGTGACAGCAAGGGCAATTCGGATACCTTTGCAAGAACTGAACCACATGTAGTGAGCTATAAGAGCCTACCTTGTTAGAGCTATACCGAACCTTTGCCAGTTTAGAGAGTCACCCAATAGGTGTATGGTAGAGAAAGATTAGTGGATTTTAATTTTTTAAATTATGCTCTGTAATTTTAGTATTGTCTATTTATTTATTTGTTTATTTATTTATTTATTTGTTTATTTATTTATTTTCTTTTCGTAATAAAGTATGCTAGATACCATGCCTATATTTATGCAAAATAAGAATACGGGTAGAAAGCATGTTCGGGTAGGACCCATTTTTTGTTCAAAGCATGTGGGTAAGAAAGCATGATTGGGTAGGATTGCTTTTATTTGAATAAAGCATGTTAACCCATAGGTCCTATACCTTTTTGCGATAAATTATTGATTATTCTATTCGTACTTACTTGTTTTATTGTTGCATCGCAATAACATCTCATTTTATATACATTTGCATCACATCATATTGTATAATCATTTACGGATCGAGCCTCTAATTCTGAGAGAATTTCATCACAGTGATTTTGGGGTATCCGAGTCAGCCAAGTCAGCATCAATTTTTTACTCGAAGCAAAGATAAAGAAATGGATGACCGTTTGGAAAAAAGTTACGAAAAAGCATGTAAAGATCAGAATGAACAACCTTTGAGGAGACGATGATTTTCTTTTAAGACATCTTTGTAGTTTAAATCTCTTTTTGAGTAATGCACCTATTGCCTAATCCTGAAGGCAAAAGGGAATCTTTTGTAAGGGCATGCGTCTATTTTGTTTTTCAATGAATGATGCATTTCCACAAATAGTTTCCTCAAATTTTAATTTATTTATGCATTTTCACAAGTTTTTGCACATACATACATGTATATATATATATATATATATATATATATATATATATATATATATTCTTTTTCAGGAGTGACATCGATTCCAATCCGGCGGTTGATTTTGAGCAACCATGTGTCTAGAGAAAATTGAAAGCTGTGAAAATTAGAGAGATGTGACCGATCTTCTGATCTACTTAGGCCAGTAGAAGGATAACTGAGTATGCTAGAGAGTGATGGAAAGGTCCCAAACAAAAACTTTGAGTGATTATTTCCACTCAAACATTGTTGTCTAAGATTTTTGAATATCGTGTTAACTCCAAACATCTATCCAACTGGAGATTACTCTCCCTCGATGATGTTTGTGTATGACATGATACTTGACGTTTTCTAACCAAGGATCACCGTCATACTGGGGCAAGAAATAAGAAAAGCTTCTTCAACTGAAAGATGAATAATTTTAATCATCTCGAGAAGACTTGTTCATCAAGAAACATGCAATAAAATGACCTACATCAGGTGCAAGATGTAATATATGCTCGAAGAGCCTATCAAGTCAAATTAAGAATCCTAAACTCCAAAAAAAAGGCAAAAAATGAAAATAATGAAGATGCCAAATCAAAGACTGAAGCTTTCATGAAAGAAGCAAATGCGGAATCTTTCATCTAAATATGTTCATACCTAAAAGAGATTTAGAGAACTGCTCATCTACAAAATCGAAGCAGGATTGTTGTTCAGTCAGAGTACAAGTTTACTTAAACTGTAAGTTTCCAAGTGAAAGAAAGGAAAACAACTCTAAGGTGAAAGCTTGAAAATGGGCAGTCTAGAGCAATCCAAAAAAAAAGAGAGAAAAACAACGCACCTAAGCATAATCAAAGCAAGCACTGCAGAAACATCATCTCTTTCATAATCATAAGCTCTGGCCGACATCACATCTCTAAAGACCATTATGATCATACATGGATATCTGCGTTAGAGGAGTTTGTCTTCAAAACTACATCCTACCTTACGGAGTTATCCTTTATTCAAATATTTGAAACTTCCGATGCTTGATTGAGATTAGAAAAGAGGGAAAACTAGAATGAGGGGAGTTCGTGAGTCAAAGACAACCACCCAAACTGGTTAGAAATTATTCATATGGGAAATGACCTTCTCGAAAGCTTAATAGCCTGGAAGGCACTTCACGTCTTCAAACATCGACACAACATTTGAGGTCCTCAGACACAAGCTACACTTGGGGTGACCCTCGTCAAGTGGGTTCAAACACGCTCTTACACAAGATATACGAGGCCCTATTTTTGAAAAAATAATCATACTTTTGAAAGAATAAATATTCTTTTCTCATTCATATAAACATCTTGCATTGTTACGAAACAAAAGATTTCTTGCATTACTCTTTATAGAGATTTGAAGTACAAGAACCTAAGGCGGGTGTCTACTTAGATCAGAAGTTTAAAGCCTTCGAAGGTATTCAATAAAAATAATATTCGAGCCCAAGAGTAAGTGGGGCATCTGAGCTTCGATCAATGATAAAGTTGTTTTCCCTTTAGAAGAAGAAAAGATATGACGTCAAGGTCATTCGACTCAAAAGTTCAAATTCAAGCAAAGAATGAGGATAATGAAATTTGGGGAGCAAACTTTTGCTGGGGAAAATTTTGAACAAAAATAATTCATAAGATTAAGTTGAGCCAGAAGAAGAGGACTCTGCAAGTATTCCACACATATTCATTCATCATGAGGGCATACATGAAAGCATACGCATCTTTGCATTACCAAACATTTTCATACATCATGACATTTAGTTTGTCATAAAGCATTCATTATTTGAGAATTTTGACAAGAATTCCATGTGTAACGCCCTGGTTTTGGGCCTATATGTTTTAGACATCGGATCGGGCCGGTCGGAAACGGTTCGAATCGTATTAGGTGGTTCAGGGAGATCAAGGTTCAGGATAGGATAAAAATATGACAAAATTTGCTAAAATCCTCTAAAATCATGTTTAAGAGGTTGGTCAAATCAATTTTACCAAATGATTTTTGGAAGCGGTACATTTTGGGTAGTGACCAAAATGTAAAGTTTTTAAATTGTGGAAAAAGGAAAATTTCAAAAGAGGAGTCAAAATCTTAGAATCTTTAGGGAGCTTTTGTGCAATTACACATTTCCTTAATTTGACATGTGTTTTAAATGAGTTTTAAAATAATGGATTAAAAAGGGATTTTATTTTAATTATTAAAATAGTAAAATTGGGAGGTTTCATTTTACGTAACTAACTTTTGAATCCTCATTTCAGCCAAACACAATTCTAAAACCTTTTTCTCCAGATTTCTTTTCTCCCAAACATTCTCTTTGATTTCTTATTCCTTTCCAAGAATTCTCTTCAATTTCTTTAAGATTTGTGAAGCAAAAACTTGTCAAACATTAAGTAAAATGTGTTTTGTTGAATAGTAATGGTTGGAAGTGATGATTGTTGGCTGGGCCTTGTTTAGGAAGCAATCGAATGAGTTTTCGGTTGTTTCGGATGGGTAGATTGGTGTAGTTTTGTTGGGCAACGAGTTTGTGGTTAGTTGCTGGTGTTGGAATGCATTTTAATGCATTGGATCTCTGGTTTTGATGCTCTAAAAACAGGGGACTTTGACATAGAAGCAAGCAACGCGTTTTTGGAAGCTTCGGACGAGTGATCTTCGCGTCCGCAAGCGAAGTTTCGTGTATCGGTGAGTGGAAAAGAGTTTTCCAGTTTTGAAACATTTTGAACGTGGTTTTGAGAGCTTAGTGTAAGTTTGAAACACTTAGCTAAGCTCAAGAGTAAGTAAATCAAAAGTCTCTCTCGGATTGTGCTATGTTTTGGTTTAAAATGCACTTGATTTAAATTTGGTTTGATTACAGTTTTAAAGCATGTTTTGAGCAATGATGTTACTGGTTTTAAATGCCATTTTGTTAAGGATGCACATGGCAAGTGATCCTTGAGTTTATATGATTTATGCAATTGGTTTTAAGCATGTTAATGCTTGTGGAAGTGGCATTGTGGTTTATGCTTGTAAAATAGTGAATTAATGATGACTGATGATTATATTGGCAAGTGATGGTAAATGGTTTTGGTTACTTTAATCGGATATAGTTAGCCGGCTATAGAATTAGGTGCACCGTGAATAAAGTCGCATTGGATGTCGAGGGGTTGTGATTGTACCGTACACTCCATCCAAGTACCCTAACGATTGAGATTAAGGTCACAACGATTGATGGTCTAATCTCGTGGATGGATCTTGTGGTTTTTGTCCTATGATCATGTTAGTGGAATTATACAACTACGGATGAGTGGTGTTGAGGGGTTGTGATTGTACCACTAAACTCCACCACAGATGTCACAACGGTTGATAGTCTAATCTCGTGTGTGAGCCTTGAGGGCCCGGTAGGGTGTATGAAGCGTTTGGGACAACGCTTGTAATCCGCGTATCCGATTGTGTCAATTGTGTTGTGTTTTGATATGTTTCTTGTCATGGATCACTTGTGAGCCAATATAATGACGTTGAGTAATGAGTTAATGATGAATGCTTATTTTGGGAAAGCATGTGATGCTTGAGATTTATGCTTGAATGCATGTAACGCTTGGTTTAAGCATGATCAAAGGTTTTGTTGTTGAAATCCATGATGCTATGAGCATGTGGTTTTGCAGGAGGAAATGTGTTTGAAAGTGCATGGTTTAAAGAAAGGCATGTGTTTACAAAGAATGATGTTTTGGTTTTATAAAATGCATTGATGAATGTTTTGGTGTTATAGCGGTCCTCACTAAGCTTTATGCTTATGCTCATTTGCTTCATCAATGCAGAGAATTGAGCATTTTTGGCATGAAGCAAGCAAAGGATATCCAAGTGTTTTGGCTAAGCAATGTATGTGGTTTTACTTTAGTGTAATAAGAGGCAATGGGAGGGATTTCCACTTTTGGTTTGTTTTGGTGATGTTGAACACCTTGAGCATGTTTTGTTTGAGTTTTGAGACTTGTAATTAGCCTCTATATGGTTTATGGACTTATATTTCGGTATTTGGCTATGTTATGGGTTGTGTGTAAAAGCATGCTTATATAGCTCTCTAATCTTCATGAATTACCATGTCTATTGCTTCTTTATGTTTGTGTATTGATGCATATATGTTGGAAATGTTTGTTATACCTTGTAGGGATGTTTTGGACATGCATAGTGCTTGTTAAATGTGATTTGAGGGCTGTTGGAGGTATTTTTCTGGTATGCGTATCGATACTCGGGATTGAGTATCGATACTCGAATGCTTTTCTCAGGCAAATCAACACAGGGGTATCGATACGAATTTCCCCGTATCGATACGCCTATGCAAAGTTTGAAAGCCGTACCGATACGCGGGGAAGTGTATCGATACCTTTTTCCCAACTTTGGCTACTGCCTTCCCGAGTATCGATACATTCTTAAGTGTACCGATATCAGACCGTTATTTTCAGTTGAAAGTATCCATTAAGGTTCTGAAATGTTGCATATTGGTCCCTCGATGTTGCATGTTCAATTGGTTGAGTTTGGATGATTCGTTTGTGATGAAATTTGACATTGAGGCATGTTACATGACTAATTAAGGTCTGGTAATCTTAAAATTGGATTAGTCCCTATAATTTTCAGAAATTATAGTTTAGTCCCTAAAAGTCAAAGTTATGCAATTGAACCCCTAATCGAACTCCGATCGTTGTGCCGTTTTCTTCTAAGTGTCTTATTGAACATATATGATCTTAATATGCATCTAGAGAAGATAAAAATAAAAAAATAGGGTCGTCAATTGAAGTCGTCTTTAACGAGTTGGCATTGGTTTTCCCCGTGTAATCTTCTTAGTACGGGTCAGGCGTCTAGGTCGGGCTATGGGGGTTACACCATTCATCTTTGCATCATCACAAAAGCATGCACATACATGTCATTTTCATAAATACATTACCGAAAACTAATTTTGCACTTGTTACTCAAATAAAATTTCTAATTCAATCATTTCATAAGGATATTTTTTCTCAAAACCAGAATTTCTCAATTCCATCCTTCCATAAAGACCTTTTTCTAAAAATCAGGCTTTCTTAATTCCATCCTTTCATAAGGATACTTTTTCTCAAAATCATAATTTCTTAGTTCCATCCTTCCATAAGGACCTTTTTTCTCAAAACCATAATTTCTTAATTCCATCATTTCATAAGGATACTTTTTCTCAAAACCAGAATTTCTTAATTCCATCTTTTCATAATGACCTTTTCCTCAAAACATGAATTTCTTAATTCAATCCTTTCACAAGGATTTTTTTTTTGTAAACAAAATTTCATAATTGGATCTTTTCCCAAAGATCTTTTTCTTAAAGATATTTGATCTTTTCTTAAGGGACAAAGTTTTTTTAGGTCTGACATCCTCAAAAAGGAATGAGCAGATAGTTGTCAAAAAATTCTAGTATCCTTGACATAAGGAAGTGGGAAAAATATTATCTAGCAGCTTCAACCAAGAAGGAACATACAACAATTAAAAAAGATCCAACATTCTTGACAAAAATGAGTGAATCAACCAAATCAAATATTCAGATCAAACCTTTCAGTTTTATTAAAACTAGTTAATTTAATGACTCATTTGACAAGGCACTATTTTAACTTTTGCATGTCCTATCTCACATGTAACATGGTGTAGAGGATCAACAAACTTCAAGATTCTGCCTTTTCGTTAGTGTTGTAGCAGATCAAACTTGCAGATCATGTTGCTTCGTCGGAATTGTAGCTTGATTAACTCCTAGATCATGCCTCTTCGTCAGAGTTATAGCTTGATCAGAAATTTTCTTGTAACGCCTCGTTTTGAGCTTAGAAGTTTCGGGTTTGGTTTAGACTATTCGGGAGAACCGGATTAGTGGAGTCTAATTGATTTCGGGTTTTTAATATGATTAAAGGTTTTTAAGAGAGATAAAAATATGGTAAAGGTTCCTAAAATCCTTAATAAATGTATTAAAGGACTTGGTGAAAGCAATTTTGAAAATGGGAATAAGAAAAGGTGACATTTTCGACTTAGTGACTAAAGTGTAATTTTTGAAAACTTGGTGACCAAAGGGTAAGAGCTTAAAATCTTTAAGTAGCACTTTAATTTCAGATTCTTTTAATTGGATGGGCTTTTTGGTAAATGTATTAAATGAATGAAAAGGGTTTTAATAAAAAAAGGAAAAGGTTTTTCATCTTATTTTCAAACTATCGTCATTTTACTTCACCCATATTTTCTCCCACTTTTCTCTTTAGCCAAACGCTATTTCCCAAAAAGAAACCTTGTGATTAAACACCTTTGTAATAAGAGATTTTATCACCTAAATGCTTTCCCCAAATGATCTATCCAAATTTTTTAGCTATCTTGAAGTTTTGAAGAAAAGCCATCCAATTAGAGGAATCTTGAATCATTGAAGGTAGATTCTAAAATCCTCCTTTGATGACAGTTCTTTATTGACATTTATAAACTATTTACTTTTTGTTTGTTTTGTATTATTTTGATTAGAAATTTAATGGATGTAAAAATGGTGTTTTTAAGTTAAATGGATTAAATCATTGGATTTTCATAATAAATGGTTAATGTTGGATTTAAGATTGTGAATAATCATGTTTTGGACACTAACTGATGTGGAGTTAATGATTTTAAGTGAAAAACCCAAAACCCTAAGATTCCATAATTGTTAGAGTGGGTAGTGGTGGATTTTTGGAGGAGTTTATTAGTTTTAGGGTTGCTGGAACTTTAGGAATGCTTGGAAATGGTTTTTTAGATGTGTTTTGATGTAAATGAAAGGTTGGAATCTTGATTTGGTGGTTGTGCTTTGGTTAGACTGAGTTTGAGTGTGTTTTCAGTCTTTTCGAGGTTGCTTCGGCTTATCTTTGGTTTGGATTGTTGGAATTTGAAGTTGATGGGTTTAGGAATACATTTTAATGCATTTTTTCCTCTAGTTTTATATGGCTAAAACATGGGAGATCAATCGTGAGGAAACCGTGGAAGTGTGAGATGCTTCGGTGGGAAATTCTTGCGTCGACAAGAGTCGTTTTGCTTTCCGGTGAGTAAATGAATGAGAAAAGCATGGTTGCTAGTTTATTAAAGGTTTGAAAGAGTTTTGGGAACTTAGGATGAGTTGGATAAACTATCCTAAGTTCGGAAGTAAGTATACATGTTATTCTCCTTCGTTCTCGGATAGCTAAAATGTGATTCTCGTGCACTTGTTAATAAATGTTTTTACCTATTGTACATGCATGTTTTTTAGTGTTTTATATACCGGTTTTATCATGAGATGATGTTGGATGCATGAGTTATGTAGTCTATGTAAGTAGATGGGATTATACTTGTTGATTAACGCATGAAATGTTGCTTTGGTTTAATGTTGTTGCAAATGCATGTAAAATGGTGAGGTATGATGGAAAAATGATCTAATATTTCCCTAGTGATTGGTTTTATAAAACGGTTGATCGGATATAATAGGTTGGGCTTAGGATTCAGTGCACTGTAAAAAGTTGCCATGAACATGGAGGATTGCTCCGTTCATAAACCACAACGGTCGAGGAGAGGTCGTTGCCTCTGAAGGATTGGTATCCTTGAGTCCCACGCTCCCGGTGGAGGATTAAGCATTTAACCGAGGTTGAGGTTGCTCCTATGTGGTTTTTAGTTGCGATGGCTTGAAAGGTTGGGACGCCTTTGCAATCCGCGTATCCGTTTGTTATTCTGAAATGGAATTAAATTGTTAATCACTTGGGAAAGCCAATATTGATGTTAATGTATCATGATTAAATGTTAATGCATACATGGTTATGGTATGGCATGTTCTCATTAAGCTTTGCATAAGGTTGTATGCATGTAAAGACTTAAGTTGAGGGTATCAAAAGGATTTGTTGTAATGAACTAGATTCATGTGCATTTTGGTTATAAGGTATTTGTAATGATGTTTTTAAGTGCATGGTTTATGGTAAGAATGGTTTGTAGAAGTTGGAAATATGGTTTGATGTAAATGATTTAACTTACATTGATGGATGTTGATTTCAAACCTCCTTACTAAGCATTATGTGCTTACGCTCTCCTTTATCCATCAACGCAGATAATTGAGTTCTTGGGCAGCGAGGACAAGCGTGGAAGGATCCAAGTGTTTATACAAGTATAGTTTTTAAAGCTAGACTAAGTAATAAAGGCAATGGAAGTGTCCATTGTTTTGGAATTGGTTGTTTTGGTATAAATTCGGTATGCCTATGTTGACTTGTAAATGGACTTTAACTTTTGGATTGTTTGGGTTTATTGTTTTTGATATCTTAAGTAATTTGAAACTAGGAAGAACGTCTATAGGATTTTCATATGTTGCTATGCTTGATAGTAAATGCTATGGTTGGTGCCTATGATGAGTTATGAAGTACCTTTTTTGCTCCATGATATTATCTTGTTTTTATATGATGAATCAAACCATGCTTGAATTCTCTATAATGCTGCAGTGAGCCTTTTTCTAGTATGTGTTTCGAAACACCTGTTGCTGTTTCGATACGATACGCATATTTGGCTTAAGTGATTTGAAACACGTAAGGGTCGTTCTGAGACCCCAAGGCTATTTTCAAGCCTGTATCGAAACATAGGGTTGTTTCAATACGCCTCTGTTTGATTTGAGGTAGGGGAATTGTCCCAAGTATGCTTGGTCTCAAAATGGGTAAGACCTATTTTGGTGCATTTTGCTACTGTAGTTTGTGGTTTCAAAACGGTCTTGGTCTATTTCGAAACGGGGGTCGTTATGTTAGTTACTTGGCATCTTTTAGCTGTTTGAACGTTTGCTTTTTAGTCCTTAAATCGTAGCTTGTGTAACTGAAGGACCTATTTATGTCGGCTTGATGTGAAATTTTATCCGTTGTATGCTTAAACTATTTAGGACCTAATAATGCATTTAGACCAGTGAAAATGAAAGGAAAGAAAATTAGGGTCGTCTATCGGGAGAACCTTCGCGGGTTTGTTCGATATTCTCCATTGTAATTCTCCGTTATAGCTTGATCAAAACTCTTCTCCAGATCCAGCCTCTTCGTTAGTGTTGTAGCAGATCAACTTCTTTCAGATTCCACCTCCCCATCAGTGGTGGAGCAGATCATCCAATTGT
This sequence comes from Hibiscus tridactylites, assembly GCA_958450335.1. Taxonomy (NCBI): domain Eukaryota; kingdom Viridiplantae; phylum Streptophyta; class Magnoliopsida; order Malvales; family Malvaceae; genus Hibiscus; species Hibiscus tridactylites. The sequence continues at coordinate 62,214,824 of OY288267.1, read as the reverse complement.
AACCCCCTCGTCCCGGTCTGGCCGGTTGACCGATCCGAGTAGGCCACACGGGGAAAACCGAAGCGAAACCCGTTAAGGTTCCCACTCGGTTAGCAACCCTATTTTTTTCTTTCATTTTAATCTTGTCTAGAGGAGTACTAAATCCTAAGTGATCACGACAGCGGAAAACATCCATAAGAAAATCACATTCGAATCACAACCACACATTAACAGTCCATTTTAGCTTACAGGACAGGCCGTATCGGTACACCAACCAGGGGTATCGATACGCCCTGACCCGGTCAACCCAAATAGTCAACTCCGGGAAGACCGTATCGATACAGCCCTCGAGCGTATCGATACGCCCTTCTCGGTCAACACCTTTATGGTCAACGGAGTAGGATAGTATCGATACGCGTAAACCTCGTATCGGTACGCCCTACTCTTACCCATTTCTCAAAATTCCAGTGAGTTGGGAGTGTATCGGTACCCCCAGGGTATCGATACGCCCGGCTAAAATTGTGGCCTTTGGGCAAGGCCGTATCGATACGGCCCTTAGGCGTACCGATACGCCCTGCACTGCAATTCCACAATTCTTAACTTCACGACCCCAAACACGACTCTAGATGCATTTTTGGACTCCCCTAAGCACATACAGACATTTATACAACATACAACAACCAAGGGAAACCATCAAAACCAATAGCAAGGCATCCATACATGGCATTCATACAAAAGGGCAATTTTAGCATATATGGTCATACATGAGAGCTCAAAAGGGTCAAAAGGCACAAGTTAACACATATGAGGTTTGCACTCACCAACAAGGCAACCTAAACACCTAAAAGGCATGCCATCACACTCAAACATTCATCAAGGCATATCATGCTTTACAAACCAAAGTCAATCCAAAACATCAACACATATATATATGAGTCATACATAGCTCATACAAAACACACAACCTTGCCACATTGCTAAGCTACTACATAATTGTTAACCGTACTTGAGCAACAAAAACTTGGAAAGCCCTTCTTGCCTTGCTCCGAGCTAACACCACGCTAATGATCTGAATTGTTGAAAATGAGAGCGTAAGCTATAAGCTTAGTGAGGATGCTCTAAAATCGAAAACATCAACAATGCAGGGTCCAAGCATGCAATCCTTAAAACTCACATACATAGGCAAAACATCAAGTAGACCTAGCTAGTCTTTCAAGAGTCATAATATGGCATCTTACATCATACTAAGCTCAAACATCATATATCAACATCATGCATCGCAAATATGAGAACAAGTTCAATTGGCCACTATTAGTTTACCCGGATGTGCGAATTTAATCTTAACAATCACTTTACCTCGGTGGGATTACACTCATCACCGGACCATGCATGGGCGGGATTCCACTCATCACCACATGCCCTACGGATGGGATTCCACTCATCATCCCGTAGAATATTTATAAGCTTCCGGTGGAATATTACATCACCGTACTCCTCCTTGATGACTTAACGCCATCAAGGCCACGTACGTTTTGACTCAATTTGTGTGCACACTAATCCTAATGATCGATCATTTACACCCGGTAAGTTAATTAGTGCCAATTTTCATTTACCACATCACATATCCATCAATCATATCTCATGCTCATCACATACACATATCATGGTACACATGTGCAAATCAACCCATATTTCACAAGAGCATAAATAGGCAAAGCACAAATAGCATTTAATGGAAATCAAAGAGCTAAGTTACCAATTTAACTCCACACCGAAATGGCCTACCAAGCACATTTCAACTCATACACTACACACACTTGAACCAAACTTTAAAACACATTTAAAGTCACTCACCACACTTCCTTAGCAACCAAAGCAAGCCTCCTACAAGCCTGGATTCGATCTCGATGCCTCTCCAACACTTCCTCTTGCTTCTAGCCAAACAAAACACATCTATTACTTCATAATTCAATGCTAAAACTCAGCCATCATCTCACCCCATAAGCACAAACCAACTTCAATAATTTCCAATCCAAATAACCACCCAAAATAGCCATTTTCGTGCTCCTTCAAAACCTAGCTGAGAATTCCATTTTCAAACATGTAAATGACACCCTAATGGTCCCAAAACACCCTCCTAACATACCTAAACCATCAGCCCTCCAATTTTACCTTAAAACTCACCAAAAATCAAGTTTTTAACACTTTAAAATTTGCCTCAAGAACCAATTTCGGGTTTTCACCCAAACCTAACCATTTTAACATATTATGTACATTTTAAGGTGGTTAAACTAAAACCCAACCTAGCATTTCAAACCAAGTTGAAAATCTCCATAAAAACCCAAACTTTCATTAAACCCTAATTTTCAAAAGTTCATAGTTTGAAAATCTACAACTATGTATGGATAGAGAATGAAGAGGAGAGTGAGAAAATGTTATTACCTTTGAAAAATGACCTTGGGTTGATGGGGAAATCAATGGAATAGTGATTTGGTGGTTTGAGAGAGCTTTAGGGGTTTTCAACGTTGGGGAAGAAAAGAAGACCACATTTTTTTGTTCTTTTTAGCGTTTTTAAAAGTTGTCTTCCTTTTTAAATTCTTTTGGGTCAAATCACCAAAGTGGTCCCTCCCCTTTATTTTAAATTTCAATTAACTCATGTCATGGCCAAAAAGATAAAATTTAATTTCACCGACTCGGACCACTAACCCGACTAACTCCTAACCCCAAAACACGGGTGTTACAACTCTCTCCCACTTAAAGAATTTCGTCCCCGAAATTACCTGACTGAAAGAGATACGGAAACTGCCTTTCCATATCCTCCTTCCTCTCCCAAGTGGCCTCGTCCACACCTCGACGTTGCCACCGCACCTTTACTAACTCAATCGATCTACCCCGCCACACATTACTGTCAAAAGCTAGGATCTCAACTGGTTCCTCCTTATACGTCAAATCCGGATTCAATTCAATCTCCTCTATAGGCATAACATGTGATGGATCGGACCTATACTTACAGAGCATTGAAACATGAAATACATCGTGTATCTTCTCTAGCTCGGATGGCAAACGCAACTGATAAGCAACTGGACCAACCCTCTTCACAATCTCATACGGTCCTATGTACCTCGGACTCAACTTCCCTTTTCGGCCAAATCTCATTACTTTATTCCACGGAGACACTTTCAAGAATACCTTCTCACCCACTGAGAACTCAACTTCCTTCCTCTTCAAGTCGGCATAGGACTTCTGCCTATCCGAAGCAGCCTTCAAACGATCACAAATCAATTTTACCTTGTCAGTTGTCCCCTTGAGCAAATCCGGCATAGGCAACAACTTCTGTCCCACTTCGGCCCAACAAACTGGAGTTCTACACTTCTGGCCATATAAGGCCTCATACGGAGCCATCTGGATACTCAACTGAAAACTATTATTGTAAGCAAACTCAACTAGAGGCAAGTGCTTCTCCCAAGTACCTTGAAAATCTATGATGCAACAACGCAACATATCCTCTAAGATCTGAATAACTCTCTCTGACTGACCATCTGACTGAGGATGATAAGACGTGTTGTAGTTCAAACGGGTACCCAAAGCTGTATGCAGACATTCCCAAAATTGAGATGTAAGCCTCGGATCTCTATCTGACACAATAGACTTCGGCACACCATGCAGTCTAACAATCTCACCAATGTACAAATCGGCCAATCTATCCAAAGTGTAAGTAGTATTGACTGCCAAGAAGTGAGCACACTTCGTAAAACGATCCACAATAACCCACACTGAGTTCTTCTTCGTAGGAGTCAAAGGCAAACCCGAAACAAAATCCATGGTGATATTCTCCCATTTCCATTCCAGAATTCTCAACGGCTGTAATAAACCTGAGGGAACCTGATGTTCCACCTTCACTCTCTGACACACTAAGCACTTACTCACAAAGTCGGCTACCTCTCTCATCAAGCCAACCCAAAAATACTCATTCTTCAAATCACGGTACATCTTCGTACTTCCAGGTGCATAGCAAACGGACTATTGTGGGCTTCAGTCAAGATCGTACGTCTCAAGTCACTGTCCTCTGGCACAACTATCCTATCTTTGAAACACAAAACCCCATCAGTACTGAAACTGTAGTCTGAAGATCTACCTTCGGCTATATCTTGCACGTGAGGTGCCAAAGATCTATCTAAGAGTTGCTTCTCTCTAATCAACTGACCTAGTGTAGGTCTAACCTGAAGCTCACCTACCAAACCACCATCTCCGGACAAGCTCAATCTAGCAAACATGGCTCTCAAATCCACGGCTATCTTCCTACTCAATGCATCGGCCACTACATTGGCCTTACCCGGATGGTACTCAATGGTAAGATCATAGTCTTTTAGCAACTCTAACCACCTACGCTGTTTGAGATTCAAATCTCGCTGAGCCATGATGTACTTCAAACTCTTGTGATATGTGTACACTGTGCATCTCTCACGTCTCCAAATCTTCAGAGCAAATACGACTGCAGCTAACTCTATGTCATGGGTCGGATAGTTGCGCTCGTGGGTCTTCAACTGTCTTGAGGCATAAGCCACCACTCTCTTGTCTTGCATGAGAACACAACCTAGGCCTACATAAGAAGCATCACTGTAAACTACATAGTCCTTCCCAGACTCTGGCTGAATCAATATCGGTGCTTGGGTCAAAGCTTCTTTCAATTTCTCAAAGGCTCTCTGTCTTGCATCTGTCCACTCAAACTGAACACTCTTCTGAAGTAATTGTGTCAATGGAGCAGCTAACTTCGAGAAACCTTCTACAAATCTTCTATAGTATCCAGCTAAGCCTAGGAAACTACGTACCTCTGTTACAGACTTCGGTTGCTTCCATTCAACAATGGTCTCAATCTTCTTCGGATCAACTCTAATTCCATCGGTAGACACTACATGTCCTAGGAAGACTACCTCTCGGATCCAGAATTCACACTTGCTCAACTTCGCATACAACTGATGATCTAGCAAAGTCTTCAAAACTAGTCTCAAGTGTCGATCATGGTCTTCTTCAGTTCGCGAATACACCAAGATATCATCTATAAAAACAACTACAAACTGATCTAGGTACTGATGAAAAATCCTATTCATCATATCCATGAAAGCAGCCGGTACATTAGTCAACCCAAAAGGCATGACTAAAAACTCATAGTGACCATACCTAGTCCTAAAGGTCGTCTTCGGTACATCAACCTCTCTTACCTTTAGCTAGTAGTAACCCGATCTCAAGTCAATCTACGAAAAGACTGATGCTCCCCTCAACTGATCAAACAAGTCATCATTCTAGGCAACAAATATTTATTCTTCATTGTCAACTGATTCAATTGTCTGTAATCTATAAACATTCTCATGCTTCCATCTTTCTTCTTCACAAACAAAACTGGTGCACCCCAAGGTGAAGAACTAGGTCGAATGAAACCTCTATCTGTCAATTCTTGCAACTGAGTCTTCAACTCTTTCAGTTCTTTCGGTGCCATGCGATACGGAGCAATCGAAACAAGAGCTAAATCAGAATAAGTCTCAATAGTGAACTCTACCTCTCTATCCGGTGGTAACCCTGGCAACTCTTCCGGAAACACACTAGGAAAGTCACACAATGTCCGGATGTCTTGAGGTCTAACCTCACTCATGTTAGGGTTCATCACATATGCCAAGTATGCTTCACACCCCAACTCAACTAACCTCTTAGCCTCTAGAACTGAAACTACATTGGACAAGAACTTCACGTTCTCACCCACCACTACAATCTCATAATCATCTGTGAGCCTCAAAGAAATCCGCTTGGTTTCAAAGTTTATCCTAGCTCTATGCTCCGTGAGCCAGTCCATACCCAGAATTACATCAAAACCATAGAAAGGTAGCTCCATCATATCCACTGGAAACACATGTCCCTGAACCATCAACAGACACCTTATGTACATCTTTCTAACTACTACCGTGTCCCCAAAGGAACTAGTAACACTAACTTCTACCTCTAACATTTCACAAGGCAAATTCAAATATTGTGCATGCTCACTCAATATGTAGGAATGTGAAGACCCGGAGTCAATCAAAGAAAGCAAACCCAAAGACTGTATCGAGAAGTTACCTGCGATCACATCGGTGTCATGCTGATCCCCACGCTGAGCGTAAACTCTGGCCTGACCTCCGCCCTCCAGCTGAACTGTAACTACATGTGCTATGTTCCTCTGACCATCGTTCCTCGGCTGGAAGTTACCTCTACCGCGCCCGCGGCCTCTCTGAAAATCATTAACTCTAGCAGGATCCTGAGCTGGTGCCTGTCCCACTTGATGTGGACAGTCACGTCTAATGTGGTCCCTAGCTCCACAACTCCAACACGAGTGGAAATTTCCCCAACACTCACCAGTGTGGTTCCTCCCGCAAGTAGCTCATGTGGGCAACTTCCCACCAGCCCTCTGGCCCTGTTGACCCCTACCGTGGTTACCGCCACCACGCCTATGATCATAATGATGCCAGTTGTCCCGATGCCTCTTGGCATCACCTCTATCAAAGTCACTGGACCTCTTACCCGAACTAGAACCACCAGATCGTTTGGTCAAGCCCAAACTGTGCTCTAAGTCCTTGGCCCTCGCGACCAAGACATCAAAATCAATGTAGTCTGAAGCTAGAGTATACCTCTTGATCTCTTCATTCAGCCCATAACGGAAACGGTTACATCGTTCCACCTCAGTAGGAACAAGCTCAGATGCATACTGACTCAGTCTGAAAAATCGGATCTCGTAATCGGTCACAGTCATACTCCCCTGAAGCAAAGCCATAAACTCCCTCTTCCTCTCATCGAGGTATCGCGGACCCAGATACTTCTTACGAAATGCTGACTCAAAGAACTCCCAAGTAATCTCGGCCTCATCCATACCCGTAGTGACGGTGACCCACCAAATGTAGGCATCACCCTGAAGCAAGGACTCAACACACCCTAACTTGCGCTCACAAGTACATCCCATCTGAGCGAGGATACGGAGTGTCTTCTAAAACCACAACTCAGATCTCTCTGGAGTAGACCCTCTGAACTCTTCGGCCCCTAGACCACGGAGTCTCTCTAAAGGCAAACCAGTGCCCTCTCCCTGATGATGTGCTGCTGCCTGACCCCCAGCTACTGCAGCCTGAAATGCCCCGGCTATCGCCTGAACCAAAGGAGCTAAGTCTATTCCGGCCGGTCCTTGGCCACCTTGGCCTCCCTGAGGTCCCTCTCCTTCGGCCCCGACCTCGCCTCATACTCCTGGTGGAGGAGGTGGTAGAGGTGGGGGAGGAGCTCCAACTCCAACCACAGGCTCTCCCACTTGAGCCTCAATCCTAACTACTGGCTCAACTCCTGGAGCCGCTGCTCGTGGTTCCGGTCGATCCACCCTAGGCCTCTCACGTGGTCTCATGGTACAGCTAGCAAGATAACAACTACAACAAGAATAAATAAGGATTACGTTAGCCAAAGCAAGGGTCCAACAGTGCTCAAGTACTCCCTTTTCAATAAAAATATATTTTAAATTAAGTAATAGTAGCAATGGGCACTCGACTCACTACGAACGCAACAATTCATGCTTCAATTCATCATGCGAACAGTCAAACATCAAGATTTCATGGCAAGCATACATCGAGCAATACAATTACTTAGCACATCAAGCTTACCTCACTTACCTGCCCGAGGTCTCGGTAACCTCAGGCTCTGATGCCAACAAATGTAACCCCCTCGTCTCGGTCTGGCCGGATGAACGGTCTGAGTAGGCCACACGGGGAAAACCGAAGCGAAACCCGTTAAGGTTCCCCCTCGGTTAGCGACCCTATTTTTTTCTTTCATTTTAATCTTGTCTAGAGGAGTATTAAATCCTAAGTGATCACAACAGCGGAAAACATCCATAAGAAAATCACATTCGAATCACAACCACACATTAACAGTCCATTTTAGCTTACAGGACAGGTCGTATCGGTACACCAACCAGGGGTATCGATACGCCCTGACCCGGTCAACCCAAATAGTCAACTCCGAGAAGACCGTATCGATACAGCCCTCGAGCGTATCGATACGCCCTTCTCGGTCAACACCTTTATGGTCAACGGAGTAGGATCGTATCGATACGCGTAAACCTCGTACTGGTACGCCCTACTCTTACCCATTTCTCAAAATTCCAGTGAGTTGGGAGGGTATCGGTACCCCAGGGTATCGATACGCCCGGCTAAAATTGTGGCCTTTGGGCAAGGCTGTATCGATACGGCCCTTAGGCGTACCGATATGCCCTGCACTGCAATTCCACAATTCTTAACTTCACGACCCCAAACACGACTCTAGATGCATTTTTGGACTCCCCTAAGCACATACAGACATTTATACAACATAAAACAACCAAGGGAAACCATCAAAACCAATAGCAAGGCATCCATACATGGCATTCATACAAAAGGGAAATTTTAGCATATATGGTCATACATGAGAGCTCAAAAGGGTCAAAAGGCACAAGTTAACACATATGAGGTTTGCACTCACCAACAAGGCAACCTAAACACCTAAAAGGCATGCCATCACACTCAAACATTCATCAAGGCATATCATGCTTTACAAACCAAAGTCAATCCAAAACATCAACACATATATATGAGTCATACATAGCTCATACAAAACACACAACCTTGCCACATTGCTAAGCTACTACATAATTGTTAACCGAACTTGAGCAACAAAAACTTGGAAAGCCCTTCTTGCCTTGCTCCAAGCTAACACCACGCTAATGATCTGCATTGTTGAAAATGAGAGCGTAAGCTATAAGCTTAGTGAGGATGCTCTAAAATCGAAAACATCAACAATGCAGGGTCCAAGCATGCAATCCTTAAAACTCACATACATAGGCAAAACATCAAGTAGACCTAGCTAGTCTTTCAAGAGTCATAATATGGCATCTTACATCATACTAAGCTCAAACATCATATATCAACATCATGCATCGCAAATATGAGAACAAGTTCAATTGGCCACTATTAGTTTACCCGGATGTGCGGATTTAATCTCAACAATCACTTTACCTCGGTGGGATTACACTCATCACCGGACCTTGCATGGGCGGGATTCCACTCATCATCTCGTAGAATATTTATAAGCTTCCGGTGGAATATTACATCACCGTACTCCTCCTTGATGACTTAACGCCATCAAGGCCACGTACATTTTGACTCAATCTGTGTGCACACTAATCCTAATGATCGATCATTTACACCCGGTAAGTTAATTAGTGCCAATTTTCATTTACCACATCACATATCCATCAATCATATCTCATGCTCATCACATACACATATCATGGTACACATGTGCAAATCAACCCACATTTCACAAGAGCATTTAATGGAAATCAAAGAGCTAAGTTACCAATTTAACTCCACACCGAAATGGCCTACCAAGCACATTTCAACTCATACACTACACACACTTGAACCAAACTTTAAAACACATTTAAAGTCACTCACCACCCTTCCTTAGCAACCAAAGCAAGCCTCCTACAAGCCCGGATTCGATCCCGATGCCTCGCCAACGCTTTCTCTTGCTTCTAGCCAAACAAAACACATCCATTACTTCATAATTCAATGCTAAAACTCAGCCATCATCTCACCCCATAAGCACAAACCAACTTCAATAATTTCCAATCCAAATAACCACCCAAAATACCCATTTTCGTGCTCCTTCAAAACTTAGCTGAAAATTCTATTTTCAAACATCCAAATGACACCCAAATGGTCCCAAAACACCCTCCTAACATACCTAAACCATCAGCCCTCCAATTTTACCTTAAAACTCACCAAAAATCAAGTTTTTGACACTTTAAAATTTGCCTTAAGAACCCATTTCGGGTTTTCACCCAAACCTAACCATTTTAACATATTATGTACATTTTAAGGTGGTTAAACTAAAACCCAACCTAGCATTTCAAACCAAGTTGAAAATCTCCATAAAAACCCAAACTTTCATTAAACCCTAATTTTCAAAAGTTCATAGTTTGAAAATCTACAACTATGTATGGGTAGAGAATGAAGAGGAGAGTGAGAAAATGTTATTACCTTTGAAAAATGACCTTGGGTTGAAGGGGAAATCAATGGAATAGTGATTTGGTGGTTTGAGAGAGCTTTAGGGGTTTTCAACGTTGGGGAAGAAAAGAAGACCACATTTTTTTTGTTCTTTTTAGCTTTTTTAAAAGTTGTCTTCCTTTTTAAATTCTTTTGGGTCAAATCACCAAAGTGGTCCCTCCCCTTTATTTTAAATTTCAATTAACTCATGTCATGGCCAAAAAGATAAAATTTAATTTCACTGACTCGGACCACTAACCCGACTAACTCCTAACCCCAAAACACGAGTGTTACACCAATTTGCAGGTTCTACTTCTCCAAGATTGGCGGAGTGGATGAACCAACTCTCAAAAATATAATTTAGTTTAAACCTTTTAATTTTATAGTTTGAAATAAAAAGGTGGATACCCAGTCTGACACAATTTTCTTTTATTTTTGCAGATTTTGTCTTCCCAACAGAAGGACAATGGAGATGAGTCAGCAAGATCATGCCTCTTCTTCAGTGGAGTAGCAGATCAATAGATGAGCTATATTTCTTAAATACATTGATGAGTGGATCAGCTAAATTCCAAAGAGAAAGGACGTGTTAGATGGTCTTCTGCAAGTTTCGCAAATCTTATTTTTTGAAAGAAAGACGAAGTAGATTAGTCAACCAGAGTCTATCTCTCAAAGAAGTAGAGTAGCAGATCAATCAATAAGCTCTACAACCCTTAATAAAAGAAGACAAAAAGATCAAGTGAAGGAAAAAGAGTTGTGCCAAGAAGGAAAAAGCCCAACAAGGCTGGATGAACTGGGTTTTTTTTGTCTTTGATTCATTGCCGTTATACAACAATGAACAAAGAGGGACAACTTTAATAACCCAAATTCATCTGCCCCCTTAAGCCTAATAAACAAATATAAAAACCAGACATCTTTTATATATTATTAAAACCAATAACCCATTACAAACACAATTGAATACCTAAGATCCATTTCATTATCCAATACTCGAGCCCAATAACCAAACCTATTTCAGTTTAACATAAAGACTAACCTAGTTACAACCATTTAAATTGAGCCGCCGCCGCCTCCAATTCAAGTCGTCATCGCCTGCCATCACCACCTTACTTTGCGGCCACCGCCCATCTGACATCATCCTTATCCCTATTGCATTATCACCCGTCAATGTGGCCATTCGACATTCACCTACTCTCCTTATATATATCCGGCCATCTGCAACAACACAAGGAGGAGGAGGAGACAAAAAAGAGTAGAAGGTTTAGACGCGGTTTTCAAGGAAAAAATAAAGAATACAAAATGAAAAAAAGAAAGGTAGAATTTTTTCAAAGAAACCTTTTCGATTTCTTCAGATCTAGGAAGAATTGGTTGTTTTTAGAAAAATATCAAGTTGAAATATGAATTTAGGAGGCTTACCCGAGTAAAACTGTGCCCTTGCATGTCGCTCTGGTCACCAGAGGTGACGCTTTCCATCGTCGATGACGGCAGTTTGCGGTGGTTGACGGCCGGTCGTCTGAGCATGGCGAAGGGGATAGAGAGAGTAGTTGAGAGTGTTTCAAATTTTTTTTGAGGATGTTAGAAACAAATGATTTTTTTGGTTCAAATGGCTATGTATATGCCATACAAAATGACGTCATTTTGTCTCTTAGTTTCCAAGGTCAAAACGACGTCGTTTCATCCTGTTATTCGCGCGGCGACTCGACCTGCATGGGGAGATTCACACCTCATTAAGTGAAATAGGAAAATTGCGATTCTAGTCCCTCCGCCTTTGTATTTTTATATTTCTGCCTTTTAATTTCCGTTTCCTTGTATTTTCGTCTCTTTTTTTGCCTTTTAAGTTTTTGTTCTTTACAGTTTAGTCACTTTATTATATTATATTATATTATATTATATTATATTATATTATATTATATTATATTATATTATATTATATTATATTATATTATATTATATCATATTATATTATATTATATTATATTATATTATATTATATTATTAATTAATTAATTAATTAATTAATATATTATTATTTATCACTTTTATTTTTATTATTAATCTTATATATATTTATTACCTATTATTATACTACCGCCATTATTATTTCTAATTTACTTAATATTTATACATGTATTAACATACATATATATCCGTATATATCTTGAATTTATTTGTTTTAATCAAGTTTTAAATGAATAAACAACTTTATTTATTGGGGATTCTCGTGAAAAACGTGCCTCGAACTTAAATGGGTGTCGCTTTCTCGTTAATCTCTAATAGAAAAAGTTTCCTTTTAACCCTAAATCGTAATATTTAAAATGACATTCCTTTAATCAGTGGTCTCGCAAAAATTATGTCCCAAACTTAAAGGGGCGTAAGTTTCTCGTTAGTCCCGTATAAATGAGTATTATTTTAGATACTTTTTGCAATAAATTCATGCATTCAGGGATCACAATTTCTCAATTCAATTAAATTCAAATTCATAATTTTCATCGTTAAAACAATATGTAATCGACTAGGTACTAGTTTTGGGTGTTGGTGGGGTGCTCACCTTTCCCCACACGTAATCGAATTACGAACCTATTTTTCCGATTTTGCATACCAAAACATGTTGTTTTAATATATAATAACAAAAAAATTTTTTTATTAAAATGACAGAATTTTCAGGTAATCTAATCTCACCTAAATTAACATATTAGTGGCGACTCTCACTAAAACTGAAAAAATATTTTTGTAATAAAATACGTTAAGCTTGCGCGAGCCCGTTATTACAAGATTTGGGGGGGGGGGGGGGGGGGGGGATTTGGAGTGTCTAGATGAAATTAGGAGAATATAAATAGAAAATATGCTTTTATTTTAAGAAATCAAAACTACCCAAGGTAGTTAGGCGGAAGAATGTGTATGAAATTATAGAGAGAAATTTTAAAACGGGAGTTGCTATAGTAAAATGATGAACAAAAAGTCTCGACTATATTTCCTTTGATAGCTTCAAGGTTTTTTTTTTTTTATCATTTCCTTTAAAATGCTATATTTCGAAGCAATTTCACCACCAAATTCAATTTTAATTTAATAAGGTCATTTGATAAATCCGTAAATAATTGTTAAAAGATTTTTCCAAAATTTTTGAAATTTAATATTTTAATAATAAAATATTCAACAATCCTTTTTAATGTCTAAAATATTTTCCAATTATTCTTAAGCCAATTTGAAACTAGAACTTGACCCGAAAACCTATCCGAACTTTCAGCCCATATACCATTGCATTAGTAGGCAAAATTATGATATTGAAATGCAATGGTAAACGATAATTGGCTTTGCACTTTGTCAAGAAATGAGAGGGTGTTTTAAAGGATCAAAAAGCAAGGGCAGAATTAAAATTTGTAAGATGCCCAAAAATAGGGATGAAAATCCTCTACTCTTTTTGGTGACCTTACTTATGTTTCATGTTCAAAATTAAGTTTAGGGTTTAGGATTTTAGATTAGGTTTAAGATTTAGAATTTAGGGTTAAGGCTTGTAATTTTGTAGTGTTTTTTATTGTTGGGGCATAAGTATGGACACCGAAAAGTTACATAGTATTTTTATCCCAAAAATAGTGAAGGTGAAATTAAATACCATAATCAAACAATAAACACATGGAGGACTCAGTAATTAACCTAACTCTCGTCGAAAGCGTTAATAATTTTGGTTATCTACCTACCTAGTTTTGTTTTGGTTAAAGCAGCAAAGTGTAAAGCTACATATAATAATAAAAAGGGAAAACTATATCGATGGTCCCCAAACTATTACCGTTTTCCTATTTTGGTCTCTAAATTATATTTTTCGGCAAAATCGTCCCTTCTGTTACATAGTTCTCCTGTTTTGGTCCCCGGCGTTAAATAGCTAACGGTTTTGCTGTCGTGACATTTTTTAAATATTTTTTAATCATTTCTCTCCCCTCTTAGAAAATGCCACGTCAGCAAAACCGTTAGCTATTTAACGCCGGGGACTAAAACAGGAAAAATATGTAACAGAAGGGATGATTTTGTCAAAAAACATAGTTTGAGAATCAAAATAGAAAAATGATAATAGTTTGGAGACCACCAGTGTAGTTTTCCTAATAAAAATAGGACCAAAAGCCAAAACATGGAATGGCGGATATAAGAAACAAAACACGTGGAAGTGCAACCCCCGTCTTCACTCTCCAAGTGCTTCTTGCTCGTGCAAGATTGACTATTAGCTTTACCTTCCTTTCTTTCATTTCTCACATGGCAGCTGCTGCTGTAAACTATTAAACCCACGTTTCCTCTCCTTGCTTTATTATATTTTCACCTTCATCTTCAAGGAATACGAACATCTCCCTTCTTCATCAATGTAAGCCATCTATTCTCTCTTAATAATAAAAAATTATCTATGTTTTAGACATACTGATATAATAATTAATTTCTTGATTATTCAGTAATTTAAGCATGCAATGCCCCGAGGAGAAAAAAGCAGGCGTCTACACTTACATAGGCCAGTGGCCAATTTACTCCATGGCATGGTCCGTCCGCAACAACAAAAGATCACGCCTTGCCATTGGAAGTTTTCTCGAAGACTACAGCAACAAGGTCGAACTCGTTCACTTCAACCTCGACACTTCCGATTTCACGACCGACAGCCGGTTAGTTTTTGACCACCCTTATGCTCCCACGAACCTAATGTTCTTCCCTTCCGAGCTTACCTCAAACCCTGACATGATCGCCACATCCGGTGACTACCTTCGTCTTTGGGAAATCCACGACGATCACATCGAGCTCAAGGCCTTGTTTAATGGCAACAAGAGTAGCGAATTCAATTCTGCCATAACTTCCTTCGACTGGGCCGATTTTGACACTCGTCATGTGGCCACTTCGAGTGTCGACACTACTTGTACCGTATGGGACATAGAAAGGGAAGTTGTAGACACTCAATTAGTTGCACATGACAAGGAAGTTTTCGACATCTCATGGGGCGGAGTCAATGTGTTCGCTTCGGTGTCCGGAGACGGCTCCGTAAGAGTTTTCGACTTGCGAGACAAAGAACGATCGACTATAATTTACGAAAACCCGGTCCCAGAAACACCATTGATGAGGCTGGAATGGAATAAGGCTGATCCTAGGTTCATGGCAACAGTAGGGATGGATAGCAGTAAAATTGTGATAGTAGACATCCGGTTTCCGACAACGCCGTTGATGGAGTTATGTAGGCATAAAGGGAGTGTGAACGCCATTTCATGGTCGCCGTTCGTCGGAAAACAGCTTTGTTCAGCTGGGGATGATTCCAGGGCTTTAATATGGGAAGTGGTGGGCTCGAATTTTGGAGATGCAGAGATGGAACCAGAATTGTGGTACGGATCGGCGGCTGAGATCAATCATGCCCGATGGTCTCCGGTCCAGTTGGATTGGATTGCCATTTCTTTCCTCAATAAATTGCAGCTTTTAAAAGTTTAACCAAATTTTATCACTATTAATTACCATATTTTATATTTTAAATTTAAAAGCTCCAACAATCAAGTTTGGTCCTTCGGTTAAGTTTGTTCACGTTATTAAAATTGAACTTGGCTTTCATATTCTGCTCTCATTTTCATTATTTTAGTTCAAAATCGATGGATTGAAATTTTATATTACTCCAAAGCTTTAGCTAGAGTTGTAAATTAATTGAATTTAATATTAAATTTTTTTAGTACCTGCGAATGCCCACTTCTAAGTGTTACAATCCACCCATGCGAAGGCAAACAAGAAAGACCGGTCCACGGTTGTAAACATCATTCGACAATCACGTGTCAGCACAAGCGAGCGCTATCGATGACTAAACAAACCTACGACGTCAAGTCATAGCCAGTTCAATCACAATGCCACGACTACCCCGCCTTGAAACTTGTCTAGGCAGTATAAAAGAGCGCATGCAGTAAGGAAAAAGCCAGGTCCACTAAAAAAGGACAACCACTCACACTAGAGAGGCAATAATGGAGATCGGACCAGGGTAACAATCAGAACCACCGTCGGACTGTCATCTCTGACTCTTGTTCATTTTACTAGTCAACAATTGGTGCGGTGAGCGTGGATAGACACGCGACTTTCAAGTTCTTTTAGTTGTTTAGGAATTTTTCGAATGGGTGGAGATCATTTAGACAACGCATATGGAAGGGATGATGAAGGCGACAATCCATTGGACTCTCCGGCAGACCCACCGGCAATAACGACCTTGCAAGAGATGCAACAGTTTCAATAGAATTTTAAACAAAAGTTTTGGGACCAACCTCCGTAACGCCCCAATTTTGAGCCTAGATGTTAACCGGGAAGGTTAGACGGTTCGAGAGAACCATGTTAGGTGATTCGAGTTAGTTTTGGGATTTAAATTGGAATATATATTTTTTGTAGTGATAAAAATATGAGAAAATGTTCTGAATCATTATTTATTATATTAATGATTTTGGTGAAATCAATTTTAAGAAATGAGTTTTGGACATTTTACATTTTGGGACTAGTGACCAAAATGTAAAATTGTTTTTAGTTACTGTTTTGTAAAAGCGTCAAAACTTTGAATCTTTAACGAGCTATTATATTATTTGCTCTAATTTAAGTTTTCTCTTAATTAGGATTATTTTAAATGTGTTTTAATTAAAGGAATTAAAAGGATTTAATTAAGGAAGGTGGTTATTTCCTAAAATCTCAATTTGACGTAACTTTCTTTTGTCAAGATTTTCTCTCAACTTCTCTTTATCCAAATACATCCTTTTTCATCAGAAAATTTAAGGTAATGATATTAATTTCTTAACTCTTTTATTTCCTAAATGTTTCGTCAATTTGTTTTCCAAAAATCTTATTGAATCTCTTTGATTTTAAAAAGGAAAACATTCAATTAAGGGGAAACTCATGCATTGGAGTTAAGGTTCGTTCTTCTCCTCTAATGTAAGGTTCTTTACTGATATTCTCAAGTTCTTGATCCTCTATTTATGCATGTTTTATGTATGCGATATACTATTTTTTTATTAAGTGGTTTTCTCTCAGTACCCATAAAACAAGTTCCATTTCCAAAATATCATATAGGTACGGAAATTCCGTACCAAGTATGAGTTTCCCCTTAAATTGTGGGGAAACTCATACTTGGTATCGAATTAAGGGGAAAACCACTTGTTTATGGGTACTGAAATTCTGAATTAAGGGGAAACTCATACTTGGTATGTTTATACATACATTTGTGTATTGATGCAAGGTGGAAAAGTTGTGGCTTATGCAGCTCGACGGTTGAGGGTGCACGAGCACAATTCTCCTATGCATGGTCTTGAGCTTGTCGCGGTTGTGTTTGCATTGAAGACGTGGAGACATTATCTCTGTGGTGAAAAATATATTGTGTATACGGATCACAAGAGTTTAAAGTAGTTGATGACGCAAAATGATTTGAATCTTAGGCAACGTAGATGGTTGGAGTTGCTTAAGGATTATGATTTGACGATTGAGTATATTCGGGTAAGGCTAATGTGGTAATGGATGCCTTGAGTGGAAAAGTTGATGTTTGCGCACCTAAGTGTGACACGAGATGGAGGCTTGTTAGCCGAGTTTCAAGTAAAACCATCTTTTTCTCAGTTGATTAAGGACAAGCAACCTTATGACGAGGAGTTAGTTCCGCATGTTAAGGATATCATGGATGGAAATTCAACGGATTTTCATTTTAATGATGGTGGAGTGTTGTGTTTCAAAGATCAGATAGTAGTACCTAATGATGGTGAGTTGAGGCATACCATTTTGACCGAAGTGCATAATAGTCCTTTTACTATGTATCCCGGTAGTACTAAGATGTATCGAGGCTTGGAGGAAGAGTACTATTGGTTTCGTTTAAAGAAAGATGTGGCTGATTTTGTTGCTAAGTGCATGGTGTGTCAGGGTGTTAAGGCTGAACATCAGTGTCCTTCATGGTTGTTGTAACCTGTGAGGATATCGTAATGGAAATGAGAGAGAATAACCATGGATTTTGTGTCTGGGTTGTTGTTAACGCCATCTAAGAAGGATTCCATTTGGGTGATTGTTGATTGGTTTACGAAGTGTACACATGTTGTGCCAGTGCATACTACGTATACCTTGGATAAGTTGGCGAATTTGTATATTGTTGAGATTGTGCGTTTGCACGTAGTGCCCAAGTCTATAGTTTCAGATAGAGATTTGCGGTTTACAGCGAGGTTTTGTGAGTGTTTGTATCAGGCTTTGGGTACACAGTTGAATTTCTGTACTTCGTATCATCCTCGGACGGATGGTCAGTCTAAACGTGTGATTCGAGTTTTGGAGGATATAACTATGGTTATCATGCTAGTATACAGATGGCGCAGTATGAGGCCTTGTGTGTTAGGAGTTGTCGTATGCCCTTGTGTTGAGCTGAAGTTAGTGAAAAGTATGTTTCATTTCTGGATGTGTTGAAAGGTAAAAATGAGAAAGTGAAGCTCGTTTGTGATAGCTTGATAGCGGGTTCGGATCCTTAGAAATCTTACGCGGATTTGAAGCATATGAAGTTAGGGTATGCTATGGTGGTCATATGTTCTTGAAAGTTTCACCTTAGAAGAAGGTGATACAATTCGGACGTAAGGGTAAGCTTAGTCTGAGGTTTATTGGATCGTATGTGGTTGTGGAACATTTTGGTCCTGTAGTTTATCAGTCGAGGGTGTCTCCCTAGTTGGGAAAGATTCATGATGTGTTTTATGTGTCGATGTTGCGGAGGTGCTGGTCGGATCCATCGCATGTTTTGTTGATGGAGGATATTGAGTTATGGTCGGATCAATCTTATGATGAAGAACATATAGAAGTTCTTGTTTTTAGCCGTAAAGTTCTTCGCGGTAGGACGGTTGAGCTTGTTAAGGTGTTGTGGCGGCGCCGTGGTGTGGGGAAGGCTATGTGCAAGGTCAAAGTGGACTTGTTGTGACGATTTCCGCATTTTTGCCTCTAGGTAAATTTCGAAAAAAAAAAATTCTTAAGTGGGGGAGAGTTGTAACGCTCCGATTTTGGGCCTAGATTTTAACCGAAAAGATTAGATGGTTCAGGAGAACCGAGTAGGTGATTCGAGTTAGTTTCAGGATTTAAATTGGAATACATATTTTTGAGAGTGATAAAAATATTGGAAAATGTTCTAAAATCCTTATTTATCATATTAATGATTTTGGTGAAATCAATTTTTGGAAAAGAGTTTTGGAGATTTGACATTTTGGGACTAATGACCAAATGTAAAAGTGTAAAACTATTTTTAGTAACTGTTTTGTAAAAGGGTCAAAACGTTGAATCTCTTAGGAGCTATGATACCATTTGGTCTAATCTGAGTTTTACCTTAATTATGATTGTTTTAAATGTGTTTTAATTAAAGGAATTAAAATGATTTATTTAATGAAGGTGGTTCTTTCCTAAAATCACAATTTGACGTAACCTTCTTTTCTCAAGATTTTCTCTCACCATCTCTTTAGCCAAACACATCCTTTTTCATCCGAAAATTTAAGGTAATGATCTTGATTTCTTAATTTTTTGATTTCCTAAATGATTCTTCAATTTATTTTCCAAAAATCTTATTGAACCTCTTTGATTTTCAAGAGGAAAACATTCAATTAAGGGGAAACTCATACATTGGAGGTAAGGTTCGTTCTTCTCCTCTAATGTAAGGTTCTTTACTGAAATTCCAAAGTTCTTGATCTTTTATATATGTTTTCTAATGGGTTTTGATGATTTAATTGTGGAAATTTGGTTTAATTGAGAATTAATTGCTGAAATTGATTGAGATTCGTTTCAGATCTATTTTTTTGAATTCTTGATCATAATTGAACATGATTATGATGTTTTATAATGTTAATAAGTTGGTTTTAACATTGGAATCTCGAAACTAGGTGAATCTCTAATTATCTTGATTTAATTGAGAATTAATTACTGAAATTGATTGATGAGTTGTGGTGGTTTTATGTATGCTGCAGGTATAAGGTTGTTATTAGATGAATTTTGGATGTTATTTTATGTTGATTATATGTTAGATTCGAGAGTTTGTGGCTGGGCTTTGATTAGCTCGAGTTTGAGGTTGATTTTGGATAATGGAAGGGTTTCAGCTTGTGTTTGTTGAGGTTTGCTAAAGATTGTTATTTTTGGGTTTGTGAATGCATCATGATGCATTATACCCTCTATTTTTATATGGTATGAAAACCACTACTAATATATCTTTGCCACTGTTTTTAATAAAGAGTGTTGCGTCCATATTTCCTTTCTCAAAACCTTTTCCAACTAGAAAACTTGAAAGTCTTTCATACCAAGCTCTAGGAGCTTGTCTTAAACCATACAAAGTTTTTGTCAATTTAAAAACATGGTTTGGAAAAATAGGATCTTCAAAACCTGGTGGTTGTTCCACATACACTTCTTCATTTATAAAACCATTTAAAAATGCACTTTTGACATCCATTTGAAAAAACTTGAAATCATGAAAACATGCAAATGCAAGTAACATCCTAATGGCTTCCAATCTAGCTACGTGTGCATAAGTTTCATCAAAATCAATTCCCTCTTCTTGAGTGTAACCTTGAGCAACAAGCGTAGCCTTGTTTCTCACTATATTACCATTCTCATCTAGTTTGTTTCTAAAGACCCATTTAGTTCCTATAGTATTTTTATTTCTAGGCCTATCAACTAATGTCCACACTTTACTTCTCTCAAATTGATTTAACTCATCTTGCATGACCATAATCTAAAAATCATCTTTTAATGCTTCTTTAACATTCTTACGCTCAATGCATGAGATAAATGCAACATGATTAAGCATTTTAAGAGAAGAGCGAGTAGTTACCCCCTTGGATAGATCACCCAAGATTTCACCACCTTTGACATAGTTGTACTCCCTTGGGTAGCTCACTTCCTTTTCCTCAAGAGACATGTCTTGCAATGCTTTTAGAGGTGGTTCATGTGCTTCTTCCTCTTTAGTTGGAATCTCATTCACCTTTGATGATTCTCCACCATCATTAGCTTCAATGATCCCTATATTACCATCATCACAAGAATCCTTCCTTAGAAGGAGGTTATCATCGAAAACCACATGAATAGATTCCTCTACAGCTAAAGTTCTCTTGTTAAACACACGATAGGCTTTAGAGTTTAAAGAGTAACCTAGAAAAATAGCTTCAACACTTTTTGCATCAAATTTACCCAAATTGTCTTTTCCATTATTTAAAACAAAACACTTGCAACCAAAATGATGAAAATAACTAATGTTAGGCTTTTTAGATTTTAAAATCTCATAAGGGGTTTTCTTTAAAATAGACCTAATCATTACTCGGTTTATAATATAGCAAGAAGTGTTAGTGGCTTCCGCCCAAAAATACTTTGGTAAATTATTTTCACAAAGCATAGTCCTAGCTATTTCTTCTAAAGTTCTATTTTTCCTCTTAACTACCCCGTTTTGTTGAGGAGTTCGAGGAGCCGAAAATTATGGCCAATCCCATTTTCATTACAAAATTCATCAAAACCCATATTTTGAAATTTCGCTCCATGATCACTTCTAATATGTGAAATTTTAAGTTCAAGAACATTTTGGGTTATTTTTGAAAATGTGATGAAGTTTTCTAAAGCCTCATCCTTGGTGCTTAAATAGAGAACCCAAGTATATCTAGAGTAATCATCAACAAGCACAAAAGCATATGATTTTCCACCCAAGCTAGTAGTCCTTATAGGCCCAAATAGATCCATATGAATTAATTGCAAACACCTACTTGTAGAAACATCATTAATGGATTTGAAGGATGATCTATGTTGTTTACCCTTAGAGCATGCATCGCATATTTTATCATTTGAGAACTTAATCTTGGGTAAACCTCTAACTAGATTTAGGGAAACTAATTATTCTAAAACACTAATGCTAGCATGTCCTAGTTTCCTATGCCATAACCGTGCACCATTTTCAATTTGTGCAACAAAACATGCATGGGATGTATGAATGTCATCTAGATGCACCATATGTATGTTTCCTATGCGATGACCAATGAGCATTGTTTTATTAGATTTAATGTCAACAATTTTACACCCATTTTTATTAAATAAGACATTAAACCCTTTATCACACAATTGACTAATGCTCAATAAATTATGTTTTAAACCATTAATATACAACACATTTTCAATGAGTATGGTAGAGTGATTACCTATGGAGCCGATACCTTCAATGTGGCCTTTGGAGTTGTCATCGAATATCACTACTCCTCCACTTTCTGGCTTTAATTCCATGAATCGACTCTTGTCTCCAGTCATGTGCCTCCAGCATCCACTATCAAGGTACCGTGAGTTTTGGCCTTATAGCAATGCTCCCCCTACAAACAAAGAGATTAAGCTTTGATTTTTGGTACCCAAATCATTTTAGGTCCACGAGTGTTAGCTCATAAAAGCTTGGTTCCCTTAGGAATCCAAGGTGACATGGCATCAACATTATTTGATTTAACAAGTTCCTTAGGAACCCATACGCTTCTAATTCTTTTAGTTTTAGTATGCCTATATGAGCCATTTTGTTTGTAGTTAAAGTTCTTTCTCTGAGGTTGGTTTGTTCTAGATGATTCACCTATTTCATTTTTCAAAGTACCAACACTCTTGAAAGATTTTTTTGAGATCATTGAGCTCATCTAACACCTTTTGGTGTTCAATGTTACATTGAGAAATAAGATTATTTAAATCTATATTTTCATTTTGAAAGTATTCAAGTTCATCTTGTAGACCTAAAATCTTTTTCTCAAATTCCAAGTTAGCTTGAGAAATTAAATCGTTTTTAGCATTCAAATCCGAGATGACTTTTTTTATTTTTCAAAACAGACTCCTTATACTTCTCAACTAAATCATCTTACACCTCTTGTAACTCATCATATGCTTCATGCAATTCATCATATGTAAAATCAAAAGTAGATGAGTTAGAGGTTACTATAGAAGAATCCTCCTCAAGAGCCATGAGGCAAAGGTTGGCCACTTCTTGTTCCTCATCCTCGGATGACTCCTCATCACTCCAAGTAGAAAGCTTAGCTTTGAGCTTCTTCTTCTTCTCAAAGCCCTTCTTCTTGAGTTGAGGACACTCAGAATGGATATGTCCCGGTTTCTTGCACTCATAGCATATGATCGGATCCTTTTCTTCTTCTTTGTTCTTGGTCTTGAAGTCCATCTTTCTTTGAAACTTTCAACCTCGGTTGGAACTCATAAACCGTAAGAATCTATTGGCTATCATAGCCAATTCTTCAAGATCTTCCTCCTCACTAGAAGTGCTCTCCTCATGTACAGAAGCTTTGAGAGCAACTCCTAGTTTCTTCTTCTTGTCCACCTCAAGCTTCTCCACTCTTCTTTTTTTGTTCTTCTTTTCATCTTCCCTTCCTTGCTTCATGATTTCATGAGTTAGGAGAGAACCAACTAGCTCATCAAGCTTTAGTGTCTTCAAATTCTTTGCCTCCATGATAGCGGTTCTTTTCCCATCCCAAGACTCACGAAGAGAGTAGAGTAGCTTTCGGACTAGCTTGTCCTCCGGGATAATCTCTCCAAAACCTTTTAGCCCATTGATGATGGTTGAAAAGAGATCAAACATCTTAGATACGGTTTCGTCGGGCTCCATCTTGAAATTCTCATAGCTAAGATTGAGAATTCCAATCTTTGTTTCCTTCACATCGCTTGTCCCTTCATAGGATGTCTCAAGTGTATCCTACACTTCTTTAGCACTTTCGATGGAAGAAACTTTGGAGTAGATATTCGGTCCAAAAGCACAAAATAGCATGTGAAGAGCCTTGTCGTTGATTTGAATCTTCTTTCGATCATCTTCACTCATTTCTATTTTTCTTTACAGCACAAGTCTTCCTTCATCATCTCTCTTCATCGAAATGATGGGACCATCCTCTATAGCATCCCAAACAAGGTTACCACTTGACTTTATGAAGAGACGCATTCGGTTCTTCCAAAAAGTATAGTTGTCACCGTTGAAGAAAGGTGGTTTGGTGACCGATTGAGACTCGTACATGCTAAAGTCGGAGGAAGATGCCATGGCTTGCTTTGTTGATGATCACACTCTTCATAGAATCTCCTCTTTCGGTTGTTAATCCTTCAAAAAGGTAAGTTCTGATACTAATTGTTGAGTGGATCAAAGGATTGATCAAAGCCAAGAGGGGGTGAATTGGATTTTTAAATTTTAGGAAGTGAAGTGGAATGAATAAAAATGATGAACAAGGCAATTATAGTGGTTCAAGTTCCAAATGAACTCTACATCCACTACCTTAGCTCCCACTATGGTTTTTCTGATAATTCCACTAATTGATCTTCCCCTTTTCTAGGCTTAGAAGGAAACCTTAACAAGACCGATTAATTTTCTACCCAAAATTGACTAAACCCTCACTTGGTTACAAAGAAGAAATTGAAGGCAGGAAGAATATCTCTCAATACAAATTTACCCTTTTGAATCCAAGCACTCAGCCCAAATTGAAATACAAGATAAGAATTTCACTCAATACAATTTAGGATTTTACAAGAACGAGAATTTAGGCACTTGAGCTTTGATTTTTTGTGTAGATGTTTCTCTTGGATGCAATAGTAGTTGTTGGTGCTTTTAGAAGTCTCTTTTATACCTTCTCATTGAATTCTAGCCGTTGGGGTTGTTGCCTTCATAATTATAGCCATTGGGATGTTATCTTCCCACCATAAATGTAGTTTGCAACTACCCATTCTGAAACGCACGATCCTGTTTTAAAATAGACCAAAATAGAAATAGCCTTTGGGGTAAAATTAATAGGCCGTACCGAAACGGGTACGATCGTTTTGATATGCTAAGAGCTTGTTCTGAAACATGTTGAAGCTCGTTTTGAAACATTTTGCCACTGTCAAAACCTGTATCCAAACGGCTCAAAAGTGTTTCGATACGCTTTAACTGTCTCTTAAAAATTAGTTATGAAATTGCAACGGTCATATTTTGAAACCAAGTTTTAAATTCGTTTCGAAATGTTTGAGGTCGTTTCAATACGGCCGTATCGAAATGATTCAAACTGTTCCATTGTTCTTCATCCGTTTTGAAACACAAAGACTTGTTTTGATACACCCGTATCGAAACATGAAAGCTAGTTCCGAAACAAAGGTTAACAGTTTCAAAACGTTCCGAAATGCCTGAAGGTCGTTCCGAAATAGTGTCTCGAAAATCACTGTTTTGACTTGGTAAACACTTAGAAAAATTTGAGTAAGCTTAGGTCTTGACTTGGATATTTTTCTTAAACACTTAGGGAAGTTTTGAGGACTTAAAAATTCATTTTCTCTTTTTTCAATTTAGTCTTTAAATCCTTTGTTATATCAAAATCAATTCATTAGTTTTACAAAATTCTTTATCATAACTCTCTTGAATTCTTTTCTTAGTTATAATTATTCCATGACTTTTATGAGTTTGCTTTGGATCACTATTGGTGATGAATAACATTAATCCAAGCGATACTTAGCTCAGAACACATAGCAAAGGCTAATATCAAAACATATCAACAAGCAATGGTAATTTAGTACCATCGAAACATATCAATGGGTCCTCCCTCGAGAAATAGCTTGGTCAAGAGTACCTAAGGTACTAGAAGATCATTTGATCTTAATAACAAGGGACCGTAGTCCAAGCATAACATGCATCAACCAATGTATCCAAGGTCTTCCATTGAAGGCAACTTAGATATGTTATCATAGTATCAATATTGGGGTCGTATCTTATTACACAAGTAACATTGATTTCTATAAATTAAATGACTTGTAACAACTTTTTTTGACTTTTGCTTCTTTAAGCTTATTGATTAGCACTTTCTTAGGTTACAAGTAACCTTGCTTGTTGTTTCATTTCAATAACTTATAGCATAAGTTAAGCTTTCTTGCTTCTTAACTCTTTAGAATTAGCTACCCAATCATTCATTGAAATTCTTATTATCATTAATTAGTCATTATTCCAAGCATTATAACAATTAACCAACTCATCTCAATATCAAGGAAATTCCATAAACAATCATTCAAGTATAGCAAGGCATTTAAAACATAAGAAATGCAACATCATCAAAGTCTTAACATGAATGTCATGCAGTGAATGCATTTCACCCAATGTGCTCTACTTGAGCCTTATATACATGTTTATGCAAACCATTTAAAATACAAACTATAAAAACAAAATTTAGTGTGACACCGTGTCACCCGAAACCATACAACTACACTCACCTAGTTATTCCAAAGTTGTGGAATACCTGAACCACTCTCCTATCTTTAAGCTCAATCAAATCTATATTGAAGCCTTCCCAATTAATATAAGTACCTCAAAGAAAAAATGACCAGTCATTAGGATTTATCCAAATTCAACAGTTCACAACAGCCCTTAAGGCATTTATACATAACCAAGAACAATCCGACTTCCCAGAATGTACTCATAAATTCAATAAAAGTTCATACTTCATATTCGAACCAAAATAATCTATTTATCTTAACATGCAACCTCAACAATCCTTTTTATAACATGCTTCATATCAATAGTCTACATTTGCCAAAACAGATTTTCCTTTAGTTTTAAGATACAAAAAAATAGTTTAATACAAACTGCACTTTCAAGCATTATTTTAAAGCACTCAAAATTGTCCAAACTACTCTCATTGATGTAGAACCCTCTAAAACTCATTTACATACTTTCTTGTAGGTTAAAGTCAATCTATAATCACTTGTATAGGTACATAATAGTCCAGTTTATTACTAAGTATTTAGAAGTATTAAAATAATCCAAACTCTTTAATAATTAAACAAAGCAATCCTAACTAGCCATTAATCAATATCACCAATTTCCTTTGTAGTTAATCCAATATCACCTAATTGTTCGATTATTTCAACCCCAAAACAGAACAGGTTCTGCTCAACAGAGCAGTTTACCACCAAAGCAGCGTTTCTCATGTTAAGTATATGCATATAAACACTGTTCAATGACTACCAAAGCTGCCTTATCTTAGTATGCCTCTTTTCAAGTATATATATATATATATATAATCATGAAAATGCACCAAACAGATTCAAATTACACATAGCCGCCCTTATACGCCTCATTCCACAATCCCCTTTTTAAATTACACAAAGCAATCCCTTTACCAAATCGATTCAAGATTTTAATTCGTACTTCGGAAAATTAATCTGATTTCACCATTATAATAGAGACTCATAGAAATTTTTAACCATAGGTGGCAAGATACCTAGTGTATTTTGAATGAACACGGTTTTTCTTTTCAAAACACCTAAACTGCTGCTGCTAGGCAGACTGTGCACTACTTGATTAAAAATTCATATCTTCTATTATGTATGTCAAAATTTCAAAATTTTTACACCATTAAAAAGCTAACTCAAATACCTTTCTAACCATGTAAGCCTTGTATTTTTACTTCTTATGAATTAATACAGAATTTAGTTAAAAGACACACCCACTTCTGCCACTGGACAATTTGCACTATCCTAAAAGAATCATATCTATAAATTGTTCTATAACTCGGAATTCAATTCCATTTGTTTTAAATGACACTAGACAAAATAAATTTCTAACCATATAAATTATAGCTTCTAACTCAAGTTTTACAATTTACAATGAATTTTCAAAGTTACTGCCATTGCAGTTTTTAAAATCGTTTAAAAACCAGTTTTGACCTCCCCTTACTTATAAAGTAGCCCCTGTAAGAACCAAATCATAATAAATATGAAATCTAAGGCCAAGATCTATCAAGTCAAATCATCAAGAACAATAAACCTAAAGCGGAAGCGTACCTGAATTAATCGATAGATTGAAAACCTTGAATCTTCATGTTGAAAACCCATATCTTTGTTATTGATCTTCCAAGAAGATAGGTTAGCCCTTACCGTAAAAACTCTCTGACGGGGATAAGAGTAATACAAGTTAACCTATTTCTTGGGGACCACTACCTCTTTATATAGTTGATTATTAAATTAACTATTAAATATTTATAACTCTGCCCCTCATTGAATTATAAATATATCTTATGGTATCTACACTTTTATTTCCATGACACTTTAATACCTATGACACGCCTAACATAATTGGTTACTTGATTTTGTGTCATACTTTATAATAGCATCATACATTTTACATATGTTCCCACAATTGAGGATTTTAATCCAACAATCTCCCACTTGGGCAACACATGTTTCCTGATAAATGTACACCTTATGAGCTCAAAAATTTGCTATTATATAATAGATATTTAATAACAATCTCGTCCATCAACTATATTCATATAGGATCAAAGCAGTCTTCACCATATCAATCATGACTGGACCCATCAAATGTCACGCATACAAACATAGTCAAATGACATAGATCAATCATGGTTGTATAGCATGGAAAATTACATGAAATGTGAACCGAACATGTCTATTTCCAACTGGTCCTCATAAACTTTAGTGAGATCAACTTTACTAAATACAGAGTGGGCATAAACCAAAAGAACTTTATTTCCGCGGAAAAATATCTTAAAATATCCTTAAACTGAAGTAACTGAAATTGTGTCTAAATCGAATGAGCATTTTTTAAAACTACAAACTCCTACGAAAACTGAATATCCTTAAATAACATTACACCCACGTGAGTAGTGTGCTCATGAAAGACCTAGGGTGACAGTTTCTTAATATGCGTGCAATTATGGAGTTTGTACCAACATGCTCTATAGACACACACAATCACTCTTAATTTTCTTTAACAACTAGGAACTTAATATTTATGTTCTTCAAATTTGAAGTGTTTCTATTGTTTATATAATAATTGAATGCATATTTATTGTCACAAAATAACTGAAGTGGTCTTTCTATTCAATCTATAATTTGCAGCTCAAGTGAAAAAATTCTTTTGCATTAATATTCTATTAGAATCGAAGTCTGTAAACCTGATGATCTCTAACTTACTAGAGCTCCGATATGTGAGCATGTAATTTTTGTTCTCTAAAGATATCTCATAACCTCATTGGCTGCTATCCAATGGTCCATAATATGATTCCTTAAATATATGTCTAACATTCCAACAATGTACACAAATTTTCGAACGCATACATACTTAAACATAAATTAGATTCTCCATAGCTTATGCATAGAGAATCTTTCGGATTTTCTAAATTTCAATGTTACTTTTAAGGCATTGAGTAAGACTAAATTTGTCTTCTTTAGCAATATGAGAATCACATGGTTCATTCCCACTGAACTTGTAGCACATACAATTTTCAACCAAATTTATCTCAAAACCGAATGAGATAATCGATATGAAATTTATAATTTCATTAATGAGAATTATACTTAAGCTCATAGATGAATTTCTTTAATTTACATGTCATTAAATTTGTATCATTAGACACAAATCTATGATTGTACCATATAATTCATTTCTTCAATGTCACCATTGAAAAACACTAGCTTTAAATCAATCTTATGTAGCTCAAGATTAAAATAAGCAACACGCGTCATGATTATCCTATAAGAGCCTTTCAATGAAACTGAAAAGAAAGTCTCTACGAAATTAATGTCTTCTTTTAGAGTGTATCCTTTAAATACAAGACATGACTTATACTTATGCACATTATCATTTGCATCCGTCTTGGATATAAATATTCATTTACAACCAATTGGTTTGCACCTTCAGGTAATGAGACAAGTTCATAAACTTTATTATCTTCCATAAAATTATACTTTTCTTGAATGACATCAATCCACTTTTGAGAGTTAGAACTTTTATGGTCTGATAATAAAATGATTGATCATTTTCTATCATTCCATTGTTACCTTATTTTCTTGAAGAAATACAATATAATAATCCAGAATAGTATTTCATCTTCCTCTCGTGGACATCTTTAATGACACTTATTTTTTAAGGTTGTTGAGTTTGTTCTTCTGAAACAATTACCTTATCTTGAATGGGAGTTGTTCAACATTATTTTGTTGAGGTACTTAATTCACTTCTTGATTAGTGATAGGTGTGAAAACCTAAACACCATCAAAAGTGATAGTATGAATAAATTATAATTCAATTTCTCATCAATAACAACGCATCTAACATTTTTCTCCCTCCAAACTCAACATCCTAAAAAAATTATAATTCTCTCCTTAAAATAATCTTAATTGTGGGATCATAAAATTTACAGCCTATGGATCACTCAAAATAATCAAAGTAGTTGCTCGCTTTCAAAGTTTCATTACTTCACATATGTCCTAACTTATACAAAAGAATCAACACTTTGTAACTTATTGTTGTTTCTTTTGACTAGGACCCTAAGAACCTTTATTCTAATATTTTATTTTACTGTCCTTATTCTTAGAGACACTAACTAAATGAGCACTAACTAAATTAGTATTTTTACACTTATAATGCTTCAAATTTTCTTCCTCTTGAACACAATGAGAAATGAGCCCAATTAGAGTCTATTTCACCTTTTGGTAGTTGTAACTGAGTCTGAATTGGTTAAATTGTATAAGAAGCGGTACCAAAATCATAAGAACAAACAATTGTTAGAGAGTTTGATCTTATGTGCCTTAGATTTTGAAGCAATATTAAGAATTTTCATAATTTACTCCCTCACATTTCATTGACCCTTATACTTCAAAGACATCAAATAAGGCATAAGTGATGTTAAGACGACGCTTATTAATACATAAATCTTTAAGGAACTTAGCATACCTTGGAATTTTTCGGATTATGTCGAGGAGTGGAATATTGATCTCTACTTTTTTTAACACATATAGGATTTCCTTTTCTTCTGCTTGTTTGTCTCTTTTCATCAATCTCGACAGGAAGGGTGGTCGGACAACATAAGGGGATGGTTCAGAGATTGGATTTGGTGTATCTTTTTCGACTGGTAAAGTTGACTTGTCTTTTTGGGTGTTTACCTCCGAGGTTTTGGGTTCTACAATGGTGCCACTCCGAAGAGTGATGGCATTAACATTTTCTTTTGGGTTTGTCTTTGTTTGTGAAGGGAGTTTACCTTTGGATTCAAGACGGCTTACTGTTTGGGCTAGCTGGCTCATTTATTTGTCTAACTCTTGTAAGTGGGCCTCGGTACAGTTTTGGAACTTCTCTTGGGATATCGCTAAACGTTCAACCAAGGTTTCTAGAGATGTCTTTTGTTGTGGGTAAGGTAGTCTTTGTTGGTACGGTTGATTTGGCCTTTGGTTGTTTCTGTACCCATAATTTGACTGGTTTCTCCACCCGGGATTATAAGCATTTCCTATGGCGTTGGCTTGGGCGGCATCATCTTCTTGAATCATCGGACAACAGTCTGTCGGATGTTCTGGAATGGTACAGATTCCACAAAGTCTAGTTGTTTTCCTTTTATCTACAACAAGAGTTTGCACTATTTCAGCTAATTTATCAATCTTATTTTCCAAAGAAAATGTACTTACCTCGTGAACCCTTCGAGATGGTTCACTAGATTGATTGAATCTTTGAGAGTTGGCGGCCATGGTTGGTATCAGTGTTTTAGCCGCTGTTGAGTCATATTTACTAGAGCTCCGCCGCTTGCTGCATCTATTACTTTCATATCCATATGCGTCAATCCTTCATAAAAATATTGGAGAAGGGTTTGTTCCGACAATCCATGTTGTGGACAATTTGCACACAACTTTTTAAACCCCTCCCAGTATTTATATAAAGATTCAGCTTCTTTTTGTTGGATGCTCAGGATGCTACGCCTAATTTCGCTTGCTTTCGCTGCAGGGAAGAACCTGTCAAGAAAAAGTTTAGCCATGTCAGTCCATGTTGTAATAGAATTAGGGGGTAAATCAAATAACGAATCTTTTGCTATATCTGCTAAAGAAAATGGAAAAGCTCTAAGTTTGATTTGGTCATCGGATACTCCCTGTGGCTTTGTGCTTAGACAAACCATGTGAAATTCCTTCAAATGTTTGTGAGGATTTTCTGTGGGCAAGCCGTGAAAAGTAGGTAGAAGGTGGATTAAACCCGTTTTTAGCACGAACGGTGTTTCGCCATTTGGGAAGGTTATACATATTGGTTGCTGGCCATCAGGCGCCGCATTTAGTTGGCGAATGGTTTGATTTTCGTCTCCCATTAGTTTTGGTTCGTAGTTCGACTCTGCTTCGGATGTGATTTCTAGATCGCGTTCGAATCTTTGCTGGCGTCTTTTGTTTTTCTTTTCCCGAAGTGTTTGTGCGTTCAACTTTCGGGGTAGTGCTTCGATTTCCAGGATGAGTTCAAATTGTTCTCCCGGATTGCTCCTGGTCATAAATCAAATGAAACAATATTGGTACTTTGCCGTATTCCCCGGCAACGACGCCAATTTTGACACGCGTCGTATAGTGTCAAAAATAAATCCTTAAACTCAAATAAATAAGAATTAAAATAGTATAGCGAGAGTGAGGGTCGATCTGCAGGGAATAGGAATTCTAACACCTTTCGTTCTGACTTAGACCAAGAAACCTGTAAAAATAAAAAGGGGGAATTTAGAGAAGTGATTTGAGTGATAAAGAAAAATAATAAGAACGGAAAATAAACATTAAAAATGGATTATGGATTGAATTAGCCTCAAGCCACGCTTTGCCATGACATCTTCGATCACTGAAATTGATTTTTCTTCAACTTTCTTGCCGGTTACAGTCTACAAGGCCCAACCCTTGCAACTTACTTCTCTTGAGTAAATTCGACCCCCAGGGCAATCCTTGAAGTCAAGCTTTAGTGTGTTAGCTACGACAATCGATGCTAACTCAAATCTGAGTTAGTGCTGGAGAAGCCCGTGCTCGGATAATCGTCTCGATGAGAATTGTTTTCGATTTTGATTCCCCTTAGTGGACCACCACTAAGTTTGTTCTTGGGGAGTTGAATTGGCTACAAGCTTTTCCTCGTCCCCAATGATAGATCTAAACCACTTCAACCCAATGCGCGCTCTCGGAATGAAACAATTGAGATGCCTAAAGATTAGGCCGATTGCCTAATCAATTTTACAGAGAATCTAAAAAAGAGTTGTTGAAGGATTGAAGTATTTTTCTAATTTCACGAGTTTAGTTGGGTTTGGCGTTGCTTTGGCTAAAGGGGATTTAGTTAAGCATGGTTGGTGAAGAAACCATACTTAATAAAATAAAGAAAGAAATGGAGAAAATGAAAATGGAGAAAATAGAGAGCTTTTATTAAACTCAAGGAAGAAGAGAACAATGAATAACTGATGATCTAATTCACCCCCAAAGTGGGATATTTATAGTAGTTGAAAACCCTAAAAAACTAAAATGATAAACCCAAAATTTAAATTAAATTACATAAGATAATTATCCCAAGTTTGAATTTAAAAATTAAAATCCGGATGATAAGCTATCTGATAAGCGGCTTGATAAGCTATTTGTGTTGCTGACGTCAGCTTGTAGAAGGTGCTGACGTGGTGCCCAGTCAGCATTCATGCCCTGGTTCATGCCCATGAATCTGCCCACGACTCCAGTATTTTCTGCAGCATTCCAGCTTATTTCCGGCATCACGTAACCTGCATGAAAACAACATAAAACAGCCCATTTAAGTCCTTCAAACTTATATTCAATCAAAATAAGGACCAAAAACATAACCAAAATAAATACTTATCATCTTTCCTACTATGCATATGCTAAAACAAAATACTAACTATGAACACCAACACCCCCAAACTTAAGGGATGCAGTGTCCTCAATGCATGAACTAATCTATAATATATGCAAGGAAGAACGATGAAAAATGAAATAAATGAAAAGAAAAAATGTTGGTTATCTCCTAGGTGCGGAGGCTATGTGGTGTTGCTGGTGTTGTCCATGAAAGTTTCAGACGAGTAGTGGTGGGGATCTGCGATATCATCCACACTCTCGGAGGAGACTGGCTGAGCATTGGGTGAAAAGCGGACACGACCAGCGGTATGTTTGATGCGTCTCTTAGGTCTGGATGTTGTAGCATCCTCTGTTTGTGTGCGGGTCAGCTCAGGCGTATGTACTGGGTTGTCTACGGACTTTATAATCTCCAGGACTTGGGGTTTCTGTGGGTGATCAGAGGTTTCAGGGGCGTTCTTGCAACGTGCCATGGAGATTTTTGTGAAAGTAGGGAGGAGTGAATATGTTTGAAGGGAAAGTGATGAAAATTTTTCTGTGTTTGGAGAAAATAAAAGAGAAGAAGAAAGGGGTTGAGTGTTGAAGAAGACGAAGAAGATGAAGGGACTGGTGATGATGAGAACGTGTTGGAAGTTGAAAAAGGTGAGGGGAAACAGATGAATTAAATGGAAGAGGGGAGTGATGGGGATGTGTGTCGGCTTTAAGGGGGAGAGAAAAAGTTGGGAGTTAATGTGATGGATGACGACTGGAGAGAGAATAAATAAGTTTTGTGGCTAGGGTTTTACCACATTAATTGGATGAATATTCTCTCTCTCACTTTTTTGTTTTTTCTCTTTTTTTATTCATCCTGCCCCACTTTTAGGATAAAACCTCTCCTCCTTCACTTTTTTTGAACTCCCTAAAGTAGATAAAAATAAAACTCCATGTCCTTTGTCTTTTTGCTACCAACTCTGTAGACGGCCATGCTCTCCAGCCTCTGTACCTGACATGGTACTATGAAAGAGAAAGCTTGTACGAGGGTCACGTGAAAAGATAAGAAAATAAAGACAAAGATAACACAAAAACTAAACTAAAAAGGAAAGCATTATTTACGAACATGCTATAGCATACATGATAAAGTTTAGAGAAGCAAACTCTCAAGGATCATGTAGATCCAGGCGTGACTTGTCTCTGAGGATGGGGGCTCCACTGTACACCTTCAGGCGTTGGCTATTGACTTCGAAGACTTCACCATCGTCCAACTTTTTGATATCAGTCACGCCATGAGGGTACACCTTGTGTATGATGAATGGTCCTGACCACCTTGATTTCAGCTTTCTAGGGAAAAGTAGTAGCCTAAAGTTGTAGAAAAGCACTTGTTGACCTTCTGAGAAATGCCTTGGCAAAATATGTTTGTCATGCCACTTTTTGGTTTTTTCTTTGTAAATGTGGGCATTCTGATATGCTTGGGCTCGGATTTCTTCCAGCTCATTAAGCTCTAGCAACCTTCTTTCACCAGCGGGTTAGGCTTCCATGTTGAGTTTCTTAATTGCCCAGTAAGGCTTGTGTTCAAGCTCAACGGGTAGATGGCATTCCTTGCAAAATACGAGCTTGAAGGGTGACATGCCCAAAGGCGTCTTGAAGGCTGTTATATATGCCCATAGTGCTTCACCCAACTTGGGGGACCAATCTTTTCTCCTAGGGTTGACCACCTTCTCCAAGATTTGCTTGATTTCACGGTTGGAAACTTTATCCTGTCTGTTTGTCCGCGGATGATATGTTGTAGCAATCTTGTGCCTGACTCCATATCGATGTAATGTTTTAGCAATGCGTTTGTTGTCAAAGTGGGTTCCTTCATCACTGATGATGGCTCTGGGTGCTCCAAACCTTGTGAAGATATTCTTGTGAAGGAACTTCGTGACCGTCTTGGAGTTGTTCCTCGGGGCGGGAACAGCCTCCACCCATTTTGACAAGTAGT
Organism: Hibiscus tridactylites; assembly: GCA_958450335.1. Classification (NCBI taxonomy): domain Eukaryota; kingdom Viridiplantae; phylum Streptophyta; class Magnoliopsida; order Malvales; family Malvaceae; genus Hibiscus; species Hibiscus tridactylites. The sequence continues at coordinate 62,179,253 of OY288267.1, read as the reverse complement.
CAACTGCTAGCAAAATGTATAAATCTTCATATGATGCGGGAAACGGACCCATGAAGTCAATTCCCCACACGTCAAAGATTTAAACCTCCAGAATATTTTGCAGTGGCATTTCATTCCGCCTGGAGATGTTCCCCATTTTTTGGCATCTATCACAAGTCTTGTAGAACTCGTGTGCATCCTTGAAAAGTGTAGGCCAATAGAATCTTGCTTGAAGAGATTTTGCAGCAGTTCTAGCACCACCAAAATGCCCTCCACACGGTGATGAAAGACAATGGTACAAAATGCTATGGTATTCTTCTTCTGGAACACATCTCCTTATGATTTGATCAGGACATTGCTTGAACATGTAGGGTTCATCCCAATAGTAGAATCTTGCATCATGTATGAATTTCTTGAGTCCCTAGCTAGATAAATCAGGAGGCAAAATACCACTAACAAGATAATTAACTATATCAGCATACCACGGAATTGTCGTAGCAGACAACAGTTTCTCATCAGGGAATTCCTTCTAAATTTCAGATTCACTACCTTGTGCGATAGCATTTTCTAGCCTAGATAGATGATCAGCTATCTGGTTCTCACATCCTTACTTCTAAGTCAAATTCTTGTAGCAAGAGTATCCATCTAATAAGTCTAGGCTTAGCATCCTTTTTAGTCACTAAGTACTTAATGGATGAATGATCAGTATGAACTATAACCTTAGTGCCTATCAAGTATGACCTAAACTTATCAAAGGCAAATACTACAGCAAGCAATTCTTTTTCAGTAGTGGTGTAATTGATTTGTGCATCATTCAAAGTGCGACTAGCATAATAAATAACATGAAAGAGTTTACCTCGGCGTTATCCAAGTGTTGCATCGATGGCGTAGTCACTTACATCACACATCAACTCAAATGGCTTGTTCCAATCAGGTGGAATGACAACTGGTGTTGAGATAAGCTTCTCCTTCAGTTCTTGAAACGCGCTATGGCAATCTTTGTTAAACACAAATGGTTGATTTTGTTGTAGCAAATTGCATAGCGGCTTTGAGATCTTCGAAAAGTCCTTGATGAATCTCCGATAGAAGCCAACATGCCCTAGGAAGCTTCTTACTCCCTTGACAGTAATAGGGGGAGGTAGTTTTTCAATGACCTCGACCTTTGTTTTATCAACTTCTATCCCTTGCTTCGAGATCTTGTAGCCTAAGATTGTTCCTTCTGTTACCATGAAATGGCATTTTTCCCAATTAAGCCCCAAGTCAGCTTCCTCACACCTCTTTAGAACCTTGGCGAGATTGCCAAGAATGTGTCGACGTCATCTCCGGAGACCAATAGTCATCCATGAAAATTTCTAAAAAAATCCTCGACCATGTCTGAAAAGATAGCCAGCATACATCTTTGAAAAGTTGTTGGGGAATTGCAGAGACCAAAGGCCATTCTTCGGAAAGCGTAAGTTCCATAAGGGCATGTGAAAGTTGTCTTCTCTTGGTCTTTGGGTGCTATAGCAATCTGATTGAACTCAGAATACCCATCGAGGAAGCAGTAGAATACCTTTCCCGCTAGTCGATCTAACATTTGATCAATGAATGAGAGCGGAAAATGGTCCTTCTTGGTTGCCTTGTTGAGCTTCCTATAGTCCATGCAAATACTCCACCCCGTGACGGTTCTAGTAGGAAATAGCTCATTCTCCTTGTTGCTTACCACGGTAACGCCTCCCTTCTTCGGTACACATTGAACATGGCTGACCCATGAGCTATCAGATATCGAGTAGGTTACTCCAGCATCAAGCCACTTAATTATCTCTTTTATCACCACATTCTTCATGATTGGGTTTAATCTTCTCTGGGCCTCAACAGAATTGCTGTGACAATCATCAAGTAAAATTTTGTGCATACATATAGCAGGGCTTACACCCTTCAAACCAGCCATAGTCCACCCTAGTGCATTTTTATGTTGTAGCAACATATTTACTAAGCTAGTTTCTTGCTTATGTGTGAGAGTAGATGATATTATCATAGGCAAAGTTTCATTGCTCCCTAAGTAAACATATTTAAGATGTGATAGCAAAGGTTTCAGTTCTAGAGTAGGGGCATGCTCAAGGGAAGGCTTATGAGGTACAAATTTTGAAAAATCAAGAGGTTCAAAGTGCGTACCTGGTCTAGCTTTGAGTCGACTAGACTGCTCCAGTTCCCTTGAGACTTCTTCCAGGTCTGAATCATCATCTTTGCAGAGTACTTCAAACTCTTCCATTTGCATCTCATTTCTACAGCAAAACTCATCAGTCACATTATGTGTTGTAGCATCTATATATTGGCATACTCCTAGATTGTCTGCATACTTGAGGGTATCAGGAATATTGATCGTGACCGTCTAATCAGCCACTCGCATCGTGAATTCACCCTTCTCACAATCGATTAAAGCTCGCCCGATGGCTAAAAACGGCATACCCAAGATAATGGGTGTGTTGTTGTCAGCTTCACAATCGAGGATTAAGAAGTCGACTGGAAAGATAAATTGGTCCACTTTTACCACGACATCTTCAATTCTTCCTTCTGGGCGAACATGAGAGTGATTTGCTAGCTGTAGCACAACCTTAGTGGGTTGCACCTCTTGTATTCCCAGTTTCAGAAAAATTGACTTAGGCATCAAGTTAACACTTGATCCCAAATCGCAAAGTGCTCTTCCAACAAACTTATTGCCAATAGAGCATGGGATAGCAAAGCTACCTAGGTCCTTCCTCTTAGGTGGCAGCTTACTCTACATAGAATAACATTCTTTTGCTATAGCGACAGTTTCTTGCTTCTCGACCTTCCTCTTTTTTGTAACTATATCCTTAAGGAACTTGGCATATGTTGGCATCTAATCAATGGCCTCCATAAATGGGACATTGATATGTAATTTTTCCAGGATATCCACGAATTTCTGGAATTTAAGGTCTTCTTTCTGCTTCTTGAGTCGTTGAGGAAAAGGAGGTGGAGGTCTAACTTCATTTATCTGGACTGGTGGAGTTGCATCTTTTGCTGTAGCAAAAGTAGGCTCCTCCCCCGATGTTTCTTTTGCTATGACTTCCTCACCCTTCTCTTCAAGTAGAGGGTCTTGTGAGTTATCTTCATCGTGAGGCAAGTTGGGCAGAGATTCCTCATTCTCCTTTCCCCCAAACTTGTCTTCTTTGTTAATTTCCTTTCCACTCCTTAGTGTGAGTGCGCTGCATTGTTCCTTGCTATGGTGCTTAGTGGTTTCAGTGTCACTAGGAAGACTCCCTTGTGGTCGCGCATGTAAGGTTTGAGCTATCTGACCAACTTGTGTCACTAAGGCTCTGAGGGAAGAACCATGGATTTGCAATAAGGCTCCTTGAATCTTAATGTTTCCTGCATGATCCTATAGCAAAACTTTCATGGTTCCCATAAAATCTTTTGTCATAACCATAAATTCTTTGAATGTAGTCTCCAATGAACTGTTTGATGAAGATGCTACTCCATTGTGACCTTGCCATGGCATCATCTGGTTAGAAGGTGGTGCTTCGATCATATTTTGTTGTGGCACTGACTGTGCAGAACTGTTGTGCCTTTGACTACCCCAACTGAAATTTGGATGCTGACGACATCTTGGGTTGTAAGTATTAGAGTATGGATTGTTGTTGCGGTTATAATTCCCCACATAGTTGGCTGACTCTTGATTGTCAGGGCATTCACTCAAATGTGATTGCCATCGCATCTGAGACATGAGGTTGCGGACTTCACTTCCTTGACTTCGTTTGGACGTTGGAGGTTCCTTAGCATATCGGTGATTGCAGCTAACTGGGTGGCTACCGAGTCATCAGCTTCACTCTCTCGAACTACTTGGGTTCTCCTCCCCAATCCAAGCCTTGTGGTCGGAAACTGGTAGTCATTGTTGCCTACCCTATCTGTAACGCCCCGGTTTTGGGCTTAGAAGTTTTGGGCATTGACCGGTTCGGTCAAAGTGCTGTTCGAGTATAAAGAGGTGAAATTAGGAAAGCCTAGTTCGGGTTGCATTAAAAATATGGAAAAATGTTCTAAAATCATCTTTTAATATATATATAAGTGAACTGTGAAATCAATTTTACAAAATGAGGTTTGGAAGGGTGACATTTTGGCTAGTGACCAAAAGGTAATTTTTGAAAGTTGCGTGACTGTTTTAGAAAGGATTAAAACTTTGAATCTTTAAGGAGCTATTTACCCAAAGGGAGTTTCTCCAGATTTTTCTAAGATATTTTAATGTTTAATTCTGATTTTAAAACTAAAGAAAAGTGGAGGGAAATCATTTTGCTATTTTGTAACTAACTTTCCATATTTTCCAATTTTCCTTTTTTCTCATTTTCTCTCAACCCAAACACTTTCTCTCCAGAGATTTCTTTCTGATTTTGTCACTCAAATCTCTCTTTTCAATCCTCTTTTGATTTCTAATCATCACATCAACAAAACCTCACCATTTGCTAGTTGATTCATCAAGGTTTTTGGTTCAAAAAGAGGAGAAACTCAAGTTTGGAGGTAAGAACGTCCTTCTCCTCTAAACTCTCAGTTCTTTACTGAAATTCCTAAGTTCTCAATCCTTGATTTGTGATTTGTTAAAGGCTTTTCAATTGGAATCTTGATTTTGGCTTTAAAATGCAAGATTTGGTGGTTTTTGGTGAAATTTCGTGTGATCTGTTTGGGCAGTGTTTTGAGGTGTCAAATTGATGTTAAATGAATGCTAAATTAATTAGAAGTTGAGGTTTAATTAATGCAATCCCGGATAGGTTGGATTTCCTAAGTTTTACTTGAGTTTTTGGTTGTTTTTGGAGTGTTTTTGATGACCTGTTATAGCTGGAGGTATAAGGACGTGGTTGTGATCATCTTGGATGTTAATTGATGTTTAAGATTGGTTAGAAGTGATGGATCTTGGCTGGGTTAAGTTTTGGAAGTGTTTGGAGGTGATTTCGGTTGTGTTTTGTAGCCGAATTGTTGGATTTGTGATGAGCAGCGAGTTTAGTTGTGTTGCTGGTGTTTTTAATGCATAATGATGCATTAATCCTCTGTTATTGTGTGCTTGAAACAGGGGAGTTTGATCCGTGAGCATTAGAGGTGGTGCGGAAGGCTTCGGATGCTTGGAAGGCTTGTTGGTTAGCCTTGTTTTGTGTATCGGTGAGTGAAGTTGGGTTTTCAGCTTTTAAACCAAGGTTTGAAGGTTTTGGGAGCTTAGTTTAAGTCTAAACAACTTAGCTAAGCTCAAGAGTAAGTAAATGGATTTCGCTCTTGGTTGAGTTGTGAATTGGCTTTAAAAGCAATTGTGATTCATGGTTGCAATGCATTTGATTTGCATGTTTTAAATTCTGTTTTGAAAGCATATTTAAGCATGGTTTAATGCTGGTTTTGGAAGCCATATGTGGTAGATGCTCTAGGTAAGAGATCCTTGGTTTTATACATTGAAATTGTGGTTTTGATGCATGGAGTTGCATGATGTTTAATGGCTTTGGTAATGCTTTAAAAACAGTGGATTGATGATGGTAAATGATGGTTTTTGCATTATGGTTATGCATGTGAATCATTGGACTAATATGGTAAGATGGTTATATTGGCAAGTGATGTAAGTGGTTCTTGGTTTCTTTGATCGGATATAGTTAGCCGGCTATAGGATTGGGTGCACCGTGAATAAAGTCGCCTTGGATGTGGAGTGGTTAAGTGTGAACCGGTAAACTCCATCCAAGTATCCTAACGAGATGGTTAAGGTCATAATGGAGGTTGAGATTCCCATTCGAGGACCTTGGGTAAGCAAAGGTTATATGGTGATTAAAAGTCCATATAGGAGAACCTTGTGCTTGTTAAGATCACAATGGTGGTGTAAGTCCATGTGTGGATCTTGTATAGTGTGTCCCGGATCTCGTTAGTGATGTTATACAACTACCAATCGGTGATGCTAAGGTTGTATGGTGTTTAAAAGTCCATACATGGGAACCTTGTGCATGTTAAGGTTGTATGGTGATTAAAAGTCCATACATGGGAACCTTGTGGAAGTTAAGGTTGTATGGTGATTAAAAGTCCATACATGGGAACCTTGTGAATGGTAAGGTCAAATGGTGTTTAAAAGTCCATTTGGGGACCTTGGATTGGTAGTGTGTATGAAGCGTAGGGACAACGCTTGTGATCCGCGTATCCGATTGGATGTTGAGTTGAAAAGTGGATGTGGTTGATCACTTGGAAGCCAATATAATGTTCTTGTTTTTAATGAAGCATGAGATGCTTGGAATGATGCATGGTTGCATGAGATGGTAAAATGAATTAAGAATGCATGTTTACTTGATTAAGTTTGAACAAGTGTTGGTTATCTATTGGGAATGGTGCATGTGTGCATGAAATCTCTTTAGTGCATTGGAGTCTTGCTAAGACTTGTTTTTAAAGGCTTTTGATGCAAAAGTTGATGATGTGGTTCATGTGTTGCATTTTCTTAATACATGAGTTGGATTGATTGATGTAAATGGTTTTAAAAGGGTTCTTGCTTGAAATGATATCCAAGTATGAGAAATGTATGATGTACAATGGAAGTGTTTACCATGGTTTTGGAATTTAGCTTTGCATATGGTGCTTATGCATGAATTGGTTAAAATAATGGTTTTGCAAATTGTGCTTGAAAAGGTTTACTTAGCTTGCTAAGCTAAGGGTAGGTTTTCATATTTGAGCTATACATGATTTTAAGCATGTTGTTAAAAAGGGGTTTTCAAACATTGCTTGGTTAAACAAATCGAGTTGCTTTTCAAAGAGGTTTTATGACTCGCTGCATTGATGGTGTTTTGGTTTTGAGCATTCCTCACTAAGCATTATGTGCTTACGCTCCTTTTTGTCCATCAATGCAGATCTTTGAAGTTGGAACAGCGAGAGGCAAGGGATTCAAGGGGAACTCCACTTGAGATGTATGTCTCGGTTAATAGCTATAGTTAATAAAGGCAATGGGGGGAGAATCTTTTATGTGGATGTGTAACGAGATTATGTATGTTGGACAAGTTTGGTTTATGATGTTGAATCATGTGGATTAAAGTTGCAACGTTTGGATCATCTTATGCTTATGTTGGTTTGCTATGCTTCTTGTTTAAAAGCATGAATGTGTTTTGATTGTGTTTAATGTGTTGGTGCACCTAGGGGTGATCATGTATCTAGATTTTGATGCTTAAATGTTCCTTGTATGATGTATGAGTTGCTGGTAAAGTTTGGTAGCATTTGGAGCATGTTTGGTTGATCAATTGCATGTTTGAGCAAGCATATTTATGCAATCTGTGCAGGTCGTTTCGGAACAGTCGCTACCGTTTCGGAACGGGTGCCTTGTAGCAGCCCAGGCGTCTGAAACGGGAGACACCGTTCCGAAACGGAAAGCCCTCTGCCAGCCCTCGTTTTGGTACGCGTTGCGGAACGGCCCCGCGTTTCGAAACAGGTTTTCCCTGTTTCGGAACACCTGACCGTTGGAGGCTGACATTGGCGGTTATATGTTTTGTAATGATTGCAAATTGGTCCTGAATCTTGTATGTGCAATTGTATGAGTTTGGAATGTCCGTTGGAGTTGAAATTTGGCAGAGAAGCATGAAACTTGACTAATTACAAGTTGGTAACACTAATTTGGGTTAAGACCTTATAATTTACAAAATTTACATTTTGGTCCCTAAAGTTTTAAATTGTATAATTGGGTCCCTGTTTGATCTCTGATGTTTGTGATCTTTGAGCGTGTTGTTTGAATGATCATAACTAGGGTTAATGTGCATCAAGACAAGTTTAAAAAGAAAAAAAAGGGTTGTTAATCAAGGTTGACTTTCGGGTTGACTTTGGTTTTCCCCATGTGACTTTCTTAATTCGGGTCAACCGTCTAGACCGGGTTAAGGGGGTTACACTATCTAGAATGTCGAATGCTTCCTCTAGTGATTTGTCCAACAAGGTCCCATTTGTTGATGCTTCTAACATCATCCTTGTAGGAGCATTCACTCCATTATAGAACAAAACCACTTGTGTTCAATCATGAATACCATGATTTGTGCACTTCCTCAATAATCCCTTGAATCGATCCCAACACTCGTACATGGATTCGTCATCAGCTTGACGAAAAGAAGCAATATCATTTCTCAACTGGGTGTTTCTATTGGGTGGATTATACCGTAGCATAAAACTTTTGCATAGATCTGTCCAAGTCTCCATTGATCCAGCTGGCACTCCACTTAGCCATGCTCTAGTACGATCTCGTAAAGAATATGGAAATAGTTTAAGCTTTAGTACATCCTCGTGCACTCCTTGTTGTCTGAACGAGTCACAAACTTCCAAGAAAGCACGGATATATTGTCTTGCATCTTCTTGAGACATACCTCCAAATTGACCAATAGTGTTCAACATGTTGAACATAACAGGTTTAAGCTTGAACTGGGCTGCCTGAATTTCTGGAGCTACTATTCTGAGATAGAGATCGTCTAAGATAGGAGTCAAATGATCTCTAATTGCTCAAGGTCGAGCCGCTTCTCCCTGGCCATTTGCCATAGCATCTCCATTACCTGGAGGTTGAGGTATTTCTCCGTTCATGTGTCTGGTCTCTTCTCTTCGAACACGTCTCCTGAGTTGTAAGAAATGTTCGATTTCAGAAATAGGTGATTGCAGGGGTCCTCTAGGTCGTCTTCTGGTCATGCACTAGTAGGACGCCTGAAAAGAAAAGTGAAAAATCCTAAGTAAATATGTACAAAAACAAAAAGAACAAGCGATATAAACAAAAAAACCGTAAATAACTAATTGACAATCCCCGGCAACGGCCCCAAAAACTTGTTGCTTGCGTGTAGTGTACTATAAATGATACACAAATATGGTGCAAGTATACATGTCGAAAGAGTAATAAAGTGAGTGAGTGAGTATCGTCTCCACAGGGATTGGAGGTATTCACGGTTTGCTGTCACGATATTGATTAAACTTTTTGTAGGTGAAAATACTATAGTAAAAGAGATGATGTAAAATAATGTTGTAGCAAAACAGTGCAAAGAAAGATGACATAACAATATGATAAACAGATCCCCTTTCGTATGCGAAACTCACTACGGAAAGACTGGCTGGGAATGATAGACAACCTAACCTAAGCTTCTTAACAAAACTAAGGCTCTTCAGCTATCTTCTATGCTAGGCGAGATTTGCTAAAAGTGTTCCTAAATTATCTCTAGCTAGGAAACTGGGAGTCAGAAATGCTACAGCAATACCTCTCGGCGTAAACTCTTAACACTCCCCTACCCTTCAGGAACTATCATTCTTAACCCTTGAAACCTATCACTTATCTCTAAGGTAAGTTAGAGTCTGCCTCTCGAAAGCCACTCCATTGCTTATGGGGTTCTAAGGCTAGCTCTCTCGATTACTAACCTCAACAAACACTTAAAGGACGGCCAACTCTCGAGGGCTCTTACAACTTTAAGGAAATAAAACGCATAAGCAAAGCATAGAACATGATAAACACTAAAAAAGCTATAGCATGCATTGAAAAGTACTTAAAATAAAATCATCCATCAAACCCAAGTCACCTAAAATAGTTCATGGCTGGGTAATATCATCCAACGTATCACTGTGATAACATCACCAAAGATAAAGATATGAAAAGGAAATGTTAAAGCGGCAGAAAGAAAGGTAAACTCCCTCTCTGCCATGGACTGCCCGACTGTCTTATGCCCACCGCCTCTCTCGAGGCCGGTGAGGCCACTCCTTGGAGCTTCAATGATGGAGGACACCAAATGGAGAAAATGAAGATGAACACTTCTCTCTCCTTGTAACTTTCTCTCTCTTTGCTCTCTTCCGAATCTTCTCTTTTTTCACATTGCTCTCCCTCTTTATATAGTGGAGGCCCTTAGGGTTTTGTGCCCTAAAGATTCCTTGATAATCCCAAGGAATATCCACCAACAAGTTCTATCACGAGGGGACAAGGAGGACAGTCTGCAGGTGGGTACCGGCTGCTGCACATGTCAAGTTGTCTTTTTCTACATATTCACTTGCTTCTGCAGCTCACGTGTCTTCACAGCTCACGTGTTGGCCAATATCCACTTCCACTATGTTATAGAAATTCCCAGCGCCAGCTTTCTCTCGCTAGAACCCTTTCCTGTGCATCATCAAACCCAAAACAAACCTTCTGAGCAGTACCCCTCAACATGGACTAATAACCATCAAAAATAAAAATGCACCCAGAAGAAGAAAATACAACCTAAATGCAGTTTAAATGTTATGATATGGGCTCAAGAACAAGCAAATGTTATAGCAAAAAGGTATGAAAACAAGGATATTCATGAAGCTATCAAGGTGCTAAATCAAGTTTAAAACAGGTTCTTCTTTCTGATTAGTACAAGGGCAAGTATGTTTAGGATTGCATTGCTTGAGGACAAGCAATAGTTTGAGTTTGGGGGTGTGTAAAGTGTCTAAAAGTCTTATTTTATTTACCCTTTTTACTCATATTATTGTTAGACTTAGGTACATTTTAGTTACATAATTAGGCATTAATGCATATTCGCGTAATTTTCTTTCACCATTAAGCTTGATTACATATTTTAGTGTATTTTGTGGAAAAGGTGCTGTTTTGGTATGTATTTCGGTGCATGTAGGAAAATTGCCCGCCACGACAGCAAGGTGTCGCCGGAACCAACCGCGACAGAAGAAGAGAAGAATGATCAGGAGGAGGACAGACCAGAAGAGCTATTGTTGAGGCAGCAGACCAAGGAGGTGTACTGATGCAGTTCCATATAGAGACAGCTTCTGCCGAGTAGCTGCTGCCGCCATACCCGCCGCCTAGGGCAGCAACCTGAGGAATTGGAGAACTAGAGTGCAATCTGTAGAGCAGAAAATGCTGACTCTAACGATGCCATCCACTCAATTTTCTAATGCCTGTAGCAGTGGACAGAACCACCGAAGGAGGAAATCAAGATAACTTGTGGAGCAAAGAAATGAGAAGAAGGTCCACATTCAACTCAAAGAAGTCAGAATTAAAGGTTGCATTTAATGCAAAAGCTACTTTGAAGACTTTTACTCCAAGGAGGACTTGACCTAGCTAATACCTATATATACTCAATGTATTTTTACATCTTAGGATAACTTAGGTTTTACCTTAGGCATAGTTTAGGTTTTCTTGCCGTCAATAATGTTCTAAATTCTTCTTTGGGTTTGGGTTATGTTGTAAACTAGTGTGAGAACGGTTGTTTAGGAATTGAGTTTGTTTTTGCAATAAGCTTCCAAGGTTTGCTTATTCCATGTTTTTCATAGTTTTCAATTAAGGCGAAAGATTAATTGTCTATTATCCATTTGTTCGGTATCGAGAGAGTCGAACTCATGAAAAGAGTAAGTACGGTCTTCACCTTAATCAAGTGTTGATCAATCCAGCCTAGACATAGGTTAGGGTTTAAGGTGGCTAAAAGAGAACGAACCAAACATTGATGTCTTTGCACGATTCACGTCGCGACTGGTATTATCTGTAGTGGGCATCAATAGCATTCTGACTTAGACATAAGCGGGATCAATATCGAAGCGTTCTGCTGAGCCTGGAAGTATTGCCGAGTTTGCCGTTGAGACACACATCTGTTCCACTACCGAGGCAGTGAAAGCGTCACAGCAACCAATCTGCCATCTCCCACCGAGGCAGCAAATTCTGGCAGCGCAAGACAACTTATCATATTCAACGCAGTTTCACACTAGGGAGCAGCATAACCCGGCACATTCCATCAATCTGATCTCTTCTCTTTTATTTACTTTTCTTCTTAAACAATTCAACTTATTTGTGCATTTAATTTTCCCTTGTGCATGAATTACGATTCGAGTTAAGTTGTCCAATCCCTGTGGGAGACGATATCATTTATACTATAACTTGATAGGAGTGTGCACTTGCGCTCATATTTAGAGAACACCTAAATGCTCTACAGTCACTTTATAACCTTCCTGCATATGGGGGGCAATTGTTAGTACCTGCAAACACCTATGAACACCCACCGCTAAGTGTTACAATCCACCCCTGCAAAGGCGAACAAGAAGGGGCAATCTACAACTGCGAACAACATTCGACAACCACGTATCATCACAAGTGAGCGCTATCGATGACTAAGAAAACCTACAACATCAAGTCATGGCCAGTTCAATCATAATGCCACGACTACCCCACCTTGACACATGTCTGAGCAGTATGAAAGAGCGCATGCAACTAGAAAAAAGTCAGGTCCTCCACTTAAAAAGGACAACCACTCACACTAGAGAGGCAATACTGGAGACCGGACCAGGGTTATAATGCCCAGTTTAGGGCCCGGGAGTTTATCGATTTTGATCTAGGTTTAGTTTCGGGTTAAATTTAGATTAGAATGATGATTTCATAAAAATTGACGTTATTTACGAAAATGCCATTAATGAAATGTGAAGATGGGAATTTTTTTTAGTTAAATGAAAAAGAGAAAAGAAGTTTGAAAAAGGTGTCATCTTCTCCAAAAGAAAATCCCCTTTTTCCATAAAACCTCTCTTAAACCCTAAACCACTATTCCATTGCCTCAAATCTCTCATCCAAGCAAGAATTTTGAAGGTAATCTCTTCCTTGTTTAAGTTCTTACATATTTAGCTTGTACTCTTTGAAAACCTTCTTTTAAAACTCATTAAATTGCATTTTAATTTGGCGTTGCGTTTGAGAAATGGGTATTTCTATGATATTTTCGTATGGGTATTTTAAGATTGTGTTTAAGGGTGTTTTTAATCATGCTTGGGTGTCCTGAAAAAGTTAAAATAGTGGCTAATAGTAGGAAACCCGAAATGGATATAAAAATGGGATTTTATGGTTGAAAAGGTTGAATTTTTGGTTTGGTTTTAGGTTGAAATCATGGCTGCTGGTTCTTTTGATGTTAGGGGATGTTTCTAGATGATTTCGGATGTGTTTTGATGTTTGAAATGGCTGGATTCAGTGTGGGGTTTGTCTAGTACGAAAATGGTGAAGATTGGATGAAATTTGGGTTTGAATCAATGTGTTTTGGTTGCAAGGAGTAGATTTCCGGGTTGTTGTTGGTTTACAAGTGTATTAGCATCCTAATAGTTTGTCTTGGGTTGTCTTGAAGCAGAGGATATTGATTCGGGTACTTTAGGCGCGATACCGGGTACTACGGAGGCTTGAGGTCGCCGTTTCAGTTTTTGTTGGGCTCAAACGGTGAGTGGTAATGTTTGAAGTTTTAAATGATTTCGAAGTGGGTTATTGGGGGTTTGGGTGGAGTCTTGAGGGCTAACCTAAACTCAAGTGTAAGTTTGGTAATTCACCTTGATCGATAAGTGTTGGTGTGTGTGATTGTTTGTGATGTTGTGTGAAATGTGAATTGTCTTTCCTCTCCGTTTAATGTTGTCGTGTAGTCATTGTTGGTGTCGAACCTCACGTGATGGTTGTCGTTGCTACGGTGATGTGTAGTCCCACCGGTAGTGACTAGTAGAAGAGTACGGTGATGTGTAGTCCCATCGGAAAACTACTAGTTGTTGTAAACGGTAATGTGTAGTCCCACCGGGTATTGGTTATGCATGTGCATACCATGTATTGTTTATGTTTGTGTTTCATTTCATCTCTTCCTTAAATGGTTTTGCTCCAAATCCAAGATTTATGTTTTAAAACTGCATTATTGTTTTGTTTTAGAGCTCCGCTCACTAAGCTTTTAAGCTTACGCTCTCCTTTTCCAACAATGCAGATCGTTAGAGGCTTCGGGAGGCAAGTGGGCAAGGGAGGAGTTCTTGGAGTTTCTTACTAGCTCAAAGTATGGTTTTGTGTCTGTAATAATGCTTAGACAATCGGAATACTAGCTTTGTATGTTAAGGAGTTGGTGTCTAAACTCCTATGCTTTGTCTTTGTTTATGTTGCTAGCATGTTTTAGATGTTGATATTATGATATGTTGAGGTGTGATGTGGCCTTGTATGAATTACCTTGCATTTTGACTTGTTAGTATTTTGAAACTAGGTGTCCTTGTGAGCTTTGGATTTGAAATCCATTTTGTTGCTTGAATGTATGTATGTTGATGTGACTAGGATTTTTTGCCTCTAGATTGTATGTATGATATGTTGCTATGTGATCTTTGATATTTCGGGGCGAGTTTGGGGACGTTTGGGGATGCCAAAACATGTTTTCGGGCTAAATTGTGCAGGCGTTTCAAAACTCCCGATATGGTTTCGGAACGGTCGAGCTTCAGGGGTACCCGTATCGAAACGGGGGTGGTGTCGTTTCGGTACGATTTGCCACTGGAGGCTCTTATTTTGAAACCATGTAGGGCCGTTTCGATACGATTTGCCACTAGAGGCTCCCATTCAGGAACAGGGTGGGACCGTTTCGGAACGGCCTGGTTTCACCTTTTGAAATGGAGCCCGCATTTCAGAACGGGCAAGCTTGTTTCAAAACGCAGGCAGTAAAAATGGATTTTTGGCTTCTCCGTGGGCTTTCAAACGTTTTACCTTAGTCCCTTTAGCTGGTATGCTTCTGATTTGAGTTGTATATGCCCCTTTGTAAATATTTTGCCTCGTGAGCATGAAAATTGACAAAAGAACTATTGGTAAGTTTATGATATTGTATGCCCTGCTCAGTTCGTATTTGTGTCCGCTATTCCGTTATTGTTTTCACACTTAGGATTAAATGTGGTATTTAGACAAGATAAATAAATAAAAAAATAGGGTTGCTAATCGGAGTGAGGCCTTAGCGGTTTCGCTTTGGTTTTACCCGTGTAACTCGTTCAGTCCAGTCTATTGGCTAAGCCGGGACGAGGGGGTTACATTTAGTGGTATCAGAGCCTCGGTTACGAGGTCTCCGGGAAGGTAAGTCCGGTAGGTTGGTTTGTTTGGTTGTTTGCTATTGCAAGGTGCATGAAAGCATGCTTTAATGATCTTGTTGTTGGTTGAAGTTTAGTCGAGTGTTCCCATTACTAGGTGTTGTTTTTGTAAAATGGTTTTGGTTTAAAGAGCTTGAGAACTTGGATCCTTGCCCTTGCTAACCTCATGTTTTTTTTGTGTGTGATTTGTTTATTGTTTAGATTCTATCTCGTTATTGTAAGACCGAGAGGATGGCCTAGAGCGGGTGACCAGGCACCCTGGGATGTGCCTCATGTTCCTCCTACTCCCGATGGTAATAGGGTGGGTGGCGAAGGTAATTTGCCTTAGGCTGGTGCAAATATTGGGGGTAATGGAGCTCAGGCGG
The DNA here is from genome assembly GCA_958450335.1 of Hibiscus tridactylites. Lineage (NCBI taxonomy): Eukaryota > Viridiplantae > Streptophyta > Magnoliopsida > Malvales > Malvaceae > Hibiscus > Hibiscus tridactylites. Next base: position 62,164,110 of record OY288267.1, on the reverse strand, counting down.
GTCAGGGTCCGGCAGCTGCAGACATGACTCATTTGATTCAAACTATAGCCGGGGCTTTTCAGACAGCTTTAGCCGATATGCATGTTGCAGCACCACCTCAGGGTGCGGGGACTGGTTTACCCCTTGAGAGACTTCGTAGCTTAAATGGAGTCGAGTTCTGTGGATTGACTCCCGAGGGTTCAAATGCTTGGCTCGAGAGTACTACACGCATCTTGGGTCAAATAGAGTGCTTAGACACTCGTAAGTTGGGTTTTGTTGTCTCCTTGCTTCAGGGAGATGTGTATGCTTGGTGGACCACTGTTACTTCAGGTATGGCAGAAGTGGATGTCACTTGGGAATTCTTCAGAACTGCCTTTAAGAAGAAGTACCTTGGAGTCCGATATCAGGATGAGAAGAAGAGAGAACTTATGGCTTTGGTTCAAGGTAGTAAGATGGTGTCCGAATATGAGGTTCAGTTTGTGAGGTTGAGCCAGTATGCTCCCGAGTTGGTTCCCAGTGAGAGGGAATGGTGTGAGCGTTTCCGATATGGGTTGACTAGAGATGTGAAGACTTATATGCTTGCCTCTGACTACACTGAGTTTGATGTTTTGGTCTCTACGGCCAAGGATATTGAGCAGAACTTAGGCTCGAGTGCTCGTGCTAGTGGGTCTGATTCCGGGAAGAGATGCGGATTGGGACAGAGATCATGCCAAGAGGCATAGAGATAAGAGGTATCAGCCCAATTCGAGGCATAGGGGCAGTAACCATGGACGGGGCCATCAGGGCCAAGGAGCCGTTGTTTACACTCCTAAGTGCACTAGATGCGGGAGACGCCACCAAGGTGAGTGTATGGGTACCTTTGGGGTATGTTGGAACTGCGGTTCCTGAGATCATTTGAGGCATAATTGTGCACACTCGGCTAGGGTGTATGCACAGTGAGAGGCTGGGAATGACACAGATGTCATCATAGGTAATTTCTCGATACAGTCCTTGACTTTGCTTTCTTTGATAGATTCGGGTTCGACACATTCGTACATTTTGGGTGAACACATAAGGTCCCTAGGTCTACCGTATGAGTGGTTAGAGGTAGGTGTAAATATTAGTAGTTCTTTCGGTGATACCGTGGTAGTTAGGAAGATGTATAGGAGGTGTCCCTTGATGGTTCAGGGCCACGTGTTTCCGGTCGACATGATGGAGTTATCGTTCTATGGTTTTGATGTGATATTTGTCATGGATTGGCTCGTAAAGCATAAAGCTAGGGTAGACTTTGAGACCGAGAGAGTCTCCTTGAGGCTTACGGATGATTTCGAAGTTGTAGTGGTGGGAGAGAACATTAAGTTCGTGTACAATGTTGTTTCTTCTTTAGAAGCTCAGAGATTGATGGATTCGGGTTGTCGGGCGTACTTGGCTTATGTGATGAATTTGAATATGAGTGAGGTTAGGCCGCAAGACATCAGAACAGTTTGTGATTTTTCGAGTGTTTCTTCCGGAAGAGTTGTCGGGTTTGCCTCCAGATAAGGAAGTTGAGTTTGCTATTGAGAAGTATTCTGATTCTGCACTCGTATCTATTGCTCCGTATAGAATGGCCCCAAAAGAGTTGAAAGAGTTGAAGACACATCTTCAGGAACTTTCAGATAGAGGTTTCATTAGGCCTAGTATTTCTCTGTGGGGTGCTCCGGTCTTGTTTGTGAAGAAAGAGGACGGCAGTATAAGGATGTGTATAGACTATAGGCAGTTGAACAAGGTAACGTTGAAGAACAAGTATCCCTTGCCGTGGATAGATGATTTACTTGATTAGTTGAGAGGTGCTTCAGTGTTTTCGAAGATTGATTTGAGATCCGGTTACTATCAGTTGAAGGTGAAAGATGTGGACATACTGAAGACAGCTTTCCGTACACGTTATGGGCACTATGAGTTCTTGGTAATGCCTTTCGGTTTGACTAATGCTCCAGCTGTATTTATGGATATGATGAACTGAGTGTTCCACGAGTTTTTTGATAGGTTTGTGGTAGTGTTCATAGATGATATCTTAGTGTACTCTAGGACCGAGGAAGAGCATGATGAGCATTTACGGCTAGTGCTTCAGACTTTGCTTGAGAATTAGTTGTATGCCAAGTTGAGTAAATACGAGTTCTTGATTAAGGAAGTAGTTTTCCTAGGTCATGTGATCTCGGCAAATGGAATTAGTGTGGATCCCAAGAAGATAGAAGCCATAGTGAGTTGGAAACAACCGAAGTCGGTGACAGAAATCCGTAGTTTCCTAGGCTTAGCGGGATACTACCGAAGATTTGTCGAAGGATTTTCGAAGATTGCGGCACCTTTGACTAAATTGCTTCAGAAGAACGTTCCGTATGTGTGGTCAGATGCAAGACAACAAGCGTTTGAGAAGTTGAAGAAAGCCTTGACCGAAGCTCCTATTTTAATTCAGCCTGAACCAGGGAAAGAGTTTGTGATTTACAGTGATGCCTCGTATGTAGGTTTAGGTTGTGTGCTTATGCAAGGAGGTAAGGTTGTAGCTTATGCTTCGAGACAGTTGAAGGTTCACGAGAAGAACTACCTCACTCATGATATTGAGTTAGCCGCAGTAGTGTTTGCTTTGAAGATTTGGAGACGTCACCTTTATGGTGAGAAGTGCACAGTTTATATCGACCACAAGAGTTTGAAGTACTTGATGACTCAGAGAGAGCTGAACCTTAGACAACGTAGGTGGATAGAACTTCTTAAGGACTATGACCTTACGATAGAGTACCATCCGGGTAAAGCAAACGTAGTGGCTGATGCTTTGAGTAGAAAAGTGGCAGTTGAGTTGCGAGCTATGTTTGGGAGATTGAGTGTGTCAAGTGTTGGCGGTTTAATAGCCGAGTTACAAGTTAAACCTTCGTTGGCTCAGTTGATTCGAGAAAAACAGCTGCAAGACGAGTCTTTGGCACCTCATGTGCAAGATATAGCCGAGGGTAGACCCACAAATTTCTATTTTGGTGAGAACGGGATCTTATGTTTCAAGGATAGGATAGTAGTTTCGGAAGATTTCGAGTTAAGGTGTATTATCTTGCATGAAGCCCATAACAGTCCTTTTGCTATGCATCCGGGTAATACGAAAATGTATCGTGGGTTAAAGGAAGAGTACTACTGGGTTGGGTTGAAGAAAGATGTGGCCGAGTTTGTGAGTAAGTGTATGGTATGTCAGTGAGTTAAAGTCGAGCATCAGTTTCCTTCAGGTTTGTTATAGCCGTTGAAGATTCAGGAATGGAAGTGGGAACATATCACCATGGACTTTGTGTCGGGTTTATCGTTGACTCCTTCGAAGAAGAATTCAGTGTGGGTGATAGTCGATAGATTCACTAAGTATGCTCATTTCATACCTGTTCATACTACCTACACTTTAGATAAGTTGGTTGATCTATACATTAGTGGGATAGTGAGATTGCATGGGGTACCGAAATTAATTGTACTAGATCGAGATCCGAGGTTTACAGCTAGATTTTGGGAGTGTTTGCATCGTGCCTTGGGTACTTGGTTGAATTTCAGCATTTCGTATCATCTGCAGTCAGATGGTCAGTCGGAGAGAGTTATTCGGGTGTTGGAGGACATGTTGAGGTGTTGTATCATCGACTTTCAGGGTTCTTGGCAGGAACACCTACCGTTAGTACAGTTTACGTACAAAAACAGTTATCAAGCTAGTATTCAGATGGCACCGCATGAGGCACTGTATGGTAGGAGGTGTAGAACACCTATTTGTTGGGCCGAGGCCGGACAGAAGCTTGTACATATGCCCGACTTGCTTAAGGGCACTACCGAGAAGGTAAAACTGATATGTGGTCGCTTGAAGGCAGCTTCAGACCGACAAAAACCGTATACCGATTTAAAGAGAAAGGAGATAAAGTATGCCGTGGGCGAGAAAGTGTTTTTGAAAGTCTCACCTTGGAAGAAGGTGATGAGGTTTGGTAGGAAAGGTAAGTTGAGTCCGAGATTCATTGAACCTTACGAGGTAGTTGAGAGGATCGGTCTCATTGCGTATATATTGAGACTCCCGACCTAGTTAGAGAAGATTCACGATGTGTTCCATGTTTCTATACTTCGGAAGTATAAATCGGATCTGTCTCATGTAATGCCAATGGAGGAGATTGAGTTGAACCCCGACCTGTTGTATGATGAAGAGCCGGTTGAAATTCTTGCTACGGATAGGAAGGTGTTGCGTGGGAGGTCTATCGAGTTAGTCAAAGTTTTGTGGAGACACCGAGGTGTGGAAAAGGCTACTTGGGAGAGAAAGGAAGACATGGAGAAACAATTTTCGTATCTTTTTCCGTCAGGTAATTTCGAGGACGAAATTCCTTAAGTGGGGAAGAGTTGTAACGCCCCGATTTAGGGCCCGAGAGTTTATCGGTTTTGATCTAGGTTTAGTTTCGGGTTAAATTTAGAATAGAATGACGATTTCATAAACATTGTCGTTATTTACGAAAATGCCGTTATTTACGAAAATGTAATTAATGAAATGTGAAAATGGGAAATTTTTTTAGTTAAATGAAATAAAGAAAAGAAGTTTGAGAAAGGTATCATCTTCTCCAAAAGAAAATCCCCTTTTTTCACAAAATCTCTCTTAAACCCTAAACCACTATTCCATTGCCTCAAATCCCTCATCCAAGCAAGATTTTTTAAGGTAATCTCTTCTTTGTTTAAGTTCTTACATATTTAGCTTGTACTATTTGAAAACCTTCTTTTAAAACCCATTAAAATGCATTTTAATTTGGTGTTGGGTTTGAGAAATGGGTATTTCTATGGGATTTTCGTATGGGTAATTTAAGGTTATGTTTAAGGGGTTTTTTAATCATGCTTGGGTGTCCTAAAAATGTTAAAATGGTGGCTAATAGTAGGAAGCCCGAAATGGGTATAAAAATAAGATTTTGGGGTTAAAAAGGTTGAGTTTTTGGTTTGGTTTTGGGTTGAAATCGTGGCTGGTGGTTCCTTTGATGTTGGGGATGTTTCTAGATGATTTCGAATGTGTTTTGATGGTTGAGTGGCTGGATTCAGTGTGGGGTTTGTCTAGAACGAAAATGGTGAAGTTTGGATGAAATTTGGGTTTGAATCAATGTGTTTTGGTTGCAAGTAGTAGATTTCCAGGTTGTTGTTGGTTTACAAGTGTGTTAGCATCGTAATAGTTTGTTTTGGGTTGTCCTGAAGCAGAGGATAGTGATTCGGGTACTTTGGGCGCGATATCGAGTACTACGGAGGCTTGAGGTCGGCGTTTCGGTTTTCGTTGTGCTCAAACGGTGAGTGGTAATGTTTGAAGTTTTAAATGATTTCGAAGTGGGTTCTTGGGGGTTTGGGTGGAGTCTTGAGGGCTAACCTAAACCCAAGTGTAAGTTTGCTAATTCACCTTGATCGATAAGTGTTGGTGTGTGCGATTGTTTGTGATGTTGTGTGAAATGTTAATTACCTTTGCTCTTCATTTAATGTTGTTAGTGTCGAGCCTCACGAGATGGTTGTCATTTCTACGGTAATGTGTAGTCCTACTGGTAGTGACTAGTAGAAGAGTATGGTCATGTGTAGTCCCATCAGAAAACTACTAGTTGTTGTAAACGGTGATGTGTAGTCCCACCGGGTATTGGTTATGCATGTGCATACCATGTATTGTTTACATTTGTGTTTCATTTCATCTCTTCCTTAAATGGTTTTGCTCCAAATCCAAGATTTATGTTTTAAAACTGCATTATTGTTGTGCTTTAGAGCTCCGCTCACTAAGCTTTTAAGCTTACGCTTTCCTTTTCCAACAATACAGATCGTTAGAGGCTTCGGGGGGCAAGTGGGCAAGGGAAGAGTTCTTGAAGTTTCTTACTAGCTCAAAGTATGGTTTTGTGTATGTAATAATGCTTAGAAAATGGGAATACTATCTTTGTATATTAAGGAGTTGGTGTCCAAACTCATATGCTTTGGCTTTGTTTATGTTGCTAGCATGTTTTAGATGTTGATACTATGATATGTTGAGGTGTGATGTGGCCTTGTATGAATTACCTTGCATTTTGACTTGTTAGTATTTTGAAACTAGGTGTCCTTGTGAGCTTTGGACTTGAAATCCATTTTGTTTCTTGAATGTATGTATGTTGATGTGACTAGGATGTTTTGCCTCTAGATTGTATGTATGATATGTTGCTATGTGATCTTTGATATTTCGGGGCGAGTTTGGGGACGTTTGGGGATGCCTAAACATGTTTTCGGGTCAAACTTTGTGCAGGCATTTCGAAACGCCCGATATGGTTTTAGAACGGTCGAGCTCCAGGGGTACCCGTATCGAAACGTGGGTGGTGCCGTTTCGGTACGATTTGCCACTGGAGGCTCCTGTTTCAAAGCTATGTAGGGCCGTTTCGGTAAGATTTTCCACTAGAGGCTCCCGTTTCGGAACAGGGTGGGACCGTTTCAGAACAACTTGTTTTCACCTTATGAAATGGAGCCCGCGTTTCGGAACGGGCAAGCCTGTTTCGAAACGCAGGCAGCAAAAATGAATTTTTGGCATCTCCAAGGGCTTTCAAACGTTGTACCTTAGTCCCTATAGCTGGTATGCTTCCGATTTGAGTTGTATATGCCCCTTTGTAAATATTTTGCCTTGTGAGCATGAAAATTGCCAAAAGAACTATTGGTAAGTTTATGATATCGTATGCCCTGCTCGGTTCGTATCTGCATCCGCTTTTTCGCTATTATTTTCACACTTAGGATTAAATGTGGTGTTTAGACAAGATAAATAAACGAAAAAAATAGGGTTGCTAATCGAAGTGAGGCCTTAGCGGGTTTCGTTTCGGTTTTCCCTGTGTAACCCGTTCGGTCCGGTCTGTTGGCTAGGCCGGGGCGAGGGGGTTACAAGGGTAACCACCAGAACCACCGTCGGACTTTTATCGTTGACGCGTGTTCACTTTAGCAGTCAACAAAATTTTAAAGTTTAACTTATTTGATGGCATGAATTTAACCAAACCTAAATAATTTAGGTAGATAAATATTTTATTTAAACTTGTTCATTAATATTCGCAGAATTGTTGCAATATTGCAGCTAAAATAATTCCTTAAGTGTGACACCTCTCATTTTATTTTCAGATCTATGTCATTTGCTACAGTGACATTGAAGTCAGATTGATTACATTCAGACTTTAAACATTGTTTTCTTTTTTTTTTCATTAAAAAATTGAAGTTGAATCACCTACAATCTAACTTAAAATAGTGTTTTCTGTGTAAAGTGCATTCTCACCGCTTATCTTTATTATTTTTTAATAAAAAACAGAATAAACAGTGAAATCAGATAGGGTGCATAATAACTTTACTTTTACTGTTTAAACTATAATATTTGTGTAAATAATTTTTCTTGTACCATATTTGCGAGAGAGAAAAAAACTCAACTCCCATATTTATGCAAAGCTTCCATTGATATTAAATAAAATAAATCACACGTGAAATTTACAATGACAGTTTAAAAATGTTTACAATGGTAGGATTCCAAAATAAACTATCTATCATTTTTTTATTTATAAATATTTTTAAGTTTTGAATTTTTTATATTTAAAATTTAGTATTTTATAATTTAGATATTTTTTATTTATAGTTTTTTTATTTTTTATAATACTATTATTTTTAATATTTTATAAATATTTAATATTTTAATTGTTTAATTTCTTAAATTCTTTTTTAGCTTAAAGATTAAATCATCCATCAATTTAAATTAATTATGTCATTAAACTCGGTAAAAGATCAATTATGCCCTCGAAGAAGTGTAAAAAATCAATTTAGCTCTTAAATATGTCCATGTCAGCATACTAGAATTTTTCAAGTAACCAAATTTGTTTGTTACCATCTTTTGTATGCTTATGAAACAACAAACAACTACGAGACTCATGCCACAACAATCTTTCAAGTTAAATTCACACAAACAATTAGCTCTTTCAATTAGCTCTTTCAAGGGGCAACCAAAAAGTTATGATCTAATGTAGATACGTTGTACCAAGATTTGTATTGATGTGGTATGTACATAGTTGATAGGAGATGCTCTTTCGAGTCCCTCTCAAATAAGCTTGCCCAGACTACTGTCACCTTAGCCTAAGACCAAACCTAACCATTCAAGTGTCAGACTGCCAGTACAACCACTCAACTGGACCATAAACCCTAAACCCTAAACTCTAAGACCAAACCTAATGATTCAAGTGTCAGATTGCCTGCCTACGCTGAACGTTGTGGCAACTTGTCAATCTAAGCAGCCTTTCGACTAGCCTATTGTTCCTTTCTGCACCAATATCGCCAAGCTCTTTAAGCTTCCATGGTCGTAATCATTTTCTCGGGAAAGAGGAAGAAAGCAAAAGGATTTTCCAACAAAATATGCTCTCCAAAACGCTTTCCAAATTGACATGCTTTCTTGCAAATGACTCTTCTATTTATATAGGCGGGTGTGTAACCCCTCGAATTTTTCTCCAAATAAAAAATCCTAGAAATTGGGAATTTAAGTTTAAAACTCTAATAATTAAGAATTTTGATTTGAAAACTAATTGAATTTAAGAATTAGATTGTGCATAATCAGACTTTTTGTGACCTTTTTGAATAAAATTCAAACTTTGAGGACTATTGCAACACGGGCAAAATTTATGGATTAAAATCCTATCTTTAGTACTTAAGAAAAAAAAAGTCAAGTAAATTTTGAACAGTCGTCTACAATAACAAAAGCATACTATTTGTCACCAATCATATAGATCTAACTGGACCAAACAAATCGATATGAATGAACTGGAGGACTTTATTCATATTTTTTTGTTTTGACCAGGTAACTTTTGTAACCCATCGTCCCGGTCTGGTCGGACGACCGATCCGAGTGGGCCACACGGGGAAAACCGATGCGAAACCCGTTAAGGTTCCTCCTCGGTTAACGACCCAGAAAATTTCTTTTAACTTTATCTTGTCTATAGGCATGATTAAATCCTATGTGAAACACAACAGCGGAAAATACAAACAATCCAACATCGGCCAACCAAGACAACACTTTAAACAGCTCATTTTAACCTTTTACAGCATGCCGTATCGAAACGCCCTTAGGGTGTTTCGATACGCCTTGACTTAGTCAACATGCCAGGGTCAACCTGAGGAGACCGTTTTGAAACAGGGGTGAGCCGTATCGAAACGACCCCAACGGTCAACTTCTCGTGGTCCACGAGATTTGACCGTTTCGAAACATCAAAGACCCGTTTCGGAACGCCTTTAACTCGTCAATTTCTCAAAATTCCAGTAGCAACATCAACCACAACATAATCCGAAACATCATAATACGATTACATGTCCCATTGCTTGACCATTACATCTAAATTTAAAACTTCATACTTGTAACCAAACAAGCACCACAAGCACACTTGGAGGCCCCCTTCTTGCTCCTAGCAACCCACGAACTAAGGATCTGCATTGTCGAACAAAGAGAGAGCGTAAGCAATAAAGCTTAGTGAGGGTAAGCTCTTTAAAACAAACCACGACAATGCAGGGTCCGAGCACGATCTTAGCCAAGGCAAAATACACAATTACCAAGAATCCTCAAGAGTCACAAGTTAAGATGCATGAACAATATCCAAATAAATGTCATGCTCATAAGCTCTATTCCACAACACATGTAATTACATATACACATCCAAATAAGGATCATAATTCACAACACATTGATACACATATCAATCAATATTGGCACCTAGCTATGACCCGAATACGCAGATAAACACGTTGGAACTCACATCCAACAACCACTTTACCTCACTGTGGGATTACACTCATCACCGGTCTCGCGGAGGGGATTCCACTCATCCTCACGCCCCGTCGATGGGATTCCACTCATCATCGACTATATATAAATACAATTTCTGGGCGAACCCGTACTCTTCCTTGGTGACTCAACGCCACCAAGGCCACGCGCGACTTTTGACTCATGTGTGCACACTAACATCCTAATGATCGATCATTTGTACTCAAGCATACTAGTGCCAACATTTAACTCATTCCACATTATTCATTTCAATCAATTCCGTGCTTAGCACGTACTCACCATGATCACAATCATGAACCATTACCATGCATGCCTTAAGCATCACAAATCATGCCTCATCTCACATGTATAACACAATATACATAAGCAATCATATCACAAGTCATACGAGGCATAAACATCCATATATATAAGTTCATCCAAAGGCTCTAGATCAAGTTTAGGATTAGGCTATCACCCTAATCCTAACTCTAGGTGGGTCTACCAAGCCCAACCTAGTCCACATACTCGAACCAACCATTTAAAAACCACGTAAAACGTTTAACCACTCACCTAAGCTTCCAAGTTCCAAGCCAAGCAAGCAACCACTCTCACAAACCCGGATTTCTTCCCGAAGCTTCTCCAACACAAGTTCCCGCTTCTAAACAACCTCAAACACAATTCAAACAATCCCAAATCAGCCCAACATCAAAAGATCAACTCGGAACACAATTCAACCACAATTTACAGTGTTGCAAGCTATGAACAAATCCCATTTTTAGCAAACTCGGGCAACCCCAAAACACCATCCAAAATCCATGTTTCCAGCACTCATTGCACCCACAATTGATCCCAATTCAACCCCTATCCATAGTACTATCAATAGCCTATCAAAATCCACCTAAAACAACCCCCAAAACTCACCCAAAACTCTCCAAAAACCCCATTTTTACCCAATTTCGGGAATTACTCAAAATCATTCAAAATTCACATATGTTGTACCATTTGGCTCCTATATTCCATAACTAACCATATTAAATCAAAATATTAAGCTTAGCTACACAAAGACACCATTTTTAATCAAATCTTTTGAAAACCCCAATTTCAAAACTTCAATGAAAATGAAAACAAATGGTACTTTTAAAGAGGGGGAGTTGAGGAGAGGTCAAAAATGATATTACCTTTCGAAAATGAGTTGAAATGGATGAGCTTTTTGATGGAATAGTGATGAAGAGGAGAGAGCTCTTTGGTCACGTTAGAAATGGATGAGGAAGAGAGTGAATAGTGTTTATTTTGTAAAAAGGTGAATTTAAATTGAAAAATGGGCAAATTACCAAAAGGCCATTAATGAATGGCTATCCCCTTTCTTCTTTAAAAGCTCTTCGATTTGCAATTTAATCAATTTGGTCCCATTTCAAACATTTATTTTTGAAACCCGAAACGTAAAGGATTATTTTAATTATAAACCCGAGCCCAAATAATATTAAAATATTATTTTCACCTAACCCCTAAACTCGGGTGTTACAACTCTCCCCCACTTAAGGAATTTCGTCCCCGAAATTACCTGGCGGAAACAAATACGGAAACTGCTCAACCATGTCAGCTTTCCTCTCCCACATGGCGTCTTCCACGCCTCTATGTCTCCACAACACCTTGACCAACTCTATGGTCTTGCCACGCAACACCTTGCTATCAGAAGCAAGTATCTCAACAGGCTCTTCATTATAAGATAAATCCAGATTCAACTCTATCTCCTCAACGGGCATAACATGAGAAGGATCCGATCTATATCTCCTAAGCATCGACACATGAAAGACATCATGGATCTTCTCTAACTCAGAAGGTAACCTCAAACGGTAAGCTACAGGCCCAATCCGCTCAACTATCTCATACGGACCAATGAACCTCGGACTCAACTTGCCCTTCCGGCCAAATCTCATTACCTTCTTCCACGGAGATACTTTCAGAAACACTTTCTCACCCACGGAGTACTCAATCTCTTTCCTCTTCAAATCCGCATAAGACTTCTGACGATCGGAAGCTGCTTTCAAACGGTCACAAATCAACTTCACCTTGTCGGTAGTCCCCTTAAGCAAATCCGGCATAGGTAACAATCTCTGACCTGTTCCAGCCCAACAAATTGGAGTCTTACATCGTCTACCATACAAAGCCTCATAAGGAGCCATCTGGATACTAGACTGATAACTGTTGTTGTAAGCAAACTCAACTAACGGTAAGTGCTTCTCCCAAGAACCCTGAAAGTCAATCACACAACAACGAAGCATATCCTCAAGAATCTATATCACTCGCTCTGACTGCCCATCAGACTGCGGATGATAAGACGTGCTGAAATGCAAACGGCTACCCAAAGCAATATGCAAGCAACCCCAGAATCTCGAAGTAAATCTAGGATCCCTATCTGACACGATAGAATTCGGAATTCCATAAAGTCTCACAATCTCACGGATGTACAAGTTTGCCAACTTGTCTAAGAAATCCGTAGTGTTCACTGCTAAGAAGTGAGCACACTTAGTTAACCTATCAACAATCACCCAAACAGAATTCTTCTTCGAAGGTGACAAAGGCAACCCCGACACAAAATCCATGGTGATCCTCTCCCATTTCCATTCCGGAATCTTCAAAGGTTGTAACAAACCTGAAGGAAACTGATGTTCTTCCTTCACTCTTTGACAAACCATACAACGGCTCACATACTCGGCTACATCTTTCTTCAAACCAACCCAGAAGTAATCATTTTTCAAATCGTGATACATCTTGGTACTACCCGGATGCATAGAAAAGGGACTCGAATGTGCCTCACTCAGAATCTGACGTCTCAACTCAACGTCTTCCGGCACAACAATTTTATCTCTAAAGCACAACAAGCTCTCACCACTGAAACTGTACTCGGTCGGTCTTCCTTCGGCTATGTCCTGAACATGAGGAACTAAAGTCACGTCTTGCAACTGCTTCTCTCTAATCAACTGAATCAAAGAAGGCTTCACTTGCAACTCGGTGATCAACCCACCATCATCGGATACACTCAATCTAGCAAACATAGCTCTCAACTCAACGGCCACTTTTCTACTCAAAGCATCGGCTACTATATTTGCTTTACCCGGATGGTACTCAATGGTCAAGTCATAATCTTTTAACAACTCTAGCCATCTTCTCTGTCTCAAGTTCAACTCTTTCTGTGTCATCAAATACTTCAAGCTCTTGTGATCGGTGTAAACTATACACTTCTCACCATACAAATAATGACGCCAAATCTTCAATGCAAACACGACTGCGGCTAGCTCTATATCATGAGTGGGATAGTTCTTCTCATGAATCTTCAATTGTCTAGAAGCGTAAGCAACAACTCTCCTTTCTTGCATCAAAACACATCCTAAACCTATGTAGGAAGCATCACTGTAAATCACAAACTCCTTACCTGAAATAGGTTGCACTAACACTGGAGCATTTGTCAAAGCTTCTTTCAATTTCTCAAAGGCCTTCTGTCTTGCATCTGACCATTCAAACTTAACTCCTTTTTGCAACAATTTAGTCAAAGGAGCAGCTACTCTAGAGAAACCGTCAACAAATCTCCTATAGTAACCGGCTAATCCTAGGAAACTCCTAATCTCGGTCACGGACTTAGGTTGTTTCCACTCAACAATAGCCTCAATCTTCGACGGATCAACACGGATACCTTCGGCCAAAACAACATGGCCAAGAAATACAACCTCTCGAATCTAGAACTCACATTTACTAAGCTTCGCATACAAATGATTGCTCAACAATCTCTGTAAGACAAATCTCAAGTGCTCATCATGCTCTTCTTCTGTCTTCGAGTACACAAGTATGTCATCAATGAAAACAACTACGAAACGGTCTAGATAGTCTCTAAAAATTCTGTTCATCATGTCCATGAATGCTGCAGGTGCATTCATGAGCCCAAATGGCATCACGAGAAACTCATAGTGACCATATCTAGTCCTAAAAGTTGTCTTCGGAACATCACACTCTTTCACTTTCAACTGGTAATACCCGGATCTCAAATCTATCTTCGAGAACACTGAAGCACCTCTCAACTGATCAAACAAATCATCTATGTGAGGCAACGGATACTTGTTCTTCACAGTCAACTGATTCAACTGTCTATAGTCAATACACATGCGCATACTACCATATTTCTTTTTCACAAACAACACGGGAGCACCCCAAGGAGAACTACTAGGCCTAATGAAACCACAGTCTAATAATTCTTGCAACTGACTCTTCAATTCTTTCAACTCCTTCGGAGCCATACGATACGGAGCTATCGAAACTGGATTAGACCCTGAAACAGTCTCAATCACAAACTCAACATCTCTGTCAGGAGGTAAACCCGGCAACTCTTCAGGAAACACATCCGGAAAGTCACAAATTGTTCTGATATCTTTCGGTCTAGCTCACTCATATTCGGATTCATAACATAAGCTAAGTAAGCCCCACATCCGGAGTCCATCAACCTATGAGCCTCTAAAGCTGACACCACATTAGACAAGAACTTAATGTTCTCGCCTACTACTACTACCTCGTAGTCATCAGAAAGCTTCAAAGAAATCCTCTTCGTCTCAAAATCCACACTAGCTCGGTGCTCAACTAACCAGTCCATACCCAAAATAATGTCAAAGCCATAGAAAGGAAGTTCCATCATATCAACTGAGAACACATGACCCTGAATCTTCAGTGGACATCTCCTATACATACGTCTAACCACAACTGTCTCACCAAAAGAACTAGTAACATGCATACCTACATCTAAGATCTCAACAGGGATATCTAACTACTGTGCATGCTCACTCAAAATGTAGGAATGTGTAGAACCCGAATCAACCAAAGAAAGCAAAGACATAGATTGTAACTCAAAATTACATGCTATCACATCGGTGTCGTTCCCGGCCTCTCTCTGAGCATAAACTCTCGCTGGTCCTCCCGCCTCTGGCTGCACTTCCACAACATGAGCAAGGTTCCTCTGAGCATCTACCCTAGGTGCATCAGCCCTAGGCTGGAAGTAGCCACGACCGCGCCCACGGCCTCTCTGAAAATCATTCGCTCTCGCAGGAGCCTGAGCAATGTTCGGTGCCTGTGCCGCCTGATGCGGACAATCTCTCCTAAAAGGGTCCCTCGAACCACAGTTCCAACAAGCATGGAAGTTACCCCAACACTCACCAGTGTGCTGTCTCCCACAACGGTTACACTCGGGAAAACGCCCTCCTCCTCTATGGCCCTGATGGCCCCTACCATGATGGCCACCGCCACGTCTATGGTCAAATTGATGTCTGCCACCTCTATGCCTCTTGGCATCTCTACCATCAAAGTGGTTATGCCTCTTACCAGAACTAGAACCACCAGATCGTTTGGCCGAACCCAAACTGTGCTCTAAATCCTTGGCCCTCGCGACCAATACATCAAAGTCTGAGTAGTCAGAAGCTAGCGTGTACCTCTTAATCTCCTCACTCAACCCATAGCAGAAACGGATACAGCATTCCACTTCCGTAGGAACCAACTCTGGAGCATATTGACTCAAGCGAACAAAACGGATCTCATAGTCAGTCACAGAAGCATCTCCCTGAGTAAGGGCCATGAACTCTCGCTTCTTCTCATCTAAGTACCTCGGTCCCAAGTACCTCTTCCTGAAAGCGGACTCAAAGAAATCCCAATCAATCTCTGCCTCTGGAACCCTAGTAGTAATGGTGACCCACCAGGTGTAGGCATCACCCTGAAGCAAGGAAATCACACAGCCCAATCTACGTGCGCCCGCACAACCCATTTGAGCCAAGATACGAGCTGTCTTCTCCAACCATAACTCCGACCTCTCTAGAGTAGATCCCCTGAACTCTTCGGCCCCCAAGATACGGAGCCTCTCCAAAGGTAGACTAGCATCGTCACACCTAGGCTGAGCTGCAGCCTGAGCTCCCGCAACTGCGGCCTGAAATGCTCCCGCTATAGCTTGCACTAGCGGAGTCATATCAATTCCAGCTGGACCTTGGCCACCTTGGCCACCTTGAGGTCCCTCTCCTCCGGCTCCATCCTCGCCCCCAACTCCAGGCGGAGGAGGTGGTGGTGGTGGAGGTGGTGGAGGAGCGCCAACTCCCGCAGCCACCGGCCCTTCTATATGAGCCTCCACACCAATCACCGGCTCAACAGGAGCCGCAACACGTGGTTCCTGACGAACCACTCTCGGCCTACCCCTCGGCCTAGACATCGCTCTCAAACGATAACTACAACCACAACAAACAAAATATACAAGATTGGGTTAGCAAGGCAAGACTTCCAAGTGCTCAAGTACGTTTCCCTCACTTAAAAATTCTTTTCCGATGTAATAGTAGCAATGGGACTCCCAAACAATATGCTTTGAAATGAAACAATTAACATACTTGTCACACGAGCAATCATACTTACAGAGCAAGCAAACACCGTACATATCATTTCAAAACTTAAACTTACCTCACTTACCTGCCCAAGGTCTCGGTAACCTTAGGCTCTGATACCAACAAGTGTAACCCCCTCGTCCCGGTCTGGTCGGACGACCGATCCGAGTGGGCCACACGGGGAAAACCGAAGCGAAACCCGTTAAGGTTCCTCCTCGGTTAACGACCCAGAAAATTTCTTTTAACTTTATCTTGTCTATAGGCATGATTAAATCCTATGTGAAACACAACAGCGGAAAATACAAACAATCCAACATCGGCCAACTAAGACAACACTTTAAACAGCTCATTTTAACCTTTTACAGCAGGCCGTATCGAAACGCCCTTAGGGTGTTTCGATACGCCTTGACTTAGTCAACAGGCCAGGGTCAACCTGAGGAGACCGTTTCGAAACAGGGGTGACCCGTATCGAAACGACCCCAACGGTCAACTTCTCGTGGTCCACGAGATTTGACCGTTTCGAAACATCAAACACCCGTTTCGGAACGCCTTTAACTCGTCAATTTCTCAAAATTCTAGTAGCAAAAATGTACCGAAACAGCCCCTATCCGTTTCGAAACGCTTGGCCAAACACGAAGGGACCGTATCGAAACAGGGTATCCCGTTTCGATACGCACTCTGTCTGCAGACTCGTTTTGGTTGTTTTAAGGCACAAGGGTGCCCCAAAACACCACCAAAACCCCCAACAACACATTAACAATTAAACCTAAGGCAAACCAACTATATAAGCATGCTTTAACTTCATTAAAACGAAACTAAACACCAAGACATAACATCACAAGTCATGCATTCATTCAACTCATTCAAGGAGTTAAGCATCCACATAGCCAACACTTAGACAAATTCAGGATAGCAATATACTAACAAGGTTTCAAGCAAGGCATGCATCCCAAGCCAAATAGCAAGCACATACGAGGAGTCTAACATGCTCCTAAGCAACATCAACCACAACATAATCCAAAACATCATAATACGATTACATGTCCCATTGCTTGACCATTACATCTAAATTTAAAATTTCATACTTGTAACCAAACAAGCACCACAAGCACACTTGGAGGCCCCCTTCTTGCTCCTAGCAACCCACGAACTAAGGATCTGCATTGTCGAACAAAGAGAGAGCGTAAGCAATAAAGCTTAGTGAGGGTAAGCTCTTTAAAACAAACCACGACAATGCAGGGTCCGAGCACGATCTTAGCCAAGGCAAAATACATAATTACCAAGAATCCTCAAGAGTCACAAGTTAAGATGCATGAACAATATCCAAATAAATGCCATGCTCATAAGCTCTATTCCACAACACATGTAATTACATATACACAACCAAATAAGGATCATAATTCACAACACATTGATACACATATCAATCAATATTGGCACCTAGCTATGACCCGAATACGCAGATAAACACGTTGGAACTCACATCCAACAACCACTTTACCTCACTGTGGGATTACACTCATCACCGGTCTCGCGGAGGGGATTCCACTCATCCTCACGCCCCATCGATGGGATTCCACTCATCATCGACTATATATAAATACAATTTCCGGGCGAACCCGTACTCCTCCTTGGTGACTCAACGCCACCAAGGCCACGCGCGACTTTTGACTCATGTGTGCACACTAACATCCTAATGATCGATCATTTGTACTCAAGCATACTAGTGCCAACATTTAACTCATTCCACATTATTCATTTCAATCAATTCCGTGCTTAGCACGTACTCACCATGATCACAATCATGAACCATTACCATGCATGCCTTAAGCATCACAAACCATGCCTCATCTCACATGTATAACACAATATACATAAGCAATCATATCACAAGTCATACGAGGCATAAACATCCATATATATAAGTTCATCCAAAGGCTCTAGATCAAGTTTAGGATTAGGCTACCACCCTAATCCTAACTCTAAGTGGGTCTACCAAGCCCAACCTAGTCCACATACTCGAACCAACCATTTAAAAACCATGTAAAACGTTTAACCACTCACCTAAGCTTCCAAGTTCCAAGCCAAGCAAGCAACCACTCTCACAAACCTGGATTTCTTCCCGAAGCTTCTCCAACACAAGTTCCCACTTCTAAACAACCTCAAACACAATTCAAACAATCCTAAATCAGCCCAACATCAAAAGACCAACCCGGAACACAATTCAACCACAATTTACAATGTTGCAAGCTATGAACAAATCCCATTTTTAGCAAACTCGGGCAGCCCCAAAACCACATCCAAAATCCATGTTTCCAACACCCATTGCACCCACAATTGATCCCAATTCAACCCCTATCCATAGTACTATCAATAGCCTATCAAAATCCACCTAAAACAACCCCCAAAAACTCACCCAAAACTCTCCAAAAACCCCATTTTTACCCAATTTCGGGAATTACTCAAAATCATTCAAAATTCACATATGTTGTACCATTTGGCTCCTATATTCCATAACTAACCATATTAAATCAAAATATTAAGCTTAGCTACACAAAGACACCATTTTTAATCAAATCTTTTGAAAACCCCAATTTTAAAACTTCAATGAAAATGAAAACAAATGGTACTTTTAAAGAGATGAAGTTGAGGAGAGGTCAAAAATAATATTACCTTTCGAAAATGAGTTGAAATGGATGAGCTTTTTGATGGAATAGTGATGAAGAGGAGAGAGCTCTTTGGTCACGTTAGAAATGGATGAGGAAGAGAGTGAATAGTGTTTATTTTGTAAAAAGGAGAATTTAAATTGAAAAATGAGCAAATTACCAAAAGGCCATTAATGAATGGCTATCCCCTTTCTTCTTTAAAAGCTCTTCGATTTGCAATTTAATCAATTTGGTCACATTTCAAACATTTATTTTTGAAACCCGAAACGTAAGGGATTATTTTAATTATAAACCTGAGCCCAAATAATATTAAAATATTATTTTCACCTAACCCCTAAACCCGGGCGTTACAACTTTATTCATAGATTAGTCGATTTAAAAGAAATTAATCTAAGGCTTGAAAAATTTTTGAAGTTGGCCAGTAGACATGTCTATGTGACACATAAATATCCTATTTTCTATGATTTTAGTCAACTTCACATAAAGTAATTTTAATATAAATATAAATATAAATATTATATATTTTATAAATACATAAAGTCTTAAACTCGAGAACTGCTTAAATAATATCAAAATGCTTATCACTTAAATCAATTTGTTATATATCTCATAAATCTTTATCCTATAGAAACTCCAAAATATTTGGCCCATATCGTCCCCATTAGAAACTGGTATTTTTTTCCTCTTTCAATTTCTTTTTCTTGGGGGTATCTAGAGAAAGGGATGGGAAGATGTATATGTTTACGGGTTGCCATAGTCAAATTTATCGACAAATTCAAATGTTCAGTTCATTATTTTTCTTTTAAATATTTTCGATTGATTGACATAAAATTATTTAGAAATTTCACTTTTATTAATTTAATTTCACTAGCGTCATGTTTAATAATCTATTGAAAATTTTAATTAACTAAAATATAAATTTTAACTGATTTAATTTTTAAATCTATCTGATAATCTAAAATCATATCATAGAATATTTTCATGAAAAGTTTTGGAATTTGATAAAATAAGGGCATAGGTATATCAAATACTTATTTTTACGTAATCTACTAAATAGATTTATAAATTAAACTCAATACTTCATGTTTTCAATACTAACATTTATTTTTTTAAGTTATCAAACATTACCAAAGTGATTAATTAAAACAAAACATGACTTGTTTTAGAGGTTTAACTCGTTTTAATATTAGTTGAGTACAAACTAAATAAAAGGGTAAAGTATGCCAGGTACCACCGAACAATAGGGTGTGACATGTTTTTACCATCAACCTTTTAATTGGTCCAAATTTACCACCAAACTTTATTTTTCGACTCGTTTATAACACCCTGCCGTTAAATCGTTAACTCCGTGATGACATGGACGTTGCACCAAAACGACGTCATTTTGGTGTCGCTATTTTGATAATAAATGACCCAAAACGACGTCGTTTTGCTAGCGGAAATATGTAAAATTGTGATTTCTATGAGATTTAAACCTAAGACCTTAAGCATCAAAGACAACTTCTTAACCACCAAGCCAACCTAATATCTTTGAATTTGTTTTAGAACAAATAATATATATTCTCAACTATAGTTAGTCATATAAATATATTATTTCTAATATAATAATATTCAAATATTGGTATACATATATTAATACATAAATAATAAATTAAATGAAAATATATAAATATTTTTATATTATTAATAATATTAAATATATAAATAGATAAATATATTATTATAAAAACTAAAAGACTAATTTTCAAAACATAATTTGTTTAAAAATCTAAAATTCGACAAAATCTTAATCCTTAAACTCATAAACCCTAACCCTAAACTATAAATTTTAAACCCTAAAATTTTATTCATAAACAAATAATCTTAACATATATAAAAAAATAATATATTATTATAAAAACTAAAAAACTGATTTAAAAAATATAAAATTTACAAAATTTACGAAAAGACCCAAAAATTCACCAAAATCTTAAAGATTTGGGGTTTAGGGTTTAGGATTTAGGGTTGAAGATTTTGGTGATTTTCGTAAATTTTAAAAAATTTATATTTTTTAAATCAGTTTTTTAGTTTTTATAATAATATATTATTTGTTTATATATTTTAATATTATTTGTTTATGAATAAAATTTTAGGGTTTAAAGTTTATAGTTTATGGTTAGGGTTTATGAGTTTAGGGATTAAGATTTTGTCGAATTTTAGATTTTTTAAACAAATTTTGTTTTGAAAATTAGTCTTTTAGTTTTTATAATAATATATTTATCTATTTAATATTATTAATAATATAAAAATATTTATATATTTTCATTTAATTTATTATTTATGAATTAATATATGTATACCAATATTTGAATATTATTATATTAGAAATAATATATTTATATGAAAAACTACAGTTGGGAATATATATTATTTGTGCTAAAATTATTTCAAAGATATTAGGTTGGCTTGGTGGTTAAGAAGTTGTCTTTGATGCTTAAGGTCTTAGGTTTGAATCTCATAGAAATCACAATTTTATATATTTTCGCTAGCAAAACGACGTCGTTTTGGGTCATTTATTATCAAAATAGCGGCACCAAAACGACGTCGTTTTGGTGCAGCGTCCATGTCATCACGGAGTTAACGATTTAACGGCAAGGTGGTATAAACAAGTCGAAAAATAAAGTTTAGTGGTAAGTTTGGACCAATTAAAAGGTTGATGGTAAAAACAGGTCACATCCTATTCTTCGGTGGTACCTGGCATACTTTACCCTAAATAAAAAGGGTAATTGTTCTATACACAAGCGCTTGTGGAAACTTTTTTACACAAGCGCCTTAGTTTTAGGGGTTAGGGACTTCGTTTAGGGTTTAAAATTTAGGGGTATAAGTGTAGTAGTTTTGAATTTAGGGATTGTTGATTGAATTTTGGGTTTAGGGTTAAAATTTAGGGTTTATAGGTTAAAACCTAAATCCCCACCCATATTACCCTAAAACAAAACCCTAACCCTAAACCCTAAATTCTAACCCTAATTCCTAAATTCTAAACATGAACCCTAAATTCTAAACCTTTACACTAAAACCCCTAAACTCTAAACCCTAAACACTAACCCTAAACCCTATAATTGAGGCGTTTGTGGAAATAAAAACTTTCCACCGCCAGTGTATAGGATATTAATCCAAATAAAAATAGGATTAATATCCTATACACTGGCGGTGGAAACTTAAAGTTTCCACAAGCGCCTTAGTTTTAGGGTATAGGTAGTTAGTTTAGGGTATAGGGTTTAGGGGTTTAGGTGTAGGGGTTTAGAATTTAGGGATAATTGTTTCAATTTAAGGTTTAAGGTTATAATTTAGGGTTTATAAGTTAGGGTTTAGTTTTTAGGGTAATATGGTGAGGATTTAGGTTTTAACATATAAACCCTAAATTATAACCCTAAACCTTAAATTGAAACAACTATCCCTAAATTCTAACCCTCCACACCTAAACCCCTAAATCCTATACCCTAAACTAACTACCTATACCCTAGAATTAAGGCGCTTGTGGAAACTTTCAGTTTCCACCGCCTGTGTATAGAAAATTTATCCATAAAAATATAGTAATTTTAGAAAAAGTTTAATACTTAAAAT
Source organism: Hibiscus tridactylites (assembly GCA_958450335.1). NCBI lineage: Eukaryota > Viridiplantae > Streptophyta > Magnoliopsida > Malvales > Malvaceae > Hibiscus > Hibiscus tridactylites. Next base: position 62,141,716 of record OY288267.1, on the reverse strand, counting down.
ATATATCTATGTATTTTTTTCATTTAGTCTCTAAACTTTCATTTTATCTATCACATTAATTCTTTGACGATCTTTGTTCTTAAAAACTTTTTGTGTTGCTCAATCAGATTGTCATGTGTAAAAAATGTTAAAAATTAAAATAGCAAAGAATTTAAATACAATCACGAAAAATCTAGAAAAATTTACAAAAAAAAATATATGGTATATATTTTTAAACAAAAGTGAATATGCTTCATTTAATTTTTAAAAACTAAAATGTTGTTAAAAATTTCAAAATATATAAAAATGTATTGCTAAAATATCAAAAGTTTTAGAAGAATGGTTTCGTTTTATTAAATTTTTATTTTTTACATTTTATAAGTTTGTTTGAGTTTTCTGCTTTTTCAAACTTTTAATATTTTTTTATTACTCAATGCAAATTTGATTTTATCACCTCGGCTGCCGTGATAACAAAGTGAAAGCTCATAGAATAAACTGACAAAAAATAATAAAATAATCAAAATACTTAAATGTCAAATTGACCCTCAATAAAAAATCAAAAAATCAATTAAGCCTTTATAAAAAAAATTTATCTAATTTAACCCTCAAAAGTTAAATTACACTCAATTTAGTCCCTTCCGTTACGTTGACCGTCAATGCTCTCAAACGATCAAATATAAGACATGTTGCACACTCTGGGCATGTCACGTCATCAAAATTGATTTTTTTTTAAATCTAAAAAATCTACAAAATTATAAAAATTCATAAAAAATTGTCAAAATTAAAAATATTAAATTAATTTAATTTTTTTATTATTTTCCTTTATATTTTAATAAAAACACAAAATAATATTTTTTCTAAAAGACCTCAAGTTTCATTTCTTTCAAAACAAACCTCATAAATCCCTAAATCAAGCATTAGCACCGATTCAACCACTGGCCACTCTCCGTTACAGAAAAACCCCTCCCATCTTCGTCGTCCTTGCACCCATTCTCACCGTCCAACACCCCTTGTGATAAACCTATTTGATTTTGATATAACTTTCAAGAAAAATATTTTTAGACTTAACTAATTTGTAAAAATATTTCAAAAGTTCATAAACTTGAAAAATATGTTTGAAATGTTTTTAAAGGCGTGTTGACATGTTTTAAATGTTTTTAAATAGCCAAAGTGTCAAAAATTGGTCCTGAGTACTGATGCGGTTTGACTTGTACCGATAGCCAGAGGACCCCCTACCGGTACAATTTTGAGAGTACCGATACGATCCTTTGTCCCTATGTTTTTCCAAATTCCAATAGTCAATTTATGTATCGATACAGGCCTAGCCGTATCGATACGAGAGGGACCGTATCGATACCAAATATCGTGTACCGATACCTAGTGCATTTATTGCTCAACGACTCTTTCTTCTCTAGGTAGCGTATCAATATCGAAGTCTCGGGTACCGATACCAAAGTGTCTAGAACAATATTTATGGCTGGAATTTATGTCCCCACGGCTCTTGACAACCCCTAACAGCTAGTGAAGACCATGAAGTCATTAGAGTGTTTAAAAAACCTCTCCAAGCATCCATGGAACAACAAGAAACATATTGTCAACATTCAATGATAGAGAAATTGTGTTTGAGCTCAATTTTGTCATATTTCTTTGTAGAACACACTTGTGAGCTCAATTGTCATATATGCTCCAGTGTTAGGTTTTTGGGTGAGAGCTTAGTTGTGCAAACATTATACCTTGCGAGGTTTTCTTGTTTGCTATTTGTTTTTCTCTTGTAAGAGAGGGTTTTCTCAAAGCTTTGAGGTTGTAAAGGTTTCCTCTTGAACCTAGAAAAAAAATTCATAGTGAAATTGGGAAAATCCTTAGCGTGAAGCTAAGGTGGTGGATGTAGAACTTGGTTAGAAGCTTGAACCACTATAAATCATTGTGTCATTTTTTAAATTATCATTGCTTCCACCATAAACACTCAAAATCCAATTCAGCCCCTCTTGGCATTCAGTTGATCGTTCGAACCTCTCAACACCTTTTATTGCCCAACTCGGTCTCCCTCTATATTTCTTCTCACCAGCACTGTCGTCTGCCACAGTACCAACAACTTCTACCGTCAATTAAACTGATTTGAGAAATTGGGAATGTAGGGTTAGGGGTTTAAAATTTTGGGCATTTTAAATTTTTTTGAAACTTTGGGATTTTATAATTAAAAATGTTTTTAATATACAATTTTCAAATATTATTTTATTCTAAATATTTGTATATTTTTAATAATTATTAAATTATTTTTATATTCTTTGATTTTAAGTAAAAAATATTTTTTTCTTGAATTTTTTTAGATTTGTCTTGAATTATTAAATATTTTTTTATATTTTACATTTTTAAAATTCTTTATAATTTTAAATATTTTTTCAGATTTTTAATATTTTTTACATTTTAAATATATTATTTTATAATTTTAAATATTTTTAAATGAATATTAACGATTTTGATGATGTGACACATCTAGAGTGTGTCATGTGTCACCATCATAATAACTACTTTTGAGTTAACAGTCAACTTAACAGAATGGCTAAATTGATCACAATTTGAATTTTGAGGGCATGATTGATCGTAATTTTAATTGTGAGAGCTCAATTGAGTGAAAATTTTTCATAATGGCTTAATTGGTTTTTTGATTTTTCGTAGAGGGCAATTTGACCTTTAAGCCTTTTTATTATTAAGCCAAAAATAATATATATAAAATTATGTACTAAAAATGGGTAAAGTTTATTAAATTATTCTAAAATATTCATTATGCTCATCTAACTTTCAAATGCTATTTTTTAAAAAAATTCAAATGTTACAAATAATCTTTAAAATTTAATTTTTGTTACAAAATAGTTATTGAGTCTTTAATTGTTGTTGGCTGACATGACAGTTAATAAATTTTGTATAATAACACATTTAGTCTTCCAAATTAATAGAATCAATCAATTTAGTCCTAATTCAGAAAAAAATTAGCCCTCATTATTTATACATTCAATTTATTTATGAATGATAACAATTTATGTGTGTGCGCGCGCGTGCGTGTGCATGTGTGGGGGTGGGTGGGTGGATGTGTGCGTACGTGCATGTGCGCGATTCATATTATTTTTTATTGGTGAAAATTAAATAATTAAAGTTGATAGATGAATTTGAACTTGAGACCTATAAAGCTAATCGGGTGCACCTAACCATTGAATCAAGGCTAGTATTTGATCAATCATTTTGGGCATGTTGACTTGACTTGTGATGTTGACGTGACACTTTGCCACGTTAGCAATTATTTTAATTTTTTTAAGTTTTTAAAAAATATTAATTTATTTTATTTATTGTTTTTGAAAAATTAAAATTTTAAATTTTTTAAAATATAATAAATTAAATAATTTGTTGTTATTATTTTTAGAAAAATTAATAAATAATAATTTTTCAGTTAATAAATTTTAATTTTCCAAAAAATAATAAACAATTTATTTAAAAAAGAAAAACAATAAAATAAATATTATTTATTAATTTAAAATTTTAAAAATAATTTTTAAAAATGTTAAATCAAAGAAATAATTATTTATTTTTTAAAAATATTAAAATAATACCTTAAATAAATTATTTTTAGAAAATTTTAAAAATATTTTTAAAAAAATTGTTGACGTGTCAAAGTGCCACATCAGCGTCGTGCGTTGACCATTAGTCAACTAGCGGTTTCCATTCACAGGGTGTCATTTTGACCCAAATTGAAACGTTAATGATAAAAACGGGCTAAAAAAGAATATGAGAGAAAAAGACTATTCAGTAAAACGCTATGGACCTTCTTTGGTATTATGTCCTTTTTATATATTAAACTGTAGTTAATTGTAAGATGTTAAAATATGTACAACTAAATATATTTTAAATTTATATCAAATATTAAATAATAATGAATATTATAAACTAATACTAAATAATATTATTTTTTAGTATTTAATATTATTAGGTATTATTTAATATTATCAAATAATATTTACTAATCAATGTATTAAAAATACATTTTTAAAAATTTTAAAATATATTTAAATGGTTCACTATTTTTTTAATGATAATGAGGATGTCACCATTACATTAGACGCCTCTTAGACGAGTGTAAGGGGGTCCGGAAAAATATTCGTGTGGAGCAAATCAACGATCTTAGAGGGTGCAGAAAGAATCTGTAGAGAATCATCTGGAGGGAAGTCGAGCTTTACCATCATGCCTGTCGTCATGTTAGCCTCGTAACGTACCAGAGTGAAGTCAACAACCCAAGCTCTATCTAGGAGGTTAGCAACGGCCCTTACCAAAGTAAAAGGACTTGTGGCTGAGGCGAAAATAAGGAGTCTATGAACATCAGAGTTATCAATGTACACGTTTAGGCGATCAATGTCGTAAGATCAAGCAAGGGAGAGGCCTTCGAATACACCCCCAGAGCTTCGCTTGAAGAACGGTTGCCTTACCAATGAATTTGTTGTAGGCGGACAAGAAGGTACCGTGACAGCCCCTAAGCACGCCACCAATGGAGCCAAGACTAGTAGCGCGAGAGACTGCGCCATCAGAATTTAGACACGCTCAACCAACACAGGGAGGTTGCCATTGTATAGATTCAATCACCGCAGGGTGTCGGGAAGGAGAACGATGCATCGAGGAAGCGTAAGACTTGGCCCAATAAACACTGGCACTTAGCAAGGAAATGTTATCCATATGTTTATCACAAAAACATACCTATTGTGCTGCTTTCAACACTACAAGAGAAGTGCAAAAAATAGGAGACTCCACGGACCCTCAGAAATTGGACAACAAGATGCAACCAAGACACCATAAGAGATCCAATCACTAAGAGGCATTGAAAAAAAACATGGTCTGATGAAGGAAGAATCAAAGGGATGCCAAACAGGTTTGATCTTCGGACAATCACACAAAATATGCAGAAGAGACTCATCATCGGCATCGCAAGCATCACACATAGGTGAGAAACAAAGGTGACGAGAGAAACGGACCAAATTTGTAAGAAGTTTGTCCTGCATAGCTAACCAGAGAAAACCCCAGACCCGCTTTGAAAATTGCAGCTTCCATATGGCTTTGAATAGAGGGTTAACATCATTCTATTCCAAGCTTGAGGCATGGAAATAAGCACTCCTAACCGAGAATAAATTACTTGAATCCTCATTCCAATAACAAGTGTCAACCCCGAGCAAGGCATGCGGGAGGGGTATGCTTCGAATATAGGAAAGAGCCGCGGGATGGAGATGATGAGCAAGACGTCCGCAGCCCCATCTTGTAAAGCATAATCATGCACCAGGCTACTCTCATCTATGATTGCTGAAGGAGCCTTGAAATCCAGCAGAATACCGAGATCAGGAACCCATAAATCTTTCCAAAAAGGGTGGACATGCCATTGCACACAGACTAAGCTAGAAAATCGCGATAAGTTGGCCACTGCTTAGCTAAAGAGCGCCAAAAGGTGGAGCAGTTTGGTCGAGTAAGGGAAGCCAGACATATCTCAATAATTCTATATTTCTCGCGTAAGAGACGAATCCAATAGGCACTAGGTGAGTGAATGATGTCATCAAATATCTTCATTAGAAAAGCTGAGTTGCAAGGTTTTTATTTCCGCAACCCAAGACCGTCACGATCTAGTGGCTGACAAATAGCATCCCAATTGACCAAATGCACCGGTTTCGATTGAGAAGTAGAGCCCCAGATAAACTGACGCACTATTTTCTCAATCTCCGAAAGAAGCAAAGAGGGCAACATATTTGTTTGCATAAGATAAGAGGGAATACTGAGGAGAACAAATTTCACCAAGGTAACTCTCCCGGTAAAAGACATCGACTTGGCCGACCACCCATTCAATTTCGCTTGAATTTTGTCAATAAGGAAATTAAATCGCTCGCTGGTTGCGCTAGTATGTCGAGCAGGGGAGCCTAGATACTTGCCAAGATCCATAATGATGCTAAAGCCAAGCCGCTCACTGATGGAATATTGCATATCAATTGCAATGTTTGGCGAGAAAAAGATAGTTTTTTAGATTTATTGACACAATGCTAGGAGTAAGCGCCAAAACAGTCAAGGAGTCTCTCAATATACGTAGCATTAGGAAGATCCGCCCTCGAATAGAGTATCAGATCATCTACAAAAAAAATAGATGGGAAATGGGCGAGGCATGACGAGCGAGGCGGAAAGGGGTCCAATGACCACTAGAGACTGAATGTGTGATTCCATGACCATGACTCTCCATAGTCATGTTAAATAAATAGGGGGAGAGGGGGTCGCCTTGCCGAATGCCTCTTTGAGGGGAATAGCTATGACTTCACGAACCGTTCCATTGGAAACTCATGGATGAAGAGGAGATACAATTAGAGATGATCTGAGATATATTAGGTGGAAGGATGATGTTCGAAAGAGTGTCCCGAATAAAATCCCAATATAAACGATCAAAAGCCTTCTGTAAATCGACTTTGATGGCCATCCAACCTTAGGCACCCCTTTTAGCTTCCATCGAATGGATAATTTCTTGGTTGATAATAATGTTTTCCAAAATGCTCATCCCTTTGATAAAACTAGTCTGCTCAGGGACTATTAGAGAGGTCATTAAAGGATGTAGGCAACGAACAATGAGCTTTGTAACAAGCTTAAGCATAACATAGCATAAGCTTATAGGTCAAAAATCCATGAATGATTCAGGTGACTCTTTCTTGGGAATAAGAATAATAGTCGTTTTGTTTAGTTTCAGATCCAAATCATTACCGTTAAAGAGCCCCTGAATCATATAGCAAATAGAGTGTTGCACTGTGTCCCAGTTCTTCTAGAGGAATTCAGCATGAAGGCCATAAATTCTGGGGGACTTTAAGGGGGCCATGGAGAACAATGCTTCTTTGATCTCATCTGGAGAAGGGGTCTGGTCAAGAGAGTGCAGAACATCCGATGATAAAGGAGGAAAGAAATGTCGATATGGGTACGAACCGAAATACACCTCTCCAATTTCAAAGAGCTTGGAGAAAAATGCACATGCTTCTTCACGAAGAACATCCGGATCAGAACACCATTTGCCATTGTTAAGATTTAACATTGAGATCATAGAGCGGTGACGACGACCCATGGCCATGAGTGGAAATACTTGGTATTTCTTTCGCCAAAACTGAGCTAGTCAGAACAAGATTTCTACTTCCATAACGAATCTTCATGATTAAAGAAAATTTCAAGTTCTTCTAGGAGTTTAGATTCGAGCTTGATTATGTTAGAAGTACGTTGTTGATCCAAGAAGCGTTGAATGCCTCGTAGCTGAGCCATAAGTGCTTTCTTTCTCTTGCCAATGTTTCCAAAAACATGAGAGTTCTAGTGAGTAGTCGCTTGGGAGAAAGAAGAAATAACTTCTAGAAGAGGTAGAGAGTGATGCCAATTATCTTGTACCAGCTTGTGAAAATCAGCGTGCATCGACCAACTAGAGAAATAGAGAAAAGGCATACAGTTCGGGGAACCAGATGAAGCATCAAGCTTAAGCAATAAGGGTTGATGATCAGACTTCATCCGAAGCAAATGGAAAACGGAGGTCAAGGGGAAAGATGACAACCATAAGTTGTTTAAAATGCTCTATCAAGCCGCACAACAACATTCCCTTTATACCAAGTAAAATTTGGCCCCTAGAAACCCAGATCATGAAAGCCACAGTCGAACACTAAATTTTGGAAATCAAAATCAGGTTTGGAGGAAGCAGCACAATTATGTCGATCTTCGGCAGCAAGGGTGGCGTTAAAGTCCCCAATTAAAACCCATGACTCAGAAACTTGAAAGTTTAACTAGCACAGATAAGTCTATAAGCTTCGACGCTTGCGATAATTGGGGCTTGCCTAAACAAAGGTGGCAAGGCAAGAGAATGCAGATCCAGTTGCTGAAATTCTGTAAAGGATGAATTGGAAATGACAAAACAAAACTTCAACAGTAACAATATCATAGCAACAAAGCCAGATTCCCCAGAGAAGCCAGCAGCTTCGACGCGATGGGAGTTAGAATAACCAAGTGCATTTATCACCTTGGAGGCGGAATCGCAACTCACTCGGGTCTCAACAAAGACAAAGATGTCTGGATGATGGTTGTGATTATATTTCTTAGCAAAACGGATAAATTTAGAGCTTCCACAAACTTGGGCATTCCATACCATAATGTTTGTATTCATGATGACAAAGAAAGAAGACCAGGAACAGAATCAAGCAATCATATCCGATTGGTGATCGGAAGGTTGGGAGACGATAGACTGAATGTTAAGAGCCACAGAAGAGCTCATCTTTAGAGCTAGTTTCGGTGGCCCAATGGCAGACTTAGAAGGCGGCTGTCTTTGGGGACCTTTTGGGGTAGGACGAGCAGTAGATATGGGAGGGAAAGCAGGATTGGAATCATCAGACATGGTCACGACAACATGTCGTGAAGGGTTGAGGGCCATAGCTGGCACTTTTGGTTTGGTCAGGCAACTAGAACTTGCAACATTATTACCTAAGGACCGTAGTGAAGGAACATTCAGATTACGAGGGCTGAGGACTATGGCATTTGACCTTTGAAGTAGCAAAGAATTATTGTCCTTTGACGTAGAATTAATGGGGGTGATTAGCGTTTTCCTTCCCATTATTCAGTAAAACAAGGGCAGTGTTAGAAGCGTTTTCCTTCCCACACTCGAAAAAAACAACTGACAAAAACTCATATTCAACCACTTGTAGCCTGCCATTGACGAGGATTTTTGAAAATAAAGGCTGGCGCAAATTAATCTTAACCGCAAGAAGAGCGAATCACCCTCGATTACCATTGTCGGTTTGAAAATCAATCTTGACAACTGATCCAATTTGAGAGCCAATTGCTTCAAGGAAACTACGCTTATAACAAGTAATCGGTAGACATGTGAGGTGAATCCAGGGCATGATACGGCTAGGGTAAGATTGAGATGTACTAAAATCAATCAACCATGGTTCGACAATGAGATAGTGGCCAAAGAGAGTTCACAGGCCGTCGGTAAGAACTTTCAGATAATCATTACGTGCTGCGAATTTCACCAAAAAAAATAGTCATTTTCTATATCAATCAATTTAAGAGGGTGAGATGGCTTCCAAATGCTAAAGATTCTATTGTATAGGGTATTGAAACCAATTCTGTGACCCAAAACCTTCACCATAGTAGTGAGATCCATACTCTTTAACGCGAGATCTTGGACACGGGATGATAAGTCAATGGCTGAAATATTGTCCACAACTCCAACTCGGATATCATCTTCGAGGAGTTCAATGTCACCGTCGTCTAAAAGAAAAAGTTCCTCCACTAAAGCACCACTGGAGGATCCAATAACCTTTTCCTTGTAAAAGATAGGGGTGGAATCATGGAATCACAATCCATGTTAGCCGATCGATCAGACTGATCTTCATTAGGTTGTCGTGGCTTTTTGGTCAAATAGTTTGTTTCTGAGGGTGCGAGAGAGACGCTTATTAGGTCAATTTGATGTCACTGTTAAGTATGTTTTAACATGTATAGAAAATGGTGTCTAACAATATATGTCACAATTGTGTCATTCAGATCGAGTTCAGCTTAAGTTGATTTTTGGTTCGAGTTGCTTTTAGCTTCAGTTTGATTTAGATCGGATCAGTTTCTAATTTGGATTTGGTTCGGGTTGGGTATCGAGTTGTGTCAATATCAGATTCGTTGATTTTTGATTCAGATCTGTTAGGCTCAATATCCTTCAACCGAATTGCTTGTCAAGTGGTAGAGAAGATGTATTTTGGGTGTATTTAGTGGATGCAAAAAGATAGACAAAAAGAAAAAAGATTTATAGTGGTTCAAGCTTTGTACAAGCTATACATCCGCTACCTTAGCTTCCCACTAAGGATTTCATCCAATTCACTAAGAATTCTTCCCCTTTTCTTGGCTTAGGAGGCAACCAATTACAACCTAGACTCACTCACCAAGTCTAGCAACCAAAGCTAACAAACCGATCTTTGGGATCACTCTCTAACAAGAGAAAACTTAGCAAACTAGAAATCCCTCAAAAAGGTTGATGTTTGAATTCTTAAGCTCTCACCCAAAACCTAATACACTTGAGCATACATTGACATTTAAGCTCACAAGTGCTTTCTATACAAAGAATGAGAAATTAAGCTCTAAGACAAATTTTTATCATAATGTTGTTGACTTGTGGATCATTAGTCTTCTATAGATGCTTGGAGGTCCCTTTTGTACTCCCAATTGAGTTCCTAGCCGTTGGAGACCGTTGGGGTTGAATTGGAGCCGTTAGGGCCTTTATTTCCCAAAATAAATACAGTTATAGAGCTGTTCATATCGATACGCGTATCGATACGCCCTTCTTCAGAACTAGCCACTGTGCTTTCCTCTGTTGATTCGTATCAATACGCGTTGGAGTGTATAGGTACGACCTTTAATTCAAATAGCCGTTGGGAAAATGATCGTTGGGAGCAGTTAGGTGTATCAGTACTCGATACAACCATATTAGTACAGATACTAGCCGTTAGGGGTTTGTAAAACAATTGTATCGAAATGCCACGTAGTGTATCGATACAGGTCCTCTCCATATCGGTACAACAAAGTTGTATCGGTATGGGTTTTGGCTATTGGAATTTTCCTGTAGCTGAAACTCTAAAGCGTACCGATACGGGGTATATCGTATCGGTACGATTACTTGAAAAACTCAGGTTTGGCTACTTGAAAGACATTTTAAATCATTACAAAGCCTTATAAAAATTATCAAACATATTTTCAAGTTGTTTGGACTTATAAACATTTTGAAACCTTTTCAATTTAGTCCAAAACAAATTTTCTATTATTGTGTAACATCTCAAAATCCGGTCTAGTCGGAATTAGGTTCCGGTTATCAGAAATTTCACATCGATAAGGCCTAAATATAGTATCGGCTAGTTAATCATTTGTATTGGACTCTAATTAAGTTAAATCATTGTTATTGTACCCTATTGAATAATATCGAAACCTAGTCTGTGACTAAATTGAGGAAAATGCAAGTTGAAGGCCTAAACCATGGAGAATAAAGAGTTGGGGGACTAACTTTGCGATTAGCCCCTCCTCAATTTTTAACAATCCAACGTGGGACAATTTGGTGAAGTAGGTTCACCAAAAGGAAAGCTTAATAATTTGAGAAAATAAAAGAAAGAAAAAGGAATAGCAAAGACTTACCGATTTCAAGTTAAGCAAACACCACCCTTCCATCATCATCTTCTTCTTCTTGGAAGCACACACCTCCATTGAAGCTAGGGTTCGAGTTTAGTTTTCTTCTAGTTATTGTTATCGAATCGTTGCTATCGTTCGGGTAAGCATTAATCCTAAAACAATCGTTGAATTCCATGGATATGTTAAGCTTAATCTCAAGCTAGGGTTTTAGCGACCCATGGATAATTCATCGTTGATGCTTATATTGAATTTGGATATCAATTTTGATATCGTTGTATTGATTTTGATATGGTATTATTGAACCTAATAGTCTCCCTATTGATTTCCTAGCTCAAGACAAGGAAAAGGAACATCCATCAAATTCACCGAAGGCTAGGAACAAGGGACTTGTCATCCGAGAGCCGTAGAAGCATCTGATTCTAAGGTGAGTGTAGACGGAGTCTTGGAATTAGGCGAGGAGCCTTCCTGGATCTCTTTTTTTTATTTTCGATCATATTGCTAACAATACCATTGAAGAAGTTGCATTGGATTGTTAATCAGATTCATTAGTAAGTGTTGGTAAGTTGTTAATAACCATTGGATATAGACATTAGCAGCGTCATCATGCATTGTTATGGTTAAAGCTATTGTTATCGAAACATTGTAAATGAATCATCGAATATTGATATTGTCACTGACATTGAAACCATGACATATTGTTGAGGATAAGTGTTCACTATTGATATTATTGAAGTCATTGGACATCGAAACTATACTTGAATATTGAACATGGTTATTGATATTGGAACCTTGGATTTCAATGGACAATGGATACAATTGGCATGCCATAAAATTTATGAGCTCACTGTACGGGTGGACTACGGTCCTAAGGCTACGGCCTATATTGATTTGGCAAGGCGGAGGGATGTGTATTGATATTGGTCATATTGGCGAGGCGGAGGGATTAGACCATTCATTAATTTGGCGAGGCGTAGGAATTCACATATCCACTATCTTGATTCAATCCAAGGATTAATAAGAAATTTTATATGTTAAACATTGTATATCGAGACATTGCATTGACATTGATGAGCATGAGATTGTGTAAAAACTTCATACATTGTTATTCATATTGTTGTGACTATCTCACTAGGCAATGTATGCCTAACGTGTCTCATCTCATGCATTTCAGGTTGAAGAATCGACCCATTTTGAGGATCGGACAAGTCGTAGCATGACAAGTCACTACAAGTCAAGTAATGTAATTTGACCTTAAGAACTCTTAGTAAGGTGGCAAAGTAGTTGAACTAGTCTTATATGCCTGTTTTGTTATGCCTAATATGTGTAAGAGATGAAAAGTGGTTAAGGTCCTAAATATGACTTTTGGTTTAGCTATAATTTGGTAAAAATGACATATTTGGCTCATAAAGTTCAAAACCTAATAAATGTATTTATTTGATGATGAAATTTGGCATGCCAGTAGTTTATGACATTTAAAAGTTGTGTGTAAAATTTCGTTGCATTTGAACACCATTTTGCAGGACAATTCGATTAAAAACCAACAAAAAATTGTCATTACAAGTCAGGCCGTATCGATACAAGTGATGGCGTATCAAAACGGTTAGGCATAATTGGACTCTAAGAACAGAGCGTTTCGATACGGTCAGAGGCAGTATAAGAACATTTTGCTACTAGAATTCACTGTTTCGATACGGGTCATTAGTGTACTGAAATGAGTCAAAGTCAAAGGGAGTCAACCCGTACCGATACAGGGCTTGCTGTATTGAAACGGTTTAAAGGACAAGTCAACTTATGTTGACCATCGTTCACATGTTTCTGTAATCACCTATTTTGTCCTGGGTGTTGACCTGTTTTTACTTTTTGTAATAATGGGCTTTGTTCATCTACTTTGACTAAAATGTGATTAAAAATTAAAAAACAAGCAAAAATATTATTAATATATATATATATATATTTGATGCTACTGCTTTTATTTGTTTGGTCATTGTTATTCGATTACAAAGAAAAACCCTAATATTATTAACATATTATATCCCTTTCCCATCTTATTATTATTATTATTATTATTATTATTATTATTATTATTATTATTATTATTATTATTATTATTATTATTATTATTATTATTATTATTATTTATCATTGTTATTACTATGGTAATATTATTATTACTATATTATCATTATTATTATTTATATTATTATCATATATTATTATTATCATTATCTACTACTACTGTTATTGTTATCTATTATTATTATTATTAGTATTAGTATTATTATTAATATATTGAAAAAAGTCTGGAAAACTAAAAAATTAATATATATATATATATATATGTATGTATAAAGTTTGCCCAAAATTGAACAAGTAAAGCCTGATATTAAATAATGCAAGCCCAAATTCATTAACCGTAGAGTCCATTTACAATCATTAAAACCCAAAAAATATTATACATATATATTACATGGCCCGATTTGGGCCCAATCTAATTAAAAACCCTAATACATTCTAATGTCTTGCGCAGCTTAATCTATACCATCAGATCTAATCATGATCTGACGGTCCAGATGGCCTCTGATAAGAAGCCCTAGTTTCCATCTGTTTTTGCCCTGGTGCCTCATCAACCACAGCCCTTGGATCGGAGTGCATCGGACGGTCGAGATCACGTCCATCGCGCGTGCGGACCACGCCCGGCTCTCCAACTTCCGCACGCGCGATCCTTCAGCTTTCCACGCGTGCGAGTTCGAGTCTCTTCAGCTCCAGATCGTCCAAATCCTCACCTCACTGATCGAAGGGATCATCGGCGTCCATGTCAGTGGCTTGATCCCGAGTCACGACGTCTTCTGGTCCCCTCTCACTAGCAGACCGTCACATGCAACAAAACAACCAAAAATGTCAGAGACGCGCAACAACAAAATACCAGAAATTTCAGAGGTAAACAAACAAACAACAAGATGAATACAAACAAGAATAGGCAACCAATAGCAGATTTTTCGAAAGAATTACATGTAATACAAAATTCGTAATTTCACATTATAAAAGCCGAATTCGAAGCAATGTAATCCCAAGTTAGAAACAGGAATTTTGAGAAGATCAATATAAGCAGAACACCATTTCCAGAGGTATATCACTCTTGTTTTCCATTTCGAATCGTAAAAAATAAAATCTTGCGTTTCATTTTACCTCTATTGTTTCACCTTCTCGAACGCCTGTTGCCCATCTCGCCGCCGATAAGCCTCCTGGCCTCTTTGAGGCCTTGCATGGTGAGCCGGTAAGGGTGGTAACACAAAGGGGGGGTTGATTTCGGTTTGGAAAGCAAATAGGGTTTCGTTTTGGTTCTTTTGGGTTTTAAAAAAAAACTAGGTTTTTGAAGAGAAAGAGAGTTCTGGTTTTTGGTTTCAAAATACTAAAAAGAAAAGGTTTTTTGGGGTTTGATTTAGGGTTTTCAAGCTCGTCGACCATCGAATAACGGCGACCGGCGCGGCGGCGCTCTAGGGTTTTCAGAGGGAGAAAAAGGGGAGAGGTCTGATCTGAACCTAGGGTTAGCTGAACAAAAAATTCTAAAATGTTTTTTAAACACGGTTTTATAGTGTTTTAACGTTTTAAAATTGGCATAATCCGGTTTTAAACCCCTCCGTGTCCCCTTATTCACGAGCACAAACCATTCCGTGTTTTTAAACCCCGCCCGCGGTCCCTTAAGGTTTTTTAACGCTTTCAATCTCGTCCCTAATTCGATTTTAATTAGACTTTGAATGGGAAAATTACTATTTTGGCCCCTTTAGGTTTCAACGTCCTTTTAATTTGGCCCTTGCTTTTGCAATTTAATCTCTTCTTGGTGGTATTATTATCGTCGTTGTCCTTGTCTTTTTTTATTTTATTATTGTACTTTATTTTTTGTTA
This sequence comes from Hibiscus tridactylites, assembly GCA_958450335.1. NCBI lineage: Eukaryota > Viridiplantae > Streptophyta > Magnoliopsida > Malvales > Malvaceae > Hibiscus > Hibiscus tridactylites. The sequence continues at coordinate 62,126,647 of OY288267.1, read as the reverse complement.
TATTATATATTTATGTTTTTTTATGCATTTTGCCATATTGTTAAAAACATGTTTATGTTTAGTATGTGGTTACCATGTTGATACATGTTCGTATGATTTGAGGTTATTATAAATGTACATATGCTACATGTTTGCGTTTTAGTCTCGTTTGACACCTAATGTTTTTATAATATATATTTTCATGCATACAATGTAGTTTTGTTTTAATATGTTGTATGCTCGGTTTTTTAATGTATGCATAGCTAGTTTTTTATGTTTCTCAAATATGTATTTGTGACATGCATTTCAAATGGACATTTATATGACTCGATATTTTGGTCGCATGTTAATTGATTTTAATTATAAAATGGAGGTACTTATTAATTTGTGTATTCGGGTCGAAATATCCTAGCTTATTGGATATTCCTCGAATATTCAGATTTATTCCATTGTCTAAAGGTAAAATTCGTAATTAAAACGAATAAGACCATGACACCATATTTTATCTGCTTGCATCATGCATAAAGGTATCGTACGGGATCCGAACCCTAAACTAACACGACAATTAGACTTATATGATGCCAGTTTAATCTTTGGTCCGGTGTACCGTCATCCTTTTTAATTAAATGTCTAATTAATTCGAAACCGCCAATTTGATAAAGCTCGTACGATTAAAGTTTAATTTTCGATTAAGAACCCTTAATTAAACTCATTTTAAATTTCAAACAATTTCTATCTATTTAAAAGCAACAATTGTTTTAGTGCCGATTTCCGGACGTGATGGGGTGCTAACCCTTCCTCACACGTAACCAGCTCCCGAACCCTTTCAAATGATTCTCTGGTTTTGTTTTTATGGTGTCCGACCTACCTTAGTGGCCGGTGGCGACCCCCAAAAAGATTTTCTAAGGGTTTTTTTTTCAAAACACAAATAGTTCCCATTTTTAATCGAATTTTCTAAAAAAATGTGGGATACCTCAAGGTTCTTAGAAAAAAACCTTATCACAGCGTGGCGGCTCCGCTGGGGACAATTTTTGTTTTCAAAACAAAAAAAGAGTTAAGCCAAAAAATAATTGTCGCTTTTAATGATGGAAAATTTTGAAATATAATTTGATTTTAATGAGGCGGTTCTTCTTTGAAATATGACTTAAATTATACGAGTTTCGATAATTGGTGGTCTTTGAATTAATTTTTCATTTAATTAAAAAGGAATCACCGACATGTGTTGCATCATGATCATTAAGCTCTATACCCGAGCTTCGTCCCTTAAGTGGGAGTGAAACGCCCATACCCACGTGAGCATCCCTCCACGGGTCGATAATTCACTTCCGGAATCCACGCCTTTGACACGTGAGCAGCCCTCCACGTCACTAGGTTGTGTTTTCCCTCGAACCAAAACCAATTCGCAAGCTTGTAACGGGCCAGAATTGGGGCTCTTGTTACCTTAGTAGGTGATAAGATAGGTTCGGGTACCCTTGTTAGAACCGAACCCACATGTGTGAGAATTTAAGAAGCCCACCCCGATTAGAGCCATGCAGATGAGCGTAGAATTAGAATTCATGCTAGTAGGTCTCGCATGGTTAATCTGCTTTGGTGTGTTTTCATTTGTTTGTTGTATTCAGTATTCATTATTTTTGTTACTAATCTCTTTGCCTTTCTGTCTTGTTTTGTTCGATTACTTTCGCATATTCATGGCATGTTCATACGAAGTGTTGATTTGAGAACAGTCTAAATTTGAAAACTGCCATAACGGAAGAAATAGTCCATGGCAACAGAGTTTCCGGAACGTGCCAAGAGGACGAGCAAAATATATTGAAAATCGTACCCTATGTATTTATTTTCTTATCTCGTTGTAATAAGACTTGATCTCCTTTATGAAAAGTTGTTTAATGAGGATGTTCGTCGAATCAACGCCTCTTTGCATTCGATTCTGTTTTTTAATTTATTGCCTTTAATCATTTGTTTATGTTATGCATACGACATTGCATGCATTACATCATAAAGTCATGAGATTAATTGTTCGGGGTTGGCAGTATTCGTGACTATTCAAGATTCCACATCCACACTTTACTCGCCATCAAAGGAAGCAAATGGAGGAGAGTTTTGCTAAGTTAGAAGTTGATTTGAGAGGTCAGTTGGAGTGAGCTCAGCAAGAATTGAGGGACATCATCATCAAGTCCCAACAAGATATGATGAAAGAGATATCTCGGTTGCTACAAGCCAATCTAAGAGGAAAGGGTGTTGTGGGAAACCCTAGTCAAGAGAGGGGAGACCCCTCATTTTCCCCTGGCTTTGTCACTGACACCCCTAATCCCTCGCAAGGAGCGGTTACTCAAGGAGATGGGCAAACATCACATCAGGAGGCGCCTCTACCCATGCTCCATCAGGTCTGGTTTTTAATCATGTGGAAAATGTCGAGGATAATGTCCCATATTTGGATGAGATTGAGAATTTGAACAAGGTCAAGGTAGAGTTCTCGAAGCAACTACAAGAGACCCGGAAGGACCTCGAAGAGAAATTTCGGACTAAGAAGGAAGAAGAAGGGGCATATGGGATGAATGCTAGAGATCTCAGTTTGGTTCCAGATCTGATAATCCTGCCCAAGTTTAAGATGCCGAAGTTTGAGAAGTTTGACGGGACAACTTGCCCTACTACCCACATAACCATGTTCTGTAGGAAGATGACGGGTTTCATCGACAATGAGAAGTTGCTAATTCACTACTTTCAAGACAGCTTAGCGGAACCCGCGGTGAGGTGGTACAATCAGTTAACTCATGCTCAAATTAGGTCGTGGAAGGATTTGGCCAAGGCTTTTACAGATCAGTACAGGAACATAACCAATATGGTCCCAAACCGACTCATGCTACAAGATTTGGAGCAAAGGCATAATGAGAGCCTCCGTGAATACGCCCAGCGTTGGCGAGATGTGGCGGCACAAGTCCAACCTCCACTCCGTGAGAATGAGATCTCTCCTATGTTTATTGATACTTTGAAAGGGACCCTGTATGACCGCATGGTAAGCAACCCTATCGGTAATTTCTCAGATATTGTTATGACCGGTGAACGTATCGAGGCAGCTATTAAGAGTGGTAGAATCGATGGAGAAGAGAATGTTCAGAGGCAATTCAAGAAGGAAGATCATGAGGTGAACAACACCAGTACCTACGAGGCTTCTAAGCACCTCACAATATCATCACCTCGAGCCGCAATCGGGAATGCGCAAAGCTCAAACAGAAGAGAGAGTAGGGCTCCCAAGAAGAAACAAGAGAAGATGTCCTTCACCCCTCTACCCATGCCATACAAGGAGGTGTACAAGCACCTATATGAGGCTGATCTAGTCTGTCCATATCATGTTACTCCTTTCCAGCAGCCTTACCCTCCATGGTATAACGAGAAAGCACATTGTGAGTACCACAGTGAAGTACCGAGGCACACGATAGAAAATTGCACATCGTTTAAGAAGCTCGTGCAAAACATGATCAACACCGGGGTCATCGAATTAGAGGGGCCCAATGTGGCAACCAATCCACTTCCAAACCATGGAGGACGAGGCGTGAATGCCCTTGAAGAGGTGGATGCAAAGAAAGTGAGAGTAGAGGTGTCAGAAGTCAAGTCCTCTCTGAGTTGGGTTTACGAGCAACTGTGCACGACAGCTTTGATAAAGAGCGGTACGAATGGAGTGCATGATGGCCATGAATCATTTTGTGAGTACCATCAGACCGTGGGGCATGAGATTCAGAGTTGTCCAGAATTTAAGCAGTTGGTTCAGGAACTGATGGACAATAAGGAGATTGAGTTCCTCGAGGAAGCTTAAGGGTTTTGATAAGTGGTCAGTCTGGTGGTGGTCAGGGTTTTTAGTGCATCCAAGTTAGCTTGTTTTCATTTTATTGCATTTTAATCTTTTCCTTGAAGTAATGTGTGGAATCAACTTTGCTACCCTTTGCCCGAAGGTAGCAAAGACCTATTTTGTAAGGGCTTAAGACTGTATGTTTAAATTTCAATGAAAGGATGCATTGCGTTTTGTGTTTCAATGATCTCTTCAATTTGTGTATATATATTTGTCTATTGAGTCACCGTATATCAATTGCACAAGGGACATTGACCTTGACCCCAAAGGTTGATTTCGAGCAGCCTTTGTCTAGTGGAAATCAAAAGCTGTGAAGATGATAAATATGTGGCTTACACTCCAAGTTAATTTGGTCATCTATTGAGTACACGTAGCATTAGGGCCTTCAGGAGAATAACCGAAAATCTTACGTGCTAAAAAAAGAAAGAAAGAAAAAGAAAAAATGAAGAAAAAAAGGAAAAGAAAGAAAGAAGAAAAAGAAAATAGAGGAAAAAGAAAAGACAAAAGAGATGGAGTAATAAAAGCATAACAAAAGCACTCCAATGTTCGAAGCCTGGTAATAGGAATTTTCGGATAAGAGTGTGGAATTTTTGGGGCACTCCGATGTAGCAAAAGGACCAATAAGGTTGCTATGCACCATTCGAATCAAAAACCTTGGCTTCATGAGTGATGGTAATATTTTCAAATCATGACAATGCCGAGTAGCTCGGGGTTTTGTTGTTTGCTCCATCATTTATTTCGAGCCAAAGGAATGTGATGAGTTGATTTCCCCAAAACCATAAAGAATTGAGATGAAGTAATAATGATAAAGGAGAAGCCTATAGAAGATAAGTCTAATTGATTAAAAGCCGAAATAGCTCGGAGAGTATTTCACATCTTCAGACATCAGCTCAGCTTTCGAGGTCTCCTAGACACATGATGCTTGAGGCAATCCTTGGTAAGCCATCTTAGTTTCATTCGTGCACTTGATATTCGAGGTATTTAATCTGGCTTGATATATCCATAATTTGAAAAGAAAGTCTACTTTTCGAAAATGCATCTCATTTTGAAATTAAAAGATGTAATCTAAATTTTTTAGTGGACACAAAAACATATTCCTTTCATTGCTTCAGGGATAAAGTTTAGAATGCAAGGTCATGAATACAAATGATAGCTCACCAGTGGCCGTGGTGAGGACAATAGTAAGTTTCTACATACTACAGTTCAGGGACATGGAGCGAGTTTCTATCGAAATACCTTGGTTAGTTCAGAAAATGAAAGCGGACCTTAATGAACTTAGGAGAAAAGTTCAGGGACTTGAGGGCATGTGCCTTTCCCCCTAATGTTGTGATAAGAGAAAAGCCGTAGAGATGAGTCAGGACAAAGAGAAAAGTTGAATACCCAGTTTGAATAAGGGGCAATGTTTTGAAAATGAGCAGTACGAGAAGTGTTATGTCTATTCTGACCAGTGGAAGTCAGCAGTCATCTCTCAAGAAGAGACCAGGGATGGAGATTTGACAAGGTTGAAAAAATCCAAAGAGATTGAGAAAAAGAAGAGAACAAGAAGAGGGTCAAGGTTGACCAATTCGAAAGGCGAAAGCGTCTGAGCAATTTTGATGTCATAATTCATGCATCATTTGTAGTTAGGTATCCCTAGGATTAGGGGCATGCTAACACACATCATCATATCATTTTTGCCTATTTTTGAGAGGTATATTAAAGCTTTTCTAGTAAAAGGAACCCGCCTATCCGTTCGGGCACTTTGAGAATGGAACCCGCCTATCCGTTCGGGCATTTTGAGAATGGAGACCCGCCTATCCGTTCAAGCATGAGGAGAATGGAACCCGCCTATCCGTTCGGGCATTTTGAGAAAGGAACCCGCCTATCCGTTCGGGCATTTTGAGAATGGAACCCGTCTATCCGTTCAGGCATGAGAGAATGGAACCCGCCTATCCGTTCGGGCATTTTGAGAATGGAATCCGCCTATCCGTTTGGGCACTTTGAGAATGGAGCTTTTATTTTTCACTAATTAGGTTTGGACCTCGAAGGGTTGAAGAATGTTGAAATGAGAAAAACGACTTCAAGCCTCCGCGGTCGTTAAATTTTCTCGTACCGATTTTTGAACCGCCAGTAGTTCAAGTGCATGGTGACTCGGGATCCAAACAAGGAAGTTGGACAAAATTGGTGCTAATGGCCTTTGCTTTATTCTTGTTCCACAAGTATAAGCAAAGGGGGGCAGCTGTAATCACCTATTTTGTCCGGGGTGTTGACCCGTTTTGACTTTTTGTAATAATGGGCTTTGTTCATCTACTTTGACTAAAAATTAAAAAACAAAAAAAATATTATTAGTAATATATATATATATATATTTGATGCTACAGTTTTTATTTGTTTGGTCATTGTTATTCGATTACAAAGAAAAACCCTAAATATTTTTAACATATTATATCCCTTTCCCATATTATTATTATTATTATTATTATTATTATTATTATTATTATTATTATTATTTATCATTGTTATTACTATGTTAATATTATTATTACTACATTATCATTATTATTATTTATATTATTATCATATATTATTATTATTATTATTATCATTATCTACTACTATTGTTATTGTTATCTATTATTATTATTATATTTATTATTAGTATTAATATATTGAAACAAGTCTGGAAAACTAAAATATTGTGTGTGTGTGTGTGTGTGTGTGTGTGTGTGTGTGTGTGTGTGTGTGTGTGTGTGTGTGTGTGTGTGTGTGTGTGTGTGTGTGTGTGTGTGTGTGTGTGTGTGTGTGTGTGTGTGTGTGTGTGTGTGTGTGTGTGTGTGTGTGTGTGTGTGTGTGTGTGTGTGTGTGTGTGTGTGTGTGTGTGTGTGTGTGTGTGTGTGTGTGTGTGTGTGTGTGTGTGTGTGTGTGTGTGTGTGTGTGTGTGTGTGTGTGTGTGTGTGTGTGTGTGTGTGTGTGTGTGTGTGTGTGTGTGTGTGTGTGTGTGTGTGTGTGTGTGTGTGTGTGTGTGTGTGTGTGTGTGTGTGTGTGTGTGTGTGTGTGTGTGTGTGTGTGTGTGTGTGTGTGTGTGTGTGTGTGTGTGTGTGTGTGTGTGTGTGTGTGTGTGTGTGTGTGTGTGTGTGTGTGTGTGTGTGTGTGTGTGTGTGTGTGTGTGTGTGTGTGTGTGTGTGTGTGTGTGTGTGTGTGTGTGTGTGTGTGTGTGTGTGTGTGTGTGTGTGTGTGTGTGTGTGTGTGTGTGTGTGTGTGTGTGTGTGTGTGTGTGCCCAAAATTGAACAAGTAAAGCCTGATATTAAATAATGCAAGCCCAAATTCATTAACCGTAGAGTCCATTTACAATCATTAAAACCCAAAAAATATTATACATATATATTACATGGCCCGATTTGGGCCCAATCTAATTAAAAACCCTAATACATTCTAATGCCTTGCGCAGCTTAATCTATACCACTAGATCTAATCATGATCTTACGGTCCAGATGGCCTCTGATAAATAGCCCTAGTTTCCATCTGTTTTTGCCCTGGTGCCGCATCAACCACAGCACTTGGATCGGGGTGCATCGGACGGTCGAGATCACGCCCACCGCGCGTGTGGATCACGCCCGGCTCTCCAACTTCCGCACGCGCGATCCTTCAGCTTTCCACGCGTGCGAGTTCGAGTCTCTTCAGCTCCAGATCGTCCAAATCCTCACCTCACTGATCGAAGGGATCACCGGCGTCCATGTCGGTGGCTTGATCCCGAGCCACGACGTCTTATGGTCCCCTCTCACCAGCCAGCCGCCACATGCAACAAAACAACCAAAAATGTCAGAGACGCGCAACAACAAAATACCAGAAATTTCAGAGGCAAACAAACAAATAACAAGATGAATACAAACAAGAATAGGCAACCAATAGCAGATTTTTCGAAAGAATTACATGTAATACAAAATTCATAATTTCGGGCTATAAAAGCGGAAACCGAAGCAATATAATCTCAAGTTAGAAACGAGAATTTTGAGAAGATCAATACAAGAAGAACGCCATTTCCAGAGGTATATCATCTTGTTTTCCATTTCGAATCGTAAAAAAATAGAAATCTAGGGTTTCATTTTACCTCCACTGTTTCACCTTCTCAAACCCCGATTGCCCATCTCACCGCCGATAAGTCTCCTGGCCTCTTTGAGGCCTCTCATGGTGAGCCGGTAAGTGTGTGAAAGGGGCCATGGTGGCCGAAGATACAATGAATAATGGTGGTTTGTGTTTGATCGGTGGTTAGTGATTTGTTGTTTGAAGAAGATGAGCAGGATATTTTCCAGAGAGAACAATGTGTTTCTCTGTATTTTCTTATTACTCTTAATTATTCAAATGTGTGTAAGGTGAGCCTTTAAATAGACAATTACAGAGTTTTAGTATAGTTAAACTATACTTTTATCTCTAATTTAAATAATATTTATCCCTAATTTAAATAAGACTTCTAGTAAATCTAAACTATTGACTTGGGATTAAACTTTAATTACACATTAAATAAAACTCTACCATTTCTCGAATAACTTACACTCTCCCTCAAACTCTAACACTTCTTAGATAACTTACACTCCCCCTCAAGCTGGTGAGCAAATGTAGTAGAGCACCAGCTTGGATCTAAGATATAATCATGTTGTTCTTTGCACGGTCATTGTTGAAAATTTGCAGCTGATGTTGCTGGTTTCGGCATACTTCTTGAGATGACTACCAATTTTGTTGTAGTTGTTGGTTCTGCACCTTCCTTAGATGTCTTCCAGCTTTCCTCTGTCAATGATGATCTTTTTCTGGTTTTTGCATCATCTTCTGAGATGTCTTCCAGCTTTTTCTGCCATTCACAGACTAAGTAGCTGCTTCCATTCAATAACGATCACAGGAATCTACACTCCCCCTCAAGCTGGTAGTTACACGTACTAGAGTCCCAGCTTGGATTTTTGATGTAGAATCCCTTGATAAATAATATAGTTTTTCTTTAAGGCTAAACTAAAACCTTTTCTCCTATCTTTTTTAGGACGGATGGCTAAGATAGAACCAAATAGTTTTTTAAGGCTAAACTATAACCTTTTCGACAAAACAACAAAAATAAACGAGCAGAAATTTCACCAGAGATGTAAGATTCCAACGAATGAGAAGCCAGGGAACGAGCGTGGCCTAATGATAGCAGCGAGAAAAAAGTGTGCATATGAAAAGAAAAAAATATCAGATCAGAGATGGAAGCAGTGGTGACGACATCAAGATCGATGTTGGCTCTGATACCATGTGAGAAAAGGGCCATGGTGGCCGAAGATACAATGAATAACGGTGGTTTGTGTTTGATCGGTGATTAGTGATTTGTTGTTTGAAGAAGATGAACAGGATATTTTCCAGAGAGAACAATGTGTTTCTCTATATTTTCTTATTACTCTTAATTATTCAAATGTGTGTAAGGTGAGCCTTTAAATAGGAAATTACAAAGTTTTAGTATAGTTAAACTATACTTTTATCTCTAATTTAAATAATATTTATCCCTAATTTAAATAAGACCTCTAGTAAATCTAAACTATTGACTTCGGATTAAACTTTAATTACACATTAAATAAAACTCTACCACTTCTCGAATAACTTACACTCTCCCTCAAACTCTAACACTTCTCAGATAACTTACAGTAAGGGTGGTAACACAAAGGGGGGCTGATTTCGGTTTGGAAAGAAAATAGGGTTTCGTTTTGGTTCTTTTGGGTTTTCAAAAACAAACTTAAAGGTTTTCAAAGAGAAAGAGAGTTTTGGTTTTTGGTTTCAAAAGACTAAAAAGAAAAGGTTTTTTTGGGGGGTTTAGTTCAGGGTTTCCAAGCTCGTCGGCTGTCGAATAACGACGAACGGTGCGGCGGCGCTCTAGGGTTTTCAGAGGGAAAAGGGGGAGAGGTCTGATCTGAACCTAGGGTTATCTAAACAAAAAAGTCTAAAATGTTTTTTAAACGCAATTTTATAGTGTTTTAACGTTTTAAAATTTGCATAATCCGGTTTTAAACCCCTCTGTGTCCCCTTATTCACGAACACAAGCCATTATGTGTTTTTAAACCCCGCCCGTTGTCCCTTAAGGTTTTTAAACGCTTTCAATCTCATCCCCAATTCGATTTTAATTAGACTTTGAATGGGAAAATTACTATTTTGGCCCCTTCAGGTTTCAGCGTCCTTTTAATTTGGCCCTTGCTTTTGCAATTTAATCTCTTCTTGGTGGTATTATTACCGTCGTATTGTGCTTTATTTTTTGTTATATTATATATTTATGCTTTTTTATACATTTTGCCATATTGTTAAAAAACATGTTTATGCTTAGTATGTGGTTACCATGTTGATACGTGTTCGTATGATTTGAGGTTATTATAAATGTACATATGCTACATGTTTGTGTTTTAGTCTCGTTTGACACCTAATGTTTTTATAATATATAGTTTTCATGTATACAATGTAGTTTTGTTTTAATATGTTGTATGCTCGGTTTTTTAATGTATACATAGCTAGTTTTTTTATGTTTCTCGAATATGTATTTGTGACATGCATTTTAAATGGACATTCATATAACTCGATATTTTGGTCGCATGTTAATTAATTTTAATTATAAAAAGGAGGTACTTATTAATTCGCGTATTCGGGTCGAAATATCCTAGCTTATTGGATATTCCTCGAATATTCGGATTAATTCGCATTGTCTAAAGGTAAAATTCGTAATTAAAACGAATAAGACCATGACACCATATTTTATCTACTTGCATCATGCATAAAGGTGACATACGGGATCCGAACCCTAAACTAACACGGCAGTCAGACTTATATGATGTCAGTTTAGTCTTTGGTCCGGTGTACCGTCATCCTTTTTAATTAAATGTCTAATTAATTTGAAACCGCCAATTTGATAAAGCTCGTATGATTAAAGTTTAATTTTCGATTAAAAACCCCTAATTAAACTCATTTTAAATTTCAAACAATTTCCACCGATTTAAAAGCAACAATTGTTTTGGTGCATATTTTTGGGCGTGATGGGGGTGCTAACCCTTCCCCACACGTAACCAACTTCGGAACCCTTTCAAATGAATCTCTAGTTTTGTTTTTATGGTGTCCGGCCTACCTTAGTGGCAGGTGGCGACTCCCAAAAATATTTTTTAAGGTTTTTTTTCAAAACACAAATCGTTCCTATTTTCTAATCGAATTTTCTAAAAAAATGTGGGACACCTCAAGGTTCTTAGAAAAAAACCTTATCACAATTCGAAACGGCCTTAAGGTGTTCCGATACAGGGTTAGTTATGTTAGTTAAAAGGGCTGAAACAGAAGGTTGCAATGTTCACAGTTTGGTCACTGAAATTTGAATGATTAAATTGAATGGGTAAATGAATTCCAAATTGTATGAAACTTTGCAGGCCTGTCAATAATGAATTGAATTTCATTGTAGTATAATCAATTGCATCGAAGGACCTCCAATTTATCGAATTTACAGCTTGGTCCCTAAAATTTGTAATAGTTTAGAATTAGTCCTAAATGATTAATTATTGCTTCATAAGGATTAACTGGACTAAGATGCATTATGGTAATCTGTTATTGTATATTGTTATTTTAAATGTTGAGTATAAAAATGAAATTTTATTGTACTGTTCACTGTATTGCTCATCGATATCACCTTCCAACCTGGTTCTCGACCAGACCGAGAAGGGGGTGTTACATATTGTATCAAAACAAACATCTCAACAATCTCCCATTTTTGATATGATAAAACCAACTTGAAAAATTGTTTGTGATTTCCCCTTAGTATTTAAAAATTTTGAATAAGAGATTTTAAAATTGAAATGTAGTTAAAGCCCCCTTATTCACTTGAAAAATCATTTTTTCAAACCATTTCTCCCCCTTTCTATTATATCAAAAAGAATTTATGTAACTTTAAGTTCAAAATAACAACGGGGGTTTAAAAGATTTTGACAAAAATAAGAATTATGGTTTTAAAATGGCTCCCCTTACTCAAAGCATCATCAAATGGTTAGTCCAACAAATATGATTATCTAGTTGAATTAAAGTAAATAAATCAAATGAAAAAGAAAATAAATTCAACTAAATTAATTTTACCCCTTGAACCAAAAGGAGGATGTGAAGCCTTCCTTCTTCAAGTGATCTTTCTTGTGTGTATGGAGCTCCCCCTCAATGTTGTAATTTATTGACCAATCTCCATCACACCTAAAACAAGACAATCGAGTAATTTTTAGTATCCAAATTGCTTTGGATCCATAAGCGTTAGTAGCACATAATTTAGTCCCCTTAGGAATCCAGTTTTCAATTTCACCCTTATTAGTTGAAGTAATTAGTCCTTTTGGGATCCAAATACTTCTAAGACATTTACCATTTAAAAATCTAGGGGCAATAGATTGTCTTTGATAAAAATTTGATTTTCTAAAATTGGTTTTCTTTTCAAGCTCTTTGGAAATCAAATATTTTTCCTCTTGAACTTTATGAAGCAAATTTTGTAAATCAACACATTTTTGTTCAAACTCATTGGGTTTTGCTTCAAGTTCAATTTTGGTTTTAGAAATCAAATCATTTTGAATTTTCAAATTTAAAACCACTTTCTTGTTTTTCAAAATGTGATTTTTAAACTCTAAAATCAAATCATCATAGACATCTTGTAATTCATCAAAAGAATAAGAAGTTGAAGTAGATGAATTAGAAGTTACCCTTGAATCTTCTTGGATGGCCATAAGGAAAAGGTTGGCTTGTTCATTATCGGTGGAGTCATCATCACCCCAAGTAGCCACATATGCCTTCTTCTTATGACTTGAAGAGTTTTCCCTCTTCTTCTTTTTCTTCGATTCATGCTTAGATTCTTCCATTTTTCTCTTCATGAATCGGACACATTTCTTGAAGAGATAGGCTATCTCTTCTCCTTCACTTTCCTCCTCACATGAATCTACATGTAGGCATATGGAGGATGGAAGAGCAATGACATTCACATCAATTCCTTGCTCTTTGATCTTCTTCTCATTCTCCATCTTCAAGGGTGTAGACATCATTTCATGGGTAAGAATGGACCCAATTAGCTCATCAAGTTTGAGCTCCTTCAAGTTCTTGGCTTCGATGATAGTCGTCGTCTTGCCCTCCCATGATTCGAGAAGTGAATAAATCAACTTCCGAATGAGCTTGTCTTTCGGAATCTCCTCTCCAAAACCTTTAAGTTTGTTGATGATTGTGAAGAACCGATCGAACATGCTCTTGATATCTTTTTTCCGGGTCCATCTTGAAGTTTTCATACTCAAGGTTGAGAAGACCGATCTTGGTCTCCTTTCCTTCGTTTGTTCCCTCGTATGTGACTTCAAGCTTGTCCCATACTTCCTTGGCATCTTCACAAGAAGAGATTTTTGTATATACATCGGGGCCCAATGCACACAATAAGTTGTGCAAGGCTTTGCAATTTAGTTCCATCATATTCTTGTCATTTGCATTCCAATCCGCCTTCCTCCTTGTTGGCATGAACGATCCATCTTCAACAAGATCCCGAAGTCGATAGTCCTCGGCCTTGATGAAGCACATCATCCTATTCTTCCAATAGGCGTAATTTTACCGTTGAAGAATGATGGCTTGTCGATTGATTGCGCCATTTATCACCAGTTGACTTGTTTGTTGGTCGAGCTTTCGAATCGTCTCAATAGGTGGTTAAACCTTCTCGATTGAGCCTCATTCTGATACCAATTATTAGGCTCGATATCCTTCAACTGAATTTCTTGCCAAGTGTTGAAGAAGATGTATTTTGGGTGTATTTAGTGGAAGCAAAAAGATAGATAAAAGATTTATAGTGGTTCAAGTTTCGAACAAACTTTGCATTCACTACCTTAGCTTCCCACTAAGGATTTCAACCAATTCACTAAGAATTCTTCCCCTTTTCTTGGCTTAGAAGGCAACCAATTACAACCTAGACTCACGCACCAAGTCTAGCAACCAAAGCTTGCAAATTGAGGTTTGGGATCACACTCTAACTAGAGAAAACTTAGCAAACTAGAAATCCTTCAAAAAGGTTGATGTTTGCACTCTTAAGCTCTCACCCAAAACCTAATACACTTGAGCATACATTGACATTTAAGCTCACAAGTGTTATCTATACAAAGAATGAGAAATTGATTTCTAAGACAAATTTTCATCATAATGTTGTTGACTTGTGGATCATTAGTCTTCTATAGATGCTTGGAGGTCCCTTTTATACTCCCAATTGAGCTCCTAGCCATTGGAGACTGTTCGGGTTGAATTGGAGCCGTTGGGGCTTTTATTTCCTGCAATAAATGCAGTTCTTGAGCTGTCTGTATCGATACACAATTAACCGTATCAGTACGCCCTTCTTCAGAACTAGTCGTTGTGCTTTCCTCAGCTGATGTGTATCGATATGCTTTGGAGCGTATCGGTACGACCTGCAATTCAAATAGCCGTTGGGAAAATGATCGTTGGGAGCAAATAGGCGTATTGGTACTCGATACAACCGTATCAGTACGGATACTAGCCGTTGGGGGTTTGTTAAACAACCATATCGAAACACCACGTAGCATATCGATACAGGTCCTCTCCGTATCGATACGTCCAAGCCGTATCGATACAAGTTTTGGCTACTGGAATTTTCCTATAGCTAAAATCCTAAAGCGTATCGATACGGGGTATATCGTATCGGTACGGTTACTTGAAAAACTCAGGTTTGGCTACTTGAAGGACATTTTAAATCATTCCAAAGCCTTAAAAACCATCAAACATATTTTCATGTTGTTTGGACTTAGAAACATTTTAAACCTTTTCAATTTAGTCCAAAACAATTTTCTATTATTATATCAAAACAAACATCTCAACAGGATCAATATCGTATCGATTGATTTTTGTGTCAGGTCAATATCGGATCAGTCATTTTCAGTTTGAGTCAATATATGGAGATGATATTTTAAAAGAGAAAAGATGACGTTAAACATTAAACTATTACTAAAGGTTGTTGTTAATCGGCAATATAATACAAAAGGAGAATAAAAACATACACATTTGAGCAAATTAAATTCGGGTTATTTTCAGTTCGGGTTGTTTTTGTTTCGGTTTATTTTATGTTCAGGATACTTTATGGTTAAGGTTAATTTTAGTTTCAGTTATTATCGGTTTTGGTTCGGTTTAATTTTTGGTTCAACTAAAATCTTGTTTGGTTCGATTTGCATCAAGTCAAGTCTAGGCCCATGTTTAGGTTCATATCAGATCAGGTAAATCAGTTCGAGTCTTAGGTCGCAGGTCAAGTTTGCCAGGTCTAGTACACAATAATCCATATAGGTAGGGGTGTGCATTCGGTCAGTCCAGTTAATCGACCAAACTGAATTACCCAAAATCCATTAGCTGAACTTTTTTCCCCTTTTAACTAAATAAAAAAAATCAAAAATTTTCAATCCAACTGTAAAAAGTTCAGTTAATTCGGTCGTTTTTAAATTAATCAAAATTTAAAAAATTTTGGGTAAATTATACAAATGGTCACTAAACTATGCTAAACTGATCTTTTTCATCACTAAACTTTTAAAAGTTACAAAACAATCATTAAACTTATCGAACTATTACAAAATGGTCATTGATTGATTGCATGCTATAAATTATTGATAAATTTTGAAAAGTTTAATGACCATTTTATAATAATTCAATAAATTTAATGATCATTTTCTGCTAATGTAATAATTTAATAAATTTAATGATCATTTTTCTCTTAATTTGATAAAGTTTAATGACCATTTTATAGTATATCAAAAAATTCAATGATCATTTTATAATTTTTAAAAGTTTAGTGACCAAAAATAAATATATGTAATATATAATATTTCATATATAATAATTTTAGTTAATATAGTTAATTAACCAATTTAAAACCGAATTAACCGATAACTAATTTTTTTTTTAAAAATACTCTCAACCGTTAAAAGATCATACCTAAAATTAACGGGTCGATTAATCATAAAAAATTCGATTCAGTCGAATAATATACACCCTACCCATCGGTATCAAAATTGGCTTTGGTCCAATAGTTAGTTGTTCTCTATTTTCCCTCCTCATCCCATCCCAAGTTGAAGTGCCCTTTCCCTCACTTACCCCATTACTTTCTTTATATCTAATTAAAAATTAAACCAAATTGGTAGAATTTTAAATAGTGGGAATGAGACTTGTTTTTTCAAATTAGAATTAAGTTAATTAAATGTATCGAAATGAAAGATGAAGTATGTTATTGCATAATTTTTTAACTGTTGCATCATACTTTAACGACTCAATAATCATTTAAAAAAAATAAAATCTAATAATGATTTAGATGATGAAAATAAACATTTTGTAAACTTTATCCTAAAAAACTAGTAAGTCACTTTTGTTCAGGTATGTCGACACCGAGTGAATTAATTCGGCTGTAATACACTTCAGTTCAATGAACAGTTAAGGGTATTAAAAAATCAGTTAATGAAACGAACCCACCATCCAAGACAAACAGAACTACAGGGTGAGAGCTTTTCATTGCTTTCAAAACCAGTAATAATGCACAAGTGAAGCGTTTCATATACAATGCCCTAATCAGTGACCCAAA
This sequence comes from Hibiscus tridactylites, assembly GCA_958450335.1. NCBI lineage: Eukaryota > Viridiplantae > Streptophyta > Magnoliopsida > Malvales > Malvaceae > Hibiscus > Hibiscus tridactylites. The sequence continues at coordinate 62,110,246 of OY288267.1, read as the reverse complement.
CAAAGTTGAAGATTGAAAAGAACAAAACAAAACAAAACTCACATGGAATACACAATGCACCCCTGCTTGTAATGCACAACAACACTCTCCTCCCAAACCGAATCCGACTTATTCAATATCATCCCTGGACTCCGTAACAACAGTATCCACTCCGTTGGATTTCTTTAATTTGGCAACAAGCACCCACATGTTTGCAAGTTCATTTTCGAGATAAGCTTCTCTTTGCTTAGATTCTTCAACTTTTCTTTGAAGCTCAGCCTCTCGGTGATCCTTCTCCATAAGAGCAGCTTCATATGAAAGCTCTCTTTCTTTACTCATGGCCAGTTCTTTTTTTAGATCAGAGGGTGATCCAAGTTGCTCATGTCGTTTTGTCAGACTCTCTCTTCGGCCGTTCCGCCCTGTACTCGTTCGACGCTGTGTCGGAGAGTTCTTGGCTGCTGCCAGATCTGCAGCTAACCTCTCGTTATGATTCATTAGTTTAGTAACTTCCTCTGACAATGCCTTTAGTTCTACAGCAGCAGCTGAGGCTAGCCCTTTAGCATATGAACTCTCCTCTGCCAGTTTCTGGTTCCGCTGTTCCAACTGTTCTTTTGACTCCGTTAGTTCAACAACTTTCTGCTTCAGTTCTTCAATCTCAGCCACCTGATTGAGCAAAACCAGGAATTTAGATCTAAAATTGACATTCATGAAGCGACATCATTACAAGATTAAGCAAAGCATACATACTAATATCACCGTAATGTGTCAACTTGAAAGGAAAAACAATAAGGCAATACATGGTTCGATATAAACTTTTATGTTTGAGATAGCTTGCGTTATCCCAAAAGACGTACATATAGATTCAGATTCTGATAATCATATTTAACTAGCTTCTATCAGACAAAAGCTTCATCTCCTTCGTACTTCTCTGCATTTTGATTGTTGCATGAAGAGCAGAACAAGGGTGTTAGGTTATTATATATATAGCGAGAACTACAAATTTATAGTAATACAAAGTTTCTTTCCTTTTCAGAATAGAATTCTATGTAAAGAGACTAACAGGTTTATTATCAATCACCGAATTGTCTTCACAAATATAAAGTGGAAAAAGACTAAAGAATTCTATGAGATTATCTCCAGTTTTCATTTTGGCTACAGATATAATCTAAGAAATCAATATCCAGAAATATTGCAATTACTAGAAAGGGGTAGAGCACAGGGACAAGTGGGAGAGGTTTATGATTTCATGAGTGTGGCCATAAAGGAGACACTCAATTAAGGCACCATACGAACGATGAAAGCGTCAAGTATTTAGAAATAAGCACCTGTGCTCTTCTAAGCAAATCTCCATTACTATCCTTTTCTGATGCCGCAACTTCTTTGTCCATCTGCAGGCCTTTCATTTCTCCGGATTGTTGAGAATTAGGAGCTATATGACTGAGCTTTTGCAATTCTACTGCATCGACGAGTTGCTGCTTTAAGGAGGCTACTGTTTCTTGCAATCCTTCACATTCGCAAATCTGATAAAAAGGTTCAAGTCAGAACAGGCTCTCAGAGGATGAAACTTTTGAGGCATGAATAGGACAAATATATTATTACATAATGTTAAGTAGGTATATCACCTTCAGGTTCAGCTGCTCCTGGATTATTCGATTGTCTGCAGCTTTAACCTGGAAACAATAATTTATTATATGATTCTCATAAGAGAAAATCAGAAAAATCAATGAGACAACCGGCAAAGAGCTGGGGAAAGCTTTTATAGCATTCTTGGCTTCCTTTTACATTACTGCAGTTCAATTTTAAGACTCCTATACCTATGAAGGACCTCATGGTAACGGACCATGTCCACAGATTTGGTAATGCTGTCATATTTGTATACGTAAATTTCCCTTGGTAATACATTCTAGATTGAAATACAGAAAACTGATTACCTCAAGTTCAAAGGATTTCTCATTTAATTGTGCCATCAATTCAGCAATAGACTGTAGCATTCAAAGAAAAAAAATGTGTAAAGCTGGAGTTGCAGGAGAGACAAATGGCGTACAGAACCAGTAATGCAAACTGAACTTACTTGAGATATTTCTGATTTCTCCATCTTGTTGGGTGAAACCAAGATGGATTCAGCAATTTGCTTTTCTAGCAAAGCTATTTGTTCATTCTTTCCCCTTATTTCATCACTCAACCTTTTCATCTCAACCTCAAATACGAAAAGGATAAAACAGTTCAGTTTAGGAAGACTATAAAGCAAATAAAAAGGATGATACCAAGCCAGTAATTTACTTGAATCTGTTGCTCATTCTGGGGGTTTCTTGTGGCCTCCTCAGACAATCGCTTTAAGGCGCTTGAATGAAGTGCTACCTCTCCAGACAAAATCTTCTGCTGCTCCCTTAGTAGCTCTATCTGATCAATTGTTTTTATGCTAGTCTGGAACAAATAAGGCATTAAATTCTACTTACTGGACAATGGACAATACAATTCTAAAACCAAAAATAAATGAACAAATAAGGCACAGTGATTCTAAAAAGTAATTAGATAGCATTCCTTTAAAGGATGAGTACGCCATTACACATTTGAAATGTTTAATGAAGCTGTCGAACACAAAAGGAAAGAAGATTAAAAGAATAACATTTTCATAAAAAATAAAGAAAAACTTATGCATACCAAAGGTGTCTCTTGTCCAAGGGAACTGTCCTCCGGATCTTCTCTATCATGTCTAGCATCCAATAGGATATCCATGGCTGGAGAATTTGCTGTAACTATAGATTGGGAAAGCCTAGATTCTGCATGAAAGTTATTGTTTCCTGCTTGAGGAGTAGAGGGTGTACTATTAGATTTAATTCCACTTGACTTATCGCTGACACTTGTCAATGTCCCCGTACCAGTATCACGTTTCTGGACAAAAATCATAAAATAGTTTAAGCTACTAAGAAGGAATAAGATCAAGCATGCTTCAATAAAATCTATTAATGTAATTAACACCAACTAGCTTGGTGTCTATGCTTGCGTGGGCTTTATTTGCAAGTTTTGGAATAAAAGAAAAAGCATTTAGTACATAGAATCTAAACTCACTTTCTTTTTTCTTCTCTTTTCTTCCAATACTACATAGAATCTAGACTAAATTTCTTGTATCTCTTCTCTTCCAATGGAATATTATATACAGTTACCAACAGTTATTTTTAGGGTTCAGAGAAAGATATGGTAGTTATCATATTTTAAAGTGGTAATTATGGACGGATTAGTCTCACAAACTCCAGCAATAGACAAGTGCAAAGCAGTTAACTTTACAAAAACGAGGAAAGAGAAAATAAGCCAAGAATGCAGCTGAAATGTAAGAATTGGATTGTCAAAGTTGGGGTGTTTTATTATGGTTGGGTTGTCATTTTGAGGAAACCTTGTACTTAAACCTCTAATTTAAAAAACTTTTTACAGCTTCAAAAATGCCAACAGCTACAATTAAAAAAGTAAGACTCTTTCTGATTTTATTTTTTTGTGTGCTGAGTTGCTGAAACAAAAGTAAGATCAGACGGTGAACAAAATTTCATCCTATTGTCTATCTTAGCTGTTTTATCAAGACCAACCCCAAAAGTAATAATCTTGATAAAAAAAAATTAATAATAAACATAGACTACAAGGAAACATAGAGAGCTAAAAGTCCAGAACAAACATACTCGGAGCTTAAGCCAGTTTAGCAGGCCGTGCTTTCGCGGTTTTTTCTCCTCTTTAAGTGTATCATCTCCAGCATTCTCTTCGAGGGAAACATACAACTCAACATTCTCATCATCCAGGATCAAGTCCCGCCTTCTATGTGGTAGATACGCGAGCTGTGCATAAACATGAGTAACTATAATTAGAGACAAATACAATCCAATTAAACAAGGTGGAATTCTTAGTGTGTAAAAACAATTCCAGGCACATAGGAATAGGATAACAGAACAGCATGTATATGAAGTAATAAGATTAACAGTGATACCTCTTCTTCTCCAAATGAATGTCTCCTCCTTGGACCAGAGCGCTGGGGAAATCTTGATGATTGTGAAGCTTTTGTGGAGACAAGAATCAATTTTGTCAATCGTTGTATTCTGCTCAATAATGCCGCTTTCGCTTCTTCTTCTTGCTCCAACCTTGACTGCAGCTTGACTTGACCATCTTCAAGCTTTAAAGATCAGAATAAAGGAATTGTCAAAGTCAAGAGGTGATTCATCTCTCTTTTCCCCTTTGAGATAAAATTAGCAGCTATAATTCAAAACTTATTTACATCAACTACATTATTCAGATACCTTGTGATTGATGTGAGACGTGAAAACGAAGAATAAAACCATAAAAAATACTTAATGTAGAAAGGAAATATAGGGGAGAAGAAAAAGAAACATTTCAAAACAACGCCAAGGATGTCCTTAGGTACTTCATACACCGTCGGCGTCAAGAATAAGCCACGTAATTGTTTTTGAGTTGAAATCCAATCTAAAATAACAGGACAGGACCCAAAAGATAGCAACATTGCCAAATTTGTTAGAGATGATTATCTTGGAGGTTTCTTTCCCCTAAGATTCCTCATCAGCATCCAATCTCAAATCATCTTGGAGTGCAGTATCTAAAGACTGAGAGGATAGGAAGCTTAGCAATAAAAAAGATATTTTGTGTTCTTTAGGATATTATTTTCTGTTTCTACTACAAGCACATAGAATTAGTTTCAAGTGTAGAAAACATGTATGTGTAGCAGAGAATTAAGTGTTTCTCTGTTGTATTTCTTATTGCTGAATGCGGGCAAGGTAAATCTTTAATAGAAAATTACATAAAATTTCAGCTTTAAAACTCATCCTACTAGTCCTCTAGCTTTAGGTTAGGAGATTAGAGCTTTATCTCTACTTTAGATAGGACTTTAAGTCTATCCAAACTACTACCTACTGATCTGTACAAGTAATATTAATTACTAGCTCTAACTACACACGCCTACAATATACATCAAGAATTATGGAGGCTCAGTTAATAGAATAAGGACAAATCGAAGGAAAGTAATCTGAAGATAAACCATGTAGTGTAGAGAACATTCTTTAATATACTCTGCCCATACCAGCAATTGGTTTTCTGAGATCAGGTAATTTGGTTCAGTTCTTTCTATATGGTTACTGCTCACCATAAGTTATCACTTATCAAGACTACGCATAAAGAGTAGGGTACCAGTTAATGGGTCCAACTACTTTTTGTATCATTTGAACTAATTAAAAGGAAAAAGTTATCATGATCTATAAATGGAATTTATAAGGTAGCAACATTTCCCAATAGGTTAGATTAACAATTTGATCAAAAGACAATTAAACATTAAAATTCAGCTACTGTAATCAAAGAAGAACAAATGTACCTTCTGCTTTAAGAGTACAATATCATCTTCACCAATATCTTTCAGTTGAGGAATTGTTACAATACCCCGCTTCAATTGTTCCAACTCTTCCTTCAAGGATCGTATCTCATTTTGGTACTTTTTTATAAGTGATTTCTCATCAATAATCTGTGCAATTTTGACAAAGAAAATAACAAAAATTGAAGAAATCAATATCCAAATAAATATATTTGTGTGTGAGCACGTGCATGCGCACTCACATTTGTGTGTCTAGTGTGTTGCTCACTACAGACACCTACGGTGTACAGACACACATGCACATGCAAACAACAAAATACAAGCATACCTTGTTTTGTGCCGCTTGAATTTCAATGTGTTTTGCACGGTGAGCAAATTTCAGTGTATTGTGCGTCTCTTCTGTGTTACTAGATGAAGGAGTGACGGTGCAAATGAGCTGAAATTTGGACAGAAAACTAATAAAAATGAGACCCAATAAGTATTACTTTTTAACAGAAGAATATGATGCCACATTTACATTTTTTCTATTTTCTTTTTGTTGACCTAGACATATGACTGTTTTTCAAGAAAGGTATCCAATGATGCTTACAGATACACGCCCATGACCACTTAAGGAAGACTGAAGCAGCCTGGTCAGCTTAGAATCCCTATATGGTATATGAGTGGCTCTCGCGTCTGTCAATTTAGATATAACCTACAAAAAAGAAACCATATTCTAAACAAGGTTTATCCCATAGAAAAGACATTAATAATAATCCTGACAAACGTGCACAGGAACAAAGGAAAATTGCTATTGTTCAACAAAGATCACGTGAACACCAAAATAATTATTTATTTAGAGAGAGAGAGAGAGAGAGAAAATATGTTATGATACCATTAGATGCAGTATGGTGTGTATAAACTAAGGTTTGTGCAGAGAATAAATTGTTCCATGTTTTCTTGCTGTATTAAATGCACAAGGTAAGTCTTATATAAGACTTGATACATAGAGTTTTACTCTAAGTTATCCTAGTACACATCTTTAACTAAACTTAGGATAAGAGTTAGAGTATATTTTAAACTACTAACAGATAACAATTACATAGAGAGTAAATCTCTAACTACTGCATGTCTGCAATCTACATGGTGAAGTCGTCAGATTGAAACACACAGTAATTTCTGCAGGTATAAGAAGGGATTATTATCATATGGTCTAAATATTTTATGCAATTAGCATACCTCAAAATGTTAAAGAATACAACTCAAAGCCACCCTTATCCAAATAAAAATTCAGAACTGTATAACAATCAACATGGATTTAGCCCAGTCATGTGGCATTTTCTATTAGTATTTTAATTACTGGTCATAAAACACCAGAAAAGTACTTGATTGTTGATATTGAGGCCTGTATATCCGTGTATTAGGTTGAAATATGTGGCTAATACAGACTTGTCTTAACAATTTAAGAAACTAATATCTCAGAATTTTAAAGAAGAAAATTAAGATCATGCAACACATTATACTAAATTCAATTAACAGCTACACAAATAAATTAGGGAAACACTTTTGATGCTCCCTTTCAATTTTAACAACATTTTACAGAGGTAAGAATAAATATTAAAATGGGAAGTTGGTTTGATGCTATGCTACTTTGCTGCCTTTATTCTCTCAAAGCACTTGTTAAAATTACCATACAATTTTACAATAAGATAACTATTAATTTTACAATAAGTAAAACTAACACTTCTCGGATAGCTTACAGAGTTCTCTGTTTTTCTGAATTGCATTACATAAAACTCAAATTACAATAGTCTAATAGTCGACTAAATACATAGAGTTCTAACAAAATTAGGACTACTTTAGTTGTTATCTTTATCTACACCTAGGATAGTAATTAAGATTAAACTAAACTCCTCTAGTAGAAAACTAGTACAATGAGACTTAATCTCTAAGATTAATCTCTTAGACCTACACGTCTACAATCTACACAGTGTTCTCACACACACCAGAGATGGACTATATGTGTATACTAATGACTTAAAGATTAAAGAGAAAGAACTTAATTGCAAACCAAAAGCAAGTTCAATTTCCATCATGTGTCAAAGAAAAATGGGAAATTTTGACTCACAGTTCCCAGTGTTAGCAAACTTTTGTTGATATAAGATCCCTCTTTTCGTCTAACACCAGTTGTTTCAGCCTTGGAGCTCTCTGAACCGGCCAGATCAATGAGATTCTTCAAAAGCAGGGAAGACGATAAACATGTATAATTAACATACCAAATTAAAATCAGAAAAAACAAGAAAAATTATTAAAAAAAAAACAAAACAAAACTAGTCCAAGACAGGTTGTAGAATTTACCAGCTGTGAGAGATTTACTGCTTCGCCTTCACTATTTTCACCACATGGACTGCTCTCTATTGTCTGTAGACAGTTGGTCAGATGAAAGAATTATATGTGGCAGTGAACATGAGGAAATGTAGATGAACATCAACTAATCAAATGAACCATCCAAAATCAGAACAATGGAAAACGTGAATACATATTTGACATGTAACAGCAAATCAACATATCAAAATAGGGGATCAACATTGCTTCACACAAATTATTAGATAAAGGGATTGCAGTTAATACCACTTAAAATAGTATCAGTAAACATATTTTTGGCTTAACGTGGTAAAACTAAACATCGGGGAAGGGGGAATTTCTACAAGATGCAAAGTAATAGTGCATATACCAGTGTAAATATTGTATGGCTCCTGCTGCTGAGTAAATTGAAGTTTGTTGACCCAACATGTCTGTGTTCTGTTTTAAAAGAATGAAATTTATCACACAATATAGAAAGAAAAAAACCCATTACTGCTGGCAGAAGGAAACCAGCACTAGTTCAAATAACAAATATTGATGAGGCATGCAATGAAGAGGACACCCCGCACAGAAACACACATCTTTGCCAACAAATTCATATGCATGACCACCCTCTTTTTTGTGTTTGTAAACTATTTAGTCATTTTATCCAACCAAAAAATAGATTGATAGTGTTAGTTTTGATAACATAATGATCTGAAGCTCCGTATGTAGAAGAAAAAAAACTTCTAATGCAAATTTGGACAACTCGTCTCTAGTTATTGCAAATCATGTCAGCATACTTTACCTTCCCCAGCTGCTATAAGAGAAAGGGCATGAGCCGGGGATAGTACAACTTCGTCCTTTATTCCTTCAACAAAGGTACCCTACAGCCATCAGCCAAGTGAACAATAAATACCACCACACTTCCAAACAAATAAGAAACTCAAGGCATATGAAAGAGAAATAACACACTTCCGACCAAATAAGATCATCACATTTGACATTCAGAGCCAACGATCCACGGCAATGGCAGAACAATGTTTGACAGAGCGACAAGTAAAGATATGCAATGAGATATAACAGACAGTATACTGCATGTTGCAGCAGATTGATGCGCTCAAAACCCAATTAAATGAACTGCGTAACGGAAGGAATAAATCAATAGCCAAACAAGTTAGTAACTACGTGGCTGATACGAAGGTAGACCCGTTACTTGAGCAAAAACAAATCATTGCGGCCGCTACCAATGTCTTTTCCTTGTCCTACACATCAAACCCTTTTAAACCTATCACCAACTTCAATTGCTTGTCTTGTTCATCAATCCTTCCTAAACTCATATTCTATAATCTGATAATTTCTTCATACCCGATCCCAAAACCCTTAAACATCATTCAAAAAGGTTTAATGGGTCTAAACTTGCTAAATTGTGTTTGAAAATTCTGAATGCTGGTAAGAATGCCCTTATTTTGGATTATTTAATTAAGGTTAAGGTTGCACTTTTATTTCTTTCCTTAGGCTATAGGTTATGTTTTTTTTTTCATTTCATTTTATTTATTTTCCTTTTAAGAATAGATTTCCTCTTTAGACTGGTCCTTATTTAAAGGGGAATATGAAATAATAAAACCGTAAGTCTGAGTTTTATCAAAAAATCCTAAAAAGATTTGATGAGCTGAGAGGTTTCAGTCTCCCTTCAGCAAGCTGAATCATCAACCCGAAACACAAGATCATATTATAGTAACACCTAGTTACAAGGTATGAGTCCTAATCTACTCTACAGATACCTGTGAACCATCAGACGAGAGAGTTTTCTCTGTGAGATTGGAGCAATGCTGTTTCCTAGAATAACCATGGCAAGAGAAATGCTAATACATATTTAGTTATACATGTGGTATTGCAGTCATGTTCTCTTGCTATGTTGTTCGGATTCAAAACATGTTTTATACAGATTATATTATGAGAAAGCACGAGAAAAAAAAAGCACAATAATATGTATATAATATACAGAACTAATGACAAGGCAAACAACATATTTCTTAGTGCGCAGACACCTAGCTGTGACAAAGAACCACTAAGGAACCTAATAGATGTGACCCACAACATATCATTCTAAACCATATGATCGTAGGCTCATAGACTGTAGTTGGCTTCGTTTGGATGTTAAACATGATGTTCATGCCAACAGCTAAACATGAATCTCCAATTAACAAATTTCCACATTCACTGAACTCAATATATGCTGATAGTGGGAAAAAGGCAATGGAAAATGGCATGCACCATTTCCAATGTAGAAAGGTCATAAATGACAAGGATTAAATATCAAACAGCAAAACTGACAAACAAGTACCTGAGCATCTTCTCTAATTCTCAAGTTTTGTCCAGCTGGGTTTAGTAAGTCATTAACAACCTGAAATGATAAAAACCTTGAAGAATAGTGATATCATATAAAAGCAAGTTTTCTAGCAATAAAGAAGGTTGTCAAGTTAGAGAGAAAAATACGCTAAAAACTACAAGAAAAAAAAGGAAGTTCACCTCATTATAGATCTCCAGATATGAAACACGAAGAAGAAACTCCCGATTCGGCGTCTAGAGGTAAGGGACTCGTTATCATCCATAAAAAGTAGAAAAATATAAAGTACATAAGTCAACATCGCATATAATTACCTCCTGAATAATACTAAAAGCATCTTTCACCGCTAATGGTATAATTCCAGGGGACCTCTGATCACCCTGCCATTTCAAAAAGTAAAATAGAGATTACATGGAAGATTAATTATTCTAGACCAAAGCATACCATGTATTATATTGTTGCATGTAGAAATTGCACAATTTTTGTTAAAAAGAATTCATGCTTGAAGTTGTAACTACACTAGTTCAATTCATATAGAACTGTTGAATCAAATTATAAAAAGGCTTTATTCTGCATTATTTCGAAATACAGAAAACAGAGACTACTCTTACTTCTTTGTCCCATAACTCCTATATTCAACAAGGCACTCAAAGACAACATACAGCCTTTTCGATTATTAGTTCATAATGTACTAGGCTCCCCGAATATGGATTTTGCAAAGATAGAAATAAAAGTAGCAAGGCTCAAATGTGGAAGGAAAACAAGTTTATAAAGTGGACAAAGAGCAGGAAATGTTTCTTTAGTTAAAACTTCTAATCTTGCGAAAAGAGGAAAAAAAGAAAAAATTAAATAGATTTGACTTGATGGGCAGAGTGATTTTAATACTTTGATGCACTAACTTATAACTTAAATAACAAGTCCACAACCCTTCAGAATGAAACTGTAAGTTAGTAGCGTGTAAATACTAGCCTCTAATATGATCTTAATTAGTGTTCTAATTGTTTAGGAACTCTAACTACTCTAAGGATAAGAGACTAATCCTATAGAAAGTCTAGTGTTAGTGAAACTCTTGTATTAGGTCTATAAAAGGGCTTCACCTCTGTAACTATTGAATCATTGAGAATATAATATTACAGAGAAAAACTCTCTTTCTCTTCTCTGTAAATCTACCTTATCTATTTCTACATGGTATCAGTCTAGGTATTGATCCATAAATCTATCTCGATGGTTTTTCCTTCCACATCCTCTGGTGCTAATTCATCGACAGACTCACTTCCAATTGTTGCGGATTTTCCAGTACTCTCTGGCGAAGTAGTCACTTGCCATCGGTTTGAAAGTCAGACTTCCTCGACAAATGCTCTCCCTAGTTTTTTAGCTACACAGAATAATCCTGCATGGATTATCGACTCCGGAGCCTCCGACCATATGACTGGTAATAGGGGTTTGTTTGCTACATTTGAACCCTTTTGTTCTCGGCAGTCTATTAAAACTGAAGATGGGTCCTTATGTCCAATACAAGGGACTGGTTCAGTTCTTCTCAATGAAAATATAATGCTTAGTGGTGTGTTGCTTGTACCAGATTTGAAATGCAACCTATTGTCTATCAGTAAGCTATCTAAGGGTTTACAGTGTTCTCTGGAGTTTACTGATGATAATTGCATCTTACAGGCAGTGGACTCGAAGAAGATACTTGGCAATGCCAGATTGAACAATGGGCTTTATACCTTTTTGGCAAGCAACCCCTCCAATCTCAAGCTTTTTCTAGTTCCATATCACCCTCAAAACAGAATGATGAAATCATGTTATGGCATTTTCGGTTAGGCCACCAAAATTTTTTTTATCTTGCCAAACTTTTCCCTCACTTGTTTACTCATACAAAACCGCAATTGTTCAAATGCCATGTTTGCCCTCTTGCTAAGCAATCTAAAGCTTCTTATTTACCATCTTCTTCTAAAACATCTAAACCATTTTCTTTGATTCACAGTGACATTTGGGGTCCTTCTCGAGTGAAGAGTATTAATGGTTATAGGTGGTCCGTGTCTTTCATAGATGACCATAGCAAGACAACATGGACTTACTTAATGCGAGAAAAATCTGAGGTTGAGTCTATTTTTAGGAGGTTTTATACAATGATAGAAACCCAATTTGAAAGTAAAATTCAAATATTTCAGTCTGATAATGGGAGAGTATTTTACCACTTCTTTGGGGAAATTTTTTACAGAGAAAGGAATAGTCCAGATTAGCTCTTGTGTGGATTCACCACAACAAAATAGGGTTGTTGAGCGCAAAAATAGGCATTTACTAGAGGTCACTCGATCATTATTATTGTCTAATAATGTTCCAAATAACTTGTGGGGTGAGGCTTTATTGACTGCCACTTATCTTATAAATCGGATGCCTAGTAAAGTACTTAAATTTCAAACACCACAGTCACTTTTGTTGGAGAGCTATCCAAATTTTAAACCCATGTCTTCTATACTTCCTCTTCGAATATTTGGTTGTACTGTCTTTGTGCATTCTATTGATCCTTCTCGGTCAAAATTAGATCCTAGGTCCTTGAAGTGCATTTTCGTGGGTTACTCTTCACTTAAAAAAGGCTACAAATGTTACTATCCTTCTACAAAACAGTTGTTTGTCTCTTTGGATGTAACCTTCTTTGAACAAGACCCTTATTTTTCGAAGCCTACAATTCCGGGGAGACTTTGAAAGAATTGCAGCCTCTTACTATTCCACAGGTATACTCACCCATAATTCCTTTTATATCTTCAGAATTTATTTCTACTCCTCCCAATGATATAACATCTTCCAAACAAACTTTACCCGTTGATCTCTCTACTCCAGAATCTATTTTTCAACCAGCAGCCTCCCAAAACTCTCATTCTAAAACTGTTCAAACCCCTAAACAACTCATTGTTTACACTAGAAGGAAGAAAGTCATTCCTGAGACCGTTTTTCAATCTGACACTTACCGAGAGTTGGAAATGAGTCCAGTTGCTGCTGAGGATGTTGATGGTAATGAAAACTCTTCAATTAATTTGGAAGATTTGCCTATTGCTAAAAGAAAGGGAGTACGGCAGTGCACTAAGTATCCCATTCAAAAATATGTTGCGTATGGTAACTTGATGCCATCTTTTTAGGCTTTTACAGCTTGCCTTGATAAAGAAGAAATCCCTTCAAATATTGATGATGCACTAAAGGATCCGAGATGGAAGCAGATTGTTGAAGAGGAAATCAATGCTCTTGAAAAGAATGGCACTTGGACTATTGCAGACTTACCAAAAGGCAAGAAAGTTGTTGGCAGCAAGTGGGTTTTTGCCATTAAATACAAGTCAGACGGGAGCATAGAGAGATTTAAGGCCAGACTTGTGGCCCAGGGTTTTTCACAAACTTATGGCATAGACTACAAGGAAACTTTTGCCCCTGTAGCAAAACTAAACACGGTCAGAGTGCTGCTAAGTGTTGTTGTGAACAAAGATTGGGGTCTTCATCATCAGTTAGACATAAAAAATGCCTTTCTAAATGGTAAGTTGGAAGAAGTCTACATGAAGATGCCACCTGGGATGGAGCCTAAGCTGAATTGCCAAAAAGTTTGCAGGCTTGAAAAATCCCTCTTTGGCCTTAAGCAATCACCAAGAGCCTGGTTTGACAGGTTCACGAAAGTTCTCGTGCAGAACAAGTATAAACAGTGTCAAGCAGATCACACACTGTTTGTAAAGGTAACTTCTAATGATAAAAGAGTCATCTTAATTGTTTATGTTGATGACATTGTAATAACAGGGGATGATGAAGATGAAATCAAAAACTTGAAGAGCTTATTGAGCAGGGAATTCGAGACTAATGACTTAGGACAACTAAGGTATTTTCTTGGTATGGAAGTTGACAAATCCATTAAAGGCCTAGTGATAAACCAGCGAAAGTATGTATTAGATTTACTCTCTGAAACTGGTATGTTGGGAGTGTAAACCAGTTGAAACTCTAATGGTAACTGACCTGAAGTTAAAAGGAGAAGAATTGGGGACTGAAGTTGATAAAAATCAGTTTCGAAGGCTGGTAGGGAAGCTCATCTATTTGTCCCTAACCAGGCCGGATATCTCCTTTCCATAAATGTCATTAGTCAACACATGACTAATCCTAGAGAAGGGCACTTAGAAGCTGCATACAGAATTCTTAGATATTTGAAAGGTACACCAGGCCATGGTTTAATCTTCAAGAAAACTGAAGAAAGAACAGTCAAAGTCTATACAGACTCAAGTTGGGCTAGTGAAGTTATTGAGAGAAAGTCAACTAGCAGTTATTGTTCGTTTGTGTAGGGTAACCTAGTGACATGGAGAAGCAAGAAACAACCGGTCGTTGCAAGGAGTAGTGCAGAGGCAGAATATAGAGCCTTAGCATTAGGGATCTGTGAAGGAATGTGGCTGCTTAGACTGCTAAAAGAGTTGGGTATGGAGCAAGATGAGAAGTTTCAGATTCTCAGTGACAACCAATCTGCCATCCAGATTGCTAAAAAACCAGTTCATCATGATCGAACTAAGCATGTGGAAATCGACAGGCACTTTATTGCTGAGAAAGTAAATGATGGAATGGCAAACTTAACTTATGTTCCCACAGAAGAACAGCTTGATGATGTGCTTACTAAAGCACTTTCTAAACAGATTTTTGATAAGTTTATATCCAAGTTGGGTATATACAATGTATACACACCAGCTTGCGGGGGAGTGTAAGTTAGTAGCGTGTAAATACTAGCCTCTAATATGATCTTAATTAGTGTTCTAATTGTTTAGGAACTCTAACTACTCTAAGGATAAGAGACTAATCCTATAGAAAGTCTAGTGTTAGTGAAACTCTTGTATTAAGTCTATAAAAGGGCTTCACCTCTGTAACTATTGAATCATTGAGAATATAATATTACAGAGAAAAACTCTCTTTCTCTTCTCTGTAAATCTACCTTATCTATTTCTACAGAAACATGTAACAACTTCTCCAAAAGTGGATTTTGCAAATCTAGAAATAAGTAGTTGCTAGGCAAAAATGTGGAAGCAAATCAAATTAATAAGACACCGTTGGACAAAGACCGAGACTCGTTGCTTTAGCTAAAAAAGCTATGCTACTTCAGAACACGTCTAAAAGGAAGATGCATGGTCAAATAGATTTGATGTAAAGAGCAAATAATTCGAATGCTTGTTGCACTAACTAATAATTTTAAATAACCAATACACAATCCCTCGCTGCTCCTAAATAAACAAATAACCATTAATCCAATTCTCTACCTCCCAATCTGACAAGCTTGGAGTAATTCAGAAACCAATTCTTCACTAATATGCAATAGCAAAACAAAAAGGAAAGAAGCAAATTGTTTCTCACATGCATTGTATGAGTCTTCCCACTACTTGTCACGCCATAAGCAAAAATGGTGCCTGAGAACAGAATTTAACACTGTAAGGTAGAAGAAGAAGCTTTTGAAAAAAAAAAATTAAACGCCAGAACTTTCAATATCAGCCCACATTTTCTGATGCCAAACTGTGAGTATTATTCAGAGAAGGCAAGGTAGCTTCTTGCCTGAAACAATAGTTACCAAGGAAGCATAGGATACCACAGTAACAAACTATTGGTTCCAGAAACCTAAACTGAATTTTCCTAGATTAAAATGGTCTTTCCTCAGAGTGAATATGATGTAGAGTCCTGGAAAAGGACTAACAATTAGATCTCAATCCAGTTCCAGTGCTATGAACACAATAAAACGTAATCATAACAAAAGTCCATATGCCAAAGCACTCTGAAAACGTCTTATACTTGAACCTACTCAATCTAACTTATGAGCAAAGACACCAGATTCATTCTTTCTCTGAGCAACAAGCCTTGGCATTATCCTTGAATTTTGTTATATATCCAGTAAGAGTAACCAAAACTGACATAAAACAAACATTACACTGGTCATAAAGGCAGTAACAGCCTTGTCTGGTCCATATTCTCATGGGTAACTACATTCACACATTCATAAATCCATCAACCTATGTTGCATGAAAGTAGCCAGACTATTTAATCTCAAAGTAGCCTTAACCGTTAATAGGTGGTCATGGAATAATCTCAATCCTCATCAACTAATTTTAACTTTCTTTTGCCCACTATTGATTATTAAAAAGTAATGAATTCCTTTTTCATGGTCTAAATAAGAAAAACAAGGTTACCACATTTTATCGAATGATGTAAGTGCCAATCTTTGCTAAGAATAGGGTTCTTCACAACATACCATTGATGCCTTCCATGGCACCACTGACAACATGCTGAGCAGCAATATCATAAACATGGCGTGTAGTAGTTGTTGGGCCAAACACTCGATCTAGAGGCATAAATAATAACAGATCAATTAATTGAGATCTAGAATGCTCAAGAAATTTGGAAAGATAAAGGTGAACTAGATAATATATACTAGGCATAAAGTATTTTTTTATTACATTTATATAGAACATAATTTGTGAATACTTCTCAAACATCATCCAGTACCACAACCACAGTGCTATTTCACACAGACACAACACAAATCAGAAGTTCAAAAGTTGCTGCAGATAATGAAAAATGACAGAAACATACTCAACAAAAAATGTCAAATGTGAAATTTTAGTCGTCAAGAAAAGAAATGTTTTAGGAAGAAAACATAAGAATCAGAATCCTCAAAAGCTGCCTTAAGACTAAGGAACAAAAGAATCTAAGGGTTACAAACAACCTAAAAAGTATCTTCAATATATCCAGCTCTTGGGGACTGGAATTACATGGGCATATATTTATTCGACATTTTTCATTTTGTAGTGTTTACAAAACATAAATCTGAGTAAAATTATAGGCATCCTTGCATAAAGAAACATGATTTATGAACTCTCTTAAAAAATTAAAGAAAAATATTAGACTTGAGAAAATATAAAACTAACCATAGGCATAGGCTATCGAAGGATTATGTTCATTTCTCACAATAGTCTCCCCATCTGCATACCAAGCAATCTCCTCGCCTTGACGAATTTCCCTCGGACTACATCCACAAACGCCGATCAATGCTTTCATCGAACAATTAAAAAAATAAAATACTCAAAGAAAGTACATAGAAAAATAATATACCTGAGAGGACGGAACCGAACGGTGACAGTGACGTTTTCCTTGGATCGGTCGGCATCTACATGCAAATTCTCAGAGTAAAAATACTGTGGCTTGCTTCGAGCCGAAGAAGATGCCGGTGAGCTCTGGCAATCAATAGATGTTTCTAGAAAGTGTTTGGATGATGAGGTTGTTGAAGATGAAGGTGAATTTACAGCTTTTGAGTTGCTTGAAACTAATTTCTTTGATTTCGATCCTCTTCTCGACGACATTTTCACCTCACCAAGAAATTATCGCTTCTATCCACTAGAAATACAAATTTGAAAGGGAAAAAAAGCTACTCGAAATTAGAAAATAAAATAAAACTGGAGCTAAGAAGATAGAAATTAATGACGGAAATAGCTACATTATTACAAAATTGATTTACAGAAACTGAAATTTAGAGCATTTTCCACGTTTTCGGGTTTCCTAAAGCAATCAAGTTGTTACAGAAAAAAATCAACACTCCGAGTCAATTTTGTAGCCAAATTCAGTTGACTTTTTACAACTCAAAAGAAGAAGAAATCATTTTACATCCACAAATTTCTCAATCATCGAACGCAAAAAAAAGAAGAAAAAAAACCATCACGATTAAAAAAGGGGGAAAACGCAGGAAAGTAAAAAAAAAAAAAAACATTAACTAGATTATACATTTTCCTTAAAAGAGTTAACATCTTCAATCCAAACAAAACGGAACTTAGAAAACTTACCTTTGCAGAATCAGAGAAGCATTGTGGATTAAAATATAGATCTAACAGTTAGAGAAGAAGATTGAGAGAAAAAGTCTTTCTATATACCAATAGAAAATAGGAGTAGAGAATAACATCATCACTCACTCATCAGTACAAGAGCAAAAGTATTAGCCATAGATAGAGAAAATTGGCTTTTCTTATTCTTTTTACTTTAAAAAATATTCTTCAATAATTCTAGTAGGTTAGTAGCTTTTTTGCTTAGCTTGGAAGCGATGCCATTCATCAAAGCCCAATGGGAAACGGCATTTTTTTAGATGAATTAAAATAAATAATAAATGGGTGGTGAATGGTCTGATGTATGGCATTTTTTATTTAAATACAAGATGAATTGAGAGTTAAAAGGGCGTCATCCTCCATCAAAATTTAAAATTTTTATATAATTTAATTTTTTGAGAATTTTTTATATTTTTTATTAAAAAATTTAAAATTTTATAAATGCGTCCACTAAAATTATATAAGTTCGCCTTCTAGTATAAAGTCCAATGTACATCCGTGTTTAAATAATATTCTTAATTATTTATCAAAATAATATTCATTTGTTATTGTTTCTAAAAATAAAAATTATTTTTAGAAATATTTTTAGAGTGTATTTTGATAAATATTTTAAAAATATACTATTTTGTAAAAAAACATGTATAGATTTTGTTTGATGGTTGAATTTATTTTAAGATTAAATGACATTTTGTAAAAAAATGATACTATTTTAAGTTATAATTCATTTAGCTTTATTACTTTAAAAATATTTTATTTCAATTTAGTTTTTGAACTTCTCAACTATAATACATATTAGATAATTCATTTTCAGTAATTAAAAATTACATACCACATTAAGAACATGTCACGCGACACATAATATATATTAAATTTTAAAAACTTTAAAAATTATAATAAATTAAAATAAACTAAATATTTTATTTAATAAAGATATATGTGTCACATAATGTAATTAAAATGTCATGTGAATTTCTTTTATAATAGAAAGAAGAATTAAATAACGTGCCTCAAATATTAAAAGGTTAAAAATCTTCATTATCAAAGTGATGATGAAATACGATTTATCAAAAAAAGATAATAATGAAATACAATTTTAGGATTAAAATATTATTTATTTTATTTTTAAGTTAGCGCGAAAATAGTTGTAGAAGACACGATCACGAGAGTCGCGTGAGATTGAGGTAAGTAAGAGAGGGATGGAAAATGGTGGGGTCCAGTTCTTGCGGTAGTACACGTGTAGGAACCTGCAAATTATTATTTGAGTTGGCTTTTGTAGACCGGCATAAGGAGAAACAAGACTCTTTTTTTTTTTTTTTTTTGCTAAAAAGAAAGGAATATGCATACCGTACTTTTTTTTTTCAATTCTGATATTAAAACAATATTGTTTTAATTAAAATTTAAAAGTCAAAACTCAGAAAGTAACTCATTTTTTGTTTGACAGATAAGGAAACCATTTGACTATTTCATCACTCATTAGTCATTCCTCTTCATTTTATTAAAAAAATTCTAAACTCGAAGCTGATCTAAATATATGTTTTTTATTTAAATATTAAAATTGGGAATGTAAGACAGAGTAAAAAAATTATTAAAATAATCGAATTATAGTATTTTGTTGATTTACGTTTTATAAATTTAAAAATATGATTATTTGAATGATTTCTATTTTTATTTAATTTATAATTAATTTTCATCTTTATAATGAAAACATAATTACTTTATATTTTAATTGGTGAAAATAATTATAAATACTATATGAGAATTATAAGATTTTTTTATTTATTTAAAAATTTAAAAAAATAATTAATAAGATATAATTGTTGATAAAAAATATAATTGTTGATCAAAAAATATAATTGTAGATTCATATACTTTTGATTAGACAAATCAACTTGATTTAGTTGGTCTAAGATTGCGAGCCACTCCAAGCTGGTGGATGGAGGGGGGAAATCAAAACAAATTTGGTGTGAGCTCTCATATTAGTTTGTTAGAGCACTATAAATCATTCTTTAAGGAAATATATGGTTTTTATTTTTTTAATTAATAACAGAAGTAAAAAAATTGAAAATAATTAAATTTACGAGAAGATTTGTAAATTCTGAAATATATATGAGGTATATTCTGTTGACACAATATAAAACTTAAAAGTTTTATATTTTTGTAACATTGTTTGAAAATTAGCGGATAGGTGATTGCATTAGTTGATTTGATTAACGGATTATATTAATAGATTGTATAAAAGTGTTTGATAAAATTAATTGATAGTTAATAGTTGTTTGATTATTTAAAAAGAAAAATGACATTTAAGGACAAGATTATATTCGATACTTATTTGAATAGTTTATTAGTTATCAATATTATGTATATATTAATTAGATTATAAAAAATAATTTTTAATATATCATTACTAAGCATATTTGAATGATCTATACATTAATTTATTATTTATATATTTTTTAATATAATTTAATTAACTATTAAATTTAAATACAAATATAAATATGTGATAATTGAAAGAAAAAAAATAAAAAGTATTAGTTTACAAATGTCACAATATAAATATGTGAAGGTGAAGAATTAAAAAAATGTTAAATTTAGGTTATTTGGATTTTTTTATAATTGTTAAGGGTAAAAGAGTATTTATAACTCTTAGGTCAAAACCTCTAATTTACATCCAAATTAACGGATATGACTAGTCAAACCTCTAATTTTAACTCAATCCTCTAATTTTGGCTTAAACTGCTATTTACCAAATAGAGCCATAAATTTTTTAAGTTTTGCATTGTATAAATCGATCTTAACCCCATATATATATATATATATATATATATATATATATGAGATAAGATCCTCTTATACTATGTAAAATTTAAAAGTTTTACATCATTTTTAGATCGTTTGATGAAGATAAATGGATAGATGAGATTAACAATAAAAAATGTGAAAATTATCACTTCAAAAAAATATAAAAAAAAATCTTAACCATTTATTATCTACATCCAACAGTAGAAAATAATATTAATCTTTCTTTTTCTCACCCTTTTACGTGCAATTCCTCTAATCTTTTTCCCCACCATAGTCAACTTTAACCTGGAGCTCATCTATGACGAATTTGAGAGAAGAGTCCATGTAAGCTTAAGATCTTCGAAGGTGTGGTGTCGTGGTATTTTTGGAGCTCACTAGAGCTCAACCTTAGCTTGATCTTGAGTGTTTTGTAAAGAGGGAGTGATTTCGAGAGATTTCTTAACTCTTATTTTCAACTTTACTTAAGCTTTGGGTTTATTTTTAATATTTTGTATGAATGCGAGAGCACGTACTTTTCTTTTATGATATGATTGATTTTCTGTTAGAAAATCGTTAATCCAAGAAATAATATAATCAATAAAATAAAAATATTATATTGATTTTGAACGAACAAGAAATAAATTAGATACAACAATATATAAATTAAAGTGATTTAAAGCGAAAACCGAAAGGAAATGTGTTGAGGCATGCATGAATGCAATTTTTTTAAGAGAAATTTTCGGTCACTCTTATGGTGCTCGAGCTCGTTGGTCGTCTGTCTCCCAAGATACAACAACAGATAATCAGCCACAGTTGCACTACTGTGGAGATCAGGAACTGACCCTTGCCTTCGCCTACCACCGAAAACCACTTGTAAAATCTATAGAGTAAAACAATAAAAAAATTTGTGGTTTTGAGTTGTGTAAAACCTAAAAGGTTTACTCCCTATTTATAGGAGTTTCATAAGGGTATAAGTAGAAATTTTGACCCAATGAAGCATTTAATATTGAGAACCAATTGATTCTTCTATAGAGCAATTTCCAAAATTACTATTTGTATTAAATGTAACTTTCAATATTTACCCTTTTAATTTCAAGATTAAATTTGGCAAATATATGTTATTATTTGAGGAAAAATTCATTTCAAATTTGGGTCAAAATATATGCAAGTCCACGAAGGACCAGACCGGTTTAGACATTTGCATTACCCACGTCGTGCACATTTGCACATTTACAAACCAACAATTGGTTTCACATTTTCCTCAACAACGTTTGAATCAATTTTTCATTCAAAGCTCCAAAATTATCAAAATTTTCCAACAATCCACCACATGAATGAAATTGATTTAATCAAAAACATTTTGACTCGGTGTGGTGATAGATTCTGCAATCGATAGCTACATAGGATAGGTAGGTGTCCACCCTTGAACCTTCCCTTGTGAAAGTATATTTACTTTACTGGCTGATCAGTAGACGTAATGTCTTTGAAATGTCTGTCGTTTGTGTAAACGATGATATACTTCACACAACTACCTCTCTGACAAGAGTACTAGTTCTCATGGGTATGTCCATATGGTCGTGGACATCGCCTGGTTTTGCAAGAGTTTGAAAGAACTATGCCCAATAGTCTCCTTAAAGCGGCCCCACTTCACTCTCACATAGGTGACTTATGTTGCTTGACTCACCAAATCACACAATGGTCATTAAAAGCATTGCTTAGCCTAAACCACTTTGATCATTGTTTGCATCATAGGAATGAACTTGGGAATAAGAACCCCTACAGTAATCGCACGGGTCTATGCAATTAGGTTGTCCCTTTGAACCTAGATCTTGGGATCTCTAGTCAACTAAGTAGGGTTTTCCTTCACATAGCGCCTTAAATTTTCTTGGGCTTTAGTCCCATTCCTTTTGGTGTTTTCTCTACTTGATCTCGATTTACACCTTTTGGTTGGTGGATCTGCAATGTTATCCTTTGATTTCACAAAATCAATAGAGATAACTTCATTTGAGATCAATTGTCTAACGGTATTATGTCGACGACGCATGTCTCGACTTACCATTATACACAAAGCTCTATGCTCTACCAATTTTCGCTTGGTCATCACATGTATGCATATTGTGGGCACTGGATTTGGTCGTTCAGAAATATCCTCCAAGAAATTTCTGAAGCCATTCGACTTCTTCTCCAGACTAGTCTAGAGCTACAAACTCAGATTCCATTATAGATCTAGTTATAACCGTTTGTCTTGAGGATTTCCATGACACGGTTCCTCCTCCCAAAGTGAAGACATATCCATTGTGCTTTGGTATCTTGAATATCAGATATCCAATTGGCATTGGAGTATCCTTCTAAATAGTAGGATTTCTAGGATAATACAGTCCATAGTTCCGAGTATATCTAAGATATCTCAGTACCCCCACAATCTCTTTCAAGTGGTTTTCACTTGGATTGCTTGTGAATATGCTTAAATTGCTTACACTAAAAGCAATATCTAGTCTAGTGCATCTCATGATGTACATTAAACTGCCTATGACCCTTGCATATTCCACTTGGTCAACACTTTGGTCTTTGTTCTTGGACAAATGTTGACATGTATTTATTGGAGTTCTGGCTATGCCGGAAACATCCTTGCCAAACTTCTCTTGTCCACGTAGTGTGACTACGTCAATATGAGACCTTCAAGTGACCGTTTGATTTGGAAGCCCAAAATTAAATCTGTTAATCTCATATTTTTTGTAATGCCCTGGTTTAGGGCCCGAGAGTTATCGATGTTGATCTAGGATTTGTTTCGGGTTAAATTTAAATTAAAGAACTGATTTTTATAAAAGTTCTCATTATTTACGATAATGCCATTAATGAAATTTTAAGAGGGTTTTGAAAATCAAAACCACTCATCTTCTTCCAAAAACCCTATTATCTCATTTTCATCTCCTTTCCTCCATTGAAGACCTTTGAAGGTAAATCCTTTTTTTCTTTTCCGTGTTTTACTTAAATTTAACTTAACTTAAAGTTGGATTTGCAAAGCCCATTAATTCTCAACCTTGAAATTTCAAGATTTATGAAAAGTGGGGATTTTGGGGGAAATCTCGTATGGGTCTTTTAGGGCAGTATTTTGGGGTGTTTTTAAAGTTTATTTTGATGTCACAATATGTTAAAAAGGTTTCTTAATTATAGTATACCTGAAACTAGTCTTAGGGGTGGATTTTAGAAGTGAAATAAGTGAGTTTTTGGCTTGATTTTGTGGTAAAAAGAGTGTTGGAGGTATGTGGACCTTGGATAGGTGCTTTTAGATGTTATTTGATGATTTTTGAGTGGTGATAGTGCTAGTTTGATTGGATCCCCGAAACCACTACTGTAAATGATTTTTAGAAGTGGAAAATAAGAGTTTTTAAGGTGTTTTTGTGGGGAAATGAAGGGCTGATGGTTGTACAGCCTTGGGTAATGTTTTGGACATGTTTTGGAGTGTTTTAAGTGTTTAAATTGAGGTGTAATGGATGGGTTTTGCTGGAGTACGAAATTGAGAATATTTGGGAGCAATTCGATTTTGAAATGTTAAGAAAATATTGTGGAATTGTGAGATGATGTATAACAGCAAATTTGTGGTTGATTTAGAGGTTAATACATTGTTTTTGATTGGTTAGAAACATCAAATTTGGCCTTGGGTGGTTCGGATGTGGTCCTGGGAAGTTTAGAAGCTTGAAACGACTTTGTGGTTTGCATTGGTGTGCGAATGGCGAGTGGAAACTGTTTTGAGGTTTAAATATTTTCAAAGAGGTTTCTTGGGGGTTTGGGTGGAGCCTTAAGGGCTAGCCTAAACCCAAGAGTAAGTTAATATTTCACCTTGTTTCATTAAGTGTTAATGTGTGTGTGATTGTTGTGATATTGCGTGAAATGTGGGTTGCTTTTACTCTCTTTTTAATGTTGTTGTGTAGTCGTTGTTGGTGTCGAGCCTCAAGTGATGGTTGTCGTTTCTACGGTGATGTGTGGTCCCACCGGTAGTGACTAGTTAAAGAGTACGGTGATGTGTAGTCCCACCGGTACTAACTAGTAGAAGAGTACGGTGATGTGTAGTCCTATCAGAAAACTACTAGTTGTTGTGAACAGTGATGTGTAGTCCCACCAGGTATTGGTTATGCATGTGCATACCATGTATTGTTGATGTTTGTGTTTTATTACATCTTTTCTTAAATGGTTTTACTCTAAAATCTAAGTTTGTATTTTAAAAACTGCATTGTTGTTGTGTTTTTAGAGCTCCGCTCACTAAGCTTTATGCTTACGCTCTCCTTTTTCGACAATGTAGATCATTAGCGGGGAGTTAGCAAGGTGCAAGGAAAGGGCGTCTAAGCGTGTGGTAGTTGCTCAAGTATGGTTTGGTAAATAATGTAGTAGTTTAGCAATGGGAAATACTACGTGTTTTAGGAGCGTGTATCTAGACTCCTTTGTGTTGGCTTTATGTTGTTAATGCTTTGTGTTGATGGATTTGTAAACCATGTTTATGTTGATGCCTAAGTGTTTTGTATTTGATGGTTTTTAACCATGTCTTATGAATGCTTATGTTTTTGTCGAAGGCATGTAATCCTTGATTGTGCATTGCTTAGGTGAACGTATGTTTCTTTTGGCTAAATGGTTTTGTTAAGCATGCTTTATTGCCTTATATATATATATATATATTATGTTTGATGGTTTGATGTTTTGGCATGTGTTGGAAGGATCTAAATGTATGTCTCTTGCTTGCCTTGAATCATATGTATGCTCTATGGTTGATCATGCTTGTAGTAGGTTGGAATGCCTCTAGGTTATGTGTATGTTTGTTGTTTCATGTTTCTTGTGGTTTGGGAGTATGTTTGTTATGGCCTTTAACTCTTTTGTTGGTTTGATAAGCATGTTTGTTTGCTAGTTTCCTACATGTATGCTTAATTGGTGTTCGTTGCTTCGTTGTATGCTTAAACCGCTCCGTATGCTTATCTATAGTTGCTTAGTGATGTATGTGAGTTGGTATGTTGTTAGTCGAGTCGTCAAATGCATCTAGAGTTGAGTCCTTGTGTTTTAGCTGCTAAAATGAGACTTGCAGTGCAGGGCGTATCGGTACGCTCAAGGGCTGTACCGATACGGTCCTTGCTTTGGGGCTCATTTTGGGCAGAGCGTACCGATACACAGGGGCGTATCGATACGTCAAAGGCTCTCTGGAAATATGAGAAATTGGCGAGACTTTGGCGTATCGGTACGTGTCCTAAGGGTATCGATACAGTCTTTGTAGTTTGACCGTGAGATGTTGACCGTTGAGGGCATATCGGTACGGTCTTGCTGTGTACCAATACAGTCACCCTGAGTTAACTTTAGGGCGTTGACCAGGTCCAGGCGTATCAATACGGTCATCTAGCATATCGATACGGCCTGTTATAAAAGTTAAAATGAGCTGTTTAATTGCATGTCTTGTGGGTTTTGTATTCGTGTATGTTCGCTGCGTGTCCTATCACATAAGATTTAATAAAGGCATCTAGAAAAGATAAGTAAAGAAGAAGAAAAAATAGGGTTGCTAATCAGAGAGAGGCCTTAGCGGGTTTTGCTTCGGTTTTCCCCGTGTAACCCGTTCGGACCGGTCTGTCGGCTAGACCGGGACGAGGGGGTTACATTTTTCATGTCAATCTTAAATTTGACAAGTCTTTGGTACGTTTACCATTTCATTGTTGCTTCCAACAATGAGTATGTTATCAACATACAAACATAGAATAATATATCCAATTTTAGTAGTTTTGACATATACACGTTTGTCACACTCTTTTATCTTGAAGTCGTTTGTCATCATGACATTATTGAACTTCTCATGTGTTTACTTTGATGCTTGTTTAAGTCTATACAAGGACTTCGCCAATCTACAAACTTTTCTCTATTGAATTGAAACTACATGACCCTCATGTTGTTCCATGTATATTTCTTCATCAAGATTTTTCTTTTAGGAAAACTGTTTTAAAATTTATTTGATGTACTTCTAGATTCTACAAAGCGGTAATTGCAAGTATCATCCTTATGGAAGTTATCCTTGTTATATGAGAGTATGTATCGAAATAGTCAAGGCCTTCCTTTTCTTGGTAACCTTTTATTACCAATTTGGCCTTGTACTTATCAATTGTTCCATTTGCTTTCATTTTTCGATTTAAAATCCATTTAAAACTCACTAATTCTCACGTATGGTTTTGCATGATGGAATCAATTTCACTCTTAATGGCATCCCTCTATATGATGCATTCAAATGAACATATACGTTAGAGGTTCAACCTCTAGTATAAAGGTAAGAAAAATCTGATCCAAAGATTTTTTTACCCTTGCTCGTTTACTTTTTTGTGGCTCTATTTCAAGCTCAACCCTTTGTTGATCAATTGAGCCATCTTTATCGATAGTCTCCGAAGTTCGTTTCATTGAACTTTGACCAACTTCCTTAACTTTACAAGGGAATACATTTTAAAGAAAGAAGTATTCTTTGATTCCATTATCATATTCTTGTAAATTTCAGGGTTCTTCGATTCATACACAAAAAATCGACATTCGTTGCTATGTTCTGTATAGCCAATCTACCATTTCTGGAGATCTATTTCCATTTACTTCAGTAATGAGGTCATTACCTTTGTAAGATACCCCATATTTTCAAGTTGTTATAGGAAGGTTTAATTGCCTTTCATAACTCATATGGTGTCTTGTTTCTTTTATTGTGGGAAACCTTATTTAAAAGGTAATTAGTTGATTTAACAACTCCCCCACATATTATGCACATTATAATACCAACGTTACTCATATAGGGCTTCTCCCCATCTTAATCCTTTAATTAAGTTTGGGTTTTATTATCATGCTTATAGAGAACGATTTTCTCTATAGCTTCATTTTTGTTTTGAAATAAATGCACATGAATCTTTTTATCGTCAATGAAGGTAATAAATGTAATTCTTTCAACATTATTTTGCCATGTCAATTATTATGTCATTAACATTGACATCATTTAGAAGTTTATAATCTGAAGACTTGTTCCCCATCTTATGGTAATTGAAGCATTTTCCATGAAATTTTACTTCTTGAACACACCACCCTTTTGGTCTTAAATAATATCTTGTCTACGGTTTGTTTTCTTGAAGTCCTTTTTGACTTCCACTACATTTGCCCTGGAATTATTTGTCACAACAATATTTGCCTCAGCAATAGTTACCTTAGTAATATTTGAAGTGGTAACAATATTTACATTATCTTCTCTAACCATAGGAGGATTATCCTTTAGATATTTGACCAGGTTTATCATGGTCAAACATGCAACATCTTTTTTTTGTCACGTTTGAAATTCTTTTCAATAAATTTCACTAATTTTTTTCCATAGACACAACCCAAAACCAAAGTATTATGAATCTGTTAAACGCATGAATTTAGTTAGAGACTAAAATTAGAATCAGAAACATAATTTTTAACTTTTGTTAGACGACGAAGATTTAGTAAACTAAACCCCGAACAAAAGTTCACATGGTATTAATAGAAAGAATAATAATAAACAGTGTACCATGTAGGTAACTTATGAAAGAGAGATGGTGCACTAGGCACGCTTAAATACCAAGTCTCTCAAATAACTAATCCTAGACATGCACTTTTAAATTTCCTTTCAATCACCGTTTATGGTTTTTTTTTTCTTCAGAATTGACAATAATTCTGTAATAACCAAAAAAATTAATTCTTGATTATTTTGATTTTGTTATCAAACTGAATTATAATTCTGAAACAAAATCAGTAACCAATGTTACTTCCAATGAACATTTCTATTTAAACAGATTTGTCCACAACAAATTTGAATAAATAGATTTATTTAGATTTTTCTTTTGTTTGAAAGAGAGATCACGTAAACCCGTTAAAACAACATGAATTAAATTTTCGAGAACAATTTTATTTACTAGATCTCAGTTTACAGCTGATCAAGATTCTCAAGAAATAAATTCAACGATTTATTTCCAAAATAGAATCATACTTGATTCCCAAGCAATAAATTCAATGATCTATTTCCTTTACAAAATTGAATCATACTTGATTTTCAAGAAATAAATTCAACGATTTATTTCCTTTTACAAAATAGAAGGGTAAACTATCTGAATGACCACCAATCTATTGGGAAAGTTTTAAAATGACCACCATAAAAAAAACGCGTCATTTGACTACCCAAACTATTAAAATGGGATCAATTTGACCACCGGCCGTTAAGTGTCTAACGGAAGGTGACGTGGCAGTTAAAAAATTAAAGGTATAATCACACATTTGGTCCTTACTATTTACACATTTTTTCAATTTAGTCCTAATTTTAAACTAATAAAATAAATTAATTAGGTGGTGACACGTGTCAACACCTTATTGGAGGAATTTAATTATTTATATTTGATTAATAAATTATTTTCCTCCTCCAATCAGGTGGTGAC
Organism: Hibiscus tridactylites; assembly: GCA_958450335.1. Taxonomy (NCBI): domain Eukaryota; kingdom Viridiplantae; phylum Streptophyta; class Magnoliopsida; order Malvales; family Malvaceae; genus Hibiscus; species Hibiscus tridactylites. Next base: position 62,081,152 of record OY288267.1, on the reverse strand, counting down.
ACGTGTCACCACCTATTTAGAGGAGAAAAACAAAGTTTAGCACAAATGCCATCCAGGGGAATCGAACTTGGGTGGTGTAGGTGCAAAAGCAGTGGCTAAGCCAATACACCAAGCACAATTTTGTGCTTTAAAACACCAAATTCAATATATATCTTTTTCCAATCAGTGTTCTCCGCCCTCTTCATCATCTCAGTATTCAACACCGATGAGGCTTCAATCTCTGCAACACCTTCACATCCTTTCCCTCCCCCTGCATTAAGTCGCAATATTTTGCAGCTTCATTCTCATCTTCGAATACCTGTATGTCATGCTTCAACTTAATAGCCGGAGATGAGTCCGGAATAACAAAACACCAACAGCAATACACTATGATTGAAGAAAAGAATAAATCGACACTTACAAGTACTCCTTCCCTAACATCCTCCACCAGCATATCAAACTTAGTACCGGATCTAGGCTGTTCAGTTTTGCTACCACGTCCAGAACTCCGCTTTGCTCTTTTAGAAAACAATAACCTAAGTTCCGTTTCGACTTCACTGTTAGAAGAAAAGAATCCATGAGAATAATTCAAGAAAAGATTATACCGGGGTTTTGAAATTAAATTAGACCTGCGGTTTCTTCTAGTCTTCATTGTGCACAACTGGTTTTCCTTGTGAGTTAGTACGTATACTGGTTTCGAAGGATCTCTCCGTGGATTTGCCTCCAACACTAATTGCCCAAAACCAAATACATATCAAATACATATCCGGATATGAATACAAGTCTATGAAATAACAAGGATCTCTAGATGATGCTAGCATCAGCATGATTGGTTAATTTTTGAAAGGAAAACAACAGGACAGCGATCATCCACTAGAAATAACAAGCTTTGCCTAAAGCCTAAAGTTACCATTTCCAAGTTGTAAAAACTTGAAGAAGCAAACAAGATAAGCTAAAGAGAGTGGGAAAAATGCATCAAAATTTGCAGAGCTTTTACCATCATAACATGCTACTATCAAAAGTTTGCTGCAAATGCCTCCTCATATCATACGCTCGAGACGAAACCCGCTTCAGAAACTTAATTATAGAATTCCAGAGGTTGCTTAGTCCCAGAAAATGTTGAATACTGAGATGATGAAGATGAAGACAATAAAAACCCAGGGAAGGGCAAGAATCATAACATAATATTGCATATGGCGTGGTGGTAAGCTAACACCCTTACCTGCTGCAAGACGCAGGTTCGACACCCCTTAAACGCGTTTGTGAATATTTTACTTTTCTTCCTTTAATCAAGTGGTGACACGTGTCACCACTTGATTGGAGGATGAAAATACATTTATTTAATTAAATATAAATAATTAAATCCCTCCAATAATATAGTGACACGTGTCACCACATAATTAAATAATTAATTTAATTTATTAAATTAAAATTAGGACTAAATTGAAAGAATGTGTAAATAGTAAGGACCAAATGTGTGATTATACCTTTAATTTTTTAACTGCCACGTCACCTTCCGTTAGACACTTAACGGCAGGTGGCCAAATTGATCCCATTTTAATAGTTTGGGTAGTGAAATGACGCGTTTTTTTCTATGGTGGTCATTTTAAAACTTTCCCAATAGATTGGTGGTCAAACATATAGTTTCTACGGTGATGTGTGGTCCCACCGGTAGTGACTAGTTAAAGAGTACGGTGATGTGTAGTCCCACCGGTACTAACTAGTAGAAGAGTACGGTGATGTGTAGTCCTATCAGAAAACTACTAGTTGTTGTGAACAGTGATGTGTAGTCCCACCGGGTATTGGTTATGCATGTGCATACCATGTATTGTTGATGTTTGTGTTTTATTACATCTTTTCTTAAATGGTTTTACTCTAAAATCTAAGTTTGTATTTTAAAAACTGCATTGTTGTTGTGTTTTTAGAGCTCCGCTCACTAAGCTTTATGCTTACGCTCTCCTTTTTCGACAATGTAGATCATTAGCGGGGAGTTAGCAAGGTGCAAGGAAAGGGCGTCTAAGCGTGTGGTAGTTGCTCAAGTATGGTTTGGTAAATAATGTAGTAGTTTAGCAATGGGAAATACTACGTGTTTTAGGAGCGTGTATCTAGACTCCTTTGTGTTGGCTTTATGTTGTTAATGCTTTGTGTTGATGGATTTGTAAACCATGTTTATGTTGATGCCTAAGTGTTTTGTATTTGATGGTTTTTAACCATGTCTTATGAATGCTTATGTTTTTGTCGAAGGCATGTAATCCTTGATTGTGCATTGCTTAGGTGAACGTATGTTTCTTTTGGCTAAATGGTTTTGTTAAGCATGCTTTATTGCCTTATATATATATATATATATATATTATGTTTGATGGTTTGATGTTTTGGCATGTGTTGGAAGGATCTAAATGTATGTCTCTTGCTTGCCTTGAATCATATGTATGCTCTATGGTTGATCATGCTTGTAGTAGGTTGGAATGCCTCTAGGTTATGTGTATGTTTGTTGTTTCATGTTTCTTGTGGTTTGGGAGTATGTTTGTTATGGCCTTTAACTCTTTTGTTGGTTTGATAAGCATGTTTGTTTGCTAGTTTCCTCCATGTATGCTTAATTGGTGTTCGTTGCTTCGTTGTATGCTTAAACCGCTCCGTATGCTTATCTATAGTTGCTTAGTGATGTATGTGAATTGGTATGTTGTTAGTCGAGTCGTCAAATGCATCTAGAGTTGAGTACGAGATAAATATCCATAGTATTTCCAAAAATATAATTAACAATTATTATCACATTTAATAATTATTATAATTAAGGCCGAAAAATATATGGTCCAATAGTATTACCATAATACATGCTCACATGTATTTTATTTTAAGTGTAACCCCCTCGACCCGGTTTGGCAAAAGACCGACCCGAACGGATCACACGAGGAATATTGAAGTAAACCGGAAGGTTTACCTCAATAAACTACCCCATTTTTTATTTATATCTTATCTAGATGCTCATTAGGTTCCTAAGTGTTTAGCATCAAAATGGAACAATTTGTAACACGATCAAACAACGAATTGAAACTCAATTGCATTCAAATACATTTTAGGGACCATTTTGTAATTTTCATATATTACAGGGACTTATCCACTTTTAGAATTACCAATCCTTAATTAAACATATTACATGGTTATCTGTGAAAACTCAGCTCAAAACCATCATCCATGCTCAGGTAATTGCATCCACAACATTCAGGGACTAAAACATAAAGAATCAAAACTTCAGAATATTCCAACAATTAACATAACAACTTGTTGTTTCGGTACAAGCTAGCCCTGTATCGAAATAAGTGTATCAAAACAGGTTCTCATTGCTTGGAACTCGGGCCCGTACCGAAACACCTTTGGGGTGTTTCGAAACAGAAGCTTCCAGTAGCAATTCATACCTGAACAAGCTTCCCCTGTTTCGAAACCCTTAGGCCATTTCAGGCTTACTGTTTCGGTACAGACTCGAGTGTATCGAAACACCTGGGCCTGTAATGACATTTTTTGCTGGTTTTTCACACTTCAATCCACATTAAACAAATCCAACATGATACTAACATACATACAACATTTTTAGAACATCAAACCACAACATATATGGCAGAAGCAACATCATAGCAAGTCCATAGACATCAATAGAATCTATATGCATGCATCCTATGCAAATATAGCCACTTAGAAGTCAAAACACAAACCAAGGCATAAGCCAAACATTAAAGGTCATTTACAAGTCATTAAAGGCATTACAAACATGCCTCAAAATAGGGAGTTCCAAAATACAATCTCCCAACACAAAGCATCCACCTATTGCCAACTATTATTACTAATAAGAAAATATAAAATCATCCTTGAGCTTAGTCCAAATCCTTGGAAACCTTCTTGCCTCTTTGCTGCCCACACAAGCTAATTCTCTGTATTGTTGGAAAAAGAGAGCGTAAGCACAATTGCTTAGTGAGAGATGCTCAAAACATACAACCACAACAATGCATTTTAAAACCATTTCTCATTTAGAAATCTCTATCTCATCATGCTCTTTCTATTTCAGGCTTGAAATCATTTCCATAGCAAAACCGCATCATTTACATCACGTGTACCATCTATCTCATGCATTTAACAAATGCAAAGTCTCAAGGCATAGCCTTACATGCTTAAATCTCATAAAGCATTTCTCAAATCATGTTCTCATATGCAAAACATCATGCATAAACATCATTTATAGCAAGGTACATGTGAATCTCATAATCAATCTCATATATTGGCATTTTAACAACATTACTCAGATATGCGGATAGATTGACTAAATGTCAAGTCCTACCCAGTGGAATCTCACATCACCAGACTCTCATGGCGTCATCTCCCATCGCCACAAAGCTTGGGTGTTTCACCAAGACCTACCCCAATAGAATCTCACATCATCGGACTCTCACTTTGGAACGAGATGACACTAACCCCATTGCCCGAACCAAAGAGCACGTGCGAATTTTGTATTTTATAATGCACTTCTCATTCTATTGGTCGACCAATTATATCCGATAACAATAATCTCATCTCATGCCAATATATACATTTTAAACATCATTACCTACTGTTTTCAATGCATTAATCTAAAACATTCTCATCCCATTTCAAAAGCATGTACAATGCATAACATTTTCTCAAATAGTTCAAACTCATTGAAACATCAAATCTATCTCACGGGACCTTTAAAGTCATCATTTTAATTCTCAAAACATGCATAAAACAGTAGATATAAATCTATCTTCAAAACAAGAGCACAATCATAAAATCAATGGGATAATAACTGAGAATCGAGAGCGTAATATCTCAAACTTACTTCCGGGCTTAAATTAGTGTTTCAAACTCAATATAAACCCCAAACCTTTCTTTCAAGTCCTTTAAGACTTTTTAAAACCAATTCCACTCACCTATCACGCCTCACTTGCTTTGCCAAAGCGAATTCAAGCTTGCGAATCAACCACAACTGCTTCTGAAGCTAACGAAACATCATCTCCTGCTTCTAGCCAAAGAAAAACAGAGAATTAGTGCATCACATTGCACCAAAATCCCCAGCAACACAACATCTCAACTTATACCCAAAATTGCCTAGCGATTGGCATTCGAAAACAACCAAAAACATCAAAAAAACCTCTCCAATTAATCTCCATCCACTACCCATCGAGATTAAGATCTAAACAACCTTGATTTACATCTAAAAACATCATCTCAACCAAAAAAACCTCCAACAATAAATTAACCACATAAACAACCCATAAACCCAAAGATTTCACCCAAGAAATCAAGAATTCTAACTAGTTTCGGGTTTCCACTACTAAAATTATTAAATCAATATTCCAAAACATCATAATCATGATTAACTCTCATTATAGCTTCACAAAATCAGTTTAAAATAAAGATCTCTGGACTAACCCAAACTTTCATCAATTAAATGCATTTTATATCAACATAATATCAAAACCCAATAGAAAACAAACATAAAAGACCAAAAATTTGGAAATTTCAATAAAGAATTTATCATTAGAGGAGAAGAACAAAATTACCTCTAATGTTGGCTTTTTCCTCAAATTGAATGGATCTTCATGAGAAAACCAAAGATACAAACATAGGATTTTGATTATAGATCAATAAGAAATCAAAGATAGATCAAATCCAAAGTTTACCTAAAATCTTTGAAGAGAAAATCAATGTTTGGTTGAAGAGAATTTGAGAGAAAAAGGATAGAGAGAAAAGTTAGTTACGTGAAATGTGTTTTTAGAAAATAAAAACTATTTAATCTTTATCAATTCTTTTCATTTAATAAACCATTTTAAAATATTCAATTAAGAGGAAAAAGGATAAATTATACCTTTGGTCAATTACTCCTTAAAGATTCAAAGTTATGGTCTTTTACAATTTAGTCACTATAAAAATAGTTTTCAAAAATCGCATTTTAGTCACTAAAATCTCAATGTCCAACTTCCAACCATCAATTTCCAAAATTGACTCCACCAACCCTTTATGTATATTTAAGAAGGAGTATAAAATATTTTTCCATATTTTATTTGCATCAAAAACCTTTTGAATTCAATTTAACCTGAAACTAGCCTAAACTATCCAAAACCGATTCAACCGAACCCTCTAACCAAACCCAGCTAACTTCTAGGCCCAAAATCAGGGAGTTACATTAAGAAACAACATAAGTGGTTAATCTTACCATATTCCATATTAAATGTCATATTAAGGCAAAAAGAATTAAAAAATAATTGGAGATTACCTTAAAATACATACCATAAATCAAGATGTTACCTTTTAACACCTTGTAGTAATCAAGGATTCAAACGTGGATAACATTCCAACCTTAATTGGTTGGTTACCTATTTCACCTTGATTTCCAAGTAGGCATATTGTTTATGCCATTGGAGCAAAATCCAATATTGTTCAAGATGTTGTGATGGCGTACACAGATTAAACTTGGATTAAAACTATTCTTAGCATAGACGGTTGATCGTCATGTTCTTCTTGGATTAAAACTTGGCCGAAAATCTGTTTTAAGATTGTTAGAAAATCGTTAATTCAAGACATTATAATCAATAAAATAGAAATATTATATTGATATTGAACAAACAAGAAATAAATTAGATACACATATATGTAAATCAAACCGATTTGAAACGAAAATCGAAAGGAAACATGTTGAGGCTTGCACGAACGCAGTTTCCTTTAAGACAGATTTTTGGCCACTCCTATGGTGCTCGAGCTCGTTGGCCGTCAGTCTCCCAGGATACAACAACAGATAATCAGCCACAGTTGCACTACTGTGGAGATCACGAACTGACCCTTGCCTTCGCCTACCATCGAAAACCACTTGTAAAATCCACAGAGTAAAACAATAATTTTTTTGTGGTTTTGAGTTGTGTAAAACCTAAAAGGTTTACTCCCTATTTATAGGAGTTTCATGAGGGTATAAGTGGAAATTTTGACCTAATGAAGCATTTAATATTGAGAATCAATTGATTCTTCTATAGAGCAATTTCTAAAATTACTATTTGAATTAAAGGTAACTTTTAATATTTACCCTTTTAATTCCAAGATAAAATTTGGAAAATATATGCTCTTATTTAAGGAAAAATTAATTTCAAATTTAGGTTAAAATATCTACAAGCGCACGAAGGACCATACCAGTTTGGACATTTGCGTTACCCACGTCTGCACATTTACGAACCAACAATTGGTTCCACATTTTCCTCAACAACGTTTGAATCAATTTCTCATTCAAAGCTCAAAAATTATCAAAATTTTCCAACATTTTTTGGGAACTGCAGCTGCCTCAACCCATTTGGACATGTAGTCCACGACAAGCAAGATGTATAAATTGCTAATGATGATGGGAAGGGCCCCATGAAATCGATGCCTCATACATCAAATAGTTCTACCTCAAGGATGTTCTGCAATGGCATCACATGCCACCTTGAGATATTCCCTGTTCGCTGGCATCGATCACACCTCTGGTCGAATTCATGAGCGTCTTTATAAATAGTGGGCCAATAAAAGCCTGACTGTAAGACTTTTGGCTGCTGTGCGAGTACCTCTAAAATGGCCTCCACAAGTTGAATGACATTGTAGAAGCACATTTTGTTGTTCCTCATCGGGAACACACCTTCGTATGACATGATCTGTACATTGTTTAAACAATAGAGACTCGTCCCAACGATAATGCTTAACATCATGTAGGAACCGCTTCTTTCACTGATAAGTAAGGTCACGAGGTAAAATATTGTTCACAAAAAAAAAATTACTATATCGGCATACCAGGGAGTTACCGTGACAACTAGCACCTGCTCTTCCAGGAATGCGTCATAGATCTCCAGGTAGTTGCCATCTTTCTCGCCCCCTTCAAGCCTTGACAGGTGATCAGTAACCTGGTTTTCTGTTCCTTTTATGTCCTTAATTTCAATATCAAATTCTTGTAAAATTATTATCTATCGAATCAAACGAGGTTTTACATCCTTTTTAGTAATTAAATACTTAATCGTCGAATGGTAAGCGTGAACAATTACCTTAGTACCAATCAAGTAAGGACGAAACTTGTCAAATGTGAATACTACTACTAGTAACTCTTTTTAGTAGTGGTGTAATTCAACTGGGCACCATTAAGTATTTTTCTAGCATAATATATCACATGGAAAATCTTACCTTTCCGATGGCCTAAGACTGCTCCTACAACAAAATTGCTCGCATCACACATGAGCTCGAAAGTTAGGGACCAATTAAGGGGAATGACAATAGGTGCCGTGGAAAGTTGCTTCTTCAGGTCTTCAAATGTCGAGACACAAGAGTCATCAAAATTGAAAGCTTTGTCCTATTTAAGCAAATTACACAAAGAATTAGAAATCTTAGAAAAATTATGAATAAACCTTCTATAAAAACCTGCATGCCCAAGAAAACTTCAGATCCCTTTGACTGAATTTGATGGTGGCAACTTCTCAATACCGTCCACCTTGGCCTTATCTACTTCGATTCTTGATACGAGCACCGTAGGCCCAAGTCCAGATTTCGACCTAACGATTCCAACAGGCCCAATTACAAGAAGTAAAACAAAACAATTGAAATTAAAGTTAAACACATTTTTGCAAAGCTTTATTTCTGAAGAATTGAAGGAAATTGATACGCTTCGAATAAAGTGTTAGATGTTCGTTGGATTCACTTTGGAGTTTTAGAAGATTGATCCAGGAAAGAGGCAGACTTGATTATTCATGCAAATCCAACTCAGAAAAAAGGCCTTGATATTAGTACAAGTCAAATATGGGCCAGAGGAGCTGAAAAGATGCCAAAATAACCAAAAACTGGCATCCAAACCCATCCGCCAGAGTCTAGAACGAAAATTCAATTTTTAGAACGTTATGGATAGATTTCTATAGTTATTCAGACTTTATTTATCTATTTTAATTGAGATAATTGTTTTATCTTTTTAGTATAATGTTATCTATTTTAATTGAGATAATATTCTTATCTCTTTTAATTAAGATGATATTCTATTTTATCATTATTATTTATCTAGTTAGTGTTTCAGATTAAATTAAACTCATTTTCCTTTGTATTTAGGGTTTTACTAGCTTATAAATAGGCTCATTTACTTTGTACAATTCATTCAATTCAGAGTAGAGTATTATTTATGGTTTTACTAGCCTATAAATATGCTCATTTCAATATACTTGATTATTCATTCAATTATTTTTTTAAAGTTCTCTTGTGAGATCTTTTTTTGTTCAAGATTTTCATCTTGTTCTTGTTTCGGAGTGCGAATGTCCAAATGTGCATCAATGAGTACTTGACATTCTCTCCATCGTCTAAGTTGCTAAGGGCAGGATCCTTAGAGGGTTAGGCGTTACCAAATTTAGACGCACATTTGTCTAAGACAAGATCTTAGAAGGCGTTACCACTAATCCCTATCATTTGGCATCAGTTTCCAGGTGTTCTCGATTTATTGTATTGTTACTCTTTCGATTCTAATATTTCAAAACTTCGTAACCTTGTTTAAACATTGGAAATTTTATTTTCCCAAGTAAATTTTTTGTGTTGTTAATTCTCTTAAAAAAAGAAAAAAAGAAAAAAAGAAAAAGAAAAAAATATAGAAAATCAACACATTCTTTAATATTTTTCCAGCATAGTTTTTTGGAGTTTTTTAAAAGCTTTCAAACACTTCTAAACCTAGAACATGCAAAATTTATTTCCCAAACAGGGCAGAGTCAGTTTTCTAGGTTTTTCTTTGTTTAAAGCTTTTCTTTGATTCTAGGTTTAAGATTTTGTTGGCGTATATTTTTTTTCATTCTATTTACGCCTGCTAACTCATTTTCCTTTTTGTGTTAGCGCACTAAAAAGGTTTGTGCATGTTCTTGTTCGCAAATCCTCTATTAAAATTGCAATGTATTTTATTGGCCTCCTAGGGTTGCCCCAGGGTTTTTACTCAACTCCTATTCACATTGTAGTTGACAATTTGGATCAACTCTGCCGCTTTGAAGTGTTAACAAGGTTTAAATTTTTTGTTTTCTTAGAGAGAATTTGAGAGAATAACGGTGAGGAAAAATAGTTTGCTCTTGTTGAGTTGTTTTCTCAGGAACAACAATGGTTTGACAAACTAGAAATTCCAACAAAACTGACAAAGAGACTGACGATTCTACACAAATTACTCTTGAAAGTCTGCCGCAGAAACTTGATGAATTATTTCGAAGGCTCAAGGATGAATCTAAAAATGCATCCAAAAGATATCGAGTGATTAACAGTAAGATCACCCAAATCAACAAGAACATGTCCGGTACTTTGACGGATATCCTTGTAGGTGTTCAATCTTTAACAGAAAAAGCAGATCTTAACCAACCTAAATTTTCCGGAAAAAATAACCAAACCTTTACAGCCCACAGCCCAACCTATGAAGATTTTACCCAATATCAACCTGAAACCCGAAAAGGCAAATCAACTCTAACCCTCTCGACCCGGCCTAGACGCCCGATCGAACCGAATGGGTCATACGAGAAATATTAAAGTAAACCGGGAAGTTTACCCCTCAATAAATGACCTTATTTTTTTCTTTTTATCTTGTCTAGATGCACATTGTTACCCTAAGTGTTTAGACTCGCAGCGGAAGAATCATCAACTCAAACGGACATCGATTTAACATTCAATTGATTACAAATAAGTGATAGGGACCAATTTGTAAATTTCACAAAATATAGGGACTTCATCCAATTTTAGGTCACCATCCTTTAATTCGTCATGTTACATGCCACTGTGTCAAATCTCAGCTCAATCCGATCATTCAAACACATTCAGTTGAACATCCAAACATTTAGTGACCAAAATAGAAGAAAATAGAACATAAAAAAGCCTTAATTAACCAACTTACCAGCCGAGCGCATCAATACACTTCAGCCCATATCGATACGCCATTATCTCATCAATTTCTCAGATTTCTAGTAGCACAAAAGGGTATCGATACGGCCTCGTGTACTGATACGGTTTCTCATTTTTCCCTTTAGCTATAATGATACGGTCTACCCTGTACAGATACAATATGCCTATTTTGGCTATATTGTACCGATACGGTAGCTAGCGTATCAATACGTCTTGGTTTGTAATGTCACATTTTGCTGGTTTTCACACTTTAATGCACCCATAACCACTCAAGCATTCTTCCAACATGTATATAACATATCCAAATATCAAACCTCAATCATTCATGGCATATTCAACATCATATCATGGCAATTGCATCAAAGGTAAACTATAGGCATGCAACCTAGTAAACAAGCCAAGCAAAATACCAAAATGCATAGCAAAGCACAACCCAATAACCAAAGGCCATTTACAAGTCTAAAACAACAATGAACACTTGCTCAAATAGGGAGTTTACAAAAATCTCCCAAAAACACAACAGATCCCCCATTGCCCTTATTACGTATAGTCTAAACCGAAACATATATTCTCAAATGAAGTCTCTTGCGATCCCTTCCTCCATGCTGCCTTCAAAACCTCAATTCTCCGCATTGATGGACAAATTAGAGTGTAAGCACACAAGGCTTAGTGAGGAGTGCTCAAAAAACAAAACACCATCAATGCATTAAAACCATTTTCCAAGTCCACATTGAAAACTCATTTCAATTAACTTAAATCATCATTTGAGAACAATCATGCCTTTAAATCCATGTATTTTTCTTAATAAAAAATCAGCATAATAAATCTTATGCAACATGTATCATGAATCAACAAGTCCCATTTCTAACACTCAATTTAACCCTTCCCCTGCATAATGACCATATGCAAAGCTTAAAGAGTAAAACATGTAAAATCACAATATACATCATAAACCATCTCATGCTACATCATCAATTAAATTGGCTTACAAGTGATCATTAAACAAGTTCATTTCTCAAAACAATATATCGAATACATGGATTCAACAAGTGTTAACACAACACTTCAAGCCATCTCAACCAGAATTTGGTACAATAACAACCAAGTGGTACAATAACAACCAACGGGGACACCAACCCCTCGAGGACTCCTACCCTATTCATCAGTTAGACGCTTAACTCACTAATGAGAGACGGGACACCAACCTCCTCGACCGTTAGGGTACTTGGACGGAGACACGGGACACGAACCCTTCGATATCCAAGGCGACTTTTTATAGTGCACTCAATCCTATTGCCGACTAACTATTTCCGATAACATTTATAAACCATTTTCACAACATCACTTGCCAATATAATTCATATTTAACCACATACCTCACTGTTTTCAAAGCATCATCAATAAATCATATTCCAAAGCATTAAACCATGCTTTCAATCATAAGTATAAAACATATGCTTACAAGAACCACATACCATGTGCATCCTTCATCATCACATCATTAAAAACAATATACCACATGCTTTAACAGTAAGTAACATGCATTCAAAACCATGTGCATAACAAAACCATTTCATAATAGCACAACCGAGAGAGAAATTCTTTATACTTACTTCCGAACTTAGACCAGCATTTCAAGCTTACATCTAAGTTCCCAAAACCACCTTTATAAAATTTCAAAGATGAAATCCACATTCTCACTCACCGACACGCGAATCCTTGATTAGCCGACGCAAAACTAAGCGTCTGAAGCTCCCGAAACATCACCTGTTGCTTCCGAAATGTTCTCCCATATTTAACCACATAAGAACAAAGGATTAATGCATCTCAATGCATTAAAAACTCTAGCAAGCAAACCTACCACGCTGCTCTGCCCAAAACCACCAAAACGCCAGTCCGAAACAACCGAAAACACCTTCGATTACTCTAGAAACTCAACCCATCCAAAATCTAACACTTCCAACCATTTATAATCATCTATTAACACCCAAAATCAACCTCATCCCAAAACGACATTAACACCACAAAAACCCAATTCTAACAACCTAATCAACTAGAGATCCCAATAGTTTTGGGATTACCATGCTTAAACCTCAATCTCAACATTAATAAATCTCTAAAACATAATTAAAATAAATCATAAATTAGCCAAAATAGACCCATTACAAAAATTACACAAAATTACCATTTAAAGCTTGATTTAGCCATTTTATCCAAATCAATCATAAAACCTTGTTAAGAAACATAATTAAAGAGCCAAATACTTGGGAATTTCATTAAAGAACCTTGATTAGAGGAGAAGCATGAAAATTACCTCTAATCCTTTGTTATTCCTTCAATTGACAAGATTTGATTAAAAATCTTCAAGATTCCATTGAAACAAGTTGAGGAAACTCCATGAAAATCATTTAGAAATCAAAGTAAAATGAAAAGGAAAATATCTCTGGAAGTTTTGAAAGAAAATGGGTGGTTGGCTGATGAGAAAAGAGAGAAAATGGAAGTTATGTCAAAAATAAGTTTGTAAGGCTTAATTCCTTTTTAATTAAACACATTTAAAACTTGTCAAATTAAAGAAATATCTGATTACATTTACTTTTAGCTCCCTAAAGATTCTAAGTTTTGACACTTTTACAAAATAACCATTAAAAATAGTTTTTCCATTTTTACGATTTAGTCACCAAACATAAATGTCTACCTTCTAAATGTCATTTTCCAAAATTGACTTCACCAAACCCTTATATACATTTAAAAAGGATTTTAGAAAATTTTCTCATTTTTTGTCACTTCCCGAACTAGGTTTCCTTGAACCAATCTCGAACTAACCCAGATCTCTAGTCTCAATCCAACGGATCATAATCCCAACCTACAAACTCCTAGGCCCAAAACTGGGGCGTTACATTAACCAAACCAAAAACTAGAGACATTCCTTCTTTTAGTGGTTCAGACAACCCATATGATTAAATAGATTGGGAGGCAAAGGTTGACCAGATCTCGTCCTACTTTGACTATAATGAGGTCGATAAAGTACAACTTGTCACCATAGAGTTCAATGACTTTGCCTTAAACTGGTGGAGACTATGTGAGATTGAACGAATGCAACGTAGAAATTGACCTATAACTACTTAGGATGATCTGAAGCGACTTATGCAAGATCAATTTTTACCGCTTCACTACTGCTTAGAATGTCAACGCAGACTTCATCAACTCACACATGGTGGTAGAACGGTCCATGCACATTACAATGCGATGCAAGCCATCAAACTTCAAGCACAAATTGATGAAACTGGAGGGGCTATGGTGGCTTGATTCATCTATGGGTTGAAACGTGAGATCCAAGAACAAGTGGAGATGCAAAGACCAAATCGATTGAGAGATGCTCTATACCATGCCACAACCGTTGAACGACTAATGAAAGAGCGTGATCTCTCTCGAAACGCTTCATCTTGGCGAGGTTCGGGTTCCACTATCTCTCATCGTAACATTTACCCATCAGGTGGAAGATCTATTGGGCCCAGACAAGATGATCGTTCAAAGCCTTCTAAATATAACTTTACATCTCAACCTAAAGGTACCTCTCCAACTCCTAAATCTCCTTTCCATACTTCTTTCGCTAATCCACAAACACAGAAAAGAACCAAAGATTCATTTTGCTTCAAGTGCAAAGAAAGGGGACATATTTCCACACATTGCCCAAATAGATAGGCCTTGATTACACGAGAGGAGGATGAATACTCTTCAGATCCTGATGAAGTAGTACCACAAATGATACACGTCTGTTGGACGAAATTGCAAGTCCAAACACGAAATCTAATGTAGATGAGTTTTTAGACCACTACACCTTCATTGTACGACAATTGTTGAGTGCACAAACTCATAATGGTGGCTCAGAACAACGGGAAAATATCTTTCATACGAGGTGTGTCATTCAAGGTAAAATTTGCTATGTTATTACGGACGGAGGAAGTTGTGCAAATGTTGTCAGTAGTTACCTTGTCGACAGCCTCGCCCTACCGTGTCGAAAGCATCCTAAGCCATATAAATTACAATGGCTTAATAAAGGTTCTGAGGTGAAAATGGTGAGTCAATGTTTAATAAAGTTTAAAATTGGGAACTATTGTGACGAAATTTGGTGCGATGTAGTTCCAATGCATGCAAAACATTTGTTATTATGTTATCCGTGGCAATTTGATAGAGACGTGACACATTCTAGACACCTAAACTAGTATTCTCTCATTCATAAAGGGAAAAGATTTATTTTAAATCCCCTTTCCTCTCAAGAGGTACATAAAGACCAATTAAAGATGATGCGATTTTGCGAGATAGGTAAGGGAAGAGCGAAAACAAATACACAAAAGGATGAGAAAAAAGAGACCATGAGTGAGAAAAAGCCAATGAATGGTCCACTGGTGAGTGCATCTGATAGTGAGAAAAAAGGAGAGCAAAACCCTCAGTGTGTTGATGCAAAGATAAAAGATGTGAATAGAGCATACTTTTCTTCAAATTCGTGCATCCTTCTTCGATTTCGTGAGGCTTTTTTATCTTTATCTAACCTTAACCAAGATTTTCCTAGTGTGTTTGTTTCACTTTTATAGGTATTTGGAGATGTTTTCGAGAAGAAATACCTAAAGGGTTACCACCCT
Organism: Hibiscus tridactylites; assembly: GCA_958450335.1. NCBI lineage: Eukaryota > Viridiplantae > Streptophyta > Magnoliopsida > Malvales > Malvaceae > Hibiscus > Hibiscus tridactylites. The sequence continues at coordinate 62,065,616 of OY288267.1, read as the reverse complement.
TACAAGGTATAGAACATCAAATAGTCTTTATTCCAGGAGCATCCATTCCGAATATACCTGCGTATCGATGCAACCCAGAGGAAACAAAGGTGTTGCAAAGACAAATTGACGATCTCTTGGACAAAGGCCACATTCGAGAGTCTTAGCCCTTGTGTCGTGCTTGTACTACTCGTCCCCAAAAAAATGTCAAATGGAGTATGTGTGTAGATTGTAGAGCAGTTAATAAGATAACTATTAAATATAGACATCCCATACCTAGACTAGATGATATGCTTGATGATTTGTATGGTGCACGCATTTTCACTAAAATTGACCGTAGAAGAGGTTATCATCAAATTAGGATGCATAAAGGTTATGAATGGAAAACGACTTTCAAAACTAAACATGGACTTTATGAATGGTAGGTAATGTCGTTTGGCTTAACTAATGCACCTAGTACTTTTATGCGCTTAATGAACCATATTTTGATACATTTTAGGGAAATTTGTTATTGTTTATTTCAACGATATTCTAATCTATAGCGCTTCACTTGATGATCATGTTTTACATGTTAGATCCGTTTTAGATGTTCTTTGAAAGGAAAAACGTTTTGCTAATATTGACAAGTGTACTTTTTGTATTGATAAACTAATATTTTTGGGCTTTGTTATTAGTGCACAAGGTATCCATGTCAATGAAGATAAGGTAAGAGCCACTAAGGAGTGGCCTACTCCTAAAACATTAATTGAGGTGAGATCTTTCCATGGACTTGCTAGTTTTTATAGACGCTTTGTAAAAGATTTTTCCACAATTGCTGCCCCTTTGACTGGAATTATTAAGAAAGACAATGTTTTTCTATTAGGGTGTCAAACAAAAATAGGCTTTTCAAACTTTAAAAGATAAGTTGTGTAGTGCACCAATATTGAAATTACCTGATTTTTCTAACACTTTTGAACTTGAGTGTGATGCTTCAGGTATTGGTATAGGTGTTGTGTTGATTCAAGACCAAAAGCCCATTGCCTATTTTAGTGAAAAGTTGCATGGTGCACAACTTAATTATTCCACCTATGATAAGGTGTTGAGTTGATCAAATGATGGCTAAACACCAAGAGTGGGTGAATTGGTGGAATAAAAATTGAAGGGTGCAAATAGATAATCTAAAAATGAAGACAAGGTGATTTTAGAGTGGTTCAAGCTTCGAACAAGCTCTACATCCACTACCTCAGCACCCTATGGGGATTTCAACAATTCACTAACCTGAATCCGTTCCCTTTTCTCGGCTTAGGAGGAAACCTTACAAATCGGTCAATCTCTCTACCCTAATATTGATCCAATATCACTCTTTTACAAAGGAAAGATATGCAAACTTTGTATGTACCTCTCAAAGGCTAATTGTTTACCCAATTACACATAAACACTCCCCAAACTCTAAAAATATTTACAATAAAAAATTTCAAATGAGTTGGGTACAAGAATTTGAATCTAAATGCACAAGGGTTTGGAATGAATGCTTTGATGTTGCTTGAAGGTTCAATAGTTGTTGTTGTAGCTTTGGAGACTTGTTTTTATACATTCTCATTGATTTCTAGCCGTTTGGATGGTTGAGATCATCAATAGAGTCATTGGGGCTCTCTCTTCCCTCCAAAAATGCTTTTCTGCAACTACCTGTATCGGAACACGAGGCCCTGTATCGAAATGGACACCAAAAAAAGAAAGATATGTTGTGTGTAAAAGGGCCCGTATCGAAACATCTATAGGTCTTATCGAAACTGTAAAATGTAAAATGAGGGCCGTATCGAAACGACTAAGGGTTGTATAGAAACGTTTTGAGACTGTAAATGGGTGTTTCAAAACAGGCTAGGGGTGTATCAAAACACTTAACCAAATCTTCAAAAGTTTGTTTCTGACAAGTAACGACTAGTACATTTAATGCTCGATTTTTAAAATACTTAACCCTGCATCAAAATGGGTATGAGCCGTTTCGAAACAACACTTAAAAATCAAAAGCCTATATGAAGGCCGTATCGAAACAAGAATAGTCCGTATCGAAACGGTTCATTCCAGTGGCAAAACGTATCGAAACACTTTAGGGGTGTTTCGAAACCCCTGGTCAGTTTTGTGTATTTTGGCTTTGAAACACTTAGAAAAATTTATAGGGTTTAAGTTTTGACTTCAAAACATTTTAAGTATAAATTTTACTTGTCAAATGTAAGTATTTTGATTACATAAAAATTTATTTACTTTGCAATTTGGTCATTGAATTATTTGTTATATCAAAAATAAAAAATTTGTTTTACAATCTCCTCCTTTTTGATATAACAAAACCAAAGTAATTTTTAAGTAAACTCCCCCTAAATTGAAGCTAGGTTTTGAAAAAGATTTTGAAAATTTCAGCTTATTTATCTTAACCCTTCTCTCCCTTTTTTAGATCAAAATCAATGAAGGAATATAATCATTAGATAAAGCAATATAGCAAAAGTCAAAGCAAAATTAAAGCAACATAGTTTAATTAATCATAAGAAACCAAAGCAAAATAAGTTCATAATCTCCAAACATAATATCCAAACCTTAATACTTAAAACATAATATCCAAACATAAATCAAAGCATATGTCTTAAAGCAAAAACATGAATAGGTGCATAAAAAAGGGAAATCCTAAAGTAGATGATATGCAATAGAATGCAAAGATTTAAGGCTCATCGTCATCTTCATCATTGGCGGAGCTCCTTCAGAACTGTCTCCATTCGCCATAGAAGCCGGTAAAGGATATGTCCATAGAGGTTTGTTGAGTTTCAACTGAAGTGAGTCGATTCTCAACACTTTGGATACGTCTCTCCACGGAAGTGAGGCTAGTGTCAAGAGTGGCAAAATGGAGTCCATGTGGGTGCGCAAGCCATTAAATTTCTCGGTAAGGAAAGTCATAAGGGCTTCGTTTTTTGGTCGAGCAACTTGAGGTTGAGGTTCGGGGGCCGCAACTTGAGGAGGATTCTCAAGACGAGTCCACTCTCCATCAATGAAATGAAATTTACACCGGAGAAGTGTGTGCTCATCAATGGGATCCTTGAGAGGTTCTGAAAAGTCAAGAGAACAATCGATCCCCAACTTTGAGAACAAGTAACTCAAGGCGGTGCCATAAGTGAAGGAGGTGACAAGATCCGAGTTGCAATTTTGGACAAGATACACCATCTCGACAAACATGATTTGACAAAGATTTGGCCGACGTCCCTCACGAAAGCATCAAATCCAAAAATCGTCCACTTGCCGAATGTGGGAGAATTTTCCTCTAGAAGAACGAAACCACCATGAGCATCAAGGACCGTGACGGAGCTACCAAGAGTATGTCCCAATGAGTTATCATCTGAAATACCCTCATTTTCAAACCCGAAAACATTGACCAAGGTTTCTGGATCAACCCTAATCTTCTTCCCCGTTAGATAGGACTCAATGGAAACCACTTGATTGGCGTTGAAGATACAACGAGCAATAGCATTTAAGAGAAGAACCATGTTACGATACAAAGTACCGGGTAAGCCCAAAAAGGCATGAAATTCCAACGCCTCAATCAATCAAGATAGCGAAATTGAAATCATTCAAAATCCAAAAAGGGTGTAGAGACAATACGCTCACGACAGATAGCATGATCTTGAAAAAGCTTGAAGTTGGTATAGGCGTCTTTGTTTCGAAGACTCTTTTGGTAGAGTAAAGTGAGGTTGGGACGAGTAGAATCGTCATCAATGTTAGAGCTTCCACCGGCCTCATTGGTTCGTACTATCTTCCTAGAACCAATATTCGAAATCTAGAAGTAAATCAAGACATAAAAACATATGTATGCGTAAGTCAACCAAATTCAATCCAATATGCAATCCGATAATCAAGGTGTTGATAAAAACTATACAATATAGTTTAAAAACATATATTAATATAAAACATTTTTTTGTAAAAATAATTTTGAAAAAATAGATTAAAAAATATACGATATACTTTTATATTCGAATAAAAAAAATTTAGATTTTGAAGATTTTTTACAAAAACTTGAAAACTCATACTATATGTATATGTTTTATACAAAAAGTAATTAAAAGCAACCAATAAAATTAAAAGAAAATTTAAAATAAAAAGATAAAGGGTTTATACCTTGATATAGGATAATGGATGAATGAGGGATGATTAATGCACATGCAAAGCTCTAGCCTTGATATGTAGATTGAAAACCCTAAAAAATTAGTTTCTGATGTGAAAAAATTAAGGGACTTGAGGAGTTTATATAAGGGTTTTCAGTTAGGGTTTGAGAGAAAAAGAGAGTTGGTGTTTTAATTAAAATTTGATACTCTTTTAATGCTATTTAAAGAAATCTGCGTGATCGTGTTTCGATACACCACTTGGCGTATCGAAACAGCCGTTTCGAAATGCTCTCTAGCCGTTTCGGTATGTGACTCGTTTCATTATAGGTTGACCCTGTTTCGGAACAACACCACGAACCCGTATCGAAACGCGAATAGCCCGTTTCGATACGATTCGGCACTGGAATCAAGTTAGATCGAGCCCATATCGATATGTTCCAGAGGTACTTTTCCTATCTATCTTGCATCCCCCATAATTCACATCGGAGAAGGCATGAAGGTCAAAGGAAGAGTCTCTAGGATACCAAAGACTTAAACAAGGTGTATCTCTAAGGTATCTAAAGATTCTCTTAATGGCAACTAGGTGTGATTCTCTAGGACTAGCTTGAAACCTAGCACACAAGCAAACACTAAATATGATATTGGGTCTACTTGCGGTAAGGTAAAGCAAAGATCCAATCATAGAACGATAAAGCTTAGAATCAACACACTTACCTCCTTCATCCTTGTCAAGCTTAATTGATGTGCTCATGTGAGTGGCTTGAGGCTTGACATTCTCCAAGCCAAACTTCTTGAGCATATCCTTGATGTATTTAGCTTGATTAATGAAGGTGCCATCTTTCCTTTGCTTGATTTGGAGCCCCAAGAAAAATGAGAGCTCTCCCGTCATGCTCATCTCAAATTCACCTTGCATTAGCTTAGAAAATTTTTTTCCAATAAAATTCATTAGTAGAACCAAAAATAATATCATCAACATATATTTGAACTACTAAAATTTCATTGCCATATCTTTAAATGAAAAGTGTAGTATCCACCTTGCCTTTTTCTAAACATTTTTCAACTAAAAAGTTTGAAAGTCTTTCATACCAAGCTCCAGGAGCTTGTTTCAAACCGTATAAAGTTTTTGTTAGTTTAAAACATGGTTTGGAAAGTTTGGATCCTCAAAATCGAGTGGTTGTTCTACATACACTTCTTCATTTATAAAACCATTTAGAAAAGCACTTTTCACATCCATTTGAAAAAGCATGAAATCATGATAGCATGCAAATGCAAGAAGCATCCTAATAGCTTCCATTCTAGCTACAGGTGCATATGTTTCATCAAAATCAATTCCCTCTTCTTGAGTGTAACCTTGAGTAACAAGCCTAGCCATGTTCCTTACTATGTTACCACTCTCATCTAGTTTGTTTCTAAATACCCACTTAGTTCTTATAGTAGATTGATTACTAGGCCTATCTACTAATGTCCATACTTTACTTCTCACAAATTGATTAAGTTCCTCTTGCATAGCCAATATCCAAAAATCATCTTTTAATGCTTATTTGATATTTTTAGGCTCTATGCATGAGATAAATGCAACATGATTCATAAGTTTGAGAGAGGATCTAGTAGTTACCCGCTTGGATGGACCACCCAAGATTTCACCACCTTTGACATAGTTGAACTCCCTTGGGTATGTCACCCCTTTTCCTCAAGAGCCAAGTTCTTCAAGGATTCAAGAGGTGGATCTTGTGCTTCTTCTTCTTCTTTAGTTGGAATCTCATCCACCTTTGATGTTTGTCTTCCATCAATGGCTTCAATAATCTCTACATCATCATCATCACAATATCCTTCCTTAGAAGGAGGTTATCATCAAAAACAACATGTATAGACTCTTCAACAACCAAAGTTCTTTTATTAAATACCCAAAAATATTGGTTCATCACTTTTAGCATCAAATTTACCTAAGTTGTCTTTTCCATTATTTAAAACAAAACATTTACAGCCAAAAGGGTGAAAATAGCTAATGTTAGGCTTTTTGGATTTCAAAATCTAATAAGGTGTTTTTTTAAAAATAGGCCCAATCATTACTCTATTAATGGCTTATGCCAAAAAATACTTAGGTAAATTGTTTTCACAAAGCATTGTCCTAGCCATCTCTTCTAAAGTTCTATTTTCCCTCTCAACTACCCCATTTTGTTGAGGAGTGCGAGGAGTCAAAAAATTATGGCTAATACCGTTTTCATTACAAAAATCTTCAAAACCCATATTTTGAAACCCAGTTCCATGATCACTTCTAATATGTGAAATTTTAAGATCAAGATCATTTGGGTAATTTTTGTAAATGTAATAAAATTTTCTAAAGCCTCATCCTTAGTACTTAAGAATAGAACCCAAGTGTATCTAGAAAAGTCATCTACAAGTACAAATGCATATGACTTACCATCCAAGCTCATAGTTCTAATAGGCCCAAATAAATCCATGTGGATAAGTTGTAATACCCTACTAGTCGAAACATCATTAATGGGTTTAAATGAGGTTCTCTTTTGTTTACCCTTAGCACAAGCATCAAATATTTTATCTAATGAAAATTTTAGTTTGGGTAAACATCTAACTAGATTTTGGGAAGCCAATTTTTCTAAAACACTTATGCTAGCATGCCCAAGTTTCCTATGCCACAACCATGCATCATTCTCATCATGTGCAATTACACATGCATGGGATGAATGTATGTCATCTAAATGCACCATCTAAATATTTCCTATGTGATGACCAATGAGCATTATTTTATTTGTTTTAATGTTACAATTTTACACCCATTTTTATCAAAATGAACATTAAAGCCTTTATCACAAAGTTGACTAATGCTCAAAAGATTATGTTTTAGACCATTGACATATAAAACATTTTCAATGAATGTAGATGATAGATTATCAATGGAGCCTATGGCTTCAATATGCCCTTTGGAGTTGTCACCAAATGTCACACATCCTCCACTTTTTGGTTTAAGCTCCAAGAATCTAATCTTGTCTCCGGTCATGTGTCTCGAGCAACCACTATCAAGGTACCATGTGTTTTGACTTGAAGCTTTGGCCTTGTAGCAATGCTCCTACAAACAAAGATTAGTTCCTTGATTTTGGTACCCAAACCATTTTGGGTCCACAAGTGTTAGCTCCCAAAAGCTTGGTTCCCTTAAGAATCCAAGAAGTAATTGCATTTACATTATTAGAAACCATGAGTTCCTTAGGAACCCATACACTCCTAATTCTTTTAACTTTAGATTGCTTTTGAAAACCTCTTTGTTTGGGGTAAAATGATTTTCTCTTAACATATTGGGTTTTTAAAGAATTTCCCTTTTCAAGAGCATGTTTCCCAATAGTAAGTGAATTTTTTAGATTATCCACTTCCTTTGTATGATAATTTTGGAAATCGGGAAGAAGTTTTTCTTGGTCTATGTTTTTCTTTTTGAGTTCATTAGTGAGATTTACCAAGTATAAAGCTTTCTTTTCCAATTCGGAATTGGTTTTAGAAAAAGATTCATTTTGAAATTTTAAATCGGAAATGATTTTCTTATTTTTCAAAATGGACTCCTTGTATTTTTCAACCAATTCATCATAAACATTTTCTAACTCATCATATTCATTATATAATTCATCATAAGTAAGAGATGAGTTAGAGTTTACCATGTGATCCTCCTCAAAGGCCATGAGACAAAAATTAGCCACTTCCTCCTCTTCCTCGGATGACTCCTCGTCACTCTAAGTTACCATTTGAGCCTTGAGCTTGTTCTTCTTCCCAAAGATCTTCTTCCTCAATTCAGGGCAATCAGTTCGGATATGGCCGAGCTTCTTGCACTCATAACAAGTGAGTTGATCCTTTTCTTCCTCTTTTCCTTTATTCTTGAAGTCCCCTCTTCTATTGAATTTTCTTCCTCGATTGGACTTCATGAATCGAGTGAAACGTTTGGCCAACATGGCCATTTCTTCGTCCTCCTCCTCACTAGAATCGCTTTCATTGTATGACGCTTTGAGTGCGATTCCTAGCTTTTTCTTTTCAACCTCTTTCTTCTCTTCTTTCTTCTTCAATTCTTCTCTCCCTTGCTTCATGATCTCATGGGTGAGTAGAGATCCAACAAGGGAGTCTAGCTTGAGAGTCTTCAAATCTCGAGCTTCGATGATGGTCGTCCTCTTGCCATCCCAAGACTCTGGAACAGAGTAGAGTAGCTTCCGGACTAGCTTTTCTTCGGGAATAACTTCACCGAAGCCCTCTAGTCCATTGATAATGACCAAGAACCGATCAAACATCTTGGAGACACTTTCGTCGGCTTCTATTTTGAAGTTTTCATAACTCAAATTGAGCAACCCGATCTTCGTCTCCTTGACGTCACTTGTTCCTTCATATGTAGTCTCTAGGTTGTCCCACACTTCTTTATCACTTTCGATTGAAGAAACCTTTGAGTATATGTTGGGACCAAGAGCAAAGAAGATTACCGTTGACTTGCAAACGTCTTCTATCTTTATCAGTTATTTCGGCTTTAATCTTCAGAACAAGCCTTCCTTCATCATCTCTCTTCATTGGAATTGTAGGACCGTCTTCTACCACGTCCCACACCATGTAGTTGTTTGATTTGATGAAGAGTCGCATATGATTCTTCCAATAAGGATAGTTATCCCTATTGAAGAATGGCGGTTTGGTGATGCATAGAGACTCGTAGAGGTTTTGGCCAGAGGTGGGGGCCATAACACGATGTCGATTGAAGTGAAATTGATCAAACTCTTCCAAGAACTACTCAAGAAGATGTTAATCCTTCTAATGAGTGTAGCTCTGATACCAATTGTTGAGTTGATCAAATGATGGCTAAACACCAAGAGGGGTGAATTGGTGGAATACAAATTGAAGGGTGCAAATAAATAATCTAAAAATGAAGACAAGGCGATTTTAGAGTTGTTCAAGCTTCGAACAAGCTCTACATCCACTACCTCAGCATCCTACAAAGGGTTTCAACAATTCACTAACTTGAATTTGTTCCTTTTTCTCGGCTTAGGAGGAAACCTTACAAATCGACCAATCTCTCTACCTTAAGATTGACCCAATTTCACTCTTTTACAAAGGAAAGATAGGCAAACTTTGTATATACCTCTCAAAGGCTAATTGTTTATCCAATTACACATAAACACTCCCCAAACTCTAAAAAGATTTACAATAAAAAATTTCAAATGAGCTGGGTACAAGAATTTGACTCTAAAGGCACAAGGGTTCAGAATGAATGCTTTGATGTTGCTTGAAGGTTCAATAGTTGTTGTTGTAGCTTTGGAGACTTGTTTTAATACCTTCTCATTGGTTTCTAGCCGTTTGGGTAGTTGAGATCATCAATAGAGCCGTTGGGGCTCTCTCTTCCCTCCATAAATGATGTTCTGCAACTACCCGTATTGGAACACGAGGCCATGTATCGAAACATACACAAAAAAGAAAGATTTGTTGTGTATATATAGATCATGGCCTATGGTAAGTCCTCCTTGGAGTAGAAGTCTTCTTTATGATAAAGTAGCTTTTGCATTGAATGCAACCTTTAAATTCTGACTTCTTTGACTTGAAGTTGGACTCCTTGTGGCACAAGTAACCTTAAGCCACCTTGGATAATCTCCCCTTGGGCGGCTCGGTCCGCTGTTTCCGGCATCGATAAATTGCGTGGATGGGCTCATTGGACTCATGAAATTAGGCTCTTCCAATCGCACTCCAATTCACCAATTCCTGAAATTGCTACCCTGGGCGGCAGATATGGTGGCAGTAGCTACTTGGCAACGTCTCTCTCTCTCTACGTTGAGCTCCTTCAGTACAACTCCTTGGCTTGCTACCTCAGCATCAACTCTTATCTCCATCTGAAAGCTTCTAGCACCTGAAACTAAAACTAAACTAAAACAATATCTTTTCTCACCAAATTAAAGATATTCAACATAAACAAGGCAGAGCAAAGAATATTGTAAATAATACATACATGCACCGAATTATGCCTAAAATATACTTGAGAATAGCAATAATATGAGATAGAATGCATATAAAATATAAGACTTATGAGCACTTTACAGTCAGAATCTTCACAACGTGCTAACACTTTCTACAAATTATTGAGGCAATTGTCAAAATTGTCTCCAAATATTGAGAAGTCGTCCACGAAGATTTCTAGGAAATCTTCCACCATCTCAGAGAAAGTCGCCATCATACACCTCTAGAAGGTCACCAGAGCATTGCACAATCCGAACTGCATCCTTCTAAAAGCATATGTGCCAAAAGGGTACGTGACGGTGGTCTTTTCCTGGTTCTCCAGCGCTATGGAAATTTGGTTATAACCTGATTATCCATTAAGAAAACATTAAAAGATTTTCCTGCAAGACAATCAAGCATTTGGTCAATAAAGGGTAAAGGAAAATGATCTTTCCTCATTCATTGATTTCATTACTTACCATAGTCATACCTCCCTTTTTCAGTACACATTGTACCCGACTTACCCATGAGCTATCGGAGATTGGGTATATGATACCAGCATCAAGCCACTTGGTGATCTCCTTCATTGTGACATGCTTCATGGTAGGGTTAAGTCTCATTTGAGCCACACTCGAATTGTTGTGGCCTTCCTCCAGCAAGATCTTGTACATGCACACTGCCGGACTGATTCCCTTCAGATATGCAATTGTCCAACCTATCTTCTTCTTATGCAACACCAACATGTCAATCAACCTCCTTTCCTATTCAGGATGCAACTTAGAAGAAATTATCATAGGCAAGGTGTTATCATTTCTCAAATAACATATTTCAATTGCTCTAGCAATGGTTTTAATTCGAAAACAAGGGGTTGCTCAATGGAAGGTTTTTCAGGTTTACATTCATTACTTGAGTAATCAAGAGTTTCAAAACTTTTACCCAGTTGACATACAATCCAATTCGCTTCGTATTGAGCCTCACTGTCCAATTCTAGCTCCTTGGTTTCTTCAAACTCGACAATGAAATTGTTGTGGTAATACTCCTCTACATCGAAGTTAAATTTGTGATAGCTCTAATAGCTAGGTATTCCTCTAGATCGTCGACATACTTGAGGGTTTTATAAACATTGAGCGTAACTTACTGGTCATTCACCCGTATAGTGAGCTCTCCTCTCTCAACATCGATCAAGGTCCTTCCCATTTCTAAGAACAGTCTACCAAGAATAATGGGAGCAAATTCATCTGCTTCACCATCCAAAACAATGAAATCAACGGGAAAAATAAATTTATCCACTCTTACCAAAATGAATTCGATTTTTCCCTCGGGGTGAATGTAAGATCTATCCGCAAGTTGTAGCATGACTGTGGTGGGTCTCGCCTTCCTATGCTTAATCATTGAAAATCAGATTTTGACATAAGGTTTATGCTTTCCTCAAGGTCGCACAATACTTTCCTAACATAGTGATTGTCGATGGCACAAGGTATTGAAAACTGCTTATATCTTTTAGTTTGGGTGACAATCAGTTATGCAACATTGCCATACACCATTATGTCTCAAACTCACTCAGCCTTGTTCGCTTAGAAACAATGTCTTTAAAGAACTTAGCATAATTAGGCATCTACTCTATTGCCTCAACCAATGGCAGGATGATGTGAACTTGCTTCAAGATGTCAAGGAATTTCTTGAACTGGTACTCATGCTTCTGCTTTCTCAGCCTCTATGGGAATGGTGGTAGCAATCTGATCTGTTTGCCTTTATTCATTTCATCTAGCTTGGCATTGTTGGATGAACTTTCCGTGCCAACTGCTGAAGGCTCATCATCCGCAATTGACGTAGCATTGTCACAAGGTACATCTTTCTTAACAGAGGACTTTTCTGGTGGATGACTTTTATCCTCAAGTTGGATAGGGTCATCGTTTGCCTTTGGTCCACTTCGGGTGGTGACCACTTTACAATGTTCATGCCTCGTTCCTTGTACAACCTCTGTGTCGCTGGGCAAACATCCTTGTGGCCTTGAGCTTAAGATTTGGGCAAATTTCCCAACCTGCGCCTCAAAAGATTTCAGCCTTGCTCCTTGGCTCTACATCGTCATCTCAGTCATATTTATAAAAGAGTTATTTTTTCGTGAAATTACTAGTCTCAGCCATATAAGATTCAATCTTAAGCACAAAGCATTTAAAGTGGTTTCCAAAGAACTAGATGGTGACGACTGTTGTTGCGGCAACTATTGCCGTGACATGTTCTACCAGAATCCTGATGCTTTTGTGTTATGGTGGGTCTGATTGTTGGAGTTGTTCCGGCTACTGCATGAAAAATTGGGGTGTTGCCGCTATGCTGGATTGTATGGGTTGGAATATGGATTGTTGTTTCGGTTGAAGTTTCCAACATAAAAACTGGACTCTGGGTTCTATGAACACTGAGAAGAATCATGGTTATCATTACAAGAATCACAATATGAATCTACTAGCTTGACCTCTTGTGTGTTACAGGGTCATTGCAAATTCTTAACCATGTTGGTTAATGCAGCCAGCTGTGCTGAGATAGCATCCGACGAATCAAGCTCAATTGCCGTGGCATTTCTTCTCATCGCTCCCTTCCTGGTGGTTGGGAACTGGTAATCATTATTGTCAAGTTTGTCCAAAATCTCTAAGGCTTCCTCATGTGATTTTTTAGGAGTGTTCCATTTGCCAAGGCATTTAGCATCATCCTGGTCGGTGCATTGACTCCATTGTAAAACATCACTACTTGTGTCTAATCTCTGAATCGGTGCATGAGACATATGCGTAGAAGCTCTTTATATCGATATGGCCTCATGTACCGATACGACCTCATGTACCGATACAGTTTCTCATTTTTCCCTTTAGCCGTATCGATACGGTCTACCCTATACCGATACGGTATGCCTATTTTGGCTATAGTGTACCAATACGGTAGCCCACGTATCAGTATGCTTGGGCCTGTAATGTCACATTTTGCTAGTTTTTCACACTTTAATGGACCCATAATCACTCAAGAATGCTTCCAACATATGTATAACATATCCAAACATCAAACCTCAGTCATTCATGGCATATTCAACATCATAACATGTCATTTTGCATCAAAGGTAAACTATAGGCATGCAACCTAGCAAACAAGCCAAGCAAGATACCAAAAATGCATAGCAAAGCACAAACCAATAACCATAGGCCATTTACAAGTCTAAAACAGCAATATAAACTTGCTCAAATAAGGAGTTTACATAAATCTCCCAAAACACAATGGATCCCCAATTGCCCTTATTACGTATAGTCTAAACTGAAACATATATTCTCAAATGAAGTCTCTTGCGATCCCTTGCTCCATGCTGCCTCCAAAAAAACCTCAATTCTTTGCATTGATGGACAAAATAGAGCATAAGCACACAAGGCTTAGTGAGGAGTGCTCAAAAGCTAAATACCATCAATGCATTAAAACCATTTTCCAAGTCCACATTGAAATCTCTTTTCAATTAACTTAAATCATCATTTGAAAACCATCATGCCTTTAAAACCATGCACTTTCATCAATCAAAAATCAACATAATAAACCTTATGCAACATGTATCATGAATCAACATCAAGTCCCATATCTAACTGTAAAGTGTCTAAAAGTCTTATTTTATTTACCCTCTTTACTCATATTATTGTTACGCTTAGGCACATTCTAGTTACCTAATTAGGCATTAATGCATATTCTCATAATTTCCTTCACCATTAAGCTTCATTACATATTTTAGTGTATTTTGTGGAAAAGGTGTTGTTTTGGTATGTATTTCGGTGCATGCAGGAAAATTGCCCGCAAGAACATACCGCGGCAGCAAGGTGTCGCCGGAACCCGCCGCGACAGTAGGGTGCCGCCGGAACCCACCGCGGCAGCAGGGTGCCGCCGGAACCCACCGCGGCAGCAGGGTGCCGCCGGAACCCGCCGCGGCAGCAGGAGCTGATGCTGAGGTAGCAGACCGGGGAGTTGTACTGATGCAGTTCCAGATAGAGACAACATCTGTCGAGTAGCTGCCACCGCCATACTTGCCGCCCAGGGCAGCAAGCTAAGGAATTGGAGAATTGAAGTGCAATTTGTAGAGCAGAAAATCCTGATCCTAACGATGTCATCCACTCAACTTTCTGATGCATGTAGCAGCGGACAGAGCCGCCGAAGGAAGAGATCGAATATAACTTGCGGAACAAGGCAACGTGAAGAAGTCCACATTCAACTCAAAGAAGTCAGAATTAAAGGTTGCATTTAATGCAAAAGCTACCTTGAAGACTTCCACTCCAAGGAGGACTTGACCTAGCTAATGCCAATATATACTCAATGTATTTTGTACTTCAAGAACAACTTAGGTTTTCCCTTAGGCATAGTTTAGGTTTTTCTTGCCGTCAATTATGGTCTAATTCTTCTTTGGGTTTGGGTTATGTTGTAATTAGTGTGAGAACGTTTGTTTAGGATTTTAAGTTTGTTTTTGCAATAAAGCTTCAAGGTTTCCTTATTCCATGTTCTTCATAGTTTTCAATTAAGGCGAAAGATTAGTTGATTACTATCCATTTGTTCGGTGTCGAGAGAGTCAAACTCACGAAAGGAGTAAGTACGGTCCTCACCTTAATCAAGCGTTGATCAATCCAGCCTAGACATAGATTAGGGTTTAAGGCGGCTAAAAGAGAACAAACCAAACATTGTTGTCTTTGCACGATTCACGCCGGGACTGGTATTATTTGAAGTGGGCATCAACAACATTCTGACTTAGACATAAGCATGATCACTTTTGAAGCATTCTGCCGAGCTTTGTAGTTCTGCCGTGTTTGCCGCAGACACAAGTCCATTCCCCTGCCGAGGCAGCGAGAGCGTCTCAGCAACCTAACTGCCATCCCCCACCAAGGCAGCGAAGTCTGGCAGCGCAAAGCAACTTGTCCTATTCAACGCAGTTTCACACTAAACAACAACATAACCCGACCCATTCCATCAATTTGATCTCTTCCCTTTTATTTACTTGTGTTTTACTTTATTTTCCTTTCAAACAACTCAAATTATTTGTGCATTTAATTTTCCTTTGTGCAGGAGTTACGATTCAAGTCAAGTTGTCCAATCATGTGGGAGACGATATCTTTTATACTATTATTTGACAGGAGTGTGCACTTGCGCTCATATTTAGAGAACACTAAAACGCTCTACAAGTTTTTCTCGTCGTTGCCGGGATTGGTAACAGCAAAATTCGTTTTAATTTTTTTGCACTCTTAATTCAATTTGCATTTAATTCTAGTTGAAAAAAACTATGTGGGAAAGTTCTTATTCAAGTGCAGTTCAAGTCAAGGGCATCAACACGTAAGAATATTCTTGCGAATTTTGTGAAGGCAATCATGCGTTCGACAGTTGCCCTCATTTGTTTGCAACAGACACGTTGAGAAAAACCACTTGGAAATGGATGTCTGAATATGAACTGCAGATGCCGCTGTAGCTGCAACAGGGACAACTGATTATTTTGCCGCAGTTGCCGCCACAGCAGCAAGATTTTTCATGGTATGATAAAAAATCTCAATTTTTTTTACCATAACAGTTTTGCTGCAGAAATCGACATGCCCTAACAATGTAATAATCCTCAAGAGCAATCAACATCCTTGGAGGACACACTTCAAACATTCCTTGCACTAACCCAAAAGGTATCAACTACTATGGATGCCAGCATCGCTAAGATGGATGCACGTATGAGCAATTTAGTCCTCATCAATGTGATGGATGAACCTAAACAATTAAGCCGGAGGGATACTGATGTCCCAAGACAAGAGGACGAAGAATTAAGCGAGGGAGGATCTCCGAAGTGCGAGGAGAAATTGGAAACTCCAAGCCAGAAGGATGTAGAACACTGCCCGGGAAGCAAGAAATACAGCTGTTCCGACAACTACCACGAAGCCTTCCCTGACGAAGAACTGACCAGTGAAAGGGCAACAACACCTAGTGAGGCCAACAATTGAATTGAGGATACCACGAAGTACATATATCTAGAGGAGCCGATGCTAGTAGAGCTAGGGCCATCAAAATCTATACTGATGGAGATTCTCGAGGAGCCTATAAAGTTTTCCCTTGATCTGCACAGCATTATGATAGAAGACTGCCGCAACACCTGGTTGCCGCAACAGCAAAAGAAAATTTTCTCCATGATGAACTTCGACGGAAAAAAGGTAAGTACATGGTTAGGTAGTAAAATAGTTTTTTCCTAATCACGGGTTCATGCCTTCAGGAATAGGAACAAGGAGGAAGGTGCACATGGATTACAAGGGAACGAGGAAGAAGGAGTCCCCAACCACAAGAATAATCACTCGATGGAGGGTGTGAGTGGATTACAAGAAGTATCGGAAACGACCCTCCTAAGCTCAAATCGACAAGGGAGTAGTTACTTTAGAGGATGCATGCCAATGCATTCCTAGAGTAACATAATTTTTATTTTTATCTTCCACATTTTTATGCTTTCATAGACTTAGAATTTTTAATTTTTCAGTTTTTATTTCTTCTGCATTTTATTATTATTTTTTTTTTCTCATCTTGCAAATAAAATTCAACCGTCTCACAACCTATCAATGGCCACAACCAGCAACCAACCAACCTTCTAGAGAATTCCGACAGAGGCAGTCGAGCAACATCATCGATGACAGTTTGCCGCTCGGCAGTACTGATGTTGCCACCCAGCTCCCGTCGCTCGGCAGTACTGAAGCTGCCAAACAGACCCCAATACCAGTAGTACTCATCCATCATCTCCGGAACCAGCTTAGTAGGATTGAAAGACATCATCTCTGATTTATGCAATACATCAGGGATGTTCCCTGACAGTGCAGTCTGGTTCCCCATATTTCCTACTGAAATACGTACCCGCCATCACCTGCCCTGGCAACCCAGATCGATGCCATGGCAACGACACCTACAACTTCCCAGGGTTGCTAAGGTAACGACTACACATGGTTTGACTAGCAGATACACACATTCGATAACCACACAAGAAAACATGGCTCGAAGGAAATTCATCATTCAAGGTGATGACCTTTCTGACTAACTCAATTATTTTTCTCATGCATTAAGGACAATGCTCCTCTCGAATTTGGGGGGATTAACACTCATCATTGTTTAGGAATAATTAGAGCATATAGGTTGCATAATGTACTTGCCTCTAAAATTAATCAAGAAAGAAATTTTTTTGTTAGAACTTGTTCCTATGATAGGATAGCCGATCTTAAATTTTTCGCACCATAATAAAAAGAACTTAATTTTTGGGGAAAGCATGAAGTAAACTTAGAATTTTTCTATAAATGCCAAAAATTAAAAACACTACTGTTACTTGATGAATTTGTTAAGAATTTTTTGGGTTTGTAGCACACTCGAATCGATCACAGAAACCGTCAAGGAGGGTTGTAAATGTTTGGTGGTTGAATTGGATAAAATCAAAATAAAGGTAGACAAGTAACACAATGATTTTAGAGTGATTCGACCTTCTAACAAGCACCTACATCCACTACCTTAGCACACCACTAAGGATTTCCCAATTCACTCAACAATGAATTCGTCCCCTTTTCCCGGTTTAGGAGGAAACCGTTACAACCCTATCTTTTGGACTTGGCTAAGATAGAACCAACTCTAGTTTTTCTCTCAAGGATAAAGTAAAACCTCTCCTTTTACAAGGGATTTGTTTGGGTAAACTAAATACCTCACAAGGTTGGTGTTTACACAATTTAAGCTCACAAGAGTGTACAAAAAATTTACAATAAAGCACTCTTCTTAGACTATGTGTAAGAGAAAGGTAAAATAAATATTTAGACTCTATTTCTCTTGATCATGTTGCTTGGATGTAGTCTCTAACCTTCTTCAAGTGTTCCAACCTTTAATTTATAGTATCAATTGAGTTTGTGGCCGTTACTAGTCGTTGGGGATGCTTTGGAGCCGTTGGAGACTTTATTTCCCACCATAAATACAGTTTTGTAGCCTACCGTATCAGTACACGTGGAGGCGTATCGGTACGTCCTTCTTCAGAACTAGCCGTTGGGCTCTTTGTCAGCCTATGCGTATCGATACGCGTAATATGCGTATCAAAACAACCCCTATCTGTATCGATATGACAATGCTTGTATCGATACGGGTTTTGGAAGATTCAAAACTTGGGCAAAAGGGTATCGATACGGGGTATACCGTATCGGTACGAGCTTGCTGAAAAGTCAAGTTTGACTACTTGAAAGCATTAAAACCCTTGCCAAAAACCTTTTAAATTCTTTTCAACTTGCTTGGACTTAAAGACATATTTTAAATTCTTTTCAACTTGTCCAAAACATTTTTTCAATTATTATATCAAAACACTTAGTTCTACAATCTCCCGTTTTTTGATATAATAAAACCAACTTGAAAAATTGTTTGAGATTTCTCCCCCTTTGTGAAATAAATTTTGAATAATAGAATTAAGATTTAAAATCAATTAAAGCTCCCCCTTATTCATTTGAAAATTCAATTTTTTAAACAATTTCTCCCCTTTTGTTATATCAAGAAGAATTTAAAACACTTTTAAGCTCAAAATAACAATGGACGTTTAAATTTTGAAATTATTAAAATGTTTGGTTTTAAAAATGGCTCCCCCTTACTCATTGAATCATATTAGGCTTAACAAATAATCCAAGACTTCAAACAAAAGTTAGATAACCAAATGTATAAAATAAAAGCATTAAGATTAAAGGTTACCCAATCTTCTTTTCATGTGTGATTTGAGCATTCTTTGATTTTGCTTTGCTTGCCATTGCTCCAACACACCTACAAAAGACATTCACTTGATTTTTGGTATCCAAATTACTTTGGATCCATTTACGTTAGTCACAATGTCTTTAGTTCCCTTAGGAACCCATACTTGTCTAATCCTATAAGATTTTCTTTTCTTAATAGGACAAGTATGTAAGGAATGACCATGATAATGGCAATGTGAGCATTTTGCCATCATGTGACAAGATGAATTATTAAAAATGATTTCTTTTTATTTTGTCAAGGTTTCAAGCTTAACTTTCAAATCAAGATTTTCTTTTTCTAAAACATCTTTACTTGTTTTTGAAAACTCTAAATCATTTTTCAAAATTTTATTTTGGTTTTCAAAATCCAATTTTATTTTCAAAAGAAAATCATTTTCAAAAGAAAATCATTTTCAAAAGAAAATCATTTTCAAATTCAAGTTTTGAAATCATTTTCTTAAATTTGGAATTCATGGTCTCAAATTCCAAAAATAATTCATCAAAAGCATCTTGCAACTCATCGAAAGAGTAAGAATTAAGCTCACTTGAATTAGAAGATACCTTAGGCTCATCGAGAGCCAAAACACCATCCACCTTTGGATTGGAGAGAAGGTTTGCACATGATTGATCATCATCTTTCTTTTCTCCATTCTTGTTGCCATAAAGCTTCTCAAGTTTCTCCCATAATTCTTTGGTACTTTTGCGTGTGGAGATCTTCTTGGAAACTTCTTCGGTAAGGCCACAATAGAGAATGTGCATCACCTAGGCATTTAGCATTGCCTTCGTGTCGTTGGCACTCATTTGGTTTTTCTTCTTCTTTGGAGCTTCCAAATACCCATCTTCAATGATATCCCAAACCTCATAGAATTGAGACTTGATGAAGAATTTCATGATATTTACCCAATAGAAGTATGCTTCTCCTTCGAAGAGTGGAGGACACAAGATAGAGCGACCTTCTTCAAATCTTGCCATTTTCTTGAACGGTGGACTTCGAGCAAATGATCTTTACTCCCGGATGTTAGTCTTCGATGGAGACGAGGCTCTGATACCAATTGTTGGGATTTTAGGTGCACTCGAATCGATCACTGAAACCGTCAAGGAGGGTTGTAAATGTTTGGTGGTTGAATTGGCTAAAATCAAAATAAAGGTAGACAAGTAACACGATGATTTTAGAGTGGTTCGGCCTTCTAACAAGCACTTACATCCACTACCTTAGCACACCATTAAGGATTTCCCAATTCACTCAACAATGAATTCGTCCCCTTTTCCCAATTTAGGAGGAAACCGTTACAACCCTATCTTTTGGACTTGGCTAAGATAGAACCAACTCTAGTTTTTCTCTCAAGGCTAAACTAGAACCTCTCCTTTTACAAAGGATTTGTTTGGGTAAACTAAATACCTCACAAGGTTGGTGTTTAAACAATTTAAGTTCACAAGAGTGTACAAAAAATTTACAATAAAGCACTCTTCTTAGACTATGTACAAGAGAAAGGTAAAATAAAGATTTAGACTCTATTTCTCTTGATCATGTTGCTTGGATGTAGTCTCTGACCTTCTTCAAGTGTTCCAACCTTTAATTTATAGTCTCAATTGAGTTTGTGGCCGTTACTAGCCGTTGGAGATGTTTTGGAGCCGTTGGAGGCTTTATTTCCCATTATAAATGCATTTCTGCAGCCTACCATATCGGTACAAGTGGAGGCGTATCGGTACGCCCTTCTTCAGAACTAGCCGTTGGGCTCGTTGTCAGCCTATGCGTATCGATACGCTTGAGGGCGTATCGATACGTTATGTCATTTAAAAGACCGTTGGGAAATAGTTGTTGGGGTTGTTAAAATAGGGATTGGTACGCCTAATATGCGTATCAAAACGACCCCTATCCGTATCAATACGGCAGAGCCTTTATCGATACGGGTTTTGGCAGATTCAAAACTTGGGCAAAAGGGTATCGATACGGGGTATACCGTATTGGTATAGGCTTGCTGAAAAGTCAAGTTTGACTACTTGAAAGCATTAAAACCTTTGCCAAAAACCTTTTAAAAAACCTCAAACTTATTTTCATGTTGCTTGGACTTAAAGACATATTTTAAATTCTTTTCAACTTGTCCAAAACATTTTTCAATTATTATATCAAAACACTTAGTTCTACAAAATTTCTAGTAAACATTTCATGCTTGAATTATTTGCAGAATATTAACACTGGTTGTAGGAAGCTACCGCGGCAAGCAACAAACAGAAAAAGAAAAGCACTGCCACGATAAGAAAGAAATTTTTATGATGTTTTTTCCTAGAGGTGCTCGAAACTGGCTCTAGGAAGAATCATGTGAAAGGACACTCCACTGCTACCAAAGTCCATGAATCTGAAAATCTTTGAAGTGACAGACAAATTAGCATGAGTGAATGAAAGTCTTCACGGGATGACTCTGCTTAATGGGTTCAGGGTTTTGTAGTTTGCCCCTATCTTAATTGCAGACCTAAAGAGTAGTTGTGATGAGTTGAAGCCCTTATTGCCATGATTATAAATTGTGCTTAATTATGCTTCCTCGGCAGCAACCTTACATTACATTGACATCATCTTTGTTTACTTAGAATATTCTTCAAATTCAGCTTGTACACAGTTTCTGCACACACTGCACTGTCATTATAGTCTACTTCTGAGATAATTCATGTTATTCTCCTCTCACTAATCTAATGATAGGTGCCGCGACCTTGAGGTGCTAAATCAAGTTTAAAACATGTTCCTCTATCTGATTAGTGCAAGGGCAAGTATGTTTAGGATTGCATTGCTTGAGGACAAGCAATAGTTCGAGTTTGTAGGTGTGTAAAGTGTCTAAAAGTCTTATTTTATTTACCATTTTTACTCATATAATTGTTAAACTAAGGCACATTATAGTTACATATTTATGCATTAATGCATATTCTCATAATTTCCTTCAACATTAAGCTTGATTACATATTTTAGTGTATTTTGTGGAAAAGGTGTTGTTTTCGTATGTATTCCGGTGCATGCAGGAAAATTGCCCGCCAGAACTTGCCATGGCAGCAAGGTGCCTCCGGAACCCGCCGCGACAGCAAGGTGCCTCCGAAACCCGCTGTAGTTGTTGGGTGCCGCCGGAACTCGCCGCGACAACAGGAGCTGGCGCTGAGGCAGCATACCAATGAGCTGTACAAATGTAGTTCTCGATAGAGACAGCAGCTACTGAGTAGCTGCCACCGCCATACCTGCCGCCCAGGGCAGCAAGCTAAGAAATTAAAGAACTGGAGTGCGATCTATAGAGAAGAAAATCTTGATTCTAACAATGTCATCCACTCAATTTTCTGATGCCTGTAGCAGCGGACAGAGCCGCTGAAGGAAGAGATCGAATATAACTTGCGGAACAAGGCAACGTGAAGAAATCCACATTCAACTCAAAGAAGTCAGAATTAAAGGTTGCATTTAATGCAAAAGCTACTTTGAAGACTTCTACTCCAAGGAGGACTTGACCTAGCTAATGTTTATATATACTCAATGCATTTTGTACTTCAAGAGAGCTTAGGTTTTCCCTTAGGCATAGTTTAGGTTTTCTTGCCGTCAATTATGTTCTAATTCTTCTTTGGGTTTGGGTTATGTTGTAATTAGTGTGAGAATGATTGTTTAGGATTTTAAGTTTGTTTTTGCAATAAAGCTTCAAGGTTTGCTTATTCCATGTTCTTCATAGTTTTTAATTAAGGCGATTAGTTGATTATTATCCATTTGTTCGGTATCGAGAGAGTCGAACTCACGAAAGGAGTAAGTACGGTCCTCACCTTAATCAAGTTTTGATTAATCCAGCCTAGACATAGGTTAGGGTTTAAGGATGCTAAAAGAGAACGAACAAAACATTGATGTCTTTGCAAGATTCACGTCGCGACTGGTATTATTTGCAGTGGGCATCAACATCATTCTTACTTAGCCATAAGCGGGATCACTTTTGAAGCGTTCTGTCGAGCCTTGTAGTTCTGTCGAGTTTGCCTCCGAGACACAAGTCTATTCACCTACCGAGGTAGCGAGAGCGTCTCAGTAGCCTAACTGACATCCCCCGCTGAGGTAGCGAAGTCTGGCAGCGCAAAGCAACTTGTCCTATTCAATGCAGTTTCACACTAAACCCGACCCATTCCATCAATATGATCTCTTCCCATTCCATCAACTTATTCGGTACACCGTATAAACCCCTCAACATCCAAAGCGACTTGTTTATAGTGCACTCAATCTTATAACCAGCTAACTATATCAGATTTCATTTATAAACGATTTTTACAACATCAATTGCCAATATAATTCACACTTAACCACATACCTTACTATTTTTAAAGCATCATCATTAAATCATTTTCCAAAGCATTAAACCATACTTTAAATCTATAGTATAAAACATATACTTACAAGGTTCACTTATCATGTGCACCCTTCATCATTTCAACATTAAAAACAACAAACCACATGCTATAATCATGCTTTAACAGTAGATAAACATGTATTCAAAATCAAGTGCATAAAAACCATTTCGTAAATAGCACAACCGAGAGAGAAATTCCTTATACTTACTTTCTAACTTAGACAAGTGTTTCAAGCTTACATCTAAGTTCCCATAACCACCTTTATAACATTTTAAAGCTAAAAACCACATTTTTACCCACCGACACGCGAAATCTTGATTAGCCGACGCGAAACTAAGTGTCCGAAGCTCCCAAAACCTCACTGGTTGCTTCCGAAATGTTCTCCTCTGTTTAAACCACATAAGAACGGAAGATTACTGCATCTCAATGCATTAAAAACTCCAGCAAGTAATCCTACCACGTTGCTCTACCCAAAACCACCAAAACGCCCATCTAAAAAAACCAAAAACACCATTGATTACTCTACAAACTCAACCCAGCCAAAACCTAACACTTCTAACCATTTATAATAATTGATTAACATCCAAAATTAATCTATTAACAACCTTATACCTCGAGCATCCCCAAAATCACATTAACACCACAAAAACTCAATTCTAACAACCTAATTAACTAGAGTTCCAAATAGTTTCGGAATTACCATGCTTAAACCTCAATCTCAACATTAATAAACTTCCAAAACATTATTAAAATCAATCATAAATTAGCCAAAATAGATTCATTACGAAAATTACACAAAATCATCATTTAAAGCTTGATTTAGCCATTTTCTTCAAATCAATCATAAAATCTTGTTCAGAAACATAATTAAAGAGCCAAATACTTGGGAATTTCATTATAGAACCTTGATTAGAGGAGAAGCACGAAAATGACCTCTAATCCCTTGCTATTCCTTCACTTGACAAGATCTGATTGAAAAACTTCAAGAATCCTGTAACACCCCAAAAATATCCCTAATTCAAAATCTCTATTTTAGAAACCTAATTTTGAAATCCCTAATTCTTGAAAACCCTAGCTTAATTTTGGGATTAATTGAATTTAATCAGATTAAGTGGCTAAATTGTGAAAAATCAAAATTTGAGTACTTTTCTGAAAAGTGGTTAAGCTTAGAGGCCCTTTGCTTGCGATTAACCCTTTGAATATGATATTTAATTCCCTTCAACCCTAAGACCTCTCTATCGTTCATTCAATTCTGCGGCCGCATCACCTCCCAAATCCTCTCCTCGATCACCCTTAAATCGAAGCCCCTTCCTTGTCTTTATTTCACGTCTGCAAATAGGACTGGAGTTGTGCTATCACCTCTACCGTTTGTTCACTTGTTCGACTGTCAAGTTTCAGCCGTACCGAACTATAAACCATCACACTTGATTTGCAAACACTTACTGGTTCGGTAAGCCAATCCAATTTCAAAAGAAATCTTAAGTTCAATGTATCAATTTAAATAGGCAAACTCTTTCGTCTTTTATTCCATGTTTTGTATAGGAAAGTGTGATGCATTAATGATAACAGGATTATTTTCTTACTATTAAATTTGTTTTTACCTATATCATTTTATTATAGATATATTATATATTTATATACACATAATCTGCTGCCCCCAGATTTCATATATATATATATATATAATTATTTTTTTTCAATATTATTGTTTTGAGTATTAGATATTCCTACAAACAAACGTGTAACCAGTGTCCAATTTTATAAATAGATTTATTTGCAAATACTATTATTTTCTATTTCAAATATTTGTGCTTAGTAAATTTTGAGGGTTTTGGATACGGGATCTGATGTAGTTCATATGTGTGGGTTAGACGATATCGACTTTGAAGAAAACGAACTACCACCTCCTTCGCCTATTCGATCTAACCGTGTACGTACCACAAGAACTACACGTGAGTATTCTTTTGGATTAGTGTTTTTGTCTTAGTTTGGTGGCATAGTGATAATAGTGCTAATATCGAAATTATTCCCATAGGTTCTGATACAGCTAAACCCAGTGGTTCTGATCGTGGGAAACACATTATTAAGTAGGTTGAGTTGCTTTGGCTAAGGTGTGTTCTCTTCTTGTGCTATATATTTTGATTTTGTGATTGTGATTTTACGCTTGAGTGATTTTCAATTGAGTTGTGATTTTACATTATGATTTTCGTGCATACTATTTCTGGACTGTGAATAAAATTGTGATTTAAAGTAAATGAGTTGTGAATCTCGGATTTGTTATCAGACTGTGTTGAGACTGTGAAAACTGTGGTATCTTTTTACTGTGTTATCATGGGTTGGGATTGTACGGAGGAAGTTAGTGGTTTATACCACTTGTGTTGGTGACTATGTAGTGAGAGGTTCTGGGGAACCTACTCTTTTTGGTGACTATGGAGTATGGGTGCATTGCATTATGATTTCATAAAACTGTGTTTAAACTTACTTTGTGTATTTTAAATATTTTTGTGAAAAATTTATTGTTGTGAAACTGAGTTTGTGATTTGCCTGCACTTTAGAGACACACTGAGCTTAATAGCTGACTCCCCCTTAGTTCTTGTTTCAGATCCTCATACATAGGCTTTCGGTACTTGGAGGACCACAGTTTAGCAGATTTATTTCAATTTTCAGTATGGACGTTTTAGATTTTCAGATTTATTTTTTTATATTAGTTATTTTACTATTTGGGAACTTTATGTAAATCAGATATTTATATTTTGATTTGGGATTTTCAACTGTTTTAGCATACATGAGAATTTTATTTGGATATTTGAATAATTTATTATATGATATTTTTATTTATATGATCGTGTTTTAAAAAAAAGAACTCATTGTGAAACGATACCGTCTTCAATAAATAACCTAATTTCTTTGTTTTATAAATTATTTAAACCTAAATTTTATTACTTGAGGAAAAAGTTTTCAATCGTAACTTCCTAAATTCGGTCTTTTCTTCTAGATCGGGTTTAGGGGGTTACAATTGAAACAAGTTGAGGAAACTCCATGGAAATCATTTGAAAATCAAAGTAAAGTGAAAAGGAAAAGATATCTGGAAGTTTTGAAAGAAAATGGGTGGTTGGTTGATGATAAAAGAGAGAAATGGAAGTTACGTCAAAATAAGTTTGTAAAGCTTAATTCCCTTTTTAATCAAAACCTTTTTTATTCTTTTTAATTAAACACATTTAAAACATGTCAAATTAAAGGAATATCTGATTACAATTAATTTAGCTCCCTAAAGATTCTAAGTTTTGGCTCTTTTACAAAATAACAATTAAAAACAGTTTTTCCATTTTTACGATTTAGTCACTAAGCCGAAATGTCCACCTTCCAAATGTCATTTTCTAAGATTGACTTCACCAAACCCTTATGTACATTTAAAAAGGTTTTTAGCAATTTTTCTCATATTTTTATCACTTTCCGAACTAGGTTTTCCTTGAACCAATCCTAAACTAACCCGGATCTCTAGTCTTGGTCCAACGGACCCTAAACCCAACCTACAAACTTCTAGACCTAAAACTGGGGCGTTACATGTATGATCCCCAGACTTGAGATCATCATTATTTCAACATCGTGAGTGACATATTTTGATACAGTTAAACATTTTTCGTAACTGACTACACTATAAAGACTGATATTGGATATGTCACAATTTATGTAGTGAAATATGGTTGATCAAGATAAGATTTGTCCCTCCTGAATAATAGGAGTGTTATTGTAGGCCACTTGATTGAGTGAGACTAGAAATGCATGGCCATGCTCGAATAAGTTGATATGAGATATCATAGTTATTCGTTTATAATAGTCTACTCAAGATATCAAGAAATATTAGATGGACTATACATGTGTGTCTATTCCATTACTTGTGTCTAATCTAGATATAAAGGACAAAAGGATGTAATACATAAATAGAGTTAATCACGAAAAGGTTATGTCGAATCATGATTTCTTGTAACTTAGGTGACAATGACATATTGCCGTTGGGAAGTTGTATAGGAGATATATATGATTTTGGTAGGATCAATTTTGGCCAATGGATTTTGGAGGTTTGACATCTTGGAAATTGGTGACCAAAATGTAAAGATCGTAAAATTGTTTTTGGTGACTAAATAGTAAAAGATCAGAACTTTGAATCTTTAGGGAGCTATTGATCCAAAGTCTAATTCTGACTTTTCCCTTTAATTAGTCAAATTTAAAGTGGTTTTAATTAATAAAACAAGATAGAGAGAATTAAATTGACTTTGTCTCTTAAAATATATTTTACGTAACTATCTTTTCTCCCAATCAGTTTCTCTCAAATTCTCTCCAGCCAAACATCAGTTTGGTCTTCAAAGATTTGAGGTAAACACTTGATTTGATTTATCTTTTAACATCAAATGATTTCCTATCAAAATATAATTATTTTATCTTTGTTTTGTCATGTAAATCCTTACAATTGAAGGAAGAAGTCGTCATTAGAGGTATGGTTTCGTTATCCACCTCTAATGAAAGGTTCTTTATTGAAATTCACAAGTTCTTGATCTTTTATGAGTGTTTTTATTGGGTTTTGATGTTACAATTATGGAAACTTGGTTTAAATGATGTTTAATTGATTAAATCAAGAAATCTTCGTTTTGTATATGTTTTTGTTGGGTTTATAATGAGATTATATCATGATTATGATGTATTGAAATGTTGATTAAGTGGTTTTAATATAGGAAACTCAAAACTATATGAGTTGGTTGATATTTAGGTTGGAATCTTTGAGTTTTTGACTTGATAGTGTGGTTGTTTGATTTCTGGAGGTTCTTTGGTATTAAAAAGGTGTTTTAGATGTAAATTGATGTTGTTTTGATGCTAAACTCGCTGGGTAATGGCTGGAGATTTGTTAGAAAGGTTTCGTCGATGTTTTCGGTACTTTTCGAGTAGCGACAGCTTAGTTGTTGATGGAGGATGATGTAGTTTCATGTTACTGGGGATTTTAATGCAAGGTTTCCTATTAATCCTCTGTTTTCCTTTGGTTAGAAGCAGGGGATGATGTTTCGTTAGCTTCGAAAGGAGTTGCGGATGATTCGGAAGCTTGATTTCGCATCGACAAAACAAGCAAGGTGTTTCCGGTGAGTGGAACTGGTTTTAAAGCTTTTCAAAGGTTTGAAAGCAATGGTTGGGGGTTTAGATTAATCTTGAAATGCTAATCCAAGCTCAGAAGTAAGTATGGAAGATTTTGCTCCTCGATTTTCAGTTTCCATGGTTTTATTAAATTCATGCTCATGATTTGAAGATAGAATTGTTTTACCTACTGTTATATGCATGTTTTGGAAGTGAGAAATGTTGCATATGTTTATGTCTTGATAATTTATGTGTTTAGAAAGTGGTATGCAACATGTTTGAGATAATGCATGAATACATGGTTTAATGTATTTGAGATACTTTGATAGAAATTGGTTTGAATGATGCATATGAAAAACAGTAAGGTAACATGGTTTAAAAGTGTATTTTTGCAAAGTGATGAGACTTGATACTATCAGATATAATTGGTTGACCAATAGGATGTGAGTGCACTATAAAATGTAAGCAAAATTCGTACGTACGTGTGATAAAACATGATGAGTACAGCCGCATCATGTGTGCCGTAAGATGGGAACAACCACATTTTTACGAGCTTTAAGGTGGGAACAACCACACCAAGTGTTCTGCCCTTCTTATGGTGGGAACAACTACGCCATAAGGTGTATCCGCATATCTGAGTTAGTTTATGGTGGGAACAGCCACACCATGTGTTTTGGGATGGAGTGTAGCCATCCGAGTCACTTGAATGCCAATATATGAGATTACATGTATCATTGATTTAAATGGTTTTGTATGATAAGCATTATACATGAGATTCTATTTAGTAGCATGTTTAGTAAGTTAAAGCATGTGAAGCCTATTTTGAGATTTGCATTGGGATCAATGCATGAGCCAAATGATACATGTGTTTTAAAGTTAAATGTTTTGCTTTAATGTGTTTTAAAGCATGAGATAAATGAACATGGTGTGTAAGAGACTTTTATTTGAGAAATAGTTTTAAAATGCATTGTTGGTTGGTTTTTATTTTGAGCATCCCTCACTAAGAAAATGTGCTTACGCTATCTTTTTACCACAATGAAGAAAAGTAGATTGAACGGGCAGCGAGAAGGCAAGTGAAGAAGTCCAAGCGTCACTCATAGCTCAAGTATGGTTTTTAAATGAATTAATAGTAATAAGTTGGCAATGGGAGGTTATCTTGATGATTGGGAGCGTATGTAGTGAACTCCCTGGTTTGGCACAAGTTTGTAGTGCCTTAATAGACTTGTAAATGGCCTTTAATTGTTGGTATTTGGTTTGGTTTGCATTTTGGTACTTAAATGGCTATTTTGCTTAGGGAGCATGCCTATAGATTGCTGAATATGTGGTGTTGATGTTGAAAGCATGCATTGGTGTTATTTGCCTTTAGAATCATGTCCTAAGTGATTGTATATGCTTTGTTAACATGTTGGATTGATATTTGTTGTGTTTGGACTTGAAAAAACCAGCAAAATGTGACATTACAGGCCTAGGCGTACCGATACACGGGCTACCGTATCGGTACAGTATAGCCAAAATAGGCATACCGTATTGGTACTGGATAGACCGTTTCGATACAACCAAAGGGAAAAATGAGAAACCGTACTGGTATATGAGGTCATATCGATACCCTTTTAAGCTATTGAAAATATGAGAAATTGACGAGATAATGGCGTATCGATACGGGCTGAAGTGTATCGATACGCTGGGCTGTTAAGTTGGTTAATTAAGGCTTTTTAATGTTCTATTTTCTTCCGTTTTGGTCACTGAATGTTTGGATGTCCAATTGAATGAGTTTGGATGATTGAAAGAAGTTGAAAATTTACATGTAGACATGAAACCTGACTAATTGATTATCGGTAACTTTAATTTGGTTGAAGTCCCTGTAATTTGTTAAAATTAGAAATTATTCCCTAACCTATGTTTATAAGCAAATGAATGCCAAATCATTGTATGTTTGCGTTGGAGTTTCTTCCGCTGCGAGTGAGAATCACATATGATGTTAATGAGCATCTAGACAAGATAAAACAAAAAATAGGGTCGTTTATTGAGGTAAATCTTCACCAATTTACTTCAATATTCCCCGTGTGACCCGTTCGGTTTGGTAAACGGTTAGATCGGGTCATTAGGGTTACACTTGAACACTAGAGTACCGGTACAAACCCCGTGCACCGCTACTGAAGCCTAGAAATAGCTTCCAAGGCTCGGGAAATAGCTTCTCAAGCCCCCAAAACACAACTTTTAACCTCATAACTCAATCTTACGTCTTATGGAAGTATTTAGGGCAATTTACTACTATTTTTACAAGTTATTAACAACAACACTAAGTTTTACCATTAAAAAGAGTCCTAAGCTCTTAACGCCAAACAACAACCAAGAACATCAAATCTAGTAAAAAAAGCAACATGCTTAGGATGTGCATGAAACAAAAAGGAGTTGGAAGTGTACTACCCTTCCCCCAAAAGCTGGAGAGGAACCTCCTTGCCACAAGCCTCAAGCCTTCCCCTTTTCTTGAGCTTTAGAGTGTTCTCTAACCTCTTTCACTACAAAGAGATGTTATAAAACGAGTTACAACATTGTTGGAAGGTCAAAAGATTCAAAAGAAAGAACTTTACAACAAGAAATGTAGTTAAATCGTTCATTCTCGTTCTTCCTTTTTAACCCCCACTAAAACTCATATTTTTCCACTATTCACCAAAACCTTCCATCCTTACCTTGATAGATAGATCATTTGATGTAGATTACACTGCCCTCAACAAAAAATATGCGATTCACACTTAATATGATAAAGATTTCACCTTTAACTTTGGGCTCCTAAGGACAAGAAGAAGGAAAAGAGATGAAAAGGATGAAGGGGGAGACAAGAGTGGGGTAATTTACCCCTTTACCCTTTTATCATCTTCCCAACTCACTTGGTAACCCAAAATTCCAAGCCCAACACAAAAGAAAGCCAACTTAGGCTCTAAAACTTCGGCCAAATGCCTTAGCCAACATGCTCGGGTGAAATGACTCGCGGATCCTGAAATCCGGATCGTTACAATCATACATTTTCATATTCTTCTTACTTTTCTTGTTGTTCCGAGTGAATATCTCAACCATCAAACACAATTATTCTCTTTTATTTTCTTGCACTCACAGTAATAGTCACACTTGATAATTTCCATCCAATCCTTATGCGATATAGCATAACTCTTTTGTGGTCATTTTTATTACTTGGCACGATGTGTATGCTTGCATAATTTGTCACGACATTATTGTCCACATCATTGAGTATTTAGAACAACTGGGTCAAATTTAGACCATTTGGATGTTAGAGGGGATTTTTGGAAAAATAATATGTCACTTTTAAGAAAATATTAAAGATGAGGGACTAACTAGGAAATTTGCTCATTTGAGAAAATGAGGGTTGTCAACTCTTTTTAATGTTATTGTTTGGATTCGAGGGGAGCGGTTAGAGAAACAAAAAATCATTAGACTAAGCTCACCAAATATTGCTTCACCTTTTCTCTCTTTCTTTTCCTATCTTCTTCAAATTTACCTTCAAACCTTAGAGAAAAATCAAAATTTTACCATTTAAACCTTTCATTCGGGATTCAAGAATGTAAGATTGGTAATTCACATTAAAGAGCTTCAAAAAAGATCAAATTTGTTGGAAAAGGTGGTAAGGAGCTTTATTAAGGTTTTAGAAGGGTTTTGTAAAATGGATTCATTTGAGTTGGTTTAGATACCATTCTTATGATTATGATTCAATATTATGACTTCCATTTATCTCTTAAAAGTGTAAGTAATTTATTTTACACTTATTTGATTAGTGAAAGAAGTTGAGGAGTCCTCCAAGACAAATGAGAAAAGTGAAACTTAGAGATAGTTGAGCAAGGGCTACATTTCAAGATTTTTTGCAAGTTAATACAGTTTTGACTTTGAAATGCTTCTTAAAAATCATAAATATGATGTTTTGCTTGTTGGTTGATGCATGTTGGGTGTTTTTGAATGAAATCATGGTTTAATGATCATAATGTGGTAATTGATGTTGTGGATGGTTAAAATGTTACTAAAAGACTCTTATGAACTCTCATAGGCCTTAGGGATTAAGTATCACCTTGAAACAATGTTAAATGGTGGTTTGAAAGTAAAATTTGAGCTTAAAAATATATATTTTGGGTTTGAGTACCAATACAGGATCATCCGGTATCGATAATATATGAATACATGTAATCATTGGATGAAATCATAGTTTGATACCAATGCTACCTTCAAGGAGTATTGATATTGTTCACTCAGTATCGATACTCAAAGACCAGTATCAATACTAGATGATTTATTTGAAACATCGAAAGTCTTTTCAGTACCGATACTTAAAGTGAGTATTGATACTTATAGGGACGATACCAATACTCATAGAGTAGTATCAATACCGAATTATGAATTAAAACATCGAATGAATTTTCAATATCGGTACTTTATGTGAGTACTGATACCCCTAGGCCAGTACTGATACTCAAGGGTGAGTATTGATACTAATGTTGCTTAAAAGGTTAAAAAGTTAATAATAGATTTGGTAATATTGATGTGGTCCTAATGAGACTTAATTGATAAAAAAAAATTGATAATTGCACTATCATAGCATGTTAAAACCTTGTGAATAAATTAGGGGGTAATAAAATGTATGTTGATGATGAGTAGCAACCATAGTTGAGGTTGACTATGTGATGATTGTGTGGTTGTGAGGGTATTGTTTGGTTGTGTGGTTGTGTAAACGGGATCTGAATATCTAGTGTTAGTGTTGCAGCATCGAGGTGAAATAATGTTAGATACATTTTCCTAGGGTTATGTGACACGTGGTCTTATCTATGTATGGTTCTAACCGGATATATGATTCTAAGTCTACGTGACATCGAACTTCATTCGAATATATTCAAGAGATGATTCTGAGTAATACAAGTAAATTAAGTGTACTATCTTGAGGCTATGTGAAACCATGCCTCGCTTAGTGGCTATTGTTGTATGATTATTTATTGATGTATTAATGATGGTATGGTGTACATGATTGTTGTTTGGATTAAAACATAACTATTAGGCAACTATATGTATCGCCACATGTTATTATTATAGCCTTTCTACTCATACTTGCATGCTTGCTTATGTTTATGAATTGTATAAAATATAGTAGAATAGAAGTGCTTCTGAGCTTGTAAAGCACATTGTTCGAATGTTTCCGTGTGAAAGTTATTAATTTTGGTCAAGTTGTGTGAAACACCATCGGAGCAAAATTCCAGTGTATCAATTATATCTGAGTACAATATTTGTTTCTATTGAGGTATGCATTCATAGAACCTTACACCGTTGAGTATGTAACTCTCTTATTATCCTAGTTATTTTTGTTATACGTTGATTTAAAATTGATGCTCGGTATTTTGTAAACTAGTTTATACGCATTTAATGATTTTAAATTATGGTATGCTTTTGTTATGGGAGTGTTTTAAATTATTTGGCTAACAATAGTTTTAAGTTGTGGCGGGTTGTTTTGTTGACCCAATATAATATCTCGGATCCTCGAAATGGACTGAGTCGGATTCGAGGTGTTTCAGATTTTTTAACCGATAAATATATATGTTTAAGTTATAACAAAACAGGTTATAAAATTGAAAATGTATAACAACAAGTTGATTTTGAACAAAATATTAATATTAAGTAGGATTGTCTTCTTTTTCATGTTAAAAAACGTGTTCATTATTTTTTAAAATTTAATAGCTTATTTTTTTTATAAATTTCTAAAGTTTGCATTCATGAATTTAAAAATGAAATATCATAAAAATATAGAAATGATTAAAAATAAAATTTATTTCATGTTTTAAACATATAATTTTGGTACAAAATCTATACTTTCTAGACCCCTCTCCACCTATTTCTCCACCCATAAATAAAAAGACATTGAACATTTAAACAAATTTAATCTTACGTACTCATATCTGTTGATAATGCTGATTAAACTAAAATCACTCATCAAAATTTTTAACTTAAAAAAATACAAGCTGAACCAAATGAATTTTTTATTTTTACTATTTTGTTTTTGTGGACCAAAGTAGAAGGTGGTTATCAAGTCACTTGCACTTGCCACAAGTTTGTCTTTTTATTTAGTTTTGGACCAAAATGTGGGGTAAAGGAGCTTGATGACTGCTTTTCATAGGCCAATGATATTGTTGTGATCACTTTCACAATCCATAAATTTTATTATTTTTAATATATTGAACGAAAATATCTTACTACACATAATAATTCATTTTAAAGCGTTTAAAATTATAAAAAAAACATTTTACAAGTAAAGTTGAATGAATGATATATAATATTTAAAGTTTAAGATTTATAATTTAAATTATATACTTTACTTAAATATTATTTATAATATTAAAATTTTTCATTTTGAATGTATTAAATATTAACCATAATTGTGTTTGTTAATAATATTCTAAAATAAAATTATATTATTAGACTTATCTAAAATAAGTTGTTGATGCATTAAAAATGTAGTTTAGGCGAACTTATTGCACAGCTAGCTCACAAGATGCGGCAGACAGTACAGGTATTTATAAAAGGTTTATTGTATTCATCACTATTTTAAGTTAATACTTTGTTTTGTTTTTTAAAAACAATATTTATGGGTTTGGTTAGGCCATGAATTGTTGTTGAGGATGATCACTAATTAAATAAATAATTTCCAGTTCAAAAAAAATAATTTTCTTTAAATGCCATTTACAATGTGAACATATATGTACCAAGGCTTTAGGTATACAATAGTGGTTGAGTGACAGCTTCTTTTCTTTGTCTACTGTAAGCAGTTATAAGAACAACATGTTGTCTTTTGGATTTTACGTCCGCGGAATTTGGTGAAATAATTTGTAGGGTCAATTTAATTTTTTTTAATTAAAATTTTCAAAGGTTCAATTTAAAATTTTCCCAATTTTTTTTTGAAACAAACTAAAATTTGAAAGATTTAATGGGAGTTTTTTAAAAATTATGAAAGGAGATTTAATTAAAAAAATCAAATGTTTTGAAGTTTAATATAAATTTTTAAAATTCTCAACGAATCAATTTACTTTTTTTTCTGGTTAAAAAAATAAATTTTATTTTTTCAAAATATAGTTGAGTTATTATCTGACTATTCCTTATTACATTTCGCTACGGGTGTTCAATCGGTCAGTTCGGTTAACCGACTGAACCAAAATTTTTTTAAAATTTTTTTTAATCGAACCGAACAAAGTTCGGTCAATTTTAGAATTAACCGAAATTTAGTATAAAATTTTGGGAAAATTGCACAAATGGTCACTACACTATGTTAAAATGATCTTTTTAGTCATTGAAATGAACTGTCAAAAGTTATAAAACAACCATTAAACTTATCAAACTATTACAAAAAGGTCATTGTGTAACCCCCTCGACCCGGTCTAGCCGCGAGACGGAATCGGGAGAGTAACACGAGGATAACCGGAGAAAAATCCGAGAATTTCCGTCCAATTAACAACCCTAGATTAAAATTTATCTTGTCTAAATGCAATTTAACGGTCCTATGGTGTTAAGGGTTACAACGGAAGAACGACGTCTCAATCGGACATCAATCGAATGTCCAATTGGAGCCAAAAAGCCACGAAATTCCATTTTGCCAAAACCACACCAAACAGGGGGAATAAGGTAATTTAAACCTTACCAAATAGTTTATTAGTCATATTTCAAGCACACAGAGCAAGACCAACACAAACGGGGCATTTAAACTCACTTAGGAAGCATACAAGCATTAGGGACTAAAACGCAACATTTGGGAACCTTCAAAGATGTCTTTTAACCACTTTAACTGCCTGTGTTTCGAAACAGGGGTTGCCCGTTTCAAAACGCAAGTTCTAAGCAAAAAGTAAAACTAGGTCGTTCCGAAACGACTCCTCTTGGTTTCGCAACGGAAGTCTCTAGAAGCAAAACGCACCGAAATGACACCACCCCCGTTTCGATATGGGAGCCCCAAAAGTCTGGCCGTTCTGAAACCATATCAGATGTTCTGAAACTCCTCGGCATAGATTGACCCGAAAATGCATTTTGGCATCCCCAAACATTCCCAAACTTACCCCGAAAGATCACAAACCACATGGCAACATACTAAGCAAACATTCTAGAGGCTAAACACCCTAAAAGCAGGTTTCAAACATGCACACACTCAGACATGGATCTCAAACATGAAAGTTCATAAGGACACTTTAACTCAAAAACACTAACAAGCCAAAACGCAAGGCATTTAACCAAAAGCAAAAACAAACCTCAACATAGCATGGATTCAACATTTAAAATATGTAGCAACATGTTCAAACACATGGGAGTTTACAACTACCTCCCTAACCACAAAACAAGTATTCCCATTGTTAAATCATCATTACAACTTAAAATCCATGTTCAAACACATGGGAGTTTACAACCACCTCCCTAACCACAGCCGCTAACTCTATGTCGTTGGTAGGGTAGTTCTTCTCGTGAACCTTCAAATGTTTTAAAGCATAAGCTACAACTCTTCCCTCTTGCATAAGCACACAACCTAAACCTACATATGACGCATCATTGCAGATTACGAACTCCTTCCCTGGTTCAGGCTGAATCAAAATAGGAGCTTCTGTCAATGCTTTCTTCAATTTCTCAAACGTAGCTGGGGCATTAGTCATCTCGAAAGGCATCACCAAGAACTCATAGTGCCCATATCGTGTACGAAAAGCTGTCTTCGGTATGTCCACATCCTTTACCTTTAACTGATAGTAGCTCGATCTCAAATCAATCTTCGAAAGCACCGAAGCACCTCTCAACTGATCAAGCAAATCATCAAAATGATATTTGTTCTTCAGTGTTACCTTGTTCAACTGCCTATAATCTATGCACATCCTCATAATGCCATCCTTCTTCTTTACAAACAAAACCGGAGCACCCCAAGGTGAAATAGTAGGCCTAATAAAACCTCTATCTAACAACTCTTGAAGCTGTGTCTTCAACTCTTTCAACTATTTAGGTGACATTATATACGGAGCAATCGATACAGGAGAATAATCTGAATATGTCTCAATAGTAAACTCAACATCCCTATCTGGAGGCAAACCAGGCAATTCTTCTGGGAAAACACTCGGGAAGTCAAAAACTATCCTGATATCTTGCGCTCTAACCTCACTCATATTCGGATTCATCACATAGGCTAAGTAAGCTTGACAACCCAAATCCATCATTTTCTGAGCCTCTAGAGCTGAAACAACATTAGACAAGAACTTAATGTTCTCACTATCTACCACTACCTCGTAATCATCTGAAAGCCTCAAAGAAACTCTCTTAGTCTCAAAATCTATTCTAGCTTTATGCTCCACAAGCCAATCCATACCCAAAATTACATCGAAACCATAAAAGGGTAACTCCTTCATGTCAATGGGAAACATGTGACCCTGAACCATCAAAGGACATCTCCAAAACACTTTCCTAACTACAATTGTCTCACCAAAAGAACTCGTAACATTCATACCTATATCTAACAACTCAAAAGGCAACCCTGACAATCTTGCATGCTCACCCAAAATGTATGAATGTGTCGAGCCAAAATTAATAAACGAAAGCAAAGATAAGGACTGTAACACAAAATTACCTACGATCATATCTGTCTCATTCCAAGCCTCACGTTGTGCATAAACTCTAGCCGGTCCTCCTCCCTCGGGCTGTACCGCGAAAACATGAGCCACATTCCTCTGAACATCATTCCTCGGCTGGAAGTTACCTCGGCCGTGCCCACGACCTCTCTAATACTCAATGGCTCTAGCATGTGCCTGACCATACCAAGCCGGATGAAGACACTCACGCCTCAAATGTGCCTGAG
Organism: Hibiscus tridactylites; assembly: GCA_958450335.1. Taxonomy (NCBI): domain Eukaryota; kingdom Viridiplantae; phylum Streptophyta; class Magnoliopsida; order Malvales; family Malvaceae; genus Hibiscus; species Hibiscus tridactylites. The sequence goes on along the minus strand of OY288267.1, from coordinate 62,027,466 downwards.
ATTCACAGTTCCAACAAGCACAAAAAGTACACCAACACTCTCCGGAATGGTTCCTCCCACATCTAGCACACTCGGGTGTACGAGCAACAAAACCTCGACCCTGATGGCCTCGTCCCATGTTACAACCTCCACGCCTAAATTCCAGGTTGGTACCTTTTGTCCTTGTGCCTCTTGTTACAGGCTCGCTCCCACTCGGCAGACCTTTTCCCTAAACTAGATCAACCCGATCGAGCATCCAAACTTAGACTTTGCTCAATGACCTTGGCCCTAAAGACCAAGACATCGAACTCGGTGTAATCAGAAGCAAGCATGTAGGTCTTCACCTCCATAACCAACCCGTAACGGAACCGTTCACACCTTTCTCTCTCAGCGGGAACCAACTCTGAAGCATATTGACTCAAGCGCACAAACTGTACCTCATACTCGGATACGGACATACTGCCTTGCACTAAAGCCATGAATTCTCTCTTTTTCTCGTCTTGATAACGAGCACCAAGGTACTTCTTACGGAACGCACTACGGGATAATTCCCAAATAACCTCGGCCTTGGGCATACTTGAGATAACTGTGGTCCACCAAGCATACGCATCTCCCTGAAGCAACGAGACAATACAACCCAACTTGCGAGTGTCCGAACACTCCATCTCACCCAAGATATGAGTAGTGCTCTCAAGCCATGCCTCCGAACCCTCGAGAGACATACCACGAAACTCAACTCCGCCTAAGCTACGAAGTCGTTCAAGGAGCAAACCTGTCCACGCGCCCTAAGGTGGTGTTGCAGCATGAAGACCAGCAACAACCGTTTGAAAAGCTCCGGCTATAGTCTGAAGTATCTGAGCTTGTCCACATCAGCCTAACCATGGCCAACCTGAGGCCCATTACCATCACCTCCAACATTGGCACCCGCCTAAGGTGCATTACCTCTGACATTCGCCCCATTACCATCGGGAGCAGGAGGAGGAAGTGCCACATTCTTGGGTGCCTGGTTGTTGAGATTTTAGGGGCTCGATTCGATCAACCGTTCTTGCTCGCCAAGTGTGGAGAAGTTGGATAATTGGGTGTGTTAGTGGGAGGTGAAAAATTGGCAATTTGACACAAGGACTTATAGTGGTTCAACCTTCTAACCAAGGTCTACATCCACTACCTTAGCTCCCCACTAAGGATTTCCAACAAATTCACTAAGAATTTCGTCCCCTTTTCTCGGATTAGGAGGAAACCGTTACAACCCTCAAAGCTTTCTACCCAAAGCTTGAAGGAACACTCTCTTTACAAAGAAAGACTTAGCAAACTAGAAATCCCTCTTAAAGGTGTTTGTTTGCAATTCTTAGCACTCACCCAAAACCTAAACACTTGAGCAAATTTAACAATGTAAGCTCACAAGTGTTGTCTAAGAAAGAAATGAACAATTAAAGTTCTAGACAAATTTTGACATCATAATGTTGTAACAATTGAAGCATTAACTTGTTCTTGATGCTTGGAGGTCCATTTTATACTCCCAATTGAGTTTGTAGCCGTTTAGGACCGTTGGAGTTGAAATAGAGTCGTTGGAGCCTTTATTTCCCACCATAAATGCAGTTCTGCAGCTTGGCGTATCGATACTCGTCCAACAGTATCGATACGGTCTCAATGAGGAAAGAGACGTTGGGCTTTTCAGCTGATGCGTATCGATACGCTTACCTGGCGTATCGGTACGGTCCTGTAAATTTAAAAGACCGTTGGGAAATGACCGTTGGGGGTAGTTAGGCGTATCGGTACGCGACACAACCGTATCGGTACGATACTAGCCGTTGGGCTATTTCAAAGCACTCCGCATCGATACGGCTAAGCGTATCGGTACGGGTTTTAGCTACTGGAATTCTGGTAGTTTGAAAACCCTAAAGCGTATCGGTACGGGTCAATACCGTATCGATACGATCACTATAAAAGCATGGTTTTGACTACTTTAAATGAACTTTAAACTCATTCCAAAGCCATTAAAACCCTTAAATATATTTTTCAAGTTGTTTTTGACTAAAATCATATTTTAAATTCTTTTCAATTTAGTCCAAAACATTTTTCAAATATTATATCAAAACCTTAGTTCTACACTGGTCACCCGCTCTAGGTCGTCCGCTCGGTCTAATCATAACAGTAAAACAATCTAAAACAATAAAATATAAATCACGAGATAAATATTGGGTCAGCAAAGGCAGTGATCTGTGTGTTAAGCTCTCTTAATTCAAAACCACTTTTCTATAATACTACCTAGCAATGGGAATGCTTAACCAACCTTTAAACATCATTAGAAACACAAGTCATGCTCACAAACACCGTGCAAATCAGACAAACATACACAGGATCAACTTACCTAACTTACCTTCCCAAGGAAACCACGTAACCTGGCTCTGATACCACCAAATGTAACCCCCTCGACCTGGTCTAGCCGCGAGACCGAATCGGGAGAGTCACCCGGGGATAACCAGAGAAAAATATGAGAATCTCCCTCCGATTAACAACCCTAGATTAAAATTTATCTTATCTAAATGCAATTTAATGGTCCTATGGTGTTAAGGGTTACAACGGAAGAACGACGTCTCAATCGGACATCAATCGAATGTCCAATTGGAGCCAAAAAGCCACGAAATTCCATTTTGCCAAAACCACACCAAACAGGGGCAATAAGGTAATTTAAACCTTACCAAATGGTTTATTAGTCATATTTCAAGCACACGAGGCAAGACCAACACAAACGAGGCATTTAAACTCACTTAGGAAGCATACAAGCATTAAGGACTAAAACATAACATTTGGGAACCTTCAAAGATGCCTTTTAACCACTTTAAATGCATGTGTTTCGAAACAGGGGTTGCCCGTTTCAAAACGTGGGCTCTCAGCAAAAAGTAAAACTAGATCGTTCCGAAACGGAAGTCTCTAGAGGCAATCTTTTCTTTTTGAAATATTCTATTGTATTTCCTTCTTATCTTAAAAACTCTCTTTTAACAAAAATCCTCTCTTGCCTTAATTTATTTGTATTTATCCTTAAAACTCCATTTAATTTTTTAAAACCCCTTTTATGAAACCATTTCATTTAAAGACAACCTGAACCCCAAAACTCGATTTACAAACCTTGCTCGGGTCTCGGTCCGAACTCCTAGACCGTAAACACGGGGTGTTACACATTGATTCGTTGCACGTTATAAATTATTGATAAATATTAAAAAGTTTAATAATCATTTTTTAATAATCATATTGTACTAATTTGATAAAGTTTGATGACCATTTTATAATATATCAAAAATTTAATGATCATTTTGTAATTTTCAAAAGTTTAGTGATAAAAAAATAAATATATGTAATATATAATATATAAAAATTTCGGTTAACTAAACGATTTCGAACATAATTAACCAATAACCGAAATTTGAAAAAATCATTAACCATTAACTGACCGAGTCTAAAATTATCCAATTAATTAACCAAAAATATTTCGATTTAATCGGTTAAAGTCAGTTAAAACTGAAGTTTGAATACCCGCCTTTCGCCAACCGTTGGCTCTAGTGCCGCACTTCGAACCACTTTATAGTGTCATTACATTACATGTTTGGCTTGCATGCTTAAGTGCAATAAAACTCATTTTCTCTACGCTGGGTTTGCTCTTTTTCTCCGAAGCTTTTTGATTGCTTGGAAGATTGTTGTTTGAAAGTGATTTTGAAAAGTTAGTTGTAAGATTTTAGTATTTGAATTAATCATTAAAAATAATTTTTTTAAAAATAAAATATCTATTTTAGACATGATATTGTAAAGTAAAAATAAGTAAGCGCATGTGACGTTTTTATTATTTATTTTTATTTAAAATATTAAATTACTAAATTCTAAATATTATTTTAGTATTAATATTTAATATATTTTTAATATATCGTTTATTCCAATATTAATATATTATTAATATATTAAATAAAAATTACAATATTAAATAATATATTACATTTAGTGTATTAATTTAATATTTAATATAATAATTCAATCCTTTTCATATTTACGATTAATATTATTTGAGTTTATTATTATTATTTTAATGTTTTGTTTTGATATATAAGATTAATATCCTATACACTGGCGGTGGAAATTTTTTATTTCCACAAGCGTCTCAATTATATGGTTTAGGGTTAGGGCTTAGGGTTTAGAGTTTAGGGGTTTTAGTGTAAATGTTTAGAATTTAGGGTTCATGTTTAGAATTTAGAATTCAGGATTAGAATTTAGGGTTTAGGGTTAGGGTTTAGTTTTAGGGTAATATGTGTAGGGATTTAGGTTTTAACCTATAAACCCTAAATTTTAACCCTAAACCCAAAATTTTATCAATAATCCCTAAATTCAAAACTACTACACTTATACCCCTAAATTTTAAACCCTAAACAAAGTCCCTAACCCCTAAAATTAAGACGCTTGTGTAAAAAATTTCCACAAGCGCTTGTGCATAGAACAATTACCCTGATATATAAATATTATTTTAATATATTACTATTAATATTAGTATTATTTTCATATTATTTTAATAATATTGTTATTAATTTAATTTAAATTAATATTATTTTCATATTATTATATTAATATAATATTAATATTTAAATAATATATCATTGTGCATGTATAAACCTTAGTTTAATCCTATATTAATCAATCCTATTTATTCTTTCTTTTAACTCTCTCTCTCTAAGTGTTTCTAACACTGGAATTGATTCCTGTTTGTTTTTAAATTTTATAATTTATTCTAATAATTTTTATTATTCATACTATTATTCTACTTAACTTTAGTATTATATAAAAATAAAATAATAAATTATATTTAATAAAATACACCTGATCCGTTTACACGTGCATCCGCTCGGTCCAGTTTGGCACATTTTCGTTACCCTTCTTTCCTAAAATTCTTGAACTTTTGGATCAAAAATAAATTTAAAAAATTGATTAATAAATTATTGAATTTTATTACCGGTGATGTGCCAAATTCGCCCAACGAATCAAACCATAGAGAGCAGAGAGAACATATGGATAATTTATTTGTAATATTCTAATTCTTTTTATTTATTTATTTAGTCCATGTTTGATAAAGAGCGGTTTGGACAAAAATTAAAGGTTTTAGGCATAATTAGAGGTTTGACCAGTCAAATCTGCTAATGTTGTTGTTTGGTGAACAACAGATTGAAAGAGTTAATTGGGGTGAAACCGCTAATTTTGAAAAAGCTCCTAATACGAACTTTTTGAGATTAGAGGTTTGATATTATAGTTATAAAGACTCTTTTACCCTTAGCAGTTACCAAAAATCTCCAAATAACCTAAATTAAATATTTCCTCACTCTATTTATAAGTTAATCCTATTTATTTTTTCTTTTTATTATCACATATTTATATGTGTATTTAAATTTATTAATTAATTAAATTATAGTATAATAATTATATAAATAATAAATTAAGATATAAATCATTCGAATATGTTTAGAATATTAAAAATATTTTTTTATAAATCTAATTAATATTAATTAGATACAAAATATTGATAACTAATAAACTATTTAAACAAGTATTCAATATAATCATGTCCTTATATGTCAGTTTGCTTGCTTAAATAATCCAACAACTATCGGCTATCAGTTAATTTTACCAAACACTTTTATACAATCAACTAATACAATTCGCTAGTCAAATCAGCTAATGCAATCAGCTATAAACTAATGTAATCCGCTATCAGCTATCCGCTAATTGCCAAATAGAGCTTTAATATTTTATATTATTTTTTATTTGACGAAATGTCACATATTACGTTTTTACAGATTCATGACTTTTTAATGCAAGGAATGAGAGGATTTTATTGAATATAATTGTTTTATTTTATCTAATATTAAATTTATTAAAATAATATTATCACTAATAAAAAATACAATAGTGTTGTAAATAAAGTAAAGAAGAACAATAATAAAATAGATGAGAGAAAAGAGAGACTTGTCTTTATTCTCAATATTGAAATTTTGTACAATATCAAAGATAAAGATTAAATTATCTAATCTAATCTTATTCCATCTAAATTTACCTGGGGTAAACCTTTGACTTTCCTTAACTATTCTAATCTTGTGTAACTTTTGATTTTCCTTATCCTAGTCTCTGTAATTCTATATATACTTCTCAATTGTAAAAAGTATATTTTATATCAAAGATGTTAGGATATTTGTTATTATATAATAATTGAAAATTTGTTTTGGACTAACTTGAAAAGTATTCAAAAATGATTTTAAGTCGAAACAACTTGAAAATATGTTTGAAGAATTTTCAAAAAGGTTTTGAAGTGTTCATAAACGTTTTAAAGTAGCCAAACCTAAGATTTCAGTGTGACCGTATCGATATGGTATACCCCGTTTCGATACGGCTTAGGGTTTCAGCTACAGTTAATTTGAAATTGCCAAACCCCGTACCGATATAGGCCTTGGCCGTATCGATACGAATTGTGGTCATTTTGATACGCTGTCTAGCGTTTCGATACGCCTACTTGGCAAAAGCCTCAACGGCTCAAAACCCTCAATGGTTATTTCCCAACGGTTATTTGAATTGCAGGCTGCACCAAAATGGTACAGTGGCGTACCAATACGGGCGTACCGAAGCGCACGAAGGCGTTTCGATACGGGATGCTGCATAAAGCTCAACAGCTAGTTCTGAAAAAGGGCGTACCGATACGGCTACTTGCGTATCGATACGGGCAACTCCAGAACTATATTTATTGCGGGAAATAAAAGCTCCAACGGCTCCAAATCATCCTCAATGGTCTCCAACGGTTAGGAACTAAATTAGGAGTATATAAAGGACCTCCAAGCATCTATGAAAGACTAATGATTCATTGTCAACAACATTATGATGCAAAAATTGTCTTAGTACTTATATTTCCATTCATTGTATAGACAAACACTTGTGAGCTCAAATTGTAAATGTATGCTCAAGTGTTCTAGGATTTGGGTGAGGGCTTTAGTGTGAAAACATCAACCTTTAGAGAGGGATTTCTATTTGCTAAGTTTTCTCTTGTTTGAGAGAATTCTCAAAGCTCGGTTTGTGAGCTTTGGATGCTAGACTTGGGTTGCGAGTCTAGGTTGTAAAAGGTTGCCTCTTAAGCCTAGAAAAGAGGAAGAATTCTTAGTGAATTAGTGAAATTCTTGGTGGGGAGCTAAGGTAGTGGATGTAGGCTTTGGTTAGAAAGCCGAACAACTATAAATCTTGTGTCATATTTTTCTATCTTTTTTCTTCCACCACAAACACCCAAAATACATATTCTCCACCACTTGGCAAGCATTTCGGTTGTGATTATCGGACTCTACAAAAGATAAAGATTAGATTAATATTATGTACTTATCAATTGTAAAGATTATATTTTATATTGAATCTAATCTTATTCAATCTAATTTTACCTTGTGTAAACCTTTGACTTTCCTTAACTATTGTTACATTGTGTAACTTTTGACTTTCCTTATCTTAGGCTCTTTGTAATCCTATATATATATATATACTTCTCAATTGTAAAGATTATATTTTATCAATAATACAAATCCTTTACATGGTAATCAGAGCCAAGTGGAATTTTTGTACTAAAATTTTGTTCCCTCTTTCTCTCTTCTTCAAACCGGATATCATCTCAATGCTCTGTCTTCTACTTCCAACGATCTTGTGCATCTCAATGCACTGACCAATTTTCCAATCAAACTTACGTCCGCCAACTTTCCTATTTGGCATTGACAAGTGAAGGCCACTTTTATTAGTTTTGGGCTAATCAATTATATTGATGGGTCACAACCTTCTCCATCTCATTTTATCGATGCCGCGATAAAACTTGCCAATCCTGAATATTTGTAATGGTAATTAAATTGATAAAACCTACTATTCACATGGAATTCTATTTGTCGACTTGTACACAACTCCACACACACATTGCCAGTAGCATTATAGTTTGATTTTGAGTAATTTTCTATGTCGTCTGAAAAATCGAAAGGTAATCAAACTTTGTGCCACGATTCTGAGTATTGAAGTCAGGTACGAAGTATGTTTTTGATGGTTGAGGCCTTGCGAAGTAATTGTTAGTTTCTACATTGCTTGAGGACAAGTAATAGTTCAAGTTTGGGGGTGTGATGGGTGTGTAATAGTATTGTTTTTATTTCCCTTTTTGCTTATATTATTGTTAGACTTAGGAACATTTTAGTTGCATTGTTAGAAATTCATGCATAATTTCCTAGTTTCCTTCATTATTGAGCTTGGTAGTACATTTTGGTTGTTTTATTGGAAAAATCGCTGCTAGTGCGCTTTACTATGTGCATGTTAGGATACCCGTGACAAGTGCGAATTGCTGTGGCAATTTAGGAGAATACTGACGGACATGTCGAGCTGATTGCCGAACGGTTGCCAGGGCAAGTCAGAATTTGTGAGCTACTGACTATGAAGTTGAGAGAATCTTGGCGCTATTAACCTTGGTTTATGTCCACACAAGACGATAGTTGCTTTGGCTCTCCTCCATTTACAACGTAAGCCTTGAATGATTTTTAAGATTGATAATGAAGAACACAAGAATCCTTAAGGATGTGATGGCATGAAGTTAAGGATTTGAGTGAAAAACAAGTTTTTAAGGGTTGAAAATAATTTTAATGTTATTTAATCATTTTTAAAGAATATCCATATATATACTCATCAAATTAAGATTTCAAATTTTAAGATTTTAAAATTTTAAAGATTATTCATATAATTATTTTTAAAATTTTAATTTTTAACATAATTTTTATATATACTCATTGACTTGAGATTTTAAATTTTAATATTTTTTTGAATCATAAAAATTTTAATATTTTTAAACTTTTAAAGATTATTCATATAATATTTTTAAAGATTTGTAGTGTTATTAATAATTTTTAAAGATTATTCGCATAAATTTTAAAGATTTTAATTTTTTTAATAAATTTTGAAGATTATTCATATAATTTTTAATAGAATTATGTATATATATATATACTCATTGTAATAAGATTTTAAGTTTTAAAATTTTTAAATATTTTTTCATATAATTTTAAAAGAATTTTAATGCTATTGAATAATTTTTTTAAGATTATTCATATATACTTATTGAATTATGATTTTAAATTTTAAATTTTTTAAAGATTATTCATATTATTTTTTAAAAATGTGTAATGCCATTAATATTATTTTAAATATTATTCATATAATTTTTTAAATTTTTAATTTTTAATATAATCATGTATATATACTCATTGGATTTTATCGGAAACCAACGTGAATTAATCCGACCGGACCCGAAGTCCATCCGAAACCGAATTAATTCAACCCTAATTTTATCCAAAACTAACATGACCTGATATCTGGAATGACCCGACCCGGAGTTCATCCAAACATGAATTAACCCGATAACTATCCGCTTGGACCTGAACTTGGTATTGACCTGACTTGAAATTAACCAGAGCCGAACTTGAGTCAGGATTAACCCGACATTGAACTGAAGCTGAGTCAATCCGGACCCTACTCGACTCGAATCAATCTATTGATTTGACCTGACATAACGCGAATCTGGTCTTACTCGGCCTAACTTGACTTGACTTGAAACCCGACCGATATTCGATATTACATTGCTAATAAATACCACACCATATAGATTGCCCAATTAAACAACATAATAATGACTTAACAGAAAAAACATAGACCCTATCTAACATTGCAAGAGAAAGGCCTCCCACTCTTAGTAATGAACTTACCTAGTCTTAATTAATCACAATAATTTCCTCTCAAACTATTTATAAATATTACATTGCTTTTTAGATTAATTATAAATATCAAATTATTGTTTGTAATTGTTTATAATTCTAAGGAATGTGCGATATAGGATAATGTTTTTTTAAAAAGAAAAGTAGTTTTAATAATAAAAAACCTTTAAAATTATTTATATCAAATTTCCCACTTTGATATATTTTTTTTATCAAATAGAGAGTTTTTACGTGTTATGATTCGAACCCACCTAAGATAGGACAACTTGAGCAACATTGACAGCTCATCCAATTAATGGATCTCATATATGAACTTTTTTGTTTACTTCGTACTTGGGTTGACTTGATCATAGTGTCACATCCGTAGAAACTCACTAGAAGAAACTTTTAGTCTTAGACGCTTTTCGAATGTTTTGACGCCTAAGTAATCCTGAATCAATCCAAGCAAAAAATACTTAGATTCATCCGAAAGCAAAAGAACAATGGGAAGGGATGACTTAAAAAAGAAAGAAAGAGATTGAGTCAATGCTTTATGTATTTCTCAAAACAAAAGTGATAAAATGAGATGGGGGTAAGCCTCTATTTATACTTGAATCCCCTACATCCAATGGCCTAGATTAAAGTACATCGACTGTTGAAATTGAATCAACAAGATCCCTCGATCTAAGGAAATCATATCAATATAGTTAAATATTTACTTTGATAGATGATTACAATGATTATGGAAATAAATCAAAGGAAATATGCTTAGCCAAGTTATTTACTTTCCATATCCAACGTGCATGGTTCTTCAGCTCCATAGGATGAGCCAACTCGATTGGGTTTGTAACCCCCTTAGCCCGGCCTAGACGGTTGACCCGAACTACGAAGATTACACGGGGAAAACCAAAGTCAACCCGAAAGTCAACCTTGATTAACGACCCTTTTTTTTTAATCTTATCTAGATGCACATTAACCCTAATTGTGATCACACAAACAACATACTCAAAGATCACAAACATCAGAGATCAAACAGGGACCCAATTGAACAAATTACAACTTTAGGGACCAAATTGTAATTTCTGATAAATTAAAGGACTTAACCCAAATTAATCTTACCAACTTGAAATTAGTCAGGTTTCATGCTTCTCTGTGAAATTTCAGCTCAAAAGGACTTCTCAAACTCATACAATTGAACAAACAAGATTCAGGACCAAAACGCAAACATTTCAAAACATATAACTGCCCATGTCAGCCCCCAACGGTCGACCGTTCCGAAACAGGTTGACCCTGTTCCGAAACACGGGCCGTTCCGATACCAGTTCCACAACGGGGTCTGGCAGAGGCTAAACCGTTTCGAAACGGTGCACCCCATTTCGGACCCCTGGGTTCATTCCAGGCACCCGTTCCGAAACGGTGCTCACTGTTCCGAAACGCCTGCTCAGATTTCAGCAAACTAGCATACCAAATCATGCAATTGACCACTCAAACATGCTCCAAATGCTACCAAACTTTACCAACATGCAATTAAACATATATAGGACACATTTGCATCATCAATTCATCAAAACAACATCACATGCAAAAAGCCCCAATTCTATAGGCATGCTTCCTACACAAGCTAGCTATTCAAGCATTAACTTCTAAAACAAGCATAAAGGAATCCAATCCAAAAACCAGCATTCAAATCATCATTCAACATACTTAGGGAGTTCCAAACACCTCCCAAAACATACACATTGGTCCCCCATTGCCAAATTATCCAAAAGCTAAAATGTACTTATAAAACCTTCATACATTGAGCTTTACTTGAACTTGATTGCTTGCCCTTTCTTGCTGCCCCTCAAGGTACTCTATTGCTCTGCATTATTGAATTAAGAAAACGAGAGAGCGTAAGCAAAAGCTTAGTGAGGCATGCTCTTTAAAAACAATTCAATAATGCAATTAAAACCATTTACAAAACATGCTTATAATCAACCATTGTACATGCTCAAAAGCATACTTTAAGACAAGCAATTCCATGCTTCAAAATACATTTAATCAAGCATCTCATGCTTCAACATAATCATTAAAACAAGCATCTCATGCTTCACAATTTACTTTACATGTCATATTGGCTCAAGTGATACATTTCATTTATTAAAACAAGTTCAACAACTTTCCCCAAGGACTTTTAAACACCTTGGCCCCAAGGACTTTTAAACACCTTGGCCATGGACTTTTAAACACCATGAATAAGGACCACACAAGGACTTTTAACCACCTTTGTGTCCAATGCTTGAATCACCCCAAGGACTTTTAAACACCTTGGCCCCAAGGACTTTTAAACACCTTGGCCATGGACTTTTAAACACCATGAATAAGGACCACACAAGGACTTTTAACCACCTTTGTGTCCAATGCTTGAATCACCCCAAGGACTTTTAAACACTTTGGCCCCAAGGACTTTTAAACACCTTGGCCCCATGGACTTTTAAACACCATGGAAAGGAGCACCTAAGGACTTTTAACCACCTTAGTGTCCGTAACAAGACTCATCCAAGGACTTTTAACCACCTTGATGATCTTAAGTAACAAGGCTCACTCAAGGACTTTTAACCACCTTAGTGACCTTCACTTTTACAAAACATCACTTGCCAATATACATATTTTTCATCATATAATCCACTATTTTAAAGCATTTAACCAAGCCATTTCATCATGCATTTCAAAGCATCAAATCCACATTTAATCAATGTATAAAATCGAGGAACTCCTACCTAGAGTTACCTTCAACACATGGCTTAAAACATCAACAATTATCATGCTAAAACATGCTTTCAAAACAGTAATTAAAACATGCAAATCATCATTTTGCATCACATCAAAATCATGGCCACCACTAGAGAGTAAATCCGAAAACTTACACTTGAGCTTAGCAAAGTTGTTTAGACTTAAACTAAGCTCCCAAAACCTTCAAACCTTGGTTTTAAAGCTGAATATCCATTTTCACAAAATGCACTCACCGATTTCCACTTTGCTTCAAGCCAAAGCACCAAATCAAGCCTCCGGATCAACAATTCTTGGATCCAAGGATGCCTCCCCTGTTTCAACACATTAAAGCAGAGGATTAATGCATCATCATGCATTAATTGCTTCAATGAAAGCACCTAAACTCGCTGCTCTCATTCAACCTCCATTTTCGGCCACCAAACACAACCGAAAATGCATCCATAACACTTCTAAACAAAGCCCAGCCATAAACCAGCAAATCCACACTTCCATTAACATCATTAAACATCTAAAAACAATCTAACAACATCCTTATACCTCCAGCAACACCAGATCCACAAGATCACCACAAAAACTACCTTAAAACACAAGCTAAACTTAGGAAACTCAACCTATCCGGGATTGCATCAATCAAAACTCATTTCCACATCATTTTAGAGATCATTTAACATCAAAAACACCTCTCAAAACACAGATCAATCAGATCTAACGAAAATCATGTGAAATCATCAAAATCTTGCATAATTAGCCAAGATCCATAAATCAACTTAAAAGCCTTTAATTAAACATCAATTTAGGATTGAAAACTTAGGAATTTCAGTAAAGAACTTGAAGTTCAGAGGAGAAGGACGTTCTTACCTCCAAACTTGAGTTTCTCCTCTTTTTGGAATGAAAAACCTTGATGAAACTTGTAGCAATTGAAGAGGTTTTAAAGATATGTTGATTTGCAATCAATTGAGAGTTGAAAGGAGGAATTTAGGTGAGAAAATCAGAATTAAAACTCTGGAAATGGAGTGTTTGGGTTGAGAGAAAAAGAGAGAAAGAAAATGAGAAGTTAGTTGAGAAAAATAGCAAAATGAGATTTCCCTCCTTTATGAAATCTTTAAAATCAGAAATATAACTCAAAATATCTTAGAAAAATCTGGAGAAACTTCCTTTGGGTAAATAGCTCCTTAAAGATTCAAAGTTTCAACCCTTTATAAAACAACCACCAAACTTTCAAAAATTACATTTTGGTCACTAGCCAAAATGTCATACTTCCAAAACTCATTTTCCAAAATTGATTTCACAGTTCACTTAATTATATTAAAAGATGACTTTAGAACATTTTTCCATATTTTTAATGCAACCCGAACTAGGCTTTCCTAATTTAACCTCTTACGATTCGAACAACACTTTGACTGACCGGTCAACGCCCAAGACTTCTAAGCCCAAAACCGGGGCGTTACAGGGTTGTGACAAGCTCGGGATGTTGCTAATTGCTTTCTAGGCAGCCTTTGTAACGCCCCGATTTTGGGCCTAGGAGTTAGTCGGGTTTAGGCTAAACGGTTCGGGAGAACCGGTTCAAACAATCTAGGCTAGTTTCGAGATTTAATTATTTTAGAGAGGCTTTTGAGGTTGGAAAAATATGCGAAAACTTTTTAAAATCATTATTTAATATATGTATGATTTTGGTGGGATTAATTTTGGAAAATGGATTTTGGAGATTTGACATTTTGGAAATTGGTGACCAAAATGTAAAGATTGTAAAACTATTTTTAGTAACTAAATCGTAAAATATCATAACTTTGAATGTTTAAGGAGCTATTGATCCAAAGTCTAATTCAAACTTTTTCCCTTTAATTGGTCAATTTTAAAGTGATTTTAATTAATAAAACAAGATGGAGAGAATTAAATTGGCATTTGTCTCTTAAAATCTATTTTACGTAACTACCTTTTCTTACAATCATTTTCTCTCAAATTCTCTCCAGCCAAACATCAGTTTCTTCTTCAAAGATTTGATGTAAACACTTGATTTGATTTATCTTTTCACACTAAATGACTTACTAATGTTTTCATATCAAAATCTTATGATTTTATCTTTGTTTTCTCGTGTAAATCTTTACAATTGAAGGGAAAAGTCATCATTAGAGGTCATTTTTCATTCTCCTCCTCTAACGAAAGGTTCTTTATTGAAATTCCTAAGTTCTTGATCTTTTATGAGTGTTTTCTATTGGGTTTTGGTGTTACAATTATGAAAAATTGGTTTAAATGATGTTTAATTGATTAAATCAAGAAATCTTTGTTTTGAATCTATTTTACTGGGTTTATAATGAGATTATATCATGATTATGGTGTATTGAAATGTTGATTAACTGATTTTAATTTAGGAAACCCAAAACTAGACGAGTGATTGATTTTAGGTTGGAATCTTTGAGCTTTTGGCTTGATAGTGTGGTTATTTGATTGCTGGAGGTTCTTTGGTGTTGAGAATGTGTTTTTAGATGTAAATTGATGTTGTTTTGATGATAATCTCGCTGGGTAATGGCTTGAGATAGTTAGTAAGGTTTTGTTGGTGGTTTTGGTGGTTTTCGGGTAGCGAAAGCTTGGCTGTTGATGGAAAATGATGTATTTTTATGTTGTTGGGGATTTTGATGCAAAGTTGTGCATTAATCCTCTGTTTTGTTTTGGTTAGAAGCAGGGAATGTTGTTTCGTTAGCTTCAAAAGGAGTTGCGGTCGATCCGGAATCTTGATTTCGCCTCGGCAAAGCAAGCGAGGTGTTTTCGGTGAGTGGAAATGGTTTTAAAAGCTTTAAAAAGGTTTGAAAGCAAGGTTTGGGGGGTTGAGATTAAGCTTGAAATGCTAATCTAAGTTTGGAAGTAAGTATGGAAGATTTCGCTCTCGGTTTTCGGTTTCCATGGTTTTATTAAATTCAAGCTCATGCTTTGAAGATAGAATTGTTTTACCTACTGTTATATGCATGTTTTGGAAGTGAGAAATGTTGCATATGTTTATGTTTTGATGATTCATGTGTTTAGAAAGTGGTATGCAACATGTTTGAGAAAATGCCTAAATACATGATTTAATGTATTTGAGATACTTTGATAGAAATTGGTTCGAATGATGTATATGAAAAACAGTGAGGTGACATGGTTTAAAAGTGTATATTGGCAAAGTAATGAGACTTGATACTATCAGATATAATTGGTCGACCAATAGGATGAGAGTGCATTATAAAATACAAGGGAAATTCGTATGTACGTGTGATAAAGCATGATGAGTACAATCGCATCATGTGTGCCATAAGATGGGAACAACCACATCTTTACGAGCATTAAGGTGGGAACAGCGACACCTTGTGAACACTTTGGTGGGAACAACCACACCAAGTGTTCTGCCCTTCTAATGGTGGGAACAGCCACGCCGTAAGGTGTATCCGCATATCCGAGTTAGTTTATGGTGGGAACAGCCACACCATGTGTTTTGGGATGGAGTGTAGCCATTGGGGTTACTTGGATGCCAATATATGAGATTACATGTATCATTGATTTAAATGGTTTTGTATAATGAGCATTATACATGAGATTCTATTTTGTAGCATGTTTTGTAAGCTAAAGCATGTGAAGCCTATTTTGATATTTGCATTAGGATCAATGCATGAGCCGAATGATACATGTGTTTTAATGTTAAATGTTTTTCTTTAATGTTTTTAAAGCATGAGATAAATGAGCATGATGTGTAAGAGACTTTTATTTGAGAAATGGTTTTAAAACACATTGTTGGTTGGTTTTATTTGAGCATCTCTCACTAAGAAAATGTGCTTACGCTCTCTTTTTATCACAATGCAGAAAAGTAGATTGACAGGCGGCGATGAAGCAAGTGAAAAAGTCCAATTGTCGCTCATAGCTCGAGTATGTTTTTTAAACAAATCAAAAGTATTAAGTTGGCAATATGAGGTTACTTTGATAATTTGGGAGCGTATGTAGTGAACTCCCTGGTTTGGCACAAGTTTGTAGTGCCTTAATAGACTTGTAAATGGCCTTTAATTGCTGGTATTTGGTTTGGTTTGCATTTTGGTACTTAAATGGCTAATATGCTTAGGGAGCATGCCTATAGATTTCTAAATATGTTGTGTTGATGTTGAAAGCATGCCTTGGTGTTATTTGCCTTTAGAATCATGACCTAAGTGATTATTTATGCTGTGTTAGCATGTTGGATTTATATTTGATATGTTTGGACATGTAAAATCAGCAAAATATGACACTACAGGCCCAGGCGTACTGATACGCGGGCTACCGTATCAGTACAGTGTAGCCAAATAGGCACACCGTATCGATACAGGGTAGACCGTATCGATTCATCTAAAGGGCAAAATGAGAAACCGTATCGGTACACGAGGACATATCGATACCCTTTTGTGCTAATGGAAATCTGAGAAATTGACGAGATAATGGCGTATTGATACGGGCTAAAGTGTATCGATACGCTTGGCTGTTAAGTTGATTAATTAAGCCTTTTTGATGTTCTGTTTTTTTTTTCATTTTGGTCATTGAATATTTGGATGTTCAATTGAATGAGTTTGGATGATTGAAAGGAGTTGAAAATTGGCATGTGGACATGAAACCTGACTAATTGATGATCGGTAACTTTAATTTGGTTGAAGACCCTTTAATTTTGTTGGGTGGATCAAAGGATTGATCAAAGCCAAGAGGGGGTGAATTGGGTTTTTAAAATTTTGGAAGTGGAGTGGAATGAATAAAAATGAAGAACAAGGCAATTATAGTGGTTCAAGTTCCAAATGAACTCTACATCCACTACCTTAGCTCCCACTAAGGATTTTCCAACAATTCCACTAATTGATCTTCCCATTTTCTAGGCTTAGGAGGAAACATGTACAAAACCGGCCAATTTTTTACCCAAAATTGACCAAACCCTCACTTGGTTACAAAGAAGAATTTGAAGGCAAGTAGGATATCTCACAATACAAATTTGCCCCTTTTTAACACAAGAACTCTACCCAAATTGAAATACAAGATAAGAATTTCACTCAATACAATTTGGGAGTTTACAAGAATAGGAATTTTGGCACTTGAGCTTAGATTTTTTGTATGGATGTTTCTCTTGGATGCAATAGTTGTTGCTGGTCTTCAATAGGCTTGTTTTTATACCTTCTCTATTAATTCTAGCCGTTTGGGTGGTTAGGGAATTGATTATAGCCGTTGGAACCCTATCTTTCCACCATAAATGTTGTAACCCCCTTAACCCGGCCTAGACGGTTGACCCGAATTAAGAAAGTCACACGGGGAAAACCAAAGTCAACCCGAAAGTCAACCTTGATTAACGACCCTTTTTTTTTTCTTTTTAAACTTGTCTAGATGCACATTAACCCTAGTTATGATCATTCAAATAGCATGCTCAAAGGTCATAAACATCAGAGATCAAACAGGGACCCAATTGAACAATTTACAACTTTAGGGACCAAATTGTAAATTCTGATAATTACAAGGACTTAACTCGATTAAAGGTTACCATCTTGAAATTAGTCACATTTCATGCTTCACTGCCAAATTCCAGCTCAAACGGACATCCCAAGCTCATACAATTGCACAAACAAGATTTAGGACCAAAACGCAAGTAATTCAAAACATATAACTGCCAATGTCAGCCCCAACGGTCAGGTGTTCCGAAACAGGAAGAACCTGTTTCGAAACGCGGGGCCGTTCCGCAACGCGTACTGAAACGAGGGCTGGCAGAGGGCTTTCCGTTTCGGAATGGTGTCTTCCGTTTCGGACGCCTGGGCTGCTACAAGGCACCCGTTCCGAAACGGTAGCTACTGTTCCGAAACGACCTGCACAGAATGCAGAAGATTGGCTGCCAAAACACACAATGAATCAACCAAACATGCTCCAAATGCAATCAAACCACACCAGCAAGTTACTCAACACATAAGGAACATTTATGCATCAAAATCTAGATACATGATCACCCCTAGGTGCACCAACACATTAAACACATTCAAAACTCTTTCATGCTTATAAACAAGAAGCATAGCAAATCAACTTAAGCATAAGATGATCCAAACGTTGCAACATTAAACCACATGATTCAACATCATATACCAAACTTGTCCAACATACACAATCTCGTTACACATCAACATAAGAGATTCTCCCCCCATTGCCTTTATTAACTATAGCTATTAACCGAGACATACATCTCAAGTGGAGTCCTCCTTGAATCCCTTGCCTCTCGCTGTTCCAACTTCAAAGATCTGCATTGATGGACAAAAAAGGACCGTAAGCACATAATGCTTAGTGAGGAATGCTCAAAACCAAAACACCATCAATGCAGCGAGTCATAAAACCTCTTTGAAAAGCAACTCGATTGTTAAACCAAGCAATGTTTGAAAACCCTTTTCAACAACAAGCTCAAAATCATGCATTACTCAAACATGAAAACCAACCCTTAGCTTAGCAAGCTAAGTAAACCTTTTCAAAGCACAACTTGCAAAACCATTAATTTAACCATTTCATGCATAAACACCATATGCAAAGTTAAATTCAAAACCTTGGAAAACACTTCCATTGCACATCATACATTCCTCATACTTGGTCATCATTTCAAGCAAGAAACCTTTTAAAACCATTTATTCAATCAATCCAACACATGCATTAAACAAATGCAACATATGAACCACGTCATCAACATTTGCATCTTATGCCTTTAAAAACAAGTCTTAGCAAGACTTCAATGCACTAAAGAGATTTCATGCACACATGCATCACTCTCAATAGATAATCAACACTTGTTCAAACTTAACAAGCAAGCATGCATTCTTAATACATTATACACTTCCCATGCAACCATGCATCATTCCAAGCATCTCATGCTTTATTATAATCAAGAACATCATATTGGCTTTCAAGTGATAATCCAAATCCACTTTTCAACTCAACATCCAATCGGATACGCGGATCACAAGCGTTGTCCCTACGCTTCATACACACTACCAATCCAAGGTCCCCAAATGGACTTTTAACCACCATTTGACCTTACCATTCATAAGGTTCCCTTGTATGGACTTTTAACCACCATACAACCTTATCTTCCTCAAGGTTCCCATGTATGGACTTTTAATCACCATACAACCTTAACTTTCACAAGGTTCCCATGTATGGACTTTTAAACACCATACAACCTTTACTTACACAAGGTTCCCATGTATGGACTTTTAAACACCATACAACCTTAACATGCACAAGGTTCCCATGTATGGACTTTTAAACACCATACAACCTTAGCATCACCGATTGGTAGTTGTATAACATCACTAACGAGATCCGGGACACCCTATACAAGATCCACACATGGACTTTACACCACCATTGTGATCTTAACAAGCACAAGGTCCACAAATGGAATTTTAACCACCATTACTACCTTTGCTTACCCAAAGTCCTCGAATGGGAACTCAACCTCCATTATGACCTTAACCATCTCGTTAGGATACTTGGATGGAGTTTACCGGTTCACTCTTAACCACTCCACATCCAAGGCGACTTTATTCACGGTGCACCCAATCCTATAGCCGGCTAACTATATCCGATCAAAGAAACCAAGAACCACTTACATCACTTGCCAATATAACCATCTTACCACATTAGTCCAGTGATTCACATGCATAACCATAATGCAAAAACCATCATTTACCATCATCAATCCACTGTTTTTAAAGCATTACACAAAGCCATTAAACATCATGCAACACCATGCATCAGAACCACAAATTTCCATGTACAAAACCAAGGATCTCTTACCTTGAGCATCCTTCACATATGGCTTTCAAAACCAGCATTAAACCATGCTAAAATATGCTTTCAAAACAGAATTTAAAACATGCAAATAACATGCATTGCAACCATCAATCACAATTGCTTTTAAAGCCAAATTCACAACACAAACCAAGAGCAAAAATCCATTTACTTACTCTTGAGCTTAGCAAAGTTGTTTAGACTTAAACTAAGCTCCCAAAACCTTCAAACCTTGGTTTAAAAGCTGAAAATCCAACTTCACTCACCGATACACAAAACAAGGCTAACCAACAAGCCTTCCAAGCATCCGAAACCTTCCGCACCACCTCTAATGCTCACGGATCAAACTCCCCTGTTTCAAGCACACAATAACAGAGGATTAATGCGTCATTATGCATTAAAAACACCAGCAACACAACTAAACTCGCTGCTCATCACAAATCCAACAATTCGGCTACCAAACACAACCGAAATCACCTCCAAATACTTCCAAAACTTAACCCAGCCAAGATCCATCACTTCTAACCATTGATAAACATCAAATAACATCCAAAATGATCACCAACACGTCCTTATACCTCCAGCTATAACAGATCATCAAAAACACTCCAAAAACAACCAAAAACTCAAGCAAAACTTAGGAAATTCAACCTATTCGGGATTGCATTGATAAAACCTCAATTCCTTATCAATTTAACATTCATTTAACATCAATTGACACCTCAAAACACTGCCCAAACAGATCACACGAAATTTCACCAAAATCAAGCAAATCTTGCATTTTAAGCCAAGATCCATTACACAACTTTAAAACCACTTTATAAATCATCAATTAAGGATTGAGAACTTAGGAATTTCAGTAAAGAACTGAGAGTTTAGAGGAGAAGGACGTTCTTACCTCCAAACTTGAGTTTCCCCCTTTTTGGAACCAAAATCTTGAAAATCCAATTAGCAATTGGTGAGGTTTTGTTGATGAGATGATTAGAGATCAAAAGAGAATTGAAATGAGTGATTTAGATGACAAAATCAGAAGAAAATCTCTGGAGAAAGGTGTTTGGGTTGAGAGAAAATGAGAGAAAAGGAAAATTGGAAAATATGGAAAGTTAGCTGCAAAATGGAAAATGACTTCCCTCCACTTTTCTTTTGTTTTAAAATCAGAATTAAACATTAAAATATCTTAGAAAAGTCTGGAGAAACTCCCTTTGGAATAATAGCTCCTTAAAGATTCAAAGTTTCAATCCTTTCTAAAACAGTCACGCAACTTTCAAAAATTACATTTTGGTCACTAGCCAAAATGTCACCCTTTCAAACCTCATTTTGTAAAATTGATTTCACAGTTCACTTATATATATTAAAAGAGGATTTTAGAACATTTTTCCATATTTTTAATGCAACCCGAGCTAGGCTTTCCTAATTTCACCTTTTTATATTCGAACATCACTTTGATCAAACCTGTCAACGCCCAAAACTTCTAAGCCCAAAACCGGGGCGTTACAACTCTCCCCCTCTTAAGAAATTTCGTCCTCGAAATTTCAACCGGTGAAAAGAGAACAACAACCTTCTCAAATCAACACACAAGGCAACACAAAAGCCTCAACCACCACTGAACACTTTCCACACAAAACTCCACTGAACCCAACACCACCACATACTGTTCACAAATTCCAGCACACTCAAAGTTAAGCACAACTTAACCCTTCACAACCCCGGGCTACACACAGCCCCATCAACAGCCTGAAGAACCTCAAACTTTTACAGCATACAACACCTTAGCACACAACTCCCAAACTTGTTCACACAGTGACACCCACCAATCCAATTCAGCCACCATGTAAACTACAACCTTCACTGCTTCTAAAACTCTTTACAAACTCCCCAACTTCCTTCAAAGATTTTCCAAACAAGCAAAAATTCTTAAGCACCAACTGCTTACCCAAACTTCTCAACATATTACTGTCCTTACTTCACATCCACCGCAAACTTTACCATCGACTCACCAGAACTGCTCACCTAAAATCCAGAAATCACATCACAAGACCCAAACCTTGATTCCGCCAACCGTTCCACACCCCACCAACTGAACTCAAAAAGAATTCACTTATTCACAACCAACCAACCACTTCTCACAAGAATCCGTTCCACCATCAATGGCCTTTGATCTTACATTATCTTTCCACTTCAAGCTTCGACCACAACACTTGCCTTACTAGAACATCGCCCAACTTAAACATACATACCACCTTCTCAACACCTCAAAGGTTACTAAGAACCAACACTTACATAAACAACCCTTCTACTACAACATTAATGCTAAGCTACCTCAGCACTTTAGAAACACAACCACTAACCTGCAACATCACTTAACACCAAGGAACCACCACCTCTACTAGCTATTCAAACCACTTGACCGATTCTAACCTCAACCAGTACTCCTCACCACCAACCCACTAAACTCTTCAAGCATCAAACACTTTCCTTCTACCAACGTGCTATACCGCTCTCACTATTACTAGCAACTAGCTTAATACTCTCCATTACTTCTAACTTCCACTCAACACCAACGCAACCTCTAAAAAAAACCATCATCCAACCTAACCCAACCACAACACTAACAGATTCGATTAGTTATTAGCGAGTGTGAACATTCGTATGCATGGTCACCAATATGCCCTATCAATGCCTGATGCACATGTATGCAAAACCTCTAATGTCATGCCACATGCATGCATGGACCAACACATATATAATATAGCATATAACAATGATTTTAACTGTGCATGAATGCCAGCTCACACCCTCCAATAACATCCTCAGAATCCGTATAAGAACAACCTCCTACCTCACTTCTAACTTGTCTAACTCCATCATTCCAACAACCATTAACCACAAGATACTCACTCAAGCCTACTTCACGCTAAAGATGTTTCCAAACAAATACAACAACAACAACTACCTCAGCATGCTAGCAACAAGATCATACTCACTACGCAAGGTAAACCAACAGAAACCAACTAAGATAGCTAGGCAGAGGTTACTTAACAAG
This sequence comes from Hibiscus tridactylites, assembly GCA_958450335.1. Classification (NCBI taxonomy): domain Eukaryota; kingdom Viridiplantae; phylum Streptophyta; class Magnoliopsida; order Malvales; family Malvaceae; genus Hibiscus; species Hibiscus tridactylites. Next base: position 62,004,108 of record OY288267.1, on the reverse strand, counting down.
GTTACCTGAAAGCACCTCACTGCCCTGGAGCTCCAACAGACGAGCTCTCTTCCTCGCAGAACCATCATCCTCCAGCCGCACTGCTGCAGCATCAGCTAACACACAAAGGTCATCACCAACTCCTTGCGGTAAAGAACCTTGGCTGTTCCGAGTCAACTTCAAACAATCACGCCTCCTATGTCCAGCAGACCCACATTTCCAACAGATTTCCTTTCCCAAACTCTTCACAACTTTCTGCTCTTTCTGCCACCTTCGAACCTTGTCCCGGCCGTGCCCACGACCCTTCAGAGACCCTTTGGCTACCACTGAAGCTGACTTCACCCCAAGAGGACAATCACGCTTCACATGCTCTTTGGAACCACAGTTCCAACAAGCACCTACGCCCCAACAACCTCCAACATGGCGCCTCCCACAACGATCACACACCGGTAGCTGAGCCTCCACTCCTCTATCAAACAACATTTGCTCCACAACTGCACTACCTTCACATTGCTTAACCCTTGGGAATTTCTCTCCAAGATACCTCTCATAAAAGGCAGATACAAAGAAATCCCAATCAATGTCGTGGATGTGCGATGCCACTGCCACAGACGTCCACCAGGCACACGCGTCCTCCAACATCAAAGAGACAACGCTCCCCAGCTTACAGGCATAATCACAACCTTCCTGATCCAAAATCAGGATCACACTGGCCAACCAGGCCTCAAACGTCTCAGGTGTCGAACCATGATATTCCACAGCACCCAAATCAAACAAACGCTGCTTCGGCAAACCCACACATCCCACAGCCAGCACATCTACCGACTTTACTTTTACCACAGCCCGAGATGTTCCCAACACCTCTTGAACAACTGGTGATGAACTCTTCATCACAGAACCAACTTCTCCCTCCTGTCTCAATACCTCAACACCAAGCACAGAAGACTGAGGCAAAACACCTCCACTAAAAGGTGAATTCCACGCCTTAACAACCTGCCCTAAAGCAGCAACCATCTCACCCAACTGCCATTCTCTCATCGATTTCGCCATACTATTAACAACAACAAACAATCACAACAAAACAAACAAACCAATTAGACCAACTTTAAGCAAGGATTCAAACTCCAACTCCAAAATAACACAATAGCTATAGTAATAAGGCAATGGGTATCTCGTATTCTCCCCTTTCATGACATAACAGTCAACAAAAACATGGATATCACATCATCAAGCATATCAAACAACATACTTCGATCATGCTTTCATCAAACAACATCCACTTGCAACAGCATAATATCAACATATCATACTCATTACACTTTCATTAAGCATAAAATCAACTCACAACATCAGCACAAATCCACATTAACTCAACGACGATTCATAACCACAAAGCATGCTTGAAAACATCAACAACTCACTCAGAAACACGTGTTTCAACCAGCTTTCAACCACACATCAGGATATACATCAGACACACATCACAACAACTTACCGTTTTCCCCAAGCATTCGCAACTCAGCTCTGATACCACCAAATGTAACCCCCTTAACCCGGCCTAGACGGTTGACCTGAATTAAGAAAGTCACACGGGGAAAACCAAAGTCAACCCAAAAGTCAACCTTGATTAACGACCCTTTTTTTTCTTTTTAAACTTGTCTAGATGCACATTAACCCTAGTTATGATCATTCAAACAGCATGCTCAAAGGTCATAAACATCAGAGATCAAACAGGGACCCAATTGAACAATTTAAAACTTTAGGGACCAAATTGTAAATTCTGATAATTACAAGGACTTAACTCGATTAAAGGTTACCATCTTGAAATTAGTCACATTTCATGCTTCACTGCCAAATTCCAGCTCAAACGGACATCCCAAGCTCATACAATTGCACAAACAATATTTAGGATCAAAACGCAAGCAATTCAAAACATATAACTGCCAATGTCAGCCCCAACGGTCAGGTGTTCCGAAACAGGAAGAACCTGTTTCGAAACGCGGGGCCGTTCCGCAACGCATACCGAAACGAGGGCTGGCAGAGGGCTTTCCGTTTCGGAACGGTGTCTTCCGTTTCGGACGCCTGGGCTGCTACAAGGCACCCGTTCCGAAACGGTAGCTACTGTTCCGAAACGACCTGCACAGAATGCAGAAGATTGGCTTCCAAAACACACAATGAATCAACCAAACATGCTCCAAATGCAATCAAACCACACCAGCAAGTTACTCAACACATAAGGAACATTTATGCATCAAAATCTAGATACATGATCACCCCTAGGTGCACCAACACATTAAACACATTCAAAACTCTTTCATGCTTATAAACAAGAAGCATAGCAAATCAACTTAAGCATAAGATGATCCAAACGTTGCAACATTAAACCACATGATTCAACATCATATACCAAACTTGTCCAACATACACAATCTCGTTACACATCAACATAAGAGATTCCCCCCCATTGCCTTTATTAACTATAGCTATTAACCGAGACATACATCTCAAGTGGAGTCCTCCTTGATTCCCTTGCCTCTCGCTGTTCCAACTTCAAAGATCTATATTGATGGACAAAGAAGGAGCGTAAGCACATAATGCTTAGTGAGGAATGCTCAAAACCAAAACACCATCAATGCAGCGAGTCATAAAACCTCTTTGAAAAGCAACTCGATTGTTAAACCAAGCAATGTTTGAAAACCCTTTTCAACAACAAGCTCAAAATCATGCATTACTCAAACATGAAAACCAACCCTTAGCTTAGCAAGCTAAGTAAACCTTTTCAAAGCACAACTTGCAAAACCATTAATTTAACCATTTCATGCATAAACACCATATGCAAAGTTAAATTCAAAACCTTGGAAAACACTTCCATTGCATATCATACATTCCTCATACTTGGTCAACATTTCAAGCAAGAAACCTTTTAAAACCATTTATTCAATCAATCCAACACATGCATTAAACAAATGCAACATATGAACCACGTCATCAACATTTGCATCTTATGCCTTTAAAAACAAGTCTTAGCAAGACTTCAATGCACTAAAGAGATTTCATGCACACATGCATCACTCTCAATAGATAATCAACACTTGTTCAAACTTAACAAGCAAGCATGCATTCTTAATACATTATACACTTCCCATGCAACCATGCATCATTCCAAGCATCTCATGCTTTATTATAATCAAGAACATCATATTGGCTTTCAAGTGATAATCCAAATCCACTTTTCAACTCAACATCCAATCGGATACGCGGATCACAAGCGTTGTCCCTACGCTTCATACACACTACCAATCCAAGGTCCCCAAATGGACTTTTAACCACCATTTGACCTTACCATTCATAAGGTTCCCTTGTATGGACTTTTAACCACCATACAACCTTATCTTCCTCAAGGTTCCCATGTATGGACTTTTAATCACCATACAACCTTAACTTTCACAAGGTTCCCATGTATGGACTTTTAAACACCATACAACCTTTACTTACACAAGGTTCCCATGTATGGACTTTTAAACACCATACAACCTTAACATGCACAAGGTTCCCATGTATGGACTTTTAAACACCATACAACCTTAGCATCACCGATTGGTAGTTGTATAACATCACTAACGAGATCCGGGACACCCTATACAAGATCCACACATGGACTTTACACCACCATTGTGATCTTAACAAGCACAAGGTCCACAAATGGAATTTTAACCACCATTACTACCTTTGCTTACCCAAAGTCCTCGAATGGGAACTCAACCTCCATTATGACCTTAACCATCTCGTTAGGATACTTGGATGGAGTTTACCGGTTCACTCTTAACCACTCCACATCCAAGGAGACTTTATTCACGGTGCACCCAATCCTATAGCCGGCTAACTATATCCGATCAAAGAAACCAAGAACCACTTACATCACTTGCCAATATAACCATCTTACCACATTAGTCCAATGATTCACATGCATAACCATAATGCAAAAACCATCATTTACCATCATCAATCCACTGTTTTTAAAGCATTACACAAAGCCATTAAACATCATGCAACACCATGCACCAGAACCACAAATTTCCATGTACAAAACCAAGGATCTCTTACCTTGAGCATCCTTCACATATGGCTTTCAAAACCAGCATTAAACCATGCTAAAATATGCTTTCAAAACAGAATTTAAAACATGCAAATCACATGCATTGCAACCATCAATCACAATTGCTTTTAAAGCCAAATTCACAACACAAACCAAGAGCAAAAATCCATTTACTTACTCTTGAGCTTAGCAAAGTTGTTTAGACTTAAACTAAGCTCCCAAAACCTTCAAATCTTAGAAAAGTCTGGAGAAACTCCTTTTGGAATAATAGCTCCTTAAAGATTCAAAGTTTCAATCCTTTCTAAAACAGTCACGCAACTTTCAAAAATTACATTTTGGTCACTAGCCAAAATGTCACCCTTCCAAACCTCATTTTGTAAAATTGATTTCACAGTTCACTTATATATATTAAAAGAGGATTTTAGAACATTTTTCCATATTTTTAATGCAACCCGAGCTAGGCTTTCCTAATTTCACCTTTTTATATTCGAACAGCACTTTGACCAAACCGGTTAACGCCCAAAACTTCTAAGCCCAAAACCGGGGCGTTACAAATGCACTTCTGCAGCCTACCGTATCGGTACTCGAGGAGGTGTATCGATACATGTCTCAAAAAAGAAAGAGTCGTTGCACAATTACAAGAGAGGCGTATTGATACGCGTGTAGGCGTATCAGTACAGGTTAGGGAACCGTTTCGATATGGGCAAGACTGTATTGATGCAATTTTTCCAACATAGCTCACTGGAGGAATTCGTATCGATACATGTAAGAGCGTATTGATACTCATTAACCACCTCTTTAAAAATTGGTTACCTAACAACCGACAAAGCAACGGTCAAAACATTTAAGGCTCTGAATTTAAAATTACTTTTAAACCGTATCAATACGGGTGAGACAGTATTGGTACTCGATTCAAACTCCTTGTGATTTTATAGAGAGAGCGTATCAATATAGATGGAATCTGTTTCGATACCATGTTTCGATACGGTAAAGAGCGTATCGAAACGTTTGTCTCCAGTAGCCAAGTTTGTAAAAAAGGTATCAATACCATAAGGAGCGTATCGATACACATAGATGTTTTTGAGCAATTTGGCCTTGGAACACTTAGAAAATATTTTGGAGTTTGAGTTTTTCAAACTAGAGCAAAGCCTTGATGATTTGAAGCCTTTTAGGGGACTTAAAAATTTATTTCAAGTTTTACAAATCAGTCCTTAAAACACTTTGTTATATCAAAATCAAACATAGGTTTTACAATCTCCCCCTTTTTGATATAACAAAACCAACGCTTAAAATTTTTAAGTCTTTTGAAAAACTTTGGAAAACAACTCTCCCTTAATGTTAGCTAGGTAAATTTTAAGTTTAAATTTAAGTGAGCTTGTGAACTTCCTTCTCCCCCTTTTTGTTAGATCAAAAATAAGAGACATAGGCTATAAAGGCATAACAATTAACCAAGCAACATTTAATAGATAATCATAAAGTTCATAAATGAAGAAACATCAAACTAAATCCAAACAATAGAAATCAAAGCATAGGTTTTAAATGGTAAAATTAATCCTAAGAACATAATTCAAAGTTCATGAAAGTAAATTCTAAGATGAAATGAATGGAATGCAAAGACTAATCTACTACTCGTTTCCATCACCATCGTCTTCATCTTCATCTTCATTGGCATCATTGTTCCTCCTTGATTGACGCCACTCATCATGGAAGTCCGTAAGAGAGATATTCATCGAATTGTGCTCGGCCTCAATAGAAGAGATACGCTTCTCCACATTAGTCATGCGATCTTCTAAGCTTGTGAAGCATGTATCAATGGCAGCAAACCCCGAATTCATGACTTGATCAATAGAACTAATTCTCGTGCATAAGCTTGTGAATTGTTCATTGAGATAGGTCATGAGAGAATCCATGGATGGAGGAGGAGGTGCTTGTGCAGCCATTGTAGGATTTGCAATCTCTTCCGGAAAAGCATCACTAGGAAGCTCAGAAAGGCGAAGTCAATTATCATTGAAGTAGTGAAACTTGCCCCGAGAAAGAGACCTCTCATCAATAGGATCGGTGAGACTTGTCAGATAATCATGAGAGCAATCAAACTCCTTCTTAGTGAAAAAGTAGCTCAAAGCGGTGCCATAGGTGAATGAAGTAACAAGAGAGGTGTGGCGATGTTGAACGAGAAAGACAATCTCTGCAAACATAATGCGAGCAAGGTTAGATTGTTTCCTCTCGCGAAAGCATCTAATCCAAAAATCATCAACTTGGCGGATGGTTGAGTATTTTTCTTCCGGAAGGCCTAAACCACCAAGTGATCATCAAGTGTAAGATGTGGTCTTGAGCATTTAGAACGGTCACGGATCCCCCAAAAACATGTCCAAGAGAATTTTCATCTTCGATACCCTCATCCTCAAAGCCAAAAACAGTACAAAGGGTTTGCACATCGATGATAATCTTCTTGCCCATGAGATAGGAATTAACGGCAATGACATTACCCGAGGCATCGGCAACACACTTAGCATTGGCATAAAAGATCAAAACCAAATTTCGAAAGAAAAACCCCGAGATTTGTAGAAAATCCATGAACTTCCATTCTTGGAGCAAAGGTAAATAGGCAAACTTAAAACGCTTCGAATTGAGAAAAGGAATGGAAATTACCCTCTCCGGTCGAATCTTGTAATTTTGAAAAGATCGAAAATAGTTGAGTTCACCGGGAGTTCTAAAGCACCTTTTATAGATCAATGTCAAATTTGGACGAGTGCCATCACCGGGAGTTGATCCTTCACCAACTTCGCTTGTAGTACGTGCTCTCTTTTTAGGTGCCATCGTCTAGAAAAATTGATTAAAACAATGTGTGTAGGCATTAATGTTCACATTCGATCCCATGAATAAATCAATAATCAAGGTAAAAAGAAATTTTTGATAGACAAAACATGAAAAAATAAAAAAAAAACTTTTGAAAGAACAAACAAAAAGATTTAAAAATGAAAATCATAAAGAAAATAGAAAGAAAAGAAGTTTTTATACCTTGATATTGAAAAACCCTCAAGAAATTTTAAGTTGTGTGATGAAAATATGAAGGGTTTAGGGGCTTTTTATAGATGAAAATCGGCTAGGGTTTTTGAAATAGGAGTTTTGATAAAAGTGAAAGTCTTTTAATGCCAATAAAAGCTATCTGCGCGATCGAGTATCGATACGCCTAAAGGGTGTATCGATACAGGGGTACAATGGTAATTCCATAGAACCACGTATTAAGGAACCGTATCAAAACGAATGACATCCGTATCGAAATGCTCACAACTCGTATCGAAATAGGTTTAACTGTATTGATACCCGCAAGAGAGAAAATGCAATCTGGAAAGCTAATGAAGGACTCATATCGATACGCATAAGGCCGTATCGATACCCTATGCCCAAAAATGCATTTTTGGTTACAAGAACAACCGAAGGCTGGACTTTAACATCTCCTAAATGTATGCAGATGATGTATGAGCAGATCTAAGCATATTCTAATAGAAGCATACTCCCCTAGCTATAAGCATGGTTTCAATCAAGATCAACAACACATAAACATGCATTTTCACAAGATCAAGCAAATTTTAACCTCAAAAGGAGTTCTAAAGGGCCAAGATAGGCTAGTTAGACCTAACTCTCTCCTAAAGGACCAAAAACGCTCTTTGTCTAAAGGTTTGGTAAAAATGTCCGCTAATTGGTTCAAGGTGACAACATACTCTATAACATCTTGTTTAAGGACATGATCTCTAATGAAATGATGTATTATCTCTATGTGTTGGGTTCTAGAGTATTGGGTGGGATTTTCGGTTAGGCATATAGCACTAGTGTTGTCACACGTAAGGGGTATGGTTTCTACTTTAACTCCATAATCTAAGAGTTGTTGCTTCATCCAAAGGACTTGAGCACAACAACTCCTAAGGATATGTACTCGGCTTCGGTGGTAGATAGAGCTACCACTATTTTGTTTCTTAGAGAACCAAGATATGAGCATACTACCTAAGAATTGGCAAGTGCTGGAAGTACTTTTCCTATCTATTTTACAACCCTCATAATCTGCATCCGAGAAAGCATAAGGTTAAAGGTTGAGTCTCTAGGGTACCAAAGACCTAAACAACGAGTATCTCTAAGGTACCTAAAGATCCTTTTACGGTTATAAGGTGAGACTCTCTAGGACTAGCTTGAAACCTAGCACAAAAGCAAACACTAAACAATATATCCAGTCTACTTGCGGTAAGGGAAGGTAAAGCAATGATTCAATCATAGAGCGATAAAGCTTAGAGTCAACACACTTACCTCCTTCATCTTTGTCAAGCTTTGTAGATGAGCTCATTGGTGTAGCTTGAGGCATTGCTTGCTCCAAGCCAAACTTCTTGAGCATATCCTTGATGTACTTAGCTTGATTTATAAAGGTGACGTCCTTCCTTTGTTTGATTTGGAGTCCCAAAAAGAATGAGAGCTCCCCCATCATGCTCATCTCAAATTCACCTTGCATTAACTTAGCAAACTCTTTGCAATAATATTCATTAGTAGAGCCAAAGATAATATCATCAGAATATATTTGCACTACTAAGATGTCATTTTTATATCTTTTTATGAGAAGTGAAGTGTCCACCTTACCTTTTTCAAAACCCTTTTCAATTAAAAAGTTTGAAAGCCTTTCATACCAAGCTCTAGGAGCTTGTTTTAAACCATAAAGGGCTTTGGTTAGCTTAAAAACATGATTTGGAAATTTTGAATCCTCAAAACCTGGTGGTTGTTCCACATACACTTCTTCATTTATAAAACCATTTAAAAATGCACTTTTTACATCCATTTGAAAAGGCTTGAAATAATGATAACATGCATATGCAAGAAACATCCTAATAACTTCCATTCTAGCTACGGGTGCATAGGTTTAATAAAAATTTATTCCCTCTTCTTGAGAGTAACCTTGAGCAACTAGTCTAGCTTTGTTTCTCACTATGTTACCACTCTCATCTAGTTTATTCCTAAATACCCATTTGGTTCCTATAGTAGATTGATTACTAGGCCTTTCAACTAATGTCCATACATTACTCCTCTCAAATTGGTTTAATTCTTCTTGCATAGCCATAATCCAAAATTCATCTTTTAATGCTTCCTTGATATTTTTAGGCTCTATGCATGAAATAAATGCAACATGATTAATTAATTTGAGAGAGGATCTAGTAGTTATCCCCTTGAATGGATCACCCAAGATTTCACCACCTTTGACATAGTTGAACTCCTTTGGGTAAGATACCTCATTTTCCTCAAGAGCCAAGTGCTTCAAGGCTTCAAGAGGTGGATCTTGTGCATCTTCTTCTTTAGTTGGAATCTCATCCACCTTTGATGATTCTCCACCATCATTAGCTTCAATGATCCTTACATCATCATCATCACAAGAATCCTTCCTCGAAAGGAGGTTATCATCAAAAACAACATGTATAAACTATTCTACTACTAAAGTTCTTTTATTAAATACACGATAGGCTTTAGAGTTTAAAGAATACCCTAAGAAAATAGCTTCATCGCTTTTAGCATCAAATTTACCTAAGTTGTCTTTTCCATTGTTTAAAACAAAACACTTGCAACCAAATGGATGAAAATAGCTAATGTTAGGCTTCTTAGATTTTAAAATCTCATATGGTGTTTTCTTTAAAAGTGGCCTAATTATTACTCGATTTACAATATGGCAAGCGGTATTTTTGGCTTCCACCCAAAAGTATTTAGGTAAATTGTTTTCACAAAGCATGGTTCTAGCCATTTCTTGTAAAGTCCTATTTTTCCTCTCAACTACTCCATTTTGTTGAGGAGTTCGAGGTGCCAAAAATTGTGGCTAATACCATTTTCATTTAAAAACTCTTCAAAACCTAGATTTTGAAATTCGGTTCCATGATCACTTCTAATGTGAGAGGTTTTAAGTTCAAGATCATTTTGAGTTAATTTAGAAAATGTGATAATTTTTTTAAAGTCTCATCTTTCATACTTAAGAATAGAACCCAAGTAAACCTAGTAGTCATCAACAAGTACAAAAGCATATGATTTACCACCCAAGCTCATAGTTCTAATAGGCCCAAAAAGATTCATATGAATTAATTGTAAACATTTACTAGTAGAGACATCATTAATGGATTTAAAGGACGATTTATGTTGTTTACCCTTAGTACACACATCACAAATTTTATCATTTGAGAACTTAATCTTGGGTAAAAATCTAACTAGATTTAGGAAAACTAATTTTTCTAAAACACTGATGCTAGCATGTCCTTGTTTCCTATGCCATAACCATGCATCATTTTCATTTTGAGAACCAAAACATGCATGGGATGTATGAATGTCATCTACATGCATCATATATATGTTTCCTATGCGATGACCATTGAGCATTGTTTTATTAGAGTTAATGTCAACAATTTTGTATCCATTTTTATCAAATAAGACATTAAACCCTTTATCACACAATTGACTAATGTTCAACAAATTATGTTTTAGACCATTGACATATAACACATTTTCAATGAGTACGGTAGAGTGATTACCTATGGAGCCAATACCTTCAATGTGGCCTTTGGAGTTGTCACCAAATGTCACTACTCCTCCACTTCTTTGCTTTAAATCCATGAATCGACTCTTGTCTCCGGTCATGTGCCTTGAGCATCCACTATCAAGGTACCATGAGTTTTGGCTTTGTGCTTTGGCCTTGTAGCAATGCTCCTCCTACAAACAAAGAGATTAAGCTTTGATTTTTGGTACCCAAATCATTTTGGGTACACGAGTGTTAGCTCCCAAAAGCTTGGTTCCCTTTGGAATCCAAGGTGACATGGCATCAACATTATTAGATTTAACAAGTTCCTTAGGAACCCATACACTTCTAATTCTTTTAGTTTTAGTATGCCTATAGGAGCCACTTTGTTTGTAGTTATAGTTCTTTCTCTTTGGTTGGTTTGTTCTAGATGATTCACATATTTCATTTTCAAAGTACGAGCACTCTTGAAAGACTTATTGAGCTCACTGAGCTCATCTAACACCTTTTGGTGTTCAATGTCACATTGAGAAATAAGATTATTTAAATCTACATTTTCATTTTGAAAGTATTCAAGTTCATCTTGTAGACCTAAAATCGTTTTCTCAAATTCCAAGTTTGCTTGAGAAATTAAATCATTTTTAGCATGCAAATCCGAAATGACTTTTTTATTTTTCAAAACGGACTCCTTATACTTATCAACTAACTCATCATGCACCTCTTGTAACTCATCATATGCTTCATGCAATTCATCATATGTAAAATCAAAAGTAGATGAGTTATAGGTTACCATAGAAGAATCCTCCTCGAGAGCCATGAGGCAAAGGTTGGCCACTTCTTGTTCCTCATCCTCGGATGATTCCTAATCACTCCAAGTAGCAAGCTTGGCTTTGAGCTTCTTCTTCTTCTCAAAGCCCTTCTTCTTGAGTTGAGGACACTCGAAACGGATATGACCTGGTTTCTTGCACTCATAACATATGATCGGATCCTTTTCTTCTTCTTTGTTCTTGGTCTTGAAGTTCATCTTTCTTTGAAACTTTCTACCTCGGTTAGACCTCATAAACCGTGAGAATCTCTTGGCTATCATAGCCAATTCTTCAAGATCTTCCTCCTCATTAGAAGTGCTCTCCTCATGTAGAGAAGCTTTGAGAGCCACTCATAGCTTCTTCTTTTGGTCTACCTCAAGCTTCTCCACTCTTCTTTCTTATTTTTTCTTTTCATCTTCCCTTCCTTGCTTCATGATTTCATGAGTTAGGAGAGAACCAACTAGCTCATCAAGATTTAGTGTCTTCAAGTTCTTTGCCTCGATGATAGCTGTTCTTTTCCCATCCCAAGACTCGGGAAGAGAGTAGAGAAGCTTCTAGACTAGCTTGTCCTCTAGGATGATCTCTCCAAAACCTTTTAGCCCATTGACGATGGTTAAAAAGTGATTGAACATCTTTGATACGGTTTCGTTGGGCTCCATCTTGAAATTCTCATAACTAAGATTGAGAATTCCAATCTTTGTTTCTTTCACATCGCTTGTCCCTTCATAGGTTATCTCAAATGTATCCCACACTTCTTTAGCACTTTCGATGGAAGAAACTTTGGAGTAGATATCCGGTCCAAAAGCACAAAATAGCATGTGAAGAGCCTTGTTGTTGATTTGAAGCTTCTTTCGATCAGCTTCACTCATTTCTCCTTTTCTTTTCGACACAAGTCTTCCTTCATCATCTCTCTTCATCGAAATGATAGGACCATCCTCTATAGCATCCCAAACAAGGTATTCACTTGACTTTATGAAGAGACGCATCTGGTTCTTCCAAAAAGGATAGTTGACACCGTTGAAGAAAGGCGATTTGGTGATCGATTGAGACTCGTACATGCTAGAGCCAGAGGTAGATGCCATGGCTTGCTTTGTTGATGATCACACTCTTCCTAGAATCTCCTCTTCCGATTGTTAATCCTTCAAAGAGGTAGACTCTGATACAAATTGTTGAGTGGGTCAAAGGATTGATCAAAGCAAAGAGGGGGTGAATTGGGTTTTTAAAATTTTGGAAGTTGAGTGGAATGAATAAAAATGAAGAACAATGCAATTATAGTGGTTCAAGTTCCAAATGAACACTACATCCACTATCTTAGCTCCCACTAGGGATTTTCCAACAATTTCACTAATTGATCATCCCCTTTTCTAGGCTTAGAAGGAAACATGTACAAAACCGGTCAATTTTCTACCCAAAATTGACCAAACCCTCACTTGGTTACAAAGAAGAATTTGAAGGCAAGTAGGATATCTCACAATACAAATTTGTCCCTTATTAACACAAGCACTCTACTCAAATTGAAATACAAGATAATAATTTCAGTCAATACAATTTGGGATTTTACAAGAATAGGAATTTTGGCACTTGAGCTTGAATTTTTTGTATGGATGTTTCTCTTGGATGCAATAGTTGTTGCTGATCTTCAATAGGCTTGTTTTTATACCTTCTCCATTAATTCTAACCGTTTGGGTAGTTAAGGAATTGATTGTAGCCGTTGGAACCCTCTCTTTCCACCATAAATGCACTTCTGCAGCCTACCGTATCGGTACTCGAGGAGGCGTATTGATACCTGTCTCAAAAAAGAAAGAGATGTTGCACAATTGCAAGAGATGCGTATTGATACGTGTGTAGGTGTATCGGTACAGGTTAGGGAACCGTTTCAATACGGGCAAGACCGTATCGATGCAATTTTTCCAACATAGCTCACTGGAGGAATTCGTATCGATACGGGTAAGAGCGTATCGATACTCATTAACCGTCTCTTTAAAAATTTGTTACCTAACAACTGATAAAGAAACGGTCAAAATATTTAAGGCTTTGAATTTAAAATTACTTTTAAACCGTATCGATACGGGTGAGACCATATCAGTACTCGATTTAAACTCCTTGTGATTTTATAGAGAGAGCGTATCGATATAGATGGTATCTAATTCGATACCATGTTTTGATACGGTAAAGAGCGTATCGAAACATTTGTCTCCAATAGCCAAGTTTGTAAAAAAAAGGTATCGATACAATAAGTATCGTATCGATACGCATAGACGTTTTTGAGCAATTTGGCCTTGGAACACTTAGAAAATATTTTGGAGTTTGAGTTTCTCAAACTAGAGCAAAGCCTTGTTAATTTTACGCCTTTTAGGGGACTTAAAATTTTATTTCAAGTTTTACAAATTGGTCCTTAAAACACTTTGTTATATCAAAATCAAACATAGAATTTACAAATTTGTTAAAATTACAAATTGGTCCCTAACCTATGTTTATAAGCAAATGAATGGCAAATTATTGTATGTTTTCGTTGGAGTTTCTTCCGCTGCGAGTTGGAATCACATAGGATGTTAATGAGCATCTAGACAAGATAAAAGAAAAAATATGTAGGGTCATTTATTGAGGTAAATATTCACCGATTTACTTCAATGTTCCATGTGTTGGTATCAGAGCCAAGTTTACGAAAAATTGGGAGGTAAGTTTGTGGTAATATCAATGTTTAAATTATTTCTTGATGTTTGTTATGCATGGTGATTGCTTATGATATGCTTTAAATCGTTGATTGATTGTGTGCAATGTACGGTGCTTTATAACATGTTGTATGAGTTGCTATGTGATGATTTGGGGAGAGATATTGGGGTACCTATTGCCTTATTACTATTGATATAAAGAAATTTTGTTTTAAACTTGAGTGTCTTGGATTCTTGCTTCGGGCTGGCCTAACTATTTTTATTGTTGCATTTATATGCTAGAGGTTTATATTTTTTTGTAATGGGACCGAGATGAGAGCTTAGAAACAATGTGCGTGATATTGTGGAGAATGAGGGTAATGAGGAATTGCCACCACCTCCTCCTTCTCGTGGTGGAGTCGAAGCTGGAGATAGTGCGAGAGGTGTTGGACCTCAGGCGGCGCAAGGTCAGGCTGTCGGTGATATGACGCCATTGATTCAGGCCATAGCTAAAGATTTTCAGGCATTGGTAGCGGGTATGCGTGTGGTTGCGCCATAACCTGTGGTCAGTGTTGGTTTACCATTGGAGCGTCTACGTAGTTTGGGTGGAACCTAGTTTAGAGGTTTGTCTTCGGAAGGTTCTAAGGCATGGTTTGAGATCACTCAGAGGATTCTTGGTCAGATGAAGTGCAGAGATGTGCGCAAGCTGGGTTGTGCGATATCTTTGCTTCAGAGAGATGAGTATTCGTGGTGGACTACCACTATTATGGGGATGGAACCTGCGGAGGTGACATGAGAGTTCTTTGGGAATGTTTTGCGGAAGAAATAGTCAGGTGTTCATTAGCAAGACGAGAAGAAGCGAGAGTTTATGGCCTTGATGCAAGGGAATATGTATGTTTCGGAGTATGGAGTACATTTTCTTCGATTGAGCTCCTAAATTAGTTCCCAACAAATAGAAGAGATGTGATCGTTTCCGGTACGGCTTGGTGAAGGATGTAAGGACTTATATGTTAGCTACGGAGTATACAGATTTCGATGTCTTGGTCGCTCGTGCTAAGAACATTGAGCAGAGTTTGGGTTTGCCTTATTGTGCGGGGAATTCTAGTTCCGGGAAGAGGGTTGCTGAGTTCGACGGAAGAAGGGATCGTTTCAAGAGGCAGCGTGATAAAAAGTTTTATCTAGATTAGAAGCGTGGTGGTGGCGATAATGTGGGCCGCGGGCAACAGAGCCAGAATGTGGCGGTCCGTTTGCCTGAGTGTAACCATTGTGGGAGGTGACATCTTAGAGAGTGCTGGGGTAATCCTAATGCTTTTAGGGGTTGTGGTTCTAATGGTCATATGAAGCGTTATTGTCCTTAACAAGCTAGACATGCACCAATGCGTGCTGTTGAGCCTTAGAGGGGTCGTGGGCGCGGCTGAGGTAACTTTCAGCATAGGGAGGATGGTCAAAGGAATGTTGCTCATGTTGTGGCAGTTCAGCCTAATGGAGGTGAATAGGCTAGGGTGTATGCACACCGCGAGGGAAGGAATGACACAGATGTGATTGCAGGTACCTTTACTTTGCAATCCTTATCACTAGGTTCTCTGATTGATTCTCGCTCCATGCATTCATATATTTTAAGTGATCATGCAAAGTTGCTTGACATACCGGTTGAGTTGTTAGATGTGGGTATGCAGGTGACGAGTTCTTTTGGTGAGACAGTTGTTGTTAGAAAGTTGTATAAGAGATGTCTGTTAATGGTTCAAGGACATGTATTTGTGGTTGATATGATGGAGTTACCTTTCTATGGGTTTGATGTTATTCTTGGTATAGATTGGTTAATAGAGCATAGGGTTGTGGTAGTTTGTGAAACCAAGCGTATTTCATTGATGCTTGCCGATGATTATGAAGTTGTGGTGGTAGGCGAGAATGTTAAGTTCTTGTCCAATGTTGTTTCGTCAATGGAAGCACAAAAGTTGATGCATGAAGGATGTCAAGCATACTTGGCGTATGTTATGAATCTAAAGATGAAGGTGGTACATCCTAAAAATATTTGGACTATTTGCGATTTTTCAGGGGTATTTCTGGAAGAGTTACCTGGATTAACGCCAGATAAAGAGGTAGAGTTTTGTATCGAGATGTATATGGATACGGCTCATGTGTCTATTGCTTTGTATCTCATGGCACCTAAAAAATTGAAAGAATTGAAGACACAACTTCAGGAGTTGTTAGACCGTGGGTTTATTAGGCCTAGTGTGTCACTGTGGGGAGCGCCGGTGTTGTTTGTGAAAAAGAAAGATGGCACTATGAGAATGTGCATCGATTATCAGCAACTGAACAAGTTGACGATAAAGAACAAGTATCCTTTACCGCGAATTGACGACTTATTTGATCAATTATGTGGTGCAATGGTGTTTTCCAAGATTGATTTGAGATCGGGATACTATCAGTTGAAGGTGAAGGATAGAGATTTGCCGAAAATAGTGTTTCATACTCGTTTCGGGAATTATGAGTTTTTGGTGATGTCGTTTGGGTTGACAAATACACCTGCAACTTTTATGGACATGATGAATCGGGTGTTCCATGAGTTCTTGGATCAAGTCATGGTTGTATTTATTGATGATATCCTTGTGTATTCACGTACCGGGGAGGATCATGATAGACATTTGCGGATTGTGTTGCAAACCTTGTTGGACAATCAATTATATGCTAAATTGAGCAAGTGTGAATTTTGGATTAAAGAAGTGGTGTTCCTTGGTCATGTTGTGTCGGCGGAAGGAATTCTTGTGGATCCGCAGAAATTGAGGCGGTTGTGAATTGGAAACAACCTAAAACAGTGTTGGAGGTTCGTAGTTTCTTGGGTTTAGTGGGTTATTATCGACGTTTTGTGGATGGTTTTTCTAAGATTGCTGGTTCTTTGACAAAGTTGTTGCAAAAGGATGTCAAGTTTGAGTGGACTGTAATGCGACAACAGGCTTTTGAGAAGTTGAACGAAGCTTTGACATGAGCTCCGATCTTGATTCAACCTAAATTAGGTAAAGAGTTTGTGATTTTTAGTGATGTATCCTATGTGGGACTAGGGTGTGTGTTGATGAAAAACGGAAGAGTTGTGACGTATGCATCTAGGCAATTGAAGGTGCTTGAGCCAATTATCCTACGCATGATATTGAGTTGGCTGATGTGTTGTTTGCGTTGAAAATTTGGAGACATTTAGAGAAAAGTGTGTGGTGTATACGGATCATAAAAGTTTAAAGTATTTGATGTCTTAAAAAGAGTTGAATCTTAGGCAACGGAGATGGTTGGAGTTGCTTAAGGATTACGACTTGACGATAGAGTATCGCCCTGAAAATGTAATACCCTAAACCATAGTGTAGAAGTTTTGGGACTAGTAATTTGATTTGCTAGTTCAATTGAATTTAATCCTAAGCTAATTAGGATTAATCATGACTTAATTGCAAGAAAATGAAAGAAATGTGACCAAATTAAAAATGGTTAATCCAAATTAAATGATAAAGAATGAGATTGCATGCTAAATTCCCTAATTCTTAGTTATACCTTGATTAATTCTATGGATAATAACTAATTAAGGATAAAATAATAAATTCCTAAATCCAATAAAGATGACATATCATCTTTATCTTCTACATTATCCTTTATTAGCCGAATGAAAATAAGAAAGCTTAGAGAGAGATGGTGAGAGAAAACACCATGGTGAAAGTATGGAGGCTTGCATGTGTTGTCATCTTCCATGGAAGTCATGCTTGCATAACGGAGAAAGTAAGCTCCCTTCATTTCTCCTTGAATTCGAATAGCTAGATTAGGTTGGGTTGAATTGAATTGATTTGTTGATGATTAGTAGCTTGAATAATGCTTAGATTTATGATTATAATTATGTAAAAATCAATGAATGTATGAACTTGTAAATCGAATTGCCTAATAAAATTGAGACTTAATTTATATAAAAGCTTGCTGGAAAACTTGTATATGAGATGGAATTGAGTCATTGAAAAAGTTAATGCAATGGTTACATGCTAGAAATTGATCTAGTTACGATTTAGTTACTAAAAACAGTTTTACGATCTTTACATTTTGGTCACCAATTTCTAAAATGTTAAATCTCCAAAATCCATTTTCCAAAATTAATCCCACCAAAATCATACATATATTAAATAATGATTTTATAACGTTTTCACATATTTTTCCAACATCAAAAGCCTCTTTAAAATAATTAAATCCTGAAACTAGTCTAGATTGTTTGAACCAGTTCTCCCGAACCGTCTAGCCTAAACCCTGCTAACTCCTAGGCCCAAAATTGGGGCGTTACAACTCTCCCCCACTTTAGAAATTTTTGTAGAACTAATGTTTTGATATAATAATTGAAAAATGTTTTGGACTGATTTAAAAAGTATTTAAAACATTTCTAAAGTCCAAACAGCTTGAAATTATGTCTAGGGAATTTTTCAAAAGGGTTTTTCATGTTTTTCAAAGCCAAATTTCACAAAATTGTCCAGGTGTTTCGAAACACCTTGGGGCGTTTCGAAACAGGGGTTTACAGTAGCCAAAACGTTTTGAAACTTGTTTCGAAACGGGCTTTCTTTGGACAGGATTTTTGCCCAGCATTTCGAAACAGGCTAGGCCGTTTCGATACGCCTACATGGCTTTGACCATAACGGTCATAAAACACAACGGCTCTTTCCCAACCAACTTTCAAATGCAAGCGTTTCGATACGGGCTCATAGCGTTTCGATACGCGTTTCGAAACGACAAGGGGGTGTTCCGAAACGGGTACCCTGACAGACTGCAACGACTCTTTCTACATTGAGAGTGTTTCGAAACGGCTTCGAGCGTTTCGAAACGGGGAGCTGCAGAACTGCATTTATGGAGGGAATTAAAGTCCTCAACGGCTCCAATATGATCCCAACGGCTAGTAACGACTACAAACTCATTTGGGAGTATAAAAGGGACCTCCAAGCATCAAGAGAAGGCTAATGCTCATATTGTCAAACATCAAATGATCAAGAAGTGTCTTAGTGCTTAAATTGTCAATTCTTGTATAGACAAACACTAGTGAGCCAAAATTGTCAAATTTGCTCAAGTGTTTTAGGTTTTGGGTGAGTGCTTAATTGTGCAAACAAACACCTATTAGAGGGTTTTAAGTTTGCTTTCTTTGTCTCTTTGTAAAGAGGGTTTTGATCAAGGCTTTGGGTAGAAGCTTGATCGGTTGTAAGGGTTTCCTCCTAATCCTAGAAAAGGGGACGAATCAATTAGTGGATTGATTGTGAAATCCTTAGTGGGGAGCTAAGGTAGTGGATGTAGGTGCTTGTTAGAAGGCCGAACCACTATAAATCATTGTGTCTTTTTACATTCTAGCTTCCACAACCCTTCCACCCAAAAATCCATCTCTCCACCACTTGGTGAGCTAAATTGGTTGATCGAATCGAGCTCCACACATCTCAACAATTGGTATCAGAGCTTGGCTCAATCGAAGGGGATTCACATCCTATTGAGAAGATCCGGCAAGCTCGATCACTATTTCATCAACCGGCTCAATGGCACAATCTATCGACAAACCGCCTTTCTTCGACGGAGACCACTATGCCCATTGGAAGACAAAGATGAAATTCTTCTTGAAGTCAAGAGATTACAAGCTATGGGACATAGTTGAAGATGGTCCGTTCGTGCCTCAAAGAAGTAAAGCGGAGTGGAGTGCCGATGATCGCAAGAAGATGAAGCTTAATTGCAAAGCCTTCCACATCTTGTTTTGTGCATTTGGCCCAACCATCTATGAGAAGATGTCTTCTTGTGAGAGTGCCAAGGAAGTATGGGACAAGCTTGAAGTCACATACGAGGGAACCAATGAAGTCAAGGAGACCAAGATTGGGCTCCTAACCTTGGAGTATGAGAACTTCAAAATGGATCCGGAAGAGAACATCGAGAAGATGTTTGATAGGTTCTCCACTATCACCAATGGTCTCAAAGGCTATGGAGAAGCCATCCCGGAAGAAAAGCTTGTTCGAAAGCTCATCTACTCACTTCCCGAGTCTTGGGACTCAAAGAGGACCGCCATCATCGAAGCCAAAAATTTGAAGATTTTGAAGCTTGATGAACTCATGGGGTCACTCCTTACTCATCAAATCATGAAGAAGAACAAAGAGGATGAGAAGAAGAAGGAAGAAATTAGAGCTATGGGAGAGAAGAAAATCAAAGGGCTTGGCATCAATGCAAGTGCCATGGCTCTAAAATCCTCCACTTGCCATCATGTCTACTCAAGTGAAGAGGAGGATGAAGATGAAGAGATAATTCATCTCTTCAAGAAGTGTGCCCCGTTCATGAAGAAAGCTTTGAGAGAGCTTGAACGAGAACCTAAAAGGAAGGAGAGGGCAAGCACTTCAAGCCATAAGAAGAGAGCAAATGTGGCTACTTGGAGCGATGAAGACTCCACCGATGATGAACAAGCCAACCTTTGCCTTATGGTCATCGAAGAAGATTCAAGGGTAACTTCTAATTCATCTACTTCATGTTCTTATTCTTTTGATGAATTACAAGATGCCTACGATGATTTGGTTTTAGATTTTAAAAGCCACATTTTGAAAAACAATAAATTGATTTCAAAGTTAAAAATTCAAAATGATTTGCTTTCTAAAACCAAACTTGAACTTGAAGCAAAACTTGAAGAGTTTGAATTAAAATGTTTTGACTTACAAAAATTGCTTCAAAAAGTTCAAGAAGAAAAAGATTTAATTTCCAAAGAGCTTGAAAAGAAAAACAATCTTGGAAAATCAAACTTTTATGTTAGACAATCTAGTGCCCCTAGATTTATTAAAGGAAAATGTTTTAGAAGTGTTTGGGTCCCAAAAGGACTAACCACTTCAATTAAAAAGGATGACATTGAAAAATGGATTCCTAAGGGGACTAAAATTTGTGCTACTAACGTTCATGGATCCAAAGCAATTTGGATACCAAAAATTACTTGATTGTCTATTGCTAGGTGTGATGGAGATGTTCAACAAGTCAAACATCGAGGGGGAGCTCCATACACACAAGGAAGAACACTTGAAGAAGGAAGGCTTCACATCCTCCCTTGGGTTCTAGTGTTGGTAAAAATCTAGTTGTTTTAGCATTTATTTGTTTTATTTTTAATTTATTCAACTAGATGGTCATAAATGTTGGACTAACATTTTTAATGATGCTTTGAGCAAGGGGGAGCCATTTTAAAACCAAATTCTTATTTTTTTAAAGTTTTTACCTCTATTGTTATTTTTGAACTTAATGTTTTAAATTCTTTTTGATATAACAAAAAGGGGGAGAAATGGTTTGAAAAATTGAATTTTCA
This sequence comes from Hibiscus tridactylites, assembly GCA_958450335.1. Taxonomy (NCBI): domain Eukaryota; kingdom Viridiplantae; phylum Streptophyta; class Magnoliopsida; order Malvales; family Malvaceae; genus Hibiscus; species Hibiscus tridactylites. The sequence goes on along the minus strand of OY288267.1, from coordinate 61,982,735 downwards.
ATTGAATAAGGGGGAGCTTTATTTGAATTAAAATTTTTAATCTCTTATTCACACTTTTAAAGTTAAAGGGGGAGAATCCCAAACAATTTTTCAAGTGAGTTTTATTATATCAAAAAGGGGGAGATTGTAGAACTAATGTTTTGATATAATAATTGAAAAATGTTTTGGACTGATTTAAAAAGTATTTAAAACATATCTAAAGTCCAAACAACTTGAAATTATGTCAAGGGAATTTTTCAAAAGGGTTTTTTCATGTTTTTCAAAGCCAAATTTCACAAAACTGTCCAGGTGTTTTGAAACACCTTGGGGCGTTTCGAAACAGGGGTTTACAGTAGCCAAAACGTTTCGAAACGGGCTTTCTTTGGACAGGATTTTTGCCCAGCGTTTCGAAACGGGCTAGGCCGTTTCGATATGCCTACATGGTATTGACCATAACGGTCATAAAACCCAACGGCTCTTTCCCAACCAACTTTCAAATGCAGGCGTTTCGATACGGGCTCATAGCGTTTCGGTACGCGTTTCGAAACGGCAAGGGGGTGTTCCGAAACGGGTACCCTGACAGACTGCAACGGCTCTTTCTACATTGAGAGTGTTTCGAAACGGCTTCGAGCGTTTCGAAACGGGGAGCTGCAGAACTGCATTTATGGAGGGAATTAAAGTCCTCAACGGCTCCAATATGATCCCAACGGCTAGTAACGACTACAAACTCATTTGGGAGTATAAAAGGGACCTCCAAGCATCAAGAGAAGGCTAATGCTCATATTGTCAAACATCAAATGATCAAGAAGTGTCTTAGTGCTTAAATTGTCAATTCTTGTATAGACAAACACTAGTGAGCCAAAATTGTCAAATTTGCTCAAGTGTTTTAGGTTTTGGGGGAGTGCTTAATTGTGCAAACAAACACCTATTAGAGGGTTTTAAGTTTGCTTTCTTTGTCTCTTTGTAAAGAGGGTTTTGATCAATGCTTTGGGTAGAAGCTTGATCGGTTGTAAGGGTTTCCTCCTAATCCTAGAAAAGGGGACGAATCAATTAGTGGATTGATTGTGAAATCCTTAGTGGGGAGCTAAGGTAGTGGATGTAGGTGCTTGTTAGAAGTCGAACCACTATAAATCATTGTGTCTTTTTGCATTCTAGCTTCCACAACCCTTCCACCCAAAAATCCATCTCTCCACCACTTGGTGAGCTAAATTGGTTGATCGAATCGAGCTCCACACATCTCAACAATTGGTATCAGAGCTTGGCTCAATCGAAGGGGATTCACATCCTATTGAGAAGATCCGGCAAGCTCGATCACTATTTCATCAACCGGCTCAATGGCACAATCTATCGACAAACCGCCTTTCTTCGACGGAGACCACTATGCCCATTGGAAGACAAAGATGAAATTCTTCTTGAAGTCAAGAGATTGTTTTGGTGCAGTGATAGAGTTAGGTTGGATGATGGGTTTTTAGAGGTTGTTTTGGTGCTAGGAGAATGTTAGAAGTTGTGGAGGGTATTAAGCGAGCTGTTAGTAATAGTGAGTGCGGTGTAGCATGTTGGTAGAAAGAAAGTGTTTGGTGCTTAATGGGTTTAGTGGTGTGGTGGTAAGAAGATTGCCGATTGAAGTTAGAATCGGTCAAGTGGTTGTGAATAGCTAGTAGAAGTGGTAGTTCCTTGGAAGTTAAGTGATGTTGTGGGTGGGTTCCAAGGTGCTGAGGTAACTTGGCATTGGTGTTGTGTTGTGGGTTGTAGAAAAGGGTTAGTCTGGGAGAATAGGAGTCTCGTAACCTAGTTATGTATGTGTAGGTTGGGCGGTGTCCTGGTAAGGCAATGTAAGATCAAAGGCCATTGTTGGTTGGCCGAGTTTTTGTGAGAAGTGGTTGGCTAGTTGTGATTAACTAAATTCCTTTTGAGGTCAGCTAGCGGTGTGTGGAACGGCTGGCGGAGTCAAGGTTGGGGTTTTGTGACGTGATTATCAGGTGATGGGTGAGTAGTCCTGGTGAGTCGTTGAGGTTTTGATAGCGCTGGATGTGAATGAATGCCAGCAATGCGTTGAGAAGTTTGAGTAAGCAGTTGATACTTAAGAATTCTTGCTTGGTGTGGTAACCTTTGGAAGAGGTTGAGCAGTTGTGCAAGGGGTTTTAGAAGAAGTGAAGGTTGTGGGATACGTGGTGGCTGAATTGGTTTGGTCGGCGTCACCGTGTGCGCGAGTTTTGGGAATTATGAGTTAAGGTGGTGTATGCTGTAAAAAGGTTGGAGGTTCTTCAGGTTGTTGTTGGGGCTATGTGCAGTTCGAAAGTGTGAAAGGATAAGGTGTGGATAGCATCTGAGTGTTTTTGGAATTCTTGAACAGTATGTGGTGGTGTTGGGTTTGGTGGAGTTTTGTCTGGGGAGTGTTCAGTGGTGGTTGAGGCTTTTGTGTTGCCTTGTGTGTTGATTTGAGAAGGTTGGTTGTTCTCATTTCGCCAGTTGAAATTTCGAGGACGAAATTTCCTAAGAGGGGGAGAGTTGTAACGCCCCAATTTTGGGCTTAGAAGTTTTGGGTTTGGACCGGACCGGTCAAAGTGCGGTTCGAATATTAAAGGTGAATTTTAGGAAAGCCTAGTTCGGGTTGCATTAAAAATATGGAAAAATGTCTTAAAATCCTCTTTTATTATATATAAGAGAATGGTGGAATCAATTTTGCAAAATGAGGTTTGGAAGAGTGACATTTTGGGTTAGTGACCAAAATGTAATTTTTGAAAACTGGGTGACTGTTTTAAAAAGGATTGAAACTTTGAATCTTTAAGGAGCTATTTACCCAATAGGAGTTTCTCCAGATTTTTCTTAAATATTAAATGATTTATTAATGGTTTAAAATAAAGGTAAAAAGGAGGGAAAGATATTTTAGCCTTTTAACTAACTTTTCCATATTTTCCATTTTCATTTTCTCTCATCTTTTCTCTCAAACCAAACACATTTCTCCAGAGCTTTTCCCTTTGATTTTGTCATCTAAAAAACACATTTCAATTCTCTTTTGATCTCTAATCATCTCTTCATCAAAACCTTACCATTTGCTATTTGGATTTTCAAGAATTTGGTTCCAAAAAGGGAGAAACTCAAGTATGGAGGTAAGAATGTCCTTCTCCTCTAAACTCTCAGTTCTTTACTGAAATTCCTAAGTTCTCAATCCTTAATTTGTGTTTTATAAAAGGTTTTACAATTGAACTCTTGATCTTGGCTTTAAAATGCAAGATTTGCTTGATTTTGATGAAATTTCGTATGATCTGATTGGGCAGTGTTTTGAGGTGTCAATTTGATGTTAAATGAATGTTAAATTGATGAGTAATTGAGGTTTAATCAATGCAATCCCGAATAGGTTGATTTTCCTAAGTTTTGCTTGAGTTTTTGTTGGTTTTTGGAGTGATCTTGATGATCTGTTATAGCTGGAGGTATAAGGACGTGTTTGGGATCATTTTGAATGTTAATTGATGTTTATAAATGGTTAGAAGTGATGGATCTTGGCTGGGTTAAGGTTTGGAGATGATTTCGGTTGTGTTTGGTAGCCGAAATGTTGGATTTGTGTAGAGCAGCGAGTTGAGTTGTGTTGCTGGTGTTTTTAATGCATGATGATGCATTAATCCTCTATTGTTGTGTGCTTGAAACAGGGGAGATTGATCCGTGAGCATTAGAGGTGGTGTGGAAGGCTTCGGATGCTTGGAAGGCTTGTTGGCTAGCCTTGTTTTGTATATCGGTGAGTGAAGTTGGGTTTTCAGCTTTAAAATCAAGGTTTGAAGGTTTTGGGAGCTTAGTTTAAGTCTAAACAACTTAGCTAAGCTCAAGAGTAAGTAAATGGAATTTCTCTCATGGTTTGTGTTATGAATTGGTTTTTGAAGCACTTGTGATTGTTGGATGCAATGCATGTGTTTTGCATGTTTTAAATTCTGTTTTGAAAGCATATTTTAGCATGGTTAAATGCTGGTTTTGAAAGCCATGTGTGAGGGATTCTCAAGGTAAGAGATCCTTGGTTTTGTACATTGGAATTGTGGAATTGATGCATAGTGTTGCAAGTTGTTTAATGGCTTTGTGTAATGCTTTAAGAACAGTGGATTGATGATGGTAAATGTTGGTTTTAGCATTTGGGTTATGCTTGTAAAACAATGGATTAATGTGGTAAGATGGTTATATTGGCAAGTGATGCAAGTGGTTCTTGGTTACTTTAATCGGATATAGTTAGCCGGCTATAGGATTGGGTGCACCGTGAATAAAGTCGCCTTGGATGTGGAGTGGTTAAGTGTGAACCGGTAACTTCATCCAAGTACACTAACGAGATGGTTAAGAACACCATGGTGGTTAAAATTCCATGGCTGGGTCTTGTGTTAAGGTTATAATGGTTAACCCCCGTAGCCCGGTCTAGACGGTTGACCCGAACTACGAAGATTACACGGGGAAAACCAAAGTCAACCCGAAAGTCAACCTTGATTAACGACCCTTTTTTTTTCTTTTTAATCTTATCTAGATGCACATTAACCCTAATTGTGATCACACAAACAACATACTCAAAGATCACAAACATCAGAGATCAAACAGGAACCCAATTGAACAAATTACAACTTTAGGGACCAAATTGTAAATTCTGACAAATTAAAGGACTTAGCCCAAATTGAAGTTACCATCTTGAAATTAATCAGGTTTCATGCCTCTCTGCCAAATTTCAGCTCAAACGGACATCCCAAGCTCATACAATTGATCACACAAGATTTAGGACCAAAACACAAACAAAGCAAAACATATAAAGATACTTTTAACTGAATTTAACGGTCAGGTATCGATACACCTGATGTCGTATCGATACGTGGGGAAGGCAGTAACCAAACTCGAGCAACGGTATCGATACGATATCCCCTGTACCGATACGGCATTCAAACTTTACCCAGATGAGTATCGATACCCCCACAACCGTACCGATACGCCTGGGCAGAAAAGAGCATATTTGGCTCAGGCGTATCGATACGCGAGCCCGAGTACCGATACCCCTGTCTGAAATCGACTTGAAATTCATACCATTCATGCTTCAAACCTCAGATTAACATCACCAAATCATACCACATAGATATACAACATGCAGGGATCATAAATGCATCAACAATTCAACTCATAACCGTCACACATGAAAAGCCCCAATTTAAATGACATGCTTCCTACTTAAGCTACCTTTCATGCATAAACCTTCATAGCCAAGCATATAAGAGATCAATCCAAAAACCAACAACCACAGCAACATTTAACATACTTAGGGAGTCTTAAACACCTCCCAAAACAAATACATTGGTCCCCCATTGCCAAATCGACCAAAAGCTAAAATGTTTAACAAAACCTTCCATACATTGAGCTTTACTTGAACTTGTGTGCTTGCCTCCTCTTGCTGCCCTCAATGCACTCTAATGCTCTGCATTATTGAATCAAGAAAACGAGAGAGCGTAAGCCAAAGCTTAGTGAGGAGCGCTCTTTAAAAACCATTCAATAATGCATTTAAAACCATTTGTAATTCATGCTTGTAAACATCTTTTACACATGCTCAAAGCGTACTTTAAATCAAGCAATAACATGCTTCCACATTTCATTTAAACTAGCATCTCATGCTTCAACATAAACATCAAATCATGCATCTCATGCATCTCATGTACAAAACATGTCATATTGGCTCAAGTGATACATTTCATTTATGAAATCAAGTTCAACAACTTTCCCCAAGGACTTTTAAACACCTTGGACCCCAAGGACTTTTAAACACCTTGGCCATGGACTTTTAAACACCATGAATGGACCACACAAGGACTTTTAACCACCTTTGTGTCCGTAGCTTGAAATACCCCAAGGACTTTTAAACACCTTGGCCCCAAGGACTTTTAAACACCTTGGCCCCATGGACTTTTAACCACCATGGAAAGGAGCACCTAAGGACTTTTAACCACCTTAGTGTCCGCAACAAGATTCATCCAAGGACTTTTAACCACCTTGATGATCTTAGATAACAAGGCTCACTCAAGGACTTTTAACCACCTTAGTGACCTTCACTTTTACAAACCATCACTTGCCAATACACACTTTATACATCATGTAATCCACTGTTTTAAAGCATTTAAATCAAGCCATTTCATCATGCATTTCAAAGCATTAAATCATCATTTAACAACGCATAAAAACAAGGCACTCTTACCTAGAGACACCTTCAACACATGGCTTAAAACATCAGCATAAATCATGCTAAAACATCAGCAATTAACATGCTCAAACATGCTTTCCAAAACAGTAGCAAATCATGCAAAATCATCATTTCACATTTCATCAAAACATGGCCACCACTTAAAGAGAGTAATCCGAAAACTTACACTTGAGCTTAGCAAAGTTGTTTAGACTTAAACTAAGCTCCCAAAACCTTCAACCTTTGGTTTAAAAGCTGAAAATCCATTTTCACTCACCGATTACCAAACAAGCCTAACCAACAAGCTTTCCAAGCTTCCGAAACCTTCCGAAAACACCTCCAAAACTCAAGGATCAACCTCCCCTGTTTCAAGCACATAAAAACAGAACATTAATGCATCCTTATGCATTAAAACACCAGCAACCACAACACAACTCGCTGCTCACCACAAATCTAACAATTTGGCTACCAAACACAACCGAAATCATCTCCAAACACTTCCAAAACTTAACCCAGCCAAGATCCATCACTTCTAACCATTTTTATACATCACATAACATGCAAAAAGATCACAACCACGTCCTTATACCTCCAGGTATAACAGATCACCAAAAACACTCCAAAAACAACCAAAAACTCAAGCCAACCTTAGGAAATTCAACCTATCCGGGATTGCATTGATTAAACCTCAACTTCTAATCATTTTAGCATTCATTTAACATCATTTTAACACCTCAAAACCTTGCTTAAACAGATCATACGAAATTTTTACCAAAATCACCAAATCTTGCATTTTAGCCAAAAATCAAGATCTCAATTGAAAAGCCTTTAATAAAACATGAATCAAGGATTGAGAACTTAGGAATTTCAGTAAAGAACTGATAGTTTAGAGGAGAAGGACATTCTTACCTCCAAACTCGAATTTCTCCCTTTTAGAGCCAAAATGCTTGATGAAACAATTTGCAAATTGAGAGGTTTTGATGATGAGATGATTAGGAATCAAATGAGAGTTGAAATGAGAGATGTAGATGTCAAAATCAGAGAAAGAAATCTGAGGAAATCTTGTTTGGGTAGAGAGAAAATGAGAGAAAAGAGAATTTGAGAGAAAATAGAAAAATTAGTTAAGATTTGGTTAAAATGATTTCCCTCTCTTTTCTTAATCTTTAAAATCAGATTTTAGACTTAAAATATCTTAGAAAAATCTGGAGAAATCCTTTTTGGAATAATAGCTCCTTAAAGATTCAAAGTTTCAATCCTTTATAAAACTGTCCCGCAACTTTCAAAAATTACATTTTGGTCACTAGCCAAAATGTCAACCTTCCGAACCTCATTTTCCAAAATTGATTTCACAGTTCACTTTTATATATTAAAAGATGATTTTAGAATATTTTTCCATATTTTTAATGCAACCCGAACTAGGTTTTTCCTAAATTCACTCTTATATATTCGATCAGCACTTTGACTAAACCGGTCAACGCCAAAACTTCTGAGCCCAAAACCGGGGCGTTACAACTCTCCCCCCCTTAAGAAATTTCGTCCTCGAAATTTACCTGAAGGAAAGAGATAAGGAAACTGCTTCAGCATATCCTCCTTTCGCTCCCACGTGGCTTCCTCAACACCGCGATGCTTCCACAGCACCTTCACCAACTCAATGGTCTTGCCACGAAGAACCTTGCTATCTGAATCCAGAATCTTCACCGGTTCCTCATCATAGGTCAAATCCGGATTCAATTCCACCTCCTCCACAGGCAACACATGCGAAGGATCAGATCGATACCTCCGGAGCATAGAAACATGGAACACATCATGAATCTTCTCCAGCTCCTGAGGTAACCTCAACCGATACGCAACAGGACCAACACGCTCAACAACCTCATACGGTCCAATATATCTAGGGCTCAACTTACCCTTCCGCCCAAACCTCATCACCTTCTTCCAAGGCGAAACCTTCAAGAACACGCGATCACCCACCGCAAACTCTATCTCCCTACGCTTCAAATCCGCGTAAGACTTCTGCCGATCAGAAGCAGCCTTCAACCTCTCACATATGAGCTTCACTTTCTCGGTGGTACCTTTCAACAAAGCAGGCATCGAAACCAACTTTTGACCAGTTTCAGCCCAACACAGAGGAGTCCTACACCTCCTCCCATACAGAGCCTCATAAGGTGCCATCTGTATACTTGCCTGAAAACTGTTGTTGTAAGCGAACTCAACCAAAGGCAGATGCTTCTCCCAAGAACCTTGGAACTCTATCACGCAACATCTCAACATATCCTCCAAAATCTGAATAACTCGCTCAGACTGGCCATCCGACTGAGGATGATAGGATGTACTGAAATGCAACCTTGTACCCAAAGCTTGATGCAAACACTGCCAAAAACGCGACGTGAACCTCGGATCCCTATCCGACACGATCGACTTAGGCACACCATGCAACCTCACAACCTCAGCAACGTACAGCTCTGCCAGCTTATCCAAGGAAAACGTAGTATGCACAGGCAAGAAATGTGCACACTTCGTCAGGCGATCCACAATCACCCAAACAGAATTCTTCTTCGACGGAGACAAAGGCAAACCAGATACAAAATCCATGGTAACCCTCTCCCACTTCCATTCAGGGATTTTCAACGGTTGCAACAAACCAGAAGGAACCTGATGTTCAGCCTTCACGCGCTGACACACCAAACACTTACTCACGAACTCTGCCACATCCTTCTTCAAGCCCACCCAATAGTACTCATCACGAAGATCGCGATACATCTTTGTACTACCAGGATGCATAGCAAAAGGACTACTATGACCTTCAGCTAGAATAGCATGCCTCAACTCAGCATCTGCAGGCACTACTATCCGATTACCAAAACACAACACCCCATCCTCATTAAAACAGAAATCCGAAGGTCTACCCTCCGCGATATCCTGAACATGAGACACCAAGGAATCATCCAACAACTGCTTATCCTTGATCAACTGAACCAACGAAGGTTTCACCTGCAACTCAGCAACAAGACCACCATCCTGCGATATACTCAAGCTAGCAAACATAGCTCTCAGCTCAACAGCTACCTTCCTACTCAAGGCATCCGCAACAACATTGGCCTTTCCAGGATGATACTCTATCGTCAGATCATAATCCTTGAGCAACTCCAACCAACGTCGCTGCCTGAGATTCAACTCCTTCTGAGACATCAGATACCTCAAACTCTTGTGATCCGTGTACACAGTACACTTCTCACCATACAGATAATGCCTCCAGATCTTCAGAGCAAAAACCACTGCAGCCAACTCAATATCATGCGTAGGATAATTGCGCTCATGCACCTTCAACTGCCGCGACGCATAAGCCACAACCTTACCCTCTTGCATCAGCACACACCCCAAACCAACATAGGATGCATCACTGTAGACTACAAACTCTTTCCCTGATTCAGGCTGAATCAAGATAGGAGCTTGCGTCAAAGCCAACTTCAGCTTCTCAAAAGCTTGCTGTCTCGCTTCTGTCCACTCATACCTAACATCTTTCTGCAGCAACTTCGTCAAAGGAGCAGCAATCTTGGAAAAACCATCCACAAACCTTCGGTAGTATCCTGCCAAACCAAGGAAACTACGAACCTCCTGAACAGACTTAGGAACTTTCCAGTTCATCACCGCTTCAATCTTCTGAGGATCAACACGAATCCCCTCAGCTGAGACCACATGCCCAAGAAAAACAACCTCTCTAAGCCAAAACTCACACTTGCTCAACTTAGCATAAAGCTGATTCTCCAACAAAGCTTGCAACACAATCCTCAAATGCTCTTCGTGCTCTTCCTCAGTACGCGAGTACACAAGGATATCATCAATGAACACCACGACAAACTTGTCCAGGTATTCATGAAAAACACGATTCATCATGTCCATGAAAGCAGCATGAGCATTTGTCAAACCAAACGGCATCACAAGGAACTCATAATGCCCATACCATGTCCTGAAAGCTGTCTTAGGCACATCCACATCCTTCACCTTCAACTGATAATACCCTGACCTCAAGTCAATCTTAGAGAACACAGCAGCTCCCCGAAATTGATCAAAGAGATCATCAATCCTCGGCAAAGGATACCGATTCTTGATAGTCAACTTGTTCAGCTGACGGTAATCAATGCACATCCTCATCGTGCCATCTTTCTTCTTCACAAACAAGACAGGAGCACCCCAAGGCGAAACACTCGGCCGGATGAAACCACGATCAAGCAACTCTTGCAACTGCGTCTTCAGCTCCTTCAGCTCCTTAGGTGCCATTCTATAGGGAGTAATGGACACAGGAGTGGTATTCTCATACAGCTCAATACCAAACTCCACCTCGCGATTAGGAGGTAAACCAGGCAATTCCTCAGGAAAAACATCAGGAAACTCCTTCACAACCCTGATATCCTGCACCCTCAGCTCCTTCGAACTAGGATTCATCACAAAAGCCAGAAAAGCTTCACAACCTTGCCTCAGCATCCTGCTCGCCTCCAAGGTAGAAACAACATTGGCAAGAAACTTCACATTCTCACCAACCACCACCACTTCATAATCATCCGCAAGCCTAAGCGAAACCCGCTTATTCTCACAATCCACAACAGCACGATGCTCAGCAAGCCAATCCATACCAAGGATCACATCAAAACCATAAAAGGGCAACTCCATAAGATCAACAAGAAAGACATGCTCTTGAACAACCAAAGGACACCTTTTATAAAGCTTACGAGTCACAACAGTTTCACCAAAAGAACTAGTGACTCTAACACCAACATCCAAAAACTCAACAGGCAAACCAAGCAACTCAGCATGCTCACGAAGAATGTATGAATGCGTAGATCCAGAATCAATCAAAGAAAGCAATGACAAGGATTGCAAAGTAAAGGTACCTGCAATCACATCTGCATCATTCCTTCCTTCGCGCTGAGCATACACCCTCGCTTGGCCTCCACCCTCAGGTTGAATAGCCACAACATGAGCTACACCGCGCCCACCTTCCTCTCGTCTCTGAAAATTACCACGGCCGCGCCCACGACCTCTCTGCGGTGCTGCAACCACAGGAGCACGCTCTTGACCACCAGCCATCCTCGGACAATCGCGTCTCAGATGATCAGCTGAACCACAACTCCAGCACTCATAACCAGTTGCTATCACAGGAGCTTGCACCTCCCTCCCAGCACGAGGACAGTCACGCTTCAAGTGACCACGTGAACCGCAAATCCAACAAGCACTAGGGTCAGCTCTAGCATTGCCGCCCCTAGTAGGTGCACCTCCACCTCTCTTAGACGAGGACTGAAACCTCTGATCACGCCCTCTCTTGTTCCGTCCACCGGAACTATACTCAGCAGCTCTCTTTCCAGAACTAGCTCCAGCACCCTTAGCAGACAAACTCAGGTTCATCTCAATGTCCTTGGACCGACTAACCAGCACATCGAAATCATTGTACTCAGCAGCTAACATATAGGTCTTAACCTCCGTCACCAAACCATAACGGAACCTTTCGCACCTTTCGCGCTCATCAGGTACCAACTCCGGTGCATACTGGCTAAGACGTACAAACTGTACCTCATACTCAGCCACACTCATGTTCCCTTGGGTCAGAGACATGAATTCACGCTTCTTTTCATCCAGATATCTAACTCCCAGATATCTCCTCTTGAACGCATGCTGAAAGAACGTCCAAGTAACATCAGCATCAGCCATCCTAGAGATTGTGGTCGTCCACCACGTATAAGCATCACCTTGCAGCAGTGACACCACACATCCCAGCTTCTGCACGTCAGTGCAACTCATTTGTCCCAAGACACGCTTAGTACTCTCTAACCATGCTTCAGACCTCCCAGCTGACATACCCCTAAACTCAGTCCCACCAAGACTGCGCAAACGTTCCAAGGGTAGTCTAGCACTAGCATCTCCTTGATGCCCAGCTCCTTGAGCTCCAGCTACTGCTGCTCGAAACGCACCCGCAATAGCTTGTACAAGCACAGACATGTCAGGTATCGCTTGCCCCTGACCAGCTTCAGGTCCTGCAGCTCCAGCACCAGCTGCCTCAGCTCCAGCTCCAGCTCTTTCCCTCTCCGCACCACCACCACCAGGTGGAGGAGGAGGTATCACAACACTACCAGTGTGCTCATCATTCACATTCCCTTCCGGGGTCGTAGCTCTCGCGCTACTCCTTAACTCTCTACGTGGTGCCATACTTTACCATGCATAACAATACAAAATAAAACAAGTCAAGACCAGCAAGGTAAGCAAATTCCAAGTATTCAAGCTCAATCTCCTTCAAAAACAACATCATCTCTTTAGCTTTTGTTTGGCAATGGGTACCCTTATCATGCATCATCACAACATGCATCACATACACATCATCATATCATATCATTGAACATGCTTTCACTCAACAAGCATACAAACCAAACCATGCTTCAATCATGCATACACACATTCCCAATTACTCGAGAACTCAGCTCTGATACCACCAAATGTAACCCCCGTAGCCCGGTCTAGACGGTTGACCCGAACTACGAAGATTACACGGGGAAAACCAAAGTCAACCCGAAAGTCAACCTTGATTAACGACCCTTTTTTTTTCTTTTTAATCTTATCTAGATGCACATTAACCCTAATTGTGATCACACAAACAACATACTCAAAGATCACAAACATCAGAGATCAAACAGGAACCCAATTGAACAAATTACAACTTTAGGGACCAAATTGTAAATTCTGACAAATTAAAGGACTTAGCCCAAATTGAAGTTACCATCTTGAAATTAATCAGGTTTCATGCCTCTCTGCCAAATTTCAGCTCAAACGGACATCCCAAGCTCATACAATTGATCACACAAGATTTAGGACCAAAACACAAACAAAGCAAAACATATAAAGATACTTTTAACTGAATTTAACGGTCAGGTATCGATACACCTGATGTCGTATCGATACGCGGGGAAGGCAGTAACCAAACTCGAGCAACGGTATCGATACGATATCCCCTGTACCGATACGGCATTCAAACTTTACCCAGATGAGTATCGATACCCCCACAACCGTACCGATACGCCTGGGCAGAAAAGAGCATATTTGGCTCAGGCGTATCGATACGCGAGCCCGAGTACCGATACCCCTGTCTGAAATCGACTTGAAATTCATACCATTCATGCTTCAAACCTCAGATTAACATCACCAAATCATACCACATAGATATACAACATGCAGGGATCATAAATGCATCAACAATTCAACTCATAACCGTCACACATGAAAAGCCCCAATTTAAATGACATGCTTCCTACTTAAGCTACCTTTCATGCATAAACCTTCATAGCCAAGCATATAAGAGATCAATCCAAAAACCAACAACCACAGCAACATTTAACATACTTAGGGAGTCTTAAACACCTCCCAAAACAAATACATTGGTCCCCCATTGCCAAATCGACCAAAAGCTAAAATGTTTAACAAAACCTTCCATACATTGAGCTTTACTTGAACTTGTGTGCTTGCCTCCTCTTGCTGCCCTCAATGCACTCTAATGCTCTGCATTATTGAATCAAGAAAACGAGAGAGCGTAAGCCAAAGCTTAGTGAGGAGCGCTCTTTAAAAACCATTCAATAATGCATTTAAAACCATTTGTAATTCATGCTTGTAAACATCTTTTACACATGCTCAAAGCGTACTTTAAATCAAGCAATAACATGCTTCCACATTTCATTTAAACTAGCATCTCATGCTTCAACATAAACATCAAATCATGCATCTCATGCATCTCATGTACAAAACATGTCATATTGGCTCAAGTGATACATTTCATTTATGAAATCAAGTTCAACAACTTTCCCCAAGGACTTTTAAACACCTTGGACCCCAAGGACTTTTAAACACCTTGGCCATGGACTTTTAAACACCATGAATGGACCACACAAGGACTTTTAACCACCTTTGTGTCCGTAGCTTGAAATACCCCAAGGACTTTTAAACACCTTGGCCCCAAGGACTTTTAAACACCTTGGCCCCATGGACTTTTAACCACCATGGAAAGGAGCACCTAAGGACTTTTAACCACCTTAGTGTCCGCAACAAGATTCATCCAAGGACTTTTAACCACCTTGATGATCTTAGATAACAAGGCTCACTCAAGGACTTTTAACCACCTTAGTGACCTTCACTTTTACAAACCATCACTTGCCAATACACACTTTATACATCATGTAATCCACTGTTTTAAAGCATTTAAATCAAGCCATTTCATCATGCATTTCAAAGCATTAAATCATCATTTAACAACGCATAAAAACAAGGCACTCTTACCTAGAGACACCTTCAACACATGGCTTAAAACATCAGCATAAATCATGCTAAAACATCAGCAATTAACATGCTCAAACATGCTTTCCAAAACAGTAGCAAATCATGCAAAATCATCATTTCACATTTCATCAAAACATGGCCACCACTTAAAGAGAGTAATCCGAAAACTTACACTTGAGCTTAGCAAAGTTGTTTAGACTTAAACTAAGCTCCCAAAACCTTCAACCTTTGGTTTAAAAGCTGAAAATCCATTTTCACTCACCGATTACCAAACAAGCCTAACCAACAAGCTTTCCAAGCTTCCGAAACCTTCCGAAAACACCTCCAAAACTCAAGGATCAACCTCCCCTGTTTCAAGCACATAAAAACAGAACATTAATGCATCCTTATGCATTAAAACACCAGCAACCACAACACAACTCGCTGCTCACCACAAATCTAACAATTTGGCTACCAAACACAACCGAAATCATCTCCAAACACTTCCAAAACTTAACCCAGCCAAGATCCATCACTTCTAACCATTTTTATACATCACATAACATGCAAAAAGATCACAACCACGTCCTTATACCTCCAGGTATAACAGATCACCAAAAACACTCCAAAAACAACCAAAAACTCAAGCCAACCTTAGGAAATTCAACCTATCCGGGATTGCATTGATTAAACCTCAACTTCTAATCATTTTAGCATTCATTTAACATCATTTTAACACCTCAAAACCTTGCTTAAACAGATCATACGAAATTTTTACCAAAATCACCAAATCTTGCATTTTAGCCAAAAATCAAGATCTCAATTGAAAAGCCTTTAATAAAACATGAATCAAGGATTGAGAACTTAGGAATTTCAGTAAAGAACTGATAGTTTAGAGGAGAAGGACATTCTTACCTCCAAACTCGAATTTCTCCCTTTTAGAGCCAAAATGCTTGATGAAACAATTTGCAAATTGAGAGGTTTTGATGATGAGATGATTAGGAATCAAATGAGAGTTGAAATGAGAGATGTAGATGTCAAAATCAGAGAAAGAAATCTGAGGAAATCTTGTTTGGGTAGAGAGAAAATGAGAGAAAAGAGAATTTGAGAGAAAATAGAAAAATTAGTTAAGATTTGGTTAAAATGATTTCCCTCTCTTTTCTTAATCTTTAAAATCAGATTTTAGACTTAAAATATCTTAGAAAAATCTGGAGAAATCCTTTTTGGAATAATAGCTCCTTAAAGATTCAAAGTTTCAATCCTTTATAAAACTGTCCCGCAACTTTCAAAAATTACATTTTGGTCACTAGCCAAAATGTCAACCTTCCGAACCTCATTTTCCAAAATTGATTTCACAGTTCACTTTTATATATTAAAAGATGATTTTAGAATATTTTTCCATATTTTTAATGCAACCCGAACTAGGTTTTTCCTAAATTCACTCTTATATATTCGATCAGCACTTTGACTAAACCGGTCAACGCCAAAACTTCTGAGCCCAAAACCGGGGCGTTACAATGGTGGTTGAAATTCCATTTGAGGACCTTGGGTAAGCAAAGGTTGTAATGGTGGTTAAAATTCCATTTGAGGACCTTGTGCTTGTTAAGATCACAATGGTGGTGTAAAGTCCATGTGTGGATCTTGTGAAGTATGTCCCGGATCTCGTTAGTGATGTTATACAACTTCCAATGGTTGATGCTAAGGTTATATGGTGGTTAAAATTCCATTTGGGGACCTTGTGCATGTTAAGGTCATATTATGGTTAAAATTCTATATGAGGATCTTGTGAGTATTAAGGTTATATGGTGGTTAAAATTCCATATGAGAACCTTGTGAATGGTAAGGTCAAATGGTGGTTAAAATTCCATTTGGGAGACCTTGAGATTGGTAGTGTGTATGAAGCGTGGGGACAACGCTTGTGATTCGCGTATCCGATTGGTTGTTGAGTTGAAAAGTGGATATGGTTTATCACTTGGAAGCCAATATAATGTTCTTGAATATAATGAAGCATGAGATGCTTGAAATGATGCATGGTTGCATGAGAAGTGAATAATGCTTAATGAATGCATGTTTTACTTGTTAGCATGTACAAGTGTTTATAATCTATTGAGAATGGTGCATGTGTGCATGAAATCTCTTTAGTGCAATGAAGTCTTGTGAAGGCTTGTTTAAAAGGCATGTAATGCAAATGTTGAGTTTATGGTTCATATGTTGCATTTGTTTAATGCATGTGGTTAATCGAATGAGCAAGTGATTTTTAAAGGTTTCTTGCTTTGAAATGATTTTCAAGAATGAGAAAAGTATGGTGTGAAGTGGAAATGTTTTCCAAGGATCTTGTATTTAACCTTGCATATGATGTTCATGCATGGAATGGTTAAATTGATGGTTTTGCAAGTTTGTGCTTTGAAAAGGGTTGCTTAGCTTTCTAAGCTAAGGGTTGATTTTCATGTTTGAGCAATGCATGAATTTGAGTATGTTGTTAAAAAGGGTTTTCAAACATTGTTTTGGTTCATCAAATTATGATGCTTTTGAAAGTGGTTTTATGATTCGCTGCATTGATGGTGTTTTGGTTTTGAGCATTCCTCACTAAGAATTATGTGCTTACGCTCCTTTTTGTCCATCAATGCAGATAATTGAAGTTGGAACAACGAGAAGCAAGGGATTCAAGGAGAGCTCCACTTGAGATGTATGTCTCGGTTAATAGCTATAGATAATAAAGGCAATGGGGGGAAAGAATCTCATATGTTGTTGTTTAGTGAGTTTTGTGTATGTTGGACAAGATTTGTTTTATGTTGTTGTTAATGTTGGAACATGTTTTTGGCCTTTATGAGGTGGTTTTGGTATTTTGATGCTTGAATGGTTTCTAAGTAGGAAGCATGCCTAAAGAATTGGGGATTTTTCATAATTGATGCCATGTTGATGTTTGGTTGATGCAATTACGTTCCTTGTATGTTGAATGACTTGCTGGTAAAGTTTGGTTGCATTTGGAGCATGTTTGATGGGTCAATTGTAAGTTAACCCAGCAATTTTTCTGCAATCTGGGCAACCTGTTTCGGAACAGGTGATATCGTATCGGAACGGGGGCCTGAAATGGCCTGGGCGTTCCGAAACAGAAGACACTGTTCCGGAACGGTTTGGCTACTGCCAGGCCCTGTTTCGGTACCAGTTTCGGAACGGTCCCGCGTTTCGGAACGGGTCTTCCCTGTTCCGAAACACTCGACCGTTGGGCACTGAAATTGTTGGTTAAATGTTTTGAAACCTTTGCGTTTTGGTCCCGAATCTTGTTTATGCAATTGGATGAGTTTGAGATGTCCGTTTGAGCTGAAATTTGGCAGTGAAGCATGAAAGATGATTACTTTCATATTGGTAACTTTAATTTGGGTTAAGTCCTTATAATTATCAGAATTTACAATTTGGTCCCTAAAGTTGTAATTTGTGCAATTGAGTCCCTAAATGTTCTCTGATTGTTACGATCTTTGAGTATGATGATCTTGTGAACATATCTAGGGTTAACGTGCATCTAGACAAGAGTAAAAAGAAAAAAAAGGGTCGTTAATCAAGGTTGGCTTTCGGGTTGACTTTGGTTTTCCCCGTGTGATCTTCTTAATTCGGGTCGACCGTCTAGGCCGGGTTAAGGGGGTTACATTTGGTGGTATCAGAGCTGAGTTGCGAATGTTTGGGGAAATGGTAAGTTGTTGTAATAGGTGTTTGATGATTGTGCTGATGTGTAGTTGAAAGCCGGTTGAAATGCGTGTTTTTGAGCGAATTGTTGATGTTTTTAGCATGCTTTTTGATTGTGGATCTTCATTGAGCTAATGTGGATTTGTGCTGATGTTGTGCTGGTGTTATGAGCTGATTTTATGAATGATGAAAGTGTAATGGGCATGATATTGATGATGCTATGCTGTTGCGAGTGGATGTTGTTTGATGAGAGCATGATCGAATATGTTGTTTGATATGCTTGATGTTGTGATATCCATGTTTTTATTGACTGTTATGTCATGTAAAAGGGGAGGATTCGGGATACCCATTGCCTTATTATTATAGCTATTGTGTTATTTTGGAGTTGGAGTTTGAATCCTTGCTTAAAGCTGGTCTGACCGATTTGTTTGTTTTGTTATGATTGTTTGCTGTTTATAGCATGGTGAAATCGATGAAAGAATGGCAGTTAGGTGAGATGGTTGCTGCTTTAGGGCAGGTTGTTAAGGCGTGGAATTCACCTTTTAATGGAGGTGTTTCGTTTCGGTCTTCTGTGCCTGGTGTTGAGGTAGTGAGGCAAGAGGAAGAAGTTGGTTCTGTGATGAAAAGTTCATCACCTATTGTTCAAGAGATGTTGGGAACATCTCAGGCTGTGGTAACAGTAAGGCCCGTAGACGTGCCGGTTGTGGGATGTGCGGGTTTGTCGAAACAGCGTTTGCATGATTTGGGAATTGTGGAGTATCATGGTTCGATACCTGAGTCGTTCGGGGCTTGGTTAGCCAGTGTAGTTCTGATTTTGGATCAGGAAGGGTGTGATTATGCCTGTAAGCTGGGAAGTGTTGTCTCATTGATGTTGGAGGACGCTTGTACCTAGTGGACATCTGTGGCGGTGGCCTCGCACATCCAAGATATTGATTGGGACTTCTTTGTGTCTGCCTTTTATGAAAGGTACCTTGGAGAGGAATTCCCGAGGGGTAAGCAATGTGAGGATGTGGTTTCTGTTTATGGAAGTGGGAAAAGTTTAAGCGAGAGAGTTGTGGGTACTGACCTCGGGAGCGGTCAGCGTAAAGAGCTATGTGATGGAAGGTTTTGTTTGAATCAAAGTCTGAGTGGTAGTGCAAATCTGGGGCAAGTGCTGCTTGATCAAGAAGTGGAAGCTCGGCTACCGGTGTGTGACCGTTGTGGAAGGCGCCATGTTGGAGGTTGTTGGGGCGCAGGTGCTTGTTGGAACTGTGGTTCTAAAGAGCATGTGAAGCGAGATTGCCCTCATGTGGTAAAATCAGCTTCAGTGGTAGCAGAAGGGTCTCTGAAGGGTCGCGGGCACGGCCAAGATAGAATTCGAAGGTGGAAGGAAGGGCAGAAAGTTGTGAGGAGCTTGGAAAGTGAAGTCTGCTGGAATTGTGGGTCTGTTGGACATATGAGACGTAATTGTTTGAGGTTGGCTCGGGGTAGCCAGGGTTCTTTGCCGCAGGGAGATGGTGATGACCTTAGGGTGTTAGCTGATGCTGCAGCGGTGCGGCTGGGGAATGATGGTTCTGCAAGGAAGAGAGCTCGTCTGTTGAAGCTTCGGGGTGGTGATGTGTTTTCAGGTAACCTTGTTAAGTAACCTTTGCCCTAGTTATCTTAGTTTGGTTTTGGTTTGGTTTTTCCTTGCGTAATGAGTATGGTTTCTTTGCTAGCATTATTGGGGTAGTAGTTGTTGTTGTTTTGAAAACAACTCTAGTGTGAAAAAGGGCATTAGTGAGTATTTTGTGGATAATGGGTTGCTAGGATGATGGAGTTGGTCAAGATAGAAGCGAGATGGGAGGTTGTTCTTAGACGGATTTTGAGAATGTTATTGGTGGGTGTGAACCGACATACATGCACAGTTAAAATCATTTGTTATATGCTATATTATATATGTACTGGTCCATGCATACATGTGGCATGACATTAGAGGTTTTGCATACATGTACATCAGGCATTGGTAGGGCATATTGGTGACCATGCATAAAACGTTCACACTCGCTAATAACTAATCGAGTCTATTAGTGCAGTGATAGAGTTAGGTTGGATGATGGGTTTTTAGAGGTTATTTTGGTGCTAGGAGAATGTTAGAAGTTGTGGAGGGTATTAAGCGAGCTGTTAGTAATAGTGAGTGCGGTGTAGCATGTTGGTAGAAAGAAAGTGTTTGGTGCTTAATGGGTTTAGTGGTGTGGTGGTAAGAAGATTGCCGATTGAAGTTAGAATCGGTCAAGTGGTTGTGAATAGCTAGTAGAAGTGGTAGTTCCTTGGAAGTTAAGTGATGTTGTGGGTGGGTTCCAAGGTGTTGAGGTAACTTGGCATTGGTGTTGTGTTGTGGGTTGTAGAAAAGGGTTAGTCTGGGAGAATAGGAGTCTCGTAACCTAGTTATGTATGTGTAGGTTGGGCGGTGTCCTGGTAAGGCAATGTAAGATCAAAGGCCATTGTTGGTTGGCCGAGTTTTTGTGAGAAGTGGTTGGCTAGTTGTGATTAACTAAATTCCTTTTGAGGTCAGCTAGCGGTGTGTGGAACGGCTGGCGGAGTCAAGGTTGGGGTTTTGTGACGTGATTATCAGGTGATGGGTGAGTAGTCCTGGTGAGTCGTTGAGGTTTTGATAGCGCTGGATGTGAAGGAATGCCAGCAATGCGTTGAGAAGTTTGAGTAAGCAGTTGATACTTAAGAATTCTTGCTTGGTGTGGTAACCTTTGGAAGAGGTTGAGCAGTTGTGCAAGGGGTTTTAGAAGAAGTGAAGGTTGTGGGATACGTGGTGGCTGAATTGGTTTGGTCGGCGTCACCGTGTGCGCGAGTTTTGGGAATTATGAGTTAAGGTGGTGTATGCTGTAAAAAGGTTGGAGGTTCTTCAGGTTGTTGTTGGGGCTATGTGCAGTTCGAAAGTGTGAAAGGATAAGGTGTGGATAGCATCTGAGTGTTTTGGGAATTCTTGAACAGTATGTGGTGGTGTTGGGTTTGGTGGAGTTTTGTCTGGGGAGTGTTCAGTGGTGGTTGAGGCTTTTGTGTTGCCTTGTGTGTTGATTTGAGAAGGTTGGTTGTTCTCATTTCGCCAGTTGAAATTTCGAGGACGAAATTTCCTAAGAGGGGGAGAGTTGTAACGCCCCAATTTTGGGCTTAGAAATTTTGGGTTTGGACCGGACCGGTCAAAGTGCGGTTCGAATATTAAAGGTGAATTTTAGGAAAGCCTAGTTCGGGTTGCATTAAAAATATGGAAAAATGTCTTAAAATCCTCTTTTATTATATATAAGAGAATGGTGGAATCAATTTTGCAAAATGAGGTTTGGAAGAGTGACATTTTGGGTTAGTGACCAAAATGTAATTTTTGAAAACTTGGTGACTGTTTTAAAAAGGATTGAAACTTTGAATCTTTAAGGAGCTATTTACCCAATAGGAGTTTCTCCAGATTTTTCTTAAATATTAAATGGTTTATTAATGGTTTAAAATAAAGGTAAAAAGGAGGGAAAGATATTTTAGCCTTTTAACTAACTTTTCCATATTTTCCATTTTCATTTTCTCTCATCTTTTCTCTCAAACCAAACACATTTCTCCAGAGCTTTTCCCTCTGATTTTGTCATCTAAATAACACATTTCAATTCTCTTTTGATCTCTAATCATCTCTTCATCAAAACCTTACCATTTGCTATTTGGATTTTCAAGAATTTGGTTCCAAAAAGGGAGAAACTCAAGTTTGGAGGTAAGAACGTCCTTCTCCTCTAAACTCTCAGTTCTTTACTGAAATTCCTAAGTTCTCAATCCTTAATTTGTGTTTTATAAAAGGTTTTACAATTGAACTCTTGATCTTGGCTTTAAAATGCAAGATTTGCTTGATTTTGATGAAATTTCGTATGATCTGATTGGGTAGTGTTTTGAGGTGTCAATTTGATGTTAAATGAATGTTAAATTGATGAGTAATTGAGGTTTAATCAATGCAATCCCGAATAGGTTGATTTTCCTAAGTTTTGCTTGAGTTTTTGTTGGTTTTTGGAGTGATCTTGATGATATGTTATAGCTGGAGGTATAAGGACGTGTTTGGGATCATTTTGAATGTTAATTGATGTTTATAAATGGTTAGAAGTGATGGATCTTGGCTGGGTTAAGTTTTGGAGGTGTTTGGAGGTGATTTCGGTTGTGTTTGGTAGCTGAAATGTTGGATTTGTGTAGAGCAGCGAGTTGAGTTGTGTTGCTGGTGTTTTTAATGAATGATGATGCATTAATCCTCTGTTGTTGTGTGCTTGAAACAGGGGAGATTGATCCGTGAGCATTAGAGGTGGTGCGGAAGGCTTCGGATGCTTGGAAGGCTTGTTGGCTAGCCTTGTTTTGTATATCGGTGAGTGGAGTTGGGTTTTCAGCTTTAAAATCAAGGTTTGAAGGTTTTGGGAGCTTAGTTTAAGTCTAAACAACTTAGCTAAGCTCAAGAGTAAGTAAATGGAATTTCTCTCATGGTTTGTGTTATGAATTGGTTTTTGAAGCACTTGTGATTGTTGGATGCAATGCATGTGTTTTGCATGTTTTAAATTCTGTTTTGAAAGCATATTTTAGCATGGTTAAATGCTGGTTTTGAAAGCCATGTGTGAGGGATGCTCAAGGTAAGAGATCCTTGGTTTTGTACATTGGAAAGTGTGGAATTGATGCATAGTGTTGCAAGTTGTTTAATGGCTTTGTGTAATGCTTTAAGAACAGTGGATTGATGATGGTAAATGTTGGTTTTAGCATTTGGGTTATGCTTGTAAAACAATGGATTAATGTGGTAAGATGGTTATATTGGCAAGTGATGCAAGTGGTTCTTGGTTACTTTAATCGGATATAGTTAGCCGGCTATAGGATTGGGTGCACCGTGAATAAAGTCGCCTTGGATGTGGAGTGGTTAAGTGTGAACCGGTAACTCCATCCAAGTACACTAACGAGATGGTTAAGAACACCATGGTGGTTAAAATTCCATGGGTGGGTCTTGTGTTAAGGTTAAAATGGTGGTTGAAATTCCATTTGAGGACCTTGGGTAAGCAAAGGTTGTAATGGTGGTTAAAATTCCATTTGAGGACCTTGTGCTTGTTAAGATCACAATGGTGGTGTAAAGTCCATGTGTGGATCTTGTGAAGTATGTCCCGGATCTCGTTAGTGATGTTATACAACTACCAATGGTTGATGCTAAGGTTATATGGTGGTTAAAATTCCATAATGGGACCTTGTGCATGTTAAGGTCATATGGTGGTTAAAATTCCATATGAGGATCTTGTGAGTATTAAGGTTATATGGTGGTTAAAATTCCATATGAGAACCTTGTGAATGGTAAGGTCAAATGGTGGTTAAAATTCTATTTGGGAGACCTTGAGATTGGTAGTGTGTATGAAGCGTGGGGACAACGCTTGTGATCCGCGTATCCGATTGGTTGTTGAGTTGAAAAGTGGATATGGTTTATCACTTGGAAGCCAATATAATGTTCTTGAATATAATGAAGCATGAGATGCTTGAAATGATGCATGGTTGCATGAGAAGTGAATAATGCTTAATGAATGCATGTTTTACTTGTTGGCATGTACAAGTGTTTATAATCTATTGAGAATGGTGCATGTGTGCATGAAATCTCTTTAGTGCATTGAAGTCTTGTGAAGGCTTGTTTAAAAGGCATGTAATGCAAATGTTGAGTTTATGGTTCATATGTTGCATTTGTTTAATGCATGTGGTTAATCGAATGAGCAAGTGATTTTTAAAGGTTTCTTGCTTTGAAATGATTTTCAAGAATGAGAAAAGTATGGTGTGAAGTGGAAATGTTTTCCAAGGATCTTGTATTTAACCTTGCATATGATGTTCATGCATGGAATGGTTAAATTGATGGTTTTGCAAGTTTGTGCTTTGAAAAGGGTTGCTTAGCTTTCTAAGCTAAGGGTTGATTTTCATGTTTGAGCAATGCATGAATTTGAGTATGTTGTTAAAAAGGGTTTTCAAACATTGTTTTGGTTCATCAAATTATGATGCTTTTGAAAGTGGTTTTATGATTCGCTGCATTGATGGTGTTTTGGTTTTGAGCATTCCTCACTAAGCATTATGTGCTTACGCTCCTTTTTGTCCATCAATGCAGATAATTGAAGTTGGAACAGCGAGAAGCAAGGGATTCAAGGAGAGCTCCACTTAAGATGTATGTCTCGGTTAATAGCTATAGATAATAAAGGCAATGGGGGGAAAGAATCTCATATGTTGTTGTTTAGTGAGTTTTGTGTATGTTGGACAAGATTTGTTTTATGTTGTTGTTAATGTTGGAACATGTTTTTGGCCTTTATGAGGTGGTTTTGGTATTTTGATGCTTGAATGGTTTCTAAGTAGGAAGCATGCCTAAAGAATTGGGGATTTTTCATAATTGATGCCATGTTGATGTTTGGTTGATGCAATTACGTTCCTTGTATGTTGAATGACTTGCTGGTAAAGTTTGGTTGCATTTGGAGCATGTTTGATGGGTCAATTGTAAGTTAACCCAGCAATTTTTCTGCAATCTGGGCAACCTGTTTCGGAACAGGTGATACCGTATCGGAACGGGGGCCTGAAATGGCCTGGGCGTTCCGAAACGGAAGGCACTGTTCCGGAACGGTTTGGCTACTGCCAGGCCCTGTTTCGGTACCAGTTTCGGAACGGTCCCGCGTTTCGGAACGGGTCTTCCCTGTTCCGAAACACTCGACCGTTGGGCACTGAAATTGTTGGTTAAATGTTTTGAAACCTTTGCATTTTGGTCCTGAATCTTGTTTATGCAATTGGATGAGTTTGAGATGTCCGTTTGAGCTGAAATTTGGCAGTGAATCATGAAAGATGATTAATTTCATATTGGTAACTTTAATTTGGGTTAAGTCCTTATAATTTTCAGAATTTACAATTTGGTCCCTAAAGTTGTAATTTGTGCAATTGAGTCCCTGAATGTTCTCTGATTGTTACGATCTTTGAGTATGATGATCTTGTGAACATATCTAGGGTTAACGTGCATCTAGACAAGAGTAAAAAGAAAAAAAAGGGTCGTTAATCAAGGTTGGCTTTCGGGTTGACTTTGGTTTTCCCCGTGTGATCTTCTTAATTCAGGTCGACCGTCTAGGCCGGGTTAAGGGGGTTACATGGTCCGTTCGTGCCTCAAAGAAGTAATGCGGAGTGGAGTGCCGACAATCGCAAGAAGATGGAGCTTAATTGCAAAGCCTTGCACATCTTGTTTTGTGCATTTGGCCCAACCATCTATGAGAAGATGTCTTCTTGTGAGAGTGCCAAGGAAGTATGGGACAAGCTTGAAGTCACATACGAGGGAACCAATGAAGTCAAGGAGACCAAGATTGGGCTCCTAACCTTGGAGTATGAGAACTTCAAAATGGATCCGGAAGAGAACATCGAGAAGATGTTTGATAGGTTCTCCACTATCACCAATGGTCTCAAAGGCTATGGAGAAGCCATCCCGGAAGAAAATCTTGTTCGAAAGCTCATCTACTCACTTCCCGAGTCTTGGGACTCAAAGAGGACCGCCATCATCGAAGCCAAAAATTTGAAGATTTTGAAGCTTGATGAACTCATGGGGTCACTCCTTACTCATCAAATCATGAAGAAGAACAAAGAGGATGAGAAGAAGAGGGAAGAAATTAGAGCTATGGGAGAGAAGAAAATCAAAGGGCTTGGCATCAATGCAAGTGCTATGGCTCTAAAATCCTCCACTTGCCATCATGTCTACTCAAGTGAAGAGGAGGATGAAGATGAAGAGATAATTCATCTCTTCAAGAAGTGTGCCCCGTTCATGAAGAAAGCTTTGAGAGAGCTTGAACGAGAACCTAAAAGGAAGGAGAGGGAAAGCACTTCAAACGATAAGAAGAGAGCAAATGTGGCTACTTGGAGGGATGAAGACTCCACCGATGATGAACAAGCCAACCTTTGCCTTATGGCCATCGAAGAAGATTCAAGGGTAACTTCTAATTCATCTACTTCATGTTCTTATTCTTTTGATGAATTACAAGATGCCTACGATGATTTGCTTTTAGATTTTAAAAGCCACATTTTGAAAAACAATAAATTGATTTCAAAGTTAAAAATTCAAAATGATTTGCTTTCTAAAACCAAACTTGAACTTGAAGCAAAACTTGAAGAGTTTGAATTAAAATGTTTTGACTTACAAAAATTGCTTCAAAAAGTTCAAGAAGAAAAAGATTTAATTTCCAAAGAGCTTGAAAAGAAAAACAATCTTGGAAAATCAAATTTTTATGTTAGACAATCTAGTGCCCCTAGATTTATTAAAGGAAAATGTTTTAGAAGTGTTTGGGGTCCCAAAAGGACTAACCACTTCAATTAAAAAGGATGACATTGAAAAATGAATTCCTAAGGGGACTAAAATTTGTGCTACTAACGTTCATGGATCCAAAGCAATTTGGATACCAAAAATTACTTAATTGTCTATTGCTAGGTGTGATGGAGATGTTCAACAAGTCAAACATCGAGGGGGAGCTCCATACACACAAGGAAGAACACTTGAAGAAGGAAGGCTTCACATCCTCCCTTGGGTTCAAGTGTTGGTAAAAATCTAGTTGTTTTAGCATTTATTTGTTTTATTTTTAATTTATTCAACTAGATGGTCATAAATGTTGGACTAACATTTTTAATGATGCTTTGAGCAAGGGGGAGCCATTTTAAAACCAAATTCTTATTTTTTTAAAGTTTTTACCTCTATTGTTATTTTTGAACTTAATGTTTTAAATTCTTTTTGATATAACAAAAAGGGGGAGAAATGGTTTAAAAAATTGAATTTTCAATTGAATAAGGGGGAGCTTTATTTGAATTAAAATTTTTAATCTCTTATTCACACTTTTAAAGTTAAAGGGGGAGAATCCCAAACAATTTTTCAAGTGAGTTTTATTATATCAAAAAGGGGGAGATTGTAGAACTAATGTTTTGATATAATAATTGAAAAATGTTTTGGACTGATTTAAAAAGTAATTAAAACATTTCTAAAGTCCAAACAACTTGAAATTATGTCTAGGGAATTTTTCAAAAGGGTTTTTCATGTTTTTCAAAGCCAAATTTCACAAAACTGTCCAGGTGTTTCGAAACACCTTGGGGCGTTTCGAAACAGGGGTTTACAGTAGCCAAAACGTTTCGAAACTTGTTTCGAAACGGGCTTTCTTTGGACAGGATTTTTGCCCAGCGTTTCGAAACGGGCTAGGCCGTTTCGATACGCCTACATGGCATTGACCATAACGGTCATAAAACCCAACGGCTCTTTCCCAACCAACTTTTAAATGCAGGCGTTTCGATACGGGCTCATAGCGTTTCGATACGCGTTTCGAAACGGCAAGGGGGTGTTCCGAAACGGGTACCCTGACAGACTACAACGGCTCTTTCTAAATTGAGAGTGTTTCGAAACGGCTTCGAGCGTTTCGAAACGGGGAGCTGCAGAACTGCATTTATGGAGGGAATTAAAGTCCTCAACGGCTCCAATATGATCCCAACGGCTAGTAACGACTACAAACTCATTTGGGAGTATAAAAGGGACCTCCAAGCATCAAGAGAAGGCTAATGCTCATATTGTCAAACATCAAATGATCAAGAAGTGTCTTAGTGCTTAAATTGTCAATTCTTGTATAGACAAACACTAGTGAGCCAAAATTGTCAAATTTGCTCAAGTGTTTTAGGTTTTGGGTGAGTGCTTAATTGTGCAAACAAACACCTATTAGAGGGTTTTAAGTTTGCTTTCTTTGTCTCTTTGTAAAGAGGGTTTTGATCAAGGCTTTGGGTAGAAGCTTGATCGGTTGTAAGGGTTTCCTCCTAATCCTAGAAAAGGGGACGAATCAATTAGTGGATTGATTGTGAAATCCTTAGTGGGGAGCTAAGGTAGTGGATGTAGGTGCTTGTTAGAAGGCCGAACCACTATAAATCATTGTGTCTTTTTACATTCTAGCTTCCACAACCCTTCCACCCAAAAATCCATCTCTCCACCACTTGGTGAGCTAAATTGGTTGATCGAATCGAGCTCCACACATCTCAACAATTTTTCCTCGTAATTTACTTGATGGAAAAAGATAAGGAAACTGGTTCTTCATGTCATCCTCCCTTTCCCACGTAGCTTCCTCGACACCTCGGTGTCACCACAACACCTTAACCAACTCTATGGTCTTCCCATGAAGAACCTTGATGTCCACATCCAAGATCTTAATTGGTTCCTCATCATAGGTCAAATCTTGATTCAACTCAACTTATTCAATAGGCATAACATGCAACGGATCC
Organism: Hibiscus tridactylites; assembly: GCA_958450335.1. Lineage (NCBI taxonomy): Eukaryota > Viridiplantae > Streptophyta > Magnoliopsida > Malvales > Malvaceae > Hibiscus > Hibiscus tridactylites. Next base: position 61,954,342 of record OY288267.1, on the reverse strand, counting down.
GATCTATACTTCCGAAGCATGGATACATGGAAAACATCATGTATCTTTTCTAAATATGATAGAGGGATCAAATGATATAGTTCTTTTGTTGGTAGCTTGGAGGATTATAAACATGACTATTGCTTTCCAATTGGTTGTTTTTGCATTAATTGCTACTTCATCAATCTTACTGATTAGTGTACTCGTTATATTTGCTTCTCCTGATGGTTGGTTGAGTAACAAAAATATTGTATTTTCCGGTACATTTTTATGGATTGGATTAGTTTTTCTAGTGGGTATCCTTAATTCTCTTATTTCTAGAATCTATCCATTCTGGATCCAAAAATGACCACTCCTACGAATTTTTTAGATTTTGAGACACATTCAAATTCAATATTCAATAATAATATAAAAGTAGAAGTTGCAAAAATGAAAAAAAAACAAAAAATTAGAGGGGGTCCGTCAAACTTCTGTCATCTGTAACTTAAATGGAATAAATAGAATTTGAATGATGAATGAAAAGAAAATAATAAAATAGAAATAAAACAAGATGTAGAGAATTTAATTGGCATTTGTCTCTTAATTGATCCAAAGTCTAATTCGGACTTTTTCCCTTTGATTGGTCAATTTTAAAGTGGTTTTAATTAATAAAACAAGATGGAGAGAGTTAAATTGGCATTGGTCTCTTAAAATCTATTTTCGTAACTACATTTTCTCACAATCATTTTCTCTTAAATTCTCTCCAGCCAAACATTAGTTTCTTCTTCAAAGATTTGAGGTAAACACTTGATTTGATTTATCTTTTAACACTAAATGATTTCCTAACGTTTTCCTATCAAAATCTTATGATTTTATCTTTGTTTTCTCATGTAAATCTTTACAATTGAAGGAAAAAGTCATCATTAGAGGTAAAGTTTCGTTCTCCTCCTCTAATAAAAGATTCTTTATTGAAATTCCTAAGTTCTTAATCTTTTTTAGTGTTTTCTATTGGGTTTTAATGTTACAATTATGGAAAATTGGTTTAGATGATGTTTAATTGATTAAATCAAGAAATCGTTGTTTTGAATCTGTTTTGTTGGGTTTATAATGAGATTATATCATGATTATGATGTATTGAAATGTTGATTAACTGATTTTAATTTAGGAAACCCGAAACTAGATGAGTGGTTGATTTTTAGGTTGGAATCTTTGAGTTTTTGGCTTAATAGTGTGGTTATTTGATTGCTGGAGGTTCTTTGGTGTTGAGAATGTGTTTTTAGATGTAAATTGATGTTGTTTTGATGATAATCTCGCTAGGTAATAGCTGGAGATTAGTTAGTAAGGTTTCGTCAGTGTTTTTGGTGGTTTTCGGGTAGCGAAAGCTTGGCTGTTGATGAAGAATGATGTAGTTTTGTGTTATTGGGGATTTTGATACAAGGTTGTGCAGTAATCCTCTATTTTGCTTTGGTTAGAAGCAGGGGATGTTGTTTCGTTAGCTTCCGAAGGATTTGCGGTTGATCCGGAAGCTTGATTTTGCCTCGACAAAGCAAGCGAGGTGTTTTCGGTGAGTGGAAATGATTTTAAAAGCTTTAAAAAGGTTTGAAATCAATGTTTAGGCGTTTAGATTAAGATTGAAACGCTAATCTAAGCTCAGAAGTAATTATGGAAGATTTCACTCTCGATTTTCTGTTTCCATGGTTTTATTCAATTCATGCTCATGCTTTGAAGATAGAAATGTTTTACCTAGTGTTATATGCATGTTTTGGAAGTGAGAAATGTTGCATATGTTTATGTTTTGATAATTCATATGTTTAGAAAGTGGTATGCAACTTGTTTGAGAAAATGCCTAAATACATGGTTTAATGTATTTGAGATACTTTGATAGAAATTGGTTTGAATGATGCATATGAAAAACAGTGATGTAACATGGTTTAAAAGTGTATATTGGCAAAGTGATGAGACTTGATACTATCGGATATAATTGGTCGACCAATAGGATGAGAGTGCACTATAAAATGTAAGCAAAATTCACACGTACGTATGATAAAACATGATGAGTACAACCACATCATGTGTGCCATAAGATGGGAACAACCACATCTTTACGAGCATTAAAGTGGGAATAGCCACACCTTGTGAACACTTTGGTTGGAACAACCACACCAAGTGTTCTGCTCTTCTTATGGTGGGAACAGCCACGCCATAAGGTGTATCCGCGTATTCGAGTTAGTTTATGGTGGAAACAGCCACAACATGTGTTTTGGGATGGAGTGTAGCCATCCGGGTCACTTGGATGCCAATATATGAGATTACATGTATCATTGATTTAAATGATTTTGTATAATGAGCATTATACATGAGATTCTATTTTGTAGCATGTTTTGTAAGCTAAAGCATGTGAAGCCTATTTTGAGATTTGCATTGGGATCAATGCATGAGCCGAATGATAAATGTGTTTTAAAGTTAAATGGTTTGCTTTAATGTGTTTTAGAGCATGAGATAAATGAGCATGATGTGTAAGAAACTTTTATTTCAGAAATGGTTCTAAAACGCATTGTTGGTTGGTTTTATTTGAGCATCCCTCAGTAAGCAAATGTGCTTACGCTCTCTTTTTACCACAATGCAGAAAAGCAGATTGAACAGGCGACGAGGAAGCAAGTGAAGAAGTCCAATCGTCGCTCATAGCTCAAGTATGTTTTTCTAAACAAATCAATAGTAATAAGTTGGAAATGGGAGGTTACTTTGATAACTTAGGAGCGGATGTAGTGAACTCCCTGGTTTGGCATAAGTTTGTAGTGCTAAATTTTGGTATTTAAATGGCTAATATGCTTAGTGAGCATGCCTATAGATTGCTAAATTTGTTGTGTTGATGTTGAAAGCATGCCTTGGTGTTATTTGCCTTTAGAATCATGACCTAAGTGATTACTTATGCTTTATTAGCATGTTGGATTGATATTTGATATGTTTGGACATGTAAAATCAGCAAAATATGACACTACAGGCCCAGACGTACCGAAACATGGGCTACCGATCGGTACAGTGTATCTAAAACAGGCTTACTATATCGGTATAGGGTAGACCGTATCGATACATCTAAAGGGCAAAATGAGAAAACGTACCAGTACACGAGGCCTTATCGATACCCTTTTGTGCTACTAGAAATCTGAGAAATTGACGAGATAATGTCGTATCGGTATGGGCTGAAGTGTATCGATACGCTTGGCTGTTAAGTTGGTTAATTAAGGCTTTTTTATGTTTTGTTTTCTTTTGTTGTGGTCACTGTATATTTGGATGTTGAATTGAATGAGTTTGGATGATTGGAAGGAGTTGAAAATTGACATGTGGACATGAAACCTGACTAATTGATGATCGGTAACTTTAATTTGGTTGAAGACCCTGTAATTTGTTAAAATTATAGATTGGTCCCTAACATATGTTTATAAGCAAATGAATGGCAAATTGGTGTATGTTTGCGTTGAAGTTTCTTCCGCCGCGAGTGGGAATCACATAGAATGTTAATGAGCATCTAGACAACATAAAAGAAAAAATATAGGGTCGTTTATTAAGGTAAATATCCACCAATTTACTTCAATATTCCATGTGTGATCCGTTCGGTTCAGTCTCGCGACTAGACCAGGTCGAGAGGGTTACAGCCTTGTTCGTACTAGTCTCGGATCCAATTATGTGGTTCGAGACATTCTCCCCCACTAGATCTAAAGATGTCATCGTTGTGCGGCGAGAATGATACTATTCTACATGGTCTCTGAATTACCATAGTGCCTCGGCTGGTTCCCAACTCTTCTCATTGTCGAGAAGTCCCTTCCATTGAACAAAGAATTTGTGCCTTGGCCGGTAACTCAATCGTCGAATCACTCTCTCTGCCTTGATCTCTTGAACATGGTTATTGTGTGAGACATTCACTCCGGCTAGAGCTTGGTGTGAATTGCCTCAATCTGGATCTCCCTCATCTTGAAGGTAATGCTTGAGTAAGTTGACATGGAACACTGGATAAGCTTGGTTGGTCGGTGGCAACTCCAATCTATAGGCCATGGTGCTTACTCAATTTACAACTCAGAACAGACCCTCATATCTTCGCACAAGCCCTTTGTGCACATTCAGTTTGCGCAAGATCATAGTCAACTTTTCAAGGACTAGATCATCAACTTGGAAGTTCATGTCCCTGCACTTTCAATCCATCCACTTCTTTGTCCGCTTCCCTACCCTATGTAAACAAGCTCGGGTTGAGTTATTATACTCTTGCCACTCTTTGATTAAATTGTATGTTGCTGGATTGGATCCCTCGTACCTGGTGACAATCGTGTTGGGTGTAAATGGTTGTTTTCGGGTCACAATATCAAATGAACTTTGGTTTGTTGCCTCACTTCACCGCAAGTTGTAAGAAAGCTAAGCCAAATCAAATAGCTTTGGTCAATTGCATTGTGTGTCACTCACATAATGCCTGAGATAGATCTTCACGAGTGCATTCACTCTTCCAGTTTACCCATTACTTTGTGGATGGACACTACTCAAGAAGTTCAAGTTTGATCCCATTAAATTGAACAACTCAGTCCAAAATCTGCTCGTGAATCGTGTGTCTTCATCACTAATAATCATCTTCGACATTCCCTAATACTTCACCACGTACTAGAGGAAAATGGGAGTTGTCTCCTCGGCTGGACACACATTGGCACTAGAATGAACATCTCATACTTTGAAAACCTGTCAACTACAACCACAATACTTGACAATCCATTAGTGTTGGGAAACCCCACAATAAAGTCCATGGGAACAGTTCCCTATGGTTGCTCAGGAATGAGCAATGACTACAAAAATCCCGCTGGTTTCTTCATCTCTATGTTGTCATGTTGGCACATAAGACAAGTCTTCACAAAGACCTCGACATACTCTCCCATGTGCAGCCAATAGTAGTGCTCAGCTAACAATGCCAACATTAGTTTCATCCCATATATTTACCCACTTGGAATCATAACATTCACTCATGATTCCATTGTGCAGCTCCCAGAACTGAGGCACATAGAGGTGGTGTCCTCGAGCATACACAAAGTTCCCTTTGAGCCAAAACCATCTGGTTTCCCTTATTTGGCATTCTCAATGAGAATTTTAGTTCTTGGGTCATGTGATAGCCCTTCCTTGATGCTCTCCAACAAATTTCCCTTTGGCAAGCTAGCAAAATCTATGCTAGACCATCGGCTTAAGGCATCGACAACAAAATTCACTCTCCCAAGCTTGCATTTCGTGAAAAAATTGAATTTGGCAATGAATTCATATTAATGGGCCTGCTTGAGAGACAACCTTTTATGGGTAAGAAAATAACTATTTGCAACATTATCATTAAAAGAAAAAAGGCATTTCATATATTATTTAGGAAAAACTATATATTTAGTACTCCAACTATGCTCGAGTTACTGTTTTGGTACCCCCTTTAACAATTATTTTTGGCAAAATGGTACCCGACGTTTCTTTTTTTTGTTTTGTAAAACCTATGTTTGATTTTGATATAATTAAATCTTTAAGGATCAATTTGAAAAACTTAAAATTGTTTTTGTAAGTCCCTTAATAAGTTTTAAATCACCAACTCTTTAAAACTGATTTGAAAAACTCAAACTCAAAATATTTTCTAAGTGTTCCAAGGCCAAACTATTGAAAAACGTTCAGGTGTATCGATACACTCCCAAGCGTATCGATACCTTTTTACCAAAGTTGGCTACTGGAGGAACACGTATCGATACGGCAAACCCTCGTATCGATACGCCCCTGTGTTAAAGTCTAAAGAGTTTGAATGGCGTACCGATATGGCAAACCCTCGTATCGATACGGCCTTAATAAATTTTTAAATGCAAGTCGGTTTAAATAATTTGACTGTTGGTGTCAGTTGGTTGGTAACCAAATTTTAAATAGTCGTTGACCCGTATCGATACGCCAAACCCTCATACCGATACGGAAATCGACTGTGAGCTAAGTTGAGAAAAAGGTATCGATACGGCAAACCCCCGTTTTGATACCCCGTACCGATACGCTTACGCGCGTATCGATACCCCTTATTTATTGCACACAACGGCTCTTTCTTTTCTGAGACAGGTATCGATACTCCTCCCCGCGTACCGATACGCATAGCTGCAGAAGTGCATTTATGGTGGTAAGAGAGGGTTCCAACGGCTCCATTTATGTTCCCAACCACCCAAACGGCTAGAATTAATAGAGGAGGTATAAAATGAAGCTCTTTGAAGGTCAGCAACAACCATTCAACATTCAAGCATCATCAAAGCAAAAAATCCAAACCCTTGAGCTATTCAAAGTCATATTCTTGTACCCAACTCTATTGTCTTTCAATTGTCAAATTGTATTGTGAGTTTGGGGTTGTTGAAATTGTAATTGGGTAGACAATTATCCTTTGAGAGGAAACATTTGAGTTTACCAAATTCTTTCTTTGTATTTGAGTGGATTAAGCTTTGGGTAGAAAGCTTAATCGAAATTGTAAGGTTTCCTCCTCATCCAAGAAAAGGGGACAAATTCAATTAGTGAATTGTTTGAAAATCCTTAGTGGGAGCTAAGGTAGTGGATGTAGAGTTCATTTGGAGAACTTGAACCACTATAACCCCTTGTGTCATTTTTATTTTCAATCTTTCTCTTCACCAAAATTTTAATTGCCAATTCACCCCCCTCTTGGCCATTTGCAAGTGTTCGATCAACTCAACAATTGGTATCAGAGCTACACTCATTGGAAGGATTACAACCCTCTTGAGTCGATTCTTTGAGAGTTTGATCAACAACAAGTCAAGCAATGGCATCCACCTCCAACTATGAGTCCCAATCCACCACCAAGCCACCATTCTTCAATGGGGATAACTATCCTTATTGGAAGAATAGAATGAGGCTCTTCATCAAGTCTACCGACTATATGGTGTGGGATGTAGTTGAAGAAGGTCCATACATTCCCATGAGAAGAGATGGAGAAAGGCTCGTCCCAAAGGTCAAAGCCTAAATGACCGATGATGAAAGAAGAAGGATGCAAGTGAATGACAAAGCTCTTCATGTAATATTTTGTGCACTTGGTCCGGATATCTACTCCAAGGTGTCTTCAATCGAAAATGCCAAGGAGGTTTGGGACACCCTCGAGACAACATATGAGGGAACTAGTGATGTCAAGGAGACAAAGATTGGGCTACTCAATCTAAGCTATGAGAACTTCAAGATGGATCCCGAAGAAAGTGTCTCCAAGATGTTTGATCGGTTCTCGGTCATTGTCAACAGTTTGAAGGGTTTCAGTGAAATCATTCCCGAAGACAAGCTAGTGAGAAAGTTGTTGTATTCTCTTCCGGAGTCATGGGATGGCAAGAGAACAACCATTATTGAAGCTAGAGATTTGAAGACTCTCAAGCCAGATGCTCTTGTTGGATCTCTACTCACGCATGAGATTATGAGGAAGGGAAGAGAACAAGAGAAGAAGATAGTGGAGAAGAAGGAAGTTGAGAAAAAAGAAAGTGGGAATCGCACTAAAAGCTTCACAACAAGAAAGTGATTCTAGTGAGGATGAAGATGAGGAGATGGCTATGTTGGCCAAACGTTTTACTCGGTTTATGAAGTCAAATCGTGGAAGAAAATTCATTAGAAAGGGAGACTTCAAGAGTAAAAGCAAGGAAGAGGAGAAGGACCAAATTACTTGTTATGAATGCAAGAAACCGGGTCACATCCGTTCCGAGTGTCCTCAATTGAAAAAGAAAAGCTTTGGGAAGAAGAACAAGCTCAAAGCACAAATTGCTACTTGGAGTGACGATGAGTCATCCGAGGAAGAGGAGGAAGTGGCCAACCTATGTCTCATGGCCATCGATGATGAACCTAAGGTAAACTCTAACTCATCCAATTTCGATTTTTCTATTGAGGAACTTCAAGATGCTTATGATGAATTGCAAGAAGTGTATGATGAGTTAGTAGGAAAATACAAAGAGTCCATTTTGAAAAACAAGAAAACAACTTCCGATTTAAAAATTCAAAATGAGACATTTTCAAAAGCTAACTCCGAATTGGAAAAGAATGTTTTGTTTTTAGTTAATCTTTCAAATGATCTTAAAACTAAAAATCTTGAACTTGAAAAACTTCTTTCCGATTTTCAAGATTATCACACAAAGGAAGTGGATAATCTTAAAACATCTATTGCTATTGGGAAAAATAATTTTGAAAAAGGAAATCATTCTAAATCCCAATATGTAAAAAGAAAACCTTTTGTACCTAAACAAAGAAATTTCAATAAGCAAGCTAGAGGTCAAAGAGTTAGGAGTGTTTGGGTTCCTAAAGAACTCATTATTTCTAATGATATGAATGCTATTGCTTCTTGCATTCCTAAGGGAACCAAATTGTTGAAGGCTAACACTCATGGACCCAAAATGATTTGGGTACCAAAAACCAAGGCCTAATTTCTTTGTTTGTAGGGGGAGCATTGCTACAAGGCTAAAGCTTCAAGCAAAAATTCTTGGTACCTTGATAGTGGATGCTCAAGACACATGACCGGTGACAAGAATCGATTTGTGGAACTAAAGCCTAAAGGTGGTGGAGTGGTAACTTTTGGTGACAACTCCAAAGGCCACATTGAAGGAATAGGCTCCATTGGTAATCACTCTTCTATTTTCATTGAAAATGTTTTGTATGTCAACGGTCTTAAGCATAATTTGTTGAGTATTAGTCAATTGTGTGACAAGGGTTTTAATGTTATATTTGATAAAAGTGGTTGCAAAATTGTAAACATTAAAACAAATCAACTAATACTCATTGGTCATCGCATAGGGAACATTTACATGGTGCATCTAGAAGACATTCATTCATCACATACATGCTTAGTTGCACATGATGAACATGACTCATGGCTATGGCATAGAAAATTAGGACATTCTAGCATGAGTGTCTTAGAAAAATTAATTTCCCTCAATCTAGTTAGAGGTTTACCCAAACTTAAATTTTCAAATGATAAAATTTGTGATGCATGTTCAAAGGGTAAACAACATAGAAGTTCTTTTAAATCCATAAATGATGTCTCTACTAGTAGATGTTTACAATTGATTCATATAGATCTCTTTGGGCCAATTAGAACAATGAGCTTGGGTGGAAAATCATATGCTTTTGTACTTGTAGATGACTACTCTAGGTATACTTGGGTTCTATTCTTAAGTACAAAGGATGAGGCTTTAGAAAAATTCATCACATTTTCTAAAATAACTCAAAATAATCTTGAACTTAAAATTTCTCACATTAGAAGTGATCATGGAACCGAATTTCAAAATCTAGGTTTCGATGAGTTTTTAAATGAAAATGGGATTAGCCACAATTTTTCCGCACCTCGCACTCCTCAACAAAATGGGGTAGTTGAGAGGAAAAATCGAACTTTAGAAGAAATGGCTAGAACCATGCTTTGCGAAAATAATTTACCTAAATACTTTTGGGCGGAAGCCACAAACACCGCTTGCTATATTATAAATCGAGTAATGATTAGGCCAATTTTGAAGAAAACACCTTATGAGATTTTAAAATCTAAGAAGCCTAACATTAGCTATTTTCACCCTTTTGGTTGCAAGTGTTTTGTTTTGAATAATGGTAAAGAAAACTTAGGTAAATTTGATGCTAAAAGTGATGAAGCTATTTTCTTAGGGTATTCTTTAAACTCTAAAGCCTACCGTGTATTTAATAAAAGAACTCTAGTTGTTGAAGAGTCAATACATGTTGTTTTCGATGATAACCTCCTTCCGAGGAAGAAATCTTGTGATGATGATGATGTAGGAATCATTGATGCCATTGATGGAGGACAAACGTCAAAGGTGGATGAGATTCTAACCAAAGATGAGGATTCACAAGATCCACCTCTTGAAGCTTTGAAGGATTTGGCTCTTGAGGAAAGGGAGGTGTCTTACCCAAGGGAATTAAACTATGTCAAAGGTGGTGAAATCTTGGGTGATCCATCCAAGGGGGAAACTACTAGATCCTCTCTCAAATTAATGAATCATGTTGCATTTCTTTCATGCATTGAGCCTAAGAATATTAAAGAAGCTTTAAAAGATTACTTTTGGATTTTGGCCATGCAAGAGGAATTAAATCAATTTGAGAGGAGTAAAGTTTGGACATTAGTTAAAAGGCCTAATGATCAATCTACTATAGGAACAAAATGGGTTTTTAGGAATAAATTAGATGAAAGTGGTAATATAGTGAGAAACAAGGCTAGGCTTGTTGCTCAATGCTATACACAAGAAGAGGGAATTGATTTTGATGAGACTTATGCACCTGTAGCTAGAATGGAAGCTATTAGGATGTTGCTTGCATTTGCATGTTACCATAATTTCAAGCTTTTTCAAATGGATGTGAAAAGTGCTTTTTTAAATGATTTTATAAATGAAGAGGTGTATGTTGAACAACCACCGGGTTTTGAGGATTCAAAATTTCCAAACCATGTGTTTAAATTAACAAAAGCTCTCTATGGTTTAAAACAAGCTCCTAGAGCTTGGTATGAGAGACTTTCAAATTTCTTAATTGAAAAGGGTTTTGAAAAAAGGAAAGGTGGATACAACTCTCTTCATAAAAAGATATAACAATGACATCTTAGTAGTTCAAATTTATGTTGATGATATCATTTTTGGTTCTACTAATGAGTGTTATTGTAAAGAGTTTTCTAAGCTAATGCAAGGTGAGTTCGAGATGAGCATGATGGGGGAGCTCTCATTCTTTTTGGGACTCCAAATCAAACAAAGGAAGGATGACACCTTCATAAATCAAGCTAAGTACGTAAATGATATGCTCAAAAAGTTTGGCTTGGAGAATGCAAAGCCTCAAGCCACTCCCATGAGTTCTTCCATAAAGCTTGACAAAGATGAAGGAGGTAAGTGTGTTGATTCTAAGCTTTATAGATCCATGATAGGTTCTTTGCTTTACCTTACCGCAAGTAGACCGGATATCATGTTTAGTGTTTGCTTGTGTGCTAGGTTTCAAGCTAGTCCTAAAGAATCACACTTAGTTGCCATTAAGAGAATTTTTAGATACCTTAGAGACACACCTACTTTAGGCCTTTGGTATCCTAAAGATTCTTCCTTTAGCCTTCATGCTTATTCGGATACGAATTATGGGGGATGTAAGATAGATAGGAAAAGTACTTCCGGGACATGCCAATTCTTAGGTAGTATGCTCGTATCTTGGTTCTCTAAGAAACAAAATAGTGTAGCCTTATCTACCACCGAAGCGGAGTACATATCCTTAGGGAGTTGTTGTGCTCAAGTCCTTTGGATGAAGCAACAACTCTTAGATTATGGTGTTGAAGTAGAAACCATACCCCTTAAGTGTGACAACACAAGTGCGATTTGTCTTACTAAGAATCCCATCCAACACTCTAGAACTAAACATATAGAAATTCGACATCATTTCATTAGAGATCATGTTTTAAAAAATGATGTTGTTATAGAATATGTTGATACCTTGAACCAATTAGCGGATATATTTACAAAACCTTTAGATAAAGAGCGTTTTTGGTCCATTAGGAGAGAGTTAGGTTTAGCTAGCCTATTTTGACCTTTTAGGACCTCTTTGTGCTTAAAATGCTTGATTTTGTGAAATTGCATGTTTATGTGTTGTAACTCTTGAAAATATCCATGCCTATAGTTAGGGGGAGTATGCTTCTATTAAAATATGCTTAGAACTGTTCATTCATCATTTGCATACTTTTAGGAGATGTTAAATTCGAGCCTATGGTTGTTCTTAGAACCAAATATGCATTTCTGGGCATAAGGTATCGATACGGATCTACGCGTATCGATACGTGTTCTTCATTCAGTCTCCCAGAATTTATTTTGCTTAAACGGGTATCGATACGATTAAACCCATATCATTACGGGTCGTTTCGATACGGACCTCATCCGTTTCGATACGACTCTCCAACGGGCATTTTTGCGGAAATGACGATTCTACCCCCGTATCGATACACCCTCAGGCGCATCGATACTCGATTGCGCAGACAGCTTTAAATTTGGCTTTTAATGTGTTCAACTTTTACCAAAATTAAAACTCTTCAAAACCTAAAAACTCTAGCCGTTTTTTGCCTATAAAAGGGCTCTTCCTCCCTCATATTTTCACACCTCAACTCAAAATCTAAAAGAGTTTTTGAATCAAGCAAGGCTTTAAGCTCTCTCTCATCTCAATTGTGCTAGAACTTTCTTCAATCTCTCAAGTTTCTATCAAGGTAAAGTTTCTTCTTTTTCTTTTTCAATTTTTTTTGTTTTGTTTTTGCTTTTAAACTTTTGTTTCTTCAAAATTTCTTTTTCTTCAAAACTTTTTTATTTTTCAATTTTTTTTACCTTGGTTTTTAACCAAAATTGAAGAAATCTTTGTGCACGATTTCTCTTTTAGATCATGGAACCAAAGGAATCGAGGAAGCGATCAAGGGTTTCTCAAACCGGTGAATCATCCACCCTTGGAGCGATTGCACGTCCGAACTATACTTCCATCTATGAGCAATCCTTTGAAGGCGCCACGGGTCTAGCTTATTTTCGTCAAGTTGAGAATTATAAGATTCGTGCGGAAAGGGTAATATCTGTTCCTTTTCTCGACTCAGAGCGTTTTAAGTTTGAATATCTTCCTTTGTTTCGACGTTGGAATTTCATGGATTTCATATCTATTCCCGGTTCTTATTATCGTCTTTTGGTTTTGATTTTCTACACTAATGCCAAATGTATTACTCGTAATGGGGAAGTTGTTGCCATTAGCTCTTATCTCATGGGGAAGAAAATCATCCTTGATGTCAAATCCATTTGTGAAGTTTTTAAATTAGAGGATGAAGGCATTATTGATGAGCATGCTTTGGGGCATGTTCTTAGTGGATTTGTCACCGCCCTAAATGCTCAAGACCGGATCTTACATTTGATGGTGTCTTGGTGGTTTCGTCTCTCCGGAGGAAAATATTCCACCATCCGTCAAGTGGATGATTTTTGGATCCGTTGCTTCCGTGAGCGAAAGCGCCCAAATCTTGCTCGACTCATGTTCGCGGAGATCGTCTACCTTGTGCAAAATCGTCAAACAACTCTCGTCACCTCCTTTACATATGGTACGGCCTTAAGTTATTTCTTTGTTAAAAAGGATATTGATTGCTCTTTTGACTACCCAACTCCCCTCACCGATCCCATTGATGAGCGATCTCTTGCACGGGCAAAGTTCCAATATTTTAATGGTGAATGGGTACGTCTTGCCGAGCTACCACCCGAGGCCGCCGCCGTATTTGAAGAACCTCAAGCTTCTCAAGCTCCTCAAGTTCCACAACCCTCCATGGACGCTCTCATGACTTACCTCAATGAGCAATTTACCGGGTTGCGCACGGACATGAACACTCGTCTTACTTCCCTTGAAACAACTTTTGATACAAGGATGACGGGTATGGAGAATCGCCTCACATCCCTTGAAAGCGGTCACAATTCTTTGAATATTTCCATCTCCGCTTTCCATGATGAGTGGCGAAATAGCATGAGGGACAATGCTCCAATGGGGATTGATGACGAAGATGATGAAGATGATGCCTAGACGTTTCTTCTTGCATCCCATGCATCTCATTTAGGATTTTCTATTTTATGCATCTTTGATTTATGTTCTTAGGATTAAGTTTGCTTTATGTTTAAACTTATGCTTTGATTTTCTGTTTTTGTTTGGATATTAAGTTTGATGCTATGATCAATAATATAAGTGTTGCTTATTTATACCTTTGCCTATGTTTATGCACTTAATTGTCTCAATTTTTTTATCTAACAAAAAGGGGGAGAGAAACTAGCTCAACACTTCAAATATTTTGATTTTAACTCAAAGGTTACCAAGCTTATATTAAGGGGGAGTTAACTTTGTAAAGTTTTTCAAAATGTCAAAAATTTTAAGTTTTAGTTTTGTTATATCAAAAAGGGGGAGATTGTAAAACCTATGTTTGATTTTGATATAATTAAATCTTTAAGGATCAATTTGAAAAACTTAAAATTGTTTTTGTAAGTCCCTTAATAAGTTTTAAATCACCAACTCTTTAAAACTGATTTGGAAAACTCAAACTCAAAATATTTTCTAAGTGTTCCAAGGCCAAACTATTGAAAAACGTTCAGGTGTATCGATACACTCCCAAGCGTATCGATACCTTTTTACCAAAGTTGGCTACTGGAGGAACACGTATCGATACGGCAAACCCTCATATCGATACGCCACTGTGTTAAAGTCTAAAGAGTTTGAATGGCGTACCGATACGGCAAACCCTCGTATCGATACGGCCTTAATAAATTTTTAAATTCAAGTCGGTTTAAATAATTTGACCGTTGGTGTCAGTTGGTTGGTAACCAAATTTTAAATGGTCGTTGACCCGTATCGATACGCCAAACCCTCATACCGATACGGAAATCGACTGTGAGCTAAGTTGAGAAAAAGGTATCGATACGACAAACCCCCGTTTCGATACCCCGTACCGATACGCTTACACGCGTATCGATACCCCTTATTTATTGCACACAACGGCTCTTTCTTTTCTGAGACAGGTATCGATACTCCTCCCCGCGTACTGATACGCATAGCTGCAAAAGTGCATTTATGGTGGTAAGAGAGGGTTCCAACGGCTCCATTTATGTTCCCAACCACCCAAACGGCTAGAATTAATAGAGGAGGTATAAAATGAAGCTCTTTGAAGGTCAGCAACAACCATTCAACATTCAAGCATCATCAAAGCAAAAAAATCCAAACCCTTGAGCTATTCAAAGTCATATTCTTGTACCCAACTCTATTGTCTTTCAATTGTCAAATTGTATTGTGAGTTTGGGGTTGTTGAAATTGTAATTGGGTAGACAATTATCCTTTGAGAGGAAACATTTGAGTTTACCAAATTCTTTCTTTGTATTTGAGTGGATTAAGCTTTGGGTAGAAAGCTTAATCGAAATTGTAAGGTTTCCTCCTCATCCAAGAAAAGGGGACGAATTCAATTAGTGAATTGTTTGAAAATCCTTAGTGGGAGCTAAGGTAGTGGATGTAGAGTTCATTTGGAGAACTTGAACCACTATAACCCCTTGTGTCATTTTTATTTTCAATCTTTCTCTTCACCAAAATTTTAATTGCCAATTCACCCCCCTCTTGGCCATTTGTAAGTGTTCGATCAACTCAACATGTTTTGGTACCAAATCCATTAAAAACTAACGAAGATGATGACGTCGCTTGGTATAATCTTAGTTTTAATACAAAAGACTTATAAATATGATCAATTTAGTCCAAAATTCATCAATTTAAAACATCATCTTAATTTTGGGGTAAAACATCATCTTAATTTTGATAGAATTTGGTCTCACCCCTTTTCCACCCCCTCGTATTCTTACCGGTATCTCGATCGTGGAGTTTGGGTCCTCTAATGGACCCCGCATTATGTTAGAGTACGCCCAAAGACCAATGATAAGATAATTGTAAATGACAGTTGTTTTTACCTTGTTTATTCATAAAGAGGCATTTCCATTATTATTTTCGGTTACAATTCTGCGTGTATAAATAAACTGAATTATAATAAAGTCCTTAGAATAATATGGTTATTCTAAAATTTCCTTAGTCGAGTATTATTGTGGGCATGAACAACAATAATCCAGTAAGATTAATATGTAGTTGATTGATGACAAAGTGTTGTCATTGACATGGGGATGTCAAAATCAATACATAAGTATGTGTTAGAGAATGACATACTAGACTGACCCGCTATGAGCATGTTTCTTGGATTATTATATGACAGTCACAACATTGCACATAGTGATAACTACATGTATGATCCACAAACTTAAGATCATCATTATTTCAACATCCTGAGTTACATATTTTGATACGGTCAAACGTCTATCGTAACTAACTACACTATAAAGACTGATATTGGATATGTCACAATCTATGTAGTGGAATATGGTTTATCAAGATAGGATTTGTCCCTCCTAAATAATAGGAGTAATATCGTAGGCCACTTGAGTGAGTGAGAATAGAAATCCATGGCCATGCTCGAATAAATTGATATGAGATATCATAGTTATTCGTTTATAACAGTTTACTCAAGATATCAAGAAATATTAGATAGACTATAGAAGTGTGAATGTTCCATGACTTGTGTCCAATCTAGATATAAAGGACAAAAGGATGTAATACATAAATAGAGTTAATCATAAAAAGGTTATATCGAATCATGATTTCTTGTAACGTAGGTGACAATAACATATTGCTAGATGTCACTCATTGTTTGTAATATTAGAAATGTTCTAATATTTACGACTAACGTTACATGAACCTACAGGGTCACACCCACAGTTGAAATTAGCATATATTAAACGAATTATATATGTACAAATTTATTGTACACTGGTCTAGTTAAATTAATATATATGATATATATATATATATATAATTTAACTATTGGGTAAATATTAAAAGAAAATTAATTCTTGTAATTATGAATCTTTTAATATGTAAATAATATAATTCGGTTTAAATCAATATATATATCTATATTGAAATCCTTATTAAGTTGAATTGTGATTATATATATTTAATATATATATATTGAGATCCTAATTAAGTTGAATTGGGATTATATATATTTAATATATATATATATATATGTATATTAAAATCCTAATTAAGTTGAATTAGGATTATATATATTTAATATATATTGAAATCCTAATTAAGTTAAATTGGGATTATATAATATATATATATATATATTGAAATCATAATATGAGTTAAATTAGGATTTCAAATGCTATATAAAAGCATGAGAGATCTAGCAGTCATTAATGCTTTTTTGGGAAAAAAATCTCTAAATAATTTAGAGAGTTTTTATATGCTTATTCTCTTCTAAATGGTTTAACCACAAGTGGTAACTAATACCCTAGACATAGATGTTGATAAATTAATATCAATAACATAAATATCCAAGACGGAAGCTACACTTTCATTTACCTTCTTGACTTTTTCAAGATAAATGGGGCAGTTCTTCTTCCAATGACATGTCTTATTACAATGAAAACATTTTACTTCCAGTGACCAGTCAAGGAAGTTCACGTCGTTCAACTTGTCCTTCTCAAGGACCGATCGCAATGATAATGAATTTGTATTTGCCATAATAAGTTTACAATAATAAAATATGAATTTTGAGTATGATTATCAAGTTTGTTTGTAAAAGGACTTTATACTCCCACTAATTTTATTAAAATTAAGAACCCTCATATATTAATGTCAAAAATACTTTCTGTAAATTTTTACTAGTGGGTAAGGATCCAAATTTCACATTCACTTAAGTCAACTTTGGCTTTTTTCTTAAGATTATGGTTTATTTAAGTAAGCAACATTTTCCAATTACATTTCATATAACTCCTTTATTTGGTGAACAACTCTTGTTCATAATCATCTTATGATTATCCAAATAACTAACCTTTAGGTTTCTAATCTTATTAGAGTAACCTAGTTAAGTCTTTAACCAATATTAAAACCAGAGAATACCACTTGCTTATTCTTCGCGTTTGGCCAAAATGGATACAAGTACCTTGCTTTAGGAGAACCTACATTGTATCAATCTAGACTTTAACAAGGGTTAGTATTGGGAGGCAATAAGTGACTTAATATTTTATTGAGGGGTTTTGTGAATATTACCTCACCATTTGATATTTGATCTTATCAATTAACTAGCATGCATCTCATACATTCATTTTAACATATACATGAAAAAATATAAACGCGATAGTTATAGCCCATATCTTAAGGTTTCTTGTTCCAAGCTAATGGGAAGGATAAAATCACTTCTCAAGCATCTTCCTGTCGGCCCATCCTTTTGTTCCTCTAGTCCATGCTTCTTTGTATAGATTACAATTTCACAAACTCATTTTACATACAAGTAAGATGATAAGAGAATTACAATATAAGTAGAAAGATGCAACACACAGGCCATATTTATAAAAAAATCTTATAAATCAAAATATAAATGGGCTATTGGGCTATAATCGTGCATTTCAAACACTGTGCATATCAATCATAACGTACACTTATTTTATCTCGATTATTAAAAATTATCGATGTGTGCTTATGACCTTTGTTTCCTTCGTAGGGTTAAAGGGTGAAATTTAAAATCGCACTTATAGTTCCTATGGGGAAAAACCTCACGGTTTGATAAGTTTTATCAACAAATTCGTATTTTCACGATTTTTAATACCTAAAGATTTCTCGTTTGGAACAACTTTTGTTCCTGTGCAAAATACTACCGGCCCTAAAACTTCATATTGAATATGTTAACAATTAACATATAATATTCCAAACCCTAACAACAATGATCCTAATGATTAAAACTTAATCATCGATCTTAGGAACATCATATAACTGAATTAATAGGTTAATCATGATAGAATTGATTTGCTCATACAAATATCATATATTCGCTAAATAAATCGAAAAATAACATGTATCTCATATAATTGCATCTTACAAGTAATTGAAACTCGAATTTGTATCCTACAAGAGGCTCTGATACCAATGTTGGGTCACACTCGCACACCCAATGACACAACAGAAAAATTATCCAGCGATCACCTCTAGAGATCAATATACGATGAACGAATTGGGGTGAATAAGGGTTGAGAATTATCGCTTTAAAATCTGGAATTTTAAATTTGGAGAAGATGCATATCCAATCACGATTCTACGATGTTGATTCCTAAGCCGCAAAGATAATGCTCTGACCTATACTTACTTCACCCAATTGAAACGAGCATATAAATCTCTTTAAATGATTTAGAGGATTTTGTAAAAAGCATTAATGACTGTTAGATCTCTCATGCCTTTATATAGCCTTTGTAATCCTAATTCAACTCATATTAGGATTTCAATATATATATATGTAATCTCAATTCAACTTAATTAGAATGTCAATATATATATAATATGAATTCAACTTAATTAGGATTTCAATATACATATATAAATATATATAATCTCAATCAACTTAATTAGAAATTCAATACATATATTAATATATAATCTCAATTCAACTTTAATTAGAATTTCAATATATAGATATATATAATCTCAAATCAACTTTAATTAGGATTATATATATATATATATATATATATATATATATATTAATTTAAATAAAATTATATTATTTATATATTAAAAGAGTTATAATTACAATAATTATTTTCTTTTAATATTCATCCAACAGTTAAATTATATGTTATCAAATATATATTAATTTAACTAAATACGTGTACAACAAATTTGTACATATATAATTCGTTTAATATGTTCTCGTTTCAACCGTGAGTGTGACCTTGTAGGTTCTTATAACGTTAGTAGTAAATATTAGAGCGTTTCTAATATTACAAACAATGAATGACATCTAGCAATATGTCATTGTCACCTAAGTTACAAGAAATCATGATTCGACATAACCTCTTCGTGATTAACTCCTTCCATGTATTACTTCCTTTTATCCTTTATATCTAGATTGGACACAAGTCATGGAACAATCACACTTGTACAGTTCATCTAATATTTCTTGATATCTTGAGTAGACAATTATAAACGAATAATTATGATATCTCATATCAACTTATTCGAGTATGCTCATGCATTTCTAGTCTCAATCAATCTAGTGGCCTACGATATTACTCATATCATGTAGAAGGGAAAAATCATATATTGATCAACCATATCCCACTACATAGATTGTGACATATTCAATATCAGTCTTTATAGTGTAGTCAGTTACGACACACGTTTGAATGTATTAGAACATGTCACTCACGATGTTGAAATAATGATGATCTCAAGTTTGGGGATCATACATGTAGTTATCACTATGAGCAATGTTGTGACTGTCATATAATGATCCAAGAAACGTGCTCATAGCGGGTCAGTCTAGTATGTCGTTCTCTAACACATACTTATGTATTGATTTTGACAGCTCCATGTCAATGACAACATTTTGTCATCAATCAACTATAAATTAGTCCTAATGCATTATTATTGTCCATGCCCACAATAATACTCGACTAAGCACATTTAAGAAAAATCATATTATTCTAAGGACTTTATTATAATTCAGTTTATTTATGCACGTAGAATGGTAACTAAAAATAATAATGGCAATGCTTGTATATTTATAAAAAAGGTAAAATAAATGTCATTTACAATCATCTTATGATTTGTCTTTGGGCATACTCTAACAACCAGCGCACTCAATTTACAATTTTGACCAATTGGCAGATTTGTTTATGGGTCTTTTTCTTGTGAACAAGGTATTAAAAAGTCTCTATCGTATTTGATGTCTATTTTCCTGAGACCGGATGAACCTTTACAAGATTTTGTGCAAAGGTTTCATGCAGCAAAAATACAAACTAAAGAGGTTTTTGATGAGTTTTTCATTGATTCTTTTATTAATGGTACTGTACACCAGCACCTTAAGTATAATTTAATGGATACACCACCCTCAACTCTATTAGAATTATACGAAAAGGTGCAAGATTATGTGGAGAATGAGGAAGCTGAAAGGATGAGATCTTAAGTGCAGGATTCTCACTTCGCAGATACAAGAGAAAATAATCGCGGTCTCAAGTGAGGGAGATCCCCGCTTCATTAGGGAACTGGAAGTGGAGATCTTCAATACAGAGGCAGACAATAGTATAATCACTATAGTGGTCATGCTCAACAATATCAGCAAGATAATAGAAGGGAGAAAGTATTTAGAAAGAAACCATCTAGATTCCAAACATACCACCAGCTGACGAAATCATCTTCGCAAATCTTGCATCAGATTGAACACACAAGAATTTTTCAACCTCCACAACCATGAGGCCGTGCAAACGGTGGGAACGCTTGAACAAAAGGTGTGTGTTTCACAAGGACCAAGGCCACTACACTAGTGATTGTTCTCACCTTAGGGATGCAATCGAGTCTGCGGTTAGGAGGGGTCAGTTGGAGCAGTTTATAGCTTCTCACCATAGACAGGACAAGGATGACCAGGGGCAACACAAGCAAGATCGCAAAGTGGACATAGAGACAACCAAATGACATGAGGTATCATACATTTGATTATCGGCACTGGCGAAGACTGTTCACATGAAATTTCAAAACACAAGGCGCACATGCATAGTGCGATGTCAATATTGGCAAGCTTGATGAAGAGGATGAAATATAGAGACCCGTGGCGAGTTCCTTTTTCCGAGCGAGAAGAAGACAAAGCCTTTGATGAGGAAAGTAATTACCCTATTTTTGTCAACGCTTTGATGGCAGATTTTGATGTTAGAAGAATTCTGGTAGATACGGGCAGCGCAGTTGAGGAATGCGTTCAAACATAAAGGGAATTCCAAAGACAGTGTTGAAACCAGCAAGTCCGGTATATGGGTTTAGTAATCAACCCATTAAGGTAAAAGGCTTCATCCATTTACCAGTAACTATGGGCGATGATAATAACAAATTACTCAAATGGCTAATTTTTTAGTCATAGATAACTCGTTGGCGTATAATGCCATCTTTGGCATCTCTTTGATAAGAAAGGCCAAGATGATCGCAGTCCCATTTTGTCTACAAGTCAAGTTTCTACACCTTTCAAGAGAGGGTTGTATGCAGGCCGACTAGAGGATTGTATGCAATCCGACCAGAGGATTGCAAGGTAGTGTCATATTCTATCCTTTAAGTTAGCCTAGAAGCAGAATGGGCATGAGCATCGTAGAGAGAAGGTTGTGTCACATATAAGAGGACCTGAAGTTAACATCTTAAGCAAAGCAATGATAAATTTAGAAATTTTTGATGTCAGAGAAGAAGACAAGTGCAGCAAGCTAGAGCTAGTGGAGAGAATGGTAAATTTGGAACTATATCCTAGCGAGCCCTCAAAGATCACAAGGATAGCATCAAGATTAGATAAACACCATAGAATGAGGCTATTAAGGTTTATAAGGGATAATACAGATGTCTTTGCGTGATCCGCTGCAGATATGTCATGGGTAGACCCCAAGGATAATTAAACATTTTTTGCAGGTCAATCAGGTGATCAAACGCATCAAGCAAAAAAAGAGGAAATTCTTTGAGGAAAAGTGCAAGCGATCAGACAAGAAACTGAAAAGTTGCTTGCAGCGAGACTTATTCAAGAAGTAAAGTATCAACAATGGTTCGCTAATGTTGTGATGGTCAAGAAATCGAGTGGAAAATGGCGAATGTGTGTTGACTTCACCGATCTTAACAAGGTATATCCCAAGGATAGTTTCCCTCTTTCTTCGATTGATAGATTTGTTAGTGCTTCGACTGGACACAAATATATGAGCTTTATGGATTCTTTTTCGGGTTACAACTAGATAGCTATGGTAGAGGAAGACAGAGAAAAGACTACTTTTGTGACAGAATATGGTCTTTATTGCTACAAGGTACTGCCCTTCGGTCTCAAAAATGCAAGAACGACATACTAGGCCTAGTTAACAAGATCTTTTGCAATCAAATCGGGAGAAATATGGAGGTCTATGTAGATTATATGTTAGCCAAGAGTACTTCTTCATAACAGCACTTGGTTGATTTGCAAGAAGTTTTTGATGTTCTTCTACTATATATGGGATGAGGTTGAACCATGAAAAGTGTGCTTTTGGAGTATGAGCAAGAAAATTTCTCAGATTTTTTTATTTCAGAGAGAGGCATTGAGGTGAACCCATAAAAGATCAAATTCATAATGGACCTAAAGCCTCCGTAAACATCAGGGATATTCATAAGCTGAATATGAAGGTATTAGCATTGAATAGGTTTGTTTCTAGGTTAGCGGATAAGTACCTCCGCTTTTTCAAAGCTTTAAAAGGACCGTTTGAGTGGACAAAAGAGTTCTAGAGAACTTTTGAGCAGTTGAAGCAGTATTTGGTAAGCCCCCCCCCCCCATGCCGGCAACGCCAAGAGAGGGAGATACTTTGTATATGTCTCTTGCCGCAACAGATGAGACCATTGCATATGTGTTAACCAAGAAGGAAGAAGAGAATCAGAGGCTAGTCTACTACGTTAGCAAGGTTCTTCAACAAGTAGAGAGAAAGTACACAAAGGCCGAGAAGTTGGTGTTTACACGGGTAGTAGCAACCATGTAACACCCGGGTTTAGGGGCTGGAGAAAATAATATTAAAATAATGGTCCAGATTCGGTTTTAAAATTTAAAATAATAAAGTATTATTTTTGGTTTTCATATTTTCGAACAAACATTTTGTGTTGGACCAAAATGTAATTGAAATCAAATTTCCATGAAAATTGCAAATACATGAGATTGCCATCTCATTAATGGCAAAACCGTAAATAAATGAAACTTTTAAAATTAAAACCCCTTATTGTTGAATTAAACATGTGCTCATCTTCTTCTTTCCCCATTCTTGCTATCTCACGACAATGGAGAACCTTTCTCTCCATCTCACCATTTCATCTCTTTCACCTTCATCCTTAGAGCTTTTTGAAAGGTAAATATAGTTTTGACTTGGCCTTGCTATTCTCTACATTTTGGTATTTTTAGATTTCACTAAAACTATGTATTTTACATTTGGGTTTTTCAAAGTTTTAAGCTAAAGGTTAAAGCTTTATGGGTTTTTACTAAAGCTTTTGATTTGTTATTGTTAGATATGATGTTTATGAATCAGATGGTCCAACATATATAATTTTTAGAGTGTTTTATAAGAATTCCCGAATTTGGGTTTTGGTGGGATTTTAGGAGGGTTTTTAGTTGAGTTTTGGGTATGGTTTGTGTTTGAATTTGAGGGTTGATGTTAGGGAAATAGTTGGGGGCTGTTTTGGAAGCATTTGAGGGTGCTAAAAAGGTTTAAATCATGAGTTTTGGATAGGGTTTAAGGGCCGCCCGAGATTGGTGTTTTGGGGTTGTTCTTGGCTTAAAAATCATGTGTTTTGTGCTTGATTAGTGTTTCGGGTTTGCTACATTAATTGGTGAAATGATTTGAGGTTGTTTTGATTGTGTTGAGGTGGTTAGAAGCGAGATTTTGTGTTGGTGAAGCCTCGGGAACAAATCCGGAATCGTTGGAAGCTTGATCGGCTAGTATGGTTGAGCTTGGAATTGTCGGTGAGTGGTTAAAATGTTTTAAATGGTTTTGAGCAATTGGTTCAAGCATGTGGACTAGGTTGGGATTGGTAGACCCACCTAGAGTTGGGATTAGAGTGGTAGCCTAATCCCAAGCTTTAGTTAGAGACCTTTGTAACCCCCTTAGCCCGGCCTAGACGGTCGACCCGAACTACGAAGATTACACGGGAAAAACCAAAGTCAACCCGAAAGTCAACCTTGATTAACGACCCTTTTTTTCTTTTTAGTCTTGTCTAGATGCACATTAACCCTATGTGAGTCCGCATGAAACATACAGGTGAAAGCCACATCGATCGAACAACATGAGGGACTCAATTGCACAAAATACAAATATTAGACACCAAAATGTAAATTCTAGAAATTAGATGGTCTTAACCGATTTTAAGGTTACCAATATTTAATTAGTCACATTACATGCTACCCTGTCAAATTTCACCTTAATCAAACATCTCGAACTCATACAATTGCAATTACAACCTTCGGGACTAAAACGTAAAGCTTGCAAACCTCAATACCATTCAAATCAGTGCCCAACGATCACCTGTTTCGAAACGGTGTTGACCGTTCCGAAACACGGGTTCGTTTCGAGACTTGTTTCGAAACAGGGCCTTCTAGTGGCCTAACAGTTTCGAAACAGTCACCAGCTGTTTCGAAACACTAAGGCCATTACAGGCCTCCGTTTCGAAACGCCAATGAGTGTATCGATACGGTTTGCCTAGAAGCTGCAGATTTTGCTGGTTTTTCATGCATAAACCCAATCAAACACTTCTTAATGACCCTCTAATCATACCAACAAGTCATCATTCACACATGGCATAAGATTGTAACCCCTAAACACATTTATAGCATCAAACATGAAACTTCACATGTCTATAGGCATGCATCCTAATATCCAAAAACCAAACAACTAACCAAACTCCAAATCAAGCATCAAAAGGCCAATTACAAATCCAAAACATCAAAAGCATCATGCCACAAACTAGGGAGTCCAAAACATCTCCCAAAACACATCTTAGGTTCCCATTGCCAAATTACCAAAACTAATAGTGTATGAAAACATCACCATACATAAGCTTAGTTTCCCCTTGGACTCTTAGCTTCCTTGTTGCCCTCAAACACTTCAATTGTCTGCATTATTGGTACAAAAGAGAGAGCGTAAGCACAACTGCTTAGTGAGGCATGCTCTAAAGAAAACAACACAATAATGCATTTTAGAAAACACTTTCAACAAGGCTTTCTAAACACATGCTCAACTCTTTCCATGCAACCTTCCATACATAACAAGCATCTCATGCTTCATTATAATCAACACATCATATTGGCTTTCAAGTGGTAATTCTTAACCATTTACAACTCAAAACACAATCGAATACGCGGATTACAAGTGTTGTCCCATACGCTTCATACACACTACCGAACAATACAAAGTGGAGTTTACCGGTACAATCACAACCCCTCAACACCCGTGATGGAGTTTAACGGTACAATCACAACCCCTCAACATCACTCATCGGTAGTTGTATAATTCCACTAACGAGAACCCCTGACACATAACACAAGATCCACACACGGACTTTTAACCACCGTTGTGATCTTACCTTACTCGTTAGTGTACTTGGATGGAGTTTACGGTACAATTACAGCCCCTCAACATCCAAGGCGACTTTATTCACGGTGCACCCAATCCTATAGCCGGCTAACTATTTCTGATTCAAGTACTTAAAAACCATTACATCACTTGCCAATATACATCATATAACATCAACAACTCACTATTTTAAAGCATTAAACAAAGCCATTTAACATCATGCATCACTATGCATCAAATCCATATTTACAATATGACAAACCAAGGAACTCTTACCTTGAGCATCCTTCAACACATGGCTTTCAAAACCAGCATTAACCATGCTAAAACATGCTTTCAAAACAGAATTTAAACATGCAAATTATAACCAATGCATCGAACCACCTCATGGCTCATTCAAGGGAGTTTTTCTGAAAACTTACACTTGAGCTTAGTTAAGTTGTTTAGACTTAAACTAAGCTCCCAAAAACCTTCAAATAATTGTTCCAAAGCTGGAAACCCAACTCCACTCACCAATTACGTTTCGCTAGCTTGCCGAAACACCGATCAATCCTCCGGATCAACTCCAAAGGTGTCCGAAGATGCCTCCCCTATTTTAAACACATCAAAGCAGAGGATTAATGCATCATCATGCATTAAAATCTTCAGCCATCACACCTAAACTCGCTGCTCTAACCAAAACCAACATTTCGGCTACCAAACACAACCGAAATCACCTCCAAACCCTTCCAAAACTTAACACCTCCAAGATCCATCACTTCTAACCATTTCTAAACATCAATTAACATCCAGAATAAACCTAAACTCATTCTTATACCTCCAGCTATAACAGAACACCATGATCACCTCAAAAACCACCATTTTCATAAGCAAAAACTTACGAAACACAACCTATTCGGGATTGCATTGATAAAACCTCATTTACACATCATTAGACATCCAAAATACATTTAAGAATCATCTCAAAACAGAGCCCAAACAATCACAACGAAATTCTTCAAGATTTCTTCCAAATCTTGTGTTTTAAGCCAAAATCAAGTTCCTATCATTAAAACCATTTATAAAACTTAAAATAAGGATTGATAACTTGGGAATTTCAGTAAATAACTGAGCATTTAGAGGAGAAGAACAACCTTACCTCTAAATGGTGATTTCTTCTTGATTTGAGCCAATTTTCTTGAAAATCCAATGAGGAAATCAAAAGGATTTGATGCAAGATGGATTAGGAACTAATTGATGATAGAAATCTCATCAATTGAAGTGAAGATCAATGAAAAAGTTGCTGGAGAAAAGTGTTTGGATGATCGAATTTTGAGAGAAAAAGAAATGAGAAAATTTTAGGAAAAGGTAGTTATGATTTTTCCAAAAGGTAGTTTCTCTTCTCATTTAATTAATTAAAACATTAATTAATTCACTCAATTTGAGGAAAAATCTGGAGAAATCATTTTTGGGTAAATTAGCTCCTTAAAGATTCAAAGTTCCAATCCTTACAAAACAGTCACAACTGAACTTTTCAAAAATCGCATTTTAGTCACTACAGCAAAACGTAGTATTTCCAAACCTTATTTTGTAAAATTGATTTCACCATTCTCTTATATATATTAAAAGAGGATTTTTAGATATTTTTCCATATTTTTAAAGCATCCCGAATTAGGCTTTCCCTAAAACCTCCTTTTATATTCGAACCGAAAACCAGACCGATCTGAATCAGACCCTAAACTTCTAAGCCCAAAATTGGGGTGTTACAACTCTCCCCCTTAAGAAATTTCGTCCTCGAAATTTACCTGGAGGAAAAAGGTACGGAAACTGCTTCTTCATATCATCATTTCTTTCCCACGTGGCTTCCTCAACACCACGATGCTTCCACAACACCTTTACCAAATCAATGGTCTTGCCTCGAAGAACTTTACTGTCCGAATCCAGAATTTCAACCGGCTCCTCATCATAGGTCAAGTCTGGATTCAACTCCACTTCCTCCACAGGCATAACATGCGAAGGATCGGATATATACCTCCAAAGCATAGAGACATGAAACACATCATGAATCTTTTCCAACTCTTGCGTTAACCTTAGCTTGTACGCAACAGGACCCATACGCTCAATCACCTCGTATGGTCCAATGTACCTAGGGCTCAACTTACCCTTCCGGCCAAACCTCATCACCTTTTTCCAAGGCGAAACCTTCAAGAACACACAGTCACCTACCGCAAACTCAATCTCCTTACGCTTCAAATCCGCGTAAGACTTCTGTCGATCAGAAGCTGCCTTCAATCGCTCACAAATGAGCTTCACCTTCTTGGTGGTTCCTTTCAACAAAGCCGGCATTGAAACCAACTTCTGACCTGTTCCAGCCCAGCAAAGAGGAGTTCTGCACTTCCTCCCGTACAAGGCTTCATAAGGTGTCATTTGAATACTTGTCTGGTAGCTATTGTTACAAGCAAACTCCACCAAAGGAAAATGCTTCTCCCAAGAACCTTGAAACTCAATCACATAGCACCTCAACATATCTTCCAGCACTTGGATAACATGCTCAGACTGTCCATCCGACTGTGGATGATAAGAAGTACTGAAATTCAGCCGCGTACCCAAAGCTTGATGCAAACACTCCCAAAAACGCGACGTAAACCTCGGATCTATATCCGACACTATAGACTTCGGCACACCATGCAGTCGCACAATCTCAGCAATGTACAACTCTGCAAGCTTGTCCAAGGTATACGTAGTATGCACAGGTAAGAAATGCGTACACTTCGTAAGGCGATCCACAATCACCCACACCGAATTCTTTTTCGATGGCGACAAAGGCAAACCAGACACAAAGTCTATGGTAATCCTTTCCCACTTCGACTCAGGAATTCTCAACGGTTGCAACAACCCAGAAGGAAACTGATGCTCAGCCTTTACTCGCTGACAAACCATGCACTTACTCACGTACTCCGCAACATCCTTCTTCAAACCCACCCTATAGTACTCATCCTTAAGATCACGATACATCTTTGTACTACCAGGGTGCATAACAAAAGGACTACTATGAGCTTCAGTCATAATAGTACGCCTCAACTCAGCATCATTCGGCACTACTATCCGACTCCCAAAACATAGAACCCCATCATCATTAAAACAGAAATATGATGGTCTACCCTCAGCAATATCCTGAACATGTGGCACCAAAGAATCATCCAACAACTGCTTATCCTTTATCAACTGAACCAAGGTTGGTTTCACTTGCAATTCGGCCACAAGACCCCCATCTCGCGAAATACTCAAGCTGGAAAACATAGCCCTCAACTCCACTGCCACCTTTCTACTCAAGGCGTCCGCTACAACATTAGCTTTTCTCGGATGGTACTCGATCATCAGATCGTAATCTTTAAGTAATTCCACCCAACGTCGTTGCCTAAGATTCAACTCTTTTTGATACATCAAATACTTCAAACTTTTGTGATCCGTGTACACAGTACACTTCTCACCATACAGGTAATGTCTCTAAATCTTCAAAGCAAAAACCACCGCAGCTAACTCAATATCATGTGTAGGATAATTGCGATCATGCACCTTCAACTGGCGCGATGCATAAGCCACCACCTTACCCTCTTGCATCAACACACGCCCCAATCCAACATAGGATGCGTCTCTATACACCACAAACTCTTTTCCTAATTCAGGTTGAACCAAGATAGGAGCTTGCGTCAAAGCTGCCTTAAGCTTCTCAAAAGCTTGTTGTCTTGCCTCCGTCCACTCATACTTGACATCCTTTTGCAACAACTTTGTTAAAGGTACAGCAATCTTCGAAAATCCATCCACAAACCTCCGATAGTATCCTGCCAACCCAAGGAAACTACGAACTTCATGAACAGACTTAGGAGGCTTCCAATTTATCACCGCCTCAATCTTTTAAGGATCAACACGAATCCCCTCAGCAGAAACCACATGACCAAGGAAAACAACTTCCCTAAGCCAAAATTCGCACTTGCTCAGCTTAGCATAAAGTTGATTCTCCAACAACGCTTGCAACACAATCCGCAAATGCCCTTCATGCTCCTCCTCAGTACGAGAGTACACAAGGATATCATCAATGAACACCACAACAAACTTGTCCAAGTATTCATGGAACACTCTATTCATCATATCCATAAAAGCTGCAGGAGCATTCGTCAAGCCAAACGGCATCACAAGGAACTCATAATGCCCATACCTCGTTCTGAAGGCTGTTTTTGGCACATCCACATCCTTCACCTTAAGCTGGTAATAACTTGACCTTAAGTCAATCTTAGAGAACACAGCCGCTCCCCGGAATTGATCAAAAAGATCATCAATCCTCGGCAAAGGATACCGATTCTTGATAGTCAACTTGTTCAGTTGACGATAATCGATGCACATTCTCATAGTGCCATCCTTCTTCTTCACAAACAAGACCGGTGCACCCCCAAGGTGACACACTCGGCCGAATGAAACCACGATCAAGCAACTCCTGAAGGTGCGTCTTCAGCTCCTTCAATTCCTTAGGTGCCATTCGGTAAGGAGTAATGGACACTGGAGTTGTGTTTTCATAAAACTCAATTCCAAACTCCACCTCTCGACTAGGAGGCAATCCAGGTAACTCCTCCGGAAACACTCCAGGAAACTCTCGCACAGTCCTGATATCTTGAACTCGCAACTCCTTAGAGCTAGGATTCATAACAAAGGCCAGGTAAGCCTCACAACTGTTGCGTGTAAAATAGTCTATCGCAATTGTAGTGCAAGTGTACACGACGCAAGTAGTAAAGTGATATGAAGTATCGGATATCGTCTCCACAGGGATTGGGCTAATAGCTTCACCTTGAATTACTGCATGAAAGTAAAGGAAATAATTGAGAAAGTTGTCACGAGAATAATAAAGAAAAACGTAAATAAAAGAGTTGGAATATCAAGATAGAGAGAATGGGCTGGTATTGAATTGCTCAGTAGTGCAGGTATTGCAATGCTTAGGAAATCCAGTTCTGTCATCGCGCCCGTCGCCGACAGCACCTGTCGCGGCAGCTGTCCGTTAGCTGTCGCGGCAGCGAACATACCAACTCCGTACTTCCAAGTTTGGCAAGAATCCCAGATCTGCCTTGGCCTATCCCTAGGTCCAAGTCTGTCGATGATCAAGTCTTTGATGATACCTCCCGGCGTGAATCGAAGGATGAACATCGATGTGTATGAATTCTTCTTTAGCCACTTAACCTCGCCCTATCCCTAGGCACGAGATAGTTCAACTATAAACTAGAGAACTTGCTCTTATTTCTTTCGTATACTTAACTCTCCCGATGCTAAGTAAATGGATAACCTCACAATGCTCTCCCGATGCTCTTGCAAGATATTAAAACCAAAATAAGAGAACTTGAAGTTTATTTTATTGAACTTGGAAAATCCTAAAACAAAACAACCCTTGCAACTACTTTACAAAATAACCCGTGGCCCTAGGGGGTTTTTAGTACATAACGACGGCGGCTAAACGGCGGGGGGATTTAGGTTATCGGTTATGGGGTATATTTCTCCTAGGTTAAAATCTATGCCCTTATATAAGCTTTGGGCTCAAGTATTCTAAGTTAACAAGGATTACAACTTTAATTAAAAGTAAGATTCTAATAAAGACTTAATCTCCAAGTATCCTACTTTCCAGCCGCCATCCTTGTTTCTTGGGATTTCCTCTCCTTGAGCTTTGGCTTGACATATCTTTTGATCCGGGGCTTGGAAAATTATTTGGTTTCCACACGACAGACGAGCAGATTTTTCTCTATCTATCGAGGTCCACTTTGCTTTTCCTCTTCATAAGGCTGCTGTCACGGCAGATCCATGGCAGCATCATCCTCTTCGTCTGCTTGACCAGTTCAGCTCTTCTGCTTCTCTGCCCTGTGCCCGCCTTCTCCGTCAACTATGGCAGCAACCTACAAAATCAGCCATCTTTTAGTAGAATCCGTGCCTTTAATATATTTGTGATGTTTTGTTGTAAACTAACCTAAATGCAACGCAATGATGCTTGAATGCAGCAGAAATATGGGTTAAAAAGGGTGTAAATAATAGAACTTTTACACACTCAACACACCCCCAAACTCAAGTTTTTGCTTGCCCTCAAGCAATTAAGACTTAAACGAAAAATATTTTTGTGTTGGCTTTCAAACAGTGAACTGTCCCTTACCCGTCGCTCATTCTCTGTGGCGGTAGCAACCTGTCGGAAAGATTAGGATTTGTTCGGAATCTCCCTATAGTCTTCGTGCAGTGTGTGCATGCTTGTGAACAGTAATATGTTAAGACTCTCTTAGTTTCACTAGAATATTATACTTTAGCTTGTTTAGAGTTTTTCTTATGAGACTGATTTCTTTCCTTTCCTTACTAGAGCCAGAATAAGGCACCTCTAGTTAATTTCTTTTTTTTTCTAATTTCTTCTCATTTCTACTAGAGCCAGTATTTCAGGCACCTCTAGTTAACTGTCTAGAGCCAGTGATAGGCACCTCTAGAAGTTTTTTTCTCTGGTTATCTGCCTAGAGCCAGTGTTGGGCACCTCTAGGTTTCCTGAGAGTCTAGTCTCTTTTCTACTCTAAGTGCTAAGTTTTCTATTCTAGTTTGGCTAAGAGAAGTCTAAGCATTATAACAGTCACAATGGTGTTTAAGTTTTCAGAACTATAGAAAGGCTCTAAACTTCTCCTTAAACTGTCCTAAAGATGCTGCCACGACAGAGCTGTCATGACAGGTAAGTTTACTTCACAGTTTTAAGCCAACAGTTTTAGTCTTTTCTGATTTTTTTTGAGAACTTAATTAAATAAAAGACACAACAATAATTTAAAGATGTACTAAGACTCCATTAAAATGGAGGGTTGCCACCCCAAACTCGAGGGTTGCATTGCCCTCAATGCAAATGACAGATAAAATGAAGGCAGGTACATCACAATATATATATATATATATATAAAGTAGGCAACAATAAAAGGAAAATAAAAGACTTAAATTTTCAATCGCTGTCTTCATTGCTGCTGCTGACACGGATTTGGCGGCGGCGTCTGGTCTGTGGGGGAGGCTGGGCAGGTTGCTCTACGACCTGGATGTCTGAGCTGCTGCCGCTATCCCAAGTGCTGCTGGTGGTGGTGCTGGCCTTGGGCATTAGCTTTCTGTCGGCCACATGTTTCTGCCTCTTGACAGGCGTGAATTCTTTCTCCAAATTCCTCCTAATAGGAGGTTCTGCCTCGCTGTCATCTGAAGTCGGTCGCTTCGTTCCTCGGCCTGGGGTGTCGGCCGGAGGGCTGCCAGCTGCCGTCGGGGCAGGTGATGGGGTGGAAGCAGCAGAATGTGTGTGGGGGGAGGCAGCTGGTGTAGGTGTATGGACAGGGGTGGGGATGTGGAAATAGTGGGCAGGGAAAGTGGGGAAAATAACATCGGGATAATTTAAAGTATTGGTAATGAAATTTATCGTTGAGTTGGCGAAATCCCGGATGAATGTCATCAGCCCCATTTGTCTGGCTTCCACCCTCTGTATGGCAGCAAGGATCTGAGCCGATTGGTCTGTCGGAGCAGCTACTGCGGCGGGTTCATCGGCAGGTTCAGGAGCAGGTTCCTCGGATGATTCTGCTGGGGAGGCAGTCGGGTTGAAAGAGTTGATAGGTGTTGCGACTATCAGTTCCATGAGGCTGGTAATGTTGTTATCGGTCCAGCCTCGTCCTTAGACCAGTTTATCGGTGGATTCCTCCAGGACAGCAGCGCAGCGGCAGAGAGAGGTGATCATGAACAGTAGGCAGAGGCGGGAGGTTGACGGATATGTGCAGTCCAAGATGCTTTCCCTCATATAACGGCCCACGTTGATAGGCCGGTCGTGCATGATCGAATGAATGAGGGCGAGCCGCTGCTGGTTCACCGTCGTGTGATGGGAGGACGGCAGGATACGCTTTTTGATGAAAGCGTTCCATAGCTTTGCTTCTGGTAGCAGCTGCCCCCTTTTTACAGAGTTAGGGTTCTTCTTGCTCGTAGTCCACTCCGTCCCTTCTTCTGTTACCTCTGCCATGACAGCACCATAGGCGGTAGAGTCGAGGGTGTCCAAAAAGTGCTGGTGGGCATCGTCGTTGGGACCAAAATAGAGGCCATACATATGGTTGATACTATCGGCTGTGAATGGTACCTCTACCCCTCGGACAATTACGGATGTCGTCGTCCTGCTGTCGATGGCAGCATAGAACTCCCTCACCAACGTGTCATTTAATTCTGTCGGTTGTTCGGCGAACTGCTCCCATAGTTGAGTCCTTATTGCCCTTGTGATGAATGGTCGGAGCCCCATGTTTGGTGCCTTTCGGGCGTAGATGAAACCCCTTTCTTCCCATAAGTCCTTGGTGGCGAAAGGCGACTGTGCTGCTGATGAAGAGGCTGAGGCAGCACTGCGGCGGGTCTGTCTGGAAGACATGTTAGTTGCAAGGGTTGTGAAAGTAAAGAAAACAAAGAAAAACGAGAGGAGAAAGCAAGTAAGAATAAGCAGAAGTGAGGAAAATGAAAATGAAAATGGGATTTTATAGCGGTCGAGTTGCTGCCCGTTTAATGCTGTAACGGCAGGCGTGAATAACGGGGCGACTGTTGAGATTTGGCGCGTCTAACGCGTCTGACACGCATTTATGCGTCTGTTACGCGTCTGCCGCACACTTCTACGTCTGTCGTGTCAGTCTGTTGACAGCCTGTCTTATCCGTGTCTGCGCGGCAGCTGGAACGACAGGCTTCAATAAATGGGCTCTGTTGGGCTGATGGATGGATGGTGGGCTTAGGTCACTTCTCCTTTTCTTCTTGACTCCTTTATTTCCTAAAAATAGAAAATAGAAAAACATTATTCAAATAAAAATAAACCTTATTACCTAATAAATAATAAATAATAAAAATAAAACTTAGGTTAAATTAGGGATGCCTTGTGGGGCATCTCCTAAGGTAACCACTTCCTGTATTCCTGGGGCTTCAGTCCCCTGATAGTGCTTGAGGCGCTGTCCATTGACTTTAAATTGGTGCCCGTCTTTTAATGATCGGATAGTGATGGCACCATGGGGAAAAACTTGTACCACTTGGAACGGGCCAGACCATCTAGATTTTAGCTTCCCTGGGAAGAGTTTCAACCTAGAGTTGAACAACAACACAAGCTGCCCTAGGCAGAACTGTCGTGGCAGCAACTTCTTGTCATGCCACTTCTTTGTTTTCTCCTTGTATATTCTTGCATTGTCGTAGGCCATTGTTCGTATTTCTTCGATCTCATTCAAATCTAATAGCCTTTTCTGTCCTGCCTTGTCCAAGTCCATATTCACTACCTTGACTGCCCAGTATGCTTTGTGCTCTATCTCGACAGGCAGATGACAGGTTTTCCCATAAATCAATCGGTATGGAGACATGCCCAACGGTGTCTTAAAAGATGTCCGATATGCCCATAATGCATCATTAAGGAGTAAAGACCAATCTTTCCTAGTTGGCTTAACCATCTTCTCAAGAATGTTCTTAACTTCCCTATTAGATATCTCAGCTTGTCCATTGGTCTGTGGGTGGTATGCTGTCGCGATCCTGTGCTTGACACCATATTTCTTCAAGGCGGCAGCAATTACCCTATTATCAAAATGTCTCCCTTCATCACTGATGATCGCCTTAGGAATGCCAAATCTAGAAAAATGTTTTTATATAAAAACTTTTGGACCGTCTTGGCATCATTCTTTTGAGTGGCGATAGCTTCAACCCACTTGGAGACATAATCCACTGCTAGGAGGATGTATAAATTTCCACATGAAGATGGAAAGGGTCCCATAAAATCAATCCCCCAAACGTCGAAGATCTCGACTTCTAGAATGTTCTGTAGTGGCATCTCGTTTCTCCTCGAGATGTTACCTGTCCGCTGGCACCTGTCACAGTTCTTGTAGAAGTCCTGTGCATCCTTATACAGTGTCGGCCAGTAGAACCCTGACTGCAGCACCTTGGCAGCAGTTTTATTGCCTCCTAAGTGACCTCCATATTGTGAAGCGTGGCAGTGATGGAGAATGTCTTCTTGCTCTTCTTGTGGTACACACCTCCTTATAACCTGATCTGCACACATTTTGAAAAGAAGAGGTTTGTCCCAATAATAATGCTTAACATCATTTTGGAACCTCTTCCTGGCTTGATAATTAAGATCAGAAGGAAGTACTCCGCTAACTATAAAATTAACGAAATCAGCATACCAGGGAAGTTCAGAAGACTTACCTGCCGCCATGGCTGTCGCAGCAGCGATTGCGGCAGCAAAGAGCTGCTCATCTGGGAAGGTCTCCAGTATGTTTGTCTCATCGATTGGTAGACTCTGTCCCTTCTCCAATCTTGACAAGTGGTCTGCCACCTGATTTTCTGTCCCTTTTTTGTCCTTGATCTCAAGGTCAAATTCTTGCAATAGCAGGATCCACCGTATCAATCTAGGCTTTGCATCCTTCTTTGCGAACAAATACTTCAGGGCAGAATGGTCTGTGTGCACTATTACCTTCGTCCCAAGTATGTAAGAACGAAACTTGTCAATGGAGAACACCACAGCTAACAGCTCCTTTTCTGTGGTGGTATAGTTAACTTGGGCGTCATTCAATGTCTTGCTGGCATAATATATGACGTGAAATAGCTTATCTCTGCGTTGCCCAAGTGTTGCCCCGACAGCGTAGTCACTAGCATCACACATAATCTCAAATGGCTGTGTCCAGTCTGGTGGCTGTACTATGGGGGCTGTTACCAATTTTTCCTTTAGAACCTTGAATGCTTCAGTACATTCATCATTAAAGTCAAAGGGTCGGTTCTGCTCCAAAAGATGGCATAGCGGCTTGGTGATTTTTGAAAAATTTGCAATGAATCTTCTATAAAAGCCAGCATGCCCTAAAAAACTTCTAATGCCCTTGACTGTGGTTGGCGGCGGCAGCTTCTCAATTACTTCTATTGTGGCCCTGTCGACTTCTATGCCACGGCAGCTAATCTTATGGCCAAGGACTATCCCTTCATCCACCATAAAGTGGCATTTTTCCCAATTCAAAACAAGATTAGCTTTTTCACATCTTTCAAGCACCTTTTGTAGATTGCCGAGGCAGCTCTCAAAATCGTCTCCAAAGACGGAAAAATCATCCATGAAAATCTCCAGGAAGTCCTCTACCATGTCGGAGAATATGGCCATCATGCACCTTTGGAAGGTGGCGGGTGCATTACATAATCCAAACGGCATTCTCCTAAAAGCGTATGTTCCGTAGGGGCATGTGAAAGTCGTCTTCTCTTGATCCTCCGGTGCGATCGCAATTTGATTATAACCTGAATAACCATCAAGAAAACAATAGTAAGGTTTACCCGCTAATCTATCAAGCATTTGATCAATAAAGGGTAAAGGAAAGTGGTCCTTTCGGGTAGCTTTGTTAAGCTTCCGATAGTCCATACAAACCCTCCAACCGGTCACAGTCCTGGTTGGGATTAACTCATTGTTCTCATTGGTTACCACGGTCATTCCTCCTTTTTTGGGAACGCATTACACCGGGCTTACCCATTTGCTGTCAGAGATGGCGTAAATAATACCAGCATCTAACCACTTGATTATCTCTTTACGCACTACCTCCTTCATCGCATGGTTTAGCCGCCTTTGGGCATCTATAGTCGGCTTATGATCTTCCTCTAAAAGAATTTTGTGCATGCATAATGTCGGACTAATGCCTTGAATATCAGCGATCGTCCATCCAATTGCCTTTTTGTGCTGCCGTAACATGCCGATCAGCTGCCGTTCCTGCTCCTGCGGCAGCTTAGAAGAGATGATTACGGGCAACGTATCATTCGAACCAAGAAAAGCATATTTAAATTGCCCTGGCAGAGGCTTTAGTTCTAAGGCAGGTGGTTCGACAGTAGATGGCTTTTGGATTAAATGGTTATCCGAAGTATAATTCAAAGGTTCGAATAACTTACCTGGACGATTGCCTATCCAGTTTACCTCCTCCTGATCTTCAGTATCGGATGTATCGGAATCAGAGGAGTTTCTGTCGTCGGTGCTGTCGTAACAGGCCTGTAGATGGTTGCCGCGGCAGTGACCAAATTTAATATCGTGACAGCCCGACCTGATGCAGGGTTGATCAAGGGTAACATCAGTGATAGCCTTGCATTCCTCGTCTACATCAGCATGTTTCATCGCTTGGAGAAAATTCAACTTGATCTCTTGATCGTTCACGCGCATGGTGAGTTCTCCTTTCTCCACATCAATCAGTGATCTTCCCGTGGCTAAGAAGGGTCGCCCAAGGATGATTGGTGCGTTTTCGTCTGCCTCACAATCTAAAACAAGAAAGTCAGCAGGAAAAATAAACTTATCCACTCTTACCAAAATATCTTCAATTTTTCCTTCTGGATGAACGTAAGAGCGGTCTGCCAGCTACAGAGTTACTGTCGTGGGCCGCGCTTTTCCGATACCAAATTTCTGAAAAATAGATTTGGGCATTAGATTAACACTAGCACCAAGATCACAGAGTGCCTTACCCACAAATTTATTTCCAATTACGCAAGGTATGATGAAGCTCCCCGGATCTTTCTTTTTCTGGGGTGGCTGCCGATGAAGAATACTCATGCAACCTTCTGTCATCTTTACCGTTTCAAACTCCCCAAGTTTAGATTTCTTCGACATAACATCCTTGAGAAATTTAGCATAACCGGGCATTTACCTAACGGCATCTAACAGCGGAATATTAATATGAACCTGCTTAAAAATATCATAAATCTTTTTAAGTTGAGATTCTTGCTTAGCTTGATGTATCCGTTGAGGAAAAGGTGGTGGTGGACGGTAATCAGCAATACGTCCTTCCCACTGCATGCGAATCTGAGGACGGTAATCATCTTTTTTCTCCTCTGTCGCTTCTGTTGTCGTGACAGGCTCATCGGCAGCAGTCTGTTTGTCACCTGTCGGGGCAGCTTCCTCGGCAGGTTTGTCTAAGGCTGGATCCTTTACTGTTTCAGCTTCCTTTTCCGGCCCTTGTAGTTTCTTCCCACTCCTAGTAGTAATTGCCTTACATTGCTCATGTGTGGGCTGCCTAGCATTTTCAGTATTGCTAGGGAATCCTCCATTCTGCCTCGGCTTAATGTGTTGCGACACCTGACCCATTTGTGTCTCCAGAGATTTCAAAGTAGCTTCATGATTTGTCATTCTCATCTCCGTTTTGTCCATGAAATTCTCTGTCTTCTTGACAAATTGATTCATATTCTCAATATAAGTACCGGTCTGAGACATAAAGGTGGCCAGAGTCTGTTCCAATATACTGCTCGTGGCAGCTGGTGGCTGCTGTTGCTGCTGCGGCGGCAGGTGCGGCGGCAGATTCTGCGGCTGTTGCTGTCGCGTCAGCAATCTAGGACCTCCCTGATTCTGATTATGTGCTTGTGGATTCAGGGCATTATTGGGGTTACTCCAGGAAAATTTGGGATCCTTCCTCCAATTGGGATTATAGTTGTTGGAATTATAATTCGGCTTGTAGTTTCCAACATACTTTCCCTCTTCTACTTGTATTGGGCACTCATCCCGACTATGATTTCCCTCACAGATATCACATACTTCCTCAACAGCAAATCCTTGTAAACCATCATCATTCAATAACCTTTTCATTGCTTTAGTAAGGAAGGCTACATGTGATTTCATCGTGCTGTCGGCTTCATAATCTTTGACAGCAAGTACCCGTTTACCCCCTCTTCTTGTAGTCGGAAACTGCTCCTCATTCTTGGCCAGATTTTTCAAAACTTGCAATGCCTCGTTCGGATCTTTATCCAATAGTAGTCCATTTGCTGCTGAATCAATTCGAATGCGAGTTTGTAAGTTGGCAGCATTATAAAACTTTGTAACCTGATTCCAGACGGGGAATCCATGCATTGGGTAGTTCCGTAGAAGAGTAGTAAATCTGTCCCAGGCCTCGTGCATTGGCTCGTCATCTTCCTGTTGAAAAGTAGCAATTTCGTTACGTAATCGCTCAGATAAATGCGAAGGATTGAAACGAGATAAAAATTCACGAGATAAATCTGCCCAAGTCATAATTGAACCCGGCGTAAGTTTATTCCACCAAGTTTTAGCTCTGTCCCTCAAGGAATGGGGAAATAACCGAAGCCTCAGTATCTCCGGATTAACTCCTGGTAGTCTAAACGAACCACATATCTCCTGGAACGTTTTGAGATGCTCCCTGGCATCTTCTGTCAAAGCACCACTAAACTGTCCGGCATTGTTGATCATACTAAACATGACAGGTTTAAGCTCGAAGTTATCAACACCAATATCTGGCAGCGTGGTCTCCAACTCTACATGATCGTTCAACATGTAGTCACGACAGGACTGTCGTTCGGCTGCTGCGGGCGGGTCGCCGACAGGCGGTATACCATCACCAGCGGGCGGATTACGGGCCATCTTCTCTAGCTGTTCCTCAAGGTACTCGTTCCTGTCTAAAAGGTGACGAAGTTGTTTCTTGAGATTGAAGGAACGTTCAACTTCCGGATCTAATGGATATTCAGGATCTTCACCTCTTTTAGATCTGCGCATAAACAAGAAAACCTCGTGAAAAAACAAGAGTTGAAAGTACTAACGAGAAAAAGAAAAATAAAAACAAAAACAAAAACAAAAACGAAAAGTGCAATAAAGGAAAGGTGTAGTTATGTTGCCATTCCCCGGCAACGGCGCCAAAAACTTGTTGCGTGTAAAATAGTCTATCGCAATTGTAGTGCAAGTGTACACGACGCAAGTAGTAAAGTGATACGAAGTATCGGATATCGTCTCCACAGGGATTGGGCTAATAGCTTCACCTTGAATTACTACACGAAAGTAAAGGAAATAATTGAGAAAGTTGTCACGAGAATAATAAAGAAAAACGTAAATAAAAGAGTTGGAATATCAAGATAGAGAGAATGGGCTGGTATTGAATTGCTCAGTAGTGCAGGTATTGCAATGCTTAGGAAATCCAGTTCTGTCGTCGCGACCGTCGCCGACAGCACCTGTCGCGGCGGCTGTCCGTTAGCTGTCGCGGCAGCGAACACACCAACTCCGTACTTCCAAGTTTGGCAAGAATCCCAGATCTGCCTTGGCCTATCCCTAGGTCCAAGTCTGTCGATGATCAAGTCTTTGATGATACCTCCCGGCGTGAATCGAAGGATGAACACCGATGTGTATGAATTCTTCTTTAGCCACTTAACCTCGCCCTATCCCTAGGCACGAGATAGTTCAACTATAAACTAGAGAACTTGCTCTTATTTCTTTCGTATACTTAACTCTCCCGATGCTAAGTAAATGGATAACCTCACAATGCTCTCCCGATGCTCTTGCAAGATATTAAAACCAAAATAAGAGAACTTGAAGTTTATTTTATTGAACTTGGAAAATCCTAAAACAAAACAACCCTTGCAACTACTTTACAAAACAACCCGTGGCCCTAGGGGGTTTTTAGAACATAACGACGGCGGGTAAACGGCGGGGGGATTTAGGTTATCGGTTATGGGGTATATTTCTCCTAGATTAAAATCTATGCCCTTATATAAGCTTTGGGCTCAAGTATTCTAAGTTAACAAGGATTACAACTTTAATTAAAAGTAAGATTCTAATAAAGACTTAATCTCCAAGTATCCTACTTTCTAGCCGCCATCCTTGTTTCTTGGGATTTCCTCTCCTTGAGCTTTTGCTTGACATATCTTTTGATCCGGGGCTTGGAAAATTATTTGGTTTCCGCACGACAGACGAGCAGATTTTTCTCTATCTATCGAGGTCCACTTTGCTTTTCCTCTTCATAAGGCTGCTGTCACGGCAGATCCATGGCAGCATCATCCTCTTCGTCTGCTTGTCCTGTTCAGCTCTTCTGCTTCTCTGCCCTGCGCCCGCCTTCTCCGTCAACTATGGTAGCAACCTACAAAATCAGCCATCTTTTAGTATAATCTGTGCCTTTAATATATTTGTGATGTTTTGTTGTAAACTAACCTAAATGCAATGCAATGATGCTTGAATGCAGCAGAAATATGGGTTAAAAAGGGTGTAAATAATAGAACTTTTACACACTCAACAACAACCTTGCCTCAGCATTCGGCTTGCTTCCAACGAAGACACCAAATTTGCAAGAAACTTCACATTCTCACCAACCACCACTACCTCATAATCATCCGCAAGCTTCAACGAAACTCGCTTGTTCTCAAAATCCACTACAGCTCGATGTTCAACAAGCCAATCCATTCCAAGGATTACATCAAAACCATAGAATGGCAATTCCATGAGATCAACAAGAAAAACATGGTTTTGCACTACCAAAGGACATCTTCTATACAACTTTCGTGTCACAACGGTCTCACCAAAGGAACTAGTTACACGCATACCAACATCCAAAGACTCAACAAGTAAACCAAGCAATTGAGCATGTTCACGCAATATGTATGAGTGTGTAGATCCAGAATCAATCAAGGAAAGTAATGACAAGGATTGCAAAGTAAAGGTACCTACGATCACATCCATATCATTTCTCCCCTCTCACTGAGCATACACTCGAGCCTGGCCACCACCCTCAGGTTGAACAGCCACCACATGCGCCACATTCCTCCCACCATCATCTCTGCGCTGGAAGTTACCACGGCCGCGCCCACGACCTCTCTGTGGTGCAACTACCCCAGGAGCACATCCCTGACCACCACCAGCCAACAAAGGACACTCCCTCCTCATGTGGTCTGCCGAACCACAATTCCAGCATGAATTACCGGTCACTACTACAGGAGCATGAACCTCCCTCGCTGCTCGAGGACAATCTCACCTCAAATGGCCACGTGATCCACACGTCCAGCACGTGTTCTGATCAGCTCTCATCTTATGTCCCTGAACAGGCGCACCATGCCCTCCATTACCACGCCTAGCAGAAGACTGATACATCTTATCTCGTCCTCTCTTGTTCCATCCACCAACGGAACTATAATCAGTAGCTCTTTTGCCCGAGCTAGAACTAACACCTCTAGAAGACAAACCCAGGTTCTGCTCAATGTCCTTCGCCCTACTCACCAGCACATCGAAATCCGTATACTCAGCAGCAAGCATGAAAGTCTTCACATCCGTCACCAAACCGTAATGGAAACGTTCACACCTCTCTCGCTCATCAGGGATTAACTCAGGTGCATACTGACTAAGATGGACAAGCTGGATCTCATACTCAGCCACCGTCATGCTTCCTTGCGTAAGAGACATGAATTCTCTTTTCTTCTCATCTAGATATCGCACACCTAGATACTTCCGCTTGAACGCGTTCAGAAAGAACGTCCAAGTCACATCATTCTCCTCCATTCTGGAAACAGTGGTCGTCCACCATGTATACGCATCCTCATGCAGCAGTGATACCACACAACCCAGCTTCTGCACATTGTTGCAGTTCATTTGCCCCAAAATCCTCTTGGTGCTTTCAAACCAAGATTCAGAGCCTTCAGGAGATAAACCTCTGAACTCAGTCCCTCCCAGACTGCAAAGACGTTCCAAAGGTAATCTCACGTTAGCATCACCCTGATGCGCAGCTCCGTGAGCTCCAGCTACTGCTTCCTGAAACGCTGCCGCAATAGCCTGAATCAACACAGTCATGTCAAAAGCAGCTTGCCCCTGCACACCTTCAGGTCCAGCGACCCCAGCACCAGCACCAACGCCAGCATTATCACCTCCAGCACCACCACCGCCGGGTGGTCCACCACCAGGTGGAGGAGGGATATCCACAACATTCTCAACATGTTCCTCATTCTCGTTCTAAGCCATAGCTCTCGTATTCATCCTCATTTCTCTACGAGACCCCATTTACAAGAAAAACAATGCACTGACACAAATGCAATAAACATAATTAGGCTCAACAAGGTAAG
This sequence comes from Hibiscus tridactylites, assembly GCA_958450335.1. NCBI lineage: Eukaryota > Viridiplantae > Streptophyta > Magnoliopsida > Malvales > Malvaceae > Hibiscus > Hibiscus tridactylites. Next base: position 61,910,855 of record OY288267.1, on the reverse strand, counting down.
TAATCCAAGTACTCAAGCTCATTTTCCAAAAACAATTCCTTTCATTAGTTTTGATATGGCAATGGGTTCCCCTAACATGCTTCAACACAGTATAACATCATAATTGCAACCATGCATCACAATTCAAACAATATTCTTTCATCCAAGAAGCATATCATGCAAATACACGTACATCACCCACATAATCATTCCCATTTACACGAGAACTCAGCTCTGATACCACCAAATGTAACCCCCTTAGCCCGGCCTAGACGGTTGACCCGAACTACGAAGATTACACGGGGAAAACCAAAGTCAACTCGAAAGTCAACCTTGATTAATGACCTTTTTTTTCTTTTTAGTCTTGTCTATAAGCACATTAACCCTATGTGAGTCCGCATGAAACATACAGGTGAAAGGCACATCGATCGAACAATATGAGGGACTCAATTGCACAAAATACAAATATTAGAGACCAAAATGTAAATTCTAGAAATTAGATGGTCTTAACCGATTTTAAGGTTACCAATATTTAATTAGTCACATTACATGCTACCCTGTCAAATTTCACCTTAATCAGACATCTCGAACTCATACAATTGCAATTACAACCTTCAGGACTAAAACGTAAAGCTTGCAAACCTCAATACCATTCAAATCAGTGCCCAACGGTCACCTGTTTCGTAACGGTGTTGACCGTTCCGAAACACGGGTGCGTTTCGAGACTTGTTTCGAAACAGGGCCTTCCAGTGGCTTAACCGTTTCGAAACAGTCACCAGCCGTTTCGAAACACTAAGGCCATTACAGGCCTCCGTTTCGAAATGCCAATGAGTGTATCGATACGGTTTACCCAGAAGCTGCATATTTTGTTGATTTTTCATGCATAAACCCAATCAAACACTTCTTAATGACCCTCTAATCATACCGACAAGTCATCATTCACACATGGCATAAGATTGTAACCCCTAAACACATTTATAGCATCAAACATGAAACTTCACATGTCTATAGGCATGCATCCTAATATCCAAAAACCAAACAACCAACCAAACTCCAAATAAAGCATCAAAAGGCCAATTACAAATCCAAAACATCAAAAGCATCATGCCACAAACTAGGGAGTCCAAAACATCTCCCAAAACACATCTTAGGTTCCCATTGCCAAATTACCAAAACTAATAGTGTATGAAAACATCACCATACATGAGCTTAGTTTCCCCTTGGACTCTTAGCTTCCTTATTGCCCTCAAACACTTCAATTGTCTGCATTATTGGTACAAAAGAGAGAGTGTAAGCATAATTGCTTAGTGAGGCATGCTCTAAAGAAAACAACACAATAATGAATTTTAGAAAACACTTTCAACAAAGCTTTCTAAACACATGCTCAACTCTTTCCATGCAACCTTCCATACATAACAAGCATCTCATGCTTCATTATAATCAACACATCATATTGGCTTTCAAGTGATAATTCTTAACCATTTACAACTCAAAACACAATCGGATACGCGGATTACAAGCGTTGTCCCATACGCTTCATACACACTACCGAACAACACAAGGTGGAGTTTACCGATACAATCACAACCCCTCAACACTCGTGATGGAGTTTAACGGTACAATCACAAATCCCTTAACATCACTCATCGGTAGTTGTATAATTCCACTAACGAGAACACGGGACACATAACACAAGATCCACACACGGACTTTTAACCACCGTTGTGATCTTACCTTACTCGTTAGTGTACTTGGATAGAGTTTACGGTACAATTACAGCCCCTCAACATCCAAGGTGACTTTATTCACGGTGCACCCAATCGTATAGCCGGCTAACTATTTCCGATTCAAGTACTTAAAAACCATTACATCACTTGCCAATATACATCATATAACATCAACAACTCACTGTTTTAAAGCATTAAACAAAGCCATTTAACATCATGCATCACTATGCATCAAATCCATATTTACAATATGACAAACCAAGGATCTCTTACCTTGAGCATCCTTCAACACATGGCTTTCAAACCAGCATTAACCATGCTAAAACATGCTTTCAAAACAGAATTTAAACATGCAAATTATAACCAATGCATCGAACCACCTCATGGCTCATTCAAGGGAGTTTTTCCGAAAACTTACACTTAAGCTTAGTTAAGTTGTTTAGACTTAAACTAAGCTCCCAAAAACCTTCAAATAATTGTTCCAAAGCTGGAAACCCAACTCCACTCACCAATTACGTTTCGCTAGCTTGCCGAAACGCCGATCAAGCCTCCGGATCAACTCCAAAGGTGTCCGAAGATGCCTCCCCTGTTTTAAACACATCAAAGCAAAGGATTAATGCATCATCATGCATTAAAATCTTCAGCCATCACACCTAAACTCGTTGCTCTAACCAAAACCAACATTTCGGCTACCAAACACAACCAAAATCACCTCCAAACCCTTCCAAAACTTAACCCAGCCAAGATCCATCACTTCTAACCATTTCTAAACATCAATTAACATCCAAAATAAACCTAAACTCGTCCTTATACCTCCATCTAGAACAGAACACCATGATCAACTCAAAAACCACCATTTTCATAAGCAAAAACTTAGGAAACACAACCTATTCGGGATTGCATTGATAAAACCTCATTTACACATCATTAGACATTCAAAATATATTTAAGAATCATCTCAAAACAGAGCCCAAACAATCACAACGAAATTCTTCAAGATTTCTTCCAAATCTTGAGTTTTAAGCCAAAATCAAGTTCCTATCATTAAAACCGTTTATAAAACTTAAATTAAGGATTGATAACTTGGGAATTTTAGTAAAGAACTGAGTATTTAGAGGAGAAGAACAACCTTACCTCTAAATGGTGATTTCTCCTTGATTTGAGCCAATTTTCTTGAAAATCCAATGAGGAAATCAAAAGGATTTGATGCAAGATGGATTAGGAACTAATTGATGATAGAAATCTCATCAATTGAAGTGAAGATCAATGAAAAAGTTGCTGGAGAAAAGTGTTTGGATAATAGAATTTTGAGAGAAAAAGAAATGAGAAAATTTTAGGAAAAGGTAGTTATGATTTTTCCAAAAGGTAGTTTCTCTTCTCATTTAATTAATTAAAACATTAATTAATTCACTGAATTTGAGGAAAAATCTGGAGAAATCATTTTTGGGTAGATTAGCTCCTTAAAAATTCAAAGTTTCAATCCTTACAAAACAGTCACCACTGAACTTTTCAAAAATCGCATTTTAGTCACTACACCGAAATGTAGTATTTCCAAACCTTATTTTGTAAAATTGATTTCACCATTCTCTTATATATATTAAAAGAGGATTTTTAGATATTTTTTCATATTTTTAAAGCATCCCGAACTAGGCTTTCCCTAAAACCTCCTTTTATATTCGAACCAAAAATCAGACCGATCCGGTTCAGACCCTAAACTTCTAAGCCCAAAATTGGGTGTTACAACCTTGGTTGATCTTTAAAGTGTTGATTTATGCCTCATGTTTAATTGTGTTTATGGTGGTTATGTATATGTTGTTATACATGTATGTTGAGGCATGGCTTGTTGCATTGTTATATGCATGTTGATGATAAATGTGATGGAGATATACATATGTATGAAATATGATATGATATTTGTATTAATGATATACATGTAGTGTTGACATGTGAAATGATATTATGAGGTGGTTCCGTGATCCGAGGATCATGGTGAGTACATGCTAGGCATGGAAATGTGGTTTGTGCATGATGATAAGTCATGGTGAGTACGTGCTAAGCACGGAAGTTGTTATGAAATGATATTGTCAAAGATTAATGAAATGTGTAGTATTGGCACTAGTATGCTTGGGTACAATGATCGATCATTAGGATGTTAGTGTGCACACGTGAGTCAAATGCGCGCGTGGTCTTGATGATGGTAGTCATCAAGATGGAGTACGGGTTCGCCCGGAAATCTTCTTATATATGTTAGTCGGTGATGAGTGGAATCCCATAGACGGGCGTGAGGATGAGTGGAATCCTCTCCGCGTGAAACGAGGCGTAAGGATGAGTGGAATCCCCTCCGCGTAAACGCTGATGAGTGTAATCCCACCGTCAGATAATGGTTGTGTTGTTGGATGTGAGTTCAAACGGTTATCCGCGTATTCGAGTCATAGCTAGGTGCCAATACCGATTGTGGATTATATTGCTCATATGTGGTTATATGTGTTTCTATACGTTCTGGTTATGGACTTGTTGAGCATGGCATGATTTTGATAATATGTTCATGCATCATCTTGTATTTTGGCTCTTGAGGATTGGAGGTAAGATCATGCATTCTGCTTGATTCTTGCGCGTGCTTGGACCCTGCATTGTCGAAGGTTTGTTTTATGAGCTTACCCTCACTAAGCTTTTATGCTTACGCTCCTTTTCGTTCGACAATACAGATCTGTAGCTTGTGGGTGGCAAGGGCAAGGAAAGGCCTCCAAGTGTTGCTTGTGGTTAGCTCAAGTATGATCTTTAAGTTGTAGATTGTAATAGTTAAGCAATGGGATAGGTGTTGTTGATTTGAGCCTTGATGTATGTTGATTTGGTTTGGCTCTTGGTTGCCTTGTTTGAATTGCAAATCTTGTTTATGTTGCATGCCTTGAATGCCTATATGTTTTGGTTGCTAAGGCATGAACCTTAAAGTGCCGTGTATGTCATCTTTTGGTAAATGCATGAATCTCTTGGATGAATGATGCTTGTTCGTGTTGGTTGCCTTGTGTGCTTAGATTTTGGTTGTTAAAGGTTTTTTGTATGTTGTTTGTGGCTAGGGGAGTCGTAAATCGCATCTAGAGTCGAGTCCTAAGTTGTTTGGCTAAAATTTGGGGACTTACTGTGCAGGGCGTATCGATACGCCCAAGGGCCGTATCGATGGGGGTTTGCCCTCCAGGACTCAATTTTTGGCTTGGTGTATTGATACACGGGGGTGTATCGATACGCTCAAAGCTCACTGGAAATCTGATATTTTGGTGAGACTTTGGCGTATCGATACGGGCTCCAAATGTATCGGTACGGGTTTATCTCGTTGACCACGAGATGTTTGACCGAGAAGGGCATATCGATACGCTCAAGGGCTGTATCGATACAGTCTTTTTGTGTTGACCATAGGGCGTTGACCTTGGTCAATGCGTATCGATACCCTATGATTGAGTTTGTCCCTTCTGATTGATCCTGAATCCGTACCTCTGTATATCGTTAGCAAGCATACAAAGTTTGATGGTGCCGGTGAAGTGTTAGAGGTAGGTATGAGCACCTTAGTTCTTTAGGCGAGATCAAGGTAAGGGTCTCGTGTGAGTAATTTGAAATTCAGAAATATTAGTTGGTGATCGTTGGGGTTCGGCCTATGGTTTTTATGCAAGACAGTCGGTTAGTATCCGTGAGTGGGAATCAATTTGTGTGATTGGGCCAGTGTGCATCTGAGTTGTCTTCCAGCGAGAAGGAGAGATGAAGTCACTTCCGATATAGTTGAGCCGAGAAGGAAGTCTTGAGCTTTGACTCCAGATTCTTTGGTAGTGGGATGTTTCGGGTCGTCAAGACTGATGTTATAGAACAAGTTCCAGCATGATAGTTTGAGTGTAATCAGAATTGAATTTTGAGGTTCCGATATGCTCTAAGAACGGTTTTGAAGAGTTAGTTATATTTGAAGGGTCAACCTGAAAACAAGAGAACCGAAAACTATCAGTTGTGTACATGTGAAGTTGCAATTTCTACGGATTCGTCCGTTTGTGCGAGCACGCAAAGAAATTAGATATCTCCGTTGAGATCTTAGACGTAGGGACACATGTGACTAGACCTTTTGGTGAGACAGTGGTGGTCAGAAAGATGTACGGAAGATGTTTGTTGATGGTTCAGGGTTACGTGTTTCCAGTAGATGTGAATTGATTGTCTTTTACGGTTCTGATGTAACTTTTGGCATGGTTTAGCTTGTAGAACGCAAAGCTAGGGTATACCTTGAGACAAAGAGAGAGAGTTGCCTTGAAGTTGCAGATTTTTGTGAGGTTGTAGTGGTAGGTGAGGATGTTAACTTCTTATCGAATGTTGATCCAGCTTTAGAGGTCAAAGATTGATTGAGTTTAGTTGACAGGCTTGCCTAGCAAATGTGATGGATTTGATTTTTGAATGAAGATTAGACCGCAGAATGTTAGAATAATTTGTGATTTTCCTAAAAGTTTTAGAAGAATTGTCGGTTTGTCTCCTAAAAGAGAAGAAGAGTTTGTTATTGAGACCGTCTTCGAGTTCGCTCCTGTTTTGTTGCTCCGTATTTTATGGTTCCCGAAATAATTGAGAGTGTTGAAGAATCAACTACGAGATTTGTTAGACCTTAGATTGATTAGGCCTAGTACATCATCTTAGAGTAAGACAGTGCAAATTGTGAAGAAGAGAGATGACATACGAGAATGTGTTTAGGTTACAGACAGTTGAAACAATTGACAGTGAGTAGCTAGTACCCGTATCCGAGCGTCAGTGATTTGTTGATCAGTTAGGGTGTGCTCTAGTCTTTTCGAAGATTAATTTGAGAACCGATTACTACCAGTTGAAAGTGAGAGAAGTTGACGTATCGAAGACGGATTTTGGGGGCAAGATATGGTCACTTTGAGTTCTGAGATATGTCGCTTTGTTTGACTAGTGTGTTAGTCACCTTTATAGAGATGTTGAGCAGAATATTTCATGAGCTCTTTGATCAGTTTGAGTAGTTCTCATAGATGATACATGGGTATATTCATGTACCAGAGAAGATCATGACAAGCTTTGGAGTTAGTGTTGTAGATCCTATTAGAGAATTAGTGGTATGCCAAGTTGAGCAAACGTGAACTCCGAGTTAATGAAGATGTTCTCCTAGGACATGTAGATCAGCCGAGTGTATTAGAGTAAATCCTAAGTAGGTAGAAGAAGATGTGAGTTGGAAGAAATTGAAGACTGTGACAGGTATCTATAGTTCCTAGGTCTAGCATTGTTACTATCGGAGGTTTGTGAATGATCTTTTAAAGATAGTTGCTCCATTGACAAGTCGCTACAGAAGAACGTTCAGTTGTGTGGTCAGATGTGAGACAACGAGCCCTTGAGAAACCGAAAGAAACTTTGAAGAGAGCTTCGACCTTGATCCAGCCTATATCAGAGAAAGAGTTTGTGAACCATAGTGATGTGTTACATGTAGGGTTAGGTTGTGTGCTTATGCAAGACAGAATATTGTAGCTTATTCATCGAGATAGTTGAAAGACCGAGAGAAGAATTATCTGACACAAGACATAGAGTTAATTACAGTTGTATTTGCTACGAAGACTTAGAGACAAATCATGTATAGTGAGAAATGCACAATATATATATTTATCATCAGAACTTGAAATATTTGACGACTTAGGAAGGGTTGAAACTTGAACAGCATAGGTTGTTAGAATTGCTTGAAGACCATAATCTCAAGATTGAGTACCATCCGAAGAGAGTCAACGTAGTAACCGATGTTCTGAGTTATAATTGTTGTTAGATTAGTAGTTGAGTTGCGAGCTATGTTTGCTGGATTCAGTTTATCGAATGATAGTATTCTTGTGGTCGAGTTTCATGTTAAACCTACATTGAGTCAGAATGCTTGAAGAGAAACAGTTGCAAGACAGATTCTTGGCACCTCACGTGCAAGACATAGCGGAAGGAAGACCTTCAGAATACAGTTTCAGAGATGATAGAGTTCTGCATTTTAGAGACAGAATTGTTGTACCGATTGACATAGTGTTTTGAGACGTATTGTGTTGGCCGAAGCACACGGCAGTTCATTTGTATTGCATTTGAGTAGTATGAAGACGTATTGTGGGTTGAAGACGAGTACTTCTGGATTGAGTTGATGAATGATGTGGTTCAGTATGAGTAAGTGTATAATTTGCCAGCGTGTCAAGACCGAGCATCAGTTTTCTTCTAGTTTGTTACATCCGTGGAAGGTTCTTAATGGAAGTGAGTAATAGAGATTCGAGATTTCAACTAGATTTTTGAAGACGTCTGCATAGTGTTTGGTTACCTGTTGAAGTCAGATGGTCAGTCAGAGAAAGTTATCGGTCAAGTTTTTAAACAGTGTTGTATGAGTTTGTGAATCGAGCTAGTTCTGTTGTTTATCTGTTGCGGTTACCACCAAAGTTAGAAAGGGGTTCGTAATTTGTTTTATGTATCTTTGATTCGGAAGTGTGAGTCAGATTTGTCTCGTGCTATGTTTGCGAAGAGATTGCGTTGAGTTTAAAATTGACATGCCTTGAAGGACCCGTTGAGATCTTAGCATCAGATAGGTAATGTTGTGTGGTGAGTCTACCGAGTTGGTTAGTATGTTGTGGTGAAAAGGTAAGTGTGGATGAGTGGATTTCGTGGTATTCATGTTCGATAAATTTCGGGTACGAAATTTCCTTAAGTGGGGGAGAGTTGTAACACCCGGGTTTGGGGGCCGGGTGAAAATAATATTAAAACAATAGTTCGGTTTCGGTTTTAAAATTTAAAATAATAAAGTATTATTTTTGGTCTTCATATTTTCGAACAAACATTTTGTGTTGGACCAAAATGTAATTGAAATCAAATTTCCATGAAAATTGCAAATACATGAGATTGCTATCACATTAATGGCAAAACCGTAAATAAATAAAACTTTTAAAATTAAAACCCCTTTTTGTTGAATTAAACATGTGCTTATCTTCTTCTTTCCCCATTCTTGCTATCTCACGACAATGGAGAACATTTCTCTCCATCTCACCATTTCATCTCTTTCACCTTCATCCTTAGAGCTTTTTGAAAGGTAAATATAGTTTTGACGTGGCCTTGCTATTCTCTACATTGTGGTATTTTTAGATTTCACTAAAACTGTGTATTTTACATTTGGGTTTTTCAAAGTTTTAAGCTAAAGGTTAAAGCTTTATGGGTTTTTACTAAAGCTTTTGATTTGTTATTGTTAGATATGATGTTTATGAATCAAATGGTCCAACATATATAATTTTTAGAGTGTTTTATAAGAATTCCCGAATTTGGGTTTTGGTGGGGTTTTAGGAGGGTTTTTAGTTGAGTTTCTAGTATGGTTTGTGTTGGAATTTGAGGGTTGATGTTAGGGTAATAGTTGGGGGCTGTTTTGGAAGCATTTGAGGGTGCTAAAAAGGTTGAAATCATGAGTTTTGGATTGGGTTTAAGGGCTTCCCGAGTTTGGTGTTTTGGGGTTCTTCTTGGCTTGAAAATCATGTGTTTTGTTCTTGATTAGTGTTTCGGGTTTGCTACATTAATTGGTGAATTGATTTGAGGTTGTTTTGATTGTGTTGAGGTGATTAGAAGCGAGATTTTGTGTTGGTGAAGCCTCGGGAACAAATCCGGAATCGTTGGAAGCTTGATCGGCTAGTATGGTTGAGCTTGGAATTGTCGGTGAGTGGTTAAAATGTTTTAAGTGGTTTTGAGAAACTAGTTCAAGCATGTAGACTAAGTTGGGATTTGTAGACCCACCTAGAGTTGGGATTAGAGTGGTAGCCTAATCCTAGGCTTTAGTTAGAGACCTTGGTTGATCTTTAAAGTGTTGATTTATGCCTCATGTTTAATTGTGTTTATGGTGGTTATGTATATGTTGTTATACATGTATGTTGAGGCATGGCTTGTTGCATTGTTATATGCATGTTGATGATAAATATGATGGAGATATACATATGTATGAAATATGATGTGATATTTGTATTAATGATATACATGTAGTGTTGACAAGTGAAATGATGTTATGAGGTGGTTGCATGATCCGAGGATCATGGTGAGTACATGCTAGGCATAGAAATGTGGTTTGTGCATGACGATAAGTCATGGTGAGTACGTGCTAAGCACGGAAGTTGTTATGAAATGATATTGTCAAAGATTAATGAAATGTGTAGTATTGGCACTAGTATGCTTGGGTACAATGATCGATCATTAGGATGTTAGTGTGCACACGTGAGTCAAATGCGCGTGTGGTCTTTATGATGATAGTCATCAAGATGGAGTACGGGTTCGCCCGGAAATCTTCTTATATATGTTAGTCGCTGATGAGTGGAATCCCATCGACGGGCGTGAGGATGAGTGGAATCCCCTCCGAGTGAACGGTGATGAGTGTAATCTCACCGTCAGGTAATGGTTGTGTTGTTGGATGTGATTTCCAACGGTTATCCGCGTATTCGTGTCATAGCTAGGTGCCAATACGGATTGTGGATTATGTTGCTCATATGTGGTTATATGTGTTTCTATACGTTCTGGTTATGGACTTGTTGAGCATGGCATGATTTTGATAATATGTTTATGCATCATCTTGTATTTTGGCTCTTGAGGATTGGAGGTAAGATCATGCATTCTGCTTGATTCTTGCGCGTGCTTGGACCCTGCATTGTCGAAGGTTTGTTTTATGAGCTTACCCTCACTAAGCTTTTATGCTTACGCTCCTTTTTGTTCGACAATACAGATATGTAGCTTGTGGGTGGCAAGGGCAAGGAAAGGCCTCCAAGTGTTGCTTGTGGTTAGCTCAAGTATGATCTTTAAGTTGTAGATTGTAATAGTTAAGCAATGGGATAGGTGTTGTTGATTTGAGCCTTGATGTATGTTGATTTGGTTTGGCTCTTGGTTGCCTTGTTTGAATTGCAAATCTTGTTTATGTTGCATTCCTTGAATGCCTATATGTTTTGGTTGCTAAGGCATGAACCTTAAAGTGCCTTGTATGTCATCTTTTGGTAAATGCATGAATCTCTTGGATAAATGATGCTTGTTCGTGTTGGTTTCCTTGTGTGCTTATATTTTGGTTGTTAAAGGTTGTTTGTATGTTGGTTGTGGCTAGGGGAGTCGTAAATCGCATCTAGAGTCGAGTCCTAAGTTGTTTGGCTGAAATTTGGGGACTTGCTGTGTAGGGCGTATCGATACGCCCAAGGGCCGTAACGATACGGTTTGCCGTCCAGGATTCAATTTTTGGCTTGGTGTATCGATACACCCCCGTGTATCGATACGCTCAAAGCTCACTGGAAATCTGATATTTTGGTGAGACTTTGGCGTATCGATACGGGCTCCAAGCGTATCGGTACGGGTGTATCTCGTTGACCACGAGATGTTGACCGAGAAGGGCGTATCGATACGTTCAAGGGTTGTATCGATACGGTCTTCTTGTGTTGACCATAGGGTGTTGACCTTGGTCAATGCGTATCGATACCCTCTGCATGTGTATCGATACAACCTGCTTAAAAAGAGAAAATAGACTGTTTTAAAGTGTTGTTTTGGATGGTCGTTGATATGTTGCTTGTGTTTCCGATGTCGTGTTCCATATAGGACTTAAATATGCATGTAGACAAGATATAAATAAAAGAAATTTTCTAGGGTTGCTAACCGAGGTGGGACCTTAACGGGTTTCACATCAGTTTTCCCCGTGTAGCCCACTCGGATCGGTCAAGCGTCCGGACCGGAACGAGGGGGTTACAAACCAGGAAACTTTGCCATTATTTCTAGGCCCATTAAGTGATAGTGTTGTCGGATCATCCTCTTAAAGATATCTTAGGCCGAGTGGATGTACAGGGTTGGATGCTAAAGTGGGGGATAGAGTTGAGCGAATTTGGGATCGATTATCAGCTGTGAAGAGTTGTCAAGGCTCGAATTCTAGCAAACTTTGTTGCGGAGCGCATGTTCTCTACACCAGTAAAAGAATCGCCTAATCAGGCTTCGGATGCAGGTAACGAAACCGCCGAACTTCAACAAGAACTTCCACAGGAGAAGGATCATCAAGCCTCTAGCTCACACTCATGGATCTTGCATGTGGATAGCTTTGTATCTACCAACGGAGTAGGAGCTGGTGTATTATTATCAGGACCCGAGGTGAAGGAAGAATGGCAGTACATACTCAATTTTGACTTCACCATTTCCAATAATGCCACAGAGTATGAGGCCCTTATAGCTAGATTGGAGTTAGCGGTTAAGCTACAAGTTGAAATATTGCAAATCTTCACAGATTCTCAATTAGTTGCGAAACAACTATTAGGGGAATATGAAGTCCAGGATGAAAAAATCATCTGCTATCATCAGTTGGTGAAAGGTTTAAATAATTCCAAATGCTAGCACTTTAAAACAAATTAATTTGTCTCTTCTTAAAATTATTATTATATATTAGGCTAACTCTACACTATATGCAGGACTGTTAGTGAAATTTAATCAATACTTCGTAAAGCAAATCCCTAGAGGAGATAATGCGAGAGCAAACACTCTAACAAGGCTAGCAACGACAATGGAAATTCAAAGAAGATGAAAGTTTATAATGGAATACAGAGATAACACCCATCGTTCGCAACGGGAAAAAAATATGTGAACTCGATACGGGCGACACATGGATGACACCAATCGCCAAATACATTTAGACATTAGTATTGCCCAAAGACAGATCCCAACAAACTAAAATAAGACGATAAGCAGCTCAGTGTACACTCTTGGATGGCGTCTTGTATAAAAAGGGTTTTACTCAACCCTTGATGCGATGCCTGGGTCCTGAGGAAGCAAATTATGTACTGTGAGAAATTCATGAAGGGATTTATGGACACCATCCAGGATCACACTCTTTGGCATAGAAGGCTGTGAGACATGTATTTTATTGGCCAACAATGGAAGGATGCTAAAGAGTTAGTCTCTAAATGTTTTTCGTGCCAAGAGTTCGCATCGGTCCTAAGACAACCAGCAGGGTTCCTGAAGTCCATCACGATTCTATGGCCTTTCGTAGTCTGGGGAGTAGATATCTTGGGTCCATTTCCACCAGCGGTTGGCCAGAAGAAGTTCTTGGTAGTATTTGTGGACTACTTTACGAAATGGATTGAGGCTGAATAGTTAGCAACGATCACGAAAAAGCAAATGGAAAACTTTTTGTGGAAATTTATTATTTGCATATTCAGTAACCCTCAGACCGTGATCACAGACAACGGCACACAGTTTTAGAAAAAGTTCAAAATATTTTGCAAGAACCTCCGCATTACCTTAGACCAAAGCTCGGTGAAGTCACTCGAAACCAATGGTCAGGTGAAAGCAGCCAATAAAAAGATTTTGACATGGCTGAAAAAAGAAGGTTAGATATGCAAAAGGAACTTGGGTGGATGAGTAACCAGGCACATTATGGGAAGTATGAACAACTTCCCATAATAGTACAGGTAAAATATATTTGTCCCAAATTCATAAATTATTTACAATAACATATGCTTTATATGTGAACAAAGTATGTTAAGCATGTTCTATCCTAAAGCAAGTGAAACACCCTTTAACCTATCCTTCGGCACATAGGTAATCTTCCCAGTAGAAATAGGCATTACAACCTACAGGACCACTCATTTTGACAATCAAAATAATGATTCGGGATTGCAAATGAACTTAGATAAGCTGGAGGAGATAAGAGCGCAATCAAAAATAACAGTAGAAGCAATAAACCAAACAGTTGTCAGGTACTACAACTCCCATGTAAAGAACATAAATAGACGGCAAAGAAATTCCTCGTACATGGAATGCAAGACATTTGAATAAATTCTATATTTAAAGTATCTCCATATTACATTCAATGTACCCATAAGACAATCAAATTATAGTACATGTCCGATGAATTCCTTCAAAATACCAAGTTATAAGTATTGTATAAGCGTCTGCCACTTTTAAGAAGTGTGTCTAAAGGAATCAACTTAATGATCGTTGCTTCCAAGAAAGTGTGATAAATAAAATAAATCCTATAAGTGTCCGCCACTTTTAAGAAGTGTGCTCAAAGGAATCAGCTTAACGATCGATGCTTCCAAGAAAGCGTGACAAATAAATTAAATTGTATAAGCATCTGGAACTTTTAAGAAGTGTGCCAAAAAGAATCAGCTTAAGGATCACCACTTCCAAGAAAGCGTGCCAACTAAAATAAATCGTATAAGCGTCTGCCACTTTTAAGAAGTGTGCCCAAAGGAATTAGCTTAACAATCATTGCTTCCAAGAAAGTGTGCCAAACAAAATAAACAGTATAAATGTAACCCCCTTAACCCAGTCTAGACGGTTGACCCGAATTAAGAAAGTCACACGGGGAAAACCAAAGTCAACCCGAAAGTCAACCTTGATTAACGACCCTTTTTTTCTTTTTAAAACTTGTCAAGATGCACATTAACCCTAGTTATGAACATTCAAACAGCATACTCAAAGATCATAAACATCGGAGATCAAACAGGGACCCAATTGAACAATTTACAACTTTAGGGACCAAATTGTAAATTCTGTAAATTATAAAGTCTTAACCCAAATTAGTGTTACCAACTTGTAATTAGTCAAGTTTCATGCTTCTCTGCCAAATTTCAACTCCAACGGTCACTCCAAACTCATACAATTGCACATACAAAATTCAGGACCAAATTGCAAACATTTCAAAACATATAACTGCCAATGTCAGCCCCCAACGGTCAGATGTTCCGAAACAGGGAGAGCCTGTTTCGAAACGCGGGGCCGTTCCGCAACGCGTACCGAAACGAGGGCTGGCAGAGGGCTTTCCGTTTCGAAACGGTGTCTCCCGTTTCGAACGCCTGGGCTGCTACAAGGCACCCGTTCCGAAACGGTAACAATTGTTCCGAAACGACCTGCACAGAATGCAGAAGATTGGCTGTCAAAACACACAATGAATCAACCAAACATGCTCCAATTGCAATCAAACCACACCAGCACGTTACTCAACACATAAGGAACATTTTTGCATCAAAATCTAGATACATGATCACCCCTAGGTGCACCAACACATTAAACACATTCATAACTCTTTCATGCTTATAAACAAGAAGCATAGCAAATCAACTTAAGCATAGGATGATCCAAACGTTGCAACATTAATCCACATGATTCAACATCATATACCAAACTTGTCCATCATACACAATCTCGTTATACATCAACATAAGAGATTCTCCCCCCATTGCCTTTATTAACTATAGCTATTAACCGAGACATACATCTCAAGTGGAGTCCTCCTTGAATCCCTTGCCTCTCGTTGTTCCAACTTCAAAGATCTGCATTGATGGACAAAAAGGAGCGTAAACACATAATGCTTAGTGAGGAAATGCTCAAAACCAAAACACCATCAATGCAGCGAGTCATAAAACCTCTTTGAAAAGCAACTCGATTTGTTAAACCAAGCAATATTTGAAAACCCTTTTCAACAACAAGCTCAAAATCATGCATTACTCAAACATGAAAATCCAACCCTTAGCTTAGCAAGCTAAGTAAACCTTTTCAAGCACAACTTGCAAAACCATTAATTTAACCGTTTCATGCATAAATACCATATGCAAAGTTAAATTCAAAACCTTGGAAAACACTTCCATTGCACATCATACAATCCTCATACTTGATTATCATTTCAAGCAAGGAACCTTTTAAAACCATTTATTCAATCAATCCAACACTTGCATTAAACAAATGCAACATATGAACTACATCATCAACATTTGCATCTTATGCCTTTAAAAACAAGTCTTAGCAAGACTTCAATGCACTAAAGAGATTTCATGCGCACATGCATCATTCTCAATGGATAATCGACACTTGTTCAAACTAAACAAGCAAACATGCATTCTTAATACATTATGCACTTCCCATGCAACCATGCATCATTCCAAGCATCTCATGCTTCATTATAATCAAGAACATCATATTGGCTTTCAAGTGATAATCCAAATCCACTTTTCAACTCAACACCCAATCGGATACGCGGATCACAAGCATTGTCCCTACGCTTCATACACACTACCAATCCAAGGTCCCCAAATGGACTTTTAACCACCATTTGACCTTACCATTCATAAGGTTCCCTTGTATGGACTTTTAACCACCATACAACCTTATCTTCCTCAAGGTTCCCATGTATGGACTTTTAATCACCATACAACCTTAACTTTCACAAGGTTCCCATGTATGGACTTTTAAACACCATACAACCTTAACTCACACAAGGTTCCCATGTATGGACTTTTAAATACCATACAACCTTTGCATCACCGATTGGTAGTTGTATAACATCACTAACGAGATCCGGGACACCCTATACAAGATCCACACATGGACTTTACACCACCATTGTGATCTTAACAAGCACAAGGTCCACAAATGGAATTTTAACCACCATTACTACCTTTGCTTACCCAAGGTCCTCGAATGGGAACTCAACCTCCATTATGACCTTAACCATCTCGTTAGGATACTTGGATGGAGTTTACCGGTTCACTCTTAACCACTCCACATCCAAGGCGACTTTATTCACGGTGCACCCAATCCTATAGCCGGCTAACTATATCCGATCAAAAGAACCAAGAACCACTTACATCACTTGCCAATATAACCATCTTACCACATTAGTCCAATGATTCACATGCATAATCATAATGCAAAAACCATCATTTACCACCATCAATCCACTGTTTTTAAAGCATTACACAAAGCCATTAAACAACGTGCAACATTATGCAATAATTCCACAATTTCAATGTCCAAAACCAAGGATCTCTTACCTTGAGCATCCTTCACACATGGCTTTCAAAACCAGCATTAAACCATGCTAAAATATGCTTTCAAAACAGAATTTAAAACATGCAAATCACATGCATTGCAACCATCAATCACAATTGCTTTTAAAGCCAAATTCATAACACCAACCAAGAGCAAAAATCCATTTACTTACTCTTGAGCTTAGCAAAGTTGTTTAGACTTAAACTAAGCTCCCAAAACCTTCAAACCTTGGTTTAAAAGTTGAAAATCCACCTTCACTCACCGATACACAAAACAAGGCTAACCAACAAGCCTTCCAAGCATCCGAAACCTTCCGCAACACCTCTAATGCTCACGGATCAAACTCCCTTGTTTCAAGCACACAATAACAGAGAATTAATGCATCATTATGCATTAAAAACACCAGCAACACAACTAAACTCGCTGCTCATCACAAATCCAACAATTCGGCTACCAAACACAACCGAAATCACCTCCAAACACTTCCAAAACTTAACCCAGTCAAGATCCATCACTTCTAACCATTTTTAAACATCAATTAACATCCAAAATGATCACCAACACGTCCTTATACCTCCAGCTATAACAGATCATCAAAAACACTCCAAAAACAACCACAAACTCAAGCAAAACTTAGGAAATTCAACCTATTCGAGATTGCATTGATAAAACCTCAATTCCTTATCAATTTAACATTCATTTAACATCAATTTGACACCTCAAAACACTGTCCAAACAGATCACACGAAATTTCACCAAAATCAAGCAAATCTTGCATTTTAAGCCAAGATCCATTACACAACTTTAAAACCACTTTATAAATCATCAATTAAGGATTGAGAACTTAGGAATTTCAGTAAAGAACTGAGAGTTTAGAGGAGAAGGACGTTCTTACCTCCAAACTTGAGTTTCTCCCTTTTTGGAACCAAAATCTTGAAAATCCAATTAGCAATTGGTGAGGTTTTATTGATGAGATGATTAGAGATCAAAAGAGAATTGAAATGAGTGATTTATATGACAAAATCAGAGGAAAAGTTCTGGAGAAAGATGTTTGGGTTGAGAGAAAATGAGAGAAAGTAAAATTGGAAAATATGGAAAGTTAGTTGCAAATAACTTCCCTCCACTTTTCTTTTGTTTTAAAATCAGAATTAAATCACTAAATATCTTAGAAAAATCTGGAGAAACTCCCTTTGGGTAAATAGCTCCTTAAAGATTCAAAGTTTCAATCCTTTCTAAAACAGTCACGCAACTTTCAAAAATTACATTTTGGTCACTAGCCAAAATGTCACCCTTCCAAACCATATTTTGTAAAATTGATTTCACAGTTCACTTATATATATTAAAAGAGGATTTTAGGACATTTTTCCATATTTTTAATGCAACCCGAACTAGGCTTTCCTAATTTCACCTTTTTATATTCGAACAGCACTTTGACCGAACCGGTCAACGCCCAAAACTTCTAAGCCCAAAACCGGGGCGTTACAACTCTCCCCCTCTTAGGAAATTTCGTCCTCGAAATTTCAACTGGTGAAAAGAGCACAACCAAACTTCTCAAGCAACACACAAAGCAACACAGGAGACTTAACCACCACTGAACACTCTCTCCACTAGGGGTGTTCAAAAGTACCCGGCCCGATTGACCCGACCCGCTAACCCGCATACCCGATTTAAAATTACCGGGTATTTTTTTTAAAATTACCCGAATTTTCGGGTCGGGTACCCGGCCCGGTTTTTTTTTCGGGTATCCGGGTCGGGCCCGGGTCATAAAATACCACTTAGTCGGGTACCCGACTACCCGATACCCGATATATATATATTTTTATTTTAATTCAAACGCAGCGTTTTATAATATATTTAGATGAAATTGAAAATAATTCCCTCAGACTCAGACCCTCGTCCCTCACGCACACCTCGCACACTGACTTCCCCAAACCAAAATCGACAAATACTTTCAGCTTGCATGTGAGCACTGCTGCAGTGCACTACTGCAAGTCTGCACTATGCTTTCAAAATGAAAAAAATATATATATATTTTGTATTTTTTATAAACTGTATCTTTCCAATTATAATTGGTTTTAAAAAATTTATTTTGATTTTATTTTTTTAATTTGCTTTTAAAAATAAGAGGAAAATAAGAAAAATAAGAAAAAAATAAAAAAAATAATAATAAAAAAAGAAACAAAAAAACGGGTACCCTATTACCCGAATTAGCGGAGGATGAGTAGGCGCTGGAATCCTAGAAGATGTGGCACCGGCAAAAGTATTCCCTGGGGTACAATCTACATGATCAATACCTGCAGATGTATCTTCAAGGCGAACCAACAAACAAATCAGAAAGAAAATATAATAGAAATCTGTAAAAATAAAAAAGAAACAACCAAATTTATTACGAGTTAGCTGGAAGATGAGTTTCCCTCGTAAACCAAGGAGGGAAATCTGTGGAAGAAATGACTCCTTATCTACAAATGTCGTCTATATAATGAGATGGTGACCAATGTTTTTGTTTTTCATTCCAATCTAAATGTATGAACAAATTATGTATTACCAAGGAAATGAATGTCAGTAAGAAAATATAACGATGGGTGCATCCCTCCTTAATTAGTATATATGTTTGGTGGATATGTCAACCTACATTAATCTAAGTTTGTATCTCTATTTTTCTACCAAGGTTCTGTGAACAGAGAAACATTCCTCCGAGTGAAAGATAGTGAAACAGTGAAAGCCATATTTTTTTTAATCCTCAACCATCTAAATCCATACACTTAAACCTCTAAACTCTAAACCACACCCTTAAACCCTACAATTAAGGGGATTTTTCGTTTCTACCGTTAGTGCATGAGATATGTTCTTATATAATATTATATTATTATTTATTTATTTATTTATTCACAACCAGCACCAGATTTGTGTTTCAGACGATGTAAAGTCTATGATAACTTTGGATTCGACGGTAGAGCAGTTCGAACCAACATCTATGAATCTCCATCTTAGTCTCGTCTCATGTGCCATAGACGAGAAATTATTAGATGGGCCTGGCTCACCACGTCATCCATGGTCTCATCCAATAATAAATTTACATGTAATTTTTTTTCAAGGTGAATCTTCACCTCTTTCCTACATGTCAATGAGATGGAGAGATATTATTGGACGGGACCATGGATGACGTGGTGAGCCGGGACCATATAATAATCTCTCGCCATAGACAATGATGGTTGCAATGAAGTCACGAACGATTGAACGGTAACGAAAATGAATTTGCATGGTTTCTCTCTCTAGAACTCTATCTTTCTCAATTCTCATTATCTCCCCTTATTTAATATCCTAAAATTTCTCTCTCTTACAACCATATTTTTTACTAAATCTAAGCCTTCCAAATAAAAAAAAAGGGCTAATTACTTACTTAGACATCATACCTTTCAAAATTAAACATGTAAGCCCCGAAACGTTCACGTTTGCAATATGTTCCTTAATTTCTCAAACTCAAGCTTTAAAGTCTCAGTTTCTTCCAATTTAATTATAAATTCAAATATCCAAAAACCCGAATACACACCCCCAAATTATAAATCCAAAAACCGAGTCATTACATCAGATCTCCTTGATTTCAAGTAAAACAATACTGAAATAAAATTTAACAAACTTGACCCAATAAGGTTCGAAACCATTCATGCCCACCAAAGGTAAATATTTATTGTACTGTGAGATGACCAACCAAGACTCATATGATGATAATGTCCCATCGTGAACCAAGAAAGTTGTAATTTATGCACAAATATAATCTAAACGTTTTACTTATAAAGTTCAATAGTACACATTCGCTCTACTAAATTTTATGAGATTTATAAACATAAAAATGCAAATCAAACATAAGTAGAAGGACATGACTAAAACGTTTATGTTCACTACATGATCATAATAGTAAACAACATTCGATCACACGTGAATACAAGGGTACAACCAATCATACAACTATCTCATAAAATAATACTGATACATATATTCATAATATAATAGTAATAATACTTTGTATCACTAAGTATTTTGTGTGTGCGCGTGTGTGTCGTATTCTAATATCAATAAGCGTCAGGAAACAAGAATTTCAAGCCTCCAAATAACTCACTTAATGAGGCATTGTCTCACGATGAAATTCGTTGGTTAGAGAATTCTAATGGAAATTATAGGCCCAAAAAATTTCAGCAGTGGCGGATCTAGAATTTTTTTGTTTAGCGTTTGCAGAAGTCAAAATATTTTTTAAGGTGGGCACAAATCATTAAATTTAATGATTAATTTATAAAAATTAAAAAAATTAAATTAAATGTGAGAATATTGAAAAGTTTAGGGTGGGCACAGAGCCACCCAAATTTTAACATGGATCCGCCGCAGCATTTGGAAATGTTGACTTCTTTTGGACCAGTTCATGACGATATTTAAAAGTTTGTCTAATCTAACCTTGCTCCTCCAAAACTTCATCTCTGCTAATACGATTACTTGTGTTTTCCATCTTATGAAGGAAGAATAGGTACAACACCCTTTTTGTCAGCCAATCTGACTTATGGCTTTCTTTGGAATAATCTGGTCGGCTTGGCTGTTTAGAAATGAAATTTTCAATAGAAAACTTGTGGACGAAGGTTAGTTATTTGATATTTCTATTTTGAGGGTTAGTTGGTGATGGTAGAGTAAATGGATGGAGTTCGTTTCTTCAATTTTTAATGTCCGTTTGTTGGCATCGTTCCCCGGCCTTCTTCTTATCGGTCTAATGGCTTGCAAGACTCTCCTCGTCTTGGTTTACCGAAGTTTAATGTTGATGGTGTTATTTCAGGTAATTTTGAAAAATTTTAAGTGTTGATTGTGTCCTGAGAGATCACACAGGTAGTGTCTTTGAATCCTGCTCTTATGGCGCTTGAGTAATGTTAAACATCTTAAACTTAGTAGATTTGCATGCAATTTATAGAGGTAAGAGTTTTATGGCAAATAAAATTTATGAATTATCTGAATTTTATTTAAAATAAAATTCATTTATTAAATAGCATTATCACAATAATATCTAAATTAAAAAATAATATATTATCATATATTTATCTTTGGCTAAAGGGGTACTTTTGCTCCTGAGTTCGATCCAAAAATGCAATTTCGCACCTCGTCGAAAAGTGCACTCAATGCAGCCCTCCAGTCCATGAAATCGATCAAATTGACCCTTTGACCGACGTTGACCGTTACGGTGCTGACGTGGCAATTAACGGTGATGACGTGATAGTCCATGATGCTGACGTGGTGGTCAACGGTGCTGACGTGGCAGTACACGTGAAATGATGACGTGGCAGGAGGGGCTGAATTGATTATTTTAACCGAATTCGAGGGCATAATTGATTTTTTGCTGAGCTTAGGGGCGTAATTAAAAGTTTAATAATTTATTTAATCTTTAAGCTAAAAAAATAAAAACTATTAATATTTAAGTAATATTTAAATATTCATAAAATATTAAAAAAATATAAAACATCATAATGAATTAAATATAAGTAAAAACATTAAAGTTATAAATATAAAAAATTAAAAATATTTATAAACAATTGGAGAATCTTTTGATTGTTTCTCGTTATGCTACACGTACTAATGTTCCTTGAACATATTTTCAATTGAGACATCTTTGTATTAAAGTATTAATAAAGTCAAAATTCTTTTTCATTTCTCTACATCAAATAATAATGAGCATCAATTTAATGTAAAAAAGTGGGAAAAAATTCAATTCTAATGTTACTCTAGTACAATGTTAATTCCACTAATTTTTTTTTAAATAATGGTAATACTCAAAGTGACGAAGTGGAATTTTTTTCTATAAAAGTGTTTAGTTTTTTAATACTTTATAAAAAAATTATTAAGTTTTTACATTAAATTTTATATTTTTAATTTATAATAGATTTTAAATTTTTTTATATAATTTTATTTTCAGTAACTTTTAGAATATTTTATTTATTTTTATTAACTTTATGGATTTTTATAAAATAAATTGAAGAATATTTTGATCTTCTATGAGAGTCTTTACTTTGTTTTTTTTAAATTATCCTCACTTAATAAAATTATTTATCTAGTTTTAATATTTTAAAATTTTAATAATTTCATAAATTCTTATTTTTCAACTTAAATATTAAATAAGTTATCAAACTTTTAATTAAAATCAATTATGCCCCTAAACTCATGAAAAAATCAATTATGCCCTCGAATACGGTTAAAATAATCAATTCAGCCCCTCTGCCACGTCATCATCTCACGTGTACTGCCACGTCAGCACTGTTGACCACCACGTCAGCATCATGGATTGTCACATCATCACCATTAATTGTCACGTTAGCACCGTAACGATCAACGTCGGTCAAAGGGTCAATTTGATCGATTTCATGGACTGGAGGGCCACATTAAGTGCACTTTTCGACGAGGGAAAAAATTGCATTTTTGGGTCGAACTCAGGGGCAAATGTACCCCTTTATCCTTTATCTTTTAATTTCAGAATATTCAAAAAAATATAATATCCAAATTTAAGGAAAAATTATCTTGTTATGGATTAGAAAATATTCACAAGCCCACAAAAAGACCTATTAGTCAAAATATTCACATCACCCACATCATATTAACTAGTAATTTTTTAATAACCAATTAGAGTGTTGTATATAAGCATATCTCACACTTGGTAACCCATCAATGTGGGATATAAGCTTTTCCCTTTTTCTTAATTCACAAGTCTACTCTGAGCATCAATTTTTCATTCACCACTCACCCGTTTTGAGCGTATGAGATATCGTTGTAAAGGCCTAGTGGAGTAGAATATAAAGACGTAATTTCACTATTCGAATGAATTTATCATGGAAGGTAAAGTTTCCACTTTATCATATATTTTTTTTTCCAAATGAACTTATAATGGAAGGTAAAGTTTGTAGAAATGGAGCAAAATTTTGTTGCAGATGCCCTCTCCAAAAATGGAATCAGTCGTTCCCACCAATTGCTATAGGTGGCTCCTCCTCCTGGCAGTTGGTTGCTTTGGGCGATGCTTCGATTGATAGGGAGTTTCAGGTTAGCGATCAATACCTTGCCAATGAGACACTTCTCAAATGGTTGCTCGAGGTCTATGCTTTCGATTGATCTGGTTATTGCTCCATGCTATGCTGTTTGGCTGATGTTCATTTGTTGGGTTTGTTGTTTTGGTTTCTTATTGTTTAGAAGTGATATTTAGCTTAGTTAGGTTCGTCGTGCTATGACACATTTTTACCATTCTTGTAACATGTTGTGGAAGTTTGCTTGGATCATGGGCGGATCTACATTAGTATTTTTGGGTCAATTGGCCTCATTTAATTTGTTGGGTATGAGTTTTCAATGAGTTAATATAAAATTTTAAATTTTTTTATAAAAAAGCCCTAAACCAAAAATAAGTGCCCAAAAATATTCTTTTTGAACATTAAGTGCCTAAAGTATTATTTTGTGCCCAAAGTTTCAAAAATTATAATTTTAGGTGTCTGACCGTTAGTGGGTGTTAAAAAAATTTAACCAATCAATGCTCGACACGTGACACTATTTTAATTTGGTTTAATCTTTTTAAAAAGAAAAACACCCAAAATTTTCAATTTTCATAAATTCTCGAATGTTTGCAATTTTTACAAAGCAGTCCCTAAATCCCTAAAATCTCCTAAACTCAAACCAAAAAATTATTGCCGCTTCTGCCGTCGATCGTCGCCCCTAAGTCTACCCCTTTGGTCGTCGAACCTAGCCAGTCGTTTCCTCCATAAAGATGTCGTCAGAAACGATGAACGACATGGCAGCCAAACATCGATTTCGCGTTCGATGTTCGGCTACCACGTCATTCATCGTTTCTAGCAAGGTTGTGATAGGGGAAACAACCGACTAGGTCCGACAACCAAAGGAGTAGGCTTAGGGGCGGCGAACGGCGATAATTTTGAGTTTGGGTTTGGGATATTTTAGGGATTTAGGGGTTGTTTTGTAAAAATCACAAACTTTCTAAAATTTATGAAAAAATAAAAAAATGTTTTAATTTTTTTAATTTTGAAAAATATAAAATAACATGCCACATGTCAAGCATTAATTGGTTAACAATTTTTTTAACACTCATTAACGGCTAGGCACCTAAAATTGTAACTTTTAAAACTTCAAACACCTATTTTACAAAATAATAATTTAGGCACCTAAAGTTCGAAAATGGTATACTTTAGGCACTTATTTTTGGTTTAAGCCTTATAAAAAAATGTTAGAATTGAACCCACTTAATTTGTTGAAGTATGAGGTCAACAATAATTTTTATTGTAATGTGAGAATCCTCCATACTCATACTCTGACCCTCGCTATATAAAAATCCTGGGTTCAACCATACTCTGTATGGATCCCGACCCCGCTATATAAAAATTCTAGCTCCTAACAATGTACTTTACTTTTGGGGCATTATTTTTCTCTTTCCTCTGTCCAGAGTTGAGTGCCTACACTTCAAAAATTTTGATGGGCTACTTGCAAAATTCTCATGGCCCCATTACGGTCCACCTCTAGCTACGACTTACACATTCAATATTGTCCAAAGCATCTTTTAATGCAAACCGATACACAAGCAGCTTTCATGTATGAATCAATAAAAAACTGTATGGCAGCAGGCTTCTTGAATTTAATGCATTTCAGGACAGCTAGTATCTATTTGCAATAGAAATTACAAGCTTTTGGATGTAGAAAGCCAATTCAAAGGTCAACAAGGTTTCAGTACGTAAATTCAAGACATGTCTATTGTTTAGCAAGTCAATTCAGGACATAAATTCTTCAAGGATAAAAAGTTTTAAATATAATCGGCAAAAAACTTTCAGTAATTCCTCAAACATAAAATGTCAGTATTTCCTCAAATAAAAGTGCCCTACAGTTCAATTCAACCATATAGACGAAGATAATATTAACTATTATATAAAAACCTTAAAAGTATACAAATGCGACATTCAGAAGTGAAAAAAAATATTAAAAAAAGACATCCAAAAGTTGTATGCACATATAGGTAGTATATTGCTAATAGAACTGATGAAAATCGAATCTCAAGGAAATGCACAAGTAAGAATTTATCTTAGCCTTTCTTGTTGAGAACGACGGGCGTATGTATCTTCAATGTGTCGCGTGAGGAGTGAAATTCCATAATGTGAGGCACTAGAGGCAGCATAATAGGAAGTCACAGTGAGTTGAGTAAACTTTGGAAGTGCATAACCTGCAAAGTCATATCAATGGCGAATTATAATCTTATAGTAGATCAAACCAACACATAGAAAGTTGAAAATCATTAACAATACATTCTAGTTGTCCAGTTTAGTGCTAATCTAGAGTAGTCATTCAAGTGAAATGCACTTGTAACCACAGTTCAATTAAATCACTATAAAAGAAAAACACCATAACCACTAGACATTAAGCTGAAGCAAAGGTGCCTCATACTCTCAGATGTCACGAAAAAACAAATAGATGCATTGGGTGAACCTTTCGGAAAAATAAATGCATCTTCTAAAGATCTTAAAGGTTAAAATATTGGTGTGGTTTAGGGAGAAAAACAGCAGTAATCAAAAGAACTTTCACTGAAAATCAAATAGGAAAGATGGAACTTCAGGAAACTTAGGGTTATAAAAACCTCTAATTACTTTCTATTAATTAAAAAAAAGAATAATGTGGCTGTAAATACTGTACAGCTTATTTATAGTAGGGTTGAAAATAAAGTTTTAATCCTAGCCCTAGATTTAAACCATGAACATTATCCTAGCCCTAGAATAAATCCTAATGATAAGTTATAATCCTAGTTGTTCATCTATATGCCTAAAATTAGTAAATAAAACTAAAATAATAAAATAACATCGCAGTAAAAGTTCAAGCGTCATTCTCCCTGGCTTGAAAAAAGCTCGAGTCCGGCGAGAAAACTTTCACCGTTTCAACATTAATTTCTTGGTCAAGAGCCCCATTGGTTGGTTAAGCAGTAGTATCTTTCAGAGAGCACTTCACTCCGAGATATGTCTACTTCCATCATGAACATCAACACCATCACAGTCACTAGCTTTACCCGCCCATTATTTTCCATTTCTTTAGTGTCAAGCTTCAATAACAGATAATTTATACATTTTTCGTTTAGAACGTCACAAGCTGGACATGCTTTTTCATGAGCTCGTCTGCTGACAGCTGATGTACCATCTAAACTTCTCATCTACCTTATCCAATGTCATGTTTGATATACGGGCAGTATGGGAGTGTTCCTACCCTCACTCCCGGCATGCTGCATGCTGTTTTCCAATGTCTAGGGATAAATGAAAGGTTCTGGGATTTTCTAGAAACTGACTTAATTAAAACTCTCTTAATGGTGATAAATAAAAAACTGATGCTAATAACCCTCCAGTAGAGTATCTATAATAAAACTTACTAAGATTCCAATTAACACTAGTAATACGTATACTAGAACACTTACAAAGAGTCCTATGGTAATCACATTAAAGAACACAAAACAAACTTGAAATAATAATAAAAATAACACAAAACATAGACTTAAATAAACTAACATTATGATCCCAAAAAAATAATCTAACATAAAAAATAACCATTGAAATAATTAAATTAAACTTGATGCTCCTTCATCAAATATGATATGGCAAGAAAATTTTGAGGAGACGAACATATGACACAAGTACCAAATGCAAGAAACCACTTGCTAAATGCTTTGATCAATGATAGAAGCCCTCAACTTTTTAGCTCTTTTACTAGATAACAAACCCATTGACATACAAGATTCAGAGAAAGAAAAATTGAAGTACTCTCCAAACATTTCACGTCATACGTAAGACCATAATGTGCAAGGGAAGTATGCAGGTTAAAAGGGGATGTGAATAGCAGAGCAATTCAAAAAAGAGGAAATGTTATTGACATTAAAAGATGATAATATTTGAAACAAAGACTTTTGAATGATAATATTTGAAACAAAGATTTATTGTCAAAATTATATTAATTGATTTATCTGTTGTGAATCTTTCATAAGTCATGTAAATTTTGCTAAATTAAATATTTTATGATCCATTTGCTATTGTTCTTTCCTACTTGAAGCAGATGGCAAAAACATGAGTATGCAAATAGGAACAATTTGTTGGCACTGCACCATAAAACTCTCACACTACCTAGTGCTGAAAGTGCGATGCAAGTTGAACATGCTACATAATTTTAGATGTACTGATTACTGAACATTCAACAACAGGACCAGCATTTATTTAAAGGACTTCATAAAGAATATGATATCTTTTGTGAAAATCTTGTATATCACTTTTTGTCAAAAGCTGCAGCAAATAGGTTCAAATCAATAAAGAATGAAATTCGTACAAATGTGATCATGCTTTGTTTTCCAAACTGAAAACCGTCTTATAGCAACTTTACAACTAGAGTGAAAGAGCATGCTCATACCTCCAAATGCTGCACTGGTGCCAGAAAACATTAGCAATAGCGGAATCTGTCAACAAATAAGATTCAGAGAATTCAATTAAGTTAGCTTTAGACGATGCAAATAAAACTGTTTTACCATCCATGAAAAGGGGAAATGTGTTTGAGAATTCACACAGATTGAAAGGACTGGAAATGCAATTTAGAACATAGAAGAGGCATACCCCAGTTACAAAAGGGAGCCACTTAGGTCCCTTGATATGATTCTGAAGGAAAGGGATCCCTGAAAATAGAAAACCATAAGAGATGTGTGTGCAAAGGCGGAAAAAAACTATGAAGACAGAAGGATGCCAATAGTACCCGTATTAAAGCCATGTACTGCACTAAGCATTCCCCCGATACCAGAGCCAGCCTATTTGAAAACAAATAAAGTGTGAAATTAGGTAAGTGAAAACAATACCCCCAATACACACAAAAAATAGAACACATGACATGATAGCCAACAATCTTTCAGCACATTAACGAATGGGCAACCCATGATAAAATTAGTCGTCTTATGATTATGATCCACAGTTTCTCATTCAAAACATGCAACTTTTTGAACAAATTTTCAATTTGGGGATCTTTCCACACTCCCTTGAGTCATTCTTGAAAGGCATAAGAGTCTAAATGCCCAATGATTTCACACTATGATGACCTAGAGCAAGAAGCAGCTTAACAGGCCAGTTTGAAAGTGCCATATTTTTTTACCACCAGCAAATACATAGATCTTTGGAAAAGAGACAGTACTAGAATTCTCAATTAATACACGTCCTTTAACAGTAGTATAAATAAAATTAAACTGTCCCTCAACATATCAAGATCACATATATTGATAATGGTATCTAGAAGATAGCATTTGAATAATTCAATTACATAAGCATATATATATATATTCAAACTTCAAAAGGCATGTCCCGGTTACAGGTGGGTGTGTGGAACATGGATAAAATAAAACTATATGTTGAGCACGGATAAAATCCTTTTTAGACATAAAAGGTTAAAGCATTGTGAAACTTGCTAACTACTCTAAGC
The DNA here is from genome assembly GCA_958450335.1 of Hibiscus tridactylites. NCBI lineage: Eukaryota > Viridiplantae > Streptophyta > Magnoliopsida > Malvales > Malvaceae > Hibiscus > Hibiscus tridactylites. The sequence goes on along the minus strand of OY288267.1, from coordinate 61,881,864 downwards.
TAGGATATACTAATAGTTATAGAAACTCAGCCAAACCAAAAGAGTAATTAAAGATTGAAGTAACCCTAAACAACAAATTAGAACAATGGGGTTTATTAATTTATGTTCCATACCTTTTTTATTCTTTCTTTTCGTTTGCAAGTAAAACAAAAGAAGGAGAAAAGGAACTGACCACTGCAGTGGCATCATGTAAAACAGAAGTGATTGTCCATTCAGCTTTATCCTGCAAAAGAATTACAAGTTAATAAAAACAAAAGGCAGTAATCAACGAAGCGGAGAAGAAGAAAAAAAAAAAGGTGATTACGGGATCGGGGTTTAAGAGAGAGAGGCAACGAGGGCAACGAGCGGAGCCTAAGCCAGGGTTGATGGTTGGATCATGGTACAGATTCCCATTCCTTAGCTTTTCCTCATATACTTCTCTTGTCCCCATTCTTCCAATCACCCAAACCCTCTGTTTCTTTGAATCTGATGATTTCTGCTCCCAACCAAGTCTTTCGATCTTTATACAATTTGGACCGAACCGAACCCGTTTTTATCGACCACTGATTTGGATTCTTTGGATCGGGTTAGGGTAATCTACACTGGGGCTTGTTTTATTTTGATCATCTGAATTCAAAAAAATTATTCTTGCCACTTACGTTTTCAATCGTGTCTATTTTGGTCTTATGACCGTTAACCTTCGTTAATAAAAAAATTAATTTTTAATTTAACCTCTAAACTTTCAAAATTTTATTTCTCACCATTTCTCCCAAAACTTGAAAATTTTATTTCTCCGTCCACTACCCGATCTCGACCATCTTTCCATTGCCATGGGTCCACCATTCTCTTCCGCCCAAAAACTTAGAATTTGAAAAAGAACCTCAACTTCGGCTATTTTCAGTGTTTTATCCTTTTATTAGGTTGGTACAACATATTTTGGTCTAGATTAAATTGTTTTTGTTGCTCGCATTGTTTATGCCATGTTATGTAACAAGGTTTAGGTCTTCTGTGTTATGTAACAGGCTTATCAAAATTCAACAAAGGAGAAACGCCGTGCACAAATTGCCCAAGGTTGCTTTTTTCTTTTTATTTTCAGTAATTGAATGTTTTTTCTGATGACTGCTGAAAGTAATTTTAAATGATATGAATATCTTTATCAAAACTTATAATAATTAGGGCAATAGATGGCAATTTATAATACCTACTGATCTTCAAAGAAGAGGAGCTTAAATCTTTGCAAATTGCAACAGTGTGATGGTGTTGCTACTTGCTACTATAATTCCATTGTTTAATTGATGTATGTATTAACCTAGTAGATGGGCATATCTTTAGGTTTAATTAATGTTTATCGAGGCAAGCATTTCCCTTTCATTGCAACTTTAAATCTCAGAAATTTTGAAGGGCATAATTTTTAGTCCAAAGCCATTTAAAAAATTCGGAGACATATAGGGAACAAATGATAGAGAAGAAAATGCCATGTAGCATTTGAACCCATTGATATAGTTTTCGGGGGCGGAGGAGTGTGGCGAACTATGTCGGTAGAAAGAGGGTCGAAATAGGTGGTGGGCGGAGAAATAAAATTTTGAAGTCTTTTAAGAAGATGGTGAAAATAAAGTTTTGAAAGTTTGGGGGTTAAATTAAAAATTAGTTTTTTTATTAACGGAGGTTACCAGCCTAGGGACCAAGTAGACACGATTCAAAATGTAAGTGGCAAGAATAATCTTTTTTGAATTCAGTTGACCAAAATAGAACAAACCCCAAACAAAAAGGACCACGGGTGAAGATTACCCAAAAAAATAAACTTCACTGAATGTCTTTTTTTGAGTCGTGTTTTATTTTGATCACTCATTTTGAAAATGGTAAACTATATAAATGACCATCATACTATGGGTTTGGTCGCGATTTGACCATCATATTTTTCAAAACAATTAGACCATCATACTATTAAAATAAACTCAATGTGACCACTAGTTGTTAGAGACTAACGAAAAGAGTGACGTGACAGTTAGTAAAATTTTGTATAATTACACATTTGGTCCTCATTACTTATACATTATATCAATTTGGTATTAATTTTAATTTAATAAAATAAACTAAACATTCAATTACGTAGTGACGCGTGTCAACACTTTATTGGAGGAATTTAATTATTTATATTTGATTTAATAAATTTATTTTTCTCCTCCAATCAGGTGGTGACACGTGTCACCGCCCATTTAGTGGAGAAAAAAAAATAACTCAAACATGCACTAGGTGGGACTTAAACCCAAGTAAGACAAGGGTAAAAGGAGTGGCTTAACCACTACACCAAGCACACGTTTATGCTATAAATCACTAACTTTAATATATGTCTTATTATTTTCTACATTAATTTTTTTAATTTCACATATATAATTATCGAATTATTTTTTAATTTAAATAAAAAATCTCAATTAAATTATTATATATGTTAAACTGTATATATAATAAATTAAATTTTTTAAATTATAATGAAAAAATTGTCTGGGATCACTATAAACGGAGGAGGATCACTATGGTCGAGTGAGAAAACAAAATTACATGAGACATGGGCCCTGTTTGGCAATTAGCAGATAGTTGATAGCGGATTGCATTAGTTGATAGTTGATAGCTTATTGTATTAGCTGATTTGACTAATGGATTGTATTAGCTGATTGTATAAAAGTGTTTGGTAAAACTAACTGATAGTTGATAGCTGTTAGATTATTTAAACAAGTAAAATGACATATAAAGACGTGTTCATATTCAATGCTTGTTTGAATAGTTTATTAGTTATCAATATTTTGTATCTAATTATTATTAATTATATCTATAAAATTATTTTTAATATAACTTTTCTAAACATATTCAAATGATTTATATATCAATTTATTATTTATATAATTATTTTAATATAATTTAATTAATTAATAAATTTAAATACACATATAAATATGTGATAATAAAAAATAGGATTAACGTGAGAAAATATTTAATTTAGGTTATTTTGAGATTTTTGGTAACTGGTAAGGGTAAAATAGTCTTTACAACTCTAATATCAAACCTCTAATCTCAAAAAGCTCATATTATGAGCTTTTTCAAAATTAGCGGTTTCACCCCAATCTGCTCTTTCAATCCGCTATTTACCAAACAACAATATTAGCGGATTTGACTGGTCAAACCTCTAATTATGCCTCAAACCTTAAATTTTTTTTCCAAATCTCTCTTTACCAAACATGTCATATACTTCTAGCAACATCTTTAAAAGAAGAAAACCTTGAAAGTGGCTAATACCTGGGTTTGCATATCATCCTATGTGACAATATTTCCAACTGTGCGAAGAGTAGGAATAAGCACAAAAGGAGATTGGGTGCCTGGAAACCATAAAATATTAGATTTCGGTCAAAAAACAAAAAAAAAACAAATAAATCACAGTAAAAAAGACTCAAAGATTTAATCAGCAGCAGATAGTCTTAACTCACATCAAAAGTTCCACTAGACGCCCACCAACACCAGCTTCTATAACAGCTTGGATTTTGTCATTTGCACCATCACAAAGATATGAGAGACCCCAACATGCATCAGTTAAGACTTCTTCATCAAAGGAAGACAAAGGACATGACAATGAGTTTCTGTAACCCCTTGACTCGGTCTAGATGTCAGACCGAACCGAGCAAGCTACATTGAGTTTGTCGAAACAAACCCGAATGATTTACTCAAACATAAGTTCATTCATTTTTTTCTTTTTATCTTACTAAGATTCTTATTTAATTCCTAAGTGTACATGCGGGCAATGGATAAATTCTCGATTGAATCGGGCGTCGAATCGACATACAATTGAGCGTGATTGCAATTTAGGGACCAATTTGTGAATTTGGAAAACTATGAGAACTTACTTATAATCGAAGTTACCAAACCTTAATTAATCAAGTTACATGCACGCCGGTTAAATTTCAACTTAAAAAAAAATATCCAAACTCATTTAATTACACAAACAAGAAACAATGATTAATCTGCAAAGATTCAAACTTCAGCAAAGCAATTACCAGAAATAACAGCCTCGGTACTGATACACCCCCAGCTCGTATCGATACGGTATTGTTTTGTGAAAGGGATATCGGTACGGTCCTCCAATTACCGATACCGGTGGTTCATTTTTAAAGTAGAGGATTCTAGTAGCTAATCACGTACCGATACGATTTTTCGTATACCGAAACCTAGAGTAATTTTCAAAGGGGAGTTTCGATACGAGGTTAGGCGTACTGATACCCCTGTATAATTTTGCATAGATTTGAGCCTTATCAAACCCTGTGTACTGATATTTGAGTACTTGTATCGGTACGACTGGGCCTGTAATGACTTCTTGACCAAACATAAGACTCTTAAGCTCAATTGAACGATCTTCAAACAACATACAAACATCATACCAACTCAAGACTAGCAATTACCATGAAGAAAAGGTAGCATAGACATCATAGAAGCAAAGTTTATCAACAAGGTAAACCTATAGGTATGATATCTACCCCACATGCTTAAAACTTTTCAAAGCCCTCAATTCAAAACACAATCCAACTCACAAGTCCAAAACACCAAATAGAACATGCCCAAAACAGAGAGTAACCAAAACAACCCTCCCAAATACAATTTGGTCACATTGCCCTTTATTACTGTAATCACTCATTTTTGTCCATATATATATTTTTATATATAATATTATATTAATATGAGTGTTTATTATTATTATTATTATTATTATTATTATTATTATTATTATTATTATTATTATTATTATTGGACTGATAAAAAATGATAAAAAATAATAATAAAAAAACACATCAAAATAAATAATAATAATTTTAAATGTCCAGTCCATTTACAATGTTAAAGCCCAACAACAATACAAGGCATGTTAGGCCCGTATTAATAAAACATAAACCCTAATCTTTATGTTTTTCATCTACAACTGCCCCTCCACCGTTGGATCTGGAGTTGATCCAACGGTCAAGATCCAAAATTGAAGAGGCACACGGATCGCGCGTGCGTTACACGCGCCGGCCTTTCATCTTCCACGCACGCGTGCACAACACGCAGGGGCTCCTCGAATCCCGTCCGCCACGCGTCTGAATCTGGAGAGAGTCGTGCAGCGCCCACAATGAATCACAGCCGTCCGTTCCCAAGCTTGATCCAGTCGTCCACCGCGCGAAATCGACAGACGAGATGCGGCCGACATGCAACTTGCCCAACTTGCAAATAAAAAAATAAAAAATGTCAGATCCACAATATTGTAATCAAACACTTTCGGATATATATACGAATGTATTGAGAGGACCTTTTTTCGAACCGAGAAATAAAAAAGACAGTTTTCTCAGAGGTAATTTTTTTGGTTATCATTGTAATTATTTTATTTTTTCCCTTTTCGAATACAAAAAAGACAAAGATATTACCTTTTCCGATCTAAGCCGCTTCAAACTCCGATGACCAAGCCCAGCCGCAACCCCGTCACAAATGAGGTTTAGAAGACGAACGGTTTTTTATAGGGGAAAACAGAGAAGAAAAATAAGAAGAGATGGACTTAGTTTTCGTGTTTTTCCGAGATCTAGGCTCTACAATGATTTGGGGTGTGATTTTAGGTGAAACCAAGAAAGTAATAATAAAAAAAGGGTTCAGGGGCTCGCCGGCGTCGACCAACGACGGCCGGCGAGGCATGCGGCGCCAGAAAGAAAGCAAGTAAGAGGGAGAGAGCTAGGGTTTTGGGGTTGAAGAATAGGAACCAAACGAGTCTAATATTTTTAGGGCTTTTATATTATCAGCTTAATTAAAAAATGGTATAATTGCACATTAAGCCCTTCCGCTTCACCTTAATCCCGCGAGCAGTCCTTCCGTATTTCAAATTCCCCTTCCCGGTCCTCCTGGCTTTTTCCCGCTTTGTGATTTAGTCACTAATAATAATTAAATCAGATCGTGATGGATTAATTACCTGAACACCCTAATCAGTTTGCTTATTCAATTTCTACACCTTTCTTTCATTTTTATTTAATTTCAGTCCTTTATATGTTTTTATTTCTGCACTTTATTTCCATTTATTTTCATGTATGCCCTTATTTTTTATTTTCATTTAATTTCAGTCCATGTTTCATGTTTTATATTTGTTGCACATGATTCTTTTTATTTTCAATTTTGTCTTTCTTGATTCCATTTTATAGCTTTTATTTCATTTAATTTCAATTCTTAATTCTTTGAGTTAGTATATTTGCCATGTAATTTATTTTGATTTGATTCTTTAATTTAATTTGTCTTGTTATCATCGTAAATTACCGTATCTTTTTTTAACATCATTATTTGTACATATTATCATTTTAGTAAAATAAAGTTCGCCACAATCTCGAATATATCTATGTTTAAATCCACTAGATAAATAAATGTAAATAAATGTGATAATTTTAATAATTTATAATCTAGCTTTGTTTTTATCCCGTAAATATATATTTTTTTGATAATAATTCAGAGTTTGATATATTTAAAATCGGCTTTTGTGTTTAAATTTTTATCATCGTCAATATCTTGTTCATGCATATTTATCTGTTATATAAAATATGTAATGATAATGCTCATGGTCCTGATATTCTATTGCGAGTGTCGTCCCAATCATTTGGGCGTCATCTTCTTTGATATCTTGGACCGAGTACGATCATACATTCGGAAGTTGTTAATTGAATTGGGCCGAAATTTTAAGATTTTCTAATAAATACAATACGACCCGTTAGGTACCAGTTTTGGGCGGTGTGGGGGTGCTAATCCTTCTCCATCCGGAACCGACTCCCGAACCCAATTTTCTAAAAAGAATCTCTGGTTTTATTCATGGTGTTCGGTCTACCCTTTTTCCTTTTTTGAAAGATCGATGGCGACTCCAATAAATTATTTAAAAACCTTAGTATTTTAAGATATTTTCTTGAAACCGATTTTATATAAAAAATGAAGAAAAGGCACACTCGGATTTTTTTAGTCGCTACAGCATGGCGACTCCGCTGGGGATTTCTTTTGTTTTTTTAACAAAAAAAGAGGGTCAGGCCTTAGATTCGGTTCGTATTGAATTCATTAGAAAATTTTAAAAATTCGGCCCAATTTAATTACTAATTTTCCAACCTTGTTTGAGTGTATGATGTTTGATATATTTTTTTGTCATCATGAACCCTTAGGTGGGAATAATTACTTCGCCTCGTGAAGTTGCCACTTCCGTATGGTGTCGTAATTTGTTCCCAGGATCTGGCCAGTATACTCTATAGAGCTTCACTCTTGTATAGTATGCTGGTCGCGATCCCTCGAATCGATGTCCTAGCGACAGTTCGAGTACCATTTACTTTAGATTCAAACTGCATATAGTAAACCGTAGAGCTTACCTTTTAGAACCATGTCGAAACTTTGTCCGTTTAGCGGTAACCTTGTTTATGCTCTGTTGGATTTATTCATATTTTTTCTTGTTGTTTAATTGCTTTAACTTATTGTCTCATTATCATTTTCTATTTAATTTTATTATGTTGATTATTTCATTGTACTGACACAGAGTTCTTTTGTGTTTTTTTTGCTTTACATTTGCATCCTTATAACATAAAATAAAGATATTAATTTCGCAAGTGGCTATCACTGTAGAAGACAGTCATAATGGATAAGAGGCCTTGTGATCCAATAGAACATGCATTCGAAGATACACTGAATACTAGAGAGGGTAGCATATCCGAAGGCTTTGAACCAGACGTAGTAGGCTGCGCTTACGTCAGTGACGAACGAATTGAGATACAAGATTTAAAGAAACAGATGACCGAGATGATGAATATAATGATCGCTATGGCCAAAGGCAAGGGAATTGTAGAACCAGAAGAAGGGATTGTCAAGAATCAGAATAAAGACATTAGTGGTCAGAATATCGCTCCGAAACAAGAAAACGTCGGCAAATACAACAAGTTGAACCCTTTTGTGATTTCTATCAACAAACCAGTGAGGAATACATCCGAGTCAAGCTTTCAAGAAATAAAAGTAGGTCCAGAAGAAACCCGAAAAGCAAGTAATGAGAAGAAGTACATCCCTATTCATGTAAGCTACACCGAGCTACTTTCGATGCTTATCGAGAAAAACCTTATCGCCCATGTTCATTCTGGCCCGAAAGAACCACCGTACCCGAAAGGTTACAACCGACGTGTTAGGTGTAGTTACCACCTAGGGAGTTCAGGCCACACCACAGAAAATTGTAGAGCGTTAAAGAATCAGGTCGAAGATCTTATCAAGACAGACATATTGAGTTTCAAAAATGGGAAGCCTAGATTCCATATGGAGACAAAAATTGCTCAAGGGGCAAAGTTGGAAGAAAGTCAATATCCAAGGGAAGGCTTGGATAACACAGAAGCGAGTCACTTCGGCAAGTTGAACTCAAAGGCCAAAGATGGGGGCATCTCAGAGGAGGGGCATTCATTTGATTATAACCAGTTTAGGCAAGAAAAAGATATCTTGAGCGAGAATTTGAAGAGTTTACAAGATGATCATCATGAGCTCTACTGTGTGTTCAAAAATACAGGAATGGGTAATACTTTAGAAGAATGGAAGAAGAGTATCGTTCAGCTGAAGAGTGACCTGGGACAATGGAAGCAAAGGGGTAGGGCTAGTGAAAATAGAGCTCGCATGTTGTCACAAAGATTGGAAGAAGCCGAGAGCCGATATGATACCCTTCAGAGAGAACTGCAAGATATTTCAGCTATGAACGATATTTTGAAAACAAGTTTGCAACAAAGTGAGACCATATCCAACACCTTGTAGTTGGAGAATGAAGTACTCAAAGAACAAACAAAAGAACTTAGGACTTCTTTGCGTACAAGTGAGATCCGTGCCGAAGCCTACAAGCAAGTTAGCTATGAAAGTGTTGAAGAGGTAACTCTCTAGCTGCGAAAAACTGAGCGAGAAATACTAAAGAGGGACAAGGACATGAAAAGTGTCATCGCTCAAGCGCGCGAAGTGGCCCAACAGGTGGCAGATTTAGCTGACGAAGCAATGTCATTAAGTTAGAATAATGATCCGACACTGGATCACGGAGGAAAGTTGACTCGTTTGTTCGGTGATATTAGAAAGTTAGGGGTTAGGGCTCATCAGTATCTATAAAGCTTGGAAAATAATATCTGATGTAACGAGCCTTTTTGTTTAATGAGAGTCTTTCTACGATGATCACTTTGCGACTAATATCTAATTGCATTACATTTCGTTGATTCAAAATATTCCATATTAGGGTGTTTTTATAAAATAGAAGATATCCTGTGATATATAGAGATTGATAATGCTATGGTCGGAAATAATCCAAACCCAAAGTAAATACAAAGGAGACAAAAGTGGGGCGCCAAGTACGGAAGGCCTGTAGAATATTGTCAATCTTTTATATGCATGCATCCTATCTTTATAAAAATCCTTTTAAATGACTATTGAAGAATCAACACCTCATTTGCATTCATTACGATAATTCATACACATTATTTGCCTTTCAAATTTTAACATTTATGATGCATTTCACACATTAATTAAACAAAATAATTAAATTTTACGGGCTCGATGGCAGCATTTGAAGACCAGTTGTGAGAAAAAATGGAACAAAGACTAGAGCAGCTAGAAGATAGATTTAAGAAAGAGCTCAAGAAGAAAGAAAAAATAGATGTTTTTAATGCAAGAGAGCTTTGCCTAGTCCCTGATTTGGTCATTCCTCTGGATTTCAAGGCTCCCAGATTTATGCAGTATGATGGTACTAGTTGCCCGAAGGTTCACCTGACTATGTTTTGCAGAAAAATGGAAGGTTACTTGAAGAATGAAAAGTTGTTGATCCATTACTTCCACGATAGCCTGACGGGACCGACAACGGTATGGTATAACCGGTTGAGCAGAAAGCAGATTCAATCCTGGAGTGATTTAGCTAGTGCCTTTTTGGATCAATATAGATATGCCTTGGATTTGGCACCAACTCGACAGTTTCTGCAAGGCATGAAGATGAGGCCAAATGAAACCTTCAAAGAATATGCTCTAAGATGGAGAAGTTTGGCGGCACAATTTCAACCTCCTATAACTGAAGAAGAAATGACTCCCCTATTCCACACAACTCTTCCCATCCCATTCTTTGATAGACTGTTAGAGAAATCAAGAAGCGGATTTGAGGATTTCATGAAGATAGGGGAAAGAATAGAGTATGCGATCCAAGAAAGAAAATTGAGAATTAAGTCTAAGTGCCAAACCGAAGAAGTAGAAGGAGAGATAAATGAGTGCCACTTCCAAAGTCCTCGTAATTTCAAAAGAGGAAGAAATGCCGAATCTCCTGAGCCATCAAGGAAAATTTCTCGAACAAGTACAAACTTGGAGGTATTTGGAGTATCCATTGCAGACGTTTAGCCTCATTTGGTTGAAGGTCGCTATCTCACTCCCAGACCGATGAAAAATATACCCGATCCATTCGCCCACAGTTTTGACCCGAATAGCACCTGTGATTTTCATATGGGGGCGACAGGGCACCCTACCAAGAAGTGTAGACCGTTGTTGGAAGAGGTCAAGAAGCTGATCAGTAATGGGGTCCTGACCCAAGAATTAATCCAGCAGTGGAAAACACAAAATTAAGACAAGTTTGCATCATGGCAAGAAGGCCAGAATAAGATGGTCCCTATGCTTGAATTTTTACCTTTTGCAAAAATACTAGTTTGATTTTGGTTTTCCCTTTGTAGGAATAATTCACGGAACAAACTTTGTGACTTAAGCCTTAAAAGTCGTAGAAACATTTTGTAAAGACATATGTCTATTTATTTTGTTAGGATGGAAAATCACATCTTCTGTATTCTCACTTAGAAAACATTTTTTACATTCTTCGATTCTTTAAACATTTCATTCATTGTTACGGGGTACTTTCTGTTCTCCCATGCACATATACATTTTTTCCATACATACACATACATGTATATATCATTTTTTATACTTTGATTCAAATCTAAAAAATCAATCCTAAGATGCATATGCTTAGAAAGGATTGAATGTTGTGGAGACATTGCAAATGTGGGTATCTGCTATCTATTTGGGCCAATAGAGAAACAAAACGAGTGTTTAGATAATGGGAACACCCATTTAGGAATACATTCTCAGACATTTGTTGTTTAAGATCCTTGAGTTGAGTGTTGACTCTAAAATCTCTACCCCCTGAAGATTTTCTTTAGATGTCCATGTATGAGATGATGAATGGCATTCTTTCACTTCCCCTTCACAAAGTAAGAAAATAAACTCATTGTTGTCCCATTTTTTAGCCTGGACGTTTCTTTTTATAGAACCCAAACCAAGGACCACCTTCACATTGGCGGCAAAGAGGATTAAGATTTTGCTGACAAATAGAAGTCGCCCGATTTTTAATGGGCAAGATTTGAGAACATATACATCAGATACATAAGGCAAAGAAACATCAAAAGACATTAATGAAGGATTCTGCCAACAAAAGAGAAGAGCGATCGAGAATAAAAGCATTGAATTGAAAGGAGCAATAATGGAACATAAGAATTGTACACAATCATTCATTCAAATCATCACCAATTTTGAAGAACCATGGATGACCAATCAACTTTGAGTAGAAGGCAAGTATCAATATCCATCTAGGATACGAGCCAGTTCGAGTTTACAGCAGAAAGAAATGAACTCTAAGGTGAAAACCCAAAGATGGGCAGTCTAGAGTGATTAAAGAAACAAAAAAAAACAAAAGAAAGAATAGGGGAAAGAAAGAAGTATTACTTTATATGAGCATGCATACCCAAATCAAACAGTGCAAGAGTAATGATACGATTGGAAAGTTATACAAGTTTTGGCAGGTTGAAACGCATGAATAACGAGTCAGAACAAAAATCGGGTCAGATTTACCTGGTCTAAAATTCAGAAGAAGGAAATGAACTCTAGGGTAAAAACCTAAAAATGGGCAGTCTAAAGCGATCCAAGGAAACAAAAAATTCTCATCAGAGCACACTTCAGTCATGAATTATAAAGATGATATTGCTCGAAAATGATCCTTGGTTTTTCATGACTCTTGAAAACTTACTTGAGCTTATATACCCCTTTCTTTCGTAACTGTGAACCAAAGCCTACATTACAAGCCCATAAAGACCATTCTGATCATACACAGATGTCTTAGTTGAATAAGAATGTCTTCAGATCACATTCCGCCAAATGGATAACCTTACCTCAAGGGACGTCAAATTTCAAGTGCCTGATCGACACCAAATGAGGGAAGGATGGGGCATGGTGAGATAGTGAGATCAAGAGAGCCACCAAAAAGGGGTTAGAGATTAGATATGGGAATCGTTTCTCTCAAAAGCCTAATAGATCATAAGAGACTATACATGTGCGTATATCATCACAACATTCAAAATCTTCTAAGCATACGCTTCATTCGGATTGATCTTTGACAATTTGAAGCAAATGTGTTATTGTATTTGATATTTTAGGCCGAACATTAGTCTTTTAAAAAATGTTTGGCATTTACTCCAATTTTGATTTTTCTCTGAACATTAATTTTTAAGAATGTTTAGCATTTACTCCAATTTTGATTTTCCTCTAAACATTAGTTTTTTAAAAAAATGTTTGGCATTTTTCTCCAAATTTCGATTTTTTAATATTTATCATTTTCTCAAAACATCAGTAGACAAAAAAAAAGGTTCAACATTTTTTTCAAATTTTAATTTTTAAAATACCTATAATTTTTTTCCTAAACAGTGGTTTTCAAATTTTTTGGCACTCTCTTCAAGTTTTGTTTTTTTTAAATGGCTGCCATCTTCTCAAAATGGCATTTTTATAGTAAAAATTAAAGCATAGGGATCTAAAATTAGTTTCCACCGAGATGCTTTGTTACATTTAATAAAGAAGATTGAGCTTACAAGATGAGTTCACAGGAATTGAGGCATTTTGTTCGCCCAAGTTTTGAAGTTGACGAAGACTTTGCATATCGAGTCAAAGATGAGAAAAAGTCGAGCCTGATACTGAATGTGGGGCAATGAGATGATGAAAGTCCCTATATGAGAGTAGTATAAGGACTAAAAGAGGAACTTACGAAATTGAGTAGTGACCTTGAAGATTAAGAAGAAAAAGAGTTACTCGAACAAGAAAGAAGCGCGAGTCAAATGCGAGACAGAGATTCAAAGATTGAAGATGAAGACTGAGGAGCATACTGCAGAGATATAAAGTGAAATCCGAGAATGACCTTCAGGGAATAGGGTTTTAAAGATGAATTTGAAAAGAAAAGATAGAAGAAAGAAAAACAAAAGAAGAAGAGAAAAAGGAAAAAAAAGAAGAAAAGAAGAAGAGAAAAAGAAAAGAAGAAAAGAAAGAAAAAGAAAAAAAATATTGCATTGCATGCATCATATAGAGATCCTCGTGTTAGGGGGCATGCTAATTTAGAAACATTTTGTTTGTTTTAAACATAAATTTGAAGATTACGGTCTACAACATCATGTTGAAGAAGTAGATCTTATTGAAGATTTCCATTGGTAGCTTGTTGGCGTGAATCCTTGTCATAAGTTCTTCGGGCCATCAGTAAGTCATTCGGGCATGATGATAAGTCCTTCGGACCACTAGTAAGTCCTTCGGGCTTGGTGATAAGTCCTTCGGGCCATCAGTGAGTCCTTCGGGCATGATGCTAACCTTAATGTGATGTCAAGACCGATAGAAACCGGGGCATCATTTTAAGGGATCGGTAGCCTGTTGGCGTGAATCCTATTTAAGAAATATTTTGGTAGCCTATTGGCGTGAATCCTTATCTTAAGTCCTTCGGGCCATCAGTAAGTCTTTCGGGCATGATGATAAGTCCTTCGGGCCACCGATAAGTCTTTCGAGCATGGTGATAAGACCTTCGGGCCATCAGTAAGACCTTCGGGCATGATGTCAAGCTTTCTTTTTGATGTCGAGACGAGTACAAATCGAGGCATTGAAGAGTTTGAAGCTTGAAGTAATTGGTTGAGGAAGAGCGGAAAGTTTCATAAGAACCCGTGATTTCAAGACCAGAGACAGGAAAGTAGGACAAAAATGAGTGCTTTTGGTCTTTGCTTTGTTCCCGTTTCACGGGAACAAGCAAAGAGGGGAAACTGTAATCACTCATTTTTGTCCATATATATATTTTTATATATAATATTATATTAATATGAGTGTTTATTATTATTATTATTATTGGACTGATAAAAAGTTAATAATGAAAAAAAACACATCAAAATAAAAAAATAATAATTTTAAATGTCTAGTCCATTTACAATGTTAAAGCCCAACAACAATACAAGGCTTGTTAGGCCCGTATTAATAAAACATAAACCCTAATCTTTGTGTTTTTCATCTGGAGTCGCCCCTCCACCGTTGGATCTGAAGTTGATCCAACGGTCAAGATCCAAAACTGAAGAGGCACACGGATCGCGCGTGCGTTACACGCGCCGTCCTTTCATCTTCTACGCACGTGTGCACAACACGCAGGGGCTCCTCGAATCTCGTCCGCCACGCATCCGAATCTGGAGAGAGTCGTGCAGCGCCCACAATGAATCACGGCCGTCCGTTCCCAAGCTTGATCCAGCCGTCCACCGCGCGAAATCAACGGACGAGATGCGACCGACATGCAACTTGCCCAACTTGCAAATAAAAAAATAAAAAATGTCAGATCCACAATGTTGTAATCAAACACTTTCGGATATATATACAAATGTAACAAATGTATTGAGAGGACCTTTTTCGAACCGAGAAATAAAAAAGACAGTTTTCTCAGAGGTAATTTTTTTGGTTATCATTGTAATTATTTTATTTTTTTCCTTTTCGAATACAAAAAAAGACAAAGATATTACCTTTTCCGATCTAAAACGCTTCAAACTCCGATGACCAAGCCTAGCCGCAATCTCGTCTCAAAGGAGGTTTAGAAGACGAACGATTTTTTTAAAGGGGAAAAGAGAGAAGAAAAATAAGAAGAGATGGACTTAGTTTTCGTGTTTTTCCGAGATCTAGGCTCTACAATGATTTGGGGTGTGGTTTTAGGTGAAACCAAGAAAGTAATAATAAAAAAAGGGTTCAGGGGCTCGCCGGTGTCGACCAACGACAGCCGGCGAGGCATGCGGCGCTGGAAAGAAAGCAAGTAAGAGGGAGAGAGCTAGGGTTTTGGGGTTGATGAAGAGGAACCAAATGAGTCTAATATTTTTTAGGGCTTTTATATTATCAGCTTAATTAAAAATGGTATAATTGCACATTAAGCCCTTCCGCTTCACCTTAATCCCACGAGCAGTCCTTCCGTGTTTCAAATTCCCCTTCCCGGTCCTCCTGGCTTTTTCCTGCTTTGTGATTTAGTCACTAATAATAATTAAATCAGATCGTGATGGATTAATTACCTGAACACCCTAATCAGTTTGCTTATTCAATTTCTGCACCTTTCTTTCAATTTTATTTAATTTCAGTCCTTTATATGTTTTTATTTCTGCACTTTATTTCCATTTGTTTTCATGTCTGCCCTTAATTTTTATTTTCATTTAATTTCAGTCCATGTTTCATGTTTTATATTTGTTGCACATGATTCTTTTTATTTTCAATTTTGTCTTTCTTGATTCCATTTTATAGCTTTTATTTCATTTAATTTCAATTCTTAATTCTTTGAGTTAGTATATTTTCCATGTAATTTATTTTGATTCGATTCTTTAATTTAATTTGTCTTGTTATCATCGTAAATTACCGTATATTTTTTTAACATCATTATTTGTACATATTATCATTTTAGTAAAATAAAGTTCGCCACAATCTCGAATATATCTATGTTTAAATCCACTAGATAAATAAATGTAAATAAATGTGATAATTTTAATAATTTATAATCTAGCTTTGATTTTATCCCGTAAATATAATTTTTTTATAATAATTCAGAGTTTGATATATTTAAAATCGGCTTTTGTGTTTAAATTTTTGTCACCGTCAATATCTTGTTCATGCATATTTATCTGTTATATAAAATATGTAATGATAATGCTCATGGTCCTGATATTCTATTGCGAGTGTCGTCCCAATCATTTGGGCGTCATCTTCTTTGATATCGTGGACCGAGTACGATTGTGTATCTTGTATGATCATACATTCTAAAGTTATTAATTGAATTGGGCCGAAATTTTAAGATTTTCTAATAAATACAATACGACCCGTTAGGTACCAGTTTTGGGCGGTGTGGGGGTGTTAATCCTTCTCCATCCGTAACCGACTCCCGAACCCAATTTTCTAAAAAGAATCTCTGGTTTTATTCATGGTGTCCGGTCTACCCTTTTTCCTTTTTTGAACGATCGATGGCGACTTCAATAAATTATTTAAAAACCCTAGTATTTTAAGATATTTTCTTGAAACCGATTTTATATAAAAAATGAAGAAAAGGCACACTCGGATTTTTTTAGTCGCTACAGCATGGCGACTCCGCTGGATTCCTTCTTGCTTGCTCGCCTCCCTGAAAAACTTACTTATCTGCATTGATAAGAAAGGAGAGCGTAAGCATAAAATGTCTAGTGAGAGATTTCTCAAAAACACTCATCAATGCATTAAAAATTATTTGCTTTAACACATGTATTGAACATCATACCAAAATATCTCATGCATCTTCTATCTTTCCAAAACATGCATTTTAAACCATTTTCTAAACATGTATCATGAATCACTAGCATAACCATTTTGCAAACCTCATTTTAAGCCTTCACATGCTTATTCTTCCAATAGCAAAGCTTAAAGAGCACCACATGTATAAATCACATTATACAAATATTATCCATTTATCATGATACATTAATTCATATATTGTCATTGAAGTGACCAAAAACTCAAACTTTTATGTTTACAAAAACACATCGGATGCACAGATTTTCCAAGTGGCTCCTTCGACCACTTACACTTACATCCTTGAACCGGAGCATGGTACTACTGTAACCCCCTAAACCCGACTTAGAAGAAAAAACCGAAATTAAGAAGTTAGGTTTGAAAACTTGTCCCACAAGAAACAATTTAGGTAAAATATAATAAAATTCATAACAATCAATTAAATACGTAGAAACCCAATAGCTAATATGATTATAATAATTAATTAAAATATATGAAATCGAGTTCGTAAATGCATGCATTCAATAATCCGAAATTATAAACATTCCCAATGTCCACATTACATGAATATTCCAAATAATATTAAAATAGTAAATCAAGTAGTCAAAAGAATTCATACTGAATACTATTATATCCGAATAAACAAGAGATGCTCCAAGTACCGAGTCGCCTAATAAGTCTGAGTATCTGAAAGTAAAAACTAAGGGGTGTAAGCTAAAGAGCTTAATGTGTTCTTTTGTAAAAACAAAACACAGAATCAAACAATATTTTATTTTTTTGATAAATTCATTTCCGAAAACAGAGTGTATCCGATAAATCAAAACCATAAGTGTCATGATGTCCGATGCATGATGCAATGCCTGAATATCTGATATCATACAGAGTGGAGGTTGCCCTCGCCAGAGTGGAGCTTTCCCTCGCTTTTTCTGAATATTATTCTGAACAAATGACACATGATATGATTTGTAAAATCATAAATCCGAACTCTTACGAGTATCATATTTTCTGAAAATCAGATGCTTGATTGAAAACACATTTCATTATGCTATGCATGATGTTTCAAATAATCTCAAACCATAATTAATCAGATAATAAATCAAGCAAGAATAAAACATTTACTAAAAACACCCCAAGAAACACACCTTAGCCACAGAAGCTTTAATCTCGAGAAGGGCGAGCCTCACGCTCGGATCTCACTGAATCAAGACCTACGAGATATGAATTCTATATTAACATTTATTACTAACACTAAGCCACCGACTAAAACACTGAAAACTAAACTAAGATATACTCACGTGAAGATCTCGAAGAACATGCACGATCGGTATGAACAACTGGAGGTAACCCAACGGTCTCAAGGTTGGCACCTGAACACGAGAACATTCCGAATCAGATTATGAAATCATAACTTATCATATTCCAATAACAATTACTTAAAATTAGCAAAACAGAGCTTTTGGGATCTAATTTGACAAAACGGGCAGCGGATACGGACTGAGGACGTCGAGAAAGGTTAAGATAAACGTTTTCTGAAAAAGTCAACTCTTGGTCATCCTTGGTCAAAGTCAACCTTGGTCAAAGTCAACTGTATCGGTCAAAGTCAACTGTCCAAGGTCAACGGTCAACATTGGCTTAACTGGTCAAAGTCAATTGGTCAAATTCGGTCAAACATGTCAACTAGTCAATGGTCCAAGGTCAAAAGTCAACATGTCAACTTAGTCAAACACGGTCAACGGTTCAGTCAAAACTGGTTCGATCCACAAGAGCAGTTCGGTTCACAACTTAATCCGGTTCGGTTCAATACTGGTTTGGTCACATGGTCCGGTCTGATCATTGGTCCGATTTACTCATAATTATTGGCTCACATAACACTTATTCACATGGGTCATTTGAATTTGGGCTCCCTCACACACAAGGCCCCACGGTTAGCTCAACCAACACACACAACCCACTTAGCTTCACTAACACTTGGGCTCAACCCACAACACACTCAGCCCAACTCTACACTTTTACCAAAACAACACTAGGGTTTCCAGAACCTTTGACGGCGGCGACAAGCTCCACAAACGGCGGCGGCGACAGAACCTATGACGACGACGGCAACCCAAATGTGCACGGCGGCACCAAACGCAGAACGAAAAACATGGGTGAGATGAAAACTGCCATGTTTTCCTCAGATTCCGATGAACAAAATGAACATTCTGATCATAATTAAACGGAAAAACAAAGGAATTCACAACCAACAACGCATGAACCAAAAAGAAACTAGCGAGGCTTACCCAAACTTGAACAGTGACGACGACGGCACGAGGAAACCGAAAGGTTTCTTACCCTTCTCCAAGCGAACAGCCGGCGATGAGAGGAACCCGAGGCCTGGGCTTTGATCGGACGGCAAAGGGAAACTCAGGGGTGGTTCTCGGCTTAACAAACGGTGGCCGATGAGCCCTTGATCAGAGCTTCGTCAGAAACGCAAGGGAAATGGTAAGGGAGATGTCGAGAGAGAGGGTGAGATGAGAGGCAGCTGAGAAGAACGACTACTGGTTTCCAAAACCATAACATGGGTTAAATACCAATTTAATGGGTAAAATACAAAAGAAGCCACCGAAGTTATTTAGGGTTTGAAAATGAACACATAAGTTTTCATAAATTATAAATTAACCCACGAATTTTAAAGATAAGCCTTATTATTCTGAATTTTCTTAATTTAACCCTTAAACTCAATTAGGGTTTTAGAATTAAATTCCCCAAATTCTAGGATTACCAATTTAAGGATTTCAAAATTAGGGATTTTTAAATTGGGTAAAATTTAGGGTGTTACAACTACTATCCCTCAACGGTTATGATGTATAAATCCTCCAGCGGAAGAATTCTAAGCAATTACCCCTCGATCGTTGTGGTTTCAATGGTGGAGCAACCCCTCGACACACATGAGGCAACTTATTATAGTGCACTTTTAACCCCATGACTAGCCAACTATATCCGATAAATTTTAACCATTGTCACTTGCCAATATACTCAATTAAAGCATGTTACCTTTACTGTTTCACATATGTATCAATCAAACCAATTTCTAATACATTAAACCATGTATTTAAGCATTCTCTAAATCCTTTCGCAAACCATTTTTCACACTCATAAATCATCAATATATGATCATTTGCAAAATCTCTCATTGCTAAAACATGCATATAACAGTAAGTAATCAAAACCATTAACAAGAGCGTGCGAATGTATTTTACAAAACTGAAAATGAGAGCGAGAATGACCAATACTTACTTCCGAGCTTAGACAAGCGTTTCAAGCTTAATCTAAACTCCCAAAATCACTTTCAAACCTTTATAAAGCTGAAAATCTCGTTTTCACTCACCGAAAACACAAAGCCCTACTTGTCGATGTGAAATCAAGCGTCTGAAGCTTCCGAAACTTTGCCAATTGTTGTAAGATCAATCTCTCATATTTTAACCACATAACAATAGAGGATTAATGCATCATTATGCATCCATAATCCTAGCAACATCAACCCCCCCCCCCCTTCGATGCACTAAAAACCATCAAACACCTTCTAAAACAACTAAAAACATCACCAATCTCAACCTAAACAAAGCCCAGCCGCAACCTAATGATTTGAACATCCTAACAACATCAATTAACATCTAAAACACTTATATAACCACCTTATACCTCTAGCAACCTTTTATCACGATAAACACCTCAAAATCTAACTATTCACAACCTAAAAAATTAGCAATTCAATTAGTTTTAGGATTTCTTTTGTAAATCTCTTCTCATGGAATTAAAATATATATTGTATGTGGTCTAAATCAATTAAGACCACCAAAAATAAGATTAATAACAAAGATCTACCAATTTCTTATTAAAACTCACTTTAAACCCTTTAATCTCAATCTAGTTATCAACGCATAACAAAATTCGATCGTAAATAGTCAAGAACTTAGGAATTTCAGTAAAGAATCTTTGATTAGAGGAGAGAAATGAAAATCACCTCTAATAGCTGACTTCCCCCTTAATTGACATGACTTGAGTGAAATCTCCAAGAAAACAAGCAAGGTTTGTTGTAGAAATCAATTGAGGAATCAAAAAGAGTTTATTCCTGGTCATTTTAGAGTAAGATAAGTAGTTTGGCTGCTAAGAAAGTTGAGAGAGAAATTGAAAGCAAAAGTGGTTACGTGAGAAAAGTGAATTAGATATTAAAATCAATTTAATTAAATCTATTTTATTTTTATTTAATAACTATTTTAAAACCATTTAAAAACAACCTAAATTAAGGGAAAAGTCTGATTAAAAACATTGGCGGAATAACTCCTTAAAGATTCTATGATTTGACCCTTTTACGATTTAGTCACTAAAATAGTTTAAAAACTTTACATTTTAGTCACCAAACAAAAATGTCTTTTAATCCCAATTAATTTTATCAAATTGAGTTTACCAAAACCCTCAAAATTTTAATTAAATATTTTCCAACATTTTCCATAATTTATTTCACATTAAAACATTTATTATGAATTAATTCTCAAAACTAACTCGAACCGACTAATCTAGTTCTCCTGAACCATCTAATCTATCTAGCAAACTTCTAGGCCCAAATTCGGGGTATTACAACTCTCCCCCACTTAAGAAATTCCATCATCAAAATTTACCTAACGGAAAAAGGTAAGAAAATTGCTTATTCGTGTCCTCCTTACTTTCCTACGTGGCTTCCTCGACTTCTCACCACAACACCTTTATCAACTCAATGGTCTTTCTATGAAGAACTTTGCTACTAACGTCCAATATTTTCACCAGTTCCTCATCATAGGTCAAATATGGATTCATCTCAATCTCCTCAATAGACATCACATGTAACGGATCCGATCTATACCTCCGAAGCATCGATACATGAAAAACATCATGTATCTTCTCCAACTCCATGTGCAAATATAAATGATAAGATACATGTCAATAAGTTCCAACATTTCATAGGGTCCAATGAACCTCAGACTCAACTTACCCTTATGTCCAAACCTCGTCACCTTCTTCCAAGGCGAAACCTTTAGAAACACCTTATCACCAACCGCAAACTCAATCACCTTACGCTTCAAATCAGCATAGGACTTTTGTCAATCCGAAGTCGCCTTCAATCTACCGCTAATATGCTTCACTTTCTCATTAGTTCCTTTCAACACGTCAGGCAAGGAAACATACTTCTCACCTGCTTCAGCCCAAAAAGTGGCGTACGACACTTCCTACCATATAAAGCTTCATATAGAGCCATTTGAATGCTCGCCAGGTAGTTATTATTATAAGAAAACTCTACCAATGGTAGTTGCTTCTCCCACGTTCCTTGAAAATCGATGATGCAACTTCGCAACATATCCTCTAACACTTGGATAACACGTTCAGACTAACCATCCGTTTGGGGATAATACGAAGTACTGAAATTCAATCGTGTACCCAAAGCTCTATGCAAACACTCTCAAAACCTCGTTGTAAAGCGCGGATCCCTATCTGATACTATAGACTTAGGCACCCCATGCAACCTCACACTTTCTGTTATATACACATCTGCCAACTTATCTAACGTATACGTCGTATGCACAGCTAGGAAATACACACACTTCGTAAAACGATCCACAATTACCCAAACAAAATTCTTCTTCGATGGCGTCAAAGGCAACCTTATCACAAAATCCATGGTAATTCTCTCCCACTTCTATTTCGGAATCCTCAACGGTTGCAACAACCCAGAAGGAAACTAATGTCCAGCCTTAACACGCCGACACACCATACATCGAGTAACAAAATCCGCTACATTCTTTTTGAAACCAACCCAATAATATTGCTTCTTTAAATCCTTATACATATGGGTACTTCCCGGGTGTATAGAAAAAGGACTAGAATGAGCCTCGGTTAAAATAGTACGCCTTAACTCAACATCCTCTGGCACAACTATTCGACTCTTGAAACATAAAACACCATCATCCTTAAAACTAAAATTCGTTAGATTACCGTCCATAATATCCTTAATATGCGCACCAACAAATCATCATACTGTTGTTTCTCCTTGATCAATTGTAACAACGACGACTTCATTTGCAACTCGGCCAACAAATCACCGTCTCGCGTCACACTTAGCCGCTTAAACATTAGCCGCAACTCCACCGTAACCTTCCTACTCAAGGCATCGACTGCAACATTAGCCTTACCCGGATGATACTCAATTGTCAAATCATAATTCTTAAGCAACTCCAACCATCTACATTGCCTAAGATTCAACTCCTTTTGCGACATAAGATATTTCAAACTCTTGTGATCCATATACACGGTACACTTCTCACCATACAGATAATGCCTCCAAATTTTCAATGCAAACACCACCACGACAAGCTCTATATCATGCGTAGGATAATTGTGCTCGTGCACCTTCAACTACCTAGATGCATAAGCCACAACTTTTCCATCTTGCATCAACACACACCTCAACCCAACGTAAGATGCATCACTATAGATCACAAAATCTTTTCCTGGCTCATGTTGAATTAAGATAGGAGCTCGTGTCAAAGCTTCCTTCAACTTCTCAAAAGCTTGTTGTCTACCCTCCAAACACTCAAAACGAACATCCTTTTGCAATAAATTAGTCAAAGGAGCAGGAACCCTTAAAAATCCATACACAAAACGACGATAATAACCTATCAACCCCAAGAAACTACGAACCTCTGTCACCGACTTATGTTGTTTCCAATTCACAATTGTCTCAAATCTTTTGCGGATCCACACGAATACCTTCCTCCGAAGCGATATGACCAAGAAATACCACTTCTTTAATCCAAAACTCACACTTGTTCAACTTAGCATAAATCTGATTATCCAATAAAGCTTGCAAAACAATTCATAAGTGTCGATCGTGATCCTTCTCAGTACGTGAGTACACAAGAATGTCATCAATGAACATTACCACGAATTGATCCAAGAATTCATGGAATACCCGATTCATCATGTCCATGAAAGTTGTGGGCGCATTAGTCAACCCAAACGACACCACTAAGAACTCATAATGCACGTAACATGTGCAAAAAGCTATTTTCAACACGTCTTTATCCTTTACCTTCAACTGATAATATCCAGATCTTAGATCAATATTGGAAAACACTGTAACACCTCGGAATTGATCAAAATGTCATCAATTCGCGACAAAATGATATTTATTCTTAATCGTCGGCTTGTTCAGTTGTCGATAGTTGATGCACATCCTCATAGTGCCATCCTTCTTTTACACGAACAACACCGATGCTCCCTACGATGACACACTAGGTTGAATGAAACCACAGTCTAGCAACTCTTAAAGTTGCCTCTTTAACTCCTTTAGTGCCATGCGATACGGAGCAATTGACACCGGAGCCGTATCCGCATACGTCTCGATACAGAACTCTACCTCCCTATCCGGTGGCAACCTAGGCAATTCCTCCGGAAACACCCTCGAAAAGTCACAAATGGTGTGGATATCCTAAACACGCACCTCCTTCATATTCGGGTTCATAACATAAGCCAGATATGCTTGACACCCAAACTCTAACAGCTATTGTGCCTCCAAAAACGAAACAACATTGGATAAGAATTTAACATTCTCACCCACAACCACCACTTCATAATCATAGACAAGCTTCAACGAAACTCACTTGGTTTTAAAATCAACCACTGCTTTATGCTCGGTCAACTAACTCATACCCAAGATTGCGTCAAAACCGTGAAACGACAACTCCATCATA
The DNA here is from genome assembly GCA_958450335.1 of Hibiscus tridactylites. Lineage (NCBI taxonomy): Eukaryota > Viridiplantae > Streptophyta > Magnoliopsida > Malvales > Malvaceae > Hibiscus > Hibiscus tridactylites. The sequence continues at coordinate 61,857,499 of OY288267.1, read as the reverse complement.
TCAACCGCGAACACATGACCTTGAACCATCAAAGGACATCTTCTATACAAACTTCTAGCAACAATTGTCTCTTCGAAAGAACTAGTTACTTGTATGCCTACATTTAACACTTCTACATGTATATTAAGCAAACATGCATGCTCGCGCAAGATATATGAATGTGTAGAACTAGAATCTATCAAAGAAAGTAATGGCATGGGCTACAAAGTAAAAGTACCTCTAATCACATATGTGTCATTCCTTCCATTGCTATGCACATATACCCTCGCAGGTCCACCATCCTCAGGTTGAACAACCACTACATGAGAAACGGTCCTCTGACCTTCCTCCTTACGCTGGAAATTACCTCAACCGCAACCACAACCTCTATATGGTGCAAATATAGGTGCAGGAGCTTGTCCATCATTTGCCAACTGCAGACAATCACGCCTTATTTGATCCCGCGAACCACAACTCCAACATGTACCAATAGCTCCCCAACACTTTCTTGAGTGTCGCCTCCCACAACGCCCACACTCAGGTGTTCGAACATATGTATTCTAACCATGTTGTCCACGCCTGACATTATCTCCACCTCGCCTCTGATCAGGTCGATACCTTCTATCTCGGTTCTTTTTATACTGATCTCTACCAATATCTGACTCAGCGGTCCTCTTCCCTGAGCTAGAATTCTCCGAACGAGAGGACAATCCAAGATTCAGCTATATATCCTTAGCTCGGGTAACCAAGACGTCAAAATTAGTGTAATCTGATGCCAACATGTAGGTTTTCACCTCCTTAATCAACCCATATCGGAAACGATCACATCATTGACGATCATCAGGAACCAGTTCAGGTGCATACTGGATCAACCGAACAAATTGAACCTCGTATTCTGATACAAACATGTCACCCTGAACCAACGCCATGAACGCACGCTTCTTTTTATCCCGATATCAGGAACCCAGATAATTCTTCTGAAAAGTAACTCCAAAGAACTCTCAGGTCACATCCACAGGTGCCATACATGCAATAGTAGTCGACCATCAACTATAAGCATCTCTCTGAAGCAAGGACACCGTGCAACCCAACTTACGAGCGTTTGTACACTCTATTTAACCAATAATCCTCTGGTACTCGCAAACAATTCTTCAGCAGCTTCAGGAGCCAAACCTCTGAACTCAGTACCTTCCAAGCTATGCAAACGTTCCAACAGAAGTCTAGGATTAGCAGCCGCTACAGGTGCTTGTGTAGGCGCATGCACTCCAGTCGTAGCTGCATGGAATGCTCCATGCATAGCCTGAATCAACGGTGTCATATTGCCAAAAACCGGCCCTTGTGGTGCCTGAGGCATACCACCCCCAATTCCAACACCAACAGGAGGAATTGGTGGATGAGGCGGTAACTCATTGTTATGCCCACCCCCGACATTACTAGTATTAGCTCGAGTCTCTCGTCTCGGTCCCATTTTCAAAAATATGAATCTACAGCATGAAAATGAAACAAGAACAAAAATAATTAGGCCAGCTCGAAGCAAGAATCTAAGACGCCCACGTTTCAAAACAAAATTATTTTAAAATAGTAGTAATAAGGCAATGTGTCCCCAAGCTTTCACCCCAACATAGTACATTTCAATCATGAAAACATATAATCAAGCATCGTGCATGTCATACAACAATTAGCAATATCACAACCAACACAAGTTACCTCCCAACAGTCATAACATGGCTTTGATACCAACAAATGTAACCCATTTGACCCGATCTAGACGTCAGACCGAACCGAGCGAGCTATATTGGGTTTGCCGAAACAAACCTGAACGATTTACTCAAACTTAGGTTTATTCATTTTTTTCTTTTTATCTTACCTAGATGCTTATTTAATTCCTAAGTGTACATGCTGACAGCGGATAAATTCTCGATTGAATCGTGCGTCAAATCAACATACAATTGAGCGTAATTCTCTCTGGGGCATCTGATTTTTCTCTTTTCCATGTTTTCCATGACTCTTTCCTTTAAATTCTCATTCTTAGCAAGATTCATGAAAAACAAAAGATTTCTTGGTATTTATCCCAAATATAGGAAACCAGGGGAAAATGTTCACCATGCATCAAGAAATAATGAAGTGGCTCGCCAATAAAGATGATGAAAATTGAACCTCGGATTAAATGGGGGCATCACCTTGCATTAAGAAGGTCAAAATATGTGTGATCGAAGAGTGTAAAGTCGACTATGTGTCAAGCAAGACCCGCGCATGAGATGTTTCAAATCAAAAAATCCCTAAAAACATGAAAAAAAAGGATAGAGTTGTGCCCAGTAAGTAAGAAAATCATATCATCAGATTGGGGCAAGTTATGTCGACAAAGGGTTCAAGATCCTTGAATTTGAAAAGCACGAGAGGAAGAGATTAAAACGACAGTATCATTCGAATACATTCAAAGTAGAAATAAGCTTCTCTGCAAGGATTTACATGCAAACGCTTCAAGGTGCCCTGTAGGGAAAGAATTGAGAACTCACAAGGAGCGTTGAAGGTACTTGATACTATTTTAAGAAACACTCGAATAGAAAAGTAGATTCTTTTGATAAACATCTGGATCAAATGTACAAAGACCAGATGCTTTCTATGAATTAGAAAAATACATAGAATGAAACGATAGAGCAAGGTTGTCTATCTGAGTTAAACGAGCAAATATGCAAAGAAGCAAAGAGAAAAAAACCCAAATGAAAACCAAAGAAAAGAGAAAATAATAAAAGAGAAAAATTTAAAAACGAAAAGTAAAAGAAAAGGTGAAAAAGGAAAATAAATGCATACTAGGCATTCCTATAAGAATAATCATCATAAACATTATCATTTCTGTAGGATTTTGGATTATCTCGCTACGATGGCATTAGTTGGTTACGTTCACATGCCCCGCTTTCTAAAGTGATTAGTTGACTTCGTTCCTATCACTATCTTCGGAAGTTGACATTAGTTTATTATGACCCCACGTCGCTTCATTTTTAGATGATGATATTAGTTGGTTACCTCCCCATGCCACGTCAAGCAAAAGCCATTAGTTGGTTTCATCCCCATGCCCTGGTATTTAAAGCAATCAATTGTCTTTGTTCGTATCGCTACTTACCGAAGATGACATTAGTTGGTTACGTTCCTATGTCGTTTCATTTTTTAGTTGGATGCATTAATTGGTTACGTCCTCATGTCCCATTTTTAAAGTGATTAGTTGACTCCGTTCCTTTCACTATTCTTAGATAATGGCATTAGTTGGTTACTACCTCATGCCACATCAAGCAGAAGACATTAGTTGGTTACTTCCCCATGCCACATCAAGTAGAATGCATTAGTTGGTTACGTCCACATGCCCTGCTATTTTAAGGCGATTAGTTGACTCTGTTCCTATCGCTACCTTTTGAAGGTGGCATTAGTTGGTTACATCCCCATGTCACTTCGTTTTCAAGCTGGAGGCATTAATTGATTACGTCCCCATCCTCCCCTTTAAAGCGGTTAGTTAACTCTCTTCCTATCACTATCTTCTAGAGATGGCATTTGTTGCTTACGTCCCCATGCCGCCTCGCTTTTCTGTCACAATACCTCAATGCTACTGGACAAAACTACGACTTCTAGTTTTGTGCATCAGACGGTAAAATTGGTGCTTTTTTGTTCTTTGCTTTATCCTCGTTTCATCACAATAAGTAAAGAAGGGATAGTGTTGTCACTCAATTTTTACCCATCTTTTTACTTATTATTATTATTATATATAATATAATATTAGTATTATTAAATTTAAAACCCAAAAGAAATAGAAAAACAGTCCATTAATGTTTGAATAAAAGTCCATTTACAATGTTAGCCCATTTGGCCCCAAAATAAAACCATGGTTGATATATTTTATCTCATTTGCGTAGTCTGTTTATAGCCGTTGGATCTAACCAAGATTCAACGACTCAGATCAAATCGGGAAAATAGCCTGTCAGCACTTCAGTGCGCGTGTGCCCCACGCACCCGCTTGCCCAGCTGCACCCGCACCATCTCCCCCGATAGCTTCCATCGTTGCTCTGTCGCACGCCGCCAATCCCGCTCGCATCCATCGGTGGCCACTGCACCACCGTACCCTCGCCGCACGCCGCAACCTTTCCCTTCTTCGGCTGGACTCCTGCAAGACAACAAGGAAAGCAAGCAAAAACGGAAATTTGATTCGAACATGGAAAACAAAGGAAAGTCATCCCTAAAATCAATGCAAATCAGTCTAAAATACAAGGGGAAGGGGAATCCGAAACAAACAAATATGGAAGGGGAATCATCAGGATTTTGGGGGGATTTATTACTTGTATTTTAGACATTAAAAAAGCTTATATAAACACCATTCGATCCATTATAAATGGACACATAAGATTAACTACGAAATTGTATACAATTTTATACACGTTTCGGAGGAAATGGCAAGCAAACAATTGAAGTTTTTAGGTACTCTTTTACTGTTTTTTCATTCTTTATTTTTTTTATTTTGAATGTACAGAATCAAAGAAAATGGATAAATTTTTACCCGTTTTTTGGGCCGTCAGAATTCTTCGTTTCTTTATATTTTAGTGTTATTTTCAAGATTCGGGGTTGTTTGAAGAGATTTTAAGGAGTTTTGAAAGATGGTTTGGTTCGTGGTTTTAAAAAGAGGTTTTAAAGATTTGTTTAAATCGTCGGCGGCGGCAAATGGTGGCCGGAGCCAATGCACGGAAGATGGCATGGTGGACGGTCACCATGTTCTTTAATCCATGAAGAATATGGATGCACACTTGAGAGAAAATAAAAGTTTGTGTTTTGATCCAAAATTTTTAAAGGGGAAAATTATGAAAGTGTTTATAAACTTGGGTTTTATACCCACATGTTTTAAAACAAATGGGTAAATTACATTCATTAAAATCCTCCGCCCCATTCTTTTTCACTCCACGAGACACCATGTTTTCCATTGTTTCATATTAGTCATTTATTTTGTAAAATTAGGCCTTTTATTGTGATGTTTTCTCAATTTGGTTACTCATTAAAATCTTGTTTTTATCCTTTTTTTTACTTCAATCAAACTTGTTTTAAAGAAACCCCCTTCTTTATTTTAACTTTAATTCATATTTTCTTTAAGTTGGCTCAAATATCAAGTGTTGACCCGACTTAGGGAATGATGCACTTTTCAAAAATTATTGTTGAGAGTGGCAATCAATCGATTAAAATCAAGAGGGTGGTGAATTGGATTTTTGAAAGAACGGTGAACACTAATTGCAAAGGTAGAAATTGCAAGGAGATTTAGAGTGGTTCAACTCCTTTAATTGGAGTCTACATCCACTACCTTAGTGACCACACTAATGATTTTTCACAAATCCACTAATTTGTCTTTCCTTTAAGGATAAGGAGTAACCTTACACAATTCAATAGATTTATACCCCAAAGTCTATTGAATCCTTTCCCAAAAACAAATACAAAGAAGCAAACTAGGAAATCCTCACTAGGAATATGTTTGCAAAGTTTAAGCCCTCTCACACACCCAAAGAAACACTAGCAAAAGAGTTACAATGAAGAACACTCTAGTGTTTACAAGAAAGATAGAAAATTAAGCACAAAATGGACTCTTGAAAGCTTGAATGTTTGTATGGACTTTCTTGTTGTTGCTGAGATGATTTTTTTTTTTGTTTTTTTGTATCCTCTCAATCAATACTAGCTGTTTGGAGTCGTTGGGGATGGCACAAAGTCGTTACCAACCTGAAAATACATCATTTATAGCATGAGGGATCGATCATTTCTTATGAAAAATATGACCATTGCAAAAAGGGATCGATCCCATACACTAGGGGATCGATCCTTTTGCATGAGACAAAATTTGTATGAAACTGTCAATCAAGGGATCGATCTCTTGCATTAGGGGATCGATCTTTTTTTACCTTGAAGACTGGAAAATAGTTTTCGTAGTGTAAAAACGGATCATACTTGTTTTAAAAAAGATCGGTAAAGCTGGAAAACATTCGAAATGATTTTTCAAGTTTGTTTGGACTTTGAATTATTTTTTCAAGAATTAATATATTTAATTAAGTCCAAAAATATTTTTCTTTTAATTTGTTATATCAAAATATTAGTTCATCAATCTTCCCTTTTTGATATAACAAAACTTTTTGAAAAAATTGTTTTTGACAAAAGCTCCCCCTTAAGAAAATAATTTTTGAGTTGATAAATGGTTTCAAAATCTAGTTTTAATTTAAGCTTCAATTTTGTTTAAAAACCATTTTCATTATTTGCTCATATTTCTCCCCCATTTTGTTATATAAAAAATAATTCAAGAAAAATGTTAGCACAATATAACAAAGGAGAAAAAATAAAAGTAAAGGCTAGAATTGAAATGATAGATAACAACAATAAAGCATAAACATCCATAGGTACTTAAATTAAAAAACATAAAGCATCCATAAGTACCAAAATAAACCAAAGCAACATAGCATCAAGGTTTAAAACAACATCCAACAAAGAGTCATAAAAAGCATGTAGCAATGTCTAAAAGCAACGATAAACAAAAACATAATATAATATGAGAGGTTCGTAGTTTCTTGAGGTTGGCAGGTTATTATCCCTTCTCCTAGGGGATCGATCTTTTTTCTGGAAATTTTCATTTTAGGCACTAGGATCATTTAAGATGAGATTTAAACTCAAATTGAGGCATCCTATGTTATATGTATGATATGAAATGAGTTTTAAATGTCTTAGAGGATACCTAAGGACATGTATGTCAACATGAAACAACAAGATATGCAATTTTCATCATATATCAAATTTTAGTCCTCTAATTGCACACTATCAAGATTATTTCAAGTTACATACACTCAAAGGCTCTATAGGTGCCTAAGCATGCATTTTGTCAAAAAAAATGCTACAAGACAACAACATATTTTCAAAATTCATCATAAAAGAACATATTAAGCATAGAGAACATGATTTCACAAAATCAATCAAATATTGCAAATTTAAGGCCAAAAACATAATTATGAGCATATTATGCCATAAATGTGCAACTCATGCAATCTTGACTCCCCCTTATTAAAAGCACTTAAACAACATATGGGGACCCTTAAACATGCTTTAAAACATATAAACACGCAAAATCAACATAAATGAATAAAGATTGCATGTTAAATAAAATGTTACCACTTGAACCAAGATAGGTTGATTAGGCCATATCCTCTTCAAGTGTCCTTCCTTCAAGATAGCTTTCTGATTTCTTCATTTTGCTCACCATGGCTCCAACACACCTACAAAAAGGAACTATGCATGTTTTGGCACCCAAAATCTTTTGGGTCCATGAGAGTTAATTCCTACAATTTTAGTCCCTTTAGGTATCCATTTAGACAAGAGATCACATTCTTTGTTAGCAATGAGTCCTTTTGGAACCCAAATGCTTTTAATTATCTTTCCATTATATGATCTTTGGAGACAACTATATCTATATCCATTAAAGTTCTTTCTAACATAGTTGGATTTTGAATTTTCACCTTTTTCAATTTGTTTTGTCCTAACTTTATTGAAAGAAGCTTTAAGATCATCAAGTTCCTTTTGATGATCATCATTGACCTTTGAAAGTAAGTTGTGGAAGTCTTGATTTTTCTTTTCAAATTCTTTTATTCTAACTTGCATGTCCTCAACTTTACTTTCAAATTCCTTATTAGATTTGGAAAAAGAGTCATTTTCATTTTTCAATTTTAAAATGATTTTTCTATTTTTCAAAATTGACTTTTCAAATTCCAAAGCTAATTCATCATAAGCCTCTTGTAATTCATCAAAAGTATAATCAATTGAAAAAGATGAATTAGAGGTTACCATAGAGTCATCATCGATAGCCATGAGACACAAGTTGGCTACTTCATTCTCGTCCTCGTCGAATAATTCATCATCGCTCCAAGTAGCTATATGAGCCTTGTGCTTCTTTTTCTCATAGCTCTTTTTCTTCAATTGGGGACAATCGAACTTGATATGTCCCGGCTTTTTGCACTCATAGCAAATAATTTGATCTTTCTCTTTGATGTCATTCTTGAAGCCCTCTTCTCTTTGAAATCTTCTTCCTTTGTTGGACCTCATGAATCATTTGAATCTCTTGGCAAACATAGCCATCTGTTTATCTTCATCCTCTCCACTAGAATCAATATCTTCTTTTAATGCTTTGAGAGCAACACCAAATTTCTTCTTTTCCACTTCCTTCTTCTTTTCTTCCTTACCCTTTGACATCATTTCATGTGTAAGCAAGGAACCAATGAGCTCATCCGACTTGAGAGTCTTGAGGTCCTTTGCTTCTATGATCGTCGTTTTCTTTGAATCCCATGAATCGGGAAGAGAGTAAATCATCTTTCTCACAAGTTTATCTTATGGGATCACTTTTACATAGCCCTTCAATCTATTAATAATCACGGAGAATCGATCGGACATGGCTTCGATGTCTTCTTCGGGGTCCATCTTGAAGTTTTCATAATTGAGATTGAGAAGCCCAACTTTGGTCTCCTTCACTTGATTTGTTCCTTCATGTGTAACTTCAAGTTTTTCCCAAATCTCTTTAGCATTGGAACAAGATGACACCCTTCTATACTCATCCGGGCCAAGGGCACAAAATATGAGATGCATTGATTTAGCATTTGTGGTGAATCTCTTGTTTTCTTCATTGCTCCATATCTTCATACTACTAGTTGGTGCGGTGTAACCACTCATGATGGTCTTCCAAGCTTCGAGATCAAAAGCTTGAATGAATAGCTTCATTCGGTTCTTCCAATAAGCATAATTAACTCCATTGAAGAAGGGAGGCTTGTTGGTGGGTTGAGAATCGCCCCAAGCTTCAATGGTGGAGGTGGAAGCCATGGATGACCTTGTAGATGATTGCACACTTCTTGGATCTTCTCAAGAGGTTGTAAGACCTTCCAATGAGCCAAGCTCTGATACTAATTGTTGAGAGTGACAATCAATTGATTAAAACCAAGAGGGTGGTGAATTGGTTTTTTTAAAGAACGGTGGACACTAATTGCAAAGGTAGAAATTGCAAGGAGATTTAGAGTGGTTCAACTCCCTTAATTGGAGTCTACATCCACTACCTTAGTGACCATACTAAGGATTTTCCACAAATCCACTAATTTGTCTTTCCTTTAAGGATAAGGAATAACCTTACACAATTCAATAGATTTATACCCCAAAGTCTATTGAATCCTTTCCCAAAAACAAATACAAAGAAGCAAACTAGGAAATCTTCACTAGGAATGTGTTTGCAAAGTTTAAGCTCTCTCACACACCCAAAGAAACACTAGCAAAAGAGTTACAATGAAGAACACTCTAGTGTTTACAAGAAAGATAGAAAATTAAGCACAAAATGGACTCTTGAAAGCTTGAATGTTTGTATGGACTTTCTTGTTGTTGAGATGATTTTTCTTTGTTTTTGTATCCTCTCAATCAATACTAGCCGCTTGGAGCCGTTGGGGATGTCATAAAGCTGTTACCAACCTGAAAATACATCATTTATAGCACGAGGGATCGACCTTTTTACAAAGGGATCGATCCTTCCTTATGAAAAATATGACCATTGCAAAAAGGGATCGATCCCATACATCAGGGGATCGATCTTTTTGCACTGAGAAAAAAATTGTATGAAACTGTCAATCAAGGGATTGATCCCTTAAATCAGGGGATCGATCCTTTTGCCTTAAATTAGGGTGTTTGTGTGGAAGCTAAAAGATAAGAATTGAACACAAGGATTTAAAGTGGTTCGACTTTCTAACCCAAAGCCTGTATCCACTACCTTAGCTTCCTACTAAGGATTTCAACCAAATTCACTAAGAATTTCATTCCCTTTTCTTGGATTAGGAGTAAACCATTACAACGATCAAGCTTTCTACCCAAAGCTTGATCAAGCACTCTCTTACAAGAGAAATTCTAAGCAAACTTGAAATCCCTCTAATAGGTGTATGTTTGAAATTCTAAGCACTCACCCAAAACCTATACACTTGAGCAAATTTGACAATAAAGCTCACAAGTGTTGTCTATACAAGAAATATGCAAATTTAGCTCTAAAGACAATTTGACATCATAATGATGTAACAATTGAAGAATTAGTCTTCCCTCGATGCTTGGAGGTCCCTTTTATACTCCCAATTGATTTTGTAGTCGTTGAGGACCGTTGGGATTGAATTGGAGCCGTTGGAGACTTTATTTCCCTCATAATTGCAGTTCTGGAGCCGTCCGTTTCGGAACAGACGAGCCCGTATCGAAACAACCTTCTTCAGAACTAGCCGTTGAAGCCTGATGCAGCAAGCCGTATCAAAATACCTTTGGCCATATCAAAACAATATTGAGCTGTATCGAAACGGTTACAAACCGTTTCGGTACGAGTGGCCGTTGAGCTGCATTTAAAAAGTCGTTGGGAAAATTTGACCGTTGCGGAGGTCTTGACCATTGGGCGTATCGAAACACCAAATGGGTGTTTCGAAACCGAAACCCTTCATATCGAAACGGGCAAGCCCTGTTTCGGTATGTGTTTTGGCAGTTTCAAACTGTTTCGAAACATGTTAGCCTGTATCGAAACGGATACCTTGAAAACCCTGGTTTGGCTACTTAAAAACATTTCAAACCTTGCCAAAAAACATTTAAAACATCCACAAACTTATTTTCAAGTTGTTTGGACTTAAAAACATTTTTGAAATATTTTCAATTTAGTCCAAAACTATTTTTCAAATATTATATCAAAACATTAGTTCTACAATCTCCCCCTTTTTGATATAATAAAACCAACTTGAAAAATTGTTTGGGATTCTCCCCTTTTGTATTTAAAAAAATTTAAATAAGTGATTTCAAAAAATAAAAGAAGTTAAAGCTCCCCCATATTCTCTTAAAAAATCAAATTTTCAAATCATTTCTCCCCTTTTTGTTATATCAAAAAGAATTTAAAGAACTTTAAGTTCAAAATAACTTATGAGGTTAAAAAAATTGACACAAATAAGAATTTTGGTTTTAAAATGGCTCCCCCTTACTCAAAGTATCATCAAATAATGTTAGTCCAACATATATGATAATCTAGTTGGATTAAAAGAAATAAATCAAATTAAACAAATAAAAACAACTAGATTTTTACCAACACTTGAACTTCAAGGAAGGATGTGAAGCCTTCATTCTTCAAGCGTTCTTCCTTGTGTGCATGGAGCTCCCCCTCAAATTTGGACTTGTTGATCAATCTCCATCACACCTAAACAAGACAATCAAGTAATTTTTGGTATCCATATTTCTTTGGATCTATAGACATTAGTTGCACAAAGTTTAGTTCCCTTAGGAATCCATTTTTCAATTTCATCCTTTTTAGTTGAAGTACTTAGTCCTTTTGGGACCCAAATACTTCTAAAAACTTTACCATTTACAAATCTAGGGGCACTAGATTGTCTAACATAAAAGTTTGAATTTCCAAAATTATTTTTCTTTTCTAGTTCCTTGTAAATTAAAATATTTTCTTTCTTAAGATCATCAATTTCCTTTTGATGGTATTTTTCCATGGTTTGAAGCAAATTTTGTAAGTTTAAAACTTCAAGCTCAAAATCTTTAAGTTTTGCTTCAAACTCTAGGTTTGTTTTGGAAAGCAAATCATTTTCCTTTTTCAATTTTGAAACCAACTTTTTATTCTTTGAAAATGATGCCTTGAATTCTAAAAGTAAATCATCATAGGCATCTTGTAATTCATCAAAAGAATATGAGCATGGGGTAGATGAATTAAAAGTTACCCTTGAATCTTCTTCGATTGCCATAAGGCAAAGGTTGGCTTGCTCATCGTCGGTGGAGTCTTCATCACTTCAAGTAGCCACATATGCCTTCTTCTTATGGCTTGAAGAGCTTGCCTTCTCTTTCTTCCTCGATTCATACTTGGATTTTCCTTTCTCATTCTTTATGAACTGAACAAATTTGTTGAAGATAATGGTCATCTCTTCATCTTCACTATCCTCTTCGCTCAAATAAGCGTGTTGGCATGTAGAGGATAGAAGGGCAATGGCATTTACATTGATGTCTTGCCTCTTGATCTTCTTCTCCCCCATCTTCCATATCTCTTCCTTCTTTTTCTCCTCTTCTTTCCCTTTCTTCATGATTTCGTGTGTGAGGAGAGACCCCATGAGTTCATCGAGCTTTAAGGATTTGAGGTTTTTAGCTTCGATGATGGTCGTCTTCTTCGAGTCCCAAGAATCAGGAAGAGAGTAGATGAGTTTACGGACAAGTTTGTCTTCCAGAATGATTTCTCCATAGCCTTTGAGTCCATTAGTGATGGTGGAGAAACGATCAAACATCTTCGTGATGTCTTCATCCGGTTCCATCTTGAAGTTCTCATACTCAAGGTTGATGAGTCCGAACTTGGTCTCCTTTAATTCACTTGTTCCCTCGTATGTGACTTCAAGCTTGTCTCATACTTCCTTGGCATTCTCACAAGAAGAGACTTGGGCATATGCATCTGGGCCTAAAGTACAAAAGATGAAGTGCAAGGATTTGCAATTAAGCTTCGTCATCTTCTTGTCGTTGGCATTCCACTTCGTCTTTCTTCTTATTGGCACGAACGATCCATCTTCAACAAGGTCCCATAGTTGATAATCTTTACCCTTGATGAAGAACTTCATCCTATTCTTCCAATATGCATAGTGTTCACCGTTGAAGAATGGTGGCTTGTTGATTGAGTGTGCCATTGCTTTGGTTGGTTGGATTGAAGTATCGAGCTTCCCGGATCACCTCAATAGGATGTTAATCCCAATCAATTGAGCCAAGCTCTAATACCAATTGTTGAGCTCGATGGTCACAACCGAGATGTTTGCCAAGTGGTGGAGAAGGTTGATTTTAAGGTGTTTGTGTGGAAGCTAAAAGATAAGGATTGAACACAAGGATTTAGAGTGATTCGAAATTCTAACCCAAAGTCTACATCCACTACCTTAGCTTCCTACTAAGGATTTCAACCAAATTCACTAATATTTTTGTCCTCTTTTCTCGGATTAGGAGGAAACCGTTACAACGATAAAGCTTTCTACCCAAAGCTTGATCAAGCACTCTCTTACAAGAGAAATTCTAAGCAAACTTGAAATCCCTCTAATAGGTGTATATTTGAAATTCTAAGCACTCACCCAAAACCTATACACTTGATTTATTTAGTCCAAAACTAATTTTCAATTATTATATCAAAACACTAGTTCTATAGTTTTTTTATGTATGCCTCTCTTATTTTTGTTCATATTATATGTATGTTCGAATATAGTAATTGTTAATGTGGTGTCTTACTAGAAAGAGGTAACGAGTTAGCGCCAGAAATGTTGGCGGTGATTAGAGTTTACTTTCCGAGTGGTGGGGCTGTTAAAATGGAATCACATTCATAAATGGACAATAAGTTAAATTTTATACGAACTTGCAAATTCCGACATTAAAACGTTTTGTAATCGGCTAGGTACCAATTTTTGGGCGATGTGGGGTGCTAACCCTTCCCCACGCGTAACCAACTCCCGAACTCGTTTTTGTTTTTCGCAGACCAAAGTTATTATTGTAATAAAATAAAATAATTTTATTAAAATGACCCGTTTTTAGGTGATCCAATCACACCTTGAAAAAAATTTATGGCGACTCCGTTGTTTTTGTTTTTAAAAAAAACGAGCCCGAAAAATGGCTGCCATAGTTATCATATTTTCAAGTATTTGATTCAATTCTTGCTTGAATCCTTTAATTTTTTAATAATAATAGTACAAACATGTTTTCCTCTAAGAACACAAGTAATTTTTTATCTATAATATTATGTTATATTTCTTTTATTGTTATATATTATATAATTTTTTATAGGAGGAAGAAGATGTGTTGTCTAGGATGAAACACGAAACCTATTATCGATCGGAACTAAAACAATTTCTCTTGTTAGTACACCGTAGACTTGGTTGACAAACTTAAATTATATAATTTATATCATATGTATAAATTAAATATATTTAATAATGTAAATATATTTTTTGAAATGTATTCTAATATAGTATTTTTTTGAAAGGAGAAAATATATTCATATAATAAGTCAAATAAAGAACAAAAATAACCAACACTTCAAAGGACTACTACAACCCAACCCAATAGTTTGTCCCGCACACCCAATTCTATGTCTATTAAAAGCATCAGCAACTATAAACTTAAAAACAACAATTATGATTTCGAACATAAAAGAAAAAAAAAATAAAGTTTACAAATGATCACCGAATTTTATTAAAAAAAATAAAACGGTAACTAAACTTTAAAATGTTACAAAATAACAATTAAACTTTATATTTTGTAACAAAATGGTAACTCGGCTATTAAATATTTAACGTGGTTGTTATTAAATTTTATATAATTGCGCATTTAATCCTCTATATTTACACATTCAATCAATTTAGTCCCAATTTGAAAAAATTCACTAAATTTAACTATCTTTATTTACACATTCTTTTAATTTAGTCCTTAAAGAAAAATTCCAAAATCCATTACTTCCTTGCTGGTTTTCTTTCTCAGAGTCTCAGATGCCTCATTGTGTTTTTAGATTTCAGTGTTATTACTTGTATTTGTTGGATTAAAATCCTCAATTGTGGGTACATATGTAAAATGTATGATGCTATTATAAAGTATGACACAAAATCAAGTGACCAATTATGTTAGGCGTGTCATAGGTATTAAAGTGTCATGGAAATAAAAGTGTAGATACCATAAGATATATTTATAATTCAATGAGGGGTAAAGTTATAAATATTTAATAGTTAATTTAATAATCAACTATATAAAGAGGTAGTGATCCCAAGAAATAGGTTAACTTGTTTTTCTCTCCTTCCCCGTCAGAGAATTTTACGTTAAAAGATAACATATCTTCTTGGAAGATCAATACTAAGATTTGAGATTTCAACATCAAGATTCAAGGTTTTTAATTTATCGATTAATTCAGGTACACTTCCGCATTTAGTTTATTCGGTTTATTGTTCTTGATGACTTAACATGATAGATCATGGGTTAAATATCATATTAATTTATGATTTGATTCTAGCAAGTGGTATCAGAGCCTCGTCACGTTAAATCTTTTAGAACCGGTTATTTTTTCCCATGAAAGATCACAATCATAATTTTTTGTTTTTTTCCTGGTTAAACGTCGCACCAATTTCTGTTTGCCTTCCCCATTTAGGGTTCAATTTTTAATTGAATTTTTTTTTTGCGTTGATTTAAAGAAAAAGGGCGTTAATAACCATACGTGTTTTTTGCAATTTCAAAGCAATTATGTTTGAAGGCATGATTACATTTAGAATTATATTTTTTAATCATTACAGATTAAGCTTTATGTGTAATTATTTCTAAATTGTGTGATTGACCATTGAATTTTAATGTCCGCATATTATATTTCCTTTATTCGTTCAATTATTTTTAGGGTTTTATGTATTAAGATCACAAAGGGTATTTTAATTTGTTGTTAACTTTCGTCGAATCATCGAGTTATGTTTTAGGGTTTTATTTATATTACTGGGGCATTTGAATCTTTTAGTTGTAATATTATAATATGGTTTCGAATTGCCTCCCAGTTTCTTCTCTATGTTCAAACATCCTTAGAACTATATTAATAAACTTCTATCGATTATAAAGCTAGTTTAATTCATTCAATGTAATTGGAAAAGGAAAAGTTACAATATTCTCCCTTTAAAGTATGTTAGTATCATTTCTTACAATAGTTCAAGTATGTTGCTCTTATTGTAAGCAATTGTTTGGGTGAATCACTTTTTTTTTCTATTTGATTTTGATCACACCTATTATTCTTATGAATTATAGAACATATATTTGGTAGTGATATATATTCAATTCGATTTAATCAAAAATTTTAATTTTGAACGTTAGGTTATTTCGAATATATATTAAAGTTTTATGTGATCATTATATAAATTACTCATTTGTATGATACTTCTGATTTTGGCTTTTAGTTAAAGATTGAATGTTTTGAATTTGACTTTAATTTTGGTAAATGCATGTTTAAGATTTAAGACATTTCTTTTAAGGAACAGTCAAAGATTTAGGTTTTTTCGATTTCTGATACCCCATTCATACAACCTTATTTTGGGTTATTTCGGAAACTTAAGTGTTATCAGAAATTTCAGTTTTAACTGTTACGCAATTTTAAATTTTGATATCGATATATTTATAGTATATATTTTAAGATAAATTAATTGAAACATTAAGTCACCAAAGTGACCTCTATTGTGGAAATTATTTTATTTTAAAATATATAAGGTTTTGTGCATGTAAGTCGAATTATGTTAGTATTAATCGGCCCAAAGGAAGGTTAATAATTAACATTATTACATGTGCAACTGTGGTAATAAACATGTGATAATTATTCAGTTTTATATGTGAGCAATAAATCGGCCCAAAGGAAGATTTCTGTTTGACATGTTCTCATTATCAATGTTAGATTACTGTATCAAGATATCACTTGCAAGTTAATGTTTTGTCCAAAGATGTAATATTAATGGAGTGTCCGATATCTTGATATGAAGTTTACATTTATTCAAATTTATTATTATTTTGGTTATCTTTTAATTTGATTGAAAGATAAAATTAAGACAAATATTTTAAAACAACTAAATTCATATTTTGGCTTCGGATGTCTAATATTTTAATGGATTAATTGAAACATAATGTCACCAAAGTGACCGTTCTTGTGTAGATTAGTTTATTTAAAATATTAAGATAATTATGAGTTTTTGTAATTCATGCGTTTATTAATTGACCTAAAGGAAAGTTAATATTTGGCAGAATTACAACGACAATTGTGGCAATGAATATATGACAATTATAAGGTATTTTATGTGAGCAATACGTTAGTCCAAAGATTAGCCCATTGTTTGACATAGTTTATTGTCAATGTTTGATTGCTACAACAAGAGTACCGCTTACAGTTAATATTATCATCCAAAGACTTGATATTAATGTTGTGCTTGGTATCTTGAGGGGAACTAGCCATTATTTTGAATTTATTTGTTTACTTATGAATATTTATGTGAGCTTCTTTTTATTTTATTTATTTATTTTTGTTCTATATTTAGGTAATTTATCTTTGTTATCACAATATCTGTTAAATACATTCTACACTCATGTTTAGTGAAACAAATTTCAAGGAATAAGAAAAGACACTTACATATAGTATTTGGTTGTATGAACTTAGACTTTGCACTAAGGAAAGAACATTTTGCACCTCTCACAGCGGTAAGCACCCATAAAAGCTATTTTGAGAGGTGAGATCGTTCGAATCGCATGAGCCTAATGATCATAAAGTACAACACTCTAGATGTTTTCTGGAGCATAAATCTAAAGAGTTTACTCATATTAAGGGTTTTCTTGACGAAATTAAGAAATGTTTTACCCAAAAAATTAAGATTAAGATGACATCACTTATGCTTTCTTTGATGTCTATGAAGTATAAGGGTCAATGAAATGTGAGAGAGTAGATTATAAAAATTCTCTATATTGCTTCAAAATTTAAGGCACATAAGATCGAACTTTCTAACAATTATTTGTTCTTATGGCTTTGGCATTGCTTCCTATGCAATTTAGCCAATTCAAGTTACAATTTTCAAAGGGAGAAATAGACTCTATTTGGGCTCATTTCTCTGTTCAAGAGGAAGATAAGTTGAACCATTATAAGTGTAAAAGTATTAATTTAATTAGTGCTCATTTAGTTAGTGTCTCTAAGAATAAGGGCAATAAAAGAAAATATTATATTAAAGTTGCTAAGGGTCCTAATCAAAAGAAACAACAATAAGTTACAAAGTGTTGATTCTTTTGTATAAGTTAAGACATATGTGAAGTAATTAAACTTCAAAAGTGAGCAACTACTCCGGTTATTTTGAGTGATTCATGAGCTGTAAATTTTATGATTTCACAATGAAGATTATTTTAAAGAGAGATTTATAACCTTTTTAGGATGTTGAGTTTGGAGGGAGAAATAAAGTTAGATGCATTGTTATTGAGGAGAAATTGAATTAGAATTTAATTCATATTATCACTTTTGATGATGTTTAGATTTTCACACCTATTATTAATCAAGAAGTGAATCAAGTACCTCATAAAAATAATGTTGAAAAATTCTCATTCAAGATAAGGTAATTATTTCAGAAGAACAAACTCAACAACCTTAAAAAAACAAGTGTCATGTCCACGAGAGAAAGATGAAATAGTATTCTAGATTATTATATTGTATTTCTTCAAAAAAATAAGGTAGCAATATAATGATAGAAAATATTCAATCATTTTTTATCAGGCCATAAAAGTTATAACTCTCAAAAGTAGATTGATGTCATACAAGAATAATATAATTTTATACAAGACAATAAAGTTTAGGAGCTTGTCTCGTTACCTTAAGGTGTAAACCTGTTGGTAATGCTTCAAAGAGTTACCAAAGCTATATCCCACATTGGTTGGGAAAATAGCTAGGGACGGGTATTTATACCCATGCTTCCTCCCTCCCTTGTTGAGTGGGAAAGAACAAGGGAAGTCCTCGCGCGCCGCCGCCGCCGCCGTCCGGCCGGCTCGGCTCGGGCTCGGGAGAATTTTTTCTTATTTATAGGCTTTTGAGAAAATTGTTCGAATGGTTTATACACGCGCGTATATATTTATACGCGCGCGCCTGGTATGGAAGGCAAAGTATGTAGACTTAAAAAGTCACTTTATGGCCTGAATCAAGCTCCTAAACTGTGGTATGAGAAATTTCACAAAACTATTCTTAGTTTTGGTTTTGTTGTGAATGGTTCGGATGCATGTGTGTATTCGAGGATGTTTGGTACTGATTGTGTCATCATAAGCTTGTATGTTGACGACATGCTAATTTTCAGTACTAACATTGAGTCTATTAACAAAACAAAAAGTTTCTTGTCCACTAAGTTTGAGATGACTGACTTGGGAGAAGTCGATGTAATCTTAGGAGTCAAAGTAATCAAATCTGAAAAGGGATTTTCTTTAAGTCAGACACACTATATTGAGAAAGTGTTAAAGAAATTTGACAGTTTTGATGTCGTCCCTGTTCGAACTCCTTATGACTCTAGCATACATCTCTTTAAGAATAAAGGAAGTAGCGTTTCTCAAACGGAATATGCCAAAATAATTGGCAATTTGATGTTCTTAATGAACTATACTCGGCCAGATATTGCCTATGTTATTAGCAGACTCAGTAGATATACTCATAACCCTAGTGGTGAGCACTGGGTTGCTCTTAGACGCTTACTTAAGTACCTTAAGGGTACTATGGACTGGAGACTTGAGTTTGTTGGCTTTCCTGCTACATTAGAAGGATATTGTGACGCCAACTGGGTTTCCGATAGTGGTGAAGTAAGCTCTACGAGTGGGTATGTATTTACTTTGGGAGGAGCAGCAATTTCTTGGAAGTCTTCAAAACAGACTTGTATTGCTCACTCTACTATGGAGTCAGAGTTTATAGCTCTTGACTTAGCTGGGCAAGAAGCTAAGTGGCTAAGGAGTTTGTTAGCCGATATTCCGTTGTGGGGAACTCCGACTCCTCCTGTTTCCTTGTTGTGTGATTCACAAGCTGCGATTTGTGTTGCCAAGAGTCAAGTTTACAATGGTAAAAAGAGACGCATTCGCATAAGGCATGAATCTGTTAGACACTTAATAAGGAATGAAGTACTCTCTTTAGAGTATGTGAAGTCAAAAAGAAACCTAGCAGATCCGCTTACCAAAGGGTTAAGTCAGAAATTGGTCCTTGATTCGTCGAGGGGGATGGGTTTAAAGCCCATTGGTTGAGGAATTCATGGTGGATACCCAACTTAGTTATCTAAGTTCAATGTGGTCAAACGAAACCATGGAAAGACTCATAGTGTACATTTCTCACTGCCTATCCCTATGACGAATGATGTACATGTCCAGGTTGAGTCCAGGTTGAGTACTATTACTCTTAATAAATTCATAGCCCAGGTTTTGGGTGGTCTTTGTGAGAAAGACTTGATGAATTTACCGAATCATGGTTGAATACTTATTCTTAATAAGTTCATAACACAAGTATGATTGTGTTGTCCTATTGAGAAGGACAAGATGAACTTACCGCCAGAAAGGTTGAGTTTCAAGAAACTCTTAATGAATTCAAAGTTTAAATGATCCTATTGAGAAGGACATTTTGAATTCACCGACAATGAGGTTGAATATTTATTCTTAATGATTTCTTATCCCAAGACTGGGTGGTTCATTTTAAATGGACTTGAAGAAATCACCATAAGTCTATAAGAGGTTGAGCCATTACAAATGGTTCTTAATTATTTCATAGCCCGGTTTCAGGGTGGTTTATATTGAGATAAACTTGATGAAATAACCTATGTAAGTGAGAAGGATTAGCCACTTTCTGTGAAAAACGTTGGGCCGTTTTTTCTAAAACCACTTACTAGAATCCTGAGGGTAAGATGGCCAAATATACACTTGTGTATATATATCTTACACATCGAGAACTTCGATGGATGAAGGAGTTAGTTGTGTGTTATGAGTTTACCCCTATCTTAGAAAGTTCAAGACTAGTTTCACTTATCTAAGAGAATGATCGCTCATTATCACTATGTACTAGTTCAAGATACGTTCACTAGTGCTTAAGCAACTAATTCCGCTATTGCTCGTCTGAGGAGGTCTGTGTTTGAGATACAGATGAATTCTTTCGCATTAGTGGGGGAATGTTGGTAATGCTTCAAAGAGTTACCAAAGCTATATCCCACATTGGTTGGGAAAATAGCTATGGAATTTTCTTATGAACAAAATTCGAACGGTTTGATTCCAGTGCAGTTTATTCAAATTTATTCGAATATGTACAGTCTGTTTAGTGGATGAATTTAGACTGTTTTTCAGTCAAATTCAAGGTGTAACAGCACTGTTATTGCATTTTTATTACAGAATTAAAATGGTGATTATGTGAAGCTGTTACAGCATGTTTAATACTGCTGTTATACAGATTTAATTCTGTAATTATTTGAGCAGTGAAATGTCATTTATAGACATGATATCCAGCCTATAAATAGAGGTGCTGCATGCACCATTTGATACATCAAACACATATCAAACATATCAATTCTCTCTGTTTCCTCCAGTGTTAATTCGAGCAGTTCCACTGTTATTCACTCCGGAGTCGAGTGTATGGTTCCAGGAGCGTCCGTGTGCACCTCGGGGGACAGCCTGCCCGTGAAGCGACTACACTGTTCGGGGCAGTTTTGTTTCTAAGGCAGTGGCCACCATACCACGACACGGTTCACATATTTAAGTTCTGTTTTTTTATATTTTTCCAGTCAGTGCTAACAGCCGGTTTTGCAGTTCTATTTTACCAACAATTTAGAAACAAAACTCTTCTCCGATTCTGCAAAATGGCTTCTTCATCCGCACTACTAAGCAAGCTCATTCCCGGCCTTTCCAAGCTCGATGCTTTAGATGGCAGCAACTATCGAAGGTGGTTCCAGCGCATACTGATTTTCTTTGAGCAATTGGACCTCGATTATGTGCTGCTCAACGAACCACCAGTTGCACCACCTACCATTGTTGTTCCTGCCGATAGCCAAGGCCAAATTGATGCTGCCGCTGATGCCCTTGCTGCTGCCACCTTTGCCAAATATGAGAAGGACAACAAGACAGTCCATGGCCATCTCCTAAGTCACATGTCCAACAAATTATTTGACATGTATCTAAAGGAGAGGAGTGCAAAGGCGATATGGGATTCCTTGGACACCAAATATGGCACCGATGATGCGGGGATCAAAAAATATGTCGTAGGCGAATGGTTGAAGTTCCAGATGACCGACAATAAGCCCATCATGGACCAAGTCCATGACTATGAGAATCTTGTCTCGGACATCATTGCGGAAGGCATGCAGATGTGTGAAGTTCTGCAAGCAAATGTCCTTATCGAGAAGTTTCCAAAATCATGGTCCGATTATCGCAACTCTCTCAAGCACAAGAAAATGGACATACCACTTCAGGAGCTGATCGGTCACATGAAAATCGAGGAGGCCAACCGTTTGAAAGATAAGGTTACGAACAACTTTAGTCACTTATCTTTTAAATCTAACATAGTTGAGTCTGGTGGTGCTTCAGGGTCCAAAAAGCCCTTTAAAAGAGGCCCTCAGAGCAAAAAGCCTGTAACCCCCTCGTCCCGGTCTGGCCGGATGACCGGTCCGAGTGGGTCACACGGGGAAAACCGAAGCGAAACCCGTTAAGGTCCCCCCTCGGTTAGCAACCCTATTTTTTTCATTTTAATCTTGTCTATAGGAGTATTAGATCCTAAGTGATCATACAGCGGAACAACATACACGAGACAATCGAACAAATCCATAACAACATTTAACAGCCCAATTTTAAACTTAAACTGCAGGCGGTATCGATACACTTAAGGGGTGTATCGATACCCCTTGACTAGGTCAACTGGTCAGGGTCAACCCGTGGAGACCGTTTCGATACACCCAAGGAGTGTATCGATACCCTCCCCAACGGTTGACTTCTCGCGGTCAACGCTATGATGACCGTATCGAAACGCCAGGGACCCGTTTCGATACCAAAGTGGACAGTAACTTTAGTGACCAAAAAGGTATCGATACGCCCCCCTCGCGTTTCGAAACGCATGGCCTGAAACAAGAAGGCCGTATCGATACGAGACCAACCGTATCGATACCCCTGCTACAAACTTACAGGTTTTGGCTGATTTAAGGCACAACTATGCCTCTAAATCCCTCTAAAACTTCAACCAACACACTAACATCAATCCTATGGCAACCCAACCATATAAGCATGCTTTAACTTGAAACCAAAGGCACATAGCCAACATTCATGATAAACAATTTAGGCATGGATTACAATTCAAACATGGCATCACAAGCCATACAAAAGCAAGATAACATGGAGTCTAAGCAAGCTCCTAAACAACCAATAATCATCCATCAAAATAACACATGTCCCATTGCCTAACTATTACATGTTCAACATTAAAAACTCATACTTGATGTACTCAAAGCTAACAACCACACTTGGAGGCCCTCCACTTGCCCAGGCAACCCACGATCTAAGGATCTGCAATGTTGAACAAAGAGAGCGTAAGCAATGATGCTTAGTGAGGGTGAGCTCTTAAAAACAAACCTCAACATTGCAGGGTCCGAGCACGATCTTAGCCAAGGCATTACACATAAATACCAAGGATCCACAAAAGTCACAAGATAAAGATGCATGAGCAATATTCAAATAAATGCCATGATCATGAGCTCTAAATCCACAACACAAGTAATCACAATTAAACATCCAAATAAGGATCATATATCACAACACATTGATACACATATCAATCAACATTGGCACCTAGCTATGACCTGAATACGCGGATAAATACGTTGGAAACTCACATCCAACAACTACTTTACCTCACATCAGAATAATTGTTTGATTCGAACGGTTTGATTCCAGTTCAGTTTATTCGAATTTATTCGAATATGTACAGTCTGTTTAATGGATGAATTTAGACTATTTTCAGTCAAATTCAAGGTGTAACAACACTGTTATTGCATGGTTATTACAGAATTAAAATGGTGATTATGTGAAGATGTTACAGCATGTTTAATACTGCTGTTATACAGATTTAATTATGTAATTATTTGAGCAGTGAAATGTCATTTATAGACATGATATCCAGCCTATAAATAGAGGTGCTGAACGCACCATTTGATACATCAAACACATATCAAACATATCAATTCTCTCTGTTTCCTCCAGTGTTAATTCGAGCAGTTCCACTGTTGTTCACTCCGAAGTCGAGTGTACGGTTCCAGAAGCGTCCGTGTGCACCTCGGGGGACAGCCTGCCCGTGAAGCGACTACACTGTTCGGGGCAGTTTTGTTTCTAAGGCAGTGGCCACCATACCACGACACGGTTCACATATTTAAGTTCTGTTTTTTATATTTTTCTAGTCAGTGCTAACAGCCGGTTTTGCAGTTCTATTTTACCAACAAAACCAATTAGTTGTAAATGAATATTTAAAATCAAGAGGGATGCAAATGACAATGTGGATAAGTATAAAACATGTCTTGTATTTAAAGGATACACTTTAAAAAGAAGATATTAATTTTGTAGAGACTTTCTCTTCAGTTTCATTGAAAGACTCTTCCAGTATAATTATGACGCTTGTTGTTTATTTTAATCATGAGCTTCATAAGATGAATCTTAAGCTTGTTTTCAATGGCGACATTGAAGAAATTATTTATATGATACAATCATGAATTTGTGTCTGATGATACAAATCAATGATATGTAAATTAAAGAAATTCATCTATGAGCTTAAGTAAGACTCTCATTAATGAAATTATAAATTTCATATTGATTATCTCATTCGGTTTTGAGATAAATTTGGTTGACAATTCTATATACTACAATTTCAGTGGGAGTAAAATCAATTGATACTCATATTGCTAAAGAAGACAAATTTAGTCTTACTCAGTGCCCTAACCTTGAAATTTAAAAAATCCAAAAGATTCTCTATGCATAAGCTATTGAGAATCAAATTTATGTTTAAGTATGTATGCATTCGAAAATTGTGTACATTGTTGGAATGTTAGACATATATTTGAGGAATCATATTATGAACCATTGGATAGCAGTCAATGGGGTTATGAGATATCTTCAGAGAACAAAAATTACATGCTCACATGTCGGAGTTCTGGTAAGTTAGAGATCATCAGGTTTACAAACTTCGATTCTAATAGAATATTGATGCAAAAAAAAATTTGTCACTTGAGCTGCGAATTGTAGATTGAATAGAAAGACCATTTTAGTTATTTTGTGACAATAAATATGCATTCATTTATTCTATAAACAATAGGAATACTTCAAATTTGGAGCACATAAATATTAAGTTTCTAGTTGTTAAAGAAAATTCAGAGTGATTGTGTGTCTATAGAGCATGTTGGTGCAAACTCCATAATTGCGTGCATATTAAGAAACTATCATCCTAGGTCTTTCATGAGCACACTACTCATGTGGGTGTAATGTTATTTAAGGAATTTCAGTTTTACTAGGAGTTTGTAATTTTAAAAAATGCTCATTCGTTTTAGACACAATTCTGGTTACTTCAGTTTAAGGATATTTTAAAATTATATTCTGCAGAAATAAAGTTATTTTGGTTTATGAACACTCTGAATTCAGTAAAGTTGATCTCACTAAGGTTTAGGAGGACCAGTTGAAAATAGACATGTTCGGTTCACATTTCATGTAATTTTTCATGCTACACATCCATGATTGATCTATGTCATTTGACTATGTTTGTATATGTGACCATTGATGGGTCCAGTCATGATTGATACGGTGAAGACTGCTTTGATCCTATATGGATATAGTTGATGGACGAGATTGTTATAGAATATCTATTAAATAATAGCAAATTTTTGAGCTCATAAGGTTGTACATTTATCAGGAAACATATATTGCCCAAGTGGGAGATTATTGGATTAAAATCCTCAATTGTGGGCACATATGTAAAATGTATGATGCTATTATAAAGTATGGCATAAAATCAAGTGACCAATTATATCAGGCGTGCCATAGGTATTAAAGTGTCATGGAAATAAAAGTGTAGATACCATAAGATATATTTATAATTCAATGAGGGGTAGAGTTATAAATATTTAATAGTTGATTTAATAATCAACTATATAAAGAGGTAGTGGTCCCCAAGAAATATGTTAACTTGTTTTTCACTTATTCCCTGTCAGAGAGTTTTACGTTAAAAAATAATCTATTTTCTTGGAAGATCAATACTAAGATTTGGGATTTCAACATCAAGATTCAAGGTTTTTAATTTATCGATTAATTCAGGTACGCTTCCGCATTCAGTTTATTGTTGTTGATGATTTAACATGATAGATTCTAGGTTAAATTTCATATTAATTTATGATTTGGTTCTAACAATATTATAATGGTTTTATACCAAAATGTAGTGTTGTTTATTATTTGTTTTGTATGGTCGATCTTGACATTTTGGCTCTAGCACCAAACAGTAGGTCTGCACCCTTTTCTCAGCTATTTTGGGATTGGGTATTTCATCATTTCTTGCAGGCTGCAGCTACTACAAAGGCTTGTTAGATGTTATCTTAACTGTATATATTGATCTTGATATATTCCTATAAATTCTTTGCTTGTTTTGGAATAAAATAATAATCTCTCTTTTCTGGTTGCTATAGAATTCATGGACCCCTTGCTATTTTTATTTTTATTTTTGTTTTCCTTTCTCGAAGAAACTATACAAGTGGCAAGAAAAATAGATAAAAAAGGCTTCGGAATTTATGGCTAGTTAGTGATGCCGATACTAAATCTTATCATGGATCCAAAACAAAGTATTCCGAGTGTTCTAAAACTTCCTCCTGGTTATACAAACACTGAAATGCATTTAATATATACATAATTTTCTTTCCGGCAGATCAATAGAGACTCAGTCTAGAAATAAATTTGTTTTTGATTGTGATGGAGTTTTAATGAGAGAGCTCTGTCTGGTCGTTTACACCATCCAAATACTTTTACTCATCATACTATGGATATCGATTCATATGATTTCTCAATATTCACTTATTTTTTTTTTATGAATTTTACTTCAAAGATCAAATTGAAATAATGTGTAAATAACGAGGGCTAAATTTAGTGTTTTTTTTAATTATGACTAAATTGTTTGAATGTGTAAATATAAAGAATTAAATGTGCTATTATACAAAGTTTTATAATAGTCTTAACAACCGAATTACTATTTTATTATAAAATATAAAGTTTAATTATCATTTTGTAACATTTGAGAGTTTAATTATTTTTTTTTAAAACAACATCTCATATAAATCAATTTGTTTGTGATAAGGCTATTCCCGCTAGATAATAAGTATTTTTTTTGATTTAAGTAATCTTATTAATAATATCTCAACAAATCTAACGAAATAATACATGTTGGAATATTGCCTTTAATCTTTGACAATCATTCATAACTAAACCAAATTTAGATGAATCATTCAAAAAGAACAACATAACACTAATAAGTTTCAACTCTGCTTGAATATGTTATAAAAGTTTATTGAAATAAAAAGTACATAAAATCAAATAAGAATTATTTTTTAAAATCTACAAAATAATGTGAATGAGTTAAACAACTTGGCCATATTTTTTAAAAAATAATTTGTATAATACAAGTAAATGTTAGTATTTTTTAGGAAAAAAATCTTATTTGTCATTGAAACGAATAGAAATGTTTGTTTTGAATATAATTTTCTATATAATTTTACTTTTACTTTTTTTTTATTTTGGTATTTCTTTAACAAATTTTTTATATGGATATAGATAGATAAATAGATTACTATTAAATTGGTTTTTATCCTTCAAAACATTTTATTTCTCTCTATTAATATATAAAGATATTATAAATAAAGACTTTCCTTTTTCCCGTCCTCTGTAAAACCCTAATAATCATTCGATCTCCTCATTTCTCCCTCCCTTTCTCTTTATCTCTCTAAAAAATCCCGACTTTTCTTCGTTTTATTCCTTCGATCATTCTTTATTTCAAAACCCTAAGTTTCATCCCAAGATCTGTTGTGGGTTCTTGCTTGTTTATATTTGGGATTGATTCAAGAAGTCTTCTAGGGTTTGTTTAATCGGAAAAAAAGAGGACGATTGTCAAGGCTGGCGGGTTTTCGGGTCATGTAAATGGCGGATCCGCCTGGAATCCGCCGTGATAAGATTGCGCGTCATTTCGAGGTCATTTCTTGTTCTGCTGCTGCTGTTAGTGTAGGATTGGATTTGATAGGTTTACAAAGCGGTGACCGTTGCGAACTGTGACCGGAAAAGGAAGTCCGAGAAGTTGAAGCATGCTGAGCGTGCTACGGGTGCATCTCCCTTCTGATATACCAATTGTTGGCTGCGAGCTCACGCCTTACGTGCTCTTACGCCGGCCTGACAAGACCGTTACAACCGATGATGTGCCCGAGTCGGCCCCTCTTGATGGTCACTTCTTGAGGTTCAAGTGGTAAGTGTTTTTAAATTCGTGAAAGTGTCATCTTTTAGGTATTTTCTTGATTGGTGGCGGGGGTATGGCAATGGATGAGCTTATTTGATTTAGTTTTTTCAAGTAAACGTATGAACTTGTTTAGGCTGAATTAATAATTTAACCCAATTAGATTTTGAGCTAGTTTCCTGGGTGTGTTATTCTTTGATTGTTTTTCCAGTACATGTGTGAACTGCTTTTTGTTGGTGGTAAGTGTTTGCATTGAGAAAAAAGTTCATATTTTTATGTTTTATTTTTTTACTTTTTGATGTTTTGGTCTTTTGGGTGGTTCTCAGTTTGGCCAATGGGAGTTTGAGTTTGTCTTTTGGGTATGATATATTTGACCATTTTAGTAAATTCATTGTAGTTTCATCAAACATTGAGATGATGATATTATGCATCCTTATTGTGATTGTACTGGATTCTTATTTTGGAAAAATGTTTTATTTTGACTGTTTTTTGTGCACCTGTTGCAAGCGTTCACTAAATTGTGTTGTCTTCCTGTGGGATTAGGTGGTTATGTATATGTTAAGTTGATTGTTTCAAAACTTTCTGTATACTACCCGTCTAATACATGTTGCTTCTTGTGTCTGTTTTGCAGGTATCGGATACAAAGTGATAAAAAAGTTACTGTGTGTAGTGTACATCCCTCTGAGCAAGCCACATTGCAGTGCCTAGGTTGTGTTAAGGCTAAAATACCTGTTGCTAAAAGTTACCATTGTTCTCCGAAGTGCTTCTCAGATGCGTGGCAGCATCACCGTGTTCTGCATGACCGTGCTGCAAGTGCTGTAAATGAAAATGGAAACGAGGAGGAAGAGATATTTGGCCGTTTCAATAGCTCAGGTTCTGGAGTTCTTAATGCTAGCTTAACTGGTTCAGCGTCAAGCACTAGCTTGACTAATGGATCAACACCTCTGTATCCTGCTGCGGTTACGCAGAGGAGTGGTGGTGAAACCTGGTTTGAGGTTGGACGCTCTAAGACATATACACCAACAGCTGATGATATTGGCCATGTTCTCAAGTTTGAGTGTGTTGTTGTAGATGCTGAAACAAAACTACCTGTCGGACATCCCAATACTCTTTTGACATCTCGTGTTATTCCGGCACCTTCACCTAGTCCTCGGCGCTTGATCCCAGTAAGCGGAGCTGATATGTTGGGAAATCTAAATTCAGATGGTCATATTTCATCCTCTGGGAATTTTACTGTTCTCTCATACAACATCTTGTCTGACTCATATGCCAGCAGTGAGTTATACAGTTATTGCCCTTCATGGGCTCTTTCTTGGCCATACCGTAGGCAGAATTTGTTGCGGGAAATTGTTGGTTATCGTGCAGACATTGTTTGTCTTCAGGAGGTAATACTCGGTTAATGTTTGATGAATAGCTGTTCTTTTCAGAAGTTTCATTTGGATCCGGGATGCAGCTTTGAAGTTTAGTGCATGACAAATAATTGCTGTTATGTTTAATGTTTACTGTTATATTTTGGCTCGTTGATGTCTGACCTGCACTTTCATCAGTCTTTTAACTTTAGATTTGGGTTTATGCTCAGTTGTATCTTCTTTTAGATGATATATATATATATATAGTTAGTAATGCTAAAAGAAATTATTTTACCCTCAACTTTCTGTAAGAATAAAGACTGGAGTCTTAAAGAGTCAAGTAGAGATCTTAGTTAAACATGAAGCAATGTTTTCAAATGCCAGATTTCTTTGTTGATATATCCATTTCATATTACTGCCTTTGGGCCTCTAGGTGACGCTCCTCAATATCAACTGTTTTCATCATTGCAGGTGCAAAATGATCATTTTGAGGAATTTTTTGCCCCTGAGCTGGACAAACATGGATATCAAGCTTTATACAAGAGAAAGACAAATGAGGTTGCTTAAGAACTACATGATTCTCATTTCAATGGTTTATAGTATTACTCTTTTATGTATAAGTTATGGTGTTTATAATGCAGGTTTACAGTGGAAATGTCCATACAATTGACGGCTGTGCAACATTTTTCCGTAGAGATAGATTTTCACATGTCAAGAAATATGAGGTTTGGGAGTATTCTGTTGTGGCATATGGGTTTATACATGTTTTTGTTGGGCTAAAGTAAGTCATGTCTTTTGCAGGTTGAATTTAATAAGGCTGCACAGTCATTGACTGAGGTTGCTGTTCAGACTACTCAGAAGAAAGCTGCTTTAAATCGCTTGGTTAAGGTATTAAATATCTACAACTAATTTCAAACTGTATCCATTCTCTTATGTACAATATTTCTCTAATAAGTTTCCAAAACAACTCTATTCTGTCTGCAGGATAATGTTGCACTAATTGTGGTTCTGGAAGCAAAGTTTAGTAATCAGGGAGCTGAAAATCCTGGGAAGCGGCAACTTCTTTGTGTGGTAAGTATTGTTATTTTTATTCTTCTAAGTTGTATATCTCCAGCCTATTCTATTTTTGTCTCCTGTAATTTGCATACTTTTTCCTTGGTGCATTATTTAGGATAAAAATATGAATCATATTGTTACTGGGAATGAGTTATGTTACCTGACTTTTGTTCTATACAATATGAAACGAATTGCAAAATGGTCTACCTAGGGTTGAGTAGGTAGACTAAGGCTTGTTTCATAAAACTGGAAGTGCCTGATTTGCTATCTAGTCTGTCAATTGGTCTGGTAGGTAGATTGACTCGTCTTGACCTGTTCAGAGCCTAAATATTTATAGGCCATGCCAATTTGTCTACGACAAATCGTGTCATTTATCGATGAAGAGATGTCATGGTAAGAACCCTTTGTGTCAGAGTTCTTTTTTTGCAATCATTTTTTTTTGCTTTGCAACCAAACAAGGTCAACATGTAGGTTGCTTGTTAATGACATTATCAGATTCTAGCAATTATCAGAGTCCATGATACCTCCCCATATTTCGTTATGAGTAGCCAACTCCCTAACCGGATAAGATTGGTTTGTGTTTGATTCTTTTAACCCCATACCCCCAATATGGAAGTGCTGAGCGTACTTTGGGCTATTCTATATAATTTAGAGAGTAACTCGACTAAATGATGATATTCTTTGCAACTCTTTCACAATTTCTAGGTGCATCGTGTAACTGTTTCCTACTGTTCCTGGTTTTGGAATACAGGCAAACACACATGTTAATGTTCCCCAAGAGCTAAAGGATGTCAAAATCTGGCAGGTTCTAATTTTTCTCGAACATGTACAATTGCTCATGTTTCTATAAATCAAAATTTGCACTGATTTTGGTTCTCTTTTACTGTTAAATTAGGTGCATACTCTCTTAAAGGGATTGGAGAAAATAGCAGCTAGTGCAGACATTCCAATGTTGGTTTGTGGGGATTTTAATTCAGTTCCAGGAAGGTAAGCCTGTTGTCCTTTACATGATGTTAAATTATTTAGTGCTTCCAATCCACTTTGTTGGCATTAAACTTTAGCAGTATTTAATGCACTGTCAAATGTTCTGCAGTGCACCCCATTCACTTCTTGCTATGGGAAAGGTAGATCCAATGCATTCAGAATTATTGGTAGATCCTCTTGCGATTTTGCGACCTCACAGCAAGTTGACTCATCAGTTACCACTGGTAAAACTATTGTCTATTAATAAACTGCTTCCAGAGGTTACCTATGTTTTTAGCCTTACTGTCCCCGTTAATGATGTTTTGAGAGAACAAAAGAAACAACCTTCAGTTGTAAAAAGTCGAGACTTTGCATTGACTCTAAAGTTTTTCATACAGGTTAGTGCTTACTCGTCCTTTTTAAGAGGTGTTGGTCTGGGTCTGGAGCAACAGAGGAGAAAAATGGACCCTGCAACCAATGAACCTTTATTCACAAATTGCACGAGAGATTTTATTGGCACCCTAGACTACATATTTTACACTGGTGGGTTTCTCTTTTCTGAAACAACAAATTTATATTTTTTGTGTAATCAAATGCTAGATGTGAATTTATGACCCGTGTGATTTGTGGTTCAGCGGACTCGTTAACAGTCGAGTCATTATTGGAACTCTTGGATGAGGATAGCTTGAGGAAAGACACAGCACTTCCTTCTCCAGAGTGGTCTTCTGATCATATAGCTCTGTTAGCTGAATTTCGGTGTGTGCCAAGGCCTAGACGCTGACACTTGTAAGGTATGCGTTTATGACCTTTGATTTTAAGGGATACACAACATGTACAAGTACAACTAAAGCCGGCGATTCTCTCTCTTCCCTAGATCTTCAAAGTGTCCTGACCTGACCTGACCTGTTGTTTAGGTGGCGAAGAAAATGAGAGGAAGATGAAAGGTAGAAATGTAAGAATGGTAGATCATGCTCCATATTTGTTTAAAGGCATCTCATTGAGGGATCCTTGCTGTGATCTGCTGCTTTGTACTATGTTGTCACACATCTTTGTTTCATAGAAAAATCATTGCTATGCCTTTTCCCTTTTCCCTTTTCCCTTCTCCATTATTCTTTTTATCGATAGACGTGTCCAGGATGGGCGGAGCCACACCCCCAAATTTTTTGAAAATTATATATTTCTATATAATTTATATACATAATTGATACCCAAAATGACATCCCTTTATAATAATTAAGACACCCTGGGCTCTGCCAACCCTTGTGTCCTGCGGCTCAGTATAGGATTAGTGTTTGTACTTCTAAACTCCTAGGAAGCTAGCGATAGTAGGCATGTAATTGCATCGTTCCCTTCCATCTTAAGTTGCATTTTGCATAGGCTGCAACTTTAGAAATAAAAAATGATTGCAGATGTTGAAATCTGACATCTGTTAAATATCATCTTCCGAAGGTTGATGTTTTATTTTGGCCCCTTTTAAAGGGTAAGTCTGCTGTGCGGCAGGTTAAAATGTGTACGACGTACATGTTTTTTCAGTTATAGGTTACCAACTGTTTTGGTTAACATTTTCAGTTGGCTAATGAAATATTTTACTCTTGAACTGTTTTATCTAATATTTTTGGTGCCGAGTAAAATGTTTTCCTTTAAACTTAGAAAGTGAAATATGTCCGTAATATTTTAGGTTCTCTATCCACTCAAATTGTTTTTTAGTAACATTTTAGGTGGCGAATGAAATGTTTCACTCAACTTAAGAAGTTTAATATCTTGGTAATAATTGAAGTTCCCTAATTCCAAACTAAATGTAGGTAACATTTTAGGTATCGAACCCGAAATTGAATTTTATTAATATTTTAGAGTCAAATTGAATGTAGGTGACATTTTAGTTGTCGATTTTGAAATTAAATTTTATTAATATTTTAGAGTCAAACTGAATGTAGGTAACATATTAAAGGTGTCGACTCCAAAATTGAATTTCATTAACATTTTAAGGTCTAAACTCCAAATTGATTTTTGATAACATTTTGAATTCAAAATGTAAGGCTGATTTTCGGTAACATAGGTTACGAACTCCAAACTCGTCGATAACATTTTAAGTATTGAACCCCAAATTGAATTTCGATAACATTTTAGGTGTTCAACTCGTTTTGGGTAACATTTTAGGTGTCAAACCTCAAATTAAAATTCATTAATTTTTTTGGTATCGAACTTTAAACTATTTATTACTAACATTTTATGTGTCGAACCCTAACTAGATACTGATAACATATTAGGTTTTGAAACCTAAACATGAATATTGATAACATTTTAGGGGCTAAACTCTAAATTGATTATCGATAATATTTTAAGTGCCGAACATTAAAATGATTATCGGTAACATTTTAAGTTTTAAACCCCAAGCTGAATATGAGTAACATTTTAGATGCCAAATCTTAATTTTACCCTTACAAATCTTCTATAAATACTTCTACACATAATATATTTTGCGGAAATTCTTATTTAAATGGCACAGTTTTTTGCAACCGTTTTCTTACCTCTACACTTCATTCAACAACAACATCAAAAAGATAATTTGTTTGAGTTGATTTTTACAGAGATTAACAAATTAACAAGGAATAAATTGTTTTTATTGGGAGCTAAAATTCCCGCTGATGTGCTCGGCCCTGAAGCTCATTACATGCTAAAGATATATAATGCAAGTGACCTTCACAAGATGTTTAGGAGATACGACAGTGTAGGGAGTACCAGCATTGCGTTGTATGTAAATTTTGATGAAGGTGTTAGTTCATCAAGAATCCCAAGAGGTTCTCCACCTTCTGTAGACGAAGACGCTATTTGTATACGTAATTTCAGAAAATGACATGAGAAAGATCAAATAATTGAAGAATTGAACGTCGCATCTGATATATCTACAAACTATGACAACACGAAAACATACTCTTCTGTTCATTTTAATTTTTAACTGAACTAAGCTAACTTAGTAGCACTGAACCATGTATCAAATTTTTGATCGTACTTTTTAATCTAATTTATGTTTGTGTTGGTGATCATATTTCTCTCGGTTTCTCGAACAAATGTCAAAATGTAATGAGATTTGTCAACCAGCTTAATCAGAGCTGAGTATATCGTTAAACACGTTCGACATCATTTTAGCATCGATAAGTATCGATACTATA
Organism: Hibiscus tridactylites; assembly: GCA_958450335.1. Classification (NCBI taxonomy): domain Eukaryota; kingdom Viridiplantae; phylum Streptophyta; class Magnoliopsida; order Malvales; family Malvaceae; genus Hibiscus; species Hibiscus tridactylites. The sequence goes on along the minus strand of OY288267.1, from coordinate 61,822,937 downwards.
CTTCACGTTTCGATATTGTTCACTATGAACCTAAAATCTTACACGATATGGTAATATTTAAGGTGGTCGTTCTCATTATAAGTATCGAAACTCTTATATACATTTCGATACTCCCAATTACGAATGAACATGTATACATGAACGTGAACATTGTACACGATTAGTATCGAAACTTTACACGAATGAGTACTTTTTAAATGTTTGAGTATCGTAACTCTTAGTTATGTTACATTTAAGATTTTTGACAAGAGAAGACGTGTCAGACACATATATAAGAGAATCTCGATAATGAAATGACGTGTTAGCAACATGCATAAGAGATTCCTGACATGAGTTGTGTCAGAGTACAACTTTCACTCAGGTTACTTTTACGATTGTGTTTGAATTTCTTACTAGTTGTGTTGTGACCTGTGAGTATTTCACATTACATTGATGATAAGGAAGTAGTTGTTAGTTTGCAAACATATTTTGGCATTGTTTGTTTGCCAGAAGGTCTGTAGATGAAAATTTTTATTACAACATAACACATGCATGAAATAATCAAAACAAATTTGTAGAACATCGTATTGTTTTTCAGGTTTTTTTCTTTCGACTTCAACTTTCTCTGATTTTTCGTACAACCTTCTCACTTCATCCATATTCAACAATTTCTGCAAATTGGCATAATGAATTCTAATTTCCCTATTTTCAGCCAACAACGTTTGAACTCCATTTCTCAATTCTTCAACATCGATCGAATTTCCATCATTGTCAATCCATTTAAAGGAATCAGAGTAGCTCTACGTATGTGAAAAAGAAATTCAGAATTACGCATTAATCAAAACACTGGAATAGTAAACCCAACTTATAACTTAATACCTTGGGGCTTTTAGCACATCCATAAAATCTCTTCCCTTTGCTCCGTGGTACAGTTGGAGTGCAAATTGGTGATTACAATACACAATAACAGTGAACAGTGTTTCCTTCGACACATGATTTAGAACTTCCAGTAGACATCGCGAAGGAAAACTCAAACAATTGACGTTGCACTGTGCAAAGATGGTAGTGGAGAGTATTGTTGCGTGTAAAAGAGTCTATCGCAAATAGGTGCAAGTGTACACGTCGCAAGTAATAAAGTGATACGAAGTATCGAATATCGTCTCCACAGGGAATTGAAATACTTCTATCCTTAGATTGCTGCACAAGAAAAAAATTAAGTTTAAATAAATGTTTGGAGAAATCTTGAGAATGAGCTAAAGTAAAAGATAAAGTAATCAGATTGAGAAAATAGGCTGGTATTGAATTGCTCAGTAGTGCAAGTGTTGCACTGTTCAGAAGGCTTTCTGTTGCGTCTGTCGTCGTGCCTGTCGCGGCAGCACCTGTCGCGGCAGAGGTCTGCCGATGTCGCGAAAACGATCAACAACTTTGTACTTCAAGTTCAGAAAGAATCCATGTTGTGACTCGTCCTATCCCTAGGTCCAAGTTCTGTCGATGAACACGTCTTAGATGATACCTTTCGGCGTGAATCAAAGGATGAACACCGATGTTTGTGAATTCTTCCTTAGCTGCTTAACCTTGTACCTATCCCTAGGCCAAGATGGTTTAACCATAAACTGGAAAACACATATTTACTCCTTTCGTATACTTAACTCTCTCGATATTAAGTAAATGTATACCCTCACAATGCTCTCCCGGTACTCTTATGAGATGTTGAAACCAGAGTAAATAAACTTGAAGCTTTTATTGAATTGAACAGAAAAATCCTAAAAACAGTACAATCCTTACAACTACTTTACAAGATCAACCCGTAGCCCTATGGGAAGTTTAGAACATGATGGAGAGAGAGAAACGAATAGGGTTTTGGGGAAAGACGACTAGGAGCTTGATATCCCTTACATAGTCGAATTACAAGCATATATATAGGCATTGGTCTTGAGTTTTCTTAATGGCCAAGAATACAAGTTTGAATTAAAGTACAACTCTATTAAAGACTAAATCTCTGAGTAGATGTCTTTTAATTCGCCCTATCTTCTTGCTTTGACTTTTTCCTCAAATTTAGGACCATGCCTTCAATGTGCTTCTGGGATCCGACAGTTATGCAAGTGGTCCACGAAATAAATTCTTTGTCGATCGAACTCCACTTTGTTACGGACAATGGTCTTCACTGTCGCCTCCTCTGCCACGGCAGCGGTCACGACAGCATTGTTACGGACAATCTCCTTCTCTCCTTTGCTCCAGCTCTGCAGCTAACCTCTGATCCTTTACTGCCCTGGATGCTGCCACGGCAGTCACCTGTAAGAATAAACCAAAATCAGCAGCATCTGTGCAATATTTTCCATTTATGATGTTTATGTAAAATCTATCCTAAAATGCAACTAAACATGCTTGAGGGCATCAATAATATGGGAAAATGAGGGCTAAAATATAGAACATTTATGCACTCAACACACCCCCAAACACAAGTTATAGCTTGTCCTCAAGCAAATGCAACCTAACTAAGAATGAAAGACTTAGCTTAACTCAGTGAGCTGTCATTACCTTTAGCACCTTCACTATCAAGAGCAATACCTTTTCGGGTGTTTATAGACTTGTCCGGAACAATGCTGTAATTCTCGTGCAAGTGTGTGCAGGTTTTGTGAACATACACGTGCCTAAACTCTTTAGCAACTAGAATATTTATGCTACTCACTTTGAGTTTTATTTCAAATAACTTTTAATTGGAGGCAATTCTTAGGCTCATTTAGTTTTTTTTTTCTAACTTAGACCCAAGTTTTTCTTTTCATTTTTTAAAACTAGAGCCAGTTTTGGGCACCTCTAGCTATCTTCCTAGAGCCGATGTTAGGCACCTCTAGGGGCAACTGAGTCTAAGTTTTTTTCTTTTCCCTTTTTTCTTTTCTTTTCCTAGAGCCGGTGTTAGGCACCTCTAGGGGCAACTCAAGTGGGGCAACTCAAGTGGTTAGGCTTTCTATTCTAAGTTCACTAACAGTAGTCTAGACAACATATACGTCACAAAGGTGTTTTTAAAGTTCAGAACTATAGCAAGGATCTATATAATTCCTAAAACATCCTAAAGATACTGTCACGACAGAGAATGTCGCCACAGGTAAATGCAGTTCAAAGACTTAAGCCATTTTTACATAAAATTAACTAGAAATGAGACATAACTTAAATAAAGTTCATTAATTAAAGGAGAACAACACACCCCAAACTCAAGGGTTGCATTATCCTCAATGCATGACACATAAACAAAATGAAAAAGAAACATCACAAATATTAAATAAAAGCAAAGACGATAGAGAAGTAAAAGAGCTTAAGTTGAAGAGCTGTCGTCGCTGCTGTTGATGTGGAGCTGCCAGTGGGCAGTTACTTTGGTGGCAGATGCTGGCTTGGGATTGGAAGATGGTGAGGCTCCCTTCTTTTTGGCCTCTCGAGGTGGCTGTACTCGGGTAGGTGAGATCTTTGGGGCCTTGTCCAGGACCTCGAGTTCGCTGTCATTGTTGTTGTTGTTGTTGTTGCTGCTGCCGCCTGCTCTGTCACGATAGGGTCCCTCAATAGTAACATTCAGCTTCTTCTTTTTCATTGGAGGGAAGTCTTTGGCTATCTCCCGGACGACAGAGGGCTCCGAGTCGGAGTCATCCTGCCAGACTGAGGACGAGGAGAAAATTTCGAAGTATTTAGGATCAATTTCTGGCAGTGGTTCCTTCCGTTTGGTTCCTCGGGGAGTGGCAGATCGCCTGTCGCCGTCTCCGGTCGTGGTAGAGGGTGTAATGGAGGCAACCGTTGGCGTGGGCGTCTTAGGGCTGGCAGCATGTGTAGGGGTGGCAAGAAGGTTTTCTGGGAAAGAGGGAAACTGCACATTTGGGTGATTAAGATCAACTTTAATGAAATTTACCGTGGCAGTGGTGAAATCCCTCATGAATTCCATGAATCTTAGCTGTATGGCCTCCATCTTTTTCAGCAGTAGAAGAAGTTGGTTGGAGGAGGTGTCTGCTTGTTGTGCGGGCTCTGTCTGCTCAGGCTTTGCCGTGATAGGTTTTGTGGAATCTGGTTCTGTCGTTGGGTCTGTCGTGGTAGAGGGATCAACATATGCCACTGGGGTGGCCGCCTTCAGCTCCATCAAGCTGTAGAGGTTCTGTTGTGTCCACCCATTTGCCTTGGATCCTTACGTCTTCAGCGATCTCAGACACATTATTGGCTCGACAGAGGGTGGTGATTAAGTAGGGGAAGAAAATGGGGCCCATTACTCTTGTTGTACACTCATGGATGCCATCGAGTATATATTTACCAATGTTGATATGCCGCTCGTTGATGATGGAATGCACGAGGACATGTCTCTGCCGGTCCACTGTTGTGTTGTGTGATGTTGGCATAAGGCGCTTCTTCACAAAGTGGTTCCAGAGTTTGGCTGCCGGTAAGAGATGGGTCCTTCGCACCGTCCATATGTTCTTGGGATCATCGTTCCAGGTGGTGCCTTCTTCCGTCAAGTCTGCTATGATGCTATCATAGTTTGCCGACGACAGACTGCTGACAAACCTACTGTGTGCATCCTTTTTTCTGCCCACATAAAGGCCATAAAGTGTGTTGATATAGGCTGGCTGAAGGGAGATTTCCTTACCCCTAACAGTTATTATCGTGGCATCCTTGGATGAGATGGCGGCGTAAAATTCACGGACTAAGGTGACATTCATCTCTTCTGGTTGGACAGCAAACATCTACCACTTTAACGCGATGATCCTCTTGGAGATGAACGCTTCAAGCCCTAGATCACCCATTTTCTTTGTGTATGTGGAACCTCGTTCCTCCCACATCTCCCGTTTCTAAAAAGAGTCATAATATCTCTTTTCTGAGTCTGCCGAGGCGAACCTCCTAGGGATTCTGCTGTGGCTAGGTGTAGATATTGCCGCGGCCGATGTGGAGGCATCACTCTTTCTGGTTGATCTTGTAGTCATTGTGAGGAAACTGTGGAAATGAAAGAAATTTTTTGAAAAGCTAAAATTCTTGAAAGCAAAGCAGAGAGAAGAGAATGAGGTGAAAAATGAAATGGGAAGAGAGGTTTATATAGAACGGGATTTTTTTGCCCGTTGAAGCTGTAACAGGTGGCGTGAATAACGGAGCCAGCTGTCACGCGGTTTCCTGACGCGTCTGTCACGCGTTTCCGTGTATGCTGCGCGTCTGTCGCGACAGCTTCATGACATGCTGTATTTTGTGCGCTGCCGTGACAACTGGTAACCGGCTGTCGCGACAGCCTTGTTCCATTGGGCTTCATGGGCTGTTGTGAGTGTGGTGGGTTGGTTCATTCCTTCTCTTAACTCTGCTTTATTTACTTGAAACTAAAATAAACAAAATATTAAATTCTTATTTCCTAAAACAATAAAAATAAATAAATAAAATAAATAAAATAAATAAAATAAAATTAAGTTAAATTAGGGATGCTTTGAGGGGCATCTCCTAAAGTAACTACTTCCTGAACTCTTGGGGCTTCAGTCCCCTGATAGTGCTTTAGCCTTTGTCCGTTGACAATTGGTGCCCGTCCTTGATTGATCTGATTGTGATGGCACCATGAGGAAAAACCTGGACTACTTGGAAGGGTCCAGACCATCTAGATTTTAGCTTTCCTGGGAAAAGCTTCAACCTAGAGTTGAATAACAACACCTTCTCCCCTGGGCTAAACTGTCGTGGCAGCAGTTTTCTGTCGTGCCACTTCTTTGTTTTGTCCTTGTATATCCTGACGTTTTCATATGTCATGACTCGAATTTCTTCAATTTCATTCAAGTCCAGCAACCTTTTCTGCCCCGCTTTATTCCAGTCCATGTTATCTGTCTTGATAGCCCAGTACATTTTATGTTCTATCTCGACATGTAGGTGGCAGGTTTTTTCGTAGATGAGGTGGTAAGGCGACATTCCCAATAGTGTCTTAAATGCAGTTCTGTAAGCCCAAAGTGCATCCTTCAGGTGAAGAGACCAGTCCTTTCTAGTTGGTTTAACCGTCTTTTCTAGGATGTTCTTCACCTCTCTGTTTGAGATTTCAGCCTGCCCATTGGTTTGAGGGTGATATGTTTTTGCGATCCTATGCATAACTCAATATTTCTTTAGTGCACTAGAAATTACCCTGTTGTTAAAGTGCCTACCCTCATCACTAATAATCGCCCTTGGGATGCCAAACCTTGAGAAGATATGTTTGTGGAGAAATCTTTGCACGGTCTTGGCATCATTCTTTTGTGTGGCGATAGCCTCTACCCACTTGGACACGTACTCTACTGCCAAAAATATGTACAAATTCCCGCTAGAGGCTGGGAAATGGTCCCATGAAGTCGATTCCCCAGACATTGAAAATTTTGACTTCAAGAATGTTATGAAGAGGCATCTCATGCCTGTTGAGTGTGTAAAAGTTCTATTATTTACACCCTTTTTAACCCATATTTCTGCTGCATTCAAGCATCATTGCATTGCATTTAGGTTAGTTTTCAATAAAACATCACAATTATATAAAAGGCACGGATTCTACTAAAAGATGGCATATTTTGCAGGTAGCTGCCATGGTTGACGATGAAGAAAGGCGCAGGGCAGATAAGCAGGAAAGCTGAACTGGACAAGCAGCCGAAGAAGACGAACCTGTCATGGACCTGTCGTGACAGCAGACTTATGAAGAGGAAAAGCAAAGTGGACCTCGATAGATAGAGAAAAATCTGCTCGTCTGTCGTGTGAAAGCCACATATTTTTCCAAGCCCCGGATCAAAAGATATGTCAAGCCAAAGCCCAAGGAGAGGAAATTCCTAAAAGCAAGGATGCGGCTGGAAAGTAGGAGTCTTTAGAGATTTAGTCTTTATTATAATCTTACTTTTAATTAAAGTTGTAATCCTTGTTACCTTAGATAACTTGAGCCCAAAGCTTATATAAGGGCATAGATTTAACCTAGGGCATAACCAATTACCCCATAACCGAAACCAAAAACCCCTGCCGTTTACCTGTCACTGACATGTTCTAAATTCCCCCTAGGGCTACGGGTTGTTTTGTAAAGTAGTTGCAAGGATTGTTTTGTTTTAGGATTTTCCAAGTTCAATAAAATAAACTTCAAGTTCTCTTATCTTGGTTTTAACATCTTGCAAGAGCATCGGGAGAGCATTGTGAGGTTATCTATTTACTTAGCATCGGGAGAGTTAAGTATACGAAAGAGATAAGAGCGCGTTCTCTAGTTTATAGTTGAACCATCTCGTGCCTAGGGATAGGGCGAGGTTAAGTGGCTAAGGAAGAATTCATACACATCGGTGTTCATCCTTCGATTCACGCCGGGAGGTATCATCAAAGACGTGATCGCCGACAGACTTGGACCTAGGGATAGGACAAGGCAGATCTGGGATTCTTGCCAAGCTTGAAGTACGGAGTTAGTGTTCGCTGCCGCGACAGCTAACGGACAGCCGCCGCGACAGGTGCTGTCGGCGACGGGCGCGACGACAGAACTGGAGATCCTAAGCAATTCAATACCTGCACTACTGAGCAATTCAATACCAGCCCATTCTCTCCATCTTGATATCTTACTTCTTTTATTTACGTTTTCTTTTATTATTCTCGTGACAATTCTCAAATATTTCTCTTTACTTCGTGCAGTGAATTTAGGTGAAGTCATTAGCCCAATCCCTGTGGAGACGATATCCGATACTTCGTATCACTTTACTACTTGCGTCGTGTACACTTGCACTACAATTGCGATAGACTATTTTACACGCAACAAGTTTTTGGCGCCGTTGCCGGGGATTGGCAACATAACTACACCTTTCTTTCCTTGCACTTTTTGTTTTTATTTTCGTTTTTTGTTTTTATTTAAATTTTCTTTAATTTTTCTTTTGTGTTTTAAACTCTTGCTTTTCACGAGGTTTTCTTGTTTATGCGTAGATTGAAAAGAGGCGAAGATCCTGAGTATAAGTTAGATCCGGAAATCGAACGTTCCTTCAATCTCAAGAAACAACTTCGCCGCCTTTTAGACAGAAACGAATACCTTGAGGAACAGCTAGAGCAGATGGCCCGTAATCAGCCTGCTGGTGGAGATATACCGCCTGTCGGTGACCCGCCCGTGGCAGATGGACGACGGTCATGTCGTGACTACATGCTGAACGATCATGTAGAGCTGGAGACCACGCTGCCGGATATTGATGTTGATAACTTCGAGCTTAAACCTGTCATGTTTAGTATGATCAACAACGCCGGACAGTTCAGTGGTTCTGCGACAGAAGATGCTAGGGAGCATCTCAAAACGTTCCAGGAGATCTGTGGTTCGTTTAGACTACCAGGAGTTAGTCCGGAGATACTGAGGCTTCGGTTATTCCCCCATTCATTGAGGGACAGAGCTAAAACTTGGTGGAATAAACTTATGCCGGGTTCTATTATGACTTGGGCAGATTTAACTCGTGAATTTTTGTCTCGTTTTAATCCTTCACATTTAGCTGAGCGATTACGTAACGAAATTGATACTTTTCAACAGGAAGATGACGAGCCAATGCACGAGGCCTGGGACAGATTTACAACTCTTCTTCGAAACTGCCCAATGCATGGATTTCCCGTCTGGAATCAGGTAACTAAGTTCTATAATGCTGCTAACTTACAAACTCGCATTCGAATTGATTCTGCAGCAAATGGACTATTATTGGATAAAGATCCGGACGAGGCATTGCAAGTTTTGAAAAATCTAGCTAAGAACGAGGAGCAGTTTCCGACCGCTAGAAGAGGAGGTAAACGGGTACTTGCTGTCAAGGACTATGAGGCCGACAGCACTATGAAATCGCAGGTAGCATTCCTTACTAAAGCAATGAAAAAGTTATTGAATGATGATGAATTACAAGGATTTGCTGTCGAAGAAGTTTGTGCCACTTGTGAGGGAAATCATAGTAGGGATGAGTGCCCAATAAATATAGAAGAGGGAAAATATGTTGGAAATTACAAGCCAAACTACAATTCCAACAACTATAATCCCAATTGGAGGAAGGATCCCAAATTTTCCTAGAGTAATCCTAACAACGCCCTGAATCCGCAAGCACATAATCAGAATCAGGGAGGTCCTAGATTGTTGACGCGACAGTATCTGCCGCAGAATCTGCCACAGCACCTGCCGCCGCAGCAGCAACAGCAGCCACCACCTGCCACGAGTAGTATATTGGAGCAGACTCTGGCCACCTTTATGTCTCAGACTGGTACGTATATGGAGAATATTAATCAGTTTGTTAAGAAGACAGAAACCTTTATGGATAAAACCGAGATGAGAATGACAAATCATGAGGCTACCTTGAAATCTCTAGAGACACAAATGGGTCAGGTGTCGCAACATATTAAGCCAAGGAAGAATGGAGGTTTCCCTAGCAATACTGAAAAATGCTAGACCGCCCCCACATGAGCAGTGTAAGGCGATTACTACTAGGAGTGGGAAGAAGTTACCAGGGCCGGAAAAAGAAGCTGAAACAGAGAAGGAACCCGCCTTGGATAAACCTGCCGAGGAAGCTGCCCCGACAGGTGGTAAACAGACTACTGCTGATGAGCCTGTCACGACAGCAGAAGCGACAGAGGAGAATAAAGATGATTACCGTCCTCAGATTCGCATGCAGTGGGAAGGACGCATTGCTGATTATCATCCTCCACCACCTTTTCCGCAACGGATACATCAAACTAAGCATGAATCTCAACTTAAAAAGATTTATGATATTTTTAAACAGGTTCATATCAATATTCCGTTGTTAGATGCTGTTAGGGAGATGCCCGGTTACGCTAAATTTCTCAAGGATGTTATGTCAAAAAAATCTAAACTTGGGGAATTTGAAACGGTAAAGATGACAGAAGGTTGCATGAGCATTCTTCATCGGCAGCCGCCCCAGAAAAAGAAGGATCCGAGGAGCTTCATCATACCTTGTGTAATCGGCGACAAATTTGTGGGTAAGGCACTTTGTGATCTTGGTGCCAGTGTTAATCTAATGCCCAAATCTGTTTTTCAGAAACTAGGTATTGGCAAGGCGCGGCCCACGACAGTTACCCTACAGCTAGCCTACCGCTCTTACGTTCACCCCGAGGGAAAAATTGAAGATATTTTGGTAAGAGTGGATAAGCTTATTTTTCCTGCTGACTTTCTTATTTTAGATTGTGAGGCAGATGAGAACGCACCAGTCATCCTCGGGCGACCCTTCTTAGCCACGAGAAGATCATTGATTGATGTGGAGAAAGGAGAACTCACCATGCGCGTGAACGATCAAGAAATTAAGTTGAATGTTCTCCAAGCAATGAAACATGCTGATGTGGACGAGGAATGTAAGGCCATCATTGAGGTGACCTTTGATCAACCCTATATCAGGTCGGGCTGCCGTGATATAAAATTTGGTCACTGCTGCGACAGCCATCTACAGGCCTGTCACGACAGCAATGACGACAGCAACGACGACAACACCGACGACAGTGACTCCTCTGAATCCGATACAACTGATACTGAAGGTCATGAGGAGGTAAACTGGTTAGACCATCGTCCAGGTAAGTTATTTGAACCTTTGAATTACACTTCGGATAACCATTTAATCCAAAAGCCCTCTACTGTTGAACCACCTGTCTTAGAACTTAAGCCCCTGCCAGGGCAGCTTAAATATGCTTATCTTGGTTGTAATGATACACTGCCCGTAATCATCTCTGCTAAGCTGCCGCAGGAACAGGAACGATAGCTGATCGACATGTTAAGGCAGCACAAAAAGACGATTGGATGGACGATAGCAGACATACAGGGCATTAGTCCGGCAATATGCATGCACAAAATCCACCTAGAGGAAGATCATAAGCCGACTATTGATGCCCAAAGGCGGTTAAACCTTGCGATGAAGGAGGTAGTGCGTAAAGAGATAATCAAATGGTTAGATGCTGGTATTATTTACGCCATCTCCGACAGCAAATGGGTAAGCCCGGTGCAATGTGTTCCCAAGAAAGGAGGCATGACCAACGAAAACAATAAGTTAATCCCAACCAGGACTGTGACCGGTTGGAGGGTTTGTATGGACTATCGGAAGCTTAACAAAGCTACCCGAAAAGACCACTTTCCTTTACCCTTTATTGATCAAATGCTTGATAGATTAGCGGGTAAACCTTACTATTGTTTTCTTGATGGTTACTCAGGTTATAACCAAATTGCTATTGCACCAGAGGATCAAGAGAAAACGACTTTCACATGCCCCTACGGAACATACGCATTCAGGAGGATGCCGTTTGGCCTCTGTAACGCACCTGCCACCTTCCAAAGATGCATGATGGCTATATTCTCCGACATGGTAGAGGACTTCCTAGAAATTTTCATGGATGACTTTTCCGTCTTTGGAGACGATTTTGAGAGCTGCCTCGGCAACCTTCAAAAGGTACTTGAAAGATGTGAACAAGCTAATCTTGTTCTCAATTGGGAAAAATGCCATTTTATGGTGGATGAGGGGATAGTCCTAGGCCATAAGATTAGCTGCCGTGGGATAGAAGTCGACAGGGCTAAGATAGAAGTAATTGAGAAGTTGCCGCCGCCGACTACAGTCAAGGGCATTAGGAGTTTTTTAGGGCATGCTGGTTTTTATCGGAGATTTATCGCGAATTTCTCGAAAATCACGAAGCCCCTATGTCATCTCTTAGAGCAGAACCGACCCTTTGACTTTAATGAAGAATGTACTGAAGCATTCAAGGTTCTGAAGGAAAAGCTAGTGACAGCCCCCATAGTACAGCCACCAGACTGGACACAGCCGTTTGAGATTATGTGTGATGCTAGTGACTATGCTGTTGGGGCAGCACTCGGGCAGCGCAGAGATAAGTTGTTTCACGTCATATACTATGCCAGCAAAACGTTGAATGACGCCCAAGTGAATTATACCACCACAGAAAAGGAGCTGTTAGCTGTGGTGTTCTCCATCGACAAGTTTCGTTCTTACATACTTGGAACGAAAGTAATAATACACACCGACCATTCTGCCCTCAAGTATTTGTTCGCAAAGAAGGATGCAAAGCCTAGGTTGATACGGTGGATTTTGCTATTACAAGAGTTCGACCTTGAGATCAAAGACAAAAAGGGGACAGAAAATCAGGTGGCAGACCACTTGTCGAGGTTGGAGAAGGGACAGAGTCTACCGTTCGATGAGACACACATACTGGAGACCTTCCCAGATGAGCAGCTCTTTGCTGCCGCAATCGCTGTCGTGACAGCCATGGCGGCAGGTAAGTCTTCTGACCTTCCCTGGTATGCTGATTTCGTTAATTTTATAGTTAGCGGAATATTACCTTCTGATCTTAATTATCAAGCCAGGAAGAGGTTCCAAAATGATGTTAAGCATTATTATTGGGATGAACCTCTTCTTTTCAAAATATGTGCAGATCAGGTCATAAGGAGGTGTATACCACAAGAAGAGCAAGAAGACATTCTCCATCACTGTCATGCTTCACAATATGGAGGTCACTTAGGAGGCAATAAGACTGCTGCCAAGGTGCTGCAGTCAGGGTTCTACTGGCCGACACTATATAAAGATGCACATGAATTTTATAAGAACTGTGACAGGTGCCAGCGGACAGGCAACATCTCGAGGAGAAACGAGATGCCACTGCAGAACATTTTAGAAGTCGAGATTTTCGACGTTTGGGGGATTGATTTCATGGGACCTTTTCCATCTTCGTGTGGAAATCTTTACATCCTTCTAGCAGTGGATTATGTCTCCAAGTGGGTAGAAGCAATCGCAACTCAAAAGAATGATGCCAAAACGGTCCAAAAGTTTTTGCACAAAAACTTTTTTTCTAGATTTGGCATCCCTAAGGCGATTATCAGTGATGAGGGGAGACATTTTGATAATAGGGTAATTGCTGCCGCCTTAAAGAAATATGGTGTCAAGCACAGAATCGCGACAACATACCACCCACAGACCAATGGACAGGCTGAGATTTCCAATAGGGAAGTGAAAAACATTCTTGAAAAGATGGTTAAACCAACTAGGAAAGATTGGTCTTTACTTCTGAATGATGCATTATGGGCATACAGGACAGCTTTCAAGACTCCATTGGGCATGTCTCCATACCGACTGATTTATGGGAAAACCTGTCACTTGCCTGTCGAGATCGAGCACAAAGCATATTGGGCAATCAAGGCAATGAACATGGACTTGGACAAGGCCGGCCAGAAAAGGTTATTAGATCTGAACGAGATTGAAGAATTACGGACAATGGCCTACGACAATGCAAGAATTTACAAGGAAAAGACTAAGAAGTGGCATGACAAGAAACTGCTGCCAAGACAGTTCTACCCAGGGCAGCTTGTGTTGTTGTTTAATTCTAGACTTAAACTCTTCCCAAGAAAGTTAAAATCTAGATGGTCTGGCCCATTCCAAGTAATACAAGTTTTTCCCCATGGTGCCATCACAATTCAATCATTAAAAGACGGGCACCAATTCAAAGTCAATGGACAGCGCCTCAAGCATTATCAGGGGACTGAAGCCCCAGGAATTCAGGAAGTGGTTACTTTAGGAGATGCCCCACAAGGCATCCCTAATTTAACCTAAAATTTATATTTTATATTTTATTATTATTATTATTATTTATTAGGTAATTAGGTTTATTCGAATAAAGTTTTGTTTTTTCTAATTTCAGTTTTTAGGAAATAAAGGAGTCAAGAAGAAAAGGAGAAGTGAGCCAAGCCCACCGCCCATCCATCAGCCCAATACAGCCCATTTATGGAAACCTGTCGTTTCGGCTGCCGCCGCGGACGGATATGACAGGCTGTCAACAGACTGACACGGCAGACGCAGAAGCGTGCGGCAGACGCGTAACAGACGCATAAATGCGTCACGCTACATCCAATCTGCCGCCCCGTTATTCCCGCCTGCCGTTGCGGCATTAAATGGGCAGATACCCGACCGCTATAAAACCCCTTCACATTTTCATTTTTTTCATCACTTCTGATTTTTCTCTCTTGTTTTTCTCCTCTAAGTTTTATTTGTTTTCTCTCTTTCACAGCCCTTGCAACCAAAATGTCGTCGAGACAGACCCGTCGTAACACTGCTGCCGCTTCTTCTTCCGCAGCAGCATCACCATTCGCCAAAAAGGAATTATGGGAAGAGCGTGGCTTCATATACAATAGAAACGCTCCCCATATGGGACTCCAGCCGTTCATTGTGAAGGCCATCACGGCACAATTATGTGAGGACTTTGCCGAGCAGCCAGCAGAGCTAAATGATACCTTGGTCCGAGAGTTTTACGCGGCCATAGACAGCAAAACGGCGACATCTGTCACCGTCCGAGGAGTGGAAGTACCCTTCACCGCCAACAGCATCAATCATATGTTCGGCCTCTTCTTTGGCCCCGATGATGATGCTCACCAACAATTTCTCGACACCCTTGACGCTGCTGCCTATGATGTTGTCATGGTGGAGCTGACAGAGGCTGATACATCATGGACAACCAGCAAGAAGAACCCCCACTCCGTCAATAGGGGGCAACTCCTACCGGAAGCCAAACTTTGGAACTCTTTCATCAAAAAACGTATCCTGCCGTCTTCCCACCACACGACAGTCAACCGGCAGCGGCTCGCCCTCATCCACTCCATCATGCACGACAGGCCCATCAATGTGGGCAGATATATGAGGGACAACATCCTGGATTGCGCCTTCCGCTCCCACTCTCGCCTCTGCCTGCCGTTCACCATAACTTCCCTCTGCCGATGTGCTGCCGTGCCCGAGGAACCCTCCGACAAAATCAAGACGGGCAGTGGCTGGACTGACAACAACATTTCCACCCTCATGGAGGTCATCGCCGCATCACCCATCAACGCCTTCGATCCAAATGCCCCTCCTGCAGACTCCGATGAGGAACCTGCCACTGAGCCTGCCGCCGACACCGCTCCGACGGACCAGTCCGCTTACATCCTTGCTGCAATCCAACGGGTAGAGGAGCGGCAAATGGGATTGATGACTTTCATTCGCGATTTCACCAACGCAACGGTAACTTTCATTACCGATACTTTACATTATTCGGATGTCATCTTCCCCACCTTCCCCGCCCATTATTTCCATATCCCCTCCCCTACACCTACACCACCTGTCTCTCCACATACACTCTGCCGCTTCCACACCAACCCCTGCCCCGACGGCAGAAGGCAGCCCACCGGCAGACACCACCCCTCGAGGAACCAAGAGACCTGCCACTGATGACAGCCCTCTTATCCGGAGGAATTTGGAGAGCGACTTTACGCGGGTCAAGAGAATTAAGCACGTGGCACACAAGAAAAGGCTGCCCAAAGCCACCACCACCAGCAGCTCATGGGACAGCGGCAGCAGCTCTGACGTCCGGCTAGTGGAACAACCTGCCCCTCAACCTGCTCCTGAACCTGCCCAGCCCCCTCCGCAGCGCAGACGCCGCCATCAGATCCGCGTCAGCAGCAGCAGTGAGGACAACGACTAAAATTTAAGTTTTTATTTTCCTCTTATTGCTGCCTGCCTTTATATTTTGTGATGTACTTTTTCTTTCTTTTATTTTTCATGTAATTTTGCATTGGGGGCAATGCAACCCTCGAGTTTGGGGGTGGCAACCCTCCATCATTAATGGAGTCTTAAGTAAATCTTTTTATTAATTGTTGTGTCTTATTATTTATCTATTTTTCTTAAAAAAAAATAGAAAATTTAAACTGTTGGCTTAAAACTTTGAAGTTAACTGACCTGTCATGACGGCTCTGTCGTGGCAGCATCTTTAGGACAGGTTAAGGAAAAGTTTAGAGCCTTTCTATAGTTCTGAAAACTTAAACACTTTTGTGACTGTTATATTGCTTAGATTTCTTTTAGCCAAACTAGAATAGGAAGCTTAGAACTTGGATAGCCCCTAGAGGTGCCTAACACTGGCTCTAGGAAAGAAGTTTAGCAAAAGAAACTCAAAAACCTAGAGGTGCCCGAAACTGGCTCTAGGAAGCTAACTAGAGGTGCCCGAAACTGGCTCTAGAAAAACTTAGCTTGAAAATAGAAGAAGAAGAAGCATGAAAATGTGCCTTCTAAAAAAAATAAACTTTGGCATAAAAATTCGAGTTAAGAAGTTGAATATTCTAGTGAAACTAAGAGAGTCTTAGCATATAACTGTTCACATGCATGCACACACTGCACGAGAGCTATAGGGAGATTCCGGACAGATCCTAACTTTTCTGACAGGTTGCTGCCGCCATAGAGAATGAGCGACGGGTAAGGGACAGTTCACTGTTTGAAGGCCAACACAAAAATTTTCAGTTTTCTTTTAAGTCTTCATTGCTTGAGGGCAAGCAAAAACTTGAGTTTGGGGGTGTGTTGAGTGTGTAAAAGTTCTATTATTTACACCCTTTTTAACCCATATTTCTGCTGCATTCAAGCATCGTTGCATTGCATTTAGGTTAGTTTTCAATAAAACATCACAATTATATAAAAGGCACGGATTCTACTAAAAGATGGCATATTTTGCAGGTAGCTGCCATGGTTGACGATGAAGGCAGGCGCAGGGCAGATAAGCAGGAAAGCTGAACTGGACAAGAAGCCGAAGAAGACGAAC
Source organism: Hibiscus tridactylites (assembly GCA_958450335.1). Lineage (NCBI taxonomy): Eukaryota > Viridiplantae > Streptophyta > Magnoliopsida > Malvales > Malvaceae > Hibiscus > Hibiscus tridactylites. The sequence goes on along the minus strand of OY288267.1, from coordinate 61,806,428 downwards.
TTGTCATAGACCTGTCGTGACAGCATGGTGACAGCAGACTTATGAAGAGGAAAAGCAAAGTGGACCTCGATAGATAGAGAAAAATCTGCTCGTCTGTCGTGTGAAAGCCACATATTTTTCCAAGCCCCGGATCAAAAGATATGTCAAGCCAAAGCCCAAGGAGAGGAAATTCCTAAAAGCAAGGATGCGGCTGGAAAGTAGGAGTCTTTAGAGATTTAGTCTTTATTAGAATCTTACTTTTAATTAAAGTTGTAATCCTTGTTACCTTAGATAACTTGAGCCCAAAGCTTATATAAGGGCATAGATTTAACCTAGGGCATAACCGATTACCCCATAACCGAAACCAAAAACCCCTGCCGTTTACCTGTCACCGACATGTTCTAAATTCCCCCTAGGCCTACGGGTTGTTTTGTAAAGTAGTTGCAAGGATTGTTTTGTTTTAGGATTTTCCAAGTTCAATAAAATAAACTTCAAGTTCTCTTATCTTGGTTTTAACATCTTGCAAGAGCATCGGGAGAGCATTGTGAGGTTATCTATTTACTTAGCATCGGGAGAGTTAAGTATACGAAAGAGATAAGAGCGTGTTCTCTAGTTTATAGTTGAACCATCTCGTGCCTAGGGATAGGGCGAGGTTAAGTGGCTAAGGAAGAATTCATACACATCGGTGTTCATCCTTCGATTCACGCCGGGAGGTATCATCAAAGACGTGATCACCGACAGACTTGGACCTAGGGATAGGACAAGGCAGATCTGGGATTCTTGCCAAGCTTGAAGTACGGAGTTAGTGTTCGCTGCCGCGACAGCTAACGGACAGCCGCCGCGACAGGTGCTGTCGGCGACGGGCGCGACGACAGAACTGGAGATCCTAAGCAATTCAATACCTGCACTACTGAGCAATTCAATACCAGCCCATTCTCTCCATCTTGATATCTTACTTCTTTTATTTACGTTTTCTTTTATTATTCTCGTGACAATTCTCAAATATTTCTCTTTACTTCGTGCAGTGAATTTAGGTGAAGTCATTAGCCCAATCCCTGTGGAGACGATATCCGATACTTCGTATCACTTTACTACTTGCGTCGTGTACACTTGCACTACAATTGCGATAGACTATTTTACACGCAACAATGCCTTCTAGAGATGTTTCCAATCCTTTGGCATTTATCACAGCTCTTGTAAAAAGCTTGTGCATCTTTAAACAATGTAGGCCAATAGAAACCAGATTGCAGAACTCTGTCAGCAGTTTTGTTTCCTCCAAAGTGTCCTCCATATGGAGCAGCATGGCAGTGGTGAAGCACTTCTTCCTGCTCTTCCTGTGGTATGCATCTCCTGATGATCTAATCTGCACAATGCTTAAATAGAAGAGGTTCATCCCAATAATAATGTTTTGCATCATTTTGGAACCTCTTCCAAGCTTGGTAATTAAGTTCATGAGGTATTAAACCACTAACAGTGTAATTTACAATGTCAACATACCAAGGGATTTCAAGAAGCTTATCTGCCGCCATGGCTGTCGCGGCAGTGCTGGTGGCAGTAAATAACTACTCATCTGGGAAAGTTTCCAGTATGTTAGTCTTGTCTTTCTCTTGGTCCTTTCCCATCTCCAGTCTTGACAAGTGATCAACTACTTGATTTTCTGTTCCCTTCTTGTCCTTGATGTCAATATCGAATTCTTGTAGCAGCAGAATCCAACGTATCAATCTTGGTTTAGCATCCTTCTTAGTGAACAAATATTTGAGTGCTGAGTGATCTGTATGGACCACCACTTTTGTTCCAAGTATATATGGTCGGAACTTGTCAATTGCAAACACCACTGCTAGCAATTCCTTTTCTATTGTGGTGTAGTTTATCTGGGCATCATTTAAGTTCTTGCTGGCATAGTATATAATGTGGAAGAGTTTCTCCTTCCTCTGCCCTAGTGCTACCCTGACAGCATAGTCACTGGTGTCACACATGATCTCGAACGGTAAACTCCAGTCAGGTGGCTGCACTATTGGGGCTGTTACCAGCTTCTCTTTCAGTGTCTTGAATGCTTCAGTACATTCAGTGTTAAAGTCAAAGGCCCTATTCTGTTCCAACAAGAGACACAAGGGTTTAGTAATTTTAGAGAAATTAGAAATAAATCTACGATAAAACCCGGCGTGTCCTAAGAAACTTCGTATGCCCTTGACTGTTGTGGGTGGTGGAAGTTTTTCAATAACTTCAATTTTTGCTCTGTCCACTTCTATGCCACGACAGGAGACCTTGTGTCCCAGCACTATGCCCTCATCCACCATAAAGTGACATTTTTCTCAGTTTAGTACAATATTGGCCTCCTCACATCTTTCAAGAACCTTCTTTATATTGCCTAGGCAATCATTGAAACTGTCTCCAAAGACGAAAAAGTCATCCATGAATATCTTTAGGAAATCTTCCACCATATCCGAGAATATTGCCATCATACATCGCTGGAATGTTGCTGGAGCATTGCATAGTCCAAATGGCATTCTTCGAAAGGCGTATGTTCCGTATGGGCATGTGAAGGTTGTTTTCTCCTGATCATTCGGTGCAGTTGCGATCTGGTTGTAACCTGAGTAGCCATCAAGAAAACAATAGTAAGGCTTCCCCGCTAATCTATCTAACATCTGGTCAATAAAGGGTAAGGGGAAGTGGTCCTTCCGGGTAGCTTTATTAAGCTTCCGGTAGTCCATACAAACCCTCCAATCGGTCACAGTCCTGGTTGAGATTAGTTCGTTGTCCTTGTTGGTTACTACCGTTATGCCTCCCTTCTTGGGTACGCATTGCACTGGGCTCACCCACTTGCTATCCGAGATGACGTAAATAATTCCAACATCAAGCCACTTGATGATCTCTTTTCATACCACCTCTCGCATAGCTTCGTTTAGTCTTCTTTGAGCATCAATCGTCGGCTTATGGTCATCCTCCATGAGGATTTTGTGCATGCATATTGCCGGTTTGATGCCTTGGATGTTAGCAATGGTCCATCCAATTGCCTTCTTATGATGCTGCAGCATCCTGATCAGCTGTTGTTCCTGTTCCTGCATCAACTTAGAAGAGATGATTACGGGCAACGTATCATTAATTCCAAGAAAAAACATATTTAAGTTGCCCTGGCAGGGGTTTAAGATCTAAAACAGGTGGCTGCTCAATGGAAGGCTTTTGGATCACATGTTCATTCGAGGTATAATTCAAAGACTCGAAGAACTTATATGGACGTGTGCCTATCCATTTTACCTCCTCAGAACCTTCAGTGTCAGATGCTTCATTGGCTGAGGAGTCACTGTCGTCAACGCTGTCGCGACAGTCTTTTAAGTGAATGCGGTGGCAGTGACCAAATTGTCTGTTGTGACAGCTTGATCTGATGCAAGGTTGGTCTATGATTACTTCTGATATTGCCTTACATTCTTTCTCTACATCAGCTTGTTTAATAACTTGAAGAACATTGAGCTTTATCTGTTGGTCATTGACTCTCATAGTCTGTTCTTCCTTCTCTACATCGATCACTGTTCTCCCTGTGGCTAGGAAGGGTTGCCCAAGGATGATCGGTGCATTTTCATCTGCTTCACAGTCTAAAACTAGAAAGTCAAAAGGAAAGACAAACTTATCCACTCTTACAAAAATATCTTCAATCTTTCCTTCCGGTTGTACGTAAGAGCGGTCTGCCAGTTGCAACATGACTGTTGTGGGTCTTGCTTGTCCAATACCTAGATCACAAAGTGCCTTACCCACAAATTTATCACCAATTATGCATGGTATGATGAAGCTTCCAGGATCTTTCTTCTTTGAGGGTGGACGCTTATGTAGGATTGCCATGCATCATTCTGTCATCATCATAGTTTCAAATTCCCCAAGTCTGGATCTCCTGGACATTGCATCCTTAAGAAACTTTGCATAACCAGGCATATGCTTAATGGCTTCTAGCAGCGGGATGTTGATGTGTATTTGCTTAAAAACATCATAGATTTTCTTAAGCTGGTACTCCTGTTTCTATTTTTTCAACCGTTGTGGAAAAGGGGGTGGAGGACGGCAGTCTTCGAGGCGTCCTTCACATGAGAATCAGATTTGAGGAGGCTCACATTCTGAAGTTTCTTCTATATGCTCCTCTATTTCTTCTGTTTTCGTGGCAGAGGTGGCGACAACAAGTTGTTTTGCTTCTGCCGGGGCAGTGTTCTTGGCAGGTGTCTGTGGGGTCGATTGTAATAGCTTTAATAATCGGCCCTTGTAACTATTTCCCACTCCTCATTGTAATAGCTTTGCACTGCTCATGTGTGAGTTTTCTAGTGACCTCTGTATCACTAGGGAATCCTCCATTATGCCTTGGGTTTATGAACTGTGAAACCTGGCCCATCTGTGTCTCTAGGGATTTTAGGGTAGCATCATGGTTTGTCATTCTCATCTCTGTCTTATCCATGAAGGATTCAGTTTTCTTGACAAAGTGATCCAAGTTTGCCATATATGCTCTTGTTTGAGACATGAAGGTTGCTAGGGTCTGTTCCTGTATGCTCGTTGTGGCTGTCGGCTGTTGTTGTGGCTGCTGCTGTGGTTGCTATCGTGACAGAATTTTGGGACCCCCTTGGTTCTGGTTATTATAGACTGGAGGGTTCAATGCATTGTTCGGGTTACTCCAGGAAAATTTGGGGTCCTTCCTCCAATTTGGGTTGTAGTTGTTGGAGTCATAGCTTCTGTTCTTGTTATAGTTTCCAACATACATCCCTTCTTCCAACAGATACAAACAGGGCTCACGGAGAAACTTACAACATGCAAGACCCATACTCAACACTTGGAGACCTTTAAAGATTCCAAAAGCCCAAATTACAGGCCTGTGTTTCAAAACAAGCTTTCCCGTTTTGATACACGAGCCTCAGTTTTAAAAGCCAGACTACCCGTACCGATACAGCCCACCCTGTTTCGGTACATGGTCCTTTTTCGCCTAGACGTTCTGAAACACGTTCCGGAACATGCCATTACAGTAGCCAAACCGTTTCGGTACACGTATCAGAACATGGGTTCACAGTAGCAAAACCGTTTCGGTACACATATCAGAATAGGGGTTTACAGTAGCCAAACCGTATCAGAACGTGTCCTAGAACCACACCCGTTCCGAAACAACCTTACCCGTTCCGAAATGCCTGCAGTCTGTGTGTTTCTAAAATTAGTTCTAGGCATCTCCAAACGTCCCCAACATGCCTCAAACATCAAGAATCAAGATACAACGTGCATATACATACTCTAGAGGCATACACCCTACGACAAACATGTCCGAACACTTAACATACATAAAAGGCCATTCATAAAGAAATTCAAGCATTCACCAATATACATTGCATATCAAGTCTACATGCCTTAAAACAAACACACACGGCATTAATGGGGTATAGTCCTAAGCCTTCAAACACAAGGCATTTAAGCAACTAAAATAAACATGATTTACAATCCACAACATAGAAGCATAACGTACTCAACATAGTATCATCACTCAACATGCTAGAACATCAACAAAATCAAACTAAGGAGTTTGGCACCAACTCCGCACAAGTCTACACCCCCATTGTCTAGGCATTATTACAAATAATTAAATCATACTTGAGCTACTCGAGAACTCCAAAAAGCTCCTCCCTTGCCCACTTGCCTTCTGAACTCTAACAATCTGCATGTTGGAAAAAAGAGAGCCAAGGAAGAAGATGAGCTTATTTTTTTTTGTTTCAAAAGACCCTTTACTCATCATTTTTCCTTACTTTTAAAAATTTACCGTTTTGCCATTAATGAATTTCAAATCCTTTTAAAATGAAACCAAAGTTTATTTTAATTAAACCGAGTCCAACGACTCGAACCCGATTTACCCGAGTAACATCCGACCCCTAAACCCGAGGTGTTACAACTGTCCCCCACTTAAGGAATTTCATCCCTGAAATTACCCGACTGAAAGAGATAAGGAAACTGCCTTTCCATATCCTCATTTCTCTCCCAAGTGGCCTCATCCACACCTTGACGTTGCCACCTCACCTTGACCAACTCAATTGATCTACCACGCAACACCTTGCTGTTTGAGGCTAAGATCTCCACTAGTTCCTCATCATATGTCAAATCCGGATTCAATTCAATCTCTTCTACATGCATTACGTGAGACGAATCCGATCTATACTTTCGGAGCATCGACACATGAACACATCGTGAATCTTCTCTAGCTCAGTCGGGAGCCTCAATCTATGGGCAACGAGACCAATCCTCTCAACTACCTCATAAGGCCCAATGAATCTCGGACTCAACTTACCTTTCCTACCAAACCTCATCACCTTCTTCCAAGGTGAGACTTTCAAAAACACTTTCTCACCCATGGCATACTCTATCTCTTTTCTCTTTAAATCGGCATACGACTTCTGTCGATCTGAAGCTGCCTTCAAGCGATCACAAATTAACTTCACCTTCTCGGTAGTGCCCTTAAGCAAATCGGGCATCGGTACAAGCTTTTGTCCGGCTTTGGCCCAACAAATCAGAGTCCTACACTTCCTACCATACAGAGCTTTATACGGTGCCATCTGAATACTAGCCTGATAAATGTTGTTGTATGCAAACTCTACTAGCGGTAGATGTTTCTCCCAAGACCCCTGAAAATCGATGATACAACACCTCAACATGTCCTCCAACACCTGAATCATCCTTTCTAACTGACCATCTGACTGCGGATGATACGAAGTACTGAAGTTCAACCAAGTACCCAAGGCACGATGCAAACACTCCCAAAATATAGCTGTAAACCTCGGATCTCGGTCTGACACAATCGATTTCGGTACCCCATGCAACCTCACTATCTCTCTGATGTACAGATCGGCCAACTTATCTAAGGTGTATGTAGTATGAACGGGTATGAAATGCGCACACTTAGTAAATCTATCAACTATCACCCACACTGAATTTTTCTTCAAAGAAGTCAACGGTAACCCTGACACAAAGTCCATGGTGATACGTTCCCACTTCCATTTTAGAATCTTCAACGACTGTAAAAACCCTGAAGAAAACTGATGCTCGGCTTTAACTCGCTGACAAACCATACACTTACTCACAAACTCAGCCACATCCTTTTTCAATCCAACCCAATAGTAGTCTTCCTTTAACCTAGATACATCTTTGTACTATTCGGATGCATAGAAAAAGGACTGTTATGAGCTTCATTCAAGATCGCACATCTTAACTCGGAATCTTCCAGAACTACTATCCTATCCTTGTAACATAGGATCCCATTCTCACCAAAACAAAAATTGGTAGGCCTATCTTCGGCTATATCTTGCATGTGAGGTGCCAAAGACTCGTCTCGCAACTGCTTCTCCCGAATTCAACTGAACTAACGAAGGTTTAACCTGAAGTTCAGCTATCAAACCACCATCCTTGGACACACTCAATCTTGCAAACATAGCTCGCAACTCGACTGCCACTTTTCTACTTAAAGCATCGGCCACTACGTTTGCCTTACCCAGATGGTACTCTATCGTAAGGTCATAGTCCTTAAGAAGCTCTAACCACCTACGCTGTCTAATGTTCAACTCCCTCTGAGACATCAAGTACTTCAAGCTCTTGTGGTCGGTGTATACGGTGCACTTCTCACCATAAAGATGGTGTCTCCAGATCTTCAAAGCAAACACTACTGCGGCAAACTCTATGTAATGGGTGGGATAGTTCTTCTCGTGAAATTTCAACTGTCTCGAAGCATAGGCTACCACCTTACCTTCTTGCATAAGCACACAACCTAAACCTACGTAGGATGCATCACTATAAACCACAAACTCTCTTCTTGGTTCAAGCTGAATCAAAATAGGAGCTTCGGTCAAAGCTTTCTTCAACTTCTCAAACGCTTGTTGTCTTGCATCTGACCACTCATATGGGACATTCTTCTGAAGCAACTTAGTCAAAGGAGCCGCTATCCTAGAAAATCCCTCGACAAATCTTCTATAATATCCTGCCAAACTTAGGAAACTACGAATTTCTGTCACTAACTTCGGTTGTTTCCAACTTACGATGGCTTCTATCTTCTTGGGATCCACACTAATCCCCTTAGCCGAGATCACGTAACCTAGGAAGACTACCTCTCTAATCCAAAACTCACATTTTCTTAGCTTGGCATACAAGTGATTCTTATGCAAGGCCTGAAGCACTAACCGCAAATGCTCATCATGCTCTTCTTCGTTCCTAGAGTATACTAAGATGTCATCTATGAACACTACCATAAACCTGTCCAAAAACTCGTGAAACACACGGTTCATCATATCCATGAAAGATGCTGGGGCGTTAGTCAACTCAAAAGGCATCACCAAGAACTCATAGTGCCCATAACATGTACAGAAGGCTGTCTTCGGTATGTCCACATCCTTTACCTTCAACTGATAGTACCCGGACCTCAAATCAATCTTCAAAAACACTGAAACACCTCTCAACTGATCAAGAAAGTCATCTATCCTAGGCAAAGGGTACTTGTTCTTCACTGTCACTTTGTTCAACTTCCTATAATCTATACACATCCTCATGCTACCGTCTTTCTTTTTCACAAACAAGACCGGAGCACCCCACGGAGAAATACTAGGTCTAGTGAAACCTCTGTCGGACATCTCCTGAAGCTGTGTCTTCAACTCTTTCAACTCTTTCGGTGCCATTCTATACGGAGCAATAGACACTGGTGCAGAATCGAAATACGTTTCAATAGCAAACTCAACTGCTCTATCTGGAGGCAAACCCGACAACTCTTTCGGAAAAACACTTGGAAAATCACAAATTGTTCTGATGTCTTGTGGTCTAACCTCACTCATATTCGGATTCATCACATAAGCCAAATAAGCCTGACAACCCGAATTCAACAACTTCTGAGCTTCTAAAGCAGAAACAACATTGGACAAGAACCTAACGTTCTCACCAACTACCACAACCTCAAAGTCATCTGTAAGCCTCAAAGAGACTCTCTTGGTCTCAAAGTCAACCATAGCTCTATGCTCTACGAGCCAATCCATGCCCAATATCATGTCAAAGCCATAGAACAATAACTCCATCATATCAACTGGAAACACGTGGCCCTGAACCATCAAGGGACACCTCCTATACATTTTCATAACTACCACTATATCACCAAAAAAGCTAGTAACATTCACACCTACCTCTAACCACTCACATGGTAACCCTAACGACATTGCATGCTCGCCCAAAATGTATGAATGTGTTGACCCCGAATCTATCAAAGAAAGCAAACTCAAAGACTGTAACGAGAAATTACCTGCAATGACATCCATGTCATTCCAGCCTCTCGCTGAGCATACACCCTAGCCGGTCCTCCACCCTCGGGCTGAACTGCTACCACATGAGTCAAGTTCCTCTGACCCTCGATCCTCGGCTGAAAGTTACCACGACTACACCCACGGCCTCTCTGATGCTCAAAACCCCTAGCTGGAGCCAGTCCGCTCCTAGCCGAGTGTGGACAATCACGCCTCAAATGGTCTCGGAAGCTACGGTTCCAACACGCCCCGTAGATACCCATACACTCGCCCTGGTGGCGTCTCCCACACCTAGTGCACTCCGGAGTGTGCACAACAGCTCCTTGGCCCTGGTGGTCCCGTCTGTAGTTACCACCCCTATGTCTCGAATCGGGCTGATACCTCATATCCATATGCCTCTTGGCATGGTCTCTATCCCAATTTGCGTGTCTCTTCCCGGAATCAGACCCACTAGCACTAGCACTAGAGTCTAAGTTCTGCTCAATATCCTTGGCCTTAGAGACCAAAACAACAATCTCAGTGTAGTCAGAGGCAAGCATGTAGGTCTTCACATATCTAGTCAACCCATACCGGAAGCGCTCACACTGTTCCCTCTCACTAGGAACCAACTCAGGTGCATACTGGCTCAATCTCACAAACTGAACCTCGTACTCTGACACGGTCCTGTTACCCTGAACCAATGCCATAAACTCCCTCTTCTTCTTATCCAAATACCGAACTCCGAGATACTTCCTCTTAAAATCATTTATGAAGAACTCCCATGTGATATCTGCTTCGACCATACCCAAAGTAACAATGGTCCACCAATTATATGCATCCCCCTGAAGCAAAAAGACAATGCAACCCAACTTACGGGCGTCTAAGCACTCCATCTGACCCAAGATGCGTGTAGTATTCTCAAGCCACGCCTCCGAACCATTGGGAGTCAACCCACGAAACTCAACTCCGCCCAAACTACGGAGCCGCTCTAGGGGTAATCCTATCCCCGCACCCTGAGGTGGTGCTGCAGCTTGCATACCGGTAAAAGCTGTCTGAAAAGCTCCGGCTATGGTCTGAATCAACTGGGTCATGTCCGCGCCCACTGGACCCTGACCCGCCTGAGCCCCAACACCTCCATCGTTAGCACTGGTCTGAGGCCCATTACCATCACCTCCGACTTGCGCACCAGTCTGAGGCACGTTACCTTCGCTACCCATTTTATTACCACCGGGAGCAGGAGGAACATGAGGCTCACCCCCGGGTGCCTGGTCACCCGCTCTAGGTCGCCCCCTCGGTCTCACCATATCAAGATAGAAACTAAAACTGCAAACACACAACACACAAGAAAACGTTAGGTTAGCAAAAGGGCAAGGACTTAGGTTCTCAAGCTCATTAAACCAAAACCATTTTTTTTGACAACAACACCTAACAATGGGGACATTTGACTAACCCTTAACCAACAACAAGGCCACTGAGACATGCTTTCACGGATAAACTTACAATATGCAAGACCCATACTCAACACTTGGAGACCTTTAAAGATGCCAAAAGCCCAAATTACAGGCCTATGTTTCGAAACGGGCTTGCCCATTTCGATACACGGGCCTCGATTTTAAAAGCCAGACTACCCGTACCGATACGGCCCACCCCGTTTCGATACAGGGTCCTTTTCCCCTAGACGTTCCGAAAAACATTCTGGAACAGGCCATTACAGTAGCCAAACCGTTTCGGTACACGTATCGGAACATGGGTTCACAGTAGCCAAACCGTTTCGGTACACGTATCGGGACAAGGGTTCATAGTAGCCAAACCGTACTAGAACGCGTTCTGATACGAGTGTCCCTAGAACCACACCCATTCTGAAACAACCTTACCCGTTCCAAAACGCATGCAGTCTGTATGTTTCTAAAATCAATTCTAGGCATCTCCAAACGTCCCCAACATGCCTCAAACATCAAGAATCAAGATACAACGTGCATACACATACTCTAGAGGCATACACCCTACTACAAACATGTCCGAACACTTAACATACATAAAAGGCCATTCATAAAGGAATTCAAGCATTCACCAATATACATTGCATATCAAGTCTACATGCCTTAAAACAAACACACATGGCATTAATGGGGTATAGTCCTAAGCCTTCAAACACAAGGCATTTAAGCAACTAAAATAAACATGGTTTACAATCCACAACATAGAAGCATAACGTACTTAACATAGTATCATCACTCAACATGCTAGAACATCAACAAAATCAAACTAAGGAGTTTGGCACCAACTCCGCACAAGTCTACACCCCCATTGTCTAGGCATTATTACAAATATTTAAATCATACTTGAGCTACTCGAGAACTCCAAAAAGCTCCTCCTTTTCCCACTTGCCTTCCGAACTCTAACGATCTGCACGCTGGAAAAAGGAGAGCCAAGGAAGAAGATGAGCTTATTTTATTTTTTTGTTTCAAAAGACCCTTTACTCATCCTTTTTCCTTACTTTTAAAAATTTATCGTTTTGCCATTAATGAATTTCAAATCCTTTTAAAATGAAACCAAAGTTTATTTTAATTAAACCGAGTCCAACGACTCGAACCCGATTTACCCGAGTAACATCTGACCCCTAAACCCGAGGCATTACAAAAGGGACACTCATTTGTACTGTGGTTTCCGCTGCAAGTTTCACACACCTCTTCGGCAGAGAATACATCCTTAGATTCCTTCTGCTGCAAGTTTTCAACTATCTTAGTGAGGTATGTAATTTGCGTTTTGACCGAGTTGTTAGATTTGTATTCCTTTACAGATACTCCTCGTTTGCCTGCTCTTCGAGCTGTGGGAAACTACTCATCGTTTTTAGCTAACTTTTTCAACACCAGCATTACATCCTCTGGTTTCTTGTCCAATAACAAGTCGTTTGCTGTTGAGTCTATCCTCATCCGAGTGTGTGCATTGGCAACATTATAGAATTTGAAAACCTGATTCCACACATGGAATCCATGCATCGGGCAGTTTCGTAAGAGAGTTGTAAATTGGTCCCATGCCTCGTGCATTGGTTCGTCATCTTCCTGCTGAAAAGTAGAAATCTCATTACGTAATCTTTTAGATAAGAGGAAGGGATTAAAACGAGAAAGAAATTCATGACAGAGATCCGCCCAGGTTATTATTGAACCCGACGTCAACTTGTTCCACCAGGTTTTCGCTCTATCTCTCAATAAATGAGGAAATAGCCGGAGTCTCAGTACTTCCGGGCTTATTTCTGGCTGTCTGAACAATCCACAAATTTCCTGAAAGGCTTTTAGATGTTCACGCACATCCTCAGTAGCAGAATCACCAAATTGACCAGCGGAATTTATTATGCTGAACATCACAGGTTTCAGTTCAAAGTGTTTAGCTTCCACATCTGGCAGCGTAGTTTCCTGTTCAACATGGTCGTTATCCTTGTACTCTCGGCAAGTTTGTCGTGCTGCTGGGGCAGCAGGCCGCGACCGATTGTTTTGGGCATCATTAGGAGGTTCAACATCAACCCTAAGGTTGTTGTTGTTGTTGTTGAAATTATCCACCCATTGCATTGTCTTCCGTTCACCATTGCTTCCAATCTTTCCTCAAGATAGTTGTTTCTTTCTATCAAGAGTCGAGCTTGGTTCCTGAGATGATATGTCCGATCAATTTCTAGATCTAATTCGTACTCAGGTTCTTTACCACGTCTCGATCTGCGCATAAGCAATAGAAGAACCTTGTGAAAAGCAGAGGGAAAATAAAACAACTAAAAAAAAGAAATAAAAACAAAAATAAAAAGGTGCAGTAATAAAAGGTAAAGGTATGTTGCCAGTCCCCGGTAACAACGCAAAAACCTTGTTGCCAGTCCCCGACAATGGCGCTAAAAACTTGTTGCGAGTAAAAGAGTCTATCGCAAATAGGTGCAAGTGTACACGTCGTAAGTAATAAAGTGATACGAAGTATCAGATATCGTCTCCACAGGGACTAGAAATACTTCTATACTTAGATTGCTGCACAAGAAAAGAATTAACTCTAAATAAATGTTTGGAGAAATCTTGAGAATGAGCTAAAGTAAAAGATAAAGTAATCAGATTGAGAAAATAGTTTGGTATTGAATTGCTCAGTAGTGCAGGTGTTGCACTGTTCAGAAGGCTTTCTGTTGCGTCTGTCGTCGTGCTTGTCGCGGCAGCACCTGTCGCGGCAGCGATCAACAACTCTGTACTTCAAGTTCAGCAAGAATCCCTGTTGTGACTCGTCCTATCCCTAGGTCCAAGTTCTGTCGATGAACACGTCTTAGATGATACCTCCCGGCGTGAATCAAAGGATGAACACCGATGTTTGTGAATTCTTCCTTAGTTGCTTAACTTTGTACCTATCCCTAGGCCAAGATAGTTTAACCATAAACTAGAAAACACATATTTACTTCTTTCGTATACTTAACTCTCCCGATACTCTTATGAGATGTTGAAACCAGAGTAAATAAGCTTGAAGCTTTTATTCAATTGAACAGAAAAATCCTAAAAACAATACAATCCTTACAACTACTTTACAAGATCAACCCATAGCCCTAGGGGGAGTTTAGAACATGATGAAGAGAGAGAAATGACTAGGGTTTTGGGGGAAGACGGTTAGGAGCTTGATATCCCTTGCCTAGTCGAATTACAAGCATATATATAGGCCTTGGTCTTGAGTTTTCTTAATGGCTATGAATACAAGTTTGAATTAAAGTACAACTCTATTAAAGACTAAATCTCTAAGTAGATGTCTTTTAATTCTCCCTATCTTCTTGCTTTGACTTTTTCCTCAAACTTAGGACCAGGCCTTCAATGTGCTTTTGGGCTCCGACAGTTATGCAAGTGGTCCACGAAAATCAAGCTTTAAATTCTCTGTCGATCGAACTCCACTTTTCATTTTCCATTACTATGGGCTTCACTGTCGCCTCCTCTGCCACGACAGCGGTCACGACAACATTGTTACGAACAATCTTCTTCTCTCCTTTGCTCCAGCTCTGCAGCTAACCTCTGATCCTTTGCTGCCCTGGATGCTGCCACGGCAGTCACCTGTAAGAATAAACCAAAATCAACAACATCTGTGCAATATTTTCCATTTGTGATGTTTATGTAAAATCTATCCTAAAATGCAACTAAACATGCTTGAGGACATCAATAATATGGGAAAATGAGGGCTAAAATATAGAACATTTATGCACTCAACAAGTATTATAAGATGGATATTTAATTTTGGAAAATAAAATAAAATAAAAAGCAATGCGATTTTAAATTTGCAGGAACGTAACTAAAATGAAATAAAATGAAGCCCATCAAACATTAAGTTCATACGCATCAAATTCCAAAAAATATTAAAAACTTCAAAAAGTCATGATATTAAAAGTCTAGTCAGCCATCTTGCAGGTACTGAATTTTTTGCAAAGGGAGGCCATTTCTTTACGAATCTTAGCAAACTAAGAATCAACATACTTACGAAGCTCAACAAACTGCAAATCTACATGAATATGAAACACAACAAACTGAGAATCAGCATGGTTACGAAGGTCATTTAACTGCGAATCAGCATGGTCACGAAAAGTGACCATGTAGTCAAGCAGTGACTTCATCATAATCTCTCGAATTGTATAAGAAACTTGTTCGACATGCGAAGGGGAATGTTCTTCACACTTTCTGCGTTGGTGGCATTTTTTGAGTCTTAATAAATCCAACAATTTTTTGAAAGATGTATCCGCATTTGTAGGCTGAATGAATATCAATCTCTTCCTTTAAAGGGACATGTGGGTCCAAAAAAATAGACATCATCTTTTTAAAAGATGTGTGTAAGGACACAAGCATATGGAAGAGAGGTTGAGGCCCCATGGCCCTTAGTGACAAAGGATACAAGCATATGGAAGAGAGGTTGGTCTTTTCATCCTCATCTCTAAAACATGATTCATCAAAAGATGGTGTTGGCTCAACGGTTATTTACGTTTGGTCGATCAGCATCACAAATTGAAGAATTTGGCCAACCTTATCAATGAATAATATATGAAAACAAAGGAACATTCACAGAAGCCCATCAATCATATCAAACGTGTTTTGAACACGAGCCAAGCCCATCTATAATATTAAGCAATTTCCAAGTTCAAAGCTAAGCCATAATTGAAAAACGAAATAAAAGAAATGGTATGGAAAATTTAAAGGTTTCGAGAAATACCTTTGATTCAACTGGGCTTAGGGTTCCGATTAAATTTTAAACAAATTTAGTGTGAAATCTTAAAAACCCAAACAATAATATCAACCAGTTTGTCAACATAATGATGAGGCATAGAAAGTAAATAAAAAACCAATCAAAAGCAAGGGAATGTTTAAGAAAAAAGTTCGAGTTTCTAAAAATATACATTTGATTCCAGCATACATGATTTGATTGAATTGAGTTTAGGCTTCATGTTAAAGTTAAAAAAAATTAGCAGAAAATCTGAAAACCCCATCAATTATATCAACCAATTTTTCAACAACAACAATCATCCATGGAAAGTGTTGCGTGTAAAAGTGTCTATCGCAATGTAGTGCAAGTGTACACGACGCAAGTAGTAAAGTGATACGTAAGTATCAGATATCATCTCCACAGGGACTGGGCTAATAGCTTTAACCTTGGATTGCTGCACAAGGGGAAAAAGAAATAGTTTAATTGTTTGTCACGAGATAATAAAGAAGATTGAAAATAAAGGATTGCACTGCTCATGTGTGGGTTGTCTAGCGTTTTCAGTATTGCTAGGGAATCCTCCATTCTGCCTCAGTTTAATATGCTGGGAAACCTGACCCATCTGTGTCTCCAGTGATTTCAGAGTAGCTTCATGGTTAGTCACCCACATCTCTGTTTATCCATGAATGACTCAGTCTTCTTGACGAAGTGATTCATGTTCTCAATGTAAGTTCCTGTTTGAGACATAAACGTAGCCAAGGTATGCTACAATATACTAGTCGTGGTAGCTGGTGGCTGTTGCGGCTGCTGTTGCGGTTGCTGCCGAGTCAGAAGTCTAGGTGCCCCCTGATTTTGAGTGTTCTATACTTGAGGATTCAAGGCATTGTTGGGGTTGCTCCAAGAAAATGTTGGATCCTTTCTCCAGGTGGGATTGTAATTGTTGGAATTATAGTTCTGCTTGTTATAGTTCCCAACGTACATCCCTTCCTCTAGCTGTAGTGGGAAGTCCTCCGAACTATGATTCCCACCGCAAGTTCCACATACCTCTTCTGCAACATAAACAAGTTGAGAATCCTTCTTCAGCAGGTTCTCTACTGCCTTTGTGAGATATGCAACTTGTGTGTTCAAAGAACCATCGGCTTCATAATCCTTCACAGCTAGTACTCGTTTACCTCTCCTCGATGTGGGGAATTGCTCTTCATTCTTAGCCAAATTCTTTAACACTACCATGTCGTCCTCTAGATCTTTATCTAACAACAACCCATTGGCTACTGAATCGATTCTCATACGAGTCTGTAGGTTGGCAGCATTGTAGAATTTGATTACTTGATTCCAAATAGGGAATCCATGCATCGGGCAATTCCTCAGAAGAGTGGTAAACCTGTCCCATGCCTCGTGCATTGGCTCGTCGTCTTCCTGTTGAAAAGTAGCAATTTCGTCATGTAATCGCTCAGATAAATGGGAAGGGTTAAAACAAGACAAAAATTCACGAGTTAAATCTGCCCAAGTTCGTATTGAACCCGTCGTTAGTTTATTCCACCAAGTTTTAGCTCTGTCCCTCAATGAATGAGGAAATAACCGAAGCCTCAGTATCTCCGGATTTATTCCTGGTAGTTTAAACGAACCACAGATTTCCTGGAACGTTTTTAGATGCTCCCTAGCATCCTCTATAGCAGCACCACTAAATTGGCCATCGGAATTAATCATGCTGAACATGACATGTTTCAGCTCGAAATTTTTAGCTTCCACATCTGGCAAGGTGGTCTCTAATTCCACATGATCATTGATCATGTAGTCTCGGCATGACCGGCGTGCGGCAGCGGCATGAGGATCGGCAGGTTGTCCGTTCCTTCCATCTCCGACATGATCTTCAGGACCTCGGAGATTCTCTTGGTTGTTCCTCCTATCTTCGTGTCTTTCGTTCACCATTTCTTCTAACTGTTCCTCCAGGTATTCGTTTCTTTCTATTAGGAGGCGGACTCGTTTCCTGAGGTTGCACGTTCGTTCGATTTCAGGATCTAACTGGTGCTCATGTTCTTTCCCTCATTGAGATCTACGCATAAGCAAACAAAAGACCTTGTGAAAAACACAGGGTGAACAATCTAAGTAAAAACAGAAAATAAAAGAAGGTGCAGTAAAAGTAGGGTAAAGATATGTTGCCAGTCCCGGGCAACGGCGCCAAAAACTTGTTGCGTGTAAAAGTGTCTATCGCAATGTAGTGCAAGTGTACACGACACAAGTAGTAAAGTGATACGTAAGTATCGGATATCGTCTCCACAGAGACTGGGCTAATAGCTTTAACCTTGGATTACTGCACAAGGGGGGAAAAGAAATAGTTTAATTGTTTGTCACGAGATAATAAGGAAGATTGAAAATAAAGGATGAGAATATTCAGAGTAAAGAGTAGGCTAGTATTGATCTGCTCCGTAGTGCAGGTGTTTGCACTGTCTAGGACTTCTCTGTTCTGTCGTAGCACCTGTCGCGGTAGCACCTGCTGCGGTAGCGGTTTGTTGTTATCGCGGCAGCGAAACACAACTCAGTACTTCAAGCTTGGCAAGAATCCCTGCTATGCCTTAGCCTATCCCTAGGTCCAAGTCTGTCGATGAACACGTCTTTGATGATACCTCCCGGCGTGAATCGAAGGATGAACACCGATGTTGTTGAATTCTTCCTTAGCCACTTAACCTCGTCATATCCCTAGGTCCGAGATAGTTCAACCATAAACTGGAGAACCCGTACTTATTCCTTTCGTATACTTAACTCTCCCGATATTAAGTAAATTTGTAATCTCACAATGCTCTCCCGATACTCTTGCAAGATGTTGAAAACCAGAATAAGCAAACTTGAAGTCTATTTTATTGAACAAAAAAAAATTCCTAAAACAATGCAATCCTTGCAACTACTTTACATAATCAACCCTTAGACCTAGGGGAAATTTAGAACATGATGAGAAGGGGGAAAACGACTAGGGTTTAGGGGAAGACGACTAGAGAATAAGATATCCTCCCCTAGGTCGAATTACATGCCTTTATATAGGCCTTGGGTTCAAGTTTTCTAATATGGCAAGAATACAAGTTTAAATTAAATTACAACTCTATTAAATACTAAATCTTCAGAGTAGATGTCTTTAACTCGTCCTCTCTTCTTGCTTGGAGTTTCTTCCTTGAACTTTGGGCTTGGCCTTCATTCTGGTCTAGGGTTCAGAAAAATATAAGAGTGCTTCACGACAGACCGACTTAATTTCCTCTTTCTGTCGAGCTCCACTTTACTTCTTCCCTTCACCATTGCTGTCGTCCTTGGCTGCCACGGCAGCGGCCATGGCAACATCCTTCTTCTCAGCTGCAGTCCAGTGTTCCAGCTCTTCTTCTCCACTGCCCTTCATCTGCTACAGCAGCTACCTGCAAAAGCAACCAATTTCAGTAGAAACTGTGCCATTTAATATAATTGTGATGTATGAATGAAATCTATCCTAAATGCAATGGATTATGCTTGAATGCAACAGAAATATGGGTTAAATAGGAGGTAAAATATAGAACTTTTACACACTCAACAGAAAGTAAATGAAAACTAAACAAGAACCAAACAAAAATATACCTTTGCTTGCTTCCAGCAATCTTTAAGTGAATTGGGTTTAGGGTTTATATAAAAATTTAAACAAAATAATCAAGAAATCTAAAATAACCCATCAATAATAGCAACCATATTTTCAACATCAACGGTTAGCCATCGAAAGTACATGAAATCCAAACAAAAAGCAAGGCTATTTAAAAAACTTGGGGTTTCCAGAAACACCTTCGAATCTTCCAAGTTGAGTAATGGGTGAAAGAATAAAGTGAAAATTTCCAATTTAAAGATTGTGAAGAGAAGGAATGGAGGAATCCAATCGATTAGCATAACCAAGTGAGAGAGAAAAAGAGCATTAATTTTCTTTTCAAGGTGACCTTCCATGTTCTCTCTCTCTCTCTATATATATATTACACGTTAAGTAGCGGAACTGGGTCATAAGTTGCGCAAAATGAAAAATGAAGCAAGAACGTAAATCGAAAAGGCTATATGTGTTAAGTTTATAACTGAAAATGTTATAATTCAAAGTTTATATATTTTTAAAGTGTGGAAACCTAGATATCGGTTCCAATACTTGATAGCAAAACTACAACATATGACATTTAATCAGTATCGAAACTTGATAACAAACCTATAATGTCACCGCTTGTTCTTACATTTTAAGTTCAATTGTATTCTACTACTACCGAATCTTGGTTTCATGATTTTGAAATCTTCTTCTTTCGTTAGAAGTGTTTGTAATTAGTATTATCATAAATGTTTTTAGGGGCGCGATTACATTGTTTGGTTTATTTCGTGGGAATATAAGATTAAATGTTTGGTTGAGAGAATTTAAAATTACTTACATGTATATTTTACTAAATTGTCATTGTGATATATTTTCACTTTAACAAGTCAAACTGTCAAATATTAATTTAAAAACAGTTGCTTGAAGATTCATATCATTATACTTACCATATAAAGAATATACTCCTAAAATTTTAAAGCAGGAATGAAATAATAAAATGAAAAATTCTACAACGTGCATTGAACACCGCTGAAGACCACTAACGTTGAACACCATTAAATTGATTAATAAAGATTAAAATTTTTAAGGAATCAACATATAAGTAATAATTATTTAAAATAAAATTTCAATTAAATTATTTTTCATGTATATAATATTTTTAATTTTTTTTTTAATAATTGGATCAAATATCAACCATAGTCAATTTAAAAAATAATAAACCCTTACTTTTTCCTTTGCCATTCCAGTCGCCGTCACTGTTAGCCACCGTCCTTGCGTGACCTCCGTTCGAGCCAGGCCGTCGTTCAACGGTTGGTATTTGATCCAATAATTAAAAAAAGCCTAAATTGACTATGGTTGATATGTGATTCAATTATTACAAAAAAATTAAAAAAAATATTATATATATGGAAAATATTTTAATTGAAATTTTATTTTAAATAATTATTAATTATATGTTGAGTCCTTGAGATTTGCAATCTTTACTAATCGATTTAATGGTGTTCAGCGATGATTAACGTTAGTGATGTTCAGTGGTGTTCGTCGCATGTGGTAGACTCATTCAAATAAAATAAATTTGAATAAAGTCTAGGAAAAATGATAAATACGAGATTATGATCGTAGCCTGAAGCACCAAGTTATGAGAATTTCTACGAAATAAACTCAAAGGTTTTCCTTGTATACAAATATGTCATGTTTCTTATTTATTTTCTTACCAAAATTTTATAAAAAATTTACAAAGGCATGATTTTATTTTTTATTTAAATATTAAAATTCTTGTTTAATATGTGTAAACCATTTAAATATTAAATAAATATGAAATAAAATTATTTAATAAATGTAATATAGGTCATTTACACAGTCGTCAAATATCAACAGTTGACTGTGTGAGGCAACGTAAAATGAAAGCAAGAAAATGAAATTACAGAAATTAAAAATAGTAAATAGCCCATAATACCCAAGGTTCCAACTAAGCTATGATTACAAGTATTCTAAGACATGAAATAGTTGTAATTCATTCTTCAGCTATTTTAATGAGATGCAATACACTAGATCAATTTTTGAACATATCCCTTTACTTCCTCTACTTCGAATGGAAGAAATCCAGAGAGTGCATCAATAATGGTATCCCCGCCCATTGTTCCACTCCCGGGTCTAGGTCGCGTCCCTTGACGAGAGAGTCCAATAACAACATCTTGTATAGAGAAAAGGTTTCTCGATTTCGGGTGGGTAAAAGGTGATTATTGATGATATGGGCCCAAAATCTTGAATCTGATAGAAGTAGTCGCCATTGCTCCATTCTCTCATGGCCTTCTCCAGTCCATTTAGTTCTTGGAACAACAAGGTCCTGCAGAATCAATGAGTATGTTCGGTCCACATCAAAGGCCATGGAAGTGGCGTAGGCTTCCTGGTGGTCTAAGAATTCATAGTAATTTTTGATTGCGTCGGTAAAGAAATCCACTAATTTGGCCTAAATCATAAACCATAAACTTTAAAGCTATACAAATTCGTCTCATAAACTAGTACCCCTAAACTACAACATAAACCCTAAACCGCTAACAATAAGAGCTAAAACTTAAACCGAAAACCTTATAGCCACAAATATTTGGCCTCATAAACCAATAACCTTAAATTACAACATAGGAGTTAGTCTTACCAATTTTGGTTTGGTTTCTGTAGGGTTTAGGGTAAAATTTAAATCATAGGAACTAAAATGAACATAAATATCACCATTTTAAAAAATTTAGGGTAAAAATGAACTATAGGAACTAAAATCAACAAAAATATCACCATATTAAAATTATTAGGGTAAAAATTAAATTTTAGGAACTAAATATTTAATATGTTAAGAATGCTAATGTTTGTGAGAATGAACAAGTAAAAAGTGTGCTGAAGGAATATTTATAGTTTAAATAGAGTATAATATTACGACGAGTATCAAATGTATTATTATACAGAGGAATTAAATGTCAACATAAATGTGGCATTTAACTGCTCGCAGAAAGTGTATTTTCTGTAATGCGACGAGTATCGAACGTGTACATATACAATCTTGAACGTTTCACATGAAACCCAAAACAATACATTTTTTACTAATGATTTCAGTTTAAGTTTCGCTTGACATGTATCGAAATACATATTCATTGGTTCGATACTATGTAAAATTTGTGGTTTCCGCCCGAAACTGTCTTTTCAGTTCTAATATCAAATTGAATAACACGTACAAAATTAATTTGGCAGATTCAATAAAAATTAAATTAAATGAAATAATTTCAAAAGACACATGTTCCCAGTAAATAAACGTCTTTTCAATGTTTGTTTCGAATCTATGTAACCCGTTCTGATACGTCAGCAACATATAAGTCTTTTCAATTGTTGCATCGGGTAGAACATTTTTTAGATAAGTCTGTAATAGTAGTTCCGAAACCAATTTTCAAATTTCCGAACCTCAACCTACCAACTAAAAATTGTAAATGTACTTTTCAGATTTTTGGTTTATTTCTCATGAACATTGTTTCGATACATTTTATGCGTACTGAAATAGGTTTAAATAGAAAATATTCCATTTTCTATTATAAATAGGAGTCCTTTAGGTTCTTTGCTTCTTACCCTTAATGACCAACTTTGGTGTATTTGTTCCTTTGTAGTTTTCGTCTCTACACCAGTATGTAGTAGTATACAAAGACTTCTTTTTATATATCCGGGAGGAGTTCTGATTGTTTATTTAAGTTGTTCGCGTCGACAAATAACAGTATTTGGAAGGCTATGATTAGCCATTTTGTAGGGATAAACACCAATGAACATAGTATTTGGATAACCTTGCTCTCAAGATTATCCAAATACT
This sequence comes from Hibiscus tridactylites, assembly GCA_958450335.1. Classification (NCBI taxonomy): domain Eukaryota; kingdom Viridiplantae; phylum Streptophyta; class Magnoliopsida; order Malvales; family Malvaceae; genus Hibiscus; species Hibiscus tridactylites. The sequence goes on along the minus strand of OY288267.1, from coordinate 61,783,597 downwards.
ATTGTTTGTTGGTGTTTGAAACTACATCGGGATGTGGCGAATGCAGATCGGATTGTCGAACCTATGAATGTGGTCGACGTTGGCCGTTATCATGAAATTCCAGTGAGTAACCACACCCAAAATCCAGTGAGTAATGCTCTGCAAAATTCTCGTCAACCCTTTTGCAACCACACCCTGTTATCACGACATTCTAGTGAGTAACCACATTCAAATTCTAGTGAGTAATGCTCTGCAAATTCTCCCCAACCCTTTTGCAACCACACCCTGTTATCACGACATTTCAATGAGTAACCACACCCAAATTCCAGTGAGTAATGCTTTGCAAATTCTCTCCAACCCTTTTTGCAACCACACTTTGTTAACACGACATTCCAGTGAATAACGATCATTCCGTTTGTATTGGAAATCTTCCATTTCAGTTATGATATTAAACTTGACACAAATGTCATGAACTACTAACAGAAAGTGTCTTCATAGTAATACGACGAATTTTGAACGTTTGCACACGGTTTCGAACTTTCCAGTTCAAACCTAAAATGTAACATATGTAACATGTATTACTAATGATTTCGGTTTAAATTTTCCTTGACTTAAAGATTCTAATCATACAAATTGCACCTTGAACTTTTCATTTTCCACTTTATGTTCATTAATTATGTAATTAATATGTTAGGCCACTTTAAACCTAAAATGTAACATGTATTCCTAGTGTTCATGCTCCACTTTATGTTCATGCCAAAATGGTTCGGGTTTGAATTAGTTAATTAACGAGTTAATTTAGGTTCGAATGGACTTCAAGTTAGATCTCGTAGTTTTAGAATTCTTATGTGGACAAATAATTGTTTATATGGTTTGAAATAAATTACAAACATTGTAGGGTTTGGATTAAATTACATAAGTTAAAAATAAATATGGGTCATTTTTGGATAAAATATAATTTTATGGAGTAAATTGAACAAAAATTACATAATATTTATTTTATTATACTAAATTATAAAAATTAAAAATAAATGTGGTTCAATTTCATCCCTAAATTTCATCTAAACAAGTGACATAAACCTATAAGCTATAATCCTATAACCCTAAAAATATCATGACGTAACACATGAATTATTCACGTATCAGTATAGACTATGGACCATAGAGACATATACTATATACTATATTAATAATAATATCATAACGTATGATATATTATATATAGATTGTAATTAGTCAAAAAAAATATTATATATAGATTGTAGACTATAGACTATATAATGCTTGAAATTAATCTGATACACTAAGCTAAACACTAAACATTAAACCATACAAATTAATCTCATAAACCACTAACCCTAAACTACACCATAAACCCTAACCCATTAATAGTATATCCTAAATCATAAACCATAAACCATAAACCTTAAAGCCATACAAATTCATCTCGTAAAGTAATAACCCTAAACTACACCATAAACCCTAAACAACATAACACTATGACCTAAATCATAAACCAAAAACCTTAAATCCATAAAAATTAATCTCATAAAACAAAAACCCTAAATTACAACATAGTAGTTACTCTTACCGATTTTGGATTTTTTTCTATAGGTTTAGGGTAAAAATAAAATTGTACGAACTAAAATGAACACAAATATCACCATATTAAAATTGTTAGGGTATAAATTAAATCTTAAGAGCAAAATAATATGATAAGAATGCTAATGTTTGTGAGAATGAACAAGTTAAACGTCTGCTGAAGTAATATTTGCGGTTTAAATAGAGTATAATAATAGGAGGAGTATCGAACGTTTGCATACACAATTTTGAACCTTTCACGTGAAACCTAAAATAATACACGTTTTAGTAACGCTTTTAGTTTAAGTTTCCCTTGATACGTATCGAAACCCATTTTCATATGTTCGAAACTAGTTAAAACATGTAGTTCTCGCTCTGAACTGTCTTTTTCATTGTAATATTAAATGTGCCATAAATACAAACCCAATACCAACTGAAAGAACGCGTAAAAAAATTAATGTGGCATGTTTAGAAAAAAATTAAATTGGAGGTTCAATGAATATCGAATTTCAAAAGACGCATGTTCCCAATGTGAAAGAGTCTTTTCACAGTCATTTTCGAAACTTTGTAATCCGTTCCGATATGTTAGCAACATATAAGTCTTTTCAATTGTTGCATTGAGCAGAACGGTTTGCATATAAGTCTTATAAAGTAGTTCCAAAACTGATTAACTTATCTCGAAACACATCATTCCAACTGATATTCTAACTGCATTGTAAAGATTTTCGATTTATGTATAATGAACTTTGTTCCGAAATAGTTTAAAAGAGTACCAAAATATGTTTAAATATATGCACTGCAAACAAAGGACCATATCCCCGTGAATTTTTTTTCTATTATAAATAAATCCTAAACGTCGGGTTCGATATTTATTTTTCTATTATAAATAGGAATCCTTTTGGTCTATAGTGTCATACCCTCTTTAGTAATTCTTTCATTTTTAGTGTTTGTCTCTACAACATTATATGTGTGGTTTATGTTTTTTATAAGAGGCGATGGCAATTGTGCAGAGGCTTCCTATTATAGATCATGGAGGAGTGGTGATTATTTTTAGGTTTTTCTTATAGAAAAACAATATTATTTAGAAGGATATGATTAACCATTTGTAGGGATGGACAACAACAAACATATTATTTGGGAAACCTTGTTTTCTTGGTCTCAAGATTTTTTAAATACTATTTTTTTGTTGTTGTTTGGAACTACAACATGAGGCAACCATGTAGAGCGGAGTCTTGAAGATATGCAGAGTCATGAGACCAAGTTTGAACTTTTCAGATTGTGTTTGATGTTTGGTTCTACATTGGGAGCCGACATCTGTAGATCGGACTGTCGGAGATGTTGATTTGCACTGGAATTTGACCGTTTTCCCAATATATAACATCAAGGAGGCCGTCAAAGTTGTCGATATGCGGTGGAATTTGACAGTTTTCCCCATATATATATATATCTCAAGGAGGATGTTCGTGCCATAAATATTATCTGGACTGTTTTTTAGGGGTTCGTTTTGTTCTCGCAAATTTAAGATTACATGGTTTGATTTATTTTGTAGGAATGTAAGATTACATGTTTGGTTGAGGGAATATAATATTACTTAAAGGTTAATAAAAGGCTAAAGGGTTGAATTTGCCCTTGTAGTAATATGAAATTAGCAATGTTGCCCCACATTTTATTTGTCGTAATTTTGCCCTCAAAGTCAGTCAATTGCAGCAATGTTGCCCTTTGGCCGACGTTGATCGTTAAAGTGCTGGCGTGGCAGTTAACAGTGAAGTCATTCATGCAATTTTGCCCTCGAAGTCATTCAATTGCAGTAATTTTGCCCTCGGTTTATTTTAGTTTTTTAATAAAATTGGATAAATAATTTATCTTTTCGAGTTGAACTTTTACAAACATAATATATGAAAAATCGATTAACAAATTCGTGTAAATATCATTTGGGTTCCTGGTAATTTTAAAAATAAGCAAAGTGAGAACTCTCACAAAAAATCAAAATATTCTTTAATTTTTTTAAAAAATTCATAAACTTAATAAAAATAAATAAGATATTAAAAAATATTGAAAATAAAAACTAATATAAAAATTAAAATGTATTACGGATTATAAAATGATAGAAATATAAATACAAAAATTTAAAAGTATTTATAAAGTATTAAAATTGAACAATTTCATCCAATGATAAAACATAAATATAAAGTTATAAATATAAAAAAAAATCAAAATTTCTAAATATTTATAAAAACCATTGAAAAATTCTTCGACTGTTTCTGGTTATGCTAAACAAACTAATATTTCTTGAACATATTTTAATGGAATCATCCTTCCATTAGAGTTGTAATAAAACTTATCAAATGTTAATGAGCATCAGTTTGATGTAGAAAAGTGAAAGAAAGTTTGGTGATATTGTTCAATTTTTTAATAGTTTATAAATACTTTTTATTTTTTATTTTATATTTTTATCATTTTATAATTTCTAATAAATTTTAATTTTTATATTAGTTTTTATTTTCAATCATTTTTTAAATATCTTATTTATATTTTATCACTTTGATTGTTTTCAAAATTACCAGAGACCCAAAGGATATTTACATCATTTTGTTAATCGATTTTTCGTATATCTTGCTTGTAAAAGTTCTACTAAAAAAACTAAATTATTTATCCAATTTTATTCAAAAATTAAATAAACCGAGGGAAAAATTGTTGCAATTGAATGAATTTGAGGGAAAAATTGCATGAATGACTTCATCGTTAACTGCCACGTCAACACTTCAATGACCAACGTCGGTCAAAGGGCAACATTGCTGCAATTGACTCACTTTGAGGGCAAAATTACGGAAAATAAAAAATAAGGGCAACATTGCTGATTTCGGATTACTACAGGGGCAAATTTGATCCTTTAGCCTTAATAAAATATGTATCGCCCTTGCGATATATTTTATTTTTAACAAGTTAAACTTTAAATATAATTTTTAAAATATTTGCTTGAGGATTCATATAATTATACTTACCATATTACGAATATACTCCTAAGATTTTAAAGCAAGATTGAAATAATAAAATGAATCATAAATTTGCATAAAGTCATGAAGAAATGATAAGTAGGTAAAGATGATCGTATCATGGAACACGAAGATAAGGTTATGAGGATTTCTACGAAATAAACTCAATGGATTTCCTTGTAATATGCTATGTGTCTATTTTGTTTTCTTACCAATATTTTTATAGTAAATTTACAGAGGAATTAATTTGTGGCCTGAATGGAGTATCTCAATATCACAATGAGTTTTAAATGTCTGCACACTGTTTCGAACACATCACTTAAAACGTAAAACGTAACATGTATTCCTACGAATATAGTTGAAGTTTTCCTTAACATGTAGCGAACCTGTATCCAGAGTATCAAATCTTGTTTGTTTATAATTGAAATTCGAGCTGTAGTTTTAGAATTCTTATATGGACTTATAATTTATACGTTTTAAACTAAATTACAAAAATATAGGGTTTGGACTAAATTACAAAAGTTAGAAATAACAATGGATCAATTTTGGATAAAATAGATTTTTTAGACAAAATTATAAAAATTAAAATAAATGTTGTTCAATTTAATCCATAATCCCTAAACCCTTAACTCCTAAACCCTATATTTGATCCCTACATCAGCGACATAAACCTATAGGCTATAACCCTACAAGCCATTGAAAATATCATCACGTAACACATGACTTATTCACGTATCAGTATCACATACTATATAGTAGATTAATTATAAAATCATAACATATGTTATATTATATATTGATTGTAAACTATACACTGTATAATGCTTGAAATTAATCTCATACACAAAGCTAAACACTAAACCTTAACGCATACAAATTTATCTCATAACCCACAAACCCTAAACTACAACATAAACCATAAACAAGTAATACTAAACACTAAACCGTAGACCATAAACCTTAAAGCCATAAAAATCATCTCATAAACTAATAACCCTAAACTACATCATAAACCCAAAACCACTAACACTACGACCTAAATCGTAAATAAAAAACCTGAAACCCATACAAATTAATCTCATAAACTAATAACCCTAAATTATAATATTGTAGTTACTCTTAGCATCTAAAATGAACACAAATAGCACCATATTAAAATTATTAGGGTAAAAAATAAATCTTAGGAACTAAAAAGTACAAGAATGCTAATGTTTGTTAGAATGAACAAGCAAAATGTGCGCTGAAGGAATATTTGACTGGTTAAATAGAATATAATAATATGCAAAGTATCAAATTCTTGCATATATAGTTTCGAACGTTTCACTTGAAACCGGAATTATCACATGATTTACTAACGATTTCAATATAGATTATGCTTGATACGTATCAAAACCCATTTTCATAGGTTCCAAATTAGTTAAATTTGTGGTTCCGGCTCTGATTTGTCTTGTTCGTAGTAATACTAAACGATGCCATAAATGTAACACTTCATCAACAAACGTTACGTTACTAAAAGAATGCGTAATTTAATTTGCAGTGTTCAATTAATTTCAAAAGACACATGTTCCCAATATAAAAAAGTATTTTCACTGATAGTTTCCCTTTATTCTTCTGGCCTTCCATCCTTTTCATCTTTCCATTTAAAAATACCACACAAGGACTAAGAACTCAACCGTCACCGAACCCTGCCATCAGACTATTTTCTTGTTGTAATCCATGCACATCCTTGTCTCATCTTCCCTCTCCTTACTGAGAAATCATGGTCTGACAAGTAACCTATCGCAGCCAACAACCTCTTCGAATGGAGAGAAACCCTAGTCCTCCATCTTCTCCTTCTTCTTCAACGTCTTCTGAAGTGAATACGACAACCTCTGGTGATACGACTTGGTCGGAGCTCGAAGATCTTAATTTCCGCTTATACATACTGAATAATATTCTCATAGAGTGGTACATACACATGGTCCAACAAGACCTTATTATGGAAGAAGGTTTGGAGTTCACCCAAACTACCGATATAAATTTGAGGTCGACATACATTCTGTCGTCACCACACAGGGCTGGGAGGATTTCATTCGTCAACCAGGGCAAGTTAACTCCGATTGGGTACATGAATTCTACACTCGTGTTGGGCACCTGTACAACATAAGGGTTTATGTATGTAACCCCCTAAACCAGGCCCTGAAGAAATGGGCCGAATCTAGAAAGTCGCAATTGAAAACTTGTCCCTTAAGTTATAAGTCTTAAATTTAAATAATTAAAAATACAATATTATTATCAAAAGTAAATAAACTCAATAACATATTATTTATTATAAAATGTAGTCGTATAACATTGTTCAGATAATTTAATTAAATATCCAAAAATAACTTAATAAATGCATGCATTTAATAAAACTCAAATTATAAACAGTCCCAAAGTCCATATTACATAAATATCCCAAATAATGTTAAAATAGTAATCTGAAGTAAACATAAGAGTTCATACTGAATGATAAGATATCTGAATAAATATGAGATGCTTCAAGTACCGAGTCGCCTAAGAGGGTCTGAGTGTCTGGAAGTGAAACTAAAGGGGTGTAAGCTAAAGAGCTTAGTATGTCTCTAAAGTGCAAACAAACACAAAACAAAACTATATTTTATTTTTCGATAAAATATTTTAAAAACAAAATAAATTTGAATCATAATGATATGATGTCTGATGCATGACTCAATACATGACTATCTAATATCATACAGAGTTGAGGTTTCCCTCGCTAGAGTGGAGGTTTCCCTCACCAGAGTGGAGGTTTCCCTCACTTTTACCGAATACATTTCCAATCCCACGACTCATGATATGATTTGTAAAATCATAAATTCGATAGTGTTATATTTTCTGAAAATCAGATGCTTGATTAAAAAACACAGTTCATTATGCCATGCATGACGTTTCAAAATATTATCAAACCACAATCAGAAAATAAATCAAGCAAATATGTAAAACAACATTTATTTATAGCACATGAAGAAACACACATAAAATTCATTTATTTAAAACACCCCAAGAAACACACCTTTAGCAGACAGTAACTCTAATCTCGAGAAGGGAAAGCCTCACGCTCTGATCTCACTAAATCAGAACCTATGAAGGATAACTCTACATTAGCATTTATTACTACCAGTAAGCCACCGACTAAAACACTAAGAACTAAAGATATACTCACGTGAAGATCTCGAAGAACGTGCACAGTTGGTATAAACAAGATGAGGTAACTCGTCAGCCTTAGTGTCGATACCTGAACACGAGAATATTCCGAATCAGATTCTGAAATTAGCAAAACGTGTTTTCTAGTTTGAATTAGACAAAACGACCAACGAATTTGGACTCAGAACGTCGAAAAAGGTCAAGAGGAATGATGTTCGAAAAGGTAAACTCTGGTGAAAATCAAAGGTCAATGGTCAACTAGTCAAACTGGTTAAACTAGTCAAAGTCAAAGTCAAACTGATTAAGGGTCAACTTGGTCAACGATGATGTCATGGTCAACTTTCGCTCAACAGTCAACAAAACCGGTTCAATCAACGGTTCGAGTTGGTCTACTATTCGAGGTCAAAACCGGTTCAATTCTCAATCTGGTCAAGCTGATTCACTGATATGATTTGAGTTCAAAAGCTAGAACCGATTCGGTTCATTTGGCTAATTCCCACAGTTTGGGTCACTTAGCTCACATGTTCAATGTTTTGGCTACCAACTGGGCCCACGAGGAAAACACACAAATTTGGCATTTGGGTTCAACTAATGGGTTGAGCTTTCATAACTTTGGGTTTAACAAAACCTCACAACCCACTTTTAAACACATTGATGCAACATGAAGTTAGGGTTTAAAGACCCTTGTTTGATGGTGGCATCACCAAACGGTAGTGGCAACAACGTAAGAGATTCTGACGACGACAGATCCAACGTACACGATAGAGCTAATATAAGAAAATTGCATAATCCAAAAATAAGGAAAGGTTAATGGAGGCTTACCCACAACAATCACGAACGAAGGGGAGACGACAACACTCAAACACAATGACCACGATGACGGCAACAAAGAAGCCGAATGGTCCTATCTCTAATTCTGAACAGAGGAGAACCAGTGATGGTGAGCTGGCAGTTGGGTTCAATGGACGATGAAAAAGGGTTGGATGATGGCAGAGCGCGACACGGACGGTGGCGCAACAACAGACGAGAGGATGACGACACTAGGAGAAAGGTTTGAACGGTTTCCCCTTCGCAATCTCAAAAACGATGACCGATGAGAGGTAAATAGGGGATGGGTTTTGGTCGAACGGTGAGGTGGATTCCAATGGTGGTGGTGGCTCTCTGAATAGACGGTGTTGACGCCCTCGTCAGAGCTTGAACGGAGAACAAAGGGTGAGAGGATATTTTTAGAGATAAGGAGATGAGTTGCGGCTGCATAAAACAAGATGGTTGCTCTCTTCATTTTAGGGTTGATAAAGAAGCTTAAATACCCTAATCTTTTGGGTAAATCACAAGGGATAGGTCCCTATTTATCCCGCATTACATAATGATCACCAAATTTAGGCTCTTAAACAATTTGGCCATTAAAAACATGATAATGTTAACAAATTCCCAAATTTCTAAATTAGGTTTCAAATTTTAATTTCCCAAATGTTAGGGTTTCTGAATTAGTGATTTCAAATTTTAGGTTTTCCGAATTAGGGAATTTTTGGGGTGTTACAACTCTCCCCCCCTTTTAAGAAATTTCTTCCTCAAAATTTTCAGACTCAACGTATCCTCAAAACCGACACAAGCTTATACTTTTCATTTTGAATTCATAAAACATCAAACTGAAATAAAGCTGAATACATCAAAAATATATATACCTGTGTAGAGCGTTTTAGGGTCCTCTAAATATGAGCGCAAGTGCACACTCCTGTCAAGTAATAGTATAAAAGATATCGTCTCCCATAGGGATTATACATATTGATTCGAATCGTAGTTTATGCACAAAGAAAATTAAATGCACAAATAAGTTGATTTGTTTGAGAAGAAAAGTAAATAAAAGGGAAGAAGTTAGTTTGATAGAATGGGCAGGGTTATGCTGTTGCTTAGTGTGAAACTGCGTTGAATAGGACAAGTTGCTTTCCGCTGCCAGACTCTACTTTCTCGGCGGGGGATGGCAGATAGGCTGCTGAGACGCTCTCGCTGCCTCGGTAGGGGAATGGACTTGTGTCTCGGTGGCAAACTCGGCAGAACTACATGGCTCGGCAGAACGCTTTAAAAGTGATCCTGCTTATGTCTAAGTTAGAAAGAATGCTGTTGATGCCCACTGCAGATAATACCAGTCGCGGCATGAATCGTGCAAAGACATCAATGTTTATTCGTCCTCTTTTAGCCGCCTTAAACCCTAACCTATGTCTAGACTGGATTGATCAACACCATCTATAGATGAGATCGTACTTACTCCTTTCGTGAGTTCGAATCTCTTGATACCGAACAAATGGATAGTAATCAACTAATCTTTTGCCTTAATTGAAAACTATGAAGAACATGGAATAAGCAAACCTTGAAGCTTTATTGCAAAAACAAACTTAAAATCCTAAACAACCGTTCTCACACTAATTACAACAGAACCCAAACCCAAAGAGAGTTTTAGAACATAATGGCGGCAAGAAAACCTAAACTATGCTTAAGGGAAAACCTTTGTTTTTCTTGAAGCACAATTACAGTGAGTATATATAGGCATTAGCTAGGTCTAGTCCTTCTTGGAGTAGAAGTCTTCAAAGTAGCTTTTTGCATTAAATGCAACTCTAAATGCTGACTTCTTTGAGTTGAATGTGAACTTAATCACGTTGCCTTGCTCTTCAAGTAAGCTCTAGTTCCTCCTTCGGTGGATCTGCCTTCAGCTACAGTTATTAGAAAATTGAGTGGACAACATTGTTAAGATCAGGATATTCTGCTCTACAGATTGCACTCCAGTTCTCCAATTCCTTAGTTTAATGTCTTGAGCTGCAGGTAGGGCGGTGACAGCTACTCGGCAGCTACTGTCCCTTTCTGGAACTACATCAGTACATCTCCTCAGTTTGCTACCTCAACATCATGTCCTTAGCTTCTCTCCCTTTCTGTCAGCCTCTAGTACATGAAGCTAAAACTAAACTAAAACAATACCTTTTCCTTACCAAATAACGGAAAATCAATACAAAGCATGGCAGAGTAAAGAATACTGTAAAATGATATGCATGAACCTAATTATGCCTAAAATGTACTAAAAAACATCAACAATATGAGATGGAATGTGCGTGAAATATAGAACTTATGGACACTTTACACACCCCCAAACTCGAACTATTGCTTGTCCTCAAGCAATGCAACCTAAACATACTTTCCCTTTAAACTAATCAAAAAGAAAATTTTTTTATTTTAAACTTGATTTAACACCTCAAGGCTGTGAAACCTGTCATTAATTTAGTGAGAGGGGAATAATATGAACTACCTCAGAATTAAACTATAATATGCCAGTGAAGTGTGTGCAGAAATTGTGAACAAGCTGAATATGAAGAACATTCTAAGTAAATAGAGATGTTGTCATGATATATAAGGTTGTTGTCGAGATAACATATTCAAGCACAATTTAAACAATCATGGCAACGAGGGTGTTGAGTGTGTAAAAGTTCTATTATTTGCACCCTTTTTAACCCATATTTCTGCTGCATTCAAGCATCATTGCATTGCATTTAGGTCAGTTTACAGCAAAACATCACAAAGATATTAAAGGCACAGATTCTACTAAAAGATGGCTGATTTTGCAGGTTGCCGCCATAGTGGGCGGAGAAGGCAGGCGCAGGGCAGAGAATCAGAAGAGCTGAACTGAACAAGCAGATAAAGAGGACGATGCTGCCATGGTGCTGCCGTGACAGCAGAGGACGACATCAAGTTAGTGGAGGAAAAGCAAAGTGGACCTCGATAGATAGAGAAAAATCTGCTCGTCTGTCGTGTGAAAACCAAATATTTTTCCAAGCCCCGGATCAAAAGATATGTCAAGCCCAAAGCTCAAGGAGAGAAAACCCCAAGAAACAAGGAGGACGGCTGAAAAGTAGGATCCTTGAAGATTAAGTCTTTATTAGAATCATACTTTTAATTAAAGTTGTAATCCTTGTTAACTTAGAATACTTGAGCCCAAAGCTTATATAAGGGCATATATTTTAACCTAGGAGAGCATCATACCCCATAACCGATAACTAAAAACCCTCCGCCGTTTACCCGCCGTCGATATGTTCTAAAACCCCCCTAGGGCCACGGGTTGATTTGTAAAGTAGTTGCAAGGGTTGTTTTGTTTTAGGAATTTTCAGTTCAATAAAATAAACTTCAAGTTCTCTTATTTTGGTTATTAATATCTTGCAAGAGCATCGGGAGAGCATTGTGAGGTTATCTATTTACTTAGCATCGGGAGAGTTAAGTATACGAAAGAAATAAGAGCAAGTTCTCTAGTTTATAGTTGAACTATCTCGTGCCTAGGGATAGGGCGAGGTTAAGTGGCTAAAGAAGAATTCATACACATCGGTGTTCATCCTTCGGTTCACGCCGGGAGGTATCATCAAGACGTGATCATCGACAGACTTGGACCTAGGGATAGGCCAAGGCAGATCTGGGATTCTTGCCAAACTTGAACGTACTGAGTTGAGAAGTTGCTGCCGCGACGATCAACGGACTGCCGCCGTGACAGGTGCTGCCGCGACGGGCGCGACGACAGAACTGGATTTCTTAAGCATTGCAATACCTGCACTACTAAGCAATTCAATACCAGCCCATTCTCTCTATCTTGATATCTTTACTCTTTTATTTACGTTTTCTTCAATATTTTCGTGACAACTCTCAATTATTTCCTTTACTTTCGTGCAGTGAATTAAGGTGAAGCTATTAGCCCAATCCCTGTGGAGACGATATCCGATACTTCGTATCACTTTACTACTTGCGTCGTGTACACTTGCACTACCATTACGATAGACTATTTTACACGCAACAAGTTTTTGGCGCCGTTGCCGGGGATTGGCAACATAACTCTACCTTTCTTTTATTGCACTTTCGTTTTTTATTTTTATTTTGTTTTTATTTTTATTTTTCTATTTTTTTCGTTGGTGCATTCAACTCTTGCTTTTCACAAGGTTTTCTTGTTTATACGCAGATCTAAAAGAGGTGAAGATCCTGAGTATCCATTAGATCCGGAAGTTGAACGTTCCTTCAATCTTAAGAAACAACTTCTCCACCTTTTAGCCAGGAACGAGTACCTTGAGGAACAGCTAGAGAAGATGGCCCATGACCCGCCTGTCGGCGAAGTTATACCGCCTGTCGGCGACCTGCCTGCCGCCGCCGGACGACGGTCTTGTCGTGACTACATACTGAACGATCATGTAGAGCTGGAAACCACGCTGTCGGATATTGATGTTAACAACTTCGAGCTTAAACCTGTCATGTTTAGTATGATCAACAACGCCGGGCAGTTTAGTGGTGCTGTTACAGAGGATGCTAGGGAGCATCTCAAAACGTTCCAGGAGATCTGTGGTTCGTTTAGACTGCCAGGAGTTAATCCGGAGATACTGAGGCTTCGGTTATTCCCCCATTCCTTGAGGGACAAAGCTAAAACTTGGTGGAATAAACTTACGCCGGGTTCAATTAGAACTTGGGCAGATTTATCTCGTGAATTCTTATCTCATTTTAATCCTTCGTATTTATCTGAGCGATTACGTAATGAAATTGCTACTTTTCAACTGGAAGATGACGAGCCGATGCACGAGGCCTGGGACAGATTTACTAATCTTCTACGGAACTGCCCAATGCGTGGATTCCCCGTCTGGAATCAGGTTACAAAGTTTTATAATGCTGCCAATTTACAAACTCGCATTCGAATTGATTCAGCAGCAAACGGATTATTATTGGATAAAGATCCAGACGAGGCAATGCAAGTTTTGAAAAATCTGGATAAGAATGAGGAGCAGTTTCCGACAGCAAGAAGAGGGGGTAAACGGGTACTTGCTGTCAAGGATTATAAAGCCGACAGCATAAAGAAATCACAGGTAGCATTCCTTACTAAAGCAATGAAAAGGTTATTGAATGATGAGGGACAACATGGATTTGCTGTTGAGGAGGTATATGACATCTGTGAGGGAAATCATAGTCGGGATGAGTGCCCAATACAAGTAGAAGAGGGAAAATATCTTGGAAACTACAAGTCGAATTATAACTCCAACAACTATAATCCCAATTGGAGGAAGGATCCCAAATTTTCCTGGAGTAATCCTAATAATGCCCTGAATCCGCAAGCACACAATCAGAATCAGGGAGGACCTAGATTGCTGACGCGACAACAACTGCCGCCGCAACTGCCGCCGCACTTGCCGCCGTAGCAGCAACATCAGCCACCAGCTGCCACGAGCAGTATATTGGAACAGACTCTGGCCACCTTTATGTCTCAGATCGGTACTTATATTGAGAATATGAATCAGTTTGTCAAGAAAACAGAGAATTTCATGGATAAAACAGGGATGAGGATGACAAATCATGAAGCTACTCTGAAATCTTTGGAGACACAAATGGGTCAGGTTTCCCAACATATTAAGCCGAGGCAGACTGGAGGATTCCCTAGTAATACTGAAATTGCTAGGCAGCCCACACATGAGCAATGTAAGGCCATTACTACTAGGAGTGGGAAGAAACTACCAGGGCCGGAAAAGGAAGCTGACACAGTAAAAGAACCAGCCTTAGATAAACCTGCCGAGGAAGCTGCCCCGATAGGTGATAAACAGACTGCTGCCGATGAGCCTGTCACGACAGCAGAAGCGACAGAGGAGAAAAATGATGATTACCGTCCTCAGATTCGTATGCAGTGGGAAGGACGTATTGTTGATTACCGTCCCCCACCACCTTTTCCTCAACGGATACAACAAGCTAAGCAAGAATCTCAACTTAAAAAGATTTATGATATTTTTAAGCAGGTTCATATTACTATTCCGCTGTTAGATGCCGTTAGGGAGATGCCCGGTTATGCTAAATTTCTCAAGGATGTAGTGTCAAAGAAATCCAAACTTGGGGAATTTGAAACGGTAAAGATGACAGAAGGTTGCATGAGTATTCTTCATCGGCAGCCACCCCAGAAAAAGAAGGATCCGGGGAGCTTCATCATACCTTGTGTAATCGGAAATAAATATGTGGGTAAGGCACTTTGTGATCTTGGTGCTAGTGTTAATTTAATGCCAAAGTCTGTTTTTCAGAAATTAGGTATTGGAAAGGCGCGGCCCACGACAGTAACTCTGCAGCTGGTAGACTGCTCTTACGTCCATCCAGAAGGAAAAATTGAAGATATTCTGGTAAGAGTGGATAAATTTATTTTTCCTGCTGACTTTCTTGTTTTAGATTGTGAGGCAGATGAAAATGCACCAATCATCCTTGGGCGACCTTTCTTAGCCACGGGAAGATCATTGATTGATGTGGAGAAAGGAGAACTCACCATGCGAGTGAACGATCAAGAGATTAAGTTGAATGTTCTCCAAGCGATGAAACATGCTGATGTGGATGAGGAATGCAAGGCTATCACTGATGTTACCCTTGATCAACCCTGCATCTGGTCGGGCTGTCACGATATTAAATTTGGTCACTGCCGCGGCAGTCAACTACAGGACTGTCACGACAGCACTGACGGCAGCACCGACGACAGTAACTCCTCTAAATCCGATACATCATATACTGAATATCAAGAGGAGGTAAACTGGATAGG
Organism: Hibiscus tridactylites; assembly: GCA_958450335.1. Classification (NCBI taxonomy): domain Eukaryota; kingdom Viridiplantae; phylum Streptophyta; class Magnoliopsida; order Malvales; family Malvaceae; genus Hibiscus; species Hibiscus tridactylites. The sequence goes on along the minus strand of OY288267.1, from coordinate 61,768,294 downwards.
CAATCGTCCAGGTAAGTTATTCGAACCTTTGAATTATACTTCGGATAACCATTTAATTCAAAAGCCATCAACTGTTGAACCACTTGCCTTAGAATTAAAGCCCCTGCCATGGCAGCTTAAATATGCTTTTCTTGGTTCAAATGATACGTTGCCCGTAATCATCTCTTCTAAGCTGCCGCAGGAATAGGAACGACAGCTGATCGGCATGCTACGGCAGCACAAAAAGGCAATTGGATGGACAATCGCTGACATTCAAGGCATTAGTCCGGCGTTATGCATGCACAAAATCCTTCTAGAGGAAGATCATAAGCCGACTATTGATGCCCAAAGGCGGCTTAACCATGCGATGAAAGAGGTGGTGCGTAAAGAGATAATCAAATGGTTAGATGCTGGTATTATTTACGCCATCTCCGACAGCAAATGGGTAAGTCCGGTGCAATGCGTTCCAAAGAAAGGATGAATGACCGTGATAACCAATGAGAACAATGAGTTAATCCCAACCAGGACTGTGACCGGTTGGAGGGTTTGTATGGACTATCGGAAGCTTAACAAAGCTACCCGAAAGGACCACTTTCCTTTACCCTTTATTGATCAAATGCTTGATAGATTAGCAGGTAAACCTTACTATTGTTTTCTTGATGGTTATTCAGGTTATAATCAAATTGCCATCGCACCGGAGGATCAAGAAAAGACGACTTTCACATGCCCATACGGAACATATGCTTTTAGGAGAATGCCGTTCGGATTATGTAATGCACCCGCCACCTTTCAAAGGTGCATGGTGGCCATATTCTCCGACATGGTGGAGGACTTCCTCGAGATTTTTATGGATGATTTTTCAGTCTTTGGAGACGATTTTGAGAGCTGCCTAGGCAATCTACAAAAGGTACTTGAAAGATGTGAAAAAAGCAAATCTCGTTTTGAATTGGGAAAAATTCCACTTTATGGTGGATGAAGGGATAGTCCTTGGCCATAAGATTAGCTGCCGTGAGATAGAAGTCGACAGGGCCAAAATAGAAGTGATCGAGAAGCTGTCGCCGCCGACCACAGTCAAGGGCATTAGAAGTTTCTTAGGGCATGCTGGTTTCTATCGAAGATTCATTGCAAATTTCTCAAAAATCACCAAGCCCCTATGTCATCTTTTGGAGCAGAACCGACCCTTTGACTTTAATGATGAATGTACTAAAGCATTCAAGGTTCTGAAGGAAAAACTAGTAACAGCCCCATAGTACAGCCACCAGACTGGACACAGCCATTTGAGATTATGTGTGATGCTAGTGACTATGCTGTCGGGGCAGCACTTGGGCAGCGCAGAAATAAGCTATTTCATGTCATATACTATGCCACTAAGACACTAAATGACGCCCAAGTGAACTACACCACCACAGAAAAGGAGCTATTAGTTGTGGTGTTCTCCATTGACAAGTTTCGTTCTTACATACTTGGGACGAAGGTCATAATGCACACAGATCATTCTCCCCTGAAGTATATGTTCGCGAAAAAGGATGCAAAGCCTAGATTGCTACGGTGGATCCTGCTATTGCAAGAATTCGACCTTGAGATCAAGGACAAAAAAGGGACAGAAAATCAGGTGGCAGACCACTTGTCAAGGTTGGAGAAGGGACAGAGTCTACCAATCGACGAGACACACATACTGGAGACTTTCCCAGGCGAGCAGCTCTTTGCTGCCGCAATCACTGCCGCAACAGCCATGGCGGCAGGTAAGTCTTCTGAACTCCCCTGGTATGCTGATTTTGTTAATTTTATAGTTAGTGGAATACTTCCTTCTGATCTTAATTATCAAGCCAGGAAGAGGTTCCAAAATGATGTTAGCATTATTATTGGGATGAACCTCTTCTTTTCAAACTATGTGCAGATCAAGTCATAAGGAGATGTGTACCACAAGAAGAGCAAGAAGACATTCTCCATCATTGCCATGCTTCACAATATAGAGGTTACTTAGGAGGCAACAAAACTGCTGCCAAGGTGCTGCAGTTAGGGTTCTACTGGCCGACACTGTATAAAGATGCACAGGACTTCTACAAGAACTGTGACAGGTGCCAACGGACATGTAACATCTCGAGGAGAAACGAGATGCCACTACAGAACATTTTAGAAGTCGAGATCTTCGACGTTTGGGGGATTGATTTTATGGGACCTTTCCCATCTTCATGTGGAAATATATACATCCTCCTAGTAGTGGATTATGTCTCTAAGTGGGTTGAAGCTATCGCCACTCAAAAGAATGATGCCAAGACAGTCCAAAAGTTTCTGCACAAAAACATTTTTTCTAAATTTGGCCTCCCTAAGGCAATTATCAGTGATGAAGGGAGACATTTTGACAATCGGGTTATTGCTGCCGCCTTGAAGAAATATGGTGTCAGCATCGGATTGCAACAGCATACCACCCACAGACCAATGGACTAGCTGAAATATCTAATAGGGAAGTTAAGAACATTCTTAAGAAGATGGTTAAGCCAACTAGGAAAGATTGGTCTTTACTTCTAAATGATGCATTATGGGCATATAGGACAGCTTTTAAGACTCCATTGGGCATGTCTCCATACCGATTGATTTATGGGAAAACCTGTCATCTGCCTGTCGAGATAGAGCATAAGGCATACTGGGCAATCAAGGCAGTGAATATGGACTTGGACAAGGCAGGCCAGAAAAGGATGTTAGATCTGAACGAGATTGAAGAAATACAGACTATGGCCTACGACAATGCAAGAATCTACAAGGAGAAAACAAAGAAGTGACATGATAGGAAGTTGCTGCCACGACAGTTCTGCCCAGGGCAGCTTGTATTGTTATTCAATTCTAGACTGAAACTCTTCCCAGGGAAGCTAAAATCTAGATGGTCTGGCCCGTTCCAAGTTGTACAAGTTTTTCCCCATGGTGCCATTACTATTCGATCATTAAAAGATGGGCACCAATTAAAAGTTAACGGACAGCGCCTCAAGCATTATCAAGGGACTGAAGCCCCAGGAATACAGGAAGTGGTTACCTTAGGAGATGCCCCCCAAGGCATACCTAATTTAACCTAAGTTTTATTTTATTTATTTTATTATTTATTATTTATTATGAAATAAGTTTTATTTTATTTGATAATGTTTTTTTTATGTTTAATGTTTTTAGGAAATAAAGGAGGTAAGAAGAATAGGAGAAGTGACCCAAGCCCACCATCCATCCATCAGGCCATCAAAGCCCTATATTGAAGCCCGTCGTTCCAGCTGCCGCCGCAGACACGGAAAAGATAGGCTGTCACCAGACTGTCACGACAGACGCGGAAATGTGCGACAAACGCGTAACAGACGCATAAATGCATGTCAGACGCGTCAGACACGCTAAAGCTCAACAGTCGCCCCGTTATTCACGCCTGCCGTTACAGCATTAAACGGGCAACAACTCTAACTCTATAAAACCCCGTTTCATTTTCATTTTCCTCACTTCTGCTTATTCTTACTTGTTCTCCTCTTTAGTTTTTCTTTGTTTTCTTTACTTTCACACAACCCTTGCAACTAACATGTCTTCCAGAAGAACCCGCCGCAGTGCTGCTTCAACCTCTTCACCGGCAGCACCCACCCCGCAGTCCTTCGCAACTAAGGAACTTTGGGAAGAACGAGGCTTTATCTACACTCGAAGGGCAGTGAATATGGGGCTCAAACCGTTCATCGCAAGGGCGATAAAGGCTCTGCTGTGGGAGCAATTTGCAGAGCAACCAGCAGAAATGAATGAAACGCTGGTGAGGGAATTCTATGCTGCCATCGACAGCATGACGAAACCAACAGTAACTGTCCGAGGGACAGAGGTACCATTCAAAGCCGAGAGCATCAACAATATGTATGGCCTCTATTTTGGTCCCAACGACGATGCTCACCAGCAGTTCCTGGACACCCTCGACACCGCTGCCTTTGATGCTGTCATGGCAGAGGTAACAGAAGAAGGGACTGAGTGGAACACGAGCAAGAAAAATCCCAACACCGTCCGAAGGGGGCAGCTGCTTCCAGAAGCCAAATTATGGAACACTTTCATCAAAAAGCGCATTCTGCCGTCCTCCCATCACACGACAGTGGACCAGCAGAGGCTAGCCCTAATCCATTCTATCATGAACAAACGGCCCATAAACGTGGGACGATACATGAGGGAGAGTATCTTGGACTGCACGCACAGATCAACAGCCCTCCTCTGCCTGCCCTTCCTGATTACATCCCTCTGCCGCTGCTTTGCCGTACCAGAAGCCACCACCGATCGACTAGTGAAGGGACGGGGCTGGACATACAAGAATATAATCAACCTCATGGAGCTGAAAGTCACAACCCCCTCTCCTCCTTCAACCCGGCTGCCACCCCAGCAGAATCATCCGAGGAACCTGCCCCTGAACCTGCCGCAGCAGCTGCTCCGACAGACACATCCACTCAAATCCTTGTTGCCATTCAGAGGGTGGAAGACAAACAGCTGGGTCTGATGACATTCATCAGGGATTTCGCCAACTCCACGGTAAATTTCATTAACCATACTTTAAATTATCCCGATGTTGTCTTTCCCACCTTCCCTGCCCATTATTTCACCGTCCCCACCCCTGCCCACACACCTATACCTGCTGCCACACCACATACACCATCTGCTGTATCTATTCCATCACCTGCCCCGACGGCAGCCGGCAGTCCCCCGGCCGACACATCTGCCCGAGGAACAAAGCGACAGCCCTCAGATGACATCGAGGCCTTTGTAGCTGGTTTCTCCTCTTCCTCCGTCTGGGCTGACAGCGAGGCAGAACCTCCTATTCGGAGGAATTTGGAGAAGGAATTCACGTTTGTCAAGAGGCAGAAGAGAATGGCCAACAAAAAGCTCATGCCAAAGGCAAGCACCACCAGCAGCAGCACATGGGACAGCGGCAGCAGCTCTGACATCCAGGTCGTAGAGCAACCAGCCCAGCCTGCCCCACAGCCCAGAATCCGCCGCCAAATCCGCCTCAGCAGCAGCAGTGAAGACAGTGTTTAAAAATTTAAGTCTTTTATTTCCTTCTTATTGCTTCCTGCTTTATCTATATTTTGTGATGTACTGCCTTCATTTTCATTTTTGTCATTTGCATTGAGGGCAATGCAACCCTCGAGTTTGGGGGTGGCAACCCTCCATTTTAATGGAGTCTTAGTACATCTTACTTAATTCTTGTGTCTTTTATTTAAGCTCTTAAAAAAATCAGAAAAGACTGAAAACTTTGGCTTAAAACTGTGATTTGAACTTACCTGTCGTGACAGCTCTGTCGTGGAAGCATCTTTAGGATAGTTTAAGGAGAAGTTTAGAGCCTTTCTATAGTTCTGAAAACTTAAAACACCATTGTGACTGTTATATTGCTTAGATTTCTTTTAGCCAAACTAGAATAGGAAGCTTAGCACTTGAATAGCCCCTAGAGGTGCCTAACACTAGCTCTAGGAAAGAAGTTTAGCAAAAGAGACTAAAAAACCTAGAGGTGCCCGAAACCGGCTCTAGGAAGTTAACTAGAGGTGCCTAAAACTGACTCTAGTAAAACTTAGCTTGAAAAATAGAAGAATCGAGTCAAAAGAAAGAAAGAAGCATGAAAATGTGCCTTCAAAATAAACTTTGGCATAAAAATTTGAGTTAAGAGTTGAATATTCTAGTGAAACTAAGAGAGTCTTAGCATATAACTGTTCACAAGCATGCACACACTGCACGAGGACTATAGGGAGATTCCGGACAGATCCTAAATTATCCGACATGTTGCTGCCGCCACGGGGAACGAACGACGGGTAAGGAAAAGTTCACTGTTTGAAAGCCAAAACAAAAATATTTCATTTTTCTTTTAGGTCTTAGTTGCTTGAGGGCAAGCAAAAACTTGAGTTTGGGGGTGTGTTGAGTGTGTAAAAGTTCTATTATTTACACCCTTTTTAACCCATATTTCTGCTGCATTCAAGCATCATTGCATTGCATTTAGGTCAGTTTACAGCAAAACATCACAAAGATATTAAAGGCACAGATTCTACTAAAAGATGGCTGATTTTGCAGGTTGCCGCCATAGTGGACGGAGAAGGCAGGCGCAGGGCAGCGAATCAGAAGAGCTGAACTGAACAAGCAGATAAAGAGGATGATGCTGCCATGGTGCTGCCGTGACAGCAGAGGACGACAACAAGTTAGTGGAGGAAAAGCAAAGTGGACCTCGATAGATAGAGAAAAATCTGCTCGTCTGTCGTGTGAAAACCAAATATTTTTCCAAGCCCCGGATCAAAAGATATGTCAAGCTCAAAGCTCAAGGAGAGAAAACCCCAAGAAACAAGGAGGACGGCTGAAAAGTAGGATCCTTGAAGATTAAGTCTTTATTAGAATCATACTTTTAATTAAAGTTGTAATCCTTGTTAACTTAGAATACTTGAGCCCAAAGCTTATATAAGGGCATATATTTTAACCTAGGAGAGCATCATACCCCATAACCGATAACTAAAAACCCTCCGCCGTTTACCCGCCGTCGATATGTTCTAAAACCCCCCTAGGGTCACGGGTTGATTTGTAAAGTAGTTGCAAGGGTTGTTTTGTTTTAGGAATTTTCAGTTCAATAAAATAAACTTCAAGTTCTCTTATTTTTGTTATTAATATCTTGCAAGAGCATTAGGAGAGCATTGTGAGGTTATCTATTTACTTAGCATCAGGAGAGTTAAGTATACGAAAGAAATAAGAGCAAGTTCTCTAGTTTATAGTTGAACTATCTCGTGCCTAGGGATATGGCGAGGTTATGTGGCTAAAGAAGAATTCATACACATCGGTGTTCATCCTTCGATTCACGTCGGGAGGTATCATCAAGACGTGATCATCGACAGACTTGGACCTAGGGATAGGCCAAGGCAGATCTGGGATTCTTGCCAAACTTGAACGTACTGAGTTGAGAAGTTGCTGCCGCGATGATCAACGGACTGCCGCCGTGACTGGTGCTACCGCGACGGGCGCGACGACAGAACTGGATTTCCTAAGCATTGCAATACCTGCAGTACTAAGCAATTCAATACCAGCCAATTCTCTCTATCTTGATATCTTTACTCTTTTATTGACGTTTTCTTCAATATTTTCGTGACAACTCTCAATTATTTCCTTTACTTTCGTGCAGTGAATTAAGGTGAAGCTATTAGCCCAATCCCTGTGGAGACGATATCCGATACTTCGTATCACTTTACTACTTGTGTCGTGTACACTTGCACTACCATTGCGATAGACTATTTTACACGCAACAGAGGGCTTCAGCTAATCACAACTACTCTTATAGGTCTGAAATTAAGATAGGAGCAAACTACAAAACCCCGAACCCATGGAGTAGAGTCATCCCTTGAAGACTTTCATTCACTCATGTTAATTTGTATGTCACTTCTAATTTTTCAGATGCATGGACTTTGATAGAAGCAGAGTGTCTTCGCACACGATTCTTCATAGAGCCGGTTTCGGGCACCCCTAGAGGTAGACAACATAAAATACTTCTTTTGCCTGTCTTGGCAGTGGTTTTGTTTTTCTGTTTGTTGCCTGCCGCGACAGCTACCTACAACCATTGTTAGAATTTTACAAATAATTCAAGCAGGAAATGTTTACAAGAAATTCTAACAAATTCAGCAAGTAACAGTAGTGTTTTTTAAATTTTGGCAACTATAGCAAAATCCTAAGTTTACTTCATGCTTTTCCCCAAAATTAAGTTCTTTTTAACTTGGTGCGAAAATTTAAAGTCAGCTATCCTATCATAGGCACAAGTTCTAAATTTTTTTTTTCTTTTCAATTAATTTTTCTAAGGCAAGTACATTATGCAATCTAATATGCACTAAAGTATGCCTAAACATGATGAGTGCTGACCCTCCAAACTCGAGATGAGCATTGCCCCCAATGCACAAAATAAGAACATGAAAATAAAATAGATAACAAAATACAATTAATATAAAAACAGAAAAATAAAATAAAGAGATGAAAAGAAAAAAACTAGAAGTTGGCAGATGGTTGGGAGGATGCTTGTATCTTTGCTGCTGAGGAGGAGGAGGAGGATTGAATGATAAGGCAGCGGCCCACAGATGCCCATGCGACAGACTTAGCAGGTAAGACTTTTGTTGTCTGCAGCGGCTGGACTCGCTTGGGAGTAGGGCGAGGCTCTTCTAGCTATTTTGCAGGAGGAGCGACAGAAAGGGCTTCATTATCTTCTAATTCTGTCTCCTCGTCCTCTGGATCGGCGGCTATGATGTGCCGCTTCCTCTTCTTTGTTCCTTCCTTCGTTGGTGCCGCCGGAGGGTCAATCGCCATTGGAGCTGCTACTTCTGCTACTGCTATTCTGTTGCTGGTGGCTGTTGCTCAACCTCGTCTGATGAGGAGGTGTTGGCCACCATTGCCGCTGTGTAGATGGGGGAATGCTGTTGCTGATTCCACTCTGGCGAGTCTGCCATCGTGTTGGACGTGGAGGTGGCGGAGTACGATGGGTAGTGCGTCGGAGACTACATTTGTCTATGAAAAGTGGCGTGGCGGGCAGCTACGGCTGAGGGTGTTCCTTGTATAGGGGCAGCTGCGACGACGAGATCAGCGGAGCAGGGAGGCAAGGTGGAACCGTCATTTGGGTACTTTCGCATGAGATAGGCCACAAAATCCTCTTTGACTTCCCCCACATACTTCATGAAGCTCAGTTGCTGTTGTTCGATCCGTTTGCCGCTGTCAATGAGGGTGCGCAACAGAGTGAGGACTTCATTAGCTGAGGTAGCTTCAGTGTTACCGGGGGCGGTTGGTGTAGCTGGCAGGGCGGCAGAGGGCTGGCTAAGGGTGATGGGCTCTATCTCCTGGGCCTGCATCATTTGCAGGCAGACTTTTCTGGTCCACCCTTCCTTAGCGATCGTCAACTCATCATCGGTTTCGGTTGGGACGTTGAAGTTGGGACAAAGTCTGGTGATGAGTGACAGGAAGTATAGCATACCCTTCGTCTTGCGGAAGTAGTTGTGGATCTCCTTGCATATGATCTCCCCAACATTGATGGGACGATTCACCATAATGTTGTGAATTAGAGTGAGGCGCGGCCGGTCGATAGTGGAGTTGTGGGAGGTGGGCAGCAGACGCCTTTTGATGAAGGTAATCCACATCATTGCCTCAGGAAGCAGGTGGCGGCGTTGGACAGAGCTGCCATGCTTTCCCGCCAACCACGTCTTGTTGGGCTTGCACAACTTGGCATTGAGTCTGTCATAGTCGGCAACCATCAATGACTACCTCCACTCCTCATGAGGGTTGTCGTCCATCTCCAGGGCGTAAAAATTGTTGATTATGGCGGCGTTCAGCTTGACAGGCTCCCCTCAAACATAGACGAACGACGGCTCTAGGCAGGGGTGACGGGCATAAATTTCTCTGACCATGGTGATGTTAGCCATTTTCGGCTGCCATACGAATATTTCACACCCCCTTCTGTGGATGGTCTCGAACATGGCGGGCTCTAAGCCAAGGTCCCCTATTTTCTTTGTATAGTGGAAACCTTGCTCCTCTCAAACTGCTTGCTTGGCAAACTGATCTTTATATCTCTTTTCATCTGCCCTGGAGTAGAAGCGTTGGAAGGTGGTTTTGGGTGATGACGTTGAAGCCATGTGTGAGATGGTTGAAATTTAACTGAAACTTGAAAAAGACGGTAATTAACTAGAGAGCAGTGGATGCAAGAGTAAGATAGCAAGGAGGTGAAAGTAAAGTAAATGAATGGAATGAGTGAGGTTTAAATAGAGGCCGCCAAGGGGTGTCGGGGCGACATTAAATGTCCAACGATCAAGTTGTCTCGCGCACATTACGAGATTTCTGCCTGTTATTTCTGTAACCGTTGGCAGCTATCCGTTAGCGGGCAACTAGCCGTTACGTGCTGTCTGCGCTGGGACGCCCTTTGGCTATCTTGGCAGGGTGGTGGGCGGGCTCCTTGTTGGGCCTCCTTCTTGATCCAGCTCTTTTATTTCTAAGGCCTGAAATAAAAATAAAGATAATTAAATTCTGAAAAATAAAAACGTGAAAAGTAAATTCAAAATTTAATCCTAAGGAAAATAAATTGCAATAAATTAAAATCTATTCCTAAAACATAAAAATAAAAAATAAAGAAAATGAAAATAAAAATAATTAAGTTATGTTGGGAGTGCATTTGGGTGCATCTCCAATACATAACCACTTCCTGAGGTGGTTTTTCTAGTCCTTCCCTCCTGGGGGGGGGGGTCCTCTTGTTCTTTAAGGTGGTGTGCTACTGGCTCCTTCAGCCTGCCCTTTGGTCTGCCGCGACAGCTGCTGCCTTGACCTATCACTGTGCTGATTTGGGCTGCCTGAGCATCAAGGCATCCTTCTTTTTCCTTTTATGAGGGTTGTAACACATTTAACTTGATGCTTTGTTTGTCTACCCTCATGGTCAGCTTCCCATGTTCCAAATCTATTAGAGTTCTGCCTGTGGCCAAAAATGGTTGCCCAAGGATGATGGGGGCGTTTTCATCGGTCTCCTAGTCTAGGATGAGGAAATCAGATTGAAGAATAAGATTGCCCACTCGAACTAGGATGTCTTCGATCTTTCCCTATGGTTGTACAAATGAATGATCAGCAAGTTTTAGCATAATGGAGGTAGGTTTGGCTTGCCCAATTTCTAGTTTGTCGAAGACTGCCTTGGGCATCAAGTTTATGCTGGCTCCTAAGTCGCACTAGGCTTTTGTTTCGTGCTTGCTGCCTATACTGCAGGATATAACAAAGCTTCCTGGATCTGTTTGCTTGGGCGGAAACTTGTTATGTAGCCTGGCTATGCACTTCTCTGTTATAACAACTATTTTAAACTCCTCGACTCTCTTCCTCTTAGAAACCTTATCCCTGAGGTATTTGGCATAGTTGGGCATGTTCTGAATGGCTATGAGAGGTATGTTTATGTGCACCTACTTCAGAATATCCAAGAATTTCCTGAACTGGTGCTCATATTTCTATTGCTTTAGCCTTTGGGGGAAAGGACCTGGCAGACAGATGTCCTCTATACGTTCTTTGCATGGAAACTTTATCTGTGGAGGATCATTTTCTTTAGGACAGCTATTAGGCTCAACTGCCGGGGCGACTGGTGGTGATGCTACCGTGGCAGGTAGTTCTTTCTGTGCTGGCTGTTCTTCTTGCTTTTCCACTATGGGCTCATTAAACTGTTTCCCACTTCTAGTTGAGATGGCTTTACACTGCTCATATGTAGGCTTAGCTGCTGCCTCTGAACTGCTGGATGCTGTACCCATTGTCCCGCTGCTATAAATCGTAGTGAACTACCCAAACTGGGTCTCCAGGTTCTTTATCACAACCTCCTGATTGTTCATCCTCATCTCTGTCTTGTCCATAAATGACTCAGTTTTATCAATAAACTTATTTGTACGAACAATAAATTCACTAGTGTTAAACATAAACATTTGAAGGGTTGCTTCTAGTGAATTATTGTTTTGTGGTTACTGAGCTTGCTGTCTGGACTGGTTTTGCTGGTAACCTCCCTGTTGTGGTTGTGGATTGGCGGCAGTTTTGGGATTGCTCCATGAGAAATTTGGATGATTCTTCCAACCAGGGTTGTATGTATTCGTGTTGGGCATGTTGTTCCTCTTGTTTCCTCCCATGAAATTGGCAGATGCAGTACATTCAGAGGAATCGTGGTTGCCTCCACACTCATCACAAAATGTTTCTACAACCTTGGCCTCATAGACTTTCCCAGTGGGTTTCACCATGTTCATTACCATCTCTGTCAGCTTGTCGAGGCGGGCACTGACAGATTATGAGGTTTCTACCTCGTTTATAGTGGCTGGCCACCTAACGCTGCCTTGACGGGCTGTTGGGTACTTATAATCGTTCTTGGTGGCTTGGTTCAGGAACCGCATTGCTTCCTCTGGTGGTCTGTCAAGGATGATTATGTTGGCTGAGGCATCAATCATCATTCGAGTTGGGTAGTTCACCCCGTTGTAGAACATTGACACATGTGTCCAAGCCGGGAAACCATGGAGCGGGCAGTTGTTAATCATTTGTTGGTACCGCTTCCATGCTTCATACATTGGCTCATCATCCCCTCGTTGGAAGGCTATGATCTCGTTTCTCAACCTGTCTGTGACATTGGATGGGCTGAAACGATCCAGGAAATCCTTACACAACTCTGTTCATGTGTTAAATGACCCTACTGGCTGGTTGTTCAACCACTGCTTTTCCCTATCCCTCAGTGAATAGGGGAATAATCTCATCCTTAGCACGTCTTGGTGGACTCCGTGTATTTTGAATGCTCTGCATATGTCCATAAATCCTCTTAAGTGCTATCGAGCGTCTTCTGTAGCAGTCCCTCCAAATTGCCCCAATGTGTTGATCATATTGAACATCATGAGCTTCAGCTCAAACTGATCTGCCTCAATTTCAGGTTCTGTCACTATCGGATCGAACCGTCTGAAGTCATGTTCCAAGTAATCCCTGGTGGTTCGAACGTACTATGGCTGCTTGGGCGGAATAGGGGGCGGTTGCCTTGGTGGAACTTGTTCTCTGGGCGGCGGGTCTTGCTGCCCGTCTCTATCGTTCGGAGCATTGTTGGCAGGGCTGTCGTTTTACATGTTTACCTATGCTTTTCTTTCTTCTTTAGCTTTCCCCAGGACTGTTCTAATTTCCTTTTTGAGTTCTCTTGCTTTTCGTTCTATATTGTCGTAATAAACAATTTCTCCTTTTGGATTTGCCCTGGTCATGAACAAGCAGAGGAAACTGTAATTTTTTTCGATTAAAAAAAATATAAACTAAAAATAAAATGAAGTGTAGAAATTAAAGAACGAATTTCACTGTTACCAATACATGGCAACGACGCCAATTGTAGAGCGTTTTAGTGTTCTCTAAATATGAGCGCAAGTGTACACTCTTGTCAAGTAATAGTATAAAAGATATCGTCTCCCACAGGGATTGGACAGCTCGAATCGAATCATAGTTCCTGCACAAAGAAAATTAAATGCACAAATAAGTTGATTAGTTTGAGAAGAAAAGTAAATAAAACACAAGTAAATAAAAGGGAAGAAGTCAGTTTGATAGAATGGGCAGGGTTATGCTGCTGCTTAGTATGAAACTGTGTTGAATAGGACAATTTGCTTTGTGCTGCCAGACTCTACTGCCTCGGCGGGGGATGGCAGATAGGCTGCTGAGACGCTCTCGTTGTCTCGGAAAGGGAATGGACTTGTGTCTCGGTGGCAAACTCGGCAGAACTACATGGCTCGACAGAACGCTTCAAAAGTGATCCTGCTTATGTCTAAGTTAGAAAGAATGTTGTTGATGCCCACTGCAGATAATACCAGTCGCGGCGTGAATCGTGCAAAGACATCAATGTTTATTCGTCCTCTTTTAACCGCCTTAAACCCTAACCTATGTCTAGGCTGGATTGATCAACACTGTCTATAGATGAGATCGTACTTACTCCTTTCGTGAGTTCGAATCTCTTGATACCGAACAAATGGATAGTAATCAACTAATCTTTTGCCTTAATTGAAAACTATGAAGAACATGGAATAAGCAAACCTTGAAGCTTTATTGCAAAAACAAACTTAAAATCCTAAACAATCGTTCTCACACTAATTACAACATAACCCAAACCCAAAGAGAGTTTTAAAACATAATGGAGGCAAGAAAACCTAAACTATGCCTAATGGAAAACCTTTGTTTTTCTTGAAGTACAATTACAATGAGTATATATAGGCATTAGCTAGGTCTAGTCCTTCTTGGAGTAGAAGTCTTCAAAGTAACTTTTTGCATTAAATGCAACTCTAAATGCTGACTTTTTTGAGTTGAATGTGGACTTAATCACGTTGCCTTGCTCCGCAAGTAAGCTTGAGTTTCTCCTTCGGTGGCTCTGCCTACTGCTACAGTCATCAGAAAATTGACTGGACAACATCGTTAAGATTAGGATTTTTTGCTCTACAGATCGAACTCTAGTTCTCCAATTCCTCAGTTTGTTGTCTTGGGCAGCGACAGCTACTCGGCAGCTGCTGTCTCTATCTAGAACTGCATCAGTACAACTCCTCAGTTTGCTGCCTCAGCATCATGTCCTTAGCCACTCTCTCCTTCTGTCAGCCTCTAGTACCTGAAACTAAAACTAAACTAAAACAATACCTTTTCCTTACCAAATAACAGAAAATCAATACAAAGCATGACAGAGTAAAGAATACTGTAAAATGCAATGAATGAACCTAATTATGGCTAAAATGTACTCAAAAATAGCATTTATATGAGATGGAATGTGCATGAAATATAGAACTTATGGGCACTTTACAAACCACTATGTCCTGAGATGCATCCTCGAAACCATCATGTGCTCCGGTCGTGTGCACAAAACCTGATCGTCTAGTCTTGGATCTAGCTGATCCACCACTCTGAGCATGTCTACCTCTATTAGCAATACCAGAAGCAACTGGCCTAAGCTGCCCTCTACCTTGGTGAGGTGCCTGAACTGATGCATGTCTCTGACTCTGTACGGATGAAGTGATAGGTGAACATGGACAAATTTTCAAGTAATGATCATGCGAACCACATCTAAAAAACGCTCTATTAATCAATCTGCACTCTCTGTTATGCTTCTTATTGCAATAACCACATACAAGAATAGGCCGACAAACTTTTGAACTACCTACGTTGCCAGACAGAACTGTCAGTGCTGCAGGTCTCACATTCTGATAACTATGAGGAACAAACTCATCTCTAGACCTCTTTCCAGACGAGTTGACAAAACTAGGTTGAGCAAATGTGTCTGGTTGCTTCACGAATTGATCAGAATTTTAAAGTTCCTCCTTTTCCATTAGTGCAAGAATCCTCTCAAAATTTTTAGCTTGATTAACCGTGTTGTTGAATACTTTATCATGATGTGTTGCAACATCTCTCTGAATCGACAATCGAAGTCCCTTCAAAAACCAGTCACACTTATCTTCCTCAGTCGCAACTAACCTAGGAGCATACTTGGCCAACCTCTGAAATTCTATCTCGTAATCATTCACTGACATATTGTTCTGTTTCAAATTCACAAAATCATCCTGACACTTTGCTAAAAACTCTGCTCCACATAATGATCCTAAAATGCATGTCGGAAAAACTCCCATGTAACCTGACTAGATGGAAAAATTTTACCACAGACTCCCACCTATTTTGAGCTTCACCCTCTAACAAAGATACAACGGCTCTCAATTTCTGATTGACAGGGTAATCCATCTCAACAAAGAATCATTGTAACTTCTTTAGCCAATACTCTGCATCGGCTGAATGTGTACCAATTTTACCCTCAAATAATTTCATCCCAGCGGCTATGAATTCGGTAGAGA
The DNA here is from genome assembly GCA_958450335.1 of Hibiscus tridactylites. NCBI lineage: Eukaryota > Viridiplantae > Streptophyta > Magnoliopsida > Malvales > Malvaceae > Hibiscus > Hibiscus tridactylites. The sequence goes on along the minus strand of OY288267.1, from coordinate 61,752,992 downwards.
TAGGTTTCCTCGGACCCTCTAACTAGTGGAGATAACACAGCAACTCACGGTAAACCGTGGCACTGTGTGGCTGAACTGTCTCAGTGTCCTTAATATAAAGTGAGTTATCACTCCCAATCTGATGTCCTTCCCAAAGGTTCATTCTCATTATCTGATATCTCATTTTGATTTTCTTTTTGCTCAACGGAAGGTAGATGACCACCACCAGAAACGACGATACGACCTCGGCCATGACCTCGAGCTCTCACAAAGCTAGAACTCATACTTGGTGGCTTAGAAGACTATCTACAAAAGGTAATAACCTAGAGTTAGATTCGGTACTGGAGTCTTGGATTTAAAAATACGTTGAAAACAACAAGATCAAAATCACATATTAAGATAGTATATTTTTAAGAAAATTCCCATTTATCCCAAAATATTTCAGATGCATGCAAAAGTCGAAAACATTTTGAAAATAACTTTTGTGAGCCTCACAGTCCGAGGTTTGAACCAAGGCTCTGATATAACTAAATGTAACCCCCTAAACCCAGCCCAGAAGAAATGGGCCGAATCTAGAAAGTTGAGATTGAAACTTGTCCCTCAAGTTATAAGTCTTAAATTTAAGGGTAAACTACTCTAGTGCCACCCAACTATGGGTCGCGACCTGTTTTGACCATCCAACTAAAAAAATCAAAATTTGACCACCCAACTATTTAAATAGATCTATTTTAACCACCGGCTGTTAAAATCTAACGAAAAGGTGATGTGGCCGTTAAGTAAAATTTTTATAATTACATATTTGGCCCTTGTTAGTTCTTTATTATATCGATTTATTCCTAATTTTAATTTTAATAAATAAAAAAATTAATTAACCAATCAGGTGACGACACGTGTCATCACCCGACTTGTAACACCCCCTTCCCGGTTTGGTCGAGAACCGGGTCGGAGCGTGTTACTGATGAATAGTGCGGTGATCAGTGCGATAAAATTTAAACTTATTAACTCGATTTAATCAATAAAACACAACAAATCATTACCGATATACAACTTAGTCCAATTCATTCATAATAAGACCACAATTAACCATTTAGGACCAATTCACAAACTTTTACAAGTTTTAAGGACTATTATGTAAATCTTACAAACTAGAGGCCCTTCGATGCATTAGACTATACCACAATGAAATTTAGTACATTATTAACTAACCTGTAAATTCTCATACAAAACGGTGATCATTTACTCATTCAATTTACTCTCGCAATATATAGTGACCAAAAGGTAAACAATGCACACTTTAAAATTAGGCTTTTAAACCACTTTACCTAACCTTGTATCGTAACGCTTAGAGCTGTTTCAATATGAGTGGACGATGGTCAACCTTGTTGACTTTTTCTCTTATGACCGTATCGATACGGGCAAGCCCTGTATCGATACGGGTTGACTTCTTTTGACTATGACTTTGACTCATTTCGATACACTGTGAACCCGTATCGAAACTATGGATTCAAGTAGCAAAATGTTTCAGGACGACTTTAGACTGTTTCGATACGCCCTAACCCCCACACTCAATTATGCTTACACGTATCGAAACGTCATCACCCGTTTCGATACGGCCTAACCTATAATGACAGATTCTTGCTGGTTTTTATTCATTTTACAATATCAAACAGTTTCCAAATGTAGTGAAACTTTATACACAATATTCCAGTGATATAAACTATTGTCATGCCAATTTTCATCATCATTCGAATACGTTTACTATGTTTTCACCTTTTAGGCCAATTATGCATTTTAAGCCATTTCCAAGCAAACATAGGAAGTCACTTAGAGCACTTTAACCACCTACAACCCATAGCCTTTATACATGTAACCAAAACATCATCATCGACTATTTTAACTACTTTGCCACCATCCTAGGAGTTCAAAGGGACAAAAGTACTTTACATTAAACCGTGGTGACTTGCCAAACTTTTAGCTAATCTCGATCTTGATCTGATACTTCTTTATCCAGAAATGTATAGACAATGAATGCATTAGACTTATATAGTCTACTAAGCGGGGTAATCAATAGCAATAAATGCACTTGAAATACTTTCATTCTTTGATGACATTCATAACATTAACTATACAATGATCATGGCATATTCATTACTCATGTTGGATCATGACATCAATAATCAATTCACCAATAACAATAGCTCAACCTCATGACAATGCAATATCAATAATTATTTCATCAATGACAATATCAATAATCAATATTTTTCCTTGCATCGATTTAAACTGTAAATGGATACACGAATTCCACCACTACACCAACAATGAACAATATGGTCAAATATCCTCCACTATACCGTTTTTGACCAACACAATCACATCCCTCCACTACACCGTATAAACTTCGTACCACTGAGCTCATATTGTAACCCTCTCGTCCCGGTCCGGGTGGCTGACCGGTCCGAGTGGGTCACACGGGGATAACCGAGGCAAAACTCGTTAAGGCTCCACTTCGGTTAACAACCCGAGAAAACTTTTTCATTTATTATCTTATCTAGATGGATTTAATTAGACCTATGTGGAAGCGACGATGGAAAACAAGACTCATAAGAAGCCTAACAGCAAACAAGGCCTAAGCCCAACCCTTGAGACCCTTTAGAGATGTCAAAATCCCATTTTCAGGCCTGTGTTTCGAAACAGGTTTTGCCCGTTTCGAAACACGGGCTCCAGTTTAAAAAGCCAAACACCTGTATCGAAACACATCCACCCCATTTCGGAACAGGGGTCCATTTTGCCTAGACGTTCCGAAACACGTTCCAGAACAGGCGTTCACAGTGGCCAAAGTGTTTTGAGACTCATATCGGAACAAGGGCTTACAGTAGCCAAACCATACCGGAACTCGTTCCGATACAGGTGTCCCTGGAACCACACCCGTTCCGAAACAGCCCAACCCGTTCCGAAACACCTACAGTCTGTGAGTTTCCAAAATTAGATTTAAACATCTCTAAACGATCCCAAACGCCCCCAACGACTTCAAGAAGCAAATACAACATGCTCACATAAACCCTAGAGGCTTACACCCTATTATATACATGCTCAAAACACACAACATACATGTGAATGCCATACAATTAAAAGGATCATGCATTCACCATACAAAGACATACATTGCATTTTAAGGTTTCAAGCCTTAGAACCAACATTCACGTAAGCATTCAAGATACGCATTAAGAGCATGGTTTACAATCCAAACAAGGCATCAACAAGCCACACCATAACATCAACATATCAAAGGAAGTCTAAACAAGCTCCTACACAAAACAACAACACATATCCCATTGCTTATCTATTACATCTCGTAACTTAAAAGTTCATACTTGAGAATAGCAAAAGCACAACTAGCACACTTGGAGGCCATCTCCTTGCACAAGCAACCCACGATCTAAGGATCTGCATTGTCGAACAAAAGAGAGCGTAAGCATAAAGCTTAGTGAGGGTAAGCTCATAAAACAAACCTCGACAATGCAGGGTCCAAGCACGAGCAACAGAACCAAGGAAGAATGCATGTTTTCTTACCTTCGAAGCCATAAGAGTCAAATATATATGATGCATGAACATAATCTCAATTATCATGCCATGCTCATCAAGTCCATAAACACAACCATGTGGAAACACATATATCAAACGTATTAGCACACATTCCACAATCCGTATTGGCACCTAGCTATGACCCGAATACGCGAATAACCATTGGAACTCACATCCAACAACTTAATCATTACCTTACGATGGGATTACACTCATCACCGTTTCACGCGGAGGGGATTCCATTCATCCTCACGCCCTGTCAATGGGATTCCACTCATCACCGACTAACATATAAAAGAAGATTTCTGGGCGCACCTATACTCCATCTTGATGACTACCATCACCAAGACCACGCGCGCATTTCGACTCTCGTGTGCACACTAAACATCCTAATGATCAATCATTGTACCCAAGCATACTAGTGCCAATACTACTCATTTCATTGATCAACTTCACAACTTTCTTACCAATTTCCGTGCTTAGCACGTACTCACCATGATTTACCATTATGCACAAACCACATTCCACAACCACATGCATATCACAATGCATCAAACATCATGCCTCAACACCCATGTATATCACAATATACATAACAACATTAATCACAATTAAAATATGAATCAAGAGGCATATCACACATTTAGAAGTTCAACCAAAGGTCTCCTAAACTAAACTTGAGATTAGACTACCACTCTAATCCCAACTCTAGGTGGGTTTACCAAGCCCAACCTAGGTCCACATGCTTGAACCAACATTTGAAAACCAATTTAAAATGTAGAACCACTCACCGACTACTCCAAGCTCAACAACTCTAGCCGATCAATCCACCAAGCTATCTGGATTCGAACACGAGGCTTCACCAACACAATTCCTTGTCTCTAAACAATCCAACACAATCAAAACAACCACATTTCAGTCCACAAACACTGCAGCAAACCCGTAATACAAACCAAGCAATTAAACTAGCCAAGAACACTCTCAAAACACCATTTTCGAGCAGCCCATTTGCACAGCCAAAACCAAATTATTCCAACACTTTTAACACACCTAATAGCTTCCAAAAAAACCCCTAACTATCAACCAACCATCAGCCAACAATTTCTCACCCAAAACAGCCCTAAAACTCAACTTTAAACCTCTCTAAAACCCCACTTAAACCCAAATCCGAGAATCATTATAAAACCTTATAAAAATTAGTTATGTTGGACGTTTTAGATAGCAAATAACTTATCTAACATCAACAAATCGAAAACTCAACTAAAAGCTAACAAAGTTAACATTTTTAATCCAAAACCTCAAAACTTCAAAATGTAAAACCATGGGTTTTTACGAAAACTAAAGGTATAGATATGTAGAGAACGATGAGGACAACTCAAAAATACGTTTAGCTTTCAAAAACCTTCAAAGATGAGGGAGAATGGTGATGAAATAGTAACCTTGAGATGAGGGAGAAACTTGTCGTGGAAATGGAAGAGGAGGGGGAAGAAGATGAGTGAAAAAGTAATTTTTAATGTTTTGTTTTAATTTAAAACCAAAAGACCCATTTACCCTTAATGAACATGGAATATTACAATAGTGTAAAATCCATGGCCATTGGGTTTATTTCTACACAAGCCCAACACAAATTTATTTGTTTTGAAAAATACGAGGCCCAAAATAATATTTTAATATTTTAATTTCACCCGACCCCCAAACCCAGGTGTTACACATATTCTATGGCATGCCAATTGTATCCAATACTTTGATCCCAAGGTCTGATAACAATAGCTCAATATCAATGATTCAATAACAATAGTTCGATATCAATGATTCATTAACAATATCTCAATAATTATGTAGCCATAACAATAGGCAATATCAATAAACTCCTGGTAATGTTTCTATATGTCAATGCTTCAATGATTTCCATGACAATAATAGCAATGTTATGGATGATGAATCGATGCAATACTTACCAAACTTACCAATATGGCTTTCAACAATACTTTATGTAAATCCCCTTTAATTCAATGGTTAGTAAATCATACGAAATCAATAACGATGAATTCTGTAAGGCTCCTCGCCTAGTCCCGAGACTCTGACTACACTCACCTCGATACCTAAAGCTTCTAAGGCTCTTGGATGGCGATACCCTTATTCCTAGCTTTCGATAGAGACGATGGATTAGCCTTTTCCACTTCTTGAGCTAGGACAAGAAATAAGGGATTATTAGAATCGATATGACAATATCGATGCTTTAAATAGCCATTAGCTATAGACACAATTTATCTTTAAGCTTGAAATTGATTATCTAATAATCAAGAGAATCAATGATTGACTTAGGGCTTTCACTTACCCGATCGATAGCTACGAATTGATGTTCTTAAAACAAGGAAAGCCTAAGCTTAAGGTTTACAAATGGAGAGGTGTATCCTTAGGAGCTCAAGGTATAAGATGTCAATGGTGGTGCTTGCTTGTTCTCTCAAACAAAGAAATGAAGAATAAGTCTCGGTGAAAATAATACAAAGATGAGAAGCTCTCTTTTCTTCAATTCATTTTAAGGGATTTATCACTATAATCATTACCCACCACACTTTTAGCAAATATGAAGCTTTCCATCCACCAAAGGAAAGCTTAAAATATAATATTTTATCTTTTCTTTATCCTTTCCAAATTAAACATATAGATGGCTATAAGTTATCTTCTCTGATCAGAAATCATGTGGAGGATGGCAATGAACTAGGTGAATTATCACCTAATCATTTCTCTTCAATTAATCCTTTAAACATATTCAAAATAGGGGACCCGTTTCGAAACGAGAGGAACCGTATCGAAACAGTTGAGTAAAAGTCCAAAACTCAGTTAATACTGTTGGAATCATTCTGGAACGCCTATAAACGTTTCGAAACGCCTTACCTAGGCCGTTTCGGTACGAGTCTCATCTTATCGAAATGCCTAGCTCAAAAACATTAATTAAGGCATTTTAAAGGCAATCTTAACTAAAGACTTAGCTCAATTAAGGTCCTATAACAATATATTCTATAGCAAGGTTTCAATATTTCAACATTTAATGTCAATGTTCTGATCACCGGAATCCAATTTCGACTAGACCGGTTTTCGGGGTGTTACAACTCCCCTTTAAGAAAAATTCGTCCTCGAATTTTTACATGGAATAAAGTCGTGATCATCCACTTGTTCCTTGCCTCTCACATGATACATCTGTGCAGAAGCTTTAGATTTAGGTCGGTACAATGCTCTGGATGAAGCTCTGGACTTTCCAAAGGATCATTGTTTTGTTCCCTTGCCTCAAAAAGATTGAACATGGGACGAATTAGCAAACTTATTTTTAAGACAATCTCGTCTAAGGTGCCCTATCTCACCATAAAAGAAACAAGCTCCTGATTTCTTGCGACATTGCCCCTTTGGGTGTCTGTGTCGACAAAAGTTACAAACTAGAAACTTCGTTCCTTGTTCCGAACCATCAATGCATTCAATTGATTTAGTACGAGGAAAGAATTGTGTTACAACTTGTGGTTTAGCAAGGTATTCATGTTGGGAAGACTGTGAGTACACACTCGGTTTTGGATCTTGATACTTCCCCCTTTTTAAAGATTCATAAGGTTCATCTCGGTGTCTTTTCTCAGATTTGCTCGACCCGCTATTTTTGTGAGCCTTTTGAGCACCTTCGATAGCTTTGACTCTATTCACAAGGGTTTGAAAATCAGTGATGCACAAAGTCGTGAATATAAGTTGTAGTTCATCGTTCAAATTGTTGATGAACATCCTGCACTTCTCTTCTTCTTTCTTAATGTATTCAGCCCCATATCTACAGTATTTGCAAAAGTCGTGGATATACTGTTCGATAGGTCGACCACCTTGCTTTAGACGAAGGAAGATATCACGTCTCTCGGCAAGGTAGTATTCACTGATATACTTCTTTCGAAATTCTTGCAGGAAGAACTCCTAGTTCACAGTCTCTTCGGGGACTGCCAGGACCATTGTTTCCCACAAATACAGTTGTAACACCCCAAATTTGGGCCTAGATGTTTTAGAGTCCGAATCGGACCAGTCCAAAATGGTTCGAATCTTAAAGGGAGTTTTAGGGAACACCTAGTTCGGGATGCTTTAAAAATATAGAAAAATATCTAAAAATCCTCATTTAATATATGAAAGATAATGGTGGAATCAATTTTACAAAATAAGGTCTGGAAATACTACATTTCGGTGTAGTGACCAAATCGCAGTTTTTGCAAAGTTTAGTAGTGACTATTTTGTAAAGGATTGAAACTTTGAATCTTTAAGGAGCTAATTTTACCAAAATGTTTTCATCAGATTTTTCCTTAATTTGGGTGATTTAATTAATGTTTTAATTAAAGTAAATGAAGGTTGATTAAATTAGAAACCACATTTGACTATTCATAACTACTTTTCACAAATTTTCCCTCATTTTATTTTCTCTCAAATTCCTTTCAACCAAACACATTCTCTCCAGCAAATATAATTTGATTTTCACTTCATTTGACGAGATTTCAATCTTTCTTTGATTCTTAATCAATTCCTCATCAAATCCTTTTGATTTCTACATTGAATTTTCAAGAAAACTCGCCCAAATCAAGGAGAAATCACCCATTAGAGGTAAGCTTCGTCCTTCTCCTCTAATGATCAGTTCTTTACTGAAATTCCCAAGTTATCAATCATTTGTTAATGATTTTTAATGTAACCCCCTTAACACGGCCTAGACGGTTGACCCGAATTAAGAAAGTCACACGGGGAAAACCAAAGTCAACCTGAAAGTCAACCTTGATTAACGACCCTTTTTTTTCTTTTTACTCTTGTCTAGATGCAAATTAAACCTTAGATATGATCATACAACAGCATACTCAAAGATCATAAACATCAGAGATCAAACAGGGACCCAATTGAACAAATTACAACTTTAGGGACCAAATTGTAATTTCTGATAAATATGAGGACTTAACCCAAATTAAAGTTACCAGCTTGTAATTAGTCAGGTTTCATGCTTCACTGTGAAATTTCAGCTAAAAAGGACATTCCAAACTCATACAATTGCACAAACAAGATTCAGGACCAAAATGCAAACAATTCAAAACATTTAACTACCAGTGTCAGCCCCCAACGGTCACCCGTTCCGAAACAGGCAGAGCCCGTTTCGAAACGCGGGGCCGTTCCGCAACGCGTACCGCAACACGGGCTGGCAGTAGCCAAACCGTTTTGGAACGGTCTCTCCCGTTTCGGACGCCTGGGCTTGTTTAAGGCACCTGTTCCGAAACGGGTGGCACTGTTCCGGAACACCCTGCACAGATTGCCCCAAAATGCATTCTTAAACATGCAATTAAACATCCAATCATGCTCCAATTGCCACCAAACTTTACCAGCATGCAATTCAACATATTTGGGACATACTTGCATCAACAATTCATCAAAACAACATCATATACGAAAAGCCCCAAATCTATAGGCATGCTTCCTACACAAGCAAGCCATACAAGCATAAACTTCCTATTCAAGCATATAAAGGCCAAACACTAAAACCAGCGTTCTCATCAACATTCAACATACTTAGGGAGTTCAAAACCTCTCCCAAAACATACACATAGGTCCCCTATTGCCAAATTACCAAAAGCTAACAATGTACTTAAGAAACCTTCCATACTTTGAGCTTTACTTTCACTTGAATGCTTGCCCTTCTTGCTGCCCTCAAAGTACTCTAATGTTCTGCATTATTGATTTAAGAAAACGAAAGAGAGCGTAAGCAAAAGCTTAGTGAGGAATGCTCAATAAAACCATTCAATAATGCATTTATAAAACATTTATAAATCATGCTTCAAATCATCAATTGCACATGCTCAAAAGCATACTTAAAACAAGCATCTCATGCTTCATATCATAACATGTCATATTGGCTACAAGTGATAAATTACATTTCTTTAAAAACAAGTTCATCAACTTTCACCCCAAGGACTTTTAAACACCTTGGCCCCAAGGACTTTTAAACACCTTGGCCCATGGACTTTTAACCACCATGGAAAGGACCACACAAGGACTTTTAACCACCTTTGTGTCCGTATCAAGTTTCACCCCAAGGACTTTTAAACACCTTGGCCCCAAGGACTTTTAAACACCTTGGCCCCATGGACTTTTAAACACCATGGCCCCATGGACTTTTAAACACCATGGCCCCATGGACTTTTAAACACCATGGAAAGGATCACACAAGGACTTTTAACCACATTTGTGTCCATAGCAAGAACCATCCAAGGACTTTTAACCACCTTGATGTTCTTAAGTAAACAAGGCTCACTCAAGGACTTTTAACCACCTTAGTAACCTTAACCTTTTCAAAACATCACTTGCCAATATACATCATTATCATCAATTTATCCACTGTTTTAAAGCATTAAACCAAGTCATATTCACCATGCATTTAAAAGCATCAAACCACATTTAATCAATGTACAAAAACAAGGAACTCTTACCTTGAGCTTCCTTCAACATATGGCTTACAAAAACAGCATTAACCATGCTAAATCATGCTTTCAAAACAGAGTTTAAAACATGCAATAAACCACATTGCACAACAATCAAATCATGGCCACCACTAGAGAGTATTTCCGAAAACTTACACTTGAGCTTAGCAAAGTTGCTTAGACTTAAACTAAGCTCCCAAGACATTGGTTTCAAAGCTGAAAACCCAATTTCACTCACCGATTCCACTTCGCCTCTTGCCGAAGCACCAAATCAAGCTTCCGGATCAACAACTCTTGGATCCAAAGATGCCTCCACTGTTTTAACACATCAAAGCAGAGGATTAATGCATCATCATGCATTAATTGCTTCAATGAAAGCACCTAAAGTCGCTGCTCTCATCCACACTCCATTTTCGGCTACCAAACACAACCGAAAATGCATCCAAACCACTTCTCAACAAAGCCCAGCCATAAACCATCAAAACCTAACATCATTTAACATCTAAAAAGAGCCTATTAACATCCTTATACCTCCAGCAACATCAGATCCACAAGATCACCTCAAAAACAAACAAGAATCACAAGCTAAACTTAGGAAACTCAACCTATCCGGGATTGCATTAATCAAAACTCAATTCCTTATCAATTTAGAGTTCAAATATCATCAAAAACACATCTCAAATCACAGATTTGACAGATCAAACGAAAATCACCAAAAATCACCAAATCTTGCATTATAAGCCAAGATCCAATTCACAACTCAAAAGCCTTTAATAAAACATCAATTAAGGATTGAAAACTTAGGAATTTCAGTAAAGAACTGATAGTTTAGAGGAGAAGGACGTTCTTACCTCCAAACTTGAGTTTCTCCTCTTTTTAGAACCAAAAACCTTGATGAATCAAGTAGCAAATGATGAAGTTTTGTAGATATGTTGATTAGGAATCAAAAGAGAGTTGAAAGGAGAGATTTAGGTGAGAAAATCAGAAACAATTCTCTGGAAAGAAGGTGTTTGGGTTGAGAGAAAATGAGAGAAAAGAAAATAGGAAGTTAGTTATCAAAATAGCCAAAATGGCTTTCCCTCCTCTTTTGATATGTTTTAAAATCAGAATATAGCTTAAAATATCTTAGAAAAATCTGGAGAAACTACTTTTGGATTAATAGCTCCTTAAAGATTCAAAGTTTCAACCCTTTATAAAACAGTCACCGAACTTTCAAAAATTACATTTTGGTCACTAGCCAAAATGTCACCCTTCCAAAACTCATTTTCCAAAATTGATTTCACAGTTCACTTAATTATATTAAAAGATGATTTTAGAACATTTTTCCATATTTTTAATGCAACCCGAACTAGGCTTTCCTAATTTCGCCTCTTTAGATTCGAACAACACTTTGACCAAACCGGTCAACGCCCAAAACTACTAAGCCCAAAACCGGGGCGTTACATTTAAGTGGTTTTAATGTTAGAAACAATAAATTGTCTCAAAACTCAAGATTTTGGAAGAGATCTTGAAGATTTTCGTGGTGAATGATTGGGCTCTGTTTTGAGATGGTTTTCTAATGTATTTTGGATATTAATTGATGTTAAAAATGAGGTTTTATCAATCAAATCCCGAATAGGATTGTTTTCCTAAGTTTTTCTTGTTAGAATGATTGTTTTTGGGGTGATTTTGGTGTTCTATCATAGCTGGAGGTATAAGGACGTGGTTGTGTTGGTTTTTGATGTTAATTGATGTTTAGAAATTATTAGAAGTAATAGATCTTGGCTGGGTTTTGTTTTGGAAGAGTTTGGAGGTGATTTCGGTAGTGTTTGGTAGCCGAAATGTGGTTTTTGTGTAGAGCAGCGAGATTAGGTGCGTGGCTGATGATTTCAATGCATGATGATGCATTAATTCTCTGCTCTTATGTGTTTAAAACAGGGGAGACATCTTCGGACGCCTTTGGAGTTGATCCGGGAGCTTAGATAGCGTTTTGGCGATCAAGCGAAACGTAATCGGTGAGTGCGTATGGTTTTAGAAGTCCTTGAGGGACAAAGAATCAAGGTTTGGGGATTTAGGAAAGGTTTGAAACACCTTCCTAAGTCCGAAAGTAAGTATTGGCTAGATTGCTCTCACATATGTGGTGATTGCCCCTAAAATGATTTTACATGCTCATGGTTTAAGATTGATAAATTCCTACTGTTTTTATGCATATTTTATAGCATGAGATGATGCTTGAAATGATTTCATGAAGTAACATGTTGCATGGTTGAGATTTGAGCTTTTGTTTAAAGCATGGAAAATGTTATGGTTTTGAAATGAGATGAGAATGTTTGAGAATTGTTGCATGAAAAACAATAGGTGAGATGATGTTTTAACATAATATATTGGCATAGATGTTGAGATACTTACCGAATATAATTGATCGATCAATAGGTTGAGAGTGCACTATAAACTAAAAATTCGTACGTGCTCTTTGGTTAAGCCAAAGGGAGCGAACCGATGATGGGCATTCCATCGGGTAGGACTTGGTGAAATACCCAAGCTTTGTGGCGATGAGAGATTCCGCCATGTGAGTACGGTGATGAGAGATTCCGCCAGAAATTGTGTTGCTAGACGAGTGAGTACGGTGATGGTAGATGCCACCGGAAGTGTCTAGTGAGATGTCCGCATATCCGAGTAATAATGAGATGTGAAATGGCAATATAATATATGAAAATGCTTTTGATTCACATGTACCTTTGATGAAATGATTTATGCTATGAGAAATGCATATGAGATTTGTATATGAAATGCTTTGGTGTTACAAGCATGAGTATGGCTTTGCCATGAGTTTTGCATTGGTTTAAATGCATGAGATAGAATGAAGGTACATGTGTTTTCAATGAGAAGTTGCTTTGAAAGGTTCTCAAGCATGAGATAGAATGAGCATGTTGTTAAAAAGCTTTTGAGAAAGTGTTTTCAAGATATGCATTATTGAGTTGGTTTTCTTTAGAGCATGCCTCACTAAGCATTTGTGCTTACGCTCTCTCTTTTACCAATAATGCAGATAATTGAGGTGTTTCTGGGCATCAAAGAGGTTAAGATCATCCAAAGAAGTTCAGGCTCATGTATGGTGAAGTCTTCACACACTTTAGTTTTGATATAATGGCAATGGGAAACCAAGGTTGTATTTGGGAGACTTGTTTGAACTCCCTAAGTTTGTTATGTTAGCAATTTTGGGTTGTAAGTGGCCTTATATGTTTTGTTTGAGGTTGGATTGCTTATATTGGTTTTTGAGATTAGGGAGCATGCCTTTAGACTATGAGGATTTGTGTTTGATGCCATGCTCGTGTTAGAAAGTCCTAAATCTGTTCCTTATATGTATAATGGTTTGCTGGTATGATTTGGGAGTCTTTGAGGCATGTTTGATTAGGCAAAAGGATGAAAAACAAGCAATAGCTGCTGTTTCTGGGAAAGGTGTATCGAAACACCCTCTAGTGTTTCGAAACGGGGGCCTGAAATGGTCTTTGTGTTTCGAAATGACTGAGGCTGTTTCGAAACAGTTTGGCTACTGGAATGCCATGTTTCGGTACTGGTCTCGGAACATACCCGCGTACCAAAACGGTCAACAACATTTTGATACATGTGTTTCGGTACGGTGGGTAGGTGTTCCGAAACGGGTAACCGTTGAACACAGATTTGAATTGCTTTGAGTCTTCATGCTTTACAATTTAGTCCTAAATGTTGTGATAGCAATTTCTTGAGCTTGGGATGTCTTTTTAAGCTGAATTTTTGGCAGAGAAGCATGTAACATGATTAATTTCATAATGGTAACTCTAAAATCAAAGAAGTCCCTCTAATTTACAAAAAATACAATTTGGTCCCTAATCTTGTATAAAGTGCAATTGAGTCCCTAAATGAAGTCCGACCGTTGTGCCTTTCTCATTCATGTTTTGTGAGTGCTCACTTAGGTTTAATAAGTATTTAGACAAGATTAAAATAAAAAAAGGTCGTTAATCAAGGTTGACTTTGGTTTTCCCCGTGTAATCTTCGTAGTTCGGGTCAAGCGTCTAGGCCGGGCTAAGGGGGTTACAACAGTGCTTCATCAGCTAGCAAAGAGAGGACACATTCAAGTTTATGATCCTCAGAACACTTCAATTGTTTATTCAGAATCCATAAAGTATTATCTAACCAATACTCATAAATTTCAGGGTTTTCATCATTTTGCCCGATAAACGAGTAAGCCCGATGTTGATGTAACTTATCAATAGGAGCTCAGGTACTCGAATTAGCAACATTGGGAGTTTGACAAGCTTGGTCAACTTTCATCGATGTCATAAATACTTTGAACATATCATTCATGTTCCTAAAGCATTCGGTTTGAGCCGTACGTACTTCAGGCTCAAAATTCCACTCTGGAGGGTTTTGCAGATTTGTAGAATTCTTCCTCCTAACTTCCTCACCATGAGTTGAGGAATCAATACTATGCTCAACTATTCGAGCTTGATTGGAATTAGACATCTATAAATAAAAGATCAGATTAGCTGGCAAGTCATAATACACAATATTAACTCCTAGGTGGCAAAGTAATACAATAAACAATACAAATATACATAGGTTTAGTCTAAAACCGATTAAACTCTAGCTATGATACCACAAATGTAACACTCCCTTCTCGGCCTGGTCGAGAACTGGGTCAGAGCGTGTTACCGATGAATAGTGCAGTGATCGGTGCGATAAAATTTCAACTTATTAACAAGATTTAACCAATAACACACAACAAATTAGTCCAATTCATTCATAAGAAGACCACAATTAACCATTTAGAACCAATTCACAAACTTTTACAAGTTTTAGGTACAACTCTATAAATCTTACAAACTAGAGGCCCTTCGATGCATTAGACTATACCACAATGAAATTCAGTACATTATTAACTAACCTGTAAATTCTCATGCAAAACGGTGACCATTTACTCATTAAATTTACTCTCGCAAGATACAATGACCAAAATGTAAACAATGCAGACTTTCAGATTAGGCTTTTAAACCACTTTACCTAACCCTGTATCGAAATGCTCAGAGCTATTTCGATACGGGTGGACAATGGTCAACCTTGTTGACGTTTTCTCTTATGACTGTATCGATACGAGCAAGCCCTGTATCGGTACGAGTTGACTTCTTTTGACTATGACTTTGACCCGTTTCGATATGCTGTGAACCCGTATCGAAACTCTGGATTCCAGTAGAAAAATGTTTCAGAATGACTCTAGACTGTTTCGATACGCCCTGACCCCTAGGCTCAATTATGCTTATCCGTATCGAAACGCCATCACCCGTTTCGATACGGCCTGACCTGTAATGATAGATTCTTGTTGATTTTTATTCATTTTACCATGTCCAAATGCAGTGGAACTTTATACACAATATTCCAATGATATAAACTATTTTCATGCCAATTTTCATCATCATTCGAATACGTTTACTATGTTTTCACCTTTTTAGGCCAAGTATGTATTTTAAGCCATTTCCAAGCAAACATAACAAGTCATTTAGAGCACTTTAACCACCTACAACACATAGCCTTTATACATGTAACCAAAACATCATCATCGACTATTTTAACTACTTTGCACCATCGTAGGAGTTTAAAGGGACAAAATTACTTTACATTAAATCGTTGTGACTTGCTAAACTTCCAGCTAATCTCGATCTTGATCTGATACTTCTTTATCCAGAAATGTATAGACAATGAATGCATTAGACATACATAGTCTAAGTGAGGTAGTCAATAACAATAAATGCACTTGGAATACTTTCATGCTTTGATGACATTCATAACATTAACTATACAATGATCATGGCATATTCATTACTCATGTTGGATCATGACATCAATAATCAATTCACCAATAACTATAGCTCAACCTCATGACAATGCAATATCAATAATTATTTCATCAATGACAATATAAATAATCAATATTCTTTCTTGGATTAATTTCAACTGTATCTGGATACACGAATTCCACCACTTCACCAACAATGAACAATATGATCCAATATCCTCCACTACACCGTTTTGACCAACACAATCACATCCCTCCACTACACCGTATAAACTTCGTATCACTGAGCTCATATTCTGTGGCATGCCAATTGTATCCAATAATTCGATCCCAAGGTCTGATAACAATAGCTCAATATCAATGATTCAATGACAATAGTTCGATATCAATTATTCAATAATAATATCTCAATAATCATGTAGCCATAACAATAGGCAATATCAATAAACTCCCGTCAATGGTTCTATATGTCAATGCTTCAATGATTTCCATGACAATAATAGCAATGTTATGGACGATGAATCGATGCAATACTTACCAAACTTACCAATATGGCTTTCAACAATACTTTATGTAAATCCCCTTTAATTCACTGGTTAGTAAATCATACGAAATCAATAACGATGAATTCGGTAAGGCTCCTTGCCTAGTCCCGAGACTCTGACTACACTCACCTCGATATCCGAAACTTTAAGGCTCTCGGATGACGATACCCTTATTCCTAGCTTTCGATTGAGATGATAGATTAACCTTTCCCACTTCTTGAGCTAGGACAAGCAATAAGGGATTATTAGAATCAATATGACAATATCGATGCTTTGAATAGCCATTAGCTATAGACAAAGCTTATCTTTAAGCTTAAAATTAATTATCTAATAATCAAGAGAATCAATGATTGACTTAGGGCTTTCACTTACCCGGTCGATAGCTAGGAATTGATGTTCTTAAAAACAAGGAAAGCCTAATCCTAAGGTTTACAAATGGAGAGGTGTATGCTTAGGAGCTCAAGGTTGAAGATGTCAATGGTGGTGCTTGCTTGTTCTCTCAAACAAAGAAATGAAGAATAAGTCTCGGTGAAAATAATACAAAGATGAGAAGCTCTCTTTTCTTCAATTCATTTTAAAAGATTTATCACTATAATCATTACCCACCACACTTTTAGCCAATAGGAAGCTTTCCTTCCACCAAAGGAAAGCTGAAAATATAATATTTTATCTTTTCTTTATCCTTTCCAAATTAAACATATAGATGGCTATAAGTTATCTTCTCTGATCAGAAATCATGTGGAGGATGGCAATGAACTAGGTGAATTATCACCTAATCATTTCTCTTCAATTAATCCTTTAAACATATTCAAAATAGGGGACCCGTTTCGAAACGAGAGTAACCGTATCGAAACAATTGAGTAAAAGTCCAAAAGTTAGTTAATACTGTTGGAATCATTCTGGAACGCCTATAAACTGTAACGCCCCGGTTTTGGGCTCAGAAGTTTTGGCGTTGACCGGTTTAGTCAAAGTGCTGATCGAATATATAAGAGGGAATTTAGGAAATCCTAGTTCGGGTTGCATTAAAAATATGGAAAAATATTCTAAAATCATCTTTTAATATATAAAAGTGAACTGTGAAATCAATTTTGGAAAATGAGGTTCGGAAGGTTGACATTTTGACTAGTGACCAAAATGTAATTTTTGAAAGTTTGGTGGCTATTTTATAAAGGGTTGAAACTTTGAATCTTTAAGGAGCTATTTACCCAAAGGGAGTTTCTCCAGATTTTTCTAAGATATTTTAACACATAATTCTGATTTTAAAGGAATCAAAAGGAGGGAAAATCCATTTTTAGCATTTTCTCATCTAACTTCCAATTTTCTTTCTATCTTTTTCTCTCAACCCAAACACTCAATTTCCAGAGATCTTATTCTGATTTTCTCACCTAAAATCCTTCTTTCAACTCTCAATTGGTTGCAAATCTTTGTGTCTTCAAAACCTCTTCAATTGCTTCAAGTTTCATCAAGCTTTTCTATTCCAAAAAGAGGAGAAACTCAAGTTTGGAGGTAAGAACGTCCTTCTCCTCTGAACTTCAAGTTCTTTAATGAAATTCCTAAAGTTTTCAATCCTAAATTGATGTTTGATTAAAGGTTTTAAAGTTGATTTATGGATCTTGGCTAATTATGCAAGATTTTGATGATTTCACATGATTTTCGTTTGATCTGTTAAATCTGTGTTTTGAGAAGTGTTTTGATGTTAAATGATCATTAAATTGATGTGGAAATGAGTCTTGATTGATGCAAACCCGGATAGGTTGAATTTCCTAAGTTTAGCTTGTGTTTTAAGGTAGCTTTTGTGGTGATCTTGGTGATCTGATGTTGCTGGAGGTATAAGGATGCTTATAGGTTGTTTTTAGATGTGTGTTGATGTTGTTGGAAGTGAGGTTTTGCTGGTTTGTGGCTGGGCTTTGTTTAGAAGTGTTCCGGATGCATTTTCGGTTGTGTTTGGTGGCCGAAAATGGAGGTTTTGTGAGAGCAGCGAGTTTAGATGCTTTCATTGAAGCAATTAATGCATGATGATGCATTAATCCTCTGCTTTAATGTGTTGAAACAGGGGAGGCATCCTTGGATCCAAGAATTGTTGATCCGGAGGCTTTATTTGGTGCTTTGGCTTGAAGCAAAGTGGAAATCGGTGAGTGGATTTGTGAAAATGGTTTTCGGCTTTGAAACCAAGGTTTGGGAGCTTAGTTTAAGTCTAAACAACTTTCCTAAGCTCAAGAGTAAGTTTACGGATTACTTTCTAAGTGGTGGCCATGTTTTGATGTAATGTAAAATGATGATTTTGCATGATTTGATTACTGTTTTGAAAGCATGTTTAAGCATGATATTTGCTGATGTTTTAGCATGATATATGCTGATGATTAAAGCCATGTGTTGAAGGTGTCTCTTGGTAGGAGTACCTTGTTTTTATGCATTGTTAAACGATGATTTAATGCTTTGAAATGCATGATGGAATAGCTTGGTTTAAATGCTTTAAAACAGTGGATTATATGATGTATAAAGTGTGTATTGGCAAGTGATGGTTTGTAAAAGTGAAGGTCACTAAGGTGGTTAAAAGTCCTTGAGTGAGCCTTGTTATCTAAGATCATCAAGGTGGTTAAAAGTCCTTGGATGAATCTTGTTGCGGACACTAAGGTGGTTAAAAGTCCTTAGGTGCTCCTTTCCATGGTGTTTAAAAGTCCATGGGGCCAAGGTGTTTAAAAGTCCTTGGGGTAATTCAAGCTACGGACACAAAGGTGGTTAAAAGTCCTTGTGTGGTCCTTTCATGGTGTTTAAAAGTCCATGGCCAAGGTGTTTAAAAGTCCTTGGGGCCAAGGTGTTTAAAAGTCCTTGGGGAAAGATGTTGAACTTGATTTCATAATTGATATGTATCACTTGAGCCAATATGACATGTATAGTACATTGAGATGCATGAGATGCATGTTTTAATGTTTATGTTGAAGCATGAGATGCTTGTTTAAATGAAATGTGGAAGCATGTTATTGCTTGATTTAAAGTATGCTTTGGGCATGTGAAAAGGTTGTTTATAAGCAAGTTTTATAAATGGTTTAAATTGCATTATTGAATGGTTTTTTTTTAAGAGCACTCCTCACTAAGCTTTGGCTTACGCTCTCTCGTTTCCTTGATTCAATAATGCAGAGCATTAGAGTACATTGAGGGCAGCAAGAGGAGGCAAGCAAACAAGTTCAAGTAAAGCTCAATGTATGGAAGGTTTTGTTAAACATTTAGCTTTTGTATGTTTTGGCAATGGGGGACCAATGTATATGTTTTGGGAGGTGTTTAAGACTCCCTATGGATGTTAAATGTTGTTGTGGTTGCTGGATTTTGGATCGATTTCCTATTGCTTGTTTTTGAAGGTTTATTGCTTGAAAGTTGGCTTGTGTAGGAAGCATGCCTATAGAATTGGGGCTTTTTGCATGTGATGTTATTTTGTTGAATTGTTGATGCTTACATGTCTTAAATATGTTTGATTGCATGCTGGTAAAGTTTGGTAGTGTTTGAAGCATGTTTGATTGGTCAATTGCATGATTTAATTTGCTGTTCTGCTGAAATCTGAGCAGGCGTTTCGGAACAGTACATACCGTTTCGGAACGGGTGCCTGGAATGAACCCAGGGGTCCGAAACGGGGTGCACCGTTCCGAAACGGAATGCTCTCTGCCAGACCCCCGTTGCGGAACCAGTATCGGAACATCCCGCGTTTCGGAACAGGGTCAACCTGTTCCGAAACGGTCGACCGTTGGGGGCTGACATGAGCAGTTATATGTTTTGAAATGTTTGCGTTTTGGTCCCGAATCTTGTATGATCAATTGCTTGAGCTGTGGATGTCCTTTTGAGTTGTAATTTCACAGAGAAGCATGAAACCTGACTAATTTCAAGATGGTAACTTAAATTTGGGTTAAGTCCCTTAATTTTATCAGAATTTACAATTTGGTCCTTAAAGTTGTAATTTGTTCAATTGGGTCCCTGTTTGATCTCTGATGTTTGTGATCTTTTAATATGTTGTCTGTGTGATCACAATTAAGGTTAATGTGCATCTAGACAAGACTAAAAAAAAAGGGTCGTTAATCAAGGTTGACTTTCGGGTTGACTTTGGTTTTCCCCGTGTAATCTTCGTAGTTCGGGTCAACCGTCTAGACCGGGCTACGGGGGTTACATTTGGTGGTATCAGAGCTGAGTTCTCGAGTAATTGGGAATGTGTGTATGCATGATTGAAGCATGGGTTGGTTGGTATGCTTTTTGAGTGAAAGCATGTTCAGTGTTATTATATGATGATGTGTATGTGATGCATGTTGTGATGATGCATGATGAGGGTACCCATTGCCAAACAAAAGCTAAAGGGATGATGTTGTTTTTGAAAGAAATTGAGCTTGAATACTTGGAATTTGCTTACCCTGCTGGTCCTGACTTGTTTATTTTGTATTGTTATGCATGGTAAAGTATGGCACCACGTAGAGAGTTAAGGAGTAGCGCGAGAGCTACGACCCCGGAGGGGAATGTGAATGATGAGCACACTGGTAGTGCTGTGATACCTCCTCCTCCACCTGGTGGTGGTGGTGCGGAGAGGGAAAGAGTTGGAGCTGGAGCTGAGGCAGCTGGTGCTGGAGCTGCAGGACCTGAAGCTGGTCAGGGGCAAGCGATACCTGACATGTCTGTGCTGGTACAAGCTATTGCGGGTGCGTTTCGAGCAGCAGTAGCTGGAGCTCAAGGAGCTGGGCATCAGGGAGATGCTGGTGCTAGACTACCCTTGGAACGTTTGCGCAGTCTTGGTGGGACTGAGTTTAGGGGTATGTCAGCTGAGAGGTCTGAAGCATGGTTGGAGAGTACCAAGCGTGTCTTGGGACAGATGAGTTGCACTGATGTGCAAAAGCTGGGATGTGTGGTGTCACTGCTGCAAGGTGATGCTTATACGTGGTGGACGACCACAATCTCTGGGATGGCTGATGCTGATGTTACTTGGACGTTCTTTCAGCATGCGTTCAAGAGGAGATATCTGGGAGTTAGATATCTGGACGAGAAGAAGCGTGAATTCATGTCTCTGACCCAAGGGAGCATGAGTGTGGCTGAGTATGAGGTACAGTTTGTACGCCTTAGCCAGTATGCACCGGAGCTGATACCTGATGAGCGCGAGAGGTGCGAAAGGTTCCGTTATGGCTTGGTGACGGAAGTTAAGACCTATACGTTGGCTGCTGAGTATAATGATTTCGATGTGCTGGTTAGTCGATCGAAGGACATTGAGATGAACCTGAGTTTGTCTGCTAAGGGTGCTGGAGCTAGTTCTGGAAAGAGAGCTGCTGAGTATAGTTCCGGTGGTCGGAACAAGAGAGGGCGTGATCAGAGGTTTCAGTCCTCGTCTAAGAGAGGTGGAGGTGCATCTGCTAGGGGTGGTAATGCTAGAGCTGACCCTAGTGCTTGTTGGATTTGTGGTTCCCGTGGTCACTTGAAGCGTGACTGTCCTCGTGCTGGGAGGGAGGTGCAAGCTCCTGTGATGGCAGCTGGTTATGAGTGTTGGAACTGTGGTTCTGCTGACCACTTGAGACGCGATTGTCCGAGGATGGCTGGTGGTCAAGAGCGTGCTTCTGTTGTTGCAGCATCGCAGAGAGGTCGTGGGCGCGGCCGTGGTAATTTTCAGAGACGAGAGGAAGGTGGGCGCGGTGTAGCTCATGTTGTGGCTATTCAACCTGAGGGTGGAGGCCAAGCGAGGGTGTATGCTCAGCGCGAAGGAAGGAATGATGCAGATGTGATTGCAGGTACCTTTACTTTGCAATCCTTGTCATTGCTTTCTTTGATTGATTCTGGATCTACGCATTCATACATTCTTCGTGAGCATGCTGAGTTGCTTGGTTTGCCTGTTGAGTTTTTGGATGTTGGTGTTAGAGTCACTAGTTCTTTTGGTGAAACTGTTGTGACTCGTAAGCTTTATAAAAGGTGTCCTTTGGTTGTTCAAGAGCATGTCTTTCTTGTTGATCTTATGGAGTTGCCCTTTTATGGTTTTGATGTGATCCTTGGTATGGATTGGCTTGCTGAGCATCGTGCTGTTGTGGATTGTGAGAATAAGCGGGTTTCGCTTAAGCTTGTGGATGATTATGAAGTGGTGGTGGTTGGTGAGAATGTGAAGTTTCTTGCCAATGTTGTTTCTACCTTGGAGGCGAGCAGGATGCTGAGGCAAGGTTGTGAAGCTTTTCTGGCTTTTGTGATGAATCCTAGTTCGAAGGAGCTGAGGGTGCAGGATATCAGGGTTGTGAAGGAGTTTCCTGATGTTTTTCCTGAGGAGTTGCTTGGTTTACCTCCTAATCGCGAGGTGGAGTTTGGTATTGAGCTGTATGAGAATACCACTCCTGTGTCCATTACTCCCTATAGAATGGCACCTAAAGAGCTGAAGGAGCTGAAGACGCAGTTGCAAGAGTTGCTTGACCGTGGTTTCATCCGGCCGAGTGTTTCGCCTTGGGGTGCTCCTGTCTTGTTTGTGAAGAAGAAAGATGGCACGATGAGGATGTGCATTGATTACCGTCAGCTGAACAAGTTGACTATCAAGAATCGGTATCCTTTGCCGAGGATTGATGATCTCTTTGATCAATTTCGGGGAGCTGCTGTGTTCTCTAAGATTGACTTGAGGTCAGGGTATTATCAATTGAAGGTGAAGGATGTGGACGTGCCTAAGACAGCTTTCAGGACAAGGTATGGGCATTATGAGTTCCTTGTGATGCCGTTTGGTTTGACAAATGCTCCTGCTGCTTTCATGGACATGATGAATCGTGTTTTTCATGAATACCTGGACAAGTTTGTTGTGGTGTTCATTGATGATATCCTTGTGTACTCGCGTACTGAGGAAGAGCACGAAGAGCATTTGAGGGTTGTGTTGCAAGCTTTGTTGGAGAATCAGCTTTATGCTAAGCTGAGCAAGTGTGAGTTCTGGCTTAGAGAGGTGGTTTTTCTTGGGCATGTGGTCTCAGTTGAGGGGATTCGTGTTGATCCTCAGAAGATTGAAGCGGTGATGAACTGGAAAGTTCCTAAGTCTGTTCAGGAGGTTCGTAGTTTCCTTGGTTTGGCAGGATACTACCGAAGGTTTGTGGATGGTTTTTCCAAGATTGCTGCTCCTTTGACGAAGTTGCTGCAGAAAGATGTTAAGTATGAGTGGACAGAAGCGAGGCAGCAAGCTTTTGAGAAGCTGAAGATGGCTTTGACGCAAGCTCCTATCTTGATTCAGCCTGAATCAGGGAAAGAGTTTGTAGTCTACAGTGATGCATCCTATGTTGGTTTGGGGTGTGTGCTGATGCAAGAGGGTAAGGTTGTGGCTTATGCGTCGCGGCAGTTGAAGGTGCATGAGCGAAATTATCCTACGCATGATATTGAGCTGGCTGCAGTGGTTTTTGCTCTGAAGATTTGGAGGCATTATCTGTATGGTGAGAAGTGTACTGTGTACACGGATCACAAGAGTTTGAGGTATCTGATGTCTCAGAAGGAGTTGAATCTCAGGCAGCGACGTTGGTTGGAGTTGCTCAAGGATTATGATCTGACGATAGAGTATCATCCTGGAAAGGCCAATGTTGTTGCGGATGCTTTGAGTAGAAAGGTAGCTGTTGAGTTGAGAGCTATGTTTGCTAGCTTGAGCTTGTCGCAGGATGGTGGTCTTGTTGCTGAGTTGCAAGTGAAACCGTCGTTGGTTCAGTTGATCAAGGATAAGCAGTTGTTGGATGATTCCTTGGTGTCTCATGTTCAGGATATCGCGGAGGGTAGACCTTCGGATTTCTGTTTTAATGAGGATGGAGTGTTGTGTTTTGGTAGTCGGATAGTAGTGCCTGCTGATGCTGAGTTGAGGCGTGCTATTCTGACTGAAGGTCATAGTAGTCCTTTTGCTATGCATCCTGGTAGTACAAAGATGTATCGCGATCTTCGTGATGAGTACTATTGGGTGGGTCTGAAGAAGGATGTGGCAGAGTTCGTGAGCAAGTGTTTGGTGTGTCAGCGAGTTAAGGCTGAACATCAGGTTCCTTCTGGTTTGTTGCAACCGTTGAAAATCCCTGAATGGAAGTGGGAGAGGGTTACCATGGATTTTGTATCTGGTTTGCCCTTGTCTCCGTCGAAGAAGAATTCTGTTTGGGTGATTGTGGATCGCCTGACGAAGTGTGCACATTTCTTGCCTGTGCATACTACGTTTTCTTTGGATAAGCTGGCAGAGCTGTACGTTGCTGAGGTTGTGAGGTTGCATGGTGTGCCTAAGTCGATCGTGTCGGATAGGGATCCGAGGTTCACATCGCGTTTTTGGCAGTGTTTGCATCAAGCTCTGGGTACAAGGTTGCATTTCAGTACATCCTATCATCCTCAGTCGGATGGCCAGTCTGAGCGAGTTATTCAGATTTTGGAGGATATGTTGAGATGTTGTGTGATAGAGTTCCAAGGTTCTTGGGAGAAGCATCTGCCTTTGGTTGAGTTCGCTTACAACAACAGTTTTCAGGCAAGTATACAGATGGCACCTTATGAGGCTCTGTATGGGAGGAAGTGTAGGACTCCTCTGTGTTGGGCTGAAACTGGTCAAAAGTTGGTATCGATGCCTGCTTTGTTGAAAGGTACCACCGAGAAGGTGAAGCTCATATGTGAGCGGTTGAAGGCTGCTTCTGATCGGCAGAAGTCTTACGCGGATTTGAGGCGTAGGGAGATAGAGTTTGCGGTGGGTGATCGCGTGTTCTTGAAGGTTTCGCCTTGGAAGAAGGTGATGAGGTTTGGGCGGAAGGGTAAGCTGAGCCCTAGATATATTGGACCGTATGAGGTTGTTGAGCGTGTTGGTCCTGTTGCGTATCGGTTGAGGTTACCTCAGGAGCTGGAGAAGATTCATGATGTGTTCCATGTTTCTATGCTCCGGAGGTATCGATCTGATCCTTCGCATGTGTTGCCTGTGGAGGAGGTGGAATTGAATCCGGATTTGACCTATGATGAGGAACCGGTGAAGATTCTGGATTCAGATAGCAAGGTTCTTCGTGGCAAGACCATTGAGTTGGTGAAGGTGCTGTGGAAGCATCGCGGTGTTGAGGAAGCCACGTGGGAGCGGAAGGAGGATATGCTGAAGCAGTTTCCTTATCTCTTTCCTTCAGGTAAATTTCGAGGACGAAATTTCTTAAGGGGGGGAGAGTTGTAACGCCCCGGTTTTGGGCTCAGAAGTTTTGGCGTTGACCGGTTTAGTCAAAGTGCTGATCGAATATATAAGAGGGAATTTAGGAAAACCTAGTTCGGGTTGCATTAAAAATATGGAAAAATATTCTAAAATCATCTTTTAATATATAAAAGTGAACTGTGAAATCAATTTTGGAAAATGAGGTTCGGAAGGTTGACATTTTGACTAGTGACCAAAATGTAATTTTTGAAAGTTTGGTGGCTATTTTATAAAGGGTTGAAACTTTGAATCTTTAAGGAGCTATTTACCCAAAGGGAGTTTCTCCAGATTTTTCTAAGATATTTTAACTCATAATTCTGATTTTAAAGGAATCAAAAGGAGGGAAAATCCATTTTTAGCATTTTCTCATCTAACTTCCAATTTTCTTTCTATCTTTTTCTCTCAACCCAAACACTCAATTTCCAGAGATCTTATTCTGATTTTCTCACCTAAAATCCTTCTTTCAACTCTCAATTGGTTGCAAATCTTTGTGTCTTCAAAACCTCTTCAATTGCTTCAAGTTTCATCAAGCTTTTCTATTCCAAAAAGAGGAGAAACTCAAGTTTGGAGGTAAGAACGTCCTTCTCCTCTGAACTTCAAGTTCTTTAATGAAATTCCTAAAGTTTTCAATCCTAAATTGATGTTTGATTAAAGGTTTTAAAGTTGATTTATGGATCTTGGCTAATTATGCAAGATTTTGATGATTTCACATGATTTTCGTTTGATCTGTTAAATCTGTGTTTTGAGAAGTGTTTTGATGTTAAATGATCATTAAATTGATGTGGAAATGAGTCTTGATTGATGCAAACCCGGATAGGTTGAATTTCCTAAGTTTAGCTTGTGTTTTAAGGTAGCTTTTGTGGTGATCTTGGTGATCTGATGTTGCTGGAGGTATAAGGATGCTTATAGGTTGTTTTTAGATGTGTGTTGATGTTGTTGGAAGTGAGGTTTTGCTGGTTTGTGGCTGGGCTTTGTTTAGAAGTGTTCCGGATGCATTTTCGGTTGTGTTTGGTGGCCGAAAATGGAGGTTTTGTGAGAGCAGCGAGTTTAGATGCTTTCATTGAAGCAATTAATGCATGATGATGCATTAATCCTCTGCTTTAATGTGTTGAAACAGGGGAGGCATCCTTGGATCCAAGAATTGTTGATCCGGAGGCTTTATTTGGTGCTTTGGCTTGAAGCAAAGTGGAAATCGGTGAGTGGATTTGTGAAAATGGTTTTCGGCTTTGAAACCAAGGTTTGGGAGCTTAGTTTAAGTCTAAACAACTTTCCTAAGCTCAAGAGTAAGTTTACGGATTACTTTCTAAGTGGTGGCCATGTTTTGATGTAATGTAAAATGATGATTTTGCATGATTTGATTACTGTTTTGAAAGCATGTTTAAGCATGATATTTGCTGATGTTTTAGCATGATATATGCTGATGATTAAAGCCATGTGTTGAAGGTGTCTCTTGGTAGGAGTACCTTGTTTTTATGCATTGTTAAACGATGATTTAATGCTTTGAAATGCATGATGGAATAGCTTGGTTTAAATGCTTTAAAACAGTGGATTATATGATGTATAAAGTGTGTATTGGCAAGTGATGGTTTGTAAAAGTGAAGGTCACTAAGGTGGTTAAAAGTCCTTGAGTGAGCCTTGTTATCTAAGATCATCAAGGTGGTTAAAAGTCCTTGGATGAATCTTGTTGCGGACACTAAGGTGGTTAAAAGTCCTTAGGTGCTCCTTTCCATGGTGTTTAAAAGTCCATGGGGCCAAGGTGTTTAAAAGTCCTTGGGGCCAAGGTGTTTAAAAGTCCTTGGGGTAATTCAAGCTACGGACACAAAGGTGGTTAAAAGTCCTTGTGTGGTCCTTTCATGGTGTTTAAAAGTCCATGGCCAAGGTGTTTAAAAGTCCTTGGGGCCAAGGTGTTTAAAAGTCCTTGGGGAAAGATGTTGAACTTGATTTCATAATTGATATGTATCACTTGAGCCAATATGACATGTATAGTACATTGAGATGCATGAGATGCATGTTTTAATGTTTATGTTGAAGCATGAGATGCTTGTTTAAATGAAATGTGGAAGCATGTTATTGCTTGATTTAAAGTATGCTTTGGGCATGTGAAAAGGTTGTTTATAAGCAAGTTTTATAAATGGTTTAAATTGCATTATTGAATGGTTTTTTTTTTTAAGAGCACTCCTCACTAAGCTTTGGCTTACGCTCTCTCGTTTCCTTGATTCAATAATGCAGAGCATTAGAGTACATTGAGGGCAGCAAGAGGAGGCAAGCAAACAAGTTCAAGTAAAGCTCAATGTATGGAAGGTTTTGTTAAACATTTAGCTTTTGTATGTTTTGGCAATTGGGGACCAATGTATATGTTTTGGGAGGTGTTTAAGACTCCCTATGGATGTTAAATGTTGTTGTGGTTGCTGGATTTTGGATCGATTTCCTATTGCTTGTTTTTGAAGGTTTATTGCTTGAAAGTTGGCTTGTGTAGGAAGCATGCCTATAGAATTGGGGCTTTTTGCATGTGATGTTATTTTGTTGAATTGTTGATGCTTACATGTCTTAAATATGTTTGATTGCATGCTGGTAAAGTTTGGTAGTGTTTGAAGCATGTTTGATTGGTCAATTGCATGATTTAATTTGCTGTTCTGCTGAAATCTGAGCAGGCGTTTCGGAACAGTACATACCGTTTCGGAACGGGTGCCTGGAATGAACCCAGGGGTCCGAAACGGGGTGCACCGTTCCGAAACGGAATGCTCTCTGCCAGACCCCCGTTGCGGAACCAGTATCGGAACATCCCGCGTTTCGGAACAGGGTCAACCTGTTCCGAAACGGTCGACCGTTGGGGGCTGACATGAGCAGTTATATGTTTTGAAATGTTTGCGTTTTGGTCCCGAATCTTGTATGATCAATTGCTTGAGCTGTGGATGTCCTTTTGAGTTGTAATTTCACAGAGAAGCATGAAACCTGACTAATTTCAAGATGGTAACTTAAATTTGGGTTAAGTCCCTTAATTTTATCAGAATTTACAATTTGGTCCTTAAAGTTGTAATTTGTTCAATTGGGTCCCTGTTTGATCTCTGATGTTTGTGATCTTTTAATATGTTGTCTGTGTGATCACAATTAAGGTTAATGTGCATCTAGACAAGACTAAAAAAAAAAGGGTCGTTAATCAAGGTTGACTTTCGGGTTGACTTTGGTTTTCCCCGTGTAATCTTCGTAGTTCGGGTCAACCGTCTAGACCGGGCTACGGGGGTTACATAAACGTTTCGAAACGCCTTACCTAGGCCGTTTCGGTACGAGTCTCATCTTATCGAAATGCCTAGCTCAAAAACATTAATTAAGGCATTTTAAAGGCAATCTTAACTAAAGACTTAGCTCAATTAAGGTCCTATAACAATATATTCTATAGCAAGGTTTCAATATTTCAACATTTAATGTCAATGTTCCGATCACCGGAATCCAATTTCGACTAGACCGGTTTTCGGGGTGTTACAACTCCCCTTTAAGAAAAATTCGTCCTCGAATTTTTACATGGAATAAAGTCGTGATCATCCACTTGTTCCTTGCCTCTCACATGATACATCTGTGCAGAAGCTTTAGATTTAGGTCGGTACAATGCTCTGGATGAAGCTCTGGACTTTCCAAAGGATCCTTGTTTTGTTCCCTTGCCTCGAAAAGATTGAACATGGGACGAATTAGCAAACTTATTTTTAAGACAATCTCGTCTAAGGTGCCCTATCTCACCATAAAAGAAACAAGCTCCTGATTTCTTGCGACATTGCCCCTTTGGGTGTTTGTGTCGACAAAAGTTACAAACTGGAAACTTCGTTCCTTGTTCCGAACCATCAATGCATTCAATTGGTTTAGTACGAGGAAAGAATTGTGTTACAACTTGTGGTTTAGCAAGGTATTCATGTTGGGAAGACTGTGAGTACACACTCGGTTTTGGATCTTGATACTTCCCCCTTTTTAAAGATTCATAAGGTTCATCTCGGTGTCTTTTCTCAGATTTGCTCGACCCACTATTTTTGTGAACCTTTTGAGCACCTTCGATAGCTTTGACTCTATTCACAAGGGTTTGAAAATCAGTGATGCACAAAGTCGTGAATATAAGTTGTAGTTCATCGTTCAAATTGTTGATGAACATCCTGCACTTCTCTTCTTCTTTCTTAATGTATTCAGCCCCATATCTACAGTATTTGAAAAAGTCGTGGATATACTGTTCGATAGGTCGACCACCTTGCTTTAGACGAAGGAAGATATCACGTCTCTCGGCAAGATAGTATTCACTGATATACTTCTTTCGAAATTCTTGCAGGAAGAACTCCTAGTTCACAGTCTCTTCGGGGTCTGCCAGGACCATTGTTTCCCACAAATACAGTTGTAACACCCCAAATTTGGGCCTAGATGTTTTAGAGTCCGAATCGGACCAGTCCAAAATGGTTCGAATCTTAAAGGGAGTTTTAAGGAACACCTAGTTCGGGATGCTTTACAAATATAGAAAAATATCTAAAAATCCTCATTTAATATATGAAAGATAATGGTGGAATCAATTTTACAAAATAAGGTTTGGAAATACTACATTTCGGTGTAGTGACCAAATCGCAGTTTTTGCAAAGTTTAGTAGTGACTGTTTTGTAAAGGATTGAA
This sequence comes from Hibiscus tridactylites, assembly GCA_958450335.1. Taxonomy (NCBI): domain Eukaryota; kingdom Viridiplantae; phylum Streptophyta; class Magnoliopsida; order Malvales; family Malvaceae; genus Hibiscus; species Hibiscus tridactylites. Next base: position 61,722,824 of record OY288267.1, on the reverse strand, counting down.
ACTTTGAATCTTTAAGGAGCTAATTTTACCAAAATGTTTTCATCAGATTTTTCCTTAATTTGGGTGATTTAATTAATGTTTTAATTAAAGTAAATGAAGGTTGCTTAAATTAGAAACCACATTTGACTATTCATAACTACTTTTCACAAATTTTCCCTCATTTTATTTTCTCTCAAATTCCTTTCAACCAAACACATTCTCTCCAGCAAATATAATTTGATTTTCACTTCATTTGACGAGATTTCAATCTTTCTTTGATTCTTAATCAATTCCTCATCAAATCCTTTTGATTTCTACATTGAATTTTCAAGAAAACTCGCCCAAATCAAGGAGAAATCACCCATTAGAGGTAAGCTTCGTCCTTCTCCTCTAATGATCAGTTCTTTACTGAAATTCCCAAGTTATCAATCATTTGTTAATGATTTTTAATTGGTTTTAATGTTAGAAACAATAAATTGTCTTAAAACTCAAGATTTTGGAAGAGATCTTGAAGATTTTCGTGGTGAATGATTGGGCTCTGTTTTGAGATGGTTTTCTAATGTATTTTGGATAAAAATTGATGTTAAAAATGAGGTTTTATCTATCAAATCCCGAATAGGATTGTTTTCCTAAGTTTTTCTTGTTAGAATGATTGTTTTTGGGGTGATTTTGGTGTTCTATCATAGCTGGAGGTATAAGGACGTGGTTGTGTTGGTTTTTGATGTTAATTGATGTTTAGAAATTATTAGAAGTAATAGATCTTGGCTGGGTTTTGTTTTGGAAGAGTTTGGAGGTGATTTCGGTAGTGTTTGGTAGCCGAAATATAATATTTTATCTTTTCTTTATCCTTTCCAAATTAAACATATAGATGGCTATAAGTTATCTTCTCTGATCAGAAATCACGTGGAGGATGGCAAAGAACTAGGTGAGTCATCACCTAATCATTTCTCTTCAATTAATCCTTTAAACATATTCGAAATAGGGACCCGTTTCAAAACGAGAGGAACTGTATCGAAACGGTTGAGCAAAACTCCAAAAGTTAGTTAATACCGTTGAAATCGTTCTGGAACGCCAATAAATGTTTCGAAACGCCTTTCCTAGGCCGTTTCAGTACGAGTCTCATCTTATCGAAACGCCTAGCTCAAAAACATTAATTAAGGTATTTTAAAGGCAATCTTAACTAAAGACATAGCTCAATTAAGGTCCTATAACAGTATATTCTATAGCAAGGTTTCAATATTTCAACATTTAATGTCAATGTTTCGATCATCGGAATCCAATTCTGACTAGACTGGTTTTCGGGGTGTTACACGATTGGATGATTTGAATCTAATTTTTATTTTATTTAATTTAATATTTAATATATTTATTTTTCCTCCAATTAGATGGTGACACATGTCATCATCTGGTGGAAGGAAAATATAAGAATAAAGAGTACTTAGCATGGGGTTTAAACCCACAACCTCTTGTTGACATGTGTCATTTAATAAAACCCAAATTACATCTTATAATAACACAATGTTTAATTAAAATATATTCGTATTTTAAATATGTTCGTATTTAAATTAATTATTTGAACCGGTTAAGTGATTTTTATGATTTTACACATCCCAAGTGATTTAGATTCGAGTCCCCTTGCAACCATTTTTTATTTCTTTATTCCCTAGCATTTACTACATTGTAAGATATATATTAAATGGTGCAATTCATTTCACAAAAAGTGGGTTGGTGTAGTGTTAAAAGCATGGGGTTTCCCCCCAAGAGGTTGTTTGTTCAAACCTTATGCCAAGCACTCCTTATTCTTGTATCCGTAAGTGTCGGAGCCTCAAGTGAAGAGGGCGAGCAGGCAGGGAATTGCACACTAGTTCCGGGCCAATCAAAATTAAAATTAAATTAAATTAAATAAAAATTAGATTCAAACATTCCAATCGGGTGATGACATGTGTTGTCACCTGATTGGTTAATTTATTTTATTATTTATTAAAATTAAAATTAAAATTAGGACTAAATTGATATAATAAAGAACTAACAAGGACCAAATGTGTAATTATACAAATTTTACTCAACGACCATGTCACCTTTTCGTTAGATTTTAACGTCCGATGGTCAAAATAGGTCTCTTTAAATAGTTTGGTGGTAGAATTTTGAATTTTTTTTTAGTTGGGTGGTCAAAACAGATCGCGACCCATAGTTAGGTGGTCACTGGAGTAGTTTACCCAAAATTTAAATACTTAAAAATACAATATTATTATCAAAAGTAAATAAACTCGATAACATATTATTTATTATAAAATGTAGTCGTATAACATTGTTCAGACAATTTAATTAAATATTTGAACATAACTTAATAAATGCATGCATTTAATAAAACCCAAATTATAAATAATACCAAAGTCCATATTACATCAATATCCCAAATAATGTTAAAATAGTAAACTGGAGTAAACAGAAGAGTTCATACTGAATGATAATATATCTGAATAAATATGAGATGCTCCAAGTACCGAGTCGCCTAAGAGGGTCTGAGTTTCAGAAAGAGAAACTAAAGGGGTGTAAGGTAAAGAGCTTAGTGTGTATCTAAAGTGCAAACAAACACAAAACAAAACCGTATTTTATTTTCTGATAAAATCTTTTAAAAAAATAAATCTGAATCATAATGATATGATGTCCGATGCATAACTCAATACCCGACTATTTGATATCATACAGAGTGGTGGTTGCCCTCGCTAGAGTGGAGGTTTCCCTCACTTTTACCAAATACATTTCCGATCCCATGACTCATGATATGATTTGTAAAATCATAAATTCGATAGTGTCATATTTTTCAAAAATCAGATGCTTGATTTAAAAACACAATTCATTATGCTATGTATGATGTTTCAATATAGTATCGAACCACAATCATATAATAAATCAAGAAAATATGTAAAACAACATTTATTTATTGCACATGAAGAAACACACATAAAATTCATTTATTTAAAACACCCCAAGAAACACACCTTTAGCAGACAATAACTCTAATCTCGAGAAGGGAAAGCCTCATGCTCGGATCTCACTGAATCAGAACCTACGAAGGATAACTCTACATTATCATTGTTTACTACCACTAAGCCACCAACTAAAACACTAATAACTGAAGATATACTCATGTGATGACCTCGAAGAATGTGCACGGTCGGTCTGAACAGAATGAGGTAACTCGTCAGCCTTAGTGTTGATACCTAAACACGAGAATATTCCGAATCAGATTCTGAAATTAGCAAAATGTGTTTTCTGTTTTGAATTAGACAAAACGGCCAACGAATTCGGACTCGAGACGTCGAAAAAGGTCAAGAGGAATGATGTCTGAAAAGGTCAACTCTAGTCAAAGTCAAAGTCAAAGTCAAAGGTTAGATAGTCACACTGGTCAAAGTCAAAGTTAAACTGATCAAGGGTCAACTTGGTCAATGATGATGTCATGGTCAACAGTAAACAAAACCGGTTCAATTAATGGTCTGAGTTGGTCTACTATTCGAGGTTAAAATTGGTTCAATTCTCAATCTGGTCAAGCCGATTCACTGATCTGATTTGAGTTCGAAAGCTAGAACCGATTCGGTTCATTTGGCTAATTTCCACAGTTTGGGTCACTATTGTCTTGCGTGATGTACTATAACTGATACGCAAATATGGTGCAAGTATACACGTCGAACAAGTAATAAAGTGATGAGTGAATATCGTCTCCACAGAGATTGGAGGTGTTCAAGGTAAGCTTAAGCAAACAGGTGTCACGAAATGTAAATGGAGAATGTTGTGGCAATTCAAGACAGAGTAATGAATGTTATAGCAAATCAGAGCGGAGATATAAATGATGTAGCAATTAAAGATAAAAGATAGCATGCTGAAATCATTAGACAAACATGTCCTCTTAAGCGTGTGAAACTCTCTTGGGAATAACTGGCTGGGATGTCAGGTTTACCTACGTTTTACCTCTATACTAGGGTTTACCTCTCTAACTTAGTCTATGCTCGGTAGGATTCACTCAAGGTGCTCTTTAACTATCTCTAGCCAAGAAACTGGGAGCAATAAATGCTACAACAATACCTCTCAGCGTAAACTCTAACACTCCCCCTACCCTTAAAGGTCTATCCCTCTTAGCCTTTGAAACCCAACACTTATCTCTAAGGTCGATTAGAGCTGTGCATCTCAACATCCAACTCCATTGTCTATACAAGTTAAAGAAAGCTCTCTCGACCACTAACCTCAACTAACACCTAAGGAAAGGCCAACTCTCGAAGGCTCTTACAACCTTAAGCATATAACAATATAGACAAAGCATATATACGAGCAAGAGATAAATAAACATTCATAAAAGAAAATAAAACATAGTTCATCCAAACAACCCTAGCCACCTAAATCAGTTCATGGCTGGGCAAATATCTGAAGTATCTTCGTTCATACAACCCATTTTTCTAGATATAAAAGTAAATGCTAAAGCAACAGAAAGGGAAGAAGAGAACTCCCAATCTGCGATGGACTTGCAGCGCCACGAACCATCCTAGGCTTTCCGCCTCTCTCAAGGTCAGCAAGGTCAGACCCTTGGAGCTTCTACAATGGAAGACACCAAAAGAGGAGGAGGAAGAAGAAAAGAGCCGCCTTTAGCTTTCTCTCCCTAGCCTTTTTGTCACCTTTTCACGCTCTCCCTTTAATGAGGGTCTTGTGTCCTTCACATAGTGGGGGCTCCTAAGGTTTTGTGCCCTAAAAATTCTCTAGTGTCCATGGATGTAGGGCACAATCAGACAAAAAGGGGCTCGTACATGTGGGTGATCAGCGTGTGCGCGTTACTTTGCCGTTTTCTGCACCCAGAATTGTTGTCCAATTTGCTATAGCATTTTCCTTCCTTGACTTGCTTCAGCATCAGCCTGCATAACACCATTCCAACAAACAACTTTCAAGCAGCATCTAGCCTCATGAGATGAAGCCATACCACCAACAAGTAAAGATACATGCAACTATATGCTCTAAATGCACCTACATGATATGAGATGACCTCGAGAACAAACAAATACTTAAGCAAAAAGGTGTAAAATATAAGCATTTTGACAAGTCATCACACCCCAAACTTAATCTATTGCTTGTCCTCAAGCAATGAATATAAAGAAACAAAGAGAATGTTGTGGAAAAAATTTAGCTCGAGATAGATGCTATGGCAAAATTTCAACCTTAAGAAAAGTAAGGCTTTAATATTTAAGACATAATTGAGATTTTAAGAATCATTTCCTAGGGTGAGATCCTTTGTTAGTGTGCGTGATTGCATACAATCTAGGCTTAATAGTGCTAGAAAAATTTATTAATAGAACCCAAGTTCATCCTAGTGTTTGAACTATTTTAGCTTAAAGTTTTACTCCCATAAGTGAACTATTTTTTTAAGAGGGGTGTCAGCTCATCGCAACTACCATCCCTCAATCTATATGAGCAGGGAGTAAACCTCTCATCCCCGAGCTAGTAGGTAGAGTCATCTCGTGACAACTTTCATTCACTCATTTCATGTTGCTGCCATTTATTTAAGTTTGATTTCCAGGCAGTGCAACGCAAAGCGGAGTGTCCCTCTAAGATATGTCGTAGCATTTATTCACAATTTGCTATATTCTATTAGGCACAAGGGAGATTAGCTAAGCTGTCTTTTTTTACAAGCTCATTTCAGTTCAATTTCACAAAGATAAGCATAAGTTCTAAAAAAAATTCTCTAACACTTTCAAACCTAAAAAGCATACAATCGTGTATCAAAACAAAGATTAAGCATCAAACCCTAGAATTAATTCTACCAATCTCAATAGTCATACATCAATCCATAGCCATGAAAATATGTTCATCATTGGGTATCATTAACTTATTCATACACTTTCATGGAGCTAAACAAAATGCCATAGCGAACTATTTGTTTCTATCTATTAATGAAATGCAAATGCCTAACTAAAGGGAACTAACACTCCCAAACTTAAAGAGTGCAGTGTCCTCAATACAACAAGATAAAATGATATGCAACTAACTAAATGCAATTCAAGGTTAATAAGTACCTCACTTCTTGGTGGCGGTGGTCTTCGAAAGCGCTGAGGCATTTTTCATTAAATATGAAAGGCTGATTTTGTTGTAGCAAATTACACAGTGGCTTGGAGATCTTGGAGAAGTCCTTGATGAACCTTCTATAGAAGCCATCATGGCCCAAGAAACTCCTTATGCTCTTCACATTGGTGGGAGGAGGCAGCTTCTCAATGACCTCAATCTTTGCTCTATCCACCTCAATGCCATTCTTTGATATCTTGTGACCCAAAATCGTTCCTTCGGTCTCCATAAAATGACATTTTCCCAATTGAGCACCAAATAAGCTTCTTCACATCGCTTTAGCACTTTAGCCAAATTTCCCAAGCATGAATCGAAATCTTCCCCAGAGATTCAAAAATCATCCATGAAGACTTCCAAAAATTCCTCAACCATATCTGAGAAAATAGCCAGCATACACCTCTGAAAAGTTGTTGGGGCATTGCAGAGCCCAAAAGGCATTCTTCTGAAAGCATAGGTGACATACGGACATGTGAATGTCGTTTTTTCTTGGTCCTCGGGTGCTATAGAAATCTGATTGTATCCTGAGTATCCGTCAAGGAAACAATAGAATGCTTTACCCGCCAATCGATCTAGCATTTGATCGATGAATGAGAGAGGGAAATGGTCCTTCGTGGTAGCCTTGTTGAGCTTCCTATAGTCCATGCAAATCCTCTATCTCATTATCGTCCTTGTTGGTAACAATTCATTCTCATCATTACTCACCACGGTGATGCCTCCCTTCCTCGGCACACATTGGACTGGACTAACCTATGAGTTGTTCGATATGGGGTAGACTACACCAGCGTCAAGCACCTTGATTATCTCCTTCATCACCACCTTCTTCATGGTGGGGTTGAGCCTTCTTTGGGGTTCAATGGAATTGTTGTGACAATCATCAAGCAAAATTTTGTGCATGCAAATAGTAGGGCTAATCCCCTTTAAGTCAGCCATAGTCAAACCTAAAGTTCTTTTATGTTGCGATAGCATATTTATCAAACCAGCTTCTTGCTTAGGTGTAAAACTAGATGAAATTACCACAGACAAAGTTTCATTACTACCCAAATAAGCATATTTAAGTTGAGATGGCAAGAGCTATAACTCTAATGTTGGAGCATGCTCAAGTGAAGGCTTAGAAGGAATAAATTCTAAAAAATTAAGAGGTTCAAAGTGCGTACCTGGTTTGGCTTTGAGAAGGCTCGATTGCTCCACCTCTTCAGATAATTCCTCGAATTCTTCATACTCGATCTCGCAATCCTCCATATTGTCTTCATCTTGGATCTGCTCATATTCATCCATTTCTAAAAGATTGCTGCAGCAAAAGTCTGCAGTTTCCCTTTTTATTGTAGCATCCATGTACTGACACTCTTCATATTCATCCACATATTTGAGAGTGTTGAAGACATTAATTGTCACCTCTTGATCAGCCACCCTCATGGTAAACTCACCCTTTTCACAGTCTATCAGAATTCTATCGGTTGCTAGAAATGGTCGCCCCAAGATAATGGGTGCGTTATCATCCGCCTCGCAATAAAAAATAATGAAGTCAAGTAGAAAGATGAACATGTCCACCTTCAGTACTACATCTTCTACTCTTCCTTCCAGGCGTACATGAGATCGGTCGGCCAATTGCAAGATAACTGTAGTTGGCCTTACATCTCCTATGCCGAGCTTCATGAAGACTAACTTTGGCATGAGATTTACACTAGATCCAAGGTTACACAAAGCTTTTCCCACATAGTTATCACCTATTGAACACAGTATAATAAAGCTGCCAGGATCCTGTCTCTTAGGAGGCAATTTGCTCCACACAAAATATCATTCATTTGCTGTAGAAACTGTTGCATACAACTCAACCTTTCTTTTCTTGGTGACGATGTCCTTGAAAAACTTAGCGTAAGTGGGCATCTAATCAATGGCTTCTAAGAACGAGACCTTAATATGCAGCTGGTCTAGAACATCCATGAATTTCCTAATCTGGAGATTCTCATTTTGTTTCTTCAATCGTTGAGGGAAGGGAGGTGGGGGTCTAACTTCTTCCTCTATCGATGTATGTTTCTCTTTTGCTGTAGCATTTTCCCTTTCAACAATAGTTTCATTCATCAAATCCCATTCCTTCTCCTTCTCATAGGATGTTTCAGCTTGAAATTCTGGTTCCTCTTGCATTTCTTTAGGAGCAGATTCTTCCTTCTTGTTCCCCCAAAACTTATTTTCAGTGTTAAGCTAGGTACCACTCCTCAATGTGAGAGCACTGCATTGCTCTTTTCCATGCTTCTTAGTGACTTTAGTATCACTAGGTAGATTTCCTTGGGTTGCACATGTAATGCTTGAGCGATTTGACCTACTTGTGTTTCCAACGATCGCAAGGATGAACTGTGACTTTACAGCAAAGCTCCTTGATTTTTAATGGTCATGGAGTGTTCTTTAAGCAATGTATTAGTAGATGCCATAAATTCCTTAGTGGATGTCATGAAATCATTGAATGTAGCTTCCAATGAATTGTTGTTTGATGAAGATGCAAAACCCTTGTTGTTTTGCCACGACATATTCTGTTGTGGTCCGTGTGATTCTCCCGGATTCGTCTGATTTGCGTTCCCATAACTGCTATTTCCTTGATTTCCCCAAGAGATATTAGGATGCTGATGCCCTCCAGCATTATAGGTGTTCAAGTAGGGATTGTTATTCCGATTGGAATTCCCTACATAGTTAGCAGATTCTTGGTTGTCTGGGCACTCGCTCAAGTGGTGGTTTCCATTGCAACGAAGGCAAGCTGATGCCACTCTTACTTCCTTCACCTTACTAAGCTTTTGGAGATTCTTTAGCATGGTCGTGATAGCGGTCAATTGGGCTGCTACTGAGGCATCCATATCCGCATCACGTGATACTTGAGTTTTCCTCCCCATTCCAAGGCTTGATGAGGGAAATTGATAATCGTTGTTTGCTATTCTATCAAGGATGTCAAAGGCTTCCTCGTGTGACTTGTCTAGCAATGTCCCATTTGCTGAGGCATCTAGTATCATTCTGGTGGGAGCATTAACACCATTATAGAACATAACCACTTGTGTCCAATCATGAAAATGCACTTGCGCAATAATCCCTTAAATCCGTCCCAACACTCATACATTGATTCGTCATCAGACTGGAGAAAGGATGCAATATCATTCCTCAACTGAGTGTTCATATTTGGGGGATTATACCGCAGAAAAAAGCTCTTGCACAAATCTTTCTATGTTTCCAATGATCCGGATGGCACACCATTCAACTATTCTCGTGCTCGATCACGCAAAGAATAAGGAAAGAGTTTAAGTTTCAACACATCCTCGTGCACCCCTTGTTGACGGAAAGAGTCACAGACTTCTAAGAAAGAACATATGTGTTGTCTAGCATCTTCATGAGGCGAGCCTCCTAACTGACATGTAAAACCTATGCTTGATTTTGATATAACAAAGTATTTTAAGGACTATATTGTAAAACTTGAAATGAATTTTTAAGTCACTCTAAAGGTTTCAAATCAACAAGGCTTTGCTCTAGTTTGAAAAACTCAAACTCCAAAATATTTTCTAAGTGTTCCAAGGCCAAATTGCTCAAAATTGTCAATGCGTATCGATACGATTCTTACAGTATTGATACTTTTTTTACAAACTTGGCTACTTTAGAAATCCGTTTCGATACACCCCTTACCGTATTGAAACAAGGTATTGAAACGGATTGCATCTGTATCGATACGCTCTCTCTATAAAATCACATTGAGTTTGAATGGTGTATCGATACGGTCTCACCCGTATCGATACGATTTAAAAGGAATTTTTAAATTCGAAGCCTTAAATAATTTGACCGTTGTTTGTCAGTTAGTAGGTAACCAATTTTTAAAGAGGTGGTTAATGAGTATTGATACACTCTTACCCGTATCGATACCAATTCCTCCACTAAGCTTTGTAGGAAAAATTACATCGATACGGTCTTACCCGTATCGAAACGGTTCCCTAACCCGTACCAATACACTTACACGCGTATCGATAGGCCTCTCTTGTAATTGTGCAACAACTCTTTCTTTTTTGAGACATGTATCGATACGCTTCCTCGAGTACCGATACGGTAGGCTGCAGAAGTGCATTTATGGTGGAAAGAGAGGGTTCCAACGGCTATAATCAATTCCCTAACCACCCAAATGGCTAGAATTAATGGATAAGGTATAAAATCAAGCCTATTGAAGACCAGCAACAACTATTGCATCCAAGAGAAACATCTATAAAAAAAATCCAAGTTTAGGTGCCAAAATTCTCATTCTTGTAAAAATCCCAAATTGTATTGTGTGTAACTCTTATCTTGTCTTTCAATTTGGGTTGAGTGCTTGTATTCAAAGGGGCAAATTTGTATTGAGAGATATCTTTATTGCCTTCAATTTCTTATTTGTTACCAAGTGAGGGTTTGGTCAATTTTGGGTAGAAAATTGACCGGTATTGTAAAGGTTTCCTCCTAAGCCTAGAAAAGGGGAAGATCAATTAGTGAATTGTTGGAAAATCCTTAGTGGGAGCTAAGGTAGTGGATGTAGAGTTCATTTGCAACTTGAACCACTATAATTGCCTCGTTCTTCATTTTTACCCATATTACTTCTACAAAATTTTAAAAACCCAATTCACCCCCCTCTTGGCTTTGATCAATCCCTTGATCCACTCAACAATTGGTATCAGAGCCTACCTCTATGAAGGATTAACAACCGAAAGAGGAGATTCTAGGAAGAGTGTGATTTTCAACAAAGCAAGCCATGACATCTACCTCCGGCTCTAGCATGTACGAGTCTCAATCGGTCACCAAACCGCCTTTATTCAACGGTGACAACTATCCTTTTTGAAAGAACCGGAAGCGTCTCTTCATAAAGTCTAGTGATTACCTCGTTTGGGATGCTATAGAGGATGGTCCCATCATTCCGATGAAGAGAGACGATGAAGGAAGACTTGTGCCGAAAAGAAAAATAGAAATGAGTGAAGATGATCGAAAGAAGATTCAAATCAACGACAAGGCTCTTCACATATTATTTTGTGCCATTGGACCAGATATCTACTCCAAAGTTTCTTCCATCGAAAGTGCTAAAGAAGTGTGGGACACACTTGAGACAACCTATGAAGGGACAAGCGACGTGAAGGAAACAAAGATCGGAATTCTCAATCTTAGCTATGAGAATTTCAAGATAGAGCCCGACGAAACCGTATCGAAGATGTTTGATCATTTTTCAACCATCGTCAATGGGCTAAAAGGGTTTGGAGAGATCATCCCAGAGGACAAGCTAGTCCGGAAGCTACTCTACTCTCTTCCCAAGTCTTGGGATGGGAAAAAAACCGCTATCATCGAGGCAAAGAACTTGAAGACGCTAAAGCTTGATGAGCTAGTTGGTTCTCTCCTAACTCATGAAATCATGAAGAAAGGAAGTGAAGATGAAAAGAAGTAAGAAGTAAGAAGAAAGAAGAGTGGAGAAGCTTGAGGTAGACAAAAAGAAGAAGCTAGGAGTGACTCTCAAAGATTCTCTACAGGAGGAGAGCACTTCTAGTGATGAGGAAGAACTTGAAGAATTGGCTATGATAGCCAAAAGATTCTCAAGGTTTATGAGGTCCAACCGGGGTAGAAAATTTCAAAGAAAGATGAACTTCAAGACCAAGAACAAAGAAGAAGAAGAAAAGGATCCGATCATATGCTATGAGTGCAAGAAACTGGGTCACATCCATTCCGAGTGTCCTCAACTCAAGAAGAAGGAATTTGAGAAGAAGAAAAAGCTCAAAGCTAAGCTTGCTACTTGGAGTGATAAGGATTCATTCGAAGATGAGGAACAAGAAGTGGCTAATCTTTTCATCATGACCCTTGAGGAGGATTCTTCCATGGTAACCTCTAACTCATCTACTTTTGGTTTTACAGATGATGAACTTCAAGATGCTAATGATGAGTTGCAAGAGGTATATGATGAGTTGATTGAGAAATACAATGAGTCGATTTTAAAAAAATAAGAAAATGATTTCGATTTTAAGGACTCAAAATGACTCCCTTTCTAAAACCAACTCGGAATTAGAAAAGAATGTCTTGGTTTTACAAAATTCCTCAAATGAGTTTGAAAAGAAATTAAATGATTTCAACGATCTTCATGAAAAATACCATGTTTACCACCAAGAGCAGGTGAGTAAACTCAAAGCTTCTCTAACAAATGTTAGGAAAAACGGTTTTGAAAAAGAATCTTCTTCAAAATCCCAACATATGAAGAGAAACTTTGTTGACCACAAACAAAGAGGCTCCCATAAGTATCACAAGAACAAGAAAGTTAGAAGTGTATGGATTCCAAAGGAACTTGTAGTTTCTAACAATATTGTAGCCATTTCATCTTGGATTCCTAAGGGAACCAAGTATTTGGGAACTAACACTCATGGACCCAAAATGATTTGGGTACCAAAAATCAAAGCTTAACTCTTTGTTTGTAGTGGGAGCATTGCTACAAGGCCAAAGCACAAAGCAAAAACTCATGGTACCTTGATAGTGGATACTCGAGGCACATGATTGGAAACAAGAGTCGATTCATGGATTTAAATCCAAAAAGTGGAGGAGTAGTGACATTTGGTGACAAATCCAAAGGCCACATTGAAGGTATTGGCTCCATAGGTAATCACTCTATCATACTCATTGAAAATGTTTTGTATGTCAATGGTCTAAAACACAATTTATTGAGCATTAGTCAATTGTGTGATAAAGGGTTTAATGTCTTATTTGATAAAAATAGGTGTAAAATTGTTGACATTAAATCTAATAAAATAATGATCATTGGTCATCACGTAGGAAACATATATATGGTGCATCTAGATGACATTCATTCATCCCATGCATGTTTTGTTTCCCCCTCAAGTGAGTCTTCTATCCTCTTCAGCTGGAACAATCTCCCTAGAAAGAATCGAAGCAGAAGCAGTCTGGAAGGTGAGCCGAATCCTTGAATTCTCCTTCAAAGGAGGCAAAGAAGCTTTAATCAATAGGGTCTGCGAACTTGAAAAGGCTTAGACCTTAACTCTCTGGGTTTCGCTCAAATACTGGTCATACATATTATTTTTATGCATACATCAATCCTATCTTGGAACATCCGAGGCATTAGAAAAAGAGAAAAACTACGGGCAGTTAAACAGTTCATCTCCAGTCAGCATCCGAAGGTAATTCTGCTTCAAGAAACAAAACTAGAAGTTATTAACGGAAAGCTCGTGAAGAGAGTGTGGAACCTAGACAGGGCTCAGTTCTCCTTCTCCCCCTCTTCCGGGTCAGCAGGCGGCCTACTCAGTATGTGGGATCCGGATTGGATCCAAGTCTCCCGGATAATCGTTAAACCTAGAATACTAGCCATCATTGGCTCCATGGGGGTGAATAAAATACCTGGAGGAATTTTAAATGTATATGGGCCCTCAATAGACTTGGAAAAGAAGGATTTTCTAGAAGAAGTCTCATCGATAATCAAAGACTCAGGTAACGCATGGTGTTTAGGCGGAGACTGGAATTTGTTTATTGACCCGTCGGAGAAGATTGGCTTTTCTCTCAATCAAGCTATGATCGACCTATTCAAGAACTTTATTTTTGAAGCTTCCCTTCTTGATCTTCCGTTAGTGGGTGGGCACTTCACTTGGTGCAACAACCGTGACCCACCTACTTTCTTTAGATTAGATAGATTCCTGATCACTGCAAATTTTGATATGGCCTTCCCCAACCTAATGCAAACAGTACTAAACAAGTCCATCTCGGATCATAACGCCATTTGCATACAATCTGATCATCTGAACATGGGCCCAAAGCCATTCCGATTTTTCAACCATTGGTACAATGAGAAAGGTTTCGATGATCTCGGATATGCATTGTCCCCCCTGCTCTTTAACTTGGTAGAGGAGGCATTAAACAAAATGATACGCAAGGCAGTGAACCACGGTCTATTTTCCGGCATTCAAGTGGGTCGTAGAGATAATCACACGATGATAACAAACCTCCAATTCGCGGATGATCTGCTCATTTTTGTAGGAGCATCAGCAACCCAAGTTTGTAACGTAAAACGAGTCCTCCGCATCTTCGAGTTGGCTTCTGGACTAAAACTAAACATCAACAAGAGCAAAATTTATGGGATCAACATTGACCCTAACATCATCTCTGACTGGGCCACTTCGATTGGATGTAAACTGGATTCCTTCCCAACTAAATATCTTGGGCTCCCCCTTGGAGCTTGCCGCAACAACGGAGCACTGTGGGAACTGGTAGTTAAAGTATTTGAATCTAAATTGGATGGGTGGAAAACCAACTTCATCTCCTTTGTAGGCAGACTCGTCCTCATCAAGTCAGTACTCTCGAGTCTCCCTATGTTCTACCTCTCCTTATTCATTGTGCCAAAATCTGTCCAACACAGGTTAAACAACCTTAAGGCTAGGTTTTTATGGGGAGGAACAGTCGAGAGAAATAAAATACACTAGGTGAAATGGACCGAAGTTTGCAAGCCGCGACAAATGGGAGGCTTAGGCATACTGGATTTGGAGACAGTAAATCGTGCCCTTATTAGCAAATGGGCATGGCGGTTTGGGAATGAAACGGGGACACTCTGGAGGAGGACCTTGTGCAGTAAGATTCCCTCGCCTAACTCCCATCTCTTACCTATCAGAGGCAAATCTAGGCAATCGTCTTGGATATGGAACGATATTATTCACTCCTTTTTTAAAGATGATCCCATGGGCTCATGTATTCGCTCAAACCTAGTCTTACAAATGGGAAATGGGGCTCACATATCTTTCTGGCATGATGCTTGGTGTGTCAACACTGCCTTAAAACAATCCTTCCCAAGAATCTACGCCCTTGCAACAAACAAAGAATGTAATATCGCAGATTATGGAAGAAAAAGCGAAACTGGTTGGTCATAGAATGTAACACTTCGTAGACCTCTTTTTGGATGGGAATCTCAACAATGGGATCTCTTGATGAACACCCTCAACAATTTCAAACCCAGTAACTTAAATCACGATTGGGTCAGCTGGTCCGGCTCAGGAGATGGTACCTTCTCCGTCAAGTCATTAAAATCAATCCTCATCGGGCACATCCCCCTAAGAATTTCTGGGACAACTTCGTATGGGTGGGATTAGCTCCCCCCAAAACTGAAATATTTGTATGGTTGGTCACTAAAGGAAGGGTGCCTGTTAAAGTTGAACTCTTGAAACGAGGTTGTACTGGGCTTAACAGTGATCTTTGCACCCTCTACAATGAAACATCCGAGTCTGTGAATCATCTATTCTTCTCCTGCAAGGTTAGTTGGGCACTGTGGACACATTTTTTATCTTCTTCTCATCATTCATTACAGTTCCAGCACAATCCAATAGAGGATTGAAATCACATTCAGAGGATTGAAATTAGATCAATTACAGCTGCTACACCAAACCAAACTCAGGATCGCTTGCTGGATAACCGCCAAGTTTAAAGACTGCAAGATTCCTTTGGAAGCACTAGTAGCTGACCCCTTCCTGGCAAAAGACACGACTCTAAAGCAACACAAAGCAAGTACTCCAAAGACCTGGATCCCTCCTCCAATGGGCTTCCTCAAACTCAATATTGACGGTGCAGTTTCGCTAGAATCTTTAAAGGGTGGCATTGGAGGTATTCTCAGAGACCCAACATGATTAATCCTCATGCAATTCTCTACCGCTTGTGGTATTGTGCTAGCAACCCTAGCGGAGCTCCTTGCAGTTAAAGAAGGAATCCTTAAAACTATCAACCTCCCGACCGATCCAAGTGTAAGAATTATTGTGGAAAGTGACTGCAAATCAGTAGTGGAGTGGTTAACTAAAAGCTCGAACCCTCCAGTTGCGTTTGCACCTATGGTAATGGAGCTGGCAAAGATCATAGAATCCAAGGGTATGATCCTTAGGTTAATTCCCAGGGAATGTAATATCAGGGCTGATGCTCTGGCTAAATCTGGGATAGGGTGACGATAGTTTGAGTCACTATCCAAAAAAATTGTGTGATAAAGGGTTTAACGTCTTATTTTATAAAAATGGGTGTAAAATTGTTGACATTAAATCTAATAAAATAATGATCATTGGTCATCATGTAGGAAACATATATATGGTGCATCTAGATGACATTCATTCATCCCATGCATGCTTTGTTGCACAAAATGAAAATGATGCATGGTTATGGCATAGGAAACTAGGACATGCTAGTATTAGTGTTTTAGAAAAATTAGTTTCCCTAAATCTAGTTAGAGGTTTACCCAAGATTAAGTTTTCAAATGATAAAATATGTGATGTATGCTCTAAGGGTAAACAACATAGATCATCCTTTAAATCCATTAATGATGTCTCTACTATTAGATGTTTACAATTGATTCATATGGATCTTTTTGGGCCTATTAGAACTATGAGCTTGGGTGGTAAATCGTATGCTTTTGTACTAGTTGATGACTATTCTAGGTTTACTTGGGGTTCTATTTTTAAGTACAAAAGATGGGGCTTTAGAAAAATTCATCACGTTTTCTAAATTAACTCAAAATGATCTTGAGCTTAAGATTTCTCACATTAGAAGTGATCATGAAACCGAGTTTCAAAATCTAGGTTTTGAAGAGTTTTTAAATGAAATTGATATTAGCCACAATTTTTCGACACCTCGAACTTCTCAACAAAATATGGTAGTTGAGAGGAAAAATAGAACTCTACAAGAAATGGCTAGAACCATTCTTTGTGAAAACAATTTGCCTAAATACTTTTGGGTGGAAGCCACAAATACCGCTTGCTACATTGTAAATCGAGTAATGATTAGGCCACTTTTAAAGAAAACGCCATATGAGATTTTAAAATCTAAGAAGCCTAACATTAGCTATTTTCACCCATTTGGTTGCAAGTATTTTGTTTTAAACAATGGAAAAGACAACTTAGGTAAATTTGATGCTATAAGTGATGAAGCTATTTTCTTAGGATATTCCTTAAACTCTAAAGCCTATCATGTATTTAATAAAAGAACTTTAGTAGTAGAATAGTCTATACATGTTGTTTTCGATGATAACCTCCTTCCGAGGAAGGAATCTTGTGATGATGATGATGATGTAGGAATCCTTGATGCCTTTCATGGAGGACAAACTTCAAAGGAGGATGAGATTCCAACTAAAGAAGAAGATGCACAAGATCCACCTCTTGAAGCCTTGAAGGACTTGGCTCTTAAGGAAAACGGAAGTGAGCTACCCAAGGGAGTACAACTATGTCAAAGGTGGTGAAATCTTGGGTGATCCATCCAAGGGGTAACTACTAGATCCTCTCTTAAATTAATGAATCATGTTGCATTTATCTCATGCATAGAGCCTAAAAATATCAAAGAAGCTTTAAAAGACGAGTTTTGTATTTTGGCTATGCAAGAAGAGTTAAACCAATTTGAGAGGAGTAATGTATGGACATTAGTTGGAAGGCCTAGTAATCAATCTACTATAGGAACTAAATGGGCATTTAGGAATAAACTAGATGAGAGTGGTAACATAGTGAGAAACAAAGCTAGACTAGTTGCTCAAGGTTGTTTTTCAAGCCATCGTACCGATACGGTATATCTCGTATCGATACGCTTTAAGGTTTCAGCTACAAAAAAATTCAAGTAGCCAAAACCCATACCGATACGGCTTAGCCGTACCAATACGGAGAGGACCATTATAGATAAGCTACGTGACGTTTTGATACGGTTGTTTTACAACCCCCCCCCCCCCAACAGCTAGTATCTGTACCGATAGAGTTGTATCAAGTACCGATACGCCTAACTTCTCCCAACGGTTATTTTCTCAATGGCTATTTGAAATACAGGTTGTATCGATATGCTCCAATGTGTATCGATACGCATCAACTGAGGAATAAAGGCCCCAACAGCTCCTATTCAACCCCAACGGTCTCCAACGGCTAGAAGCTCATTTGAAAGTATAAAAGAGACCTCCAAGCATCTATAGAAGACTAATGATCCACAAGTCAACAACTTTATGATCAAACCATGTCTTAGTGTTTAATTTTCCATCCTTTGTATAGACAACACTTGTGAGCTTACATTGTTATAATTGTTCAAGTGTTTTAGGATTGGGTGAGTGTTTAATTAGTGCAAACACATACCTTTTAGAGGGATTTCTTGTTTGTTTTGAATTTCTCTTTGTACAAGAGGGTTTACTCAAGCTTTGAGTTAGAAAGCTTTGAGTGTGTAAAGGTTGCCTCCTTAGCCTAGAAAAGGAGAAGAAATTCAAAAGTGAATTTGGAAAATCCTTAATGGGAAGCTAAGGTAGTGGATGCAGGCTTTGGTTAGAAACTCGTACCACTCTAAATTCTTGTCCAAATTCTTTCAATCTTTGCTTCCACCTCAAACACCCAAAAATACAACTTCTCCACACTTGGCATGCAATTTGGTTGAAGGATATCGAGCCTAACAAATTATGTTCACTGGTGGGACGCTTTTGGTGGAACAACTCTAGTGCCAAAGAAAGAGGCATCCACTAGATTAATTGGAAGCAGTTGTGTCTTCCAAAGAACAAGGGAGGCCTAGGGTTCAGGGACCTTAGAACCTTTAATTGTTCCCTTGTTGCCAAGACTACGTGGAGAATTCTAAAGGATCTAGAATCTGTTCTTGCACAAACTCCTAGGGGGAATTATTTCCCAAATGGAAACTTGTTCGATGCTCAGAAATGCTCAAATCCTTCTTAGGCTTGGATTGGTATTCGAGAAGGAATTAAAGTCATTCAAGAGGGCTCGCTCTAGAGGATCGAAACGGTAGAAGCATCTCTATCTGGGGTGACAAGTGGATCACTAAGCTTCCGACCTATTGTATGCTCTCCCCTACCCATCATGATGTAATGTTCTCACGGTTTTCAACCTTATGGGAGAGAACAACAAGTCCTATGACCTAGGGAAACTTGAGAGTCTTTTTTCCGCTGAGGAAGTTGAAGCTATTCTGACCATCTCCATTGGGGGCCCGACGACCAAAGATTCTTTGGTATGGGCTTCTTCCAAAGAAGAGGTGTACTTTGTCCGTTCTGGATATCGTATTCTCGAAGAAAAGCACGATCTGAATTGCAAACCTTCCTCTAGTGAAGCCCTTGACCAAAAACAAGCAGTTTGGAAGTCCATCTGGAGTTTGAAAGCACCCACAAAGATTCGATCCTTTATTTGGAAGCCTTCCCATAATATTATTCCTACTAAGGGGATCTTAGCTGCTCGTATCCATGGGTTCTTCCAAGGATCAGATTGTTGTCCTCGCTGTGGAAATGCTACTGAAAGCGCTGAGCACCTCCTATTTTTTTGTTCGTTCGCTCAAGCCGTGTGGAGAGCCTTTGGTTTCAGTTATTTTCCTTTCCTTGTTGGTTTTCCCGATTTTGCAAAATAGTGGGAAAAAATCATCGGCCTCTGCAGGTTCGGTCATTATGATAAAGGGTGTGCTCTTATTGCCTTTCTTTTATGGGCTGTGTTGAAATCTCGAAATGGTTTTGTCTTCAAGGGGATGGTTGAAGCATCGTGGGAGGTATGGACTTGAGCGGAAAATGCCTTCACAGAATTCTCACAGGCCCAAATGAGGAATCACCTGATTGCCCCTAAGCATTCTTCTGAGCCCTCGACTTGGACCCCCTACCATTTGGAACTATCAAAGTCAATTGTTATGCGGCTTTTGATAAGGTGATTGGGAAAGTAGTTATGAATGCTATTGCCCGTGATTTTTCTAGTTTTCTCCTCAATGGCGATTCGGCGACCCTTTTAGCCTCCTCTGCTTCATCAGCAGAGGCATCTGCGATCAGGCTTGGGGTCGTTTTAGCTTTGCAATCAGGCTACGATCATGTCATTCTGGAATCCGATTGCAATGGGGTCATTGATAGGCTTTTTTCAAGTTCCCTTTCTGCTTGGGAGTCTGCGGATGTTGAAGAAGATATTCTTTATATGTCCATGTCTTTCTCTTCCTATGTTTTCTCTTTTGTTCCGCGTGCTTATAATCGAGCAGCTGACTGGGTTGCTAAAAACTTTTTCGCTTTTGTTTGCCCTCCTGATTGGACCTTGAATGTTCCTTCGGAACTTTCATCCTTGTTGTAATGTTCTTTTATTAATGTAAGTTTGAAAAGTTTATTGGTAAAAAAAACTTTTGTCCGTTTCAAATGTAATGTTAAACATGGCTTTAACAGAATTCATTATTATTGTCTAAAAAGTGTTTTAATAAAGAGTAAAATATACTCCATGACACTTAATTTTGTGTTCAGTTACAAATGTGTTATTTCTTTTTAAAAAGTCACAATTTAGCCATTCAATTAAAATTTTGTTACAAACAAGTTATTGAGCCATTAAAATTGAATCATGATACAATAACAATTTAGTCGACACAACTTATACATTCTATCAATTTGATATTGATTTGCAACAATTTAATAAATGTAACCGTTAATACTAAAAAAGTTCGACATTGTACCATTCTGACACTCTCTAACCACTTATCACACTCTCTGTCACTGTTCATCAACTCAATAATTAACAGATGAAATAACTTGACAGACACAATCACTTAATTACTGTACAACTGACAAACTAATAGAACGGACTATTATAACCCTAACATTACCTATTAGTAGACACAACCACTTCACTAATTAGTATTTTTTTAAAATACGAATGGTTAAATTTATTAAATTATTTCAAATTAAGACCAAATTAATAGAATATAATTTTATCGGCATAGTGACTTGTTTGTGACAGTGACTAAATTGTAAGTTTTAGGGGGGGGGGGGAAAGTAACCCGTTTTATAACCAAACATATAATTGAATGACTTGGAGAGTTTATTCCCCATTAATTATTCACAAAGCAATAACAATAGCATGATAGAGGAAAAAGAAATTACAAGTGATTCTTCAAATAATTTCGGGATATATCATGTTACTTTTATAACACATGGATGTAGTACATTCCATTTTATTCTAAAATTATAAAGGATCTTGATAGAACCACATCTTGAACTTGAGAAATTAAAAGAGAACCCCATCCATCTTTAACTAAACACATGCAAAGCAGCAACCATTGGGATTAGGGATGTAAAAACAGGTAATCGGACGAGTTTCAGGTCGGGTACTGTCAGGTCGGGTAAAATCGGGTACAGGTCATTTCAGGTTATTTTTCTATTTTGACTCGACTCAGGTCGGGTGCGGGTCCATTTCAGGTCGGGTCCATTTCAGTTCGGGTCCATTTCAGGTCGGGTCTATTTCAGGTCGGGTCAAAACAGGTCTGGTCCGAAGTAGATAATTGATAGGTTAATTCGGGTTCGGATACACTTCAGGTCGGGTCCATTTCAGGTCGGGTCCATTTCAGGTCGGGTCCGTTTCAGGTCGGGTCCATTTCAAGTCGGGTCCATTTCAGGTCGGGTTCATTTCAGGTCGATTGCATTTCAGGTCGGGTAGTTTCAGGTCGGGTAATTCAGGTCAGGGTATTTTTAGGATTGAAATTCGTATTGAGTTTGAGTTCGGTACAACCGCATAAGTAGTCGATAGACTTTAGGTTGGCCTTCGTCAATCGTCATTGATTTGGAGTTAATTATTTAAAGTCATATCAAATTAAAATTATAAAACATTGGAGTAATTAAAAAAATACTGAAAATGGGTCAATTTGGATTAAAAATAAAGTTTCACGGATTATAATGAACAAAAATATCAAATTAAAATTATAAAACATTAGACAAATTTAAAAGAAAACAATGAAAGGGGGTCAATTTGGAACAAAAATAAAATTTTGGGGACTGTAATGAACAAAAATATCAAATTAAAAGTATAAAAATTAGAGTAATTAAAAAAACAATAAGTAGATGTCAATTTAGAATAAAAATAAAGTTTTAGGGTCTAGAATGAACAAAATTTCAAATTAAAATTATAAAACATGATGAATTAAAATATATATAGGGGTCAATATGGAATTAAAATAAAGTTAAGGGACTAGAATGAAGAAAATATCAAATTAAAATAATAAAACATTTTACAAATTAAAAAAATAAATGTGGGTCAATTTGGAATAAAAATAAAGTTTTAGGGTCCAGAAGATTAAAATATCAAATTAAAATTATAAAACATTGGACGAATTAAAAAAAACAATGAATAGGGGTCAATTTGGAATTGAAATAAAGTTAAAGGGACTAGAATGAAGAAAGTACAAATTAAAATTATAAAACATCGGACGAAATGAAAAAACAATAAATAAGGGTCAATTTGGAATTAAACTAAAGTTTAGGGGACTAGAATGAACAAAATATCAAATTAAAATTATAAAACATCGGACTAATTAAAATAAAGTTAAGAGACTATAATGAACAAAATATCAAATTAAAATTATAAAACATCGGACTAATTAAAAAAAATAAAAAATGGTCAATCTGGAATACAAATACAGTTTAAGGACTAAAATGAACAAAATGTCAAAGTAAAATTATATATTATTGGACTAATTAAAAAAACAATTAGTAGGGATCAATTTGGAATATAAATGAAGTTTTAAGGGCTATAATGAACAGAAATATCAAATTAAAATTATAAAACATTGGACGATTTAGAGTTTAGGGTTTAAATGGTTTAGGATTTAGGGAAATTTTATTAATGGTTTAGGGTTCATATATTGATAGATACACACATACTTGTATACATTAGGGTTTAGGGTTTAGGAAATTCATCAAGGGTTTAGGGTTCATACATAAATAAGTATATATATATATATACTTACATACACTAGGGTTTAATGTTTAGGGTTTATGGTTTTAGGTTAAGAGAAAATTCATTATGGGTTTAGGGTTCATACATTGATAGGTACATACATACTTACATACATTTTAGTCTCAATATTAGGCACTAGAATGAACAAAAATATCATCAAATGATTTATACCTAAAATATTGGAGTAAATTACAAAAATTAAAAACTAATAAAGGTAACTTTCTGTGGAAAATAAAATTTTAGAAAATAAAATGAATAAAAATATCACCATATTAAAAATATAAAATTTATATCTACGACTATATATATATATATATATATATATATATATATATACATGTATTGTTATAATTAATTAAACATATATATATACTAAAACACACATGTATACATACATATTAAAACACATATATATGCATGTATTTAAGTTTTAGTATATATATACATGTATGTATGTAAATTTTAGTATATATATATATATACTAGAACATACATATTTGTATGTATATATGTATACCCCTAAACAATACACATAAACCTCAACTCTTAAATCTTATAATCACTAATAATTAGAGTACAAGACTAATCCCCTAATCCTTAAACTAATCTCATAACTCTAAATAATTAAGTTGACACATTTACCCCTAAACCCCAAACATGAATATCTAAATCTTATAGACATTATTCAATAATAATTAGAATGCAAGCCTAATCACATAATCCCTAAACTAATCTCATAGCCTCAAACAATCAACTTGACACACTTACCCTTAAACCTTAAACATAAACCCATAAATCTAACAAACAAAATAAATTGAAACATAAAGGACAAATCTAAAAATAAATTAAAACTAAATTATTAATTAGAGCCCAAATCAGAAATGAATAAAATTATTAAACCTAATTACTTACCAAATCTTTATACGAAGACCAAATCAAATTTAAAGCAAACTAAAAAACTTAATAATTAATTAATTTATGAAGCATAGCCTAATTAAATAAAATTTAAAGAAACTAAACCAAAGATTAAGACTAAAAAAACAAACTAAAACCTAAAAGACATAAACCCTAATAATCTAATTAAGGAAGGACCTAAAACATTATTAACCCATAAATAAAAAATTCTCATCTCCAATCTTTTTTTTTTGTTTGATATTAGCCGCAACCCCCCCCCCCCCAAAAAAAAATTAATTTAATATAATATTTTTTAGATTTAATGATCACAATTAGTAAATTGATTTAAATTTTAAATAATTTGTTTTAAATTCATCCATCACAACTTATTAATTTAATAAAACTTTTAAATTTTAAATATTTTTAATAAAATAAATTTAAGTATGTTAATTCTTATTAAACTTCACAAATAATTTATATTCAACGAGTTAGTATTAAATTAATTTAATAAATTAATACTTTACATTTATCAACACTTTAAATTTATCAAATCGTAGACTTCTTCAACTATATATCAGGTAAATATCAAGTCAGATCAATATCAGTTCAGGTTAAAAATAAGTCGGGTTCAAAGCAGGTCGGGTCAATTAACAGGTCGGGTCCAAAACATGTCGGGTCCAAAACAGGTCAGGTTCAAAACAGGTCGGGTTCAAAACAGGTCGAGTCCAAAACAGGTCGGGTTCAAAACAGGTTGGGTAATATCGAATCTCAGGTCAATTCAGTCGGGTAAAATCGGTTATCTGCCAGGTCGGCTTCGGGTTCGGGTTCGTTTTAGTCGGGCACAGGTCGGGTTTCAGGTCCACAGTAACAGGTCCAATTCGGGTCGTTTTCAGTCGGACGCAGGTCGGGTTCGGTCACTACAGTAATAGGTCGAATTCAGGTTCGGGTCAACAACAGTCGGTTACAGATCGGGTTCGGGTCATTAAATTTTCAGGTCAAATCAGGTTCTGACTCGAGCAGGTTTCAGTCGGGTTTTCAGGTCGGGTCAACTTTTTACATCCCTAATTGGGATTCACAGGGCAAGAACAAATTGACCATCTGAAATTCGAAAATGGACTTAATCTCTAAATTCAACTAGTCTACAACAAGGCAGAATTATCTCTTTAAAAACACCCGCCTATGCTCCTTTCACATAACAAAGAGTTATAAAAGCTTTGATGTAACTGTTTCAAACTTAATATACCACCAGATCAGCTATGCACTTTGAAGCATGTGAGATAAGGGAACAACTTCAGTAAATCATCACGGCTCCGTCTCTGCAACAGAAATTGACAGGAATTGTTACCCAACCTTGCAATTCACATAGGAAGGAAAAGTTTGAATTTTGAGATATGGAACTTCTCAATGGTGCCATGATGTACAAATAGCTGCCCTCTTTCGGGTTTTGAGCATATTCAGGAATGGATATACTGCAGACATGGACATACATTCTAGCACTCCCTAACAAAGTTGTTTCCAGTAGATCATATTCTGTTGGAGCCTTCACATTTGAGGCCAACCATATTGTCCTTTACCCAATGTACTATATATTCTTATGTTATTCAGATTCAGTTGTAGTATTTGATACCGGTACGTGTCTAACATGGATATTTTCAAATATTACTAAAGTTTTCCACCAAAGACTAGAACAATATCTAGAAGCATGGGAATCAATCTTTGACAGGATTATAACAATAGATCAGAAAGCAACAGTCATAGCGTTCCTATAAATAAGCAGAGGACAAGCATATTCGTTTATAGACAGAAGTGATGTTTACCTTGATACCAATACATCCGTTAACATCAAGAGTTGTAATTGTATTAGCGCATGACTTGGAAAGGGCCTCAAGGCACTTGTCAGTTACCCCGACTATCCCAAACAAACTGCAAGGCATCGATAATAAAAGCTTTTAGATGAGAATAACTTATAGGCCAGAGTGTGACATTTGCAAACTGCATCAAGATATCAGCATCGGGTGCTCATATGCTTATAAATTTAATCATTCTCAGATCTGCAGGCTTCCTCATAATTTATTCAGCTGATGACAAAAGTTAGTACAGAGAAATGACAGCTCATATGCTTATAAATTTAATCATTCTCAGATCTGCAGGCTTCCTCATAATTTATTCAGCTGATGACAAAAAAGTTAGTACCGAGAAATGACATTTTCTAGCGCATCAACTTATTATAACATGCAACTGATTGTTTCATTTATTTTTTCAATATGAAATTATTTGTTGCCCATAAATTTAATGCATATAGTATGTGTTCTGGAACTGTCCATATATTAAAAGCGTAAAAATAATTAAAGAATTTCTTTCAATGCATCCAAGTCCTGGATTGACAACATAATGACACGATATTCTCATTGGTTATTTTTTATGATGCACATTGTAATTCTTTCGGTATCACTTATATTAGGTCCTGTAACTGAGTTTGAGACTCATAATGCCTAATTTGGCAAGAATCACCAGGCGGGTTGGAGAGCACAAAGGCAACCATGCTTTAACAATTTAGAGGGTGCCATACCCCTACGTAAATAGGCCTGCTAGATCTAGTTTATCCCAACGCTGTACCTTAATTCAACAGCTTCAGCAAGTATTGAAAACAAGGGTGTCTCGTGCCTTACTTTGTTAAATTACTATCAATGACAATAAAAACCAAAGCCTGTTGAGGAAAGAAAAAAATTGCTATACAGAATTTAATAACGATGGCAAGATTTGAAGGTACATTCCTTCCAAATTAAACAACAGTTTGCTCAGGATTTACCTGAGAAATTCAAGAGATGTGCAACCTTCAGCAATAGCTATAACCCCCACATCAGTAACTTGTACGCACCTGTTAAAGAAAAGAAACATTGACTTTTACATTGTATCAGACTACCACACAGATATGTATATGAGATAATTCACTAACCATGTTAAATTGAGAGATGTAAGTTTCTTGCATTTAGCTGCACAGGAAAGTCCCTCATCTGAGAGATTCTGGCAATCAATATTTTCATTAGTATCAACTATCAATTTTCACAAACTGCATCCCAATTTTTTTTTCAGAAACCTCAGTTTTTACCTGGGCACCACACAGATCTAGGAATCTTAGATGAGATAGAACAGATATCTTCTTGTAAGCATCATCTGTGAAGCTGCACAAAGCAATGAAGTATATAGTGACACAAGTTCGGGATCACAAGTCCATAAAGAAAAAGACCGAAGATTACCCTGTGAAGACATAGCAGCATACCTGGAGAGTGCATAAAGATTTAGACTTTGGAGAAAGGAGCACTTGATCAATACTTGTTGCAAACCACTATCTGTCATCTTGACACATCTGCAACCAATAATCACAAGACATAAGCATCATCTTGTCACCGCATTATTAAACAAATGATTCCTAAAAGATAACCAAAAAGGTAGTAGGAGAGTATATATGATATGTAAAAGCAGATATCACCACACATTTGTGAATGATAAAGCAGATTAACATACCTAGTCAGATTCAATGATTCTAACTCTTGATAATTGTCAGCTACTAATTGCAAACTTTTGTCTGATAAATGCTGCAATTTTCACATCAAGGTCCTCAATTCAAAGAAAAAAAAAAGGACGACATACGTTGACTTGCAGAACAGAATCGTGACTACAATGCACAAATCATAAACTATTAGAAAGAATGAAAACAAAATTATTAAATTTTCACAGTAGAGTTTTATGCAGAAGGGTGGAATTCCTGTCACCCTCAATCCCCAATTACTAATTAGTATTGATGTTTATAATGTAGCAAAACAAAAGGTGGAATCTGTATCCAGTAAGTCATCAAATACCTTACAGCCACTAAAGTTCAAATCAACTATATACTTGCAGTTCTTCACCAGATGCTTCACACCTATGTCAGTAACCCTGAAGTTCACTCCCATGAAAAGTGCATTAGAAATATTACTTATAAAAACATAAGCCAGAATAAATCCATGGTAAATAAGAGAAATGTGAAAATACCTTACATTCCAATAGATAGAGAAAACCTTCAATTTTGGACAACAACCGGTTATAGCTTCAATTCCCTTGTCAGATATCTTTTGGCAGCCATTCAGGTTTAAAGACTCAAGGTCTTGAAGAGATCCCGAACACTGAAATTCTTAAAATGTTATCAAGAAAAACTCAGGAGATAATAAACCATGTAACAATTAACCACACTTCATAAGCAAAATAACTATAAGCGAAGAGAAGTAATTGGAGATTCCACAAAATAGCCAACAACATCTCACATCCTTTTACATCTATCAATAAATTCAGAGCATAAAACATATACTTTGTAATCAGGTTCAGTTCTAAGTTCACAATGGCACGAATTCCACCTAAATGCAACCTAAAACATCTGGCCAATATCTTTCTAACTTCTAACTTCTTCAACAATAAAAGAACCATATAAAATTAAAGCCAAGAACTGCACAATAATTTACCTTTCTCTTAATGACTTCTAGATGACCATCATCTATATCTTGTGCAAATTCTAGGCTTATTTGCTTCACATGCTGGTATCTAGGCTACAAAGGTAAAGCAAAAACAAAAAATACGTACTTTAACACTTCATTTGGATACTCTTTTTTTTCTATAAAACTATTTGCGAACAAAAACCCAATTTTATCAACATTCGACGGATTAAAAACCAAAACTGAAGAGAAAACGGCAAACCAGCGAAAGAGCAGCTATGAGTCGATCTCCAGCATTATTCATCTCGCGTAAATCAATAGACTGGCGGAAAACAAGAAATACCCAGATCATAAAAGGCAATGAAAAGTTGAAACAAATATTCCAAAAAAAGGAAACTAGAATCGAGAAGAGAAAAGTACAAGCCAAATAGAAGGGTAAGAGATGAGAGTGCGGTGAAGCCAAGGGCTGAGCAGAAGGAGAGAGATGAGGTCTCTTTGAGAAAGCCTTGTGCTCACTATTTTCATCACTTTCGGCACTGTTTCTTTGTTCCATACTGATGTCTGCTCTTCCCCTTCCATCTAACGGAAAATTAACCAAAACTTGTGTTGGGTTCCCTACTTATCCAACGCCCTTGTACTATAGTTAATTATTGCCATGAGTGACAAATTAATGTTTAAACTATATTTTTTTCTAACGTTTTTAACATTACTAATATGTGTCTGCCATCAACGTCCATTAATTTTCACCGTTAATTGACATGTGTCATCTTCTTAAATTTCTGAAATTATATTTAAAAGCAAATAAAAATTAATAAAATAAAATATTTTTTTATTTTATAAAATAGCCCTAAAATTTGAAATCTCTAACCCCCAAAACCTAAATCTCGATGTGACCTGATTTCGTCGCTGATTGCCACGTCGCCGCCAACCACATCCGTCGTCAGACCATCACGGCCATTTACCCTACCACTTCGTCGTCGAAAATCGACCGACGCCGTGCGAAACGTCAAAATCGTCGAATGGTTCATCCGAATAATTCACGTTGAACGACGACATAACGGATGATAAACGATGTGTGGGTCGTTCGGCGAGGAGAGGACGCTTCAGTCGTCGCTGGAAATGCGACCAACGTAGGTGGTAGTGGCCGAATTTGGGGTTAAGAGATTTGGGGACTATTTTGGGCTTATTTGAAAATTTCAAGATATTTTAAAATTATTTATTTTTAAAAAAATAAAATTCAAAAAATGTTTAATATTGCCACGTATCATGTTTTTATCGGCTAACGGATTTTTTTTAACGAAAAGTCACGGCGGGCACCTATTTGAGTAACGTTGGAAACGTTAGACACTTGTTTGCCTCGAAAAATACTTTAGGAACCTATCTAGAAAAAAATGTATACTTTGGACACTTATTTGTCACTTAAGACTTAATTATTAGGTAAACTAAATAAAGGGCAAAGTACATAGATGGTCACCGAACATTTAGGGTGTTTTCATTTTGGCCATCAAATTTTTAAAACTTTTATTGTGGTTTCCCAATTTGAGCAGAAATTAGATTTTGATTGCTTTAATGTTGATACGCTCCAACTCTCCAATTGATGTTGTAGAGAGAAGCTTTGATTGCCCGGACCTTTGAATGCAAGCAAGCCTTGTATCACGAATGTTTTCTTGTGAAAATATGTTGAAATGGATGAAAGGAGATAGGTTGCGGAAGGATGGTAGTGTTTGTATGTCAAAAGGGTGTAAGGAAAGAAAGATAGATAAGTAGGAAGATGGTTTCGGATGGTGTATGTAAGATGGTGAAAAGAAAGGATGTTGGTAGTATTCAAAGGCTCAAAAAGATGAACATATGCTAAGGAGCATATACCCAAACTTGAATGAGGCCTTGAGGGTGGTAAAAGGACTTAGACTGAGAAACAATGGATGTTTAACAATCTAAAGTATCAAGACGGAAAGAAAAGAGAGACGCCACAAATCAATAAAGATTTCTTAAGTCAAGAAGTTCTAAAAAGAACAAGGATGAGAGAAAACCTCACAAAGTAATTTTTATAATCTGAATTGTGTGTTTACAAATCAAAATGCATTACATATTTATAGTAAATGAAAGGGGGTGGCCGAAATGGTGTGTAAGGGAGAGGGAATGATTCGGCAGCCTTGGTGTCTCCCTCATTTGGCCGAATTGGTGTGATAAGGGCTTGAATAGGTGTTGATAACCTATCAAGCACTATTCGGCAGCCTTGCACCTCTCCAAATTGGCGTCAAGGTGTGTAGAGGTGCCTAGGTTCCCTCTTTTGCTATCCGGCTAGGTAGGTGCCCTTCCATCACTTAGCTAGGTAGCTAGTGTCACTAGCTGGTCCACTGAAGGAGCTGGTAGTAGTCAGAGGAGCTGGACGAGCTAGGCTTGAGCTGACTTAGCTAGCTAAAGGTGAGTAGCTGATCCGAGCTTTCTTTAGCTGAGTGAGCTAGTCTTGAAGTGCCTTTAAGTTGTCCTCTAGCTATTGGAGTGTTTTGGAGCTGAAACGAATCCTCCTTTGCTCAGAAATCACCCTTTTGCTATTTGAGCTCTTTGAAGCTGTTTTGAGCTGAGTGAGCTGGTCCTTTAGTACCCTTGAGCTCTTTTAAGACTTCATAAGTCTCCTCGAACCATTTGGCAGCTTGTAGAGTCTTGAAACGGCCAAACAATGTTTTGAGCTGACTCTGACACTTTAAGCTGAAACCGAGCTGTAGCACACTCCATTGAGCTGTGCTAATATAACCTATGAAAAAAACAATGAATTATATAAGTAATGTCTCATTTAAATAGTATAAGGACTATAATGTATAAGTATAAAGTAAAGTTTTAAATGATGCAAACTATAATCTAAAGATGCAAACATTTGCTAAGTAAAGATGTGGTTTTAAGCTTAAGTATGGGTATCACATATAACATGCTAAAGTCATGAAAATAAAGTATGCAAAACATATACAGAGTATGATGTGATAACATGAGTCTAAATAACCAGAAGTGAGTGTAGAAAAACTACGTAATATGAGAGAAGTAAGGAAAACTCCTGGGTCTTTCATGTGTGAAACACAACATGAAAGTGTGCAAAACTTGATGGTGAGCGTGCACACATCATCCCCTCCTTCTTTTGAGCGATTTGTCCTCAAATCGAAGGTTGCTGATTTAGGGCCAAATGTGTACATATCAAAGCCTGTTTTTGAAGGTTTCGAAACCTTTTATTCAATTTTAGTTTCCTGGTCTTACTGCTAAAAAGGTTTTGCAACCACTTATAATGGGTTTCGAAATCTTCATTAAAAACTTGTAAAATTGACTAAAAATTAACTTTAAAAGATAAATTTGATATAGGGACAAAGTCAACTTTTTTGAAATGATTTTAACAATTTAAAAAGTATTTTTGACAAATTTGAATCGAATATATTAAGTTTACAAATTAGTCTTTTTAGTTATATCAAAATCAAAATAAGTCTAACAATCTCCCTTTTTTTTTTGATAAAACAAAACACTTGATAAAAATTTATTTTTGAAAATTTTGTCACTTTCAAATTTCCCATTAGGCTCCCTTGAAAATGTCTTTATGATTTTTTTTGAAAATAATGTTTTAAAGACATCTTTAAAACAAATTGACAAATTACTTTTTAATTTTTATCGTAAGTTTTTTATTTTTTCTCTTTTTGTTATACCAAAAAGAGTAAAAAAAAACTGCTACAAAAAGAGTAAAAAACATTATCAATATGGCATAATCTATAAATAATAAAGAAGTTAGAATTGAAATCCAAAATAACATCTAAATATTATAAAATCCAACATAAAAATTCAACATATAATAAAAATGTCAAAACCATCCAAATTAATAATCCAAAGCCATAAAATCTAAATCATAGGCATAATATCAAATCCTAAATGCAAAGGTCAAAGCATAATCAAAATAAGTATAAAATACCATAATAAAAGCATAAAATAATACAAGAATGCATAAAAAGTCTTAAGCATCTGATGTATCATGAGGCGATGATGATGGGAAAAGATGACAACCAACATCATGCATATCATACTCTAGCGATGTCACACGACCATCTAAGTTACGAAGCAAGCCGATAATCTCTCATGAGCTACGAAGAAAGGCATACATGTTGTCAAAATGAGTAACCATAGCCGCATACATGGATCCAATCGTCATCGGTGGTGGAACATTCGGTGCATCAACATTCATTGGATCAACACAAGCTTCATCTTCATCATTCTTATGAACCCACTTGCCATGGATAAATCTCCAACCGATCTTTTGAGTTGTCATATCAATCTTGCTCTTGAGACGAATGGTGGGATAAAAGGAGGTGTCGATGGTTAGCTTCTCAAAAATGTGGCTTGGAACACATCCATAATTGTGAGAGAAGCTAGAAGGATTGCTAATAATTTTATCAAGAGAGTTGAAGATGATTTGAGTAGTATTAGGACAAGTTCCAGTACGAAGTTGGTGTAACATGTTGGATTAAATTTCGCAATTGTGGGCACATATGTAAAATGTATGATGCCATTATAAAGTATGACACACGATTAAGTGATCAATTATGTTAGTCGTGCCATAGACATTAAAGTGTCATGGAAATAAAAGTGTAGATACCATAAGATGTATTTATAATTCAATGAGGGACAGAGTTATAAATACTTAATAGTTGATTTAATAATTAACTATATAGAGAAGTAGCGGTCTCTAAGAAATATGTTAACTTGTATTATTCGTGTCTCCGTCGTAGAGTTTTTACGACAAGGGCTAACCTATTTTCTTGGAAGATCACAACCACTTTATAGATGATCTTCATCAAAAGATTCAAGGTTTTTAGTTTACAGATATATTCAGGTACGCTTCCGCATTCAGTTTATTTAGTTTATTGTTCTTGGTTATTTGACATGATAGATCATGCGTTAAGTTTCATATTAATTTACGATTTGGTTATAACAAGTGATATCAAAGTTAAGTTATGTCGAATCATTGAGATCATAATTTTTGAGTTATTAATCTTCCATCGTTGTTTGCCGAATTGAAATCTATTTTATGTGTATTTATGGTGATTTAGGTTTTGTCGACATTCTTTGGTTGCTGTTAATCGGAAATTAGTTACTAAATTAGGGTTTAATATTTTCACATGAATTTTTATAAATACCCTAATGTGCAATTAACCTTTTGTATGATAACTCTATGCGCCATTAATGAGAAATTAGTAATTAAGTTTTAATTTGATATATTTTGGTATATTGAAAACAGTCCAATATGCATTTGGTCTTTGTTGAATTTAGGGTTTGTTTTATAATCAATTCGGAATTGCCGATTGTTAATATATTTTCCCTTTTAGTTTGTTGTATGTGATAACCCTATGTGAAAATCAATTCCATAAATTTGTGCATATATCATGAATTGGTTAAGGAATTCATTAAAAGTAAATTATTTACGGAATATGAATTTGCTTTTTGTATTGTCTTATTCTTTAGTAATCACATATCGTAACTCAAGTTATGAAATATATATTTGATTTAAAATATATATTTAATTTGGTTTGATCAAAATTTTAGTGTTGATCGTTAGTAATTTAGAACGAATATAAAGTTTGACTTGGGCTTTGTCGTGATAAATTTACAATGACTTAAAAACTTTATAATCAGGTTAGCTCTCGAAGCTTTATATTCGGTTTATGTCAAATATATTAGGGTTGAATTTTGTTGAATCATGTTTAGTTTTGTACAAACTATTTTGCATAATTTTTTTGCATTATGCTTAATCATGGTGTTAGTGTTATTCACGGAATATACATATTTGCATTTGATATTGATGTATATTTGTTTCGATTTGATTAAAATTTTAATTATAATCATTAGGTTATTGTGGATATTTCAAGGTTTTATGTGAACATTAAATGAATTGCTCATTTGTATGATACTTTTGATTTTGGCTTTTAGTTAAAGATTGAATGTTTTGAATTCGACTTTGATTTTGGTAAATGCATGTTTAAAGTTTAAGACATTTTTTAAAAAAACAGTCAAAGATTTAGGTTTTTTGATTTCTGATAGCCACATTCAGACAATCTTATTTTGGGTTATTTTGGAAACTTAAGTGTTATCAAAAATTTCAGTTTTGACTATTACAAAATTTTAAATTTAAATATTAGTATATTTACATTATATATTTTGAGATAAATTAATTGAAGCATTAAGTCACCAAAGTGACATCTATTGTGGAAATTATTTTATTTTAAAATATAGAATGTTTTGCGAATGTAATTCAACTTATGTTAATATTAATCGGCCCAAAGAAAGATTAATATTTGACATTGTTACATGTATAACTGTAGTAATAAACATGTGATAATTCTTCAGTTTTCTATGTGAGCAAGAAATCGGCTCAAAGGAAGATTTTTGTTTAACATGTTCTTATTATCAATATTTGATTATTGTATCAAGGTATCACTTAGAAGTTAATGTTATGTCCAGCGATAGAATATTAATGGAGTGTCCGGTATCTTGATATAAGGTTCACCTTTATTCAAAATTTAATTATTTTGGTTATCTTTTAATTTGATTGAAAGATAAATATTTTGAAACAAATAAATTTATATTTTGGCTTCGGATGTCTAATATTTTAATGGATTAATTTGTGTAGATTAATTTATTTAAAAATATCGAGACGATTATAGGTTTTTGTAATTCATGCGTTTATTAATTGGCCCAAAGGAAAATTAATATTTGACAGAATTACAACGACAACTGTGGTGATAAATGTGTGACAATTATAAGGTATTTTCTGTGAGCAATACATTAGTCCAAAGATAAATCTATTGTTTGACATAGTTTATTGTCAATGTTTGATTGCTACAACAAGAGTACCGTTTACAAATAATATTATTGTCCAAAGGCTTGATATTAATGTTGTGCTTGGTATCTTGAGGGAAGCTAGCCATTATATTTTAAATTTATTTGTTTACTTATGAATATTTATGTGAGCTTGTTTTTATTTTATTTATTTATTTTTGTTCTATATTTAGTTAATTTTTTTGTCACAATATCTGTTAATATGCATTCTACACTCATTTTTAGTGAAACTAATTTCAAGGAATATAAAACACTTACATATAGTATTTGAATGTATGAACATAGACTTTGCACTAAAAAAAATATAATTTTACACCTCTCACTGCGGTAAGCACCCATAGAAGGTATTTTGAGAGGTGAGATCATTCGAATCGCATGAGTCTAATGATCGTAAAGCACTACATTCTAGATGTCTTTATGAGCACAAATCTAAAGAGATTACTCATACTAAGGGTTTCCTTGACGAAATTAAGAAATGTTTTACCCAAAACATTAAGGTTAAGATGACATCATTTATGCTTTCTTTGATGTCTATGAAGTAAAAGGGTCAAGGAAATGTGAGAGAGTGCATTGTGAAAATGTTTAATATTGCTTTAAAATTTAAGACACATAAGATCAAACTTTCTAACAATTGTTTGTTCTTATTCTTTTGGCGTCGCTTCCTATACAATTTAAACAATTCAAGTTACAACTGTCCAAAGGAGAAATAGACTCTAATTGGGTTCATTTCTCATTCTATTCAAAAGGAAGAATAGTTAAAGCATTATAAGTGAAAAAGTACTCATTTTGTTAGTGCTATTTTAGTTAGTGTCTCTAAGAATATGGGTAATAAAATAAAATATTAAGAATAAAGTTGCTAAAGGTCGAACTCAAAAGAAACAATAATAAATTGCATATGGTTGATTCTTTTGTAACAAGTTAGAATACATATGAAGAAATTAAACTTCAAAAGCGAGCAACTACTTAGTTATTCTGTGTGATCCATGGATTGTATATTTTATGATCCTACAATTAAGAATTATTTAAGGAGATGTCTATAATTTTTTAGGATGTTGAGTTTGGAGGAAGAAATAAGGTTAGATACATTGTTTTTTTATGATGAATTGGATTATAATATAATTATTACTATCATTTTTGATGATGTTTATGTTTTCACACCTATCATTAATCAAGAAGTGAATCAAGTACCTCAGCAAAACAATGTTGAACAACTCTCATTTAAGATAAGGTAATTGTTTCAGAAGAACAAACTCAACAACCTTAAAAACAAGTGTCATTAAAGAGATTCGAGAGTGGAAGGAGAAATACTATTCAAGATTATTATATTGTATTTCTTCAAGAAAATAAAGATAACAATGGAATGATAGAAAATGACTTAATCATTCCATTGATCATACCATAAAAATTATAACTCTCAAAAGTGAACGTCATATAAGAAGAGTACAATTTTATGCAAAACAATAAAGTTTAAGAACTTATCCCATTACTTGAAGGTGCAAATCAATTGGTTGTAATTGGATATTTAAATTCAAGAGGGGTGCAAATGATAATGTAGATAAGTATAAGACATGTCTTGTATTTAAAGGATACACTTTAAAAGAAGACATTAATTTTGTAGCGACTTTATCTTTAATTTCATTGAAAGACTCTTTCATGATAATCATGATGCTTGTTGCTTATTTTAATCTTGAGCTACATAAGATGAATGTTAAGCTTGTATTTTTCAATGGCAATATTGAAGAAATGAATTATATGGTACAATCATAGATTTATGTCTAATAATACAAAATCAATGATATCTAAATTAAAAAATTCATCTATAAGCTTAAGTAGGGCTCTCATTAATGAAATTATAAATTTCATATTAATTATCTCATTCGGTTTTGAGATAAATTTGGTTGACAATTGTATATACTAAAAATTTCATATTAATTAAAGAAATTTTGTCTCACTCAATGCCCTAAAAGTAACCATGAAATTTAGAAAATACAAATGATTCCATATGCATAAGCTATTGAGAATCTAATTTATGCTCAAGTATGTATGCATTCAGATATTACGTACATTGTTGGAATGTTAGACAAATATTTAAGCAATTATAATATGAACTATTAGATAGCAGCCAATAAGTTTATGAGATATCTTTAGAGAACAAAAATTATATGTTGGATTAAAATCCTCAATTGTGGGCACATATGTAAAATGTATGATGCTATTATAAAGTATGACACAAAATCAAGTGACCAATTATGTTAGGCGTGTCATAGGTATTAAAGTGTCATGAAAATAAAAATGTAGGTACCATAAGATATATTTATAATTCAATGAGGGACAAAATTATAAATATTTAATAGTTGATTTAATAATCAACTATATAAAGAGGTGGTGGTCCCCAAGAAATGGGTTAACTTGTATTACTCATGTCCCCGTGAGAGAGTTTTTTACGACAAGGGCTAACCTATCTTCTTGGAAGATCAATACCAAAGATTTGAGATTTCAACATGAAGATTCAAGGTTTTCAATCTATCGATTAATTCAGGTACGCTTCCGCATTCAGTTTATTCAGTTTATTTTTCTTGAATATTTGACATGATAGATCCTTGGTTTAAGTTTCATATTATTTTATGATTTGGTTCTAACAAGTGGAATCAGAGTCTTGTTATGTCGAATCATTAAGAATCAATTTATGGTCTCTAATTTTTGGATCGATTCGTTATAGAGATTTTATATATTTTGATATTTCGTATGAATTATTAATAAATCATTAGGGTTTTGAGATCTTATATGAATTCCAGAATTAAGGTACTTTTCTCGGTTTTGAAATTCTTAGTGCAATTGTTATTATTATTTTGTTTACACAGTTACCTATGTTGCTTCTTTCATGAATTTTGGGTTTTAATATCCCTTAATATTTGTGCCATTATATTATAATTGCTTCAGACTTTATTAATAAAGTATACTCCATATTGTGAGAAAATGAAAAATGATTTTTTATGTACGACTCTTTTGGGGTTCTTGGCAGTAAACTCTTCATAGGGTTTATATTGAAATTGTAACGCCCCGAATTTAGGGCCGGGACTTATCGGTTAGTCAGTCGAGTCAATTAAAATTAAATTTGAAAATAAATTATTTTTAATTATACAAAAAGAAGTTTTAAAGGGTGAAGGGGCAAAAAGAGAATTTTGTAATTCCAAAAAGGATTCTCAAAAGGTTATCTTCTTCCCCATTTGAACTTCACATTCAAAAACCTCCCAAAACCCCTTTCTACTGTTCCATCACCTTCCTCAATGATTTCAAGAGGTTTTATCAAGGTAATAACATTTTTGACTTCTCCTCTTCATCCTCAGCATTTTCATGTTCTTGGATTTCCATAAAACCCATTTTTGAGTTGTTTCAAGTGTTCAAGTTTAAATTAAAGATGGAAACTTTGTTGGTTTTTTGTTGAGTTCTTAATGTGTAAAGTTCATATATGTTATAAACTTGCTTTTAAGCTTAACATATGTTAAGATGGTGAAGTTTTAATGAAATCCTGAAATGGGTATTAGTGGGTGAGTTTGGAAGTGAAAATCTTGAGTTTTGAGGTAGTTATGTGTGGGGAAAGTTGGGCTGATGGTATGGTTACACTTGGGGGGCTGTTTTGGACATGTTTAGTGATGATTTGGATGATGAAATTGATTGGTAACCGCTGGGTTGTGTCCGGGTCCGAAAATGAAGAGTTTGAGTTAGTTCTTGGTTTGGAAATGTAGCGAAATTTGTCTTGGGTTGCAATCTGATTTGTGGCAGTGATTTTGTGGATGTTTTGATGTGTAATGCACTGTTTTTGGTTGATTAGAAGCAAGGGAAAACGTTGGAGAAGCTTCAGACTCAATTCCAAGGATCTTGGAGGCTTGATCGACATTTTCAGCTTGTGTTGGGTTTCATCGGTGAGTGGATCGATTTTAAAAGCCTTAACGTGGTTAAGGCAGTGCTTTGGGAGTTTGGATTGAGCTTGAAAGGCCAATCCAAGCTCGAGAGTAAGTTTTAAAAGTTTATGCAATTAAATTGTGTTTTACGATTTCTTGAATGCGAGATGAACATGCTATGTTGTTATGTGTTGAATTGCATTTGTTACGCATGTTGAGATGTGAGACTTGTGTTATACTTGCATTTGTGAGTACATGCCTTGCATAGAAGTTGGACTTGGTAAGTGGTCCAAGCATCAGTAATGCTTGCGGTTGTGTTTGAGTATATTGACATGTGTTTGGTTGTAACCAGATATAATTGATCGATCAATAGGATTAGAGTGCACTCGATGTAAAATTCGTGCGTGGCCTTAGTGATGTTAGATTCCAGTAAGGAGGAGTGCGGTGATGTGAGATTCCACCGAAAATCATGTTATTACTAGACGGGTGAGTACGGTGATATGAGATTCCACCAGAAGTGTCTATTGGGTTTGAGAAAGTTATCTGCATATCCGAGTAAAACGTTGAATGTTAATATACCCATGATTGCTCTAATTCTCTTGTTAAGCATGTTGTTGTTTCCTTATGCTTATAGTTATGCATTGTGGTTTACTTTGCTTGTGTTATGAGAATGAGCATATGGTAAGCCTAGGGCTTGTGGTTGCATTCGGTAAATGCACGTGAAGGTAAATGCATGACATTGTGTGTTCAAGCATGTGGAAATGATTTCGAAACAATTTTGGTTTTCAAGCAAACTATGTTTTAAAAACTGCATAGTTGTAGTTACTCTTTGAGCACCGCTCACTAAGCTTAAACGCTTACGCTTTCCTTTCCAACAATGCTGACCCTTAGACCTTCGGAGCTGTAACGCCCTGGTTTTGGGCATAGATGTTTTAGACATCGGATCGGACCGGTCGAGAACGGTTCGAATCGCGTAAGGTGATTTTAAGAAATCAAGGATCGGGATAGGATAAAATTGTGATAAAAATTGCAAAAATATCCTAAAAATATAATTAAGAGGTTGGTCAAGTCAATTTTACAAAAAGGGATTTGGAAAATGGACATTTTAAGTAGTGACCAAATTGTAAAGTTTCAAAACTGGGAAAAATGTGCTTTTTAAGGTGGAAGCCAAAATCTTAGAATCTTTAGGGGGCTTTAAGTCAATTTGACCTTTCTTCAAATATGACATGTGTTTTAAATGGATTTTAATTAAAGGATTTTAATTAAATAAGATATTAATTAATTGATAGTTAGTGGATTTTCATTTTACGTAACTACCAATTCCCTCTCATTTTAGCCAAACACCATTTTCTCTCATCTTTTCCAGAATTCTTTCTCTCAAAAAGTTCTCTAAACATTTTCTAAATCAATTTCAAGAGATCTTCCTTAATTCTTCAAGATTTTTGCAAGCAAAACTTGTCATCTAGTGAAGGAAGCAAGGATTGGAGGTAAATCCCGTTCTCAACCTCTAATCTAAGTTCTTTATTGAAATTCCAAAAATATTTGGCTTCTATTAACTATTTTTGATTGAGTTTTCAACATAGTTTTGATTTGAGATCAAAATATTGTGAAAATGTGGATGGAATCTTGATTTTTAGACTTGATGAGTTGGGCACTATTTTGTGTTGATTTTAATTGATTTTTAAGTCGATTTATATGTTAAAATGTTGTATAATAACATAGATCCCGAAATCCTTGAGATCCTTGAGTTTCTTGGTAGTTTTAAGTGTGATTTTGGGGTGGAATGATGGAATCTTGATGGCTGGAGGTATAAGGATGAGTTAGGATGTTTATTAGATGTGTTTTGATGTTGTAAATGCTTTGGAAGTGTTGCATGATGGCTGGGCTTGGTTTGGGAGGCGATCGATTGAGTTTTCGGTTGTGTTGGAAGGGTATTTTGGTGTAGTTTGAGTGGGCAACAAGTCTAAGGATTGTTGCTGGTGTTAGAATGAATTTTAATGCATTTAGATCTCTGTTTTGATGTTGTGAAAATAGAGGATCTTGATCCGGAAGCTCACGAGGTGATTTTGGAGGCTCCGGAGGTGTAATTTCCGTGTCGGCGAACAAGGCTTCGCGTATCGGTGAGTGGAAATGCAATTTCCTGCTTTGTAATGCTTTGGCGTACTCTTGGGAGCTTAGTGTAAGCTTGATACGCTTAACTAAGCTCAAGTGTAAGTGTTTCGGTAATCCCTCTCTTGGAAATGTGTTAAGTTGGTTGAAAATGCATTTGATGTAAGAGTGGATTTGTTTACTGTTTTTAAGCGTGTATAAGCATGGTTTAATGCTGGATTTTAATGTCATTATGTTAAGGATGCACTAGGTAAGTGATCCTTGGTTTTCATATGAAAATTCATATGATGTTAAGCATGCGTGCTTGTGGAAATGACATTGTGGTTATGCTTGAAAATCAGTGAATTAATGTGGAAAAAATGATTATATTGGCAAGCGATGAAACGGTTTTTGGTTACTTTAATCGAATATAGTTAGCTAGCTGGCTATAGGATTGGGTGCACCGTGAATAAAGTCGCCTTGGATGTTGAGGGGTTGTGATTGTGCCGTAATCTCCATCCAAGTACCCTAACGATTGAGGTTAAGATCAAAACGGTGAATGGTTAGTCCCGTGTGTGAGTCTTGTGTATGAGTCCCATACTCTCATTAGTGGAATTATACAACTACCGATGAGTGATGTTGAGGGGTTGTGATTGTGCCATTAGTCTCCATCACGGGTGTTGAGGGGTTGTGATTGTGCCATTTGTCTCCACCTTGTGTAGTCTGGTAGTTTGTATGAAGCGTGAGGGACAACACTTGTAATCCGCGTATCCGATTGTGTCTTGTGTTGAAAGGATTTGTGAACTATCACTTGAAAGCCAATATAATGTAAATGATGTAAGTGAAGCATGAGATGCTTGTAAATGATGCAAGAGGGCACGAGAAATATGTGAATGATGCAAGAATGCATGTGATGCTTGTTAAAGCATGAGCAAAGGTTTATTTGCTATTTTATATTGATGCATGTGTGCATGAGGTTTCAAAAGTGCATTGAAGTCTTTAGAAGACTTGTTTTATAAAGGACATGTATTGCAAAGTGATGATTTTGTAAACTTGAGTTATGCATTGATGAATGTGTTTAGCGTTCCTCACTAAGCTTATTGCTTATGCTCGTTTGTTTCATCAATGCAGAAAACTGAACATTTGGAGGCAGCTCAAGAGCAAGAGTAATCCAAGGTTTTTGTCAAAGAAAAGTATGTTGTTCACCTTTAGTGTAATAATAGGCAATGGGAGGGATTTATACTTTGGAATGTTTGAGAATGTTTCTTTTACTTTGAGCATGTTGGTTTGGTTATACATGAATTGTAAATGGCCTTTGGAGTTTGGATTTTAGTTTATTTGGAGTTTTGTCTTGTTATGGTTTTGGGTGAACTAGGAAGCATGCCTATAGTGCCTTTGTTTGAGTGTTGGTCGCTATGTTTAGGCTTTAGCCTCGTTATGATATTAGTTGATATGAATCCTTGATGTATGCTTGATGTGGCATGACTCGGGGTTTTTCGAGTATGAAAAAAGTATGAAAAACCAACCTTTTCTGCTGACACAATGCAGGGTGTATCGAAACACCCTTAACTGTTTTGAATCGGAGGCTTGAGATGGCCATAGCGTTTCGGAATAGCTGAAGGTGTTTCGAAACAGTTTGGCTACTAGAGAGGCTTGTTTCGATACTGGTCTCAGAACACACCCGAGTACCGAAACGGTCAACACCGTTTCGATACGAGTGTTTCGGTACAGGGTTTGGTGTTCCAAAACGGTTGACCGTTGGATGATGATTTTGAATTGTTTTAAGTTTGCATGTTTTACATTTTGGTCCTGAATGTTGTAGATGCAATTGCTTGAGCTTGGATTCTCCTTTCTAGTTGGAATTTGATAGAGGAACATGTAATGTGACTAATTACATAATGGTAAGCCTAAAATCTATTAATTCCTTGTAATTTATGGAAATTACATTTTGG
This sequence comes from Hibiscus tridactylites, assembly GCA_958450335.1. Lineage (NCBI taxonomy): Eukaryota > Viridiplantae > Streptophyta > Magnoliopsida > Malvales > Malvaceae > Hibiscus > Hibiscus tridactylites. The sequence goes on along the minus strand of OY288267.1, from coordinate 61,679,883 downwards.
TCCCTAAAATGTGTAAATCACGTAATTGAGTCCCTAAATGTTTTCTGATCGCGATGTCCTTCTCTCCTATGATTCTTGCGTAATCACATAGGCTTAATGTGCATTTAGAAAATATAAAAAGAAAAAAAGGGTCGTTAATCAAGGTTGACTTTCAGGTTGACTTTGGTTTTCCTCGTTTAATCTTCGTGGTTCGGGTCAGACGTCTAAGCAGGGCTAAGGAGGTTACATTTGTTGGTATCAGAGCGTGGTTTTGAAAGAATTGGGAATGTTGGTATGTGTAATTGATGTGAGTTGAAGTATGATGTGTGAAAAGCATGTTAATGTTTGAATTTTTGAACTTATGCCATGTTGATTGGTGTGAATTGCATGTAAGATGAATATGATGGTATGGGGATGATGTTGTGTGGATATATGCTGATTTTGAATGTTGGAAAGTATGCGAGCATGATGTTACATGTATGCTATGATTTGTGGGGAAATTGGGTGCCCATTTCCTTATTACACTAATCGAATGTTTTGTAAACTTAGATTTCTTGCTTGCAGCTGGCCTAAATGGTTTGATTTGTTTAATTGTTGTGTTTGTTTAAAATAGCACATGGGACCCAAAAGAGAATTGAGGTCCAATACGATAGTGCCTGCATCCGAGCAGGAAAACCAGGCTGAACAGGGGGCTGATGTTCCTCCTGGTGGAGATCTACCTTCTCCGCCACCACCTGGAGGTGGGGATCAGGTGCAACAAGGACAAGTTGGTCCTGGATTGGGTAATTTGGCGCCACTAGTTGAGACGATTACCAGAGCGTTTCAGGCTGCTGTTGCCGGAGCGCAAGTGCAGGCCTTTACAGCTGGGCAGGTGGGTCTACCTTTGGAGAGGTTGAGGAGCTTGGGAGCAGTAGAGTTCTATGGATTGGCACCCGAGGCGTCTGAGGCCTGGTTGGCCAGTACGATCTGCATAATGGATCAAATGGGTTGTAATGATGAGCGCAAGCTTGGGTGTGCAGTTTCCTTGCTGCAAGGTGATGCTTACAGCTGGTGGATGACTACCACAACTGGGATGGAACCCAATGAAATTGATTGGGAGTTCTTCGGGGGTGCCTTCCAGAGAAAGTATCTAGGTGTAAGATACTTGGATGAGAAGAAACGAGAGTTTATGTCTCTCGTTCAGGGTAACCTATCGGTGGCTGAGTACGAGGTTCAGTTCGTACGCTTGAGCCAGTATGCTCCTGAGCTGGTACCGAGTGAGAGGAAACGCTGTGATCGCTTCCGGTATGAATTGGTGCAAGATGTTAAGACGTACATGCTAGCTGCAGACTACACAGATTTTGATGTGCTTGTGTGTCGGGCAAAGGACATCGAGCAGAACCTGCGTTTGTCTTCTAGAGGTGTTGGGTCTAGCTCTGGAAAGAGGGCTGCTAAGTATAGTTCCGGTGGTGGACGGAACAAGAGAGGCCGTGACAGGAGACATCAGCCTAAGGGAAGGCGTGGTGTTCCGGGTCGAGGTGGGTAGGCTCAGGGAGGTCGTATGAGGTCCGAGCAGCATACATGCTGGACGTGTGGTTTGAGGGACAACTTGAGGCGAGATTGTCCTCGAGCGGCTAGAGAGGTCCAGGCTCCTGTTGCAGTGATAGGGAACTCCTGCTGGAATTGTGGTTTGGTAGATCACATGAGGAGGGAGTGTCCTTTGTTGGCCGGTGGTGGCCAAGGACGTGCTCCTGTGGTGGCTGCACCTTAGAGAGGCCGTGGGCGCGGCCGTGGGAACTTTCAGAGGAGGGATGAAGGGCAGCGAGGTATTGCTCACGTTGTAGCCGTTCGGCCTGAGGGAGGTGGACCAGCGAGGGTGTATGCTCAGCGCGAGGAGCGCAACGATGCCGATGTGATCGTAGGTACCTTTGCTCTCCAGTCTTTATCTTTGCTGGTTTTGATTGATTCTGGATCCACACATTCATATATCTTGAGTGAGCATGCACATTTGCTTGACATACCTGTTGAGATGCTTGGAGTAGGAATGCAAGTGACTAGTTCTTTGCTGAGACTGTAGTCACTAGGAAGTTGTATAGGTGGTGTCCTCTGTCTATGCAAGGTCATGTTTTTCTTGTGGATTTGATGGAATTTCTTTTCTACGGATTTGATATAATCCTTGGCATGGATTGGTTGACGGAGCATAGAGTCGTGGTTGATTTTGATGTTAAGCGAGTCACCTTAAAGTTAGCCGATGACTATGAGGTTGTTGTAGTAGGCGAGAATGTGAAATTCTTGTCAAAAGTAATTTCGGCCTTGGAAGCAAACCGTATGATGAGGTTGGGATGAGAGGCTTACCTTGCTTATGTGATGAATCTTGGAACTAAGGATGTGCGCGTACAGGACATCCGAACGGTTCGCAATTTTCTGGGTGTCTTTCCGGAAGAATTGCCTGGATTGCCACCAAATAGGGAGGTTGAATTTGGTATAGAGTTGTACGAGAATACAACTCCGGTGTCCATTGCTCCTTATTGCATGACACCCAAAGAATTAAAAGAATTGAAAACGCAGTTGCAGGAGTTGTTGGATCGAGGTTTTATCCGGCCAAGTGTGTCACCTTGGGGGTGCACCGGTTCTGTTTGTAAAGAAGAAGGATGGGACGATGAGAATGTGTATAGATTATCGGCAACTAAACAAGTTGACGATCAAGAACAAGTATCCCTTCCCTAGAATTGACGATCTCTTTGATCAATTCCGGAGAGCCTTAGTGTTTTCTAAGATAGACTTAAGATCGGGGTACTATCAGCTGAAGGTGAAGGATGTGGACGTACCTAAAACTACTTTTCGGACGAGGTATGGGCATTATGAATTTTTGGTGATGCCATTTGGTTTGACCAACGCGCCTGCTGCTTTCATGGATATGTTGAATCGTGTATTCCATGAATTCTTGGATCAGTTTGTGGTGGTGTTCATTAATGATATCCTTGTGTATTCGCGTACCGAGGAGGATCATGATAGACACTTGAGGATCGTTTTGCAAGCGTTGTTGGAGAATCAGCTGTATGCAAAACTGAGTAAATGTGAGTTTTGGCTTAAAGAAGTGGTTTTCCTTGGGCATGTGGTATCGGCTGAGGGTATTTGCGTTGATCCGCAAAAAGTGGAGGCTGTGATGAGTTGGAAAGCACCTAAGTCAGTGACGGAAGTACGGAGTTTCCTTGGGTTGGCTGGGTACTACCGTAGGTTTGTCGAGGGTTTCTCAAAGATAGCGGCACCTTTGACCAAGTTGCTGCAGAATAATGTTTGTTTTGAGTGGACGGAGGCGAGACAACAAGCCTTTGAGAGGCTGAAGAAAGCTTTGACGCAAGATCCTGTTTTGATTCAACCTGAGTCTAGTAAGGAGTTTATGGTCTATAGTGATGCGTCCATTATTGGTTTGAGCTGCGTGTTGATGCATGAGGGTAAGGTGGTGGCCTATGCATCTAGGCAGTTGAAGGTGCATGAGCGCAATTACTCTACTCATGATCTTGAGCTTGCAGCTGTGGTATTTGCCTTGAAGATTTGGAGGCATTACATGTATGGTGAGAAATGTGTTGTGTTCACGGATCATAAAAGCTTGAAATACATTATGTCTCAGAAGGAGTTGAATCTTAGGCAATGACGTTGGGTGGAGTTGCTTAAGGATTATGATCTGGCGATTGAGTATCACCCAAACAAGGCTAATGTTGTGGCCGATGCTTTGAGTCGGAAGGTGGCTGTCGAGTTGAGAGTGATGTTTGCTCGTTTGAGCATATCGCGTGAATGTGGTCTTGTGGCGGAGTTACAAGTGAAACCATCTTTGTTACAGTTGATTAAAGAGAAACAGTTGCTTGATGATTCTCTTGTTTCGCATGTACAAGACATTGCAGAAGATAGACCTTCGGATTTCAGCTTTAATGATGACGGTATTCTGTGTTTTGGGAGTCGGATAGTGGTGCTAGATGATGCTGAGTTAAGGCACACTATTTTGACTGAAGCTTATTGTAGTCCTTTTGCTATGCACCCGGGTAGTAGAAAGATGTATCGTGACCTTAAGGATGAGTACTACGGGGTGGGGTTGAAAAAGGATGTAGCTGAGTTTGTTAGTAAGTGTATGGTGTGTCAGCAAGTGAAGGCTTAGCATCAGGTTCCTTCTGATTGTTGCAACCTTTGAGAATTCCATAATGGAAATGGGAGAGAATCACCATGGATTTTGTGTATGGTTTGCCTTTGTCACCGATAAAGAAGAATTCAGTTTGGGTGATTGTGGATCGATTTACGAAGTGTGCACATTTTCTGCATGTGCATACTACGTATACTTTGGATAAGTTGGCTGAGCTGTACATAGCTGAGATTGTGCGGTCGCACGGTGTGCCAAAGTCCATTGTGTCGGATAGAGATCCGCGGTTTACAGCGCGATTTTGGGAATGTTTACATCAAGCCTTGGGTACATGGTTGAATTTCAGCACTTCTTATCATCCGCAGACGGATGGACAGTCAGAACGTGTGATTCAGGTGCTTGAGGATATGCTGAGGTGCTGTGTGATAGATTTTCAGGGTTCTTGGGAGAAGCACTTGCCGTTGGTTGAGTTTGCGTATAACAATAGTTACCAGGCAAGTATCCAAATGGCTCTATACGAGGCTTTGTATGGGAGGAGGTGTAGAACCCCTCTTTGTTGGGCAGAAGCTGGGCAAAAGTTGATTTCAATGCCGGCTATGCTTAAGGGAACCACTGAGAAGGTGAAGCTCATTTTTGAGCGGTTAAAAGTTGCATCAGATAGGCAAAAGTCTTACGCGGACTTGAAGCGTAAGGAGATTGAGTTCGCAGTTGGCGAACGTGTGTTCTTGAAAGTTTCACCTTGGAAGAAGGTGATGAGATTTCGGCATAAGGGTAAGCTTAACCCAAGGTTTATTGGACCTTACGAGATTGTGGAGCGTATTGGTCCCGTGGCATATCGGTTGAGATTGCATGCTGAGTTGGAGAAGATACATGATGTGTTTCATGTCTCCATGTTATAGAAGTATAGATCGGATCCTTCGCACGTAATGCCAGTGGAGGAGATAGAGTTGAATCCGGATCTATCATATGATGAAGAACCAGTGAAGGTTCTGGACGTGAGTAGCAAAGTTCTTCGTGGTAAGACGATAGAGCTTGTGAAGGTGTTGTGGCGACATCGAGGAGTTGAGGAGGCCACGTGGGAAAGCAAGGCGGATATGCTGAAGCAGTTTCCGAATCTCTTTTCTTCAGGTAAGAATTTCGACGACGAAATTTCCTAAGTGGGGGAGAGTTGTAACACCCTGGTTTTGGGCCTAGATGTTTTAGACATCAGATCGGACCGGTCGAGAACGGTTCGAATCGCGTAAGGTGATTTTAAGAAATCAAGGATCAGGATAGGATAAAATTGTTATAAAAATTGCTAAAATCCTCTAAAAATATAATTAAGAGGTTGGTCAAGTCAATTTTACAAAAAAGGATTTGGAAAATGGACATTTTGAGTAGTGACCAAATTGTAAAGTTTCAAAACTGGAAAAAATGTGCTTTTTAAGGTGGAAGCAAAAATATTAGAATCTTTAGGGGGCTTTAAGTCAATTTGACCTTTCTTCAAATATGACATGTGTTTTAAATGGATTTTAATTAAAGGATTTTAATTAAAGAAGATATTAATTAATTGGTAGTTAGTGGATTTTCATTTTACGTAACTACCAATTCCCTCTCATTTTAGCCAAACACCATTTTCTCTCATCTTTTCCAGAATTCTTTCTCTCAAAAAGTTCTCTAAACATTTTCTAAATCAATTTCAAGAGATCTTCCTTAATTCTTCAAGATTTTTGCAAGCAAAACTTGTCATCTAGTGAAGGAAGCAAGGATTGGAGGTAAATCCCGTTCTCAACCTCTAATCTAAGTTCTTTATTGAAATTCCAAAAATATTTGGCTTCTATTAACTATTTTTGATTGAGTTTTCAACATAGTTTTGATTTGAGATCAAAATATTGTGAAAATGTGGATGGAATCTTGATTTTTGGACTTGATGAGTTGGGCACTATTTTGTGTTGATTTTAATTGATTTTAAGTTGATTTATATGTTAAAATGTTGTATTAATAACATAGATCCCGAAATCCTTGAGATCCTTGAGTTTCTTGGTAGTTTTAAGTGTGATTTTGGGGTGGAATGATGGAATCTTGATGGCTGGAGGTATAAGGATGAGTTAGGATGTTTATTAGATGTGTTTTGATGTTGTAAATGCTTTGGAAGTGTTGCATGATGGCTGGGCTTGGTTTGGGAGGCGATCGATTGAGTTTTCGGTTGTGTTGGAAGGGTATTTTGGTGTAGTTTGAGTGGGCAACGAGTCTAACGATTGTTGCTGGTGTTAGAATGCATTTCAATGCATTTAGATCTCCGTTTTGATGTTGTGAAAACAGAGGATCTTGATCCGGAAGCTCACGAGGTGATTTTGGAGGCTCCGGAGGTGTAATTTCCGTGTCGGCGAACAAGGCTTCGCGTATCGGTGAGTGGAAATGCAATTTCATGCTTTGTAATGCTTTGGCGTACTCTTGGGAGCTTAGTGTAAGCTTGATACGCTTAACTAAGCTCAAGTGTAAGTGTTTCGGTAATCCCTCTCTTGGAAATGTATTAAGTTGGTTGAAAATGCATTTGATGTAAGAGTGAATTTGTTTACTGTTTTTAAGCGTGTATAAGCATGGTTTAATGCTGGATTTTAATGTCATTATGTTAAGGATGCACTAGGTAAGTGATCCTTGGTTTTCATATGAAAATGTATATGATGTTAAGCATGCGTGCTTGTGGAAATGACATTGTGGTTATGCTTGAAAATCAATGAATTAATATGGAAAAAATGATTATATTGGCAAGTGATGAAACAGTTTTTGGTTACTTTAATCGAATATAGTTAGTCGGCTATAGGATTGGGTGCACCGTGAATAAAGTCGCCTTGGATGTTGAGGGGTTGTGATTGTGCCGTAATCTCCATCCAAGTAACCTACCGATTGAGATTAAGATCTTAACGGTGAATGGTTAGTCCCGTGTGTGAGTCTTGTGTATGTGTCCCATACTCTTGTTAGTGGAATTATACAACTACCGATGAGTGATGTTGAGGGGTTGTGATTGTGCCATTAGTCTCCATCACGGGTGTTGAGGGGTTGTGATTGTGCCATTTGTCTTCACCTTGTGTAGTCCGGTAGTTTGTATGAAGCGTGAGGGGCAACGCTTGTAATCCACGTATCCAATTGTGTCTTGTGTTGAAAGGATTTGTGAACTATCACTTGAAAGCCAATATAATGTAAATGATGTAAGTGAAGCATGAGATGCTTGTAAATGATGCAAGAGGGCACGAGAAATATGTGAATGATGCAAGAATGCATGTGATGCTTGTTAAAGCATGAGCAAAGGTTTATTTGCTATTTTATATTGATGCATGTGTGCATGAGGTTTCAAAAGTGCATTGAAGTCTTTAGAAGACTTGTTTTATAAAGGGCATGTATTGCAAAGTGATGATTTTGTAAACTTGAGTTATGCATTGATGAATGTGTTTAGCGTTCCTCACTAAGCTTATTGCTTATACTCGTTTGTTTCATCAATGCAGAAAACTGAACATTTGGAGGCAGCTCAAGAGCAAGAGTAATCCAAGGTTTTTGTCAAAGAAAAGTATGTTGTTCACCTTTAGTGTAATAATAGGCAATGTGAGGGATTTATACTTTGGAATGTTTGAGAATGTTTCTTTTACTTTGAGCATGTTGGTTTGGTTATACATGAATTGTAAATGGCCTTTGGAGTTTGTATTTTAGTTTATTTGGAGTTTTGACTTGTTATGGTTTTGGGTGAACTAGGAAGCCTGCGTATAGTGCCTTTGCTTGAGTGTTGGTTGCTATGTTTAGGCTTTAGCCTCGTTATGATATTAGTTGATATGAATCCTTGATGTATGCTTGATGTGGCATGTCTCAGGGTTGTTTCGAGTATGAAAAAGTATGAAAAACCAACATTTTCTGCTGACACAGTGCAGGGTGTATCGAAACACCCTTAACTGTTTCGAAACAGAGGCTTGAAATGGTCATAGCGTTTCAGAACAATTTGGCTACTGGAGAGGTCTGTTTTGATACTGGTCACGGAACACACCCGAGTACCGAAACGGTCAACACCGTTTCGATACGAGTGTTTCGGTACAAGGTTTGGTTTTCCGAAACGGTTGACCGTTGGATGATGATTTTGAATTGTTTTAAGTTTGCATGTTTTACATTTTGGTCCTGAATGTTGTGGATGCAATTGCTTGAGCTTGGATTGTCCTTTCTAGTTAGAATTTGACAGAAGAGCATGTAATGTGACTAATTACATAATGGTAAGCCTAAAATCTATTAAGTCATTGTAATTTCTAGAAATTACATTTTGGTCCCTAAAATATGTAAATCACGCAATTGAGTCCCTAAATGTTTTCTTATTGCGATGTCCTTCTCTCTTATGATTCTTGCGTAATCACATAGGCTTAATGTGCATTTAGAAAAGATAAAAAGAAAAAAAGGGTCGTTAGTCAAGGTTGACTTTCGGGTTGACTTTGGTTTTCCCCGTGTAATCTTTGTGGTTCGGGTCAGACGTCAAGGCCAGGCTAAGGGGGTTACAGGAGCAGCTCAGGGAACAAGGGAGATTCCAAGGGAATTTAGTTTGCTCAAGTATGGTTTAGACTTCGATAATTAGTATTTAAGCAATGGGATAGGACCTTTGTGTTTTGTGATGTTGATGGCTTGTTCTTTTGCTTAGACAAGTTTGTTAAGTGGATCAATGGATTGATCAATGCCAATAGGGGGTGAATTGGGCTTTAAAAAAATTTTGGTGAAAAATGATAGCTAAAAATGAAGAACAAAGGATTTTAGAGTGGTTCAAGTTCCAAATGAACTCTACATCCACTACCTTAGCTACCACTAAGGATTTGCAACAATTCACTAATTTGTTCTTCTCTTTTTCAAGGCTTAGGAGGTAACCGTTACACAACCGGTCAAATTTTTTACCCAAAATTTGACCAAACCCTCACAAGTGAAACAAAGAAGAAATTAGGCAAGAAAGATATCTCTCAAAGACAATATTGCCCTTTTCAGTACAAACATTCAACCCAAATTTGAGATAGGATAGGAATTGAATACAACACAATTTGGGGTTTGCAAGAAATTGGAAAATAAGCACAATGAGGTTGGATTTTTTCTTGGATGTTTATCTTTGATGCAATAGTTGTTGCTGGTCTTCAATAAGCTTCAATTTATACCTTCTCTATCAATTCTAGCCGTTTGGGTTGTTAGGCTATTGATTATAGTCGTTGGGACCCTCTCTTTCCACCATAAATGCACTTCTGCAACTATCCGTATCGGTACACGAAAACCCCTATCGATACCTGTCTCAAAACAGAAAGAGCCGTTGCACATAATAAAGAGTGCGTATCGAAACATGTGTAAACGTATCGGTACGGGACAAGGACCATTTCGATACGGAAGAGACCGTATCGATACCTTTTTCTCAACTTAGCTCACCGGAAGTCTCTGTTTCGATAAGGGGTACACCGTATCGATAAGAGACAACTACCACTTTAAATATTAGTTACCTAACAACTGACACCAACTATCGAAAATATTTAAAGCTCTTCGAATTAAAAATTCCGTTAAAACCGTATCGATACGGGTTGAGCCGTATCAGTACACCATTCAAACTCCTTCAGTTTTTACAGAGGGCATACCGATACAGATTGAATCTGTTTCGATACGTTGTTTCGATACGCTAAAGGGTGTATCGAAACGCGTCTTTCCAGTAGCCAGCTTTGTAAAAAAGGTATCGATACGGCTGGAGGCGTATCGATACACCTGGACGTTTTTCAATACTTTGGCCTTGGAACACTTAGAAAATATTTGGAGTTTGAGTTTTCAAATCAGTTTAAAGTGTTGGTGATTTATAAATCATTTAAGGGACTTAGAAATCTATTTCAAGTTTTCAATTTAGTCCTTAACATACTTAGTTATATCAAAATCAAACATAGGTTTTACAATCTCCCCCTTTTTGATATAACAAAACCAAAACTTGAAATTTTTTATACTTTGAAAAACTTTGCAAAATAACCCTCTTAATATTAGCTAGGTAACTTTTAAGTTTGAAAATCAAAATTTTTAAGTGTGAGCTTCCCTCTCCCCCTTTTTGTTAGATAAAAAATAATTGAGACATAATATAAAGTGCATAAATAGGCAAAAGGTATAAATAAACAACATAAAATCATTAAGTTCAAATAAAAGATAACATCAACTTAAAATAAAAAAACAGAAAATCAAAGCATAGGTTCTAGAATAATTCAAACTTAATCCTAAAAACATAAATCAAAGGTGCATAAATAGATATCCTAGATGATATGAATGATATGAAAAGATAGGCTACTGTGCATCTCCATCGCCTTCTTCATCATCTTCATCATCCTCTTCAATTTCATCATCATTCCTTCTAGTTTGACGCAACTCGTCATGGAAAGCGGTGAGAGAGATGTTCATTGAGTTGTGACCGCCTTCATGGGAAGTGAGTCGAGTCTCCACATTCCTCATTCGATCTTCAAGGCTTGTAAACCTTGTATCAATAGCGATAAATCCTGAATTCATCACTTAATCGATTGATGCCATTCCCATGCGCAAACCCGTGAATTGCTCTTTGAGATAAGTCATGAGGGATTCCATAGAAGGTGGAGGAGGATCTTGAGGAACTTGATTAACTTGAGGATTAACAAATTGTTCTGCGGCCTCACTAGGGACCTCGGATAGACGAAGCCAACTACCATTAAAGTAATGAAACTTACCCCTTGCAAGAGACCTTTCATCGATAGGATCGGTGAGGGGAGTTGGGTAGTCATGCGAGCAATCTATCTCCTTTTGTTGGAAGAAGTAACTCAAGGTCGTACCATAGGTGAAGGAAGTGACGAGTGTGGTGTGGTGATGTTGCACGAGATAGACAATCTCCGCAAACATGATTCGAGCAAGGTTCAGACGTTTTCTCTCACGGAAGCATCGAATCCAAAAATCATCTACTTGGCAGATAGTGGAATACTTCCCTCCCGAGGGCCTAAACCACCAAGAAACCATCAAATGGAGGATCCGATTCTGAGCATTAAGGGTGGTGATAGAACCACTTAGGACATGGCCAAGGGCATTCTCATCATCATAGCCTTCATCCTCCAACTTAAACACATCACAAATGGATTGAACATCTATAATGATCTTTTTACCCATAAGATGAGAATTAACGGCCGTAACAACACCATCTTGATTGGCACAACACTTAGCATTAGCATAAAAGATCAAAACTAAGATGCGAAAGAGAAGCCCAGGAATTTGGAGAAAATCCATAAACTTCTATTCTTGGAGCAAAGGTAGATATTCAAATTTGAAACGCTCCGAGTTAAGAAAAGGAATAGAGATTACCCTCTCCGGACGGATCTTATAATTTTGAAATTGGGGAAAATATGTGAGTTCTCCGGGGGACTTAAAGGAGTGTTGATAGATATGAGTGAGGTTCGGGCGAGCACCACCTCCGATATTGGATCCTTCACCGGCTTTACTAGTACGTGTTCTCTTTTTAGGGGGTGCCATGAACTAGAGAAAAGATTAAAAATAGTGTATGCATTAAGTTTTCTTCATTCAACTCATTGAAAACCAATAATCAAGGTTTAAAAAAATTATAAATAAATTTTTTAAAAGAAAAATTAAAAGTAAAAAGAAAGAGTTTTACCTTGATATTGATTAGAGAGGAATGGGAGAGGAACTTAGCACCCAATTGATGAAAAGCTTAAGAGCTTTGCTTGATTTTGAAAACCCTCTAGAGATTTTGAGTTGTGGTGTGAAAATATGAGGGAAAGAGAGGCTATTTATAGAGTGAAAACGGCTAGGGTTTCTAGGGTTTTGAGAAAATTCAAATTTGGTAAAAGTTGAATTCTTAAATGCCAATTGATAGCTGTCTACGCAATTACGTATCGATACGCCTGAGGGTGTTTCGATACAGGGGTAAAAATGTAATTCCATTTAAAATGCCCGTTGAAGGTTCGTATCAAAACGGGTTTAACCGTATTGATACCCGTTTTAGGCAAAATGTAATACGTGAATCTAATACAATATTCGTAACGATACGCATAAGGCCGTATCGATACCCTATGCCCAGAAATACATTGTAGGCTTTAAGAACAACCAAAAGCTCGATTTTAATATCTTCTAAATGAATGCGAATGATGAATGAGCAGTTCTAAGCATATTTTAACAGAATCATACTCCCCTAGCTATAAACATGGATATTTTCAAGAGCTACAACACATTAACATGCAATTTCACAAGATCAAACAATTTTAACTTTAAAAGGGTTCTAAAGGGTCAAGGAAGGCTAGTTAGACCTAACTCTCTCCTAAGGGACCAAAAATGCTCTTTATCTAAAGATTTGTAAAGATGTCCGCTAGTTGGTTTAAGGTGTTAACGTACTCTATAACAACATCTTCCTTAAGGACATGATCTCTAATGAAATGATTCCTTATCTCTATATGTTTGGTTTTAAAGTGTTGGATGAGATTTTTAGTCAAGCAAATGGCACTAGTGTTACCACACTTAAGGGGTATGGTTTCAATTTTAATACCATAATCTAAGAGTTGTTGCTTCATCCAAAGGACTTGAGCACAACAACTCCCTAAGGATATGTACTCGGCTTCGGTGGTAGAAAGAGCTACACTATTTTGTTTCTTAGAGAACCAAGATATGAGCATACTACCTAAGAATTGACAAGTTCTCGAAGTACTCTTCCTATCGATTTTACACCCCCCATAATCCGCATCCGAATAAGCATGAAGGTTGAAGGGGGAGTCTCTAGCGTACCAAAGTCCTAAACAAGGAGTATCTCTAAGGTACCTAAAGATTCTCTTAACGGCTATAATCCGCATATCCGAGTAAAAGTGTTAAATGTCAATATACCCATTGTGCTCTAAATTCTCATATTAAGCATGTTTTATTGTTCTTTTCCATTTATGCTTAGACATGTAGTTACCTTTCTTCTATGATGAGAACGAGCATGAGGTAAGCTTATGGCTTGTGGATGCATTTGGTAAATGCACGAGATGTATTTTGCATGTTTTTTTATGTGTTCAAGCATGAGGAAAATGATTTGGAAATGGTTTTGGTTTCAAGCAAACTATGGTTTTAAAACTGCATTGTTGTAGCTACTGTTTTGAGCAGAGCTCACTAAGCTTAAATGCTTATGCTCCCTCGTTCCAACAATGAAGGTCTTTAGACTTTCGGAGCAGATCGGGGAACAAGGGGAAGTTTCCAAGGGTTGATTTGCTCAAGTATGATTTTTAGACTTCAATAATTAGTATTAAGCAATGGGATATGACCTTTTAGTTTAACGAGTTGTTGATATGCCTCCTTGCTTTAGACAAGTTTGCTTGGTTGTGTTTGGCTTGTAATGCCTCCTAACATGTTAAAATATGCCATGGTTTGGCTTTTGACCTTTTTGGTGAATGATAAGCATGGATGTTTTCCTTTATGAACCTCACCACGTTGAATCTTGTCTCGTGAAATGCTTATCTTATCTTAAATGAGTATCCATAGTTGCCTTATGTTGCATGTATGTTTATGAGTTGATTGAATGAATGCTTATCTTATATGTTGAAATCTGTTTTTCTGGGCATAGGGTATCGATACGCTCAAGGGCAGTATCGATACGGTCCTATGTTTTAAGCCTATCGTATCGAAACGCGGGGGGCGTACTGATACCTATTTTGGTCTCTGGAAATCTGAGATTTTGGCGAGAAATTAGAGTATCGGTACGGGCCTTAAGTGTATCAATACGGTCCCTGGTGTTGACTTTGGGAGCTTGACCAGTAATGGCGTATCGATACCAGCCTTGAAGGGTATCGATACGACCTCTTGAAGTTGACCTTGGGGAGTTTGACCATTGAAGGTGTATCGATACGGGCCTTAGGTATATCGATACGGCTTGTAGTCAAATTGTTAAAAGTTGACCTCTAACGTCCGCCTTGCTTGATTTATGTTCGTGTTTGCTTACTGCTGCTTGTCTCCTCACATAAGTTTTAAAATGGCATTTAGACAAGATTAATTTATAAAAAAATAGGGTTGCTAATCGAAGTGAGGCCTTAACGGGTTTCTCTTCGATTTTCCCCGTGTAACCCGTTCGATGCGGTCTGGTGGCTAGGCCGGGTTGAGAGGGTTTCAGTTTTATTCATAGAGGTCATGGGTTCAAACCACGCCAAAGCCTAAATAAAATTAAAAATAAAATGAATTCATCCAATTGGGTGATGACACATGTCATTATCTGATTAGTTGATTAATTTTATTAAATTAAATTAAAATTAGGACCAAATTGATATAATAGGTAATTAATAGGGACTAAAATGTAATTATACAAAATTTACTTTAACTGTCACGTCACCTTTCCGTTAAATTTTAACGGCCGGTTGTCAAAATAGGTCTATTTAATAGTTGGGTGGTCAAATTTTGAATTTTTTTTGTTTGGTGGTCAAAACAGGTCGCGACCAATAGTTAGGTGGTCATTGGAGTAAAAACGTTTATAGTAAAAAAACCATATTTATGTTTTAAATAGATAATAAAATAAAAAAGGCAATGGTTTACTTAATTATGCCACCAAAACTGTCGTTAAAATATTTTCTAGGCCCTACAAGAGCCATAAAATACAAATTAAAGAAAAATAAATTAAAGTAAAAGGCTTTACTTTTACTAAATGTGTTATTATTGGAAAAGAAAGAAATGAAAAATTACCATTTAATGCCTAGCTAGATGTACCACAATTAAAAAGTCTAGAAAAATAAAATAAATTAAAAAAATATTATAAAGAATGTTAACAGACGAAAATCACCCTCCCTCCCCCTTCTTCTTCAACTTGAAGAAAGAAAAAATTAAAGAACGCAGTACTAAAAATCAGAAAAGAAAAAAAAATCAAAGTTATGTTCGGGCTTCTTCTCCTTCTTCCTAAAGGCACCAAAAGCGCCACGTTTAGTGCCTTCAGAAAGGCGCGTGTCTACCCGCGCCTTTCGTATTTTACTTCGCCTTTAATAGCAGAAGCATTTTTCTTGGCGCTTCTATGCACCTAGCGCCTTAGGCGCGCATTTTAAAACTAAGAATAGAATGATATTGTAAGTAGACCCCAAAAATAGAAAGAAAAAAATAAACTACATCCAATTTGAAACAAAACCAATAACTAGTGATGAAATCACCAATCTACCATCATCATTAATAAATACACCTTTTCCAGTTTTGTTAGTTCCATTTGTGAGGGAAAAAAGAAAAAGTAAAGCAACATAAGTTTTAGAAAGCAATGCTAAAAACAAATCCCATAATGTGGTTAATCTCAATATATAAATAAAGCATCAAATTTGTAGCACACGTAGACATGACAGAAAAAAGTTAATTAGATTAACGTTGAACATAGTAAACAAGAACCATGCATGTGAAAAGAGAAATTGAATTATATTATAAGACGGCCAATTGCATTAAAAAAAGGAAAAACAGAGCAAAAATGATGCTCAAATCAAACTAGATGGGATAACAACCTGTTGATTAATCGGTGCTCCTCCACCTTGACGACAGTTTGATACGAGAACTTCTTTACTTGAAAGCGTATTAAATCAAGACAAAAATTCATTTAACCATTCTAAGAGATTACATTACATATTCTAAGGATCCTGTAATCACTAATTTTGTCCGGGTCAACCCTTTTTTATTTTTTTGCTAATAATGGGCTTTAATTGTATATGGGTTGTTATTATTACTAGCATTACTATTATTACTATGTATTATTGTTATGTTAATATCATTATTACTATATTACTTATATTATTACCATATATTATACTTCTCCTATCTAATTATTATTACTATTACACTAATATGTTATCATCACTATTATTGCTATTACCATATGCTAGTACCATTATTATTATAATATTCAATTATTTTTATTACTAAATTTGTCACCGTATAACCATATATTCATTATAGTTGTTAAAATTGTTATTACTACTATCTATTATATTTTTATTATTACCATTATATTTATTACTGTTTTTATAGCTAGTGCTAGTATTATGTGTTATTATTAATACTTACTATCACTAAGTATTTGTCTATTATTATTAATAATATTATTATTACTATTATTACTATTATTATTATTACTATCATTATTATTATTATCTGAAAACCCAAAAATATATAATTAGAAGCCCAATTCGAATGAATAAATTATCAGCCCATTGACATTAAATAATTAGAGCCCACAGTCCATTTACATTTTTTAACATGTGTACATATTTACAAGCCCGTTTTGGGCCCAACACTAATTAAACAGAAAAACCCTAATGTTCATACTTTGCCTTGCAGCCGCCACCCCGTCACAGCCGTTGGATCTGGAATCCAGATCCAACGGCCCATATCGCACCAGAGATGAAAACCCTAACAGAGGCCTCCGAAACCCTAGCGCCGCAACAAGCCCACCGTCGGATCGGGAGTGCATCGAGCGGCCGAGATCAACGCGGAGAATCTTCCAGAACCCCACGCGCTCACGCGCGACCTTTGGCGTCACCCACGCGCGCGTTCGATTCACGCGCCTGACTCTCCAGCTTCCCAAACCGTCCAGATCCTCACCATGACGATCGAACGGATTTACAACCGTCCCGTGCTCTCTGGTCCCCTCCTCCAGCAGCCACGACGCATGCAAACAAAAACCGAATGTCAGAGAAAGGAGAAAACTCATACAACGAAAATTCAGAAAATCAGAGGCAACAATAACAAATTCAGCAGAGATGAATACGAACAAAACAATAGGCAACCAATAGGATCTTTTTCTTCGATTTATGTAAACCAAAAAGAAAATGTAATTTCGGCTATAAAAAGCTCGAATCAACAGTGTAAACCCCAAGCAATCTTCGGGGAAAATCAGATTCACATCAATACAAAGAGAAGCCATTTTCAGAGGTATATGATATTCAGTTTGTATTTCGAAACAAAAAGGGAATTAGGGTTTTGTTTATTTACCTTCGCGATAGTCGTCTCTCCTCCCGGTTGTCTCCATTTGCCCGCCGATGATAATCCCCTGGTCTTCTGGATCGCACGGGTGAATCGACGGCGATCGGAGATGTGAAAACGAAGGGTTTTCAAAGTTAGGGTTTGTATCTGTTTTTTGAGGTCTCTTTTAAAATAAGGTTTTTTTGGGATCGGAGGTAGGAACGGGGCCTAGGTCAGGACGAGTATCGGTTTTTGGGTGTTTAGGGCTCGCCGGCCGTCGATTAGCGACGACTGACGTTTAGAGAGTCGAGGGTCGAGAGAGAGAGAGTGGTAGAGTCTGGCGGCTAGGGTTTTCTGAGGGACAAAAGGGTCCTCCGTTGAGTTAGGGTGGGCTTTTATAGAATTTTTAGGATTAGTTTATGGGTTAATAGCAGGTTTGGTCCTTCCGTGTCGAGTTAATTGCGTCTTAGGGGTTTCCGCAAGGTCAAATAGCACGTTAGGTCCCTGGGGTATTGAGCCGGTTCGTCTCTTCGTCCCAGATCGAGTCTGCTTAGGGTCTTATTATTCGTCCAGTCCCTTTCCTTTCACCCCGTGTTCAATTTGGTCCTCCACACAGTTTTGAGTCTTTTTGTGTCTTTTCTAATTTAGCCACTGCCTTCTGTTTTTCTTTCAATTTAGTCACCATATTTTGTATGCTTGTTTCGTATGATGTTTGATTTATTTTCTTACTCAATGTTTTAATGTTGTTTTAATTTTGTTTGTTTGGTAGTATGTATGCTTTATGTCATGTGTTTGTTTTTTGTTTTCAAATTGAATATATGCATGTTAATCCGTTTTTATGACTTTCGTGGGTCCCGCATGATACGTATTGCTTAATTACCGTTGTTTCAAATATATATTTTTTTAGGGGTCGTTTCTATGGTCTAAAATGATTAGAGTTAATAGGTTTTCATGTTTACCTCGAGTAATTATGTGAATCGAATATCTATGTGTTGCCATGCTTATTAATCCATTATTAATGTAATTTGTCTCCTTAATTAAATTAATTAGTAGATAATTATAGAGTGTTTAATTTGGGCTTCATGGTGTTAAAATGTGGGTACCTTTAAAGCGGGCTTTTGGGCCTTAGGAGATAGTTTGTTCAAGCATATTTTGGGCTTAATCTTTTATCAATGTGGGCCCTTTCTTTGTATGTTTATTTGAGGTATTTTTATGACATGCATATACTTGTCATCCATAAGGCCCGATGATTAAGCATGATAACCGGATCTAAAAATTAAACCCAAGAGGGGTATTAATTAACCTCGGTATCCGAAAACGACAGTCCTAGCTTAATGGATGTCTATCAGATACTTAGGTTAATTTTCACCGCCTCTAGGTAAGCGAAAGCGTAAAATTGAAAATAACACGCATCATCTCTTATATGTTCGCATCATGCATAAAGGTGACGTACGGGATCCGAACCCTAAACTAACACGGCAGTCAGCCTTATTTGATGTCGGTTTAGTCTATGGTCCGGTGTACCGTCATCCTTTTTAATTAAATGATTAACTAATTCCAATGCCACTATTCGATAAAGCCCGTGTTATTTAAGTCATATTTTCATTTAAGAACAATTATTAAATTCACTTCGATTTTTAAATAATTCCTATCGATCAAAAGGCAACAAGCAATTTGGTACCGATTTCCGGGCGTGATGGGGGTGCTAATCCTACCCCACGCGTAACCAACTCCCGAACCCGTTTTAAAATGAATCTCTGGTTTTATGGTGTCCGGCCTACCTCAGTGGCCGGTGGCGACTCCAAATTTTCACAAGTTTTCCAAAACATGAGTTCCCCCCTTTTTCTTTAAGTAAACCCCCTTTTCAAGAAGAAAACAGTGATAAGGCCCCCATTTAACGGTTTTCAGAAAAAACCTTATCACAGCGTGGCGACTCCGCTGGGGACGAATTTTTTGTTTTCACCAAACAAAAAAGAGAGTTAAGCCAATAAAACGCTTGTTGCCTTTAATCGATAGAAAATATTTAAAATTCGAAGTGAAGCTAATAAGTTTGTTCTTTCATGAAAATATGACTTAAGATTGAACGGGCTTTGAAAATTTGTGGCATTCGAATTAATTTTCCATTTAATTATTAAGGAAGTCACCGACATGTGTTGCATCATGATCATCAAGCTCTATACCCGAGCTACCCTTTTTAAGTGAGAGTAAAACGCCCATACCCACGTGAGTATCCCTCCACGGGTCGGTAATTTACTTTCGGAATCCACGCCTTTTGACACGTGAGTATCCCTCAACGTCATTAGGCCGTGCTTTCCCCCGAACCGAAACCAATTCGCAAGCCTGTAATGGGCCAGAATTGGGGTTCTTATTGCCTTAGTAGGTAATGAGATAGGTTCGGGTACCCTTTGCTAGAACTGAACTCATGAGTGAGAACATAAGAAGCCCACCCCGTTAGAGCCATGCGGATATCCCTAGAGATTAGAGTGCCTAGGTTTTTGCTTGCTAATTGCTTGTTTCTACGCTTTTTTTTCGTTAATGCTTGAATCTCATTGCTTGCCTTGATTTATGTTTATCATGTGACTAACAGCTTTGCTTTTCTTCCCCTCTTATTTTGCATTTTTCATCATTGCATAAAGAGCACATTGAGTTGGAAATAGTCTGAAATTAAAGACTTGATTAGTGGGAAATATGGTCTCTAACAATAGTGAGAAGGACCTCAACGAAAATGTAGCCACAAGGAGAGCAACTACATGGCCGGGTTTTCGAGACAAGAAAGGCTTTCAAAAACAAGAAAAGGTCACCTCACTTATTTGTTAGATGTCCCAGGCAAGTGAGCAATACTTCAAATTTTGGAGTTCAACCTACATTTGTTCCACGGTTGGCAGCTTTGGGTTTGACTATAACAGTTGGGAAATACCGAGTCTTGCAAGGAAATTAGTGAGAACCACACCGAACAGCAACCAAGCTTTCCGGGGCAAGATCGAAAGTTTCTCGGGCAATTCGCCACCTTGAGTCGACAATCAAGTCTTAACCTAGAACAAGGAAAAATACTTCAAGTCAGAGGGAATTCCGACCTCACCCCCGATGCGCTTTGAAGGTTAGGCTCAGTGGGACCCTTTCAAAGAGCAAGTCAAGAGTACCAATATCGACAGTGGATTAATCATAATTCGTCGCCTATACCACTTGGGGGCAGGACCGAGAGTTGGCCTACTTGTTAACGAGGATATGAGAGAACGCCCGATTCCTAGCAAAAGATCATGTCAAGAAAGAAGAAGGGATTGAGTGAGTCTTGAAGAAAATCGTCGGCCTAGACGCCAACTTAAGAACTGCATGTAGTGGGTTTCATCCGATCATTGTAACGGACCAAGGTTCCCATTGATGAGTTGTTTAACGAGGATATTTGCCGAACTCAGTGTTGCTCTTTGCATTTCAATTATGCATTTTGTTTGATTACCTTTAGTCATGAATTTATGTTGTATATATGACACATTGCATTCATGAAATTAATGTTCAATGCACCTTTGCATTCATATACATTTTGATAGATTACTCTTAATCACATGTTGTACATATAACACATGGCATTCATGAAATTAATGTCCAATGCACCTTTGCATTCATATACATTTTGATTGATTACTCCTGACATTCATGAAATTAATGTTCAATGCACCTTTGCATTCAATTATACCTTTTGATCGATCACCTTTAACCATATGATTCTATTATACGAGCGACATGTTCATTAGTGTCCATCAAATCAGTGCACATTTACATTCAATTATGCATTTTGATTGATCATATGTCTTCATTGTACACGACACATTCATTCATTCATTCATTCATTAAACAAATAAAATTAATGTCCATCAGATCAATGCATCTTTGCATTCAGTTGTACATGTCTGTTTGACTACCTTTAATCACATATCCTTGTTGTGCATACGACACATTACATGCATTCATTCTTAAAATGAATAAATGGAGGAAAGCTTTGCCAAGCCAGAGGCCGATTTAAGAGGTCAGATGGAACGAACTCAGCAAGAATTAAGGAGCACCATCATCAAGCCCCAACAAGATATGATGAAAGGAATACCCTAACTGTTACAGTCCAGTCTGAAAGGAATGAGTGTTGCTCAAGTACCGGGAGACCACTCGGCCACCCCGATCTTTAAGAATCCCCTTGCTATAGGTCCCACGTCCAACCCACCCTAAGGGGCATCTTCTGCTCATCAAGACGAAGCCTTGGCTCAAAGCTCAGCCTAGTATGACGTTCGGATACATTACATCGCTTCATGGAAGAAGAAGCGATGTTTGAGCAAGTCTGACAGAAATGTTGGTACAACGTGCTTAAACGCGGTAAAGTTTAAGACAATGGATAATTCAAATGTCCATCGAAAATCCATTTTTGCGAATGGTCAAAGGAAAATAAATCCTTTGCAAAAATCTGATTCTCATTATTGGTGAAAACTGATTGTACTCAGGGGAATGGTACAACTAGCCCGGAGCAAACGGCTACCGGTAAAGGCGATTCAAATCCGTTAATCCTTGTGCATTTGGGAAAAATGCAAGTCTCGATTCAAGAAAAGTGAATTGGAGACATTACACCGCTTCATGAAAGAAGAAGCGATGTTTGAGCAAGTCTGACAGAAATGCCAGCACAACGTGCTTAAACACGATAAAGTTTAAGACAATGGATAATTCAAGCGTCCATCGAAAATCCATTTTTACGAATGGTCGAAGGAAAATAAATCCTTTGCAAAAATCCAATTCTCATTATTGGTGAAAACTGATTGTACCCAGGGGAATAGTACAACTAGCCCGGAGCAAACGGCTACCGGTAAAGGCAATTCAAATCCGTTGATCCCTGTGCATTTGGGAAAAATGCAAAAGAAATAGGCTGAGTTGTAGATTATTTATCATAACGAGAGTTTTATTTTGTTATTTAGAAAATATTTTGGTATTCGTTGATTCTTTAAACATTTCATTTATTGTTTATTATTATAAGCTTACTCTTGTTTTCCTATTACACATGTATATACTTTTTGTAAGATTAACTTTAATTCAATTTAAAAAGATTTTTTTTCCTGAAAAGTCGGATGTTGTGAGGATACTAAATATGAAAACCCTATGTTCTACTTAGGCCAAGGGAGGAATGACAATAAGTGTTCAGGAATAATGGGCCACTCCCATTGAGCGAATTTTCCCTCTCGGGCATTGTTGTTCAAGGTCCTTGAATGAAGTGATAACCCTAAAACTTCTACCACATGAAGACCAATTTTGATATCCGTGTATGGGAGGACATTTGGCATTCCTTCAAATCTATTCACATAGAAAGAAAAGAAAAAAAAACCATTGTTGTCCCCGTTTGAGCCTTTTAAACTTTTTCTTTTGATTGAACCCGAATCAAGGATCACCCCTACACCGGGGGCAAATGAGATATAAAGATATGGGCAAATAAATGACATTGGATTCTGATTATGCTATGAGGATGATGTTTTGTAAACTAAGTGGATTAAAGGAGAACAGATTCATTGGAAACACTTTCAGTCTGAGCAGCAAAAACATCAAAAGGAAACAGCGAAAGAAAAATTGGTGCTCAAAGAGCTACCCCAAATCAGGTCAAAAGTTACCGATATAAAAGTTGAAGAAATCAAAAGCAAAAGCACTAAAGTGAAAAGTGCAATTTTGTAAAAGTGGAAGCGGATAAAGAAAAGGGACAAGAGGATTCCCTATCCAAATGAATCTCTGCTTAGATGAGCCTCGAAAGATTGTTCGCCTTTGATCAAAAGCCTGCACTAATACAATGTGAAGGTGCAAATTGATCCAAAACAAAATTTGACGAAAAGAAATGAACTCTAGGGTGAAAACCCCAAAAAGGGGCAGTCTAGAGCGATCCAAAGAAACAAGAGAAGAAGTATATTTCATTTGAGCATAATATGGAGACTTCCCGTTGGAAAAATTGATCCTTGGTTTCACCACCCTTAAACACTTGTTTGGGCCTATTTACCTTTTCTTCCGTAGCCATAAGCCTTAGCCTACATTACAAGCCATAAAAGACCATTTGGACCGCACACGGACGGATAATTTTGTCTTCAAATCACATCCCGCCTATCGGGGTTAACCTTTCTTCAAGGATTGCCACACTTCTAATGCCTGATTGAGATCAAAAGAGAGGAAATGATGGGGCATGGTGAGTTAGTGAGCTAAAGAGAGCCACTTTTAAATCGGGTAGAAACTAGGAATGGGAGTCGCTCCTCTCGGAAACCTAATAGCCCAGAAAAGATTTCATATGTGCATTCCTGCAACATTCGGAAAATGTCACTCGGGTTGACCCTTTTTTTTTCAAGGACCCAAAACTTGATTTTCTTAAATATCACTTGCCGTGATCCTTTAAAATGTATATATATACATATTGAATTTATTTTTATTATTTTTATAAGTCTCCTATATTGGAATGAACAAGCGGACTGACCATGGCTCGAGGTAAAACCATCGGTACCATTGAGGCATCTTTGTCTGTGGGGCAACTAGGGCTTTACACATGGGATTTCAAATCAGTGAGAGATGGCACACAGCTTGAAGGTACTGGGCTAATGATTCTGATTGTGATTCAGGCCATTGGACTCAAGGAATAAGCAACGCAAGTTGGGGGCAAGTTTTGTCAAGACACGAGATTGATGAGTGGTTGTAGTCCCAAGATGGTGACCACCGACCTTAAAGAATAAAGACAAACTAAATTCATGCATCTTTGCATTCCCATGACATACGCATCATTGCATCATGAAGTATGCTCATGCATCATTGATAGTTAGACATCCCTATGTTAGGAGCATGCTAACTCATACCATCATAGCATTTGTTTATTTTTGAACAGGTATTTGAAGATTGATAAAGGGGTGGATCTACGGCTCTACGAGAAGAGAAATAGATCTCAAGAATCCTTTGACTGGTATCAAGGTTCTTAATCCCTGATTTTTTTATCCTTTCTAAAGGATGTTTTTCCCAGAATTCAAATTTCTCAATTTTATCCTTTCTAAAGGATATTTTTCTCGGAATTTCTCAATTTTATCCTTTCTGAAGGACGTTTTTCCTAAATTTCAATTTCTCAACTTTATCCTTCATAAAGGATGTTTTTTCTTGAAATTTTAATTTTGTCTTTTCAAAAAGGGTTTTTCTTAAAACTGGATTTCTCAATCCTATCCTTCCTAAAGGATGTTTTTTCTTAAAATCGAATTTCTCAATCATATCCTTTCTAAAGGATGTTTTCCTTAAAACTCGGATTTCTCAATCCTTCCTAAAGGATGTTTTTCTTAAAACTGAATTTCTCAATCCTATCATTTCTAAAGGATGTTTTTCTCAAAACTCCGATTTCTCAATCGTATCCTTCCTAAAGGATAGTTTTTCTTAAAACTCTGATTTCTCAATCGTATCCTTTCTAAAGGATAGTTTTTCTTAAAACTTGGTTTCTCAATCGTACCCTTTCTAAAGGACAGCTTTTCTTAAAACTCGGTTTCTCAATCGTATCCTTTCTAAAGGATAGTTTTTCTCAAAACTCTGATTTCTCAATCGTATCCTTCCTAAAGGATAGTTTTTCTTAAAACTCGATTTCTCAATCGTATCCTTTCTAAAGGATGTTTCTTAATCGTATCCTTCCTAAAGGATGTTTTTCTTAAAACTCGGATTTCTCAATCCTATCCTTTCTAAAGGATGTTTTTCTTAAAACTGGATTTCTCAATCCTATCCTTCCAAAAGGACATTGTACTCAAAATTTAAATTCTCAACTTTATCCCCTTTGGGATGTTTTTTTTTAAAAAAAATAATAAAAAGATCAGGTTTCCTGGTTTTTAAAATAAAAGAAAAGAAAAAAGAAGAAATGAGAGAGAAAGAGAGATCAAAAAAAAAGAGAAAAAGAAAAGAGTAAGAGGTAAAAGAGAGAAAGAAGAAAAGGAATAAGAGAAAGAAAAGGAGAGAAAAAAATAAAAGAAAAAGAATGAGAGGAAACAAAGAGAGAGAAAGAAGAAGAGGAAAAAGAAAGAAAGAAGAAAGAAAAAAAGGAAAGAAGAAAGAGAAAAGAATAAGAGAGAGAAAAATGAAAGAAAAGAAAGATAAGAAAGGAAAAAGAAAGAAGAAAAGAATGAGAAAAAGAACGAGAGGGAAGAGAAATAAAAGAAAAAGAGAAAAGATGAAGAGAGAAAGAGAAAAAGAAGAAATGAGAGAAAAAAGAAGAAAAAAAGAAGATGAAGAACAAGAAAGAATGAGAGATGAAAATGAAAAAAGAGAAAAAAGAAGAAGATGAGAAAGAAAAAGAAACAGGAGAAGAAGAAGAAGAAGAAGAAGAAGAAGAAAAAGAAGAAAAAGAAACAGAAGAAGAAGAAGAAGAATAAGAAGAATAAGAAGAAGAAAAAGAAGAAAAGAAGGAAAGAAGAAAGAAGAAAAGAAAAGAGACCCACAACTTTAGAATTTCAGAGCAAAAGAGCTCAAGGATTTTCGGGCAGAAGAGCCAGAAGGCCTGCTCAGTTTGTTTTTGACGCCACGGGAAAACAAGTTATTTGGGTTTATTCTTTGCCGCTTAGGGAGAATGAATCAGCCACGTCCTTTGCCGCTCAGGGAGGACATACCAACGTTGTCCAGTTGCTATTGGAGGTTTATTCTTTGCCGCTCAGGGAGAATGAATCAACTACGTCCTTTGCCGCTCAGGGAGGACATACCAACGTTGTCCAGTTGCTATTGGAGGTTTATTCTTTGCCGCTCAAGGAGAATGAATCAGCTACGTCCTTTGCCGCTCAGGGAGGATATGCCAGCGTTGTCTAAGCTATTGGAGGTTTATTCTTTGCCGCTCAGGGAGAATGAATCAGCTACGTCCTTTGCCACTCAGGGAGGACATGCCAGCGTTGTCTAAGCTATTGGAGGTTTATTCTTTGCCGCTCAGGGAGAATGAATCAGCTACGTCCTTTGCCGCTCAGGGAGGACATGCCAGCGTTGTCTAAGCTATTGAAGGTTTATTCTTTGCCGCTCAGGGAGAATGAATCAGCCACGTCCTTTGCCGCTCAGGGAGGACATACCAACGTTGTCCAGTTTGCTATTGGAAGTTTATTCTTTGCCGCTTAGGGAGAATGAATCAACTTTGTCCTTTGCCATTCAGGGAGGACATGCCAACGACACCCACTTTGTTCATGCCGCTTCGGAGGAGCAAATGTAGCTTCAGGCGAAGAATTTCATACTCGCCACATCAGGATCCAAGAACGAAAGAGTTCAAGGATTTCCGGGCAGAAGAGCCAGAAGGCCTGCTCAGTGTGTTTCTGTCGCTTCGGAAAAACGAATTATTTGGGTTCTTTCTTTACCACTTCAGAGGAATGAATCCATCAAGTCCTCAACCGCTCTGGGAGGACGTGCCAACGATATCCACTTTGTTTCTGCCGCTTCGGAGGAGCAAATCACCCAAACAGGGAAGTTGGTCAAAATTAGTGCTTATGGTCTTTGCTTTGTTCTTGTTTCACAAATACAAGTAAAGAGGGGCAACTGTAATCACTAATTTTGTCCGGGTCAACCCTTTTTTATTTTTTTGCTAATAATGGGCTTTAATTGTATATGGGTTGTTATTATTACTAGCATTACTATTATTACTATGTATTATTGTTATGTTAATATCATTATTACTATATTACTTATATTATTACCATATATTATACTTCTCCTATCTAATTATTATTACTATTACACTAATATGTTATCATCACTATTATTGCTATTACCATATGCTAGTACCATTATTATTATAATATTCAATTATTTTTATTACTAAATTTGTCACCGTATAACCATATATTCATTATAGTTGTTAAAATTGTTATTACTACTATCTATTATATTTTTATTATTACCATTATATTTATTACTGTTTTTATAGCTAGTGCTAGTATTATGTGTTATTATTAATACTTACTATCACTAAGTATTTGTCTATTATTATTAATAATATTATTATTACTATTATTACTATTATTATTATTACTATCATTATTATTATTATCTGAAAACCCAAAAATATATAATTAGAAGCCCAATTCGAATGAATAAATTATCAGCCCATTGACATTAAATAATTAGAGCCCACAGTCCATTTACATTTTTTAACATGTGTACATATTTACAAGCCCGTTTTGGGCCCAACACTAATTAAACAGAAAAACCCTAATGTTCATACTTTGCCTTGCAGCCGCCACCCCGTCACAGCCGTTGGATCTGGAATCCAGATCCAACGGCCCATATCGCACCAGAGATGAAAACCCTAACAGAGGCCTCCGAAACCCTAGCGCCGCAACAAGCCCACCGTCGGATCGGGAGTGCATCGAGCGGCCGAGATCAACGCGGAGAATCTTCCAGAACCCCACGCGCTCACGCGCGACCTTTGGCGTCACCCACGCGCGCGTTCGATTCACGCGCCTGACTCTCCAGCTTCCCAAACCGTCCAGATCCTCACCATGACGATCGAACGGATTTACAACCGTCCCGTGCTCTCTGGTCCCCTCCTCCAGCAGCCACGACGCATGCAAACAAAAACCGAATGTCAGAGAAAGGAGAAAACTCATACAACAAAAATTCAGAAAATCAGAGGCAACAATAACAAATTCAGCAGAGATGAATACGAACAAAACAATAGGCAACCAATAGGATCTTTTTCTTCGATTTATGTAAACCAAAAAGAAAATGTAATTTCGGCTATAAAAAGCTCGAATCAACAGTGTAAACCCCAAGCAATCTTCGGGGAAAATCAGATTCACATCAATACAAAGAGAAGCCATTTTCAGAGGTATATGATATTCAGTTTGTATTTCGAAACAAAAAGGGAATTAGGGTTTTGTTTATTTACCTTCGCGATAGTCGTCTCTCCTCCCGGTTGTCTCCATTCGCCCGCCGATGATAATCCCCTGGTCTTCTGGATCGCACGGGTGAATCGACGGCGATCGGAGATGTGAAAACGAAGGGTTTTCAAAGTTAGGGTTTGTATCTGTTTTTTGAGGTCTCTTTTAAAATAAGGTTTTTTTGGGATCGGAGGTAGGAACGGGGCCTAGGTCAGGACGAGTATCGGTTTTTGGGTGTTTAGGGCTCGCCGGCCGTCGATTAGCGACGACTGACGTTTAGAGAGTCGAGGGTCGAGAGAGAGAGAGTGGTAGAGTCTGACGGCTAGGGTTTTCCGAGGGACAAAAGGGTCCTCCGTTGAGTTAGGGTGGGCTTTTATAGAATTTTTAGGATTAGTTTATGGGTTAATAGCAGGTTTGGTCCTTCCGTGTCGAGTTAATTGCGTCTTAGGGGTTTCCGCAAGGTCAAATAGCACGTTAGGTCCCTGGGGTATTGAGCCGGTTCGTCTCTTCGTCCCAGATCGAGTCTGCTTAGGGTCTTATTATTCGTCCAGTCCCTTTCCTTTCACCCCGTGTTCAATTTGGTCCTCCACACAGTTTTGAGTCTTTTTGTGTCTTTTCTAATTTAGCCACTGCCTTCTGTTTTTCTTTCAATTTAGTCACCATATTTTGTATGCTTGTTTCGTATGATGTTTGATTTATTTTCTTACTCAATGTTTTAATGTTGTTTTAATTTTGTTTGTTTGGTAGTATGTATGCTTTATGTCATGTGTTTGTTTTTTGTTTTCAAATTGAATATATGCATGTTAATCCGTTTTTATGACTTTCGTGGGTCCCGCATGATACGTATTGCTTAATTACCGTTGTTTCAAATATATATTTTTTTAGGGGTCGTTTCTATGGTCTAAAATGATTAGAGTTAATAGGTTTTCATGTTTACCTCGAGTAATTATGTGAATCGAATATCTATGTGTTGCCATGCTTATTAATCCATTATTAATGTAATTTGTCTCCTTAATTAAATTAATTAGTAGATAATTATAGAGTGTTTAATTTGGGCTTCATGGTGTTAAAATGTGGGTACCTTTAAAGCGGGCTTTTGGGCCTTAGGAGATAGTTTGTTCAAGCATATTTTGGGCTTAATCTTTTATCAATGTGGGCCCTTTCTTTGTATGTTTATTTGAGGTATTTTTATGACATGCATATACTTGTCATCCATAAGGCCCGATGATTAAGCATGATAATCGGATCTAAAAATTAAACCCAAGAGGGGTATTAATTAACCTCGGTATCCGAAAACGACAGTCCTAGCTTAATGGATGTCTATCAGATACTTAGGTTAATTTTCACCGCCTCTAGGTAAGCGAAAGCGTAAAATTGAAAATAACACGCATCATCTCTTATATGTTCGCATCATGCATAAAGGTGACGTACGGGATCCGAACCCTAAACTAACACGGCAGTCAGCCTTATTTGATGTCGGTTTAGTCTATGGTCCGGTGTACCGTCATCCTTTTTAATTAAATGATTAACTAATTCCAATGCCACTATTCGATAAAGCCCGTGTTATTTAAGTCATATTTTCATTTAAGAACAATTATTAAATTCACTTCGATTTTTAAATAATTCCTATCGATCAAAAGGCAACAAGCAATTTGGTACCGATTTCCGGGCGTGATGGGGGTGCTAATCCTACCCCACGCGTAACCAACTCCCGAACCCGTTTTAAAATGAATCTCTGGTTTTATGGTGTCCGGCCTACCTCAGTGGCCGGTGGCGACTCCAAATTTTCACAAGTTTTCCAAAACATGAGTTCCCCCCTTTTTCTTTAAGTAAACCCCCTTTTCAAGAAGAAAACAGTGATAAGGCCCCCATTTAACGGTTTTCAGAAAAAACCTTATCACAGATCCCACTTGACAAGATAGCTCCCTTGTGGGGATAGAATAAGAGTAAGAGGGTAAACAGTTCGTGCTACACGCGGTCTCTGTACATACTGCTCCCGCATAATCGAAAGGCAAAAAGTAGCTCTCTTCCCTGACCCAGTTTGAGCACAAACCATTAGGTCTCTTCCTGCTAATACAATAGGGATAGCACAAGCCATTAGATCTCTTCCTACTAATGCAATAGGGATACACAAGCCATTAGATCTCTTCTTGCTAATGCAATAGGGATAGCACAAGCCATTAGATCTCTTCTTGAATTGGAGTCTGCTTCACATACTTGCACCTTCTAATGTATAAAAAATATATAATTTATATATATAAAAAACCCTTAAATCTAAATCCTAACCTCTAAAATTTAGAATTTAAGTTCGAGGGTTGGGGTTTGTGAGTTAACAATTTAGAATTTAAGGGTTTTATATATTATTAATAATATAAATATATTATTTTTATGAATATTTTAGGGTTTTTTTAAATAATATATTTATATTATTAATAATATATAAAAATAATAAATTTTTATTTATATATATTGATATATATTTGCAAATTATATTTATATTTTTATATGTTAATATTAATTATTTCATAAAATAATTTGAATTAATCTGAATTAGTTTGAGATATATAATATTTATGGTAAAATATGATATAATGTTATGTTGTTTAGTGGTTAAGGCTTAACTCTTCCTCTTAAAGGTTATGGGTTCCAAACCACACAAATGCATCGTTTTAATATTATTTTTCTCTAGCAGAACAACGTCGTTTTGACTTAACTGGAGCGTTAGGAGTTAACGACAGAGTGGTCGACTCACATACTAAAGTTTAGTGATATTTTTGAACAATTTTAATGTTCGGTGATATTTTCGACTTAGAGGCCATAGTTGAGTGGTATGTGGTGTAGCTTACCCTAAAAAATTTACAAAATATTTTGGTGACCGTATAACTTGGGGCTTGCATCATTAATAAATGCTCCCTAACGGGCCAACCACGTCTTAAATCCGTGCTTATTTATTGCTAGGGTAAATTAGCTAATTAATCACTAAACTTTTTTTTTCATTTTTTGTCACTAAAATTAAAAAAATCATTTTAATCACTCAATTTTAACATTACTCTTGTTTTGATCACTCAAACATTAAATTAAAAACAACATGGTGATGTGGGGAATTTTTGCTGACATGACATATTTTTTGGTAACATAGACTGTTGTGTGTTGTCCATGTCATTTTTTTTCTTTTTAATCTTTCATCCTTTACTAGAACCACTTCGACCTTCACCTCTCAGGCGCTATTGAACCAACCCAGATTCTTTTTGTTTAACATCATTTGAAGGTATTATTTTTTACTATAAATGTTAGAGAAAGAATTAAAAATGTAAAATGATGTTAGATAAAGAAATTCAATTACAATAAAATATTTTTTTGTTCCAAAATTACAATAAAATATAGAATAAAATAGATGTTGTTTTGGATTATGGAGCTTATGAGCAAACCTGTGTCTTTTTCCATGAAAGTTCCCAATGAATTCATTATGAGCAAACCCTTGACTTAGAGGTTATTTTATTGTGCTTTCTTGTATGCAGCTTTTAAGGCATTAATGGTGACCTTGAAATTATTTGTACTCTCACAAATGACTGGAACAAGATTGACCCCAATTATCCACCTCAACTCCTCATCAAATCTGTAAAGATATTATGTGTGAAACAAAAATTCCAACTCAAATTAAAATGTTGATAAATTAACTTATATATTTCATTATTATGAGTGAAGTTTACCTTAATAACGATGGCAACAGAGAAAACCCAGAAATGCAGAGATTAAAATAAACCAAAATCTTCGTTTAGGCTCCATCCAACAGTAGAAGGCAAATATATTAGAGAACAAAAAAAATAAGTGTCCAATGTTAGATTCATAGAGTTCTAGGTGTTTTTAGGTTAAATGGACATGGTATTCGTGTTCAAGAGAGAAAATGAGTTTGGTATAAAATTTTGAGAATATTTAGCTGTCGTTGATGATGATCGTTGGCGGCCAATGTAGTGATCAATAGCGATCGAGATGGTCAGAGTTTGAGTAGCTTGAGAGCAAATGTGTAATGACTCAAGTTTTGGGTCGGAAATTCGAGTTTTGATTTCAGGTCTTGAAAAGGTTAATTCGGAGTCTTAAATTCATTGATTTGAGTTCTTGTGTTTGATCTTAGGATAATTGGTGATGTTTAGGGACATTTTTCAAATACTTAAAACTTGGAGCGCTAAAGGAGCAATTTAACCTTTTTTCCCAAACAAAATCTTCTTCCCTTATTCTAAGGGATTTGAACGTGGGAAAGGTTGAGCACAATTAAGTTGCTGCAACCCTCTCTTCTTCTATATTTGGCCAAGGTTTTTAAGTAAGACTATTAAATCAAAGGGGATTAAACTTTGGTAAGCTTTAACCATTTATTTGGTATGTTTTATTTTAGATTTCATCTCCTAAATTCTATGGTAGTGGCTAACTCATCTTCTTGTATTTGGTTTGAACTCCATGGATGTAACACCACAATTTCCCCCCAATTTTTAAAATCTAATTCATTTAAATACCTAATTCATAAATCCTAGAATTTGGGAATTTAGTTTAAAAATCCTAAATTCAATTTGGGGAAAAATCAATTTTGTACTTAATTAGAGTCAGTAACCTAATTGAATAAAACCGAACATTTAAGGCTAATCTATAAAGCAGTTTATATTAGGGGCCTTTATCTTGTAATTTACCCATACCCTTAGGTATTTAAATCTTTTTCAGAGTAGACGCTTTTCATCTACCCTAATTTTCGGCAATCACCATCTCCCTCAACCAAATACTCTTTGAAATATCAGTCAAACCCTCCTCCTTTTTTGTTCAAGCTCTAACAAGCACATAATCGTCGTCCGTGTCGTGCACCACTGGCGTTGTTGTGATCCTTGGTTTATTACGACCAACCCACCCATAAACTCACCCTTGTTGCTGGTTGTTTGCTGAGAAACTGTACAAAACTGTTCGGAAACCTTTCCCATTTATTGGCAATTTTGATTTAGTTTGAGTAAGCAATTTTGGTTCTTTTCATTTTCCTTTGGGTTTTGGTTTTGTGTTGTTTCCTTGCCGTTGTTTTGGCAGGAATGCCCCTTTGTGGTCTCCGATTGCGTTGCTGATGACGCTCTGCAATAGGGTCTCTAAAATCCTAAAGTTGTTCAACTTAGTTGTGAGTGTGTTGGGCCATTAGAATCTACCCAATGAAGGAGCTCAAGACCCTTGCTTCATTCTTTTGGTTGAGCATGTTTGAGAATAGAAGCCCAATTGAATCTGGTGAGCCAATGAAAGCCCAAACCATATGACCCAACAAGTCGAACTGGGTTGATCCATTTAGACCGAACCGAACTAGATAGTCCTAAACCGAACCGACCAAACCAGTCAACCCTAAACCAAACAGCCAAATCGAACCAAATTAGTCTCTCGACCCGTTGACCCGACTCAAACCATTAACTTTAACTTGACTCGTTGACCATTAACCATTGTCGTTGACTGCAACCGTTGAATTTGATCATTGAAGTTGACTTCATATATTTAGATGTCTTGATTCCAAACTTGCTGCCCATTTTCTGAAATTAGAACCCAAAAGCTTGCTTTTACTATTTACATTTATTTGTACTTAGTATTTGAAGAGTTATATATATTATAATCTAATTCGAATATTCTTGTGTTCATGTGATGTTGACTCTAAGACAAACGTAACCCTTCCTTCTCCTCCACCTGTGCAGACTAGTGTTGCAAAACCTCCCAGATCTGAACGTGAGTATTGTTAGTTGGTTAGTTAGTTAGTTATTGCATAGTAGTAGGTTCTAATGTAGTGAATATTTCTATAGGTGTTGACTCTGTTCGACCTAGTGCTAGAGTTGAGCGTGGGAGACGATCCTCTTGTCGTTGAGTTATTAGCTGCCCGCGGTGTGTCTCTTCCCGTGCTACATTTTTCTGTGCGATTTGTATGTTTGGATTGTGTTTTGTTATTTTACTTGTATGATGAAATGCATCATATATAAAAAAGTGACTAAAAATTATCAGACTTATTGTGTCATGCATCCCGACTAATTAAACAGGATTGTATTCAGATTCAGAATTGAGTTAACATGCCATATCATGTGTGTTGGGAATTGTTGGTGACTCTGTAGATAACCTATTTGCGTACCCTTTTTACTTAGCTTTTGCATGTGTTTAGGCTCATATAGTTATATTCAAGAGTAGTTTGCGTATAGGTAGGGAGTTATGGTGTCTACGCTTAATTGTTTATATATTGATACGTTTAATGGAGAAGGTAGTGCGTTTTATTGGTGCTTGTTCATGAAGTTGTTGAGGCAGAGGAGCGCTGGAGCATAAGAGTGGCATCACTCTCGTGTTGAGCTGACAAAGCAGTAGAGTTGGAGATGAATAAGACTTTGGCACACATGGATTCTCATTTGATACGCAACTCATTAAATGACGCGGGAAAACAAGATCATTGTTAAGAGGTTTCGTGTGCTTTAGGGTTTCTAAACCTTAGCTTTTCTGCCTATATAAAGAAGACCTGGGCCACAAAAAAAGAGAACTTGATCTTAGATGACAACCCTTAGTCTTCAACTATCAAAAACCACCGGAGTCGAAGTTCTAGAGGACTCTCCACACGGAGAAAGCCATCGAGAGAGGCTTGAGGGGTGTTGGACCTGTAGCACAGTTCGAGAGCTTGGAGGAGAACGTCGAAGACGCTTGATTCTTTTTTTCCTTGCTTGATAAAATGTCATGCTCTTCAATACTTTTATTATGGATGTTTAGGCTCAGACATGAGCTAAATACTTTTTTTGGTTTATTGTTTTAGGATTTTATGTTTTAATTACTTGATTAATGTTATAGTATTTTCCTTTATCTATTATGTCCATGTCCTTCATGCATAGCTATTGTAAGAGCTATAGAGAGGCCTTTTAACCATTGATTTGTGGTTTAATATTGAGAGAGTTAGGTTATACAAACATGGACAGTGGATCTTAAGATGTTACTTAGGTTCTAATTTGACTTAGACATATGTTTAGGATTTCAACGACTAATAACGGGAACTTCAACAAATAATAGAGTTTTTAGGGTTCACGTAGACATGTATTACCTTAGCTCCCTTTTCATCAACATCTAGGCATCGATAGAGTTAGAAGTTAAGTAGAAAATCATGTCGAATAGGTAAAGACTAAATTGCTTAATGCTGACATGTATCACCAACCGCTATAGCACTGAAAAGTAATTAGACATAATTCTTAGGCAACAAACCCAACTTTCATAATCATTTAAATATTTTCTATATCTTCTGCTTGTCTTGATCATTGCTACTTTACTTTTATTGCATTTAGTTTTGACAATCACCATCAAACCAATACTTGCTCGCCAACTCTTAAGTACGATAGCTTCGTATTTTTCAATACAATCCTTGTGGGTTCGACACTCTACTCTATCACTTTATTACTTGATCGACAAGTATACTTGCTCTAAATTGCATACCTATTTCGCAAGCATCAAATATTTGGTGTTGTTGCCAGGGATTGACAATTGATAATTACGTAGTAATTGCACTTAAGATTTTCTTTATTTAATTTTTAATTTTGTTTTGTTTTTTCCTTTTTATGTGCATTATAGAGTATGACCAGATGCAAAAATCGAGAGGAACCCATTAATCCATATAATCCAGAGATCGAAAGATACTTGTGAAACCTACGAAGAAAACACGTGATAATGGGAGACTGAGGCAATGTTAATGGCTTGAATAACGAAGCACAAACCAACGGCGATCCACCACTGGATGGAAGATTAATTGTTGATGATGCAGCCGCCAATGTAGCACTGGAGAGGTAGCCGGTTGTTCCATCGCGAGCCCGACCTAGACGACCCATTCACGACAACTTTGCACATGTCATTAATGTCCTCAAACCGCCGATCATTGTGCCAATAATAGGGGCAACTAACTTTGAGCCAAAACTCGTTATGTTCAACATGCTCAACTCTACTGGACAATTCAGTGGATCAGCAAGAGAGGATGCTCGAGAACACGTTTAAGCTTTCTTGGAAGTTTGTGACTGTTTTAGACAGCATAGAGTTCTTGATGATGTGATGAGGCTTAAACTGTTCCCTTACTCCTTACGTGATCGAGCCCAAGCATGGTTCAAGACATATTCTTAGGATCTATAACATCCTGGGATGACTTGTGCAATTTTTTTTGCACCGAAACAATTGTTAAGTGTGAAAAAGTTCTATATTTACACCTTTTTTTCATGCCGCCGCGGCAGCAACTATCCAGATTTGACAGTGGCGAAAATATGCAAAGTGGTATGTGTTTTGAAGAGCATAAAAGCCAGATTTTTCTACATACTTTGCACGACAATTGGACCGCATGAAGACCATGAAAAGGCTAAAGGAAAGTCAAGGGAAGATCACATGCAAAAAGGAGAATTTCAAGGAAGGAAGATTTGAGGCCCAAAAATATATCTTTTCTTTTAATGTGATTTAATTCCAACCTTACTTCCTCCCCAAGTAGAACTTGACCTAGCCTTCTCCTATAAATAAGAAGGCCAAGCCAACAAATTAAAAAGAGTCGAGTATCGAGAGGTAGAGAGACTATGGTTTTTTCGAGCATTCATCTAATTCTTAGGCTAGGGTTATTTTGTTTAGTAGTTGTGGGAAAACAATTGTATTTTGTTTAAAGTTTTTAATGCAATTTAGTTTGAGGTTTGCTTATTCTTGGAGTTGATTTTATTCTTGCAATCAAATCGGGAGAGGGTATTGTGAGTTATCTATTTGTTTAACATTGGGAGAGTTAAACTCAAGAAACAAATGAGCATGGTTTTCATCCCAACGGTAAAGCTAACTCGACATAGGGATAAGTTAGAGTTTCAATGGCTAAGAAGAACGTGGGATTGGTTGGTGTTCGATCTTGGTTCACGGCGGGAGGTATTATCAAGGGTTGTGCATCAACAATGTTTCAACTTAGGGATAAGAAGAAACCACTAAAGGACGTTCTACCAAATCTCAAGCTGCTACCCGCCGAGGCATCAAGGGATTGCTGCCACGGCGGGTGCCCAATTTCCTCTATGTCGAGACACCAGCAAGAGATGTTTTCCAGATAGATTGGTGTCGTTGCATTAAGACTGAAGACAAGATCTATTGGATTCCACAGTACGACACAACTTAACCCAGCCTACTCTTCTTTGTATTATTTGATCTATCTATCTTTTATTTGTATTGTTCTTTAGTTTATTAGTTAGATAAAACTCTTTCTATCACTTATTTGTGTTTTTATTTTCTACAGTGCAGTAACTTAAGCAAGTGGCCCAAAGCCCAATTCTTGTGGAGACGATACTCAATACTTATCACTTTATTACTTGCGACGTGTATACTTGCACAATTGCGTAACACTTTTACACACAACAACGATCCACCAATTGTGCAGAATTAGAAACGAAGCAAGATTATAGCATTCAAGCAACGAGATGATGAATCCATGTATGAATTTTGGGATAGATACAAAGACATACTGCGCAAGTGTTCGATTCATGGATTCCATGATTGGCTACAAGTGGTAACATTCTATAATGGCATTAACGCTCCCACAAAAATGATGATTGACTCTTCAGCAATGGTATTTTGATCGATAAAGATCCTGAAGAGGCTTTTGAAATTCTTAATCAAATGGCCAATAACGACTACCAGTTTCCTACATGAAGATTCAATCCTGGCCTAAATCTTTCCAAACACTCCAATTGGTTGATTCCCAAAGTGTGGCGGTTAAACTCTCCACCATCGCAAACATGCTTAAGAACATGTAGCCACCATCCAATACACGAGAGGCTAAGGTAATTCAATATACATGCGAGCATTGTGATGGGGAACACCAGTCGAATGAATGCCCTCAACAATAAGAATTTGGTTGATATGTAAGGAATGCAAACCGCAACAACCCCTAATCGAACACATATAACCCAGGGTGGCGACAACATCAAAATTTTGGTTGAGGAGGTGACACAGGAAATTCAGGAGCCAGACATAATGCTACAATGGAGCCTCATGGATTTCAACAGAGAACTAAAAGGTAGAACCAAAGAGTTTCTAACTCCAATTCTAATTCTTTTGATTCTTCGTATCAAAGTTTTATGGATACTACCCAAGTTATTATGCAGGATCAGTCTTCGCATCTCAAGAATCATAATGACATGCTCACAATGCAAGCCGCTATGTTGCAAAGTCAGTTATCCATCATATAGAACAACACCACTATGTTGCAAGTTTGGCAGATTGCCCAAGTATTGTAGATGAGACCTAAAGGCGGTTTACCTAGTGATACTAAAGTCACTAAGACCTTTAGTGTGGAGCAATGCAATGCCATTATGTTGCATAGTGGCACACAATTGACCAAAGATGACAAGTGTAGAAATATGTGTTTTGATATAATAATTGAAAAATAGTTTTGGACTAAATTGAAAAGATTTCAAAATGCTTTTAAGTCCAAACAACTTGAAAATATGTTTGGGGAATTCTTAAAAGGGTTTTAATGCGTTTTCTAAAGCCAAATTTTACAAAACCACCCAGGTGTTTCGATACGACCATTTACAGTGTCAAAACGTTTCGATATAGCTCTGTCTATTTCAAAACAGGCTTAATCTGGGTGAGTGTTTTTACATAGCGTTTCGATACGGGATTCACCGTTTTGATACGCCTATATGGCAAAGACCTCAACGGTCAAAACCCCGAATGGTATTTTAAATTGCAGCTCAACTATCACTCATGCCGGAATTGTTTGTAATTGTTTCGATACATCTTAATACCGTTTCAATACGGCCAGAGGCATTTCGATACGGCTTGCTGCATCAGCCTTCAATGCCTAGTTCTGAAGAAGGTCGTTCCGAAATGGGCTTGCTTGTTCTGATACGGACAGCTCCAGAACTGCAATTAATGAGGGAAATAAAGTCTCCAGCGGCTCCAATTCAATCCCAACGGTCTTTAACGGCTACAAACTCAATTGGGACTTTAAAAGGGACCTCCAAGCATCAAGGGAAGACTAATTCTTCAATTGTCAAAAACACTATAATGTCAAATTGTCTTTAGGGCCTAAATTGTATATTTCATGTATAGACAACACTTGTGAGCTCAATTGTCAAATTTTCTCAAGTGTTTAGGTTTTTGGTGAGTATTTAGAATTGCAAACATACACCTATTAGAGGGATTTCAAGTTTGGTTAGAATTTCTCTTATAAGAGAGTGCTTGATCAAGCTTTGGGTAGAAAGCTTGATCGTTGTAACGGTTACCTCCTAATCTGAGAAAATGGGAAAAAATTCTTAGTGAATTTGGTTGAAATCCTTAGTAGGAAGCTAGGGTAGTGGATGTAGGCTTTGGGTTAGAAATCCGAACCACTCTAAATCTCTTGTCAATTTTCTTTATCTTTTAGCTTTAACAAAACACCCAAAATTCAATCTTCTGCACACTTAACAAGCATCTCGGTTGTGACCATCGAGCTCAACAATTGGTATCAGAGCTTGGCTCAATTGAAGAGGGTTAACATCATATTGAGGTGATCTGGGAAGCTCGATACATCAATCCAACCAACCGAAGCAATGGCACATTCAATTTGAATAACCACTATTCTTCAACGGTGAACATTATGCCTATTGGAAGAATAAGATGAAGTTCTTCATCAAGGGTAAAGATTATCATCTATGGGACCTTGTTGAAGATGGATCGTTCGTACCAACAAGAAGAAAAGCGGAGTGGAATGCCAACGACAAGAAGATGGTGGAGCTTAGTTTCAAAGCCTTGCACTTAATCTTTTGTGCTTTAGGCCTGGACGTATATGCCCAAGTCTCTTCTTCTGAGAGCACCAAGGAAGTTTGGGACAAACTTGAAGTCACATACGAGGGAACCAATGAAGTAAAAGAGACCAAGACCGGTCTTCTCAACTTAGAGTATGAGAACTTCAAAATAGACCCGGATGAAGACATTAAAAGGATGTTCGACCGATTCTCCACAATTGTCAATAAACTCAAAGGTTTTGGAGAGGAGATTTCGGAAAACAAACTCGTTCGGAAGGTGATCTATTCACTTCCCGAGTCATGGGATTCAAAGAAGATGGTCATCATTAAGCCAAAGAATTGAACAAGCTCAAGCTTGATGAGCTAATCGGATCTCTTCTTACCTATGAGATGATGTCACTACCTTTGAAGAAGGAGAAGGAAAAGAAGATGAATAAGCAAGGCATTGATGTCAATGTCGTTGCTTTCAAATCCTCCAAGTGTAACCATGTTGATACAAGTGAGGAGAATGATGAAGAGGAAGAGATAGTTCATCTCTTCAAGAAGTGCGCCCCATTCATGAAGAAAGCAATGAAAGAATTCGAACATGAATCAATGAAGAAGAAAAGGGAAAGAACTTCAAGCCATAAGAAGAAGACATATGTGGCTACTTGGACTGATGAAGACTCCACTGACGATGAACAAGTCAACATTTGCCTTATGGCCATCGAAGAAGATTCAAGGGTAACTTCTAATTCATCTAGCTCATGTTCATATTCTTTTGATGAATTACAAGATGTCTATGATGATTTGGTTTTAGAGGTTAAAAATCAAAATTTGAAAAACAAGAAAGTTGTTTCAAATTTGAAAATTCAAAATGATTTGATTTCTAAAACCAAAATTGAACTTAAAGCAAAACTCAATGAGTTTGAGCAAAAATGTGTTGATTTACAAAATTTGCTTCATAAAGTTCAAGAGGAAAAAGATTTGATTTCTAGTGTACTTCAAAAGAAACACAATTTAGGATAATCAAATTTTTATGTTAGACAATCTAGTGCCCCTAGATTTTTGAATGGAAAATGTTTTAGAAGTGTTTGGGTTCCAAAAGATCTAATCACTTTAACCAAAAAGGATGAAATTGAAAAATGGGTTCCTAAGGGAACTAAACTATGTGCAACTAACGTCTATGGATCCAAAGCAATTTGGATACCAAAAATTACTTGATTGTCTTGTTTAGGTGTGATGGAGATTGATCGACAAGTCCAAATTTGAGGGGGAGCTTCATGCACACAAGGAAGAACACTTGAAGAAGGAAGGCTTCACATCCTCCCTTTAATTCAAGTGTGGTGAAATCTAGTTGCTTTATTTACTTAATTTGATTTATTTTTAATTCAACTAGATTATCATGTGTTGAACTAACTCTTAATGATGCTTTCAGTAAGGGGGAGCCAATTTTAAAAATTATCATTTTTTGTCAAATTTGTTTTAAAAACTCACCATTGTTATGGACTTCAAAGTTTTCAAACATAGTTTGAACCATTTTTGAGATAACAAAAAGGGGGAGAATGTAATGAAAAATTGAATTTTCAAATGAATAGGGGGGGCTTTAATTGATTTTGAATTTTAATTCTCTTATTCAAAATTTATTTCACTAAGGGGGAGAATCCCAAACAATTTTTTAAGATTGGTTTCATTATATCAAAAAGGGGGAGATTGTAGAAATATGTGTTTTGATATAATGATTGAAAAATAGTTTTGGACTAAATTGAAAAGATTTCAAAATTCTTTTAAGTCCAAACAACTTGAAAATATGTTTGAGGAATTCTTAAAGGGGTTTTAATGCGTTTTCTAAAGTCAAATTTTACAAAACCACCCAGGTGTTTCGACACGACCATTTACAGTGTCTAAATGTTTCGATACAGCTCTGTCTGTTTCAAAACGGGCTTAATCTGGGTGAGGGTTTTTACATAGCGTTTCGATAAGGGCTTCACCGTTTCGATACGCCTATGTGGAAAAGACCTCAACGGTCAAAACCCCCCAACGACTATTTCCCAACGATATTTTAAATTGCAGCTCAACTGTTACACGTACCGAAACGGTTTGTAATTGTTTCGATACAGCTCAATACCATTCCGATACGGCCAGAGGCGTTTTGATACGGCTTGCTACATCAGGCTTCAACGACTAGTTCTGAAGAAGTTCGTTCCGAAACGGCTCGCTTGTTCCGATACAGACAGCTCCAAAACTGCAATTAATAAGGGAAATAAAGTCTCCAACGGCTCTAATTCAATCCCAACGGTCCTTAACGTCTACAAACTCAATTGGGACTATAAAAGGGACCTCCAAGCATCAAGGGAAGACTATTGCTTCAATTGTCAACAACACTATAATGTCAAATTGTCTTTAGGGCCTAAATTGTATATTTCTTGTATAGACAACACTTGTGAGCTTAATTGTTAAATTTTCTCAAGTGTTTAGGTTTTGGGTGAGTTCTTAGAATTGCAAACATACACCTATTAGAGGGATTTCAAGTTTTCTTAGAATTTCTCTTGTAAGAGAGTGCTTGATCAAGCTTTGGGTAGAAAGCTTGATCGTTGTAACGGTTACCTCCTAATCCGAGAAAAATGGACGAAATTCTTAGTGAATTTGGTTGAAATCCTTAGTAGGAAGCTAAGATAGTGGATGTAGGGTTTGGTTTAGAAAGTCGAACCACTCTAAATCTCTTGTCAATTTTCTTTATCTTTTAGCTTCCACAAAAACACCCAAAATTCAATCTTCTCCACACTTGGCAAGCATCTTGGTTGTGACGATCGAGCTCAACAACAAGTTTGGAGAGGTTCCTGTAATCTTCTTGACCCGGCCTAAGCGTTAAATCGAACCAAGTGAGCTACATTAGGTTTGTCGAAACAAACTTGAACCGAATATCTCGAATTAGGTCCATTTTTCTTTTTATATTATCTAAATGCATCATTAGAACCTAGGGTGTATACATAGGCATGTTTATTGAATTTCTTGTTTTATTTTACTTATTTATTTGAAATTCAATTTATTTCTCTTAAATTGTTGGACTAACAATTTTGTTTGATGCTTGATTAATATGAGAGCCATTTTTAATTAATTTTTTCATGTTTAATTTTTTTTAAGTCTACTATCCATTATTATCATGCTTTAAAGTAATTTCAAACTTAGTTTTGAATTATTTTTGATATAACAAATAGGGGAGAGATAGGGAAATTCTAGGGTGAGACCTTAGGGTGCAACTAAAATGAGGCGAATCTACACAAATTCTTACTTAGTTGGTAATAATTTGTGTAGTTACAAAATTCTTACTCAGTTGGTAATAATTTGTATAGTTACACAAGTTCTTACCATTTGGGGTAAGAATTTAGGTTATAATATAAGAATTTGTGTGGTTACACAAATTCTTACATAAGGCAAAATCTACAGAAATTCTTACCTAGTTGATAAGAATTTTTGTAGTTACACAAACTCTTACCAAGTTAGTAAGAATTTTGTTTCTACCTAAATTATTACCAATCCTACATAAATTCTTATCATTTTTGTAAGAATTTATGTAGCGCCTCATTTTAGCCTCACCCTAAGCTGCCTCACCCTAGAATTTTCCAGAGAAATATATTTGAAAAAAAATAACTTTCAAAAAGAAAAATGGGGCTTTAAATATTTTCTTAAAATATTTTTTAAAATAAATTAAGGGAAGATTTTTAAAAACAATTTTTCAAGTGGTTTCGTTATATAAAAAGTGGGAAATTGTTGAGATATTTTATTTTGATATAAATTTAAAGAAAAATGTTTTAGATTCAAACAATATTGCAAAAATAATT
Source organism: Hibiscus tridactylites (assembly GCA_958450335.1). Taxonomy (NCBI): domain Eukaryota; kingdom Viridiplantae; phylum Streptophyta; class Magnoliopsida; order Malvales; family Malvaceae; genus Hibiscus; species Hibiscus tridactylites. Next base: position 61,636,430 of record OY288267.1, on the reverse strand, counting down.
CTAAGTCCATTTAACTTGAAAAATATGTTTGAGAGGCTTTTGAAGTGTTTTTGAATTGAACAAATGCTTTCAAAATTGTCTAAGTGTCAAAAATATGCTTTGAGTACCAATACCCTAACCCCGGTATCGATACCCATGATAAGTGTCGAATCCGTCAAAAATAAATACCTACTTGATCTTTGGATTTATAGTAGTGGCAAGTAAGGTCGATTCCACAGAGAGCGGTAAGAAATTAAATTCACAAGCGAATGCAATAAAAGTAAAAAAAGGGTTTTGGGTTTGAAGAGAGCAATTGAAATAAGGAAGAATTCAATATAAATTGGAACTCTAGTCAAGGTAGAACTTGAAATATTAAATGAAGAATTTAGATCGTCGAATCACAAAAGATAAATCATCATCAATCTCAAATAGCTTGGTTTTAGATTAGATGAATACCATCAAATAACTCAATCTCTTCTTAAGTTAGATAATCAATTAAATACCATTAAAAGCTTAACTCTTATTATCAAGATTAAATTCTTAGATACCACTAAAGAATCATAGTCTATCAAATAGCATTAATGATCTTAAGAGACCCAAAGCACACATTTTTTTCTAAGCACTAACCCGTTAACTTATTAAAAACATGAATCCATACCTTTAGAAATTTAACCCGAATTTCCTTACCACTTGTATCCAAATACCATGGAATTGGTTGTAGCATATATTTAACCCAACATACACATAAACATTAAGCACAAAAGATATGAAAATACTTGAATAAAGATGAAGATAAATTGGGAACAAAAATTTTCACTAAAATCTCGAAATAATATCCTTGTAACTACAATTGACTAGAAAAAGGGGAGTTTAGCCACTCATGGTGGTTGGCGGTAACACAAGAAGAGGCATAGGGTTTCGGTTCACTTGGCATTATTTCCCTTCACCCTTTGATCTCTATTTATAGGGGAAAATAAGGGGAAGACTTTACATTAAATTTAACAACCCTATTCTACTATAATTTTGGTCAAAGTAGAAGTCTAATTGTAGTAGGATTGCTTGTCCTCCAAGTCAAAAAGTATGTCTTGCATCGTGATCACGCCTTAATCCGTGACTGCTACTGGTTTTGCGCGAAGGATTTTCCAAAAACGCCAAAAAGGTGCTAAAGCTCATATTTTATGTATAAAACATCATTAAGGCCCAAAACACCTGCAAAACCAAATAAGAACCAGATTAAGGGCTTTAAGATAGATTAATGTGCTAAAACATAGGATTTAATATATGAAAAACATGTAAATAAATGGCTTATCAACCAAATAGCATGTACTGGTACGGCCTTGCCGAGTACAGATACATAGTGTTTTTCCAAAATTCCAATATGAAGTTTTGGTACTGGTATGCTCCTGCGAGTACCAATACCCAAAGCCTCGTACCGATACTCAACCCTTGAGTACCGATACGCAGAGCCTTCAATGACTAGTTTTTTGTTTGAATTTATTGCAATTACCGATACCCACTCTCGAGTACCGATACTTGATACCCAGCTTTGGGGTATAATACCTTTTGTATATTACAACGACTCTTTCACATTTAAGCATGTACAAATACCCAACTTTCGAGTACCAATAGCCACCTGATATAAGTGAATTTATGGCTAGAAAAACACCCTTCGACTACTCCAAAGCAACCTCAACGGTCATAAACAACAACAAATTATTATAGGGTATAAAAGACATAATCAAGCACCCATGAAATACTAAGAAATATGATTGCCAACATTCAATGTTAAAAAAATTGTAGTGATTTAATTGTCAATTTTCTTGTAGAACAAACTTGTGAGCTTAATTGTTACATTTGCTCAAGTATTAGGATTAGGGTGAGAGCTTAGATTTGCAAACACTCATCCTTGTGAGGTTTCTCCCTTTTGTTTGCACAAATTGCATTTTTCTCTTTGAGAGATGGATAGACAAAAATTTTGGGGTATAAGTCTTGATTGTGTAAGGTTATTTCTTATGCCTCAAAGCAAATAAATTCAATTGTGAATTTGAAAAAATCCTTAGTGAGAAGCTAAGTAATGATGTAGACTTTGGTTAGAAAGTCGAACTACTATAAATTCTTGTGCCTAATTTTAATTTTTATTGCTTCCACCACTATCACTATAAATCTTTGTGCTTAATTTTTAATTTCTATTGCTTCCACCACTTTCCAATTCATCATCATATAACATCCAATTGTGAACCATGTCACACTCTTCCCTCACACGTAAATCCAATTGCCTAGTATCCTCCCACAATTGGTTTTCCATCTCTGGATCTTATTCCTTAACAGCCAAATGCCTTTTGTTTTTTAGTATCCTTCCCCACACTAACATTTCTTCTTCCGAATCTTCAATTGCACAGTTACATATATATTGTCACGGGGCTAGGCTTATATGGCTAGCAACGTGCGGCACTTGGTCGGGAAAGAACTTCGAAAGGGACCAAGTAAGCCTAAAGTCAAGCTTGGATTGGCTAGATGAGCGGAAGCATTGCGGAAGCGTTGCGAAGAAGAAAGAAATAGAGATGGCTTGAGTGATTTGCAAAACGAAGAGCCTCGTTAAAAACCCTATCTAAACCTAGTTAGGGAGAAAAGAGTACTCTACGCTGCTTTTATATTATTGATAAGAAAATGAGAAAACAAAGGATTCAAGGATGATTACAAATGAAGGGGTGAGGCTCTATTTATAGCCTGGCACCTCCCGATCTAACGGTCACTATCGATTACAATGGATGGCCAGGATTGGCCTAATCTATCTAATGAAGGCAAGGGAATAGAATCAAGGATTCCTTCCTTCTTGGTAGAGCTTCTTTCCATGTGAAAAAGATGTGGATCTCCATGAATCGGGAAAGATATTGATGCATGATCCTTGCCTTGAATACCATGGTCAAAGGGGTAAAGATTCCCTAAAGAATTGGCTTGGATGGCCATGGAAGAGGGAAAATCGGACAGGCCCATGGGTGCGGCTTGGCGTGCTGCTCGGACAAGCCCATGGGTGCGGCTGGACGGGCTGCTCGGTGCTGCTCGAACAGGCCCTCGGGTGCGGCTGGACGGGCTGCTCAGTGCTGCTCGGACAAGCCCTCGGGTGCGGCTGGGCAAGGCCCTAGGTGCGTGCTGCACTTGGACAGGCCCAGGGTGCCTAGCAAGGCCCCTCGGGCTGTTGGCTCGGCTGGATTGTGGCCGCTCGGGTGCGGCAGAATGGGTCGGACGGACTCGGGCCCCTCGGGTGCATTGGGAGCGGCACGGGATGCTGGAACCTCGGCCCCATGGTCTCGGACGATGGTGTTGGATATGGACCCTAGGTGTGCGGTGGACTGGACCCTAGGGTGTACCACGGTAACATTCTCCTCCACCGAATTGAGCGACGCCCTCGTCGCTCGTTGGGCTTCGAAATCAGCAACTTTGTCTTCAAATTGCCACAAGTCTTTGTCTAACTCCCAACTACCATCGGCTTCTGTTAGTCCTTTCCAAAGCACAAAGTACTCGTGCCTTGGTTTGAACCCTTGGCGTCGAATGACTCGATCGGCTACGATGGCTTCGGCTTCTCTCTCGAACGAAGTCCTAACTCCAACGGGTGCTCACTTGGAGATGTTCCTTTCCGGATCTTCCTCGTCCTTGTGGTAGAGCTTAAGAACGCTAATATGGAAGACGGGATGGACTTGGATGTGGGGCGGCAAGTCTAGCTTATAGGCCACCTTGCCTACTCTCTTTATCACACGGAATGGACCTTCGTATTTCCTCACAAGAGCCCTGTGAACAGAGGAATTGCGAAGAGTTAGATGAAGTTTAGCTAAAACCAAATCATTTACCTGGAATCCAACGTCGCGTCGCTTCTTGTCGGCCCACTTCTTCATTCGCTTGCTTGCTTTGTGGAGGCAAGCGTTGGCTAAGTCCCTTTGTTCTTGCAAGTCTTTCACTACATGGAAAGCGGCGGGATTTGGACCTTTATACTTGGTCACGATCGCGTCAGGTGTGAGAGGTTGTTGGCCCATCACTATCTCGAAAGGACTTTGATTCGTTGCTTCATTCCTATGCAAGTTGTAGGAGAATTGGGCCACGTCTAGCAAATCGGACCAATTCCTTTGAGATGCACTAACGAAATGCCTTAGATAAATCTCCAATAAAGCATTGGCCCTGTCGGTTTGTCCATCGGATTGCGGGTGAAAGCTTGTTGAAAGGTTCAAGGAAGAACCCAACAACTTAAACAACTCGGTCCAAAACTTACCCGTGAACCGAGCGTTTCGATCACTTACTATTGACTTTGGAATACCCTAAAGCTTCACGACATGCTTTAAGAAAAGGCGGGCGGCTTCATCGGCGGGGCATGTCTTATTGGCATGAATGAAAGTTGCATACTTTGAGAACTTGTCTACTACAACCATGATACTAGAGTAATTAGTAACACAAGGAAAACCAATTATAAAGTCTAAAGAGATACTTTCCCATGGTCTTTCCAATATTGGTAATGATTGAAGTAGTCCCATCGGTTTGTTTGCTTCAATCTTGTCTTGTTGGCAAATAAGACAAGTCTTCACGTATGCTTCTACATCTTCATTCATACGAGGCCAATAATATCTTTCGTTAAGTAAAGCCAAAGTACGATGCATACCTGGATGTCCCACCCACTTCGAATCATGACATTCTTTCATTAAAGTCTTTCGCAAGTTGTTGAAGTAGGGGACGAATAAACGTTGGCCTCTTGTGAAGAGTAGATCATCTTCGACCCAAAAACGGCGTGACTTACCCTCTTTGGCAAAGGCGATCAAGTTCTTTGCGGTGGGATCATGAGTCAAACCTTCTTTGATGGATTCGAGCAACTCACCACTTGGTTGGCTAATGGAGGCAAAATTGACTTTACGGCTAAGCGCATCAGTCACAATGTTGGCCTTTCTGGGCTTGTGCTCCATCGAAAAATCAAATTCCGCCAAGAAGTCTTGCCACCTAGCTTGCTTAGGAGACAACTTCTTTTGGGTTAGAAAATAAGAAATAGCGAAATTATCTGTAAAAACGACAAACCTGGAACCTAAGATGTAATGTCACCATGTGCGAAGGCAATGGATGACTGCGGTCATCTCCTTCTCTTGGACGGTGTAACGCCTCTCGGTTTTGTTCAACTTTCGGCTTTCAAAGGCAATGGGATGGCCTTCTTGCATCAAAACTCCACCAATGGCATAGTCGGATGCGTCGGTGTGGATGACAAACGACTTGGAATGATCGGGCAAGGCTAGAACGGGTTCACTTACCATGGCTTGTTTAAGCCTTTCGAACGCTTGTTGGCAACTTGGACTCCATTCCCAAACTTTGTCCTTCTTCAAGAGTTCGGTCAAAGGCGTGGCTATCGCGGAATAACCTTGCACAAATTTTCGGTAGTAGTTAGCTAAACCAAGAAAAGAGCGAAGTTCGGTTACCTTAGTTGGCGGTTCCCAATCATCGATGGCTTGAACTTTGCTTGGATCCATTCGGATCTTACCACCTCCAATGATATGGCCTAAAAATGGAACTTCTTGTTGAGCGAAACTACACTTTTCGCACTTGATGTAAAGTTCGTTTTCTCGAAGAACCTGCAAAACCTTTCTCAAGTGCATTAAATGTTCTTAAAAAGTCTTACTATAGATGACAATATCATCTAAGTAGACAACTACAAAATGATCAAGAAAAGGTGAAAGTACCTTGTTCATTAAGGTGCAAAAAGTTACGGGAGCGTTTGTAAGGCCAAAAGGCATTACAAGAAACTCAAATGAACCATACCTTGTGATGCACGCGGTTTTGGGCTCATCACCTTCGGCTATTCGAACTTGGTAGTACCCCGAACAAAGATCTAACTTTGTGAAGAACCTTGCACTTCCAAGTTGATCAAATAAATTCGAAATCAAAGGGATAGGATACTTATTCTTTATCGTAAGTTTGCTTAGAGCGCGGTAATCGACACACATGTGCAAGCTACCATCTTTCTTCTTTTGAAAGAGAATGGGTGCTCCAAACGGTGCCTTGGATGGGCGAATGAATCCAGCATGCAAGAGTTCTCCAAGTTGCTTTCGGAGTTCCTCTAACTCCGGTGGCGCCATTCGATAAGGTGCTTTGCTTGGCGGCTCAGCATTTGGCACCAACTCGATTCGATGATCCACCTCACGCTTGGGTGGTAAAGCCTTCGGCAATTCGGAAGGCATAGTGTCCTCGAACTCTACGAGAACACGTTCCACTTCTTCGGGAACTTCTTCGGCTCTAATCGCCTCGTCTTCCTTGAGCACGGCAAGGAAAGACTCTTCCTCCTTTCGCATACCTTTGCGGAACTAGATGGAAGACAACATCTTGGATTGGATACATACATCTCGACTCACGGGCACCAAAAATTGTTGGGCGCGGTCGAGTACCACCAATACATCGGCAAATGGCAAGAGAAGCGCATTAATCTTGTCCAAAAAAGATAAACCAGTCACAAGATCATAATCGTCAAGAGGAATTACCTTTATATCCTCACAACCCTTCCAACTTCCAAGTTGGATCTCGACCCTTCTTGCAACTCCGACAATGGGCTCCTCTTTCGAGTTGACCGTTTTGATCCACCCACTTTTCTTCAATACGTTGAGATTAAGTTTTTGGGCAGCTCCTTCGAAAATGAACAGCTCGGAAGCTCCGGTGTCCACAAGTGCACGCAATTGCTTTCCGGCAATCGTGACTTCTACAAACATAAGACCACTTTTTGGCTTGTTAGATAAAGATTTCACTTGGAGATTACTTACAATTGCTCCAAGTTGGGCGGTGGGCTCGGTTGGCTTGTCATTAACTTTGACGGTAGAAAGGCTCGTTCTCTTTGGGCAATCTCCAATGTGATGAGGTCCTTGGCAATGGAAACATCCAAAACCTCGTTTCTCCCCTGGTTTAGTTGATCGGCCTTGTCGATTATTGTTGTTGGAAGGCCTATCGTGGTTAAATTTCTCACCTCCGGCTTTGGCATTCTTATCTCCCCAACCTTTAGACTTCGGCTTTGGTTTGGCTGAGTATCGCTTTTCGAACTTGGCTATTGCCTCGGCCTCGTCAAGGGCATGGGAAAGGTCCTTGACACCACGTCTTTCTAACTCCATATTAGCCCATCGATTCAATCCATCCATGAAAATTGAGAAGCCTTCATCTTCTCCTAAGTTGGTGATTTGGAGCTTTAACTCAGTGAACTTTTTTACGTAGTCATGGAAGTTGTTGTCGTGCTTGAATTGGCGTAGCTTTGAGCCCAACTCTCTTTGAGCATTCTTGGGATAGAACGCTTCATGGATCTTGTCTTGAAGCTCTTCCCAAGCATCTACAGGAACGTCTCTATCGGGCTCCTTAGAGCACCTACGTCTCCACCATAAAAGAGCACTGTTAGTGAAATAACTAGAAGCAATATTTACCTTAGTGGATTCATCCACGATGTTGGTGTTGCGGAAATATTGATTCATGTTCCACAAGAATGTATCGGTTTCTTGAGCATCTCTCGATCCTTTGAATTCCTTTGGTTTCGGCACATCGACTAGCACTCTAGTCAGACTTGTAACCACTCCATTGGCCACTGCGGATTTATAGATGTTGAGCTCGGCCCTTAACACGTTCATCGCCTTCTCGAGTTCGGTTAACCCATCTTTAAGAGATCGATTCTCTAACTCCACGGTCTCGAGTCTATCTTCGAGTTCATGGGAATCATCCTTGTGACCATCACCCTGAGACTCCAACGCATCTAGTCGGTTCTCAACAACATCGAGCCTCTCTCTGGACTCATTCGTGTTGTTCTCCAAACGGGTGACTTTATCTTGCAAGGAAGAGATGGCATCTCTCGAACTAGCCCTCTTGGCTTTTCCAGCGCGAGTTTCAACTGTCTTTGTGGTGGCGTCGATGGGAGAGTCACTTGGATTCGTCATCTCGAACAAATTTCTTCGCTAAAACATAGGCTCTGATGCCACTTGTCACGGGGCTAGGCTTATATGGCTAGCAACGTGCGGCACTTGGTCGGGAAAAAACTTCGAAAGGGACCAAGTAAGCCTAAAGTCAAGCTTGGCTTGGCTAGATGAGCGGAAGCGTTGCGGAAGCATTGCAAAGAAGAAAGAAATAGAGATGGCTCGAGTGATTTGCAAAATGAAGAGCCTCGTTAAAAACCCCATCTAAGCCTAGTTAGGGGGAAAAGAGTACTCTACGCTGATTTTATATTATTGATAAGAAAATGAGAAAACAAAGGATTCAAGGATGATTACAAATGAAGGGGTGGAGCTCTATTTATAGCCTGGCACCTTTCGATCTAACGGTCACTATCAATTACAATGGATGGCCAGGATTGACCTAATCTATCTAATGAAGGAAAGGGAATAGAATCAAGGATTCCTTCCTTCTTGGTAGAGCTTCTTTCTATGTGAAAAGATGTGGATCTCCATGAATCGGGAAAGATATTGATGCATGATCCTTGTCTTGAATACCATGGTCAAAGGGGTGAAGATTCCCCAAGGAATGGGCTTGGATGGCCATGGAAGAGGGAAAATCGGACAGGCCCATGGGTGCGGCTTGGCGTGCTGCTGGGTGCGGCTCGGACAGGCTCATGGGTGCGGCTGGACGGGCTGCTCGGTGCTGCTCGGACAGGCCCTCGGGTGCGACTAGACGGGCTGCTCGGTGCTGCTCGGACAGGCCCTCGGGTGCGGCTGGGCAAGGCCCTAGGTGCGTGCTGCACTCGGACAGGCCCAGGGTGCCTAGCAAGGCCCCTCGGGCTGTTGGCTCAGCTGGATTGTGGCCCCTCGGGCGCGGCAGAATGGGCCGGACAGACTCGGACCCCTCGTGTGTGTTGGGAGTGGCACGGGGTGCTGAAACCTCGGCCCTATGGTCTCGGACGATGGTGCTGGATATGGACCCTAGGTGTGCGGTGGACTGGACCCTAGGGTGCACCACGGTAACAATATGTTGTTGTCGACCCGAATTGTACGTTACAGTCTAAAGTCTCATCCATATCCTGCAATTGATATGTTTCCACTAATTTTATATTATCAAATATAAGCAACATTCTCATTAGAGCGAACCCTTTCATATTAGATGAATGTACCTCCCTCCCTTGTCATCTCCACAACTGATAATGGCTTTCGACACATCGGTTCATCAATCACGATCTCAAAGGTTCATCTACATTCCGACTCTAACTATTCTTTATACATCGACCCCCTTAATCTTAGTCGGTCGTAAATTTATCTCTCGTTTCCGCATCCATTTTTAATCTATACATCCAAACTTCATTTAATCTTGATTTCTTATTCAAAATGAAAACATCAACCACCTCCCCATGACGATCAAACACTTGTCAAAACTATCCACCCTCATTGTCGATCACCCTTCCCAGCTTCAAAAGTTGCCGCCACCATCCCAATTTCCTATTTTTGTCATTAGAAAATGATTAAATTTATATAATTTTTAAATATGAAGTGTCAAATTTATTAAATTATGACTAAATTGGTAGAATATATAAATTTTAACTAATATTATATCAAATTTTTTGGATGTACATTTGTATTAATGGAAGAGTGACTCGATCATAACTAAAACTTTAATTTAGTAACTTAATTATAATATTTAGGGTAAACTACATAAATGACCACCATACTACTGGAAAAGTCACGATTTGACCACCTTACTTTTTTTTCTAAGTAATTAAACCACTAAACTATTTAAATGGTATCAATGTGACCACCAGCCGTTAAAAATAACAAAAAGTTGACGGGACTGTTAAATAAAATTAGTATAATTACACATTTGATCCTTATTATTTACACATTCTATCAATTTAGTCCTAATTTTAAATTAATAAAATAAATTAATTATTTTATTAGGTAGTGACACATGTCAACACCTTATTGCAGGACTTTAATTATTTATATTTGATTTAATAAATTTATTTCCCTCCTCCAATCAAGTGGTGACATGTGTCACCACCTGTTTAGAGGAGAAAAAACAAATTCAAGCAATATGCTTGATAAAAGAATTGAACCTAGGCAACATAAGATGATTGGCAGCAACATAGCCACTACACCAAACTCAACCTTGTGCTTAAATTTATTCAATTAGATATATATGTCTTATTTTTTCTACATTTATTCTTTTAATTCAACATATATAATCATCGAATTAATTTCACATATATAACCCTAAACCTCAAACCCTAAACACTAATTTCACATATATAATCATCAAATTAATTTCATATAAATAACCCTAAATGCTAAACTTAAACTCCAAACCCTAAATGCTAAACCCCAAACCCTAAATACTAATTATAAGTATTTATGGTTTTAACATTTAGTGTTTGGAGTTTAGGGTTTAGCATTTAAGGTTTAGGGTTATTATATGAAATTAATTCGATGATTGTTAAATTAGAGTTTAGAGTTTAGGGTTTGGAGTTTGAAGTTTAGAGTTTAGTATTTAGTTTTTTGGGTTTATGGTTTAGCATTTAGTTTTGGAGTTTAAAATTTATGGTTTAGCATTTAGTATTATATACGTGAAATTAATTAGATGATTATATATGTTGAATTAAAAGAATAATGTAGAAAAAATAAGACATATATATCTAATTGAGTAAATTTAAGCATAAGGCTGGGTTTGGTGCAGTGGTTATGTTGCTGCCAATCATCCTATGTTGCTTGGGTTTGATTCCCTTGTCATGCATATTGCTTGAATTGGTTTTTTCTAGGGAAATAAATTTATTAAATCAAATATAAATATAAAGTCCTCGAATAAGGTGTTAACACGTGTCATAATTAATTAATTAATTTTATTAATTTAAAATTATGACTAAATTGAAAGAATGTGTAAATAGCAAGGGTCAAATGTGTAATTATACCCATATTTTTTTAACTGCCACGTCACCCTACCGTTAAACTCTAACGACTGGTGGTCACATTGATACCATTTAAATAGTTTGGTGGTTTAATTGCTTCGAAAAAAAGTAAGGTGGTCAAATTGCGACTTTTCTAATAGTATAGTGGTTATTTATGTAGTTTACCCTAATATTTAATAATTGAGTGACCTAATCGTAATTTGTAATCTCCGATCTAATTTATACTCCCTCCGTTCCATAAAAAATGTCCCTTATTGACTTTTTGAAAGTTAAAAATTTTAAACTTTGACTATTATTATATTGAATATTTTAAATAATTAATTTTTATAAAATATATATTTAAAAACTAGTCGATTAGAAGTTTTTAAATTATATTTTTTTTTATATTTTTTATCAATGATACATTTAAAATAATTATGAGTCAAAGTTAAAAAAATTGAAAAAATAGGGTAAACTACATAAATAGTCCCCCGACTATGCTCCAATTATCTTTTGCATCCCCCGACTATCAGAAGTTACAAACTGGTCCCCTGACTTAAAAAAATAACAAATTGATCCAGTGCCGTTAAAAATTTAACGGCTGGTGACGTGGCAGTTAACAAAAATTGGCATAATAACACATTTAGTCCTCAACTTTTAAACTTTGTTTAACTTTGCCCTAATTCTAAAAAAATGACCCTTAACATTTCAATTTAATCCATTTTTTCTCTCCACACAATCCTAAACAAGAACGGTCTTCTTTCTAAAACAAAAATCAAATTTTCATTTCTCCTCTTTCTATATACTTGTCAAAGCTAGTTGTGTGTATTTGAACCAAAGGAGAAACAATCTCATCATTTGATTATTGAACTGGTATAGGAGAAATGGTTGCAGTCACCTCCCGCGTAACAACTGATTTAAGTTTGCTTCATTATTCCCTTTCTCCACCTGCTAACACAAAGACCATAATCAATATGCCTAAACTTCCACAAATGAAAGTGGGATTGAGTGTGTCCCAAGATTCAATAAATTAAATCTCATTCTTTTCATTTTTGTAACACAAGTTGGCTTCAGAAATCACAAAAAAACTTTTGCATATCGAGGTCATTACACATGCGCCTAAGTACCCGCATACAATTCCCAGATGTGAGCCTGCAGATCTCTAATGGGATTTCCTATTATTATGTAAAAAATGTCCTAATTTGGTGAAGAACGTTGCGCTTCAGGTAAACTCTATTAGACATCAACAATAAATATGGTGAAGAATGGGATCATACCAATGGTTGATGTTCCCTCCCTGCTTCTTTTCCGTCTTGTTTGATCCACCTGACAGATGATATGCAATGACAAAAATAAGCTTTAGCGTTTGGAACCTTATAATTCTTTTAATGCACTATTCAAATGAAATAGCTCATAAAGAATCAAAAAGGTTGTTGGAAATAGGCTATACATATAGAAATGAGATCTCACCGCATTTGTAATCCCATCACTATCATCAATGGAACCTTCAGTCTTCACATTGTTCACATGATCATAAAAATTAGTCGATCAACTCGAAAAGTTCACTGGGTCATACATTATCGTACAAATAGGTTGCTAAGTCATAGCTGTGATCTCCTAAATAATAGTACTAGTTTGTCCAGAAAAGATTAACAAACCTCTGAGACAGTTGGGGTTCAGCCCCGCCTTCAGCATTCTCAGCAGAACTGTTGCCTATTGGCATTGCAAGGCCATCAAATATTTTCAGCTTCTTCATTAAACCTTGGTTTATATTTCCTGAGGACTTTGTTGGTGTTTCTACAGGGGCCTGCATTACAATGCTCTAGTTATATTCATCACCATATTAGCTTAAAGCAAAGACTGACAACTTGCAAGCTAACTCATGGTAGCAGTGAATATGCATTCGTATCAACAATAATTAAGGATAAAAATAGCAACAGTTTGTAAAGATTCATTCAACAACAAAAGCCTCCTTAGTCCTTACTTCAGGTGACGATGGAACACCGTGACCGTGCAATCCATGTATTTCAGGAGCAAATGGATAACATATTCATTAGGGTATAACATGATACAACAGAAACAGAGATCTTGGTTTTATTTAGCATTCGTACGATGCAATTTTCTTTTTCTTTTTTATTTTGTGTTTCTAGTTATATTGGTAAGGTAAGGAATCCAGGAGTATTACGAGTTGGTAAGCATTAAAAAGACCACTATCTACTCGTGTGGCAGTAAGAAAGGTGAGAATTATACAATTGTATGTGTACTGTACATACCCAAGTGGAATAAGCTATGCATTCATTTGTATCTCAAATTCAAAACAAGATGAACTCCTAGAATTCTTTCTTTTTTTAAATAATACTCTAATTAACAGATACCTGTGAAGTAAACTTACCATGGGAACTGCAGGATGCAAGTAAACTCCCCCATGAGGATAGATTGTCGCATAAGGTGGCCCATAAGGGTTATTTTTTTAGAATTAGGGCAAAGTTAAACAAAGTGTAAAAGTTGAGGACTAAATGTGTTATTATGCCAATTTTTGTTAACTGCCACGTCACCAGCCGTTAAATTTGAAGGATGCAAAAGATAATTGAAGCATAGTTATTTTTTTAAGTCAGGGGACCAGTTTGTAACTTTTGATAGTCGGAGGATGCAAAAGATAATTGAAGCATAGTCGGGGGACTATTTATGTAGTTTACCCAAAAAAAATAATATAGTACAAAAATTGTGGGAGTAGTTTATTAGTTGGTGTGGCGGTCCAATTCAGACAATTCCCACCACAAAAATATAAAGGAGAATGCAAGGTAAAGTTCCCTATCTACATAATATAGGCTTACGATTCTCAGTTGCCGCAGAAGCAGAGAAAAGACATGGGTGTGGTAATCATCGACGGATCGACGGTGAGAGCGTTTGTAAGAGACGAGGAAGAGTTCAATAAGAGCGTTGATGAGAGTTTCGCAGCTCTGGACCTGAACAACGACGGCGTCCTCTCCAGATCGGAGCTTCGCAAGGCCTTGGAGTCCCTGCGCCTCCTCGAGTCTCACTTCGGTGTGGATGTGGTCACTCCTCCCGAACAGCTCACTCAGCTTTACAATTCCATCTTCGAGAGGTTCGGTTGCGATGGCAGCGGCACCGTTGACCTCCAGGAGTTCAGATCTGAGATGAAGAAGATCTTGCTTGCTATTGCCGACGGCTTGGGGTCTTGCCCTATTCAGATGGTTCTCGAAGATGATGACCAAAGTTTCCTCAAGAAAGCTGCTGATCTTGAAGCTGCTAAGCTGGAATCCAACAACCCTTAATCATCTCTTTCCTTCTTTTCAATTTTCAAGCCTCTTTGTATTTCGTACCTTCTAATATATATGAATAAATGAGGTCAATTCAAATAGCACTCCTAAAAATATAAATCTGAAGAACGATGATCCTAAAAATATCAATGAAAAAAAATCAATTTTGAACGGTTTAAAAAATACTCCCTCTGTCCCACTAAAACTGTCACATGTTGATTTTTTTGGAGTCAAACTTTTTCAATTTTGACCTCTTATAATTTAAAATTTATTATTGATAAAAATATGAAAAAATATATTTTAAAAACCTTGAATCAACTAGTTTTTAAATATATTTTTTATAATTTTTAATTAATTAAAATATTTAAATAAATTATAGTCAAAGTTGAAAAAATTTGACCAGAAAAATGTCAACATGTGACAGTTTTACTGGGACGGAGGGAGTATATATTTAAGTTCGTTTATGGTTTACATTTATAACCCAAAAGCTCAAACCCTAAACATTAATTTCACATATATAACCCTAAACCTTAAACCCAAATATTTCAAATTAATTTTACACTCAACATTTCAAATTAATTTTACATATATAAACCCTAAACCCTAAACCCAAACCCTAAACTCTAAAGCTTAATTTAAAATATTTGGTGTGAAATTAATTTGAAATATTTAGGGGTTAGGGTTTAGGGTTTATATATGTGAAATTAATTGAAATTAAGCGTGAAATTAATTTGAAATATTTAGGGTTTGGGTTTAGGGTTTATATATGTGAAATTAATTTGAAATGTTTAGTGTAAAATTAATTTGAAATATTTAGGGTTTAAGGTTTAGGGTTTAGGGTTTATATATGTGAATTTAATTTGAAATTTTTAGTGTAAAATTAATTTGAAATATTTAGAGTTTAAGGTTTAGGGTTATATATGTGAAATTAATTTCACACCAAATATTTTAAATTGGGCTTTAGAGTTTAGGGTTTAGGATTTATATATGTAAAATTAATTTGAAATGTTGAGTGTAAAATTAATTTGAAATATTTAGGGTTTAAGGTTTAGGGTTATATATGTGAAATTAGTGTTTAGGGTTTGAGCTTTTGGGTTATAAATGTAGAAACCAATAAGAGTTATATATTAAGTTAGGTGTTTTAAAGCATAGTGTTGGGCTTGGTGCAGTGGCTTAACCACTGCCTTTCCACCTACACTTAAAGTCATCCAATAAGGTGTTGACACGTGTCACTACCTAATTAAATAATTTATTATTTTATTAATTTAAAATTAGGACTAAATTGAAAGAATGTGTAAATAACAGGGACCAAATGTGTAATTTTAAAATTTTCCCGTTAGCTGCCACGTGGCAGTTCCGTCACTCCACCGTTAGATTCTTAACGGCGGTGGTCAAAATAGGTTGATTTTATAAGTTCGGTGGTCTGATTGACGAGTTCGTTAGTTCGGTGGTCAAAATAGGAATCCCCAATTAGTTCGGTGGTCAATGATGTAGTTTATCCTTTCTAAAATTCCAAAGCGGCGGGTATTCAATATGACATAACTATATATATATATATATATATATATATATATATATATATATATATATATATATAGGAAAATACTTTGATGCACAAGCTTGTGTAAACTTTAGTTTACACAAGCCTTTTAATTTTAGGGTTTAGGGTTTAGGATTTTAGGTTAGGGTTTAGGGGTTTAGTATGTAGGGTATATAATTTAAGGTTTATGGTTAGAATTTAGAGTTTAGGGCTTAGGGCTTAGGGCTTAGGGTTTAGGTTTTAGGTTGCTAGGGTTTGTGATTTAGATTTTAAATTTTATAAAAGGATTGTGTAAAAAAAATTTACACAGCTTGTGCATCAAAATAAAACTCATATATATATATATATATAGTAAATAAAGTAATAGCAACGTATTTATCATAATAAATAAATAAAATAATGAAATATTAATGTTTCCTCATGTCCCACTCAATAGTTCAATGTTGATTTTTTAAAAGACCTTTTTTTTTTAATTTTGATCATAATTATTTTAAATATTTTAATTAATTAAATTTTATAAATATATATTTTTAAATTACTTGATTGAAGGTTTTTAAAAATATATTTTTCACATTTTTATCAATAATATATTTAAAGTAATAATGAGTCAAAATTAAAAACATTTGACCAATAACACCGCTTTCTTAAGGAAAGTTTGTGATGCCATGGTTCCTTGTCCTAATTCTTATTGGATCCATTTGCTTTGTGAAAGATATAGAGTATATGATATTTTCCCGGACAATATCTCCCGACCGAATAACTCCACATTTTGGAGATCATTGGCAAATATTTGACCATCCTATCACGTTAATGTTGCTTGGTCTGTTTACAATGGCTTTTCGATTAAATTTTGGATCGACAACTGAATCTCGGAACTGAGACCGCTCCATGTTTGGAAATCCCCTATGATTGACCCTTATCTCGACACACAGGTGCACCAATTTGCTCTATCAAACGGTACATTGGATTAGGACACTCTCTCCCTTATCCTCCACCCACGCGCCCTCCAGTATTTTCATGGAATTTGTCCTTCAAATTCTACTATGGGAAAAGACATTTTGTTAATGGTATGGTAATGTTAACCGTGCCTTTTCGGTCAAGAGTGCTTATAGCCATTTGATTATGAATGAATGGAATGATCCTTATCCCCATTGAAAGTTAATTTGGGGCCTATCTATTTCGGAGAGACTTCGCAGTTTCCTTTTGCTTTCATACCAAAATAGGCTCCTATCAAATTTGGTTTGCTATTCTCGCCACCTTACCATGGATGGTTCATGTGCAGCTTGTGGTGCCCGTGATGAACCCATTCTCCACATTCCGCGGGACTGCCCACAAATATGAGGGCTTTGGTCCTTGGTTTCGGCCACACAATATGACTCCAACTTCTTTACTTGTCTCCTCTTAAATTGAATTCTTTATGGTACCTTCAGCACTCGGATTTGCCCATTAACTAATGGCCCTTGGCAAATCCTTTTTGTTGCCATTCTTTGGCAAGGTTGGAAATGACAGAATGCTACAATTTTCAGCAGAACATCTATGACTATCGAGGACTTATTGCAAAATAAGCATCCATTGGGCCAAAGCTTATGCATGTTCACTTGTGCGTGTATCTTCTATTATCTCTAGAATTGCTTCTAGAGCTGTTGAAATAGTGCAAGGGCAGTCCCCCCCAGGTTGGTTTTGTCTCAATTTGGATGGAGCAATGTCATCTTTTTCGATTTTTTGCTCGATTGGTGGTGTCTTGCGTGACAACGATGGTACTTTCCTCACTTCAAACATCAAGAAGATTAGGATAACTTCTCTGATTCATGAGAAGCTTTGGGGAGTTCTTGAAGGTCTAAAGCTTGTCGTTCTCTTGGTTTGGACTATCTAATTGTGCAGGTTGATAGTGTTGATATCTTTCAACTACTCTCTAGTCCCTCTCGTACAAGCCATCATGCCTTGGTCCGATCTATTTGTACTTTGCTTGTGCTTCCCTAGCAGGTCGAGTTCAAGCATGATCGCCGTGAAGCCAACATGGACTCTGACTTCACGTCCAAGTATGATGTTGACCAACTCGATTCCTTAGCCACTCTTGATGTCCCGCCTGTTGTGCTCCTTGGCTTTCTCCATCGAGATTTATAGGGTCCTCCTTATATTCGTTTGAGAGGTGTTTAATGTAATGGTTTTGGCCTCATTTCTTATTCCAAAAAAATATTTGACTAAAAAAAAGTTACATATTGAATGGGACACCGTTAGTATTATTGTTACTCACAAACGAAGCACGATAAGAGGGTTTCTCGGTGAAGGTTTCACGATGATCCAAAAGTTAAAATGATAGTCAAGAAGACAACTAGCGGTATGAAACAGAGGTTTTGATCGGTGTATGGTATGTAAGCACATACAGCAGCAGTAGCAGTGCTGCTCAAAGACAAAATGTCCAGAGCATTAGAAATAGGCGTTCTGACCTGAGTGCTCGCACGTGGAGGGGTGTGGAGTGCGAATTGAGTGCATTGCTGACAAGCCAGGACACCATGGACAATGGGCGAATCACGATTGAGTCTGGAAAGGGGAAGATGATCAACGCTGGGTAAATGAGTCTTGTATAGCTGCTGAACAACAGACGTTGGTGAGGCTGCGAGGGAGAGCATTGTGGCATTAGAGGTAATGCTGAACGATTACACGATTAGAGCTTGACCAAAAATGGACGTGTGAGTAGGACTGTGTTCGATTGACGTTCGTGAATGTCGACCAGGCTGTCATGTAACTCATTTCATAAGTCTGATTGAAAGAGTTCACACATAACCACCATGAGGGAGACACATATTGACTGGTAAAGTGAACAACGATTGTACATGGTGTAAGGACAGTGGTTTTGGTGATGGTTCAAGGTGGTTCTAAAGTGCTCTGGTCTAGTTTTCTAGTAAAGGAGTATGATTGTATCTTTACTCTATGTTGCATGGCTATTTGTAGAGGTTGGACATATGTCAATAGAGAGTCGTCGTGGCACTAGTACAAATTGGACATCCTAGAAAGCGATGGCCTAGACTAGTTTGTTATTAGATGAGAGCATTTGTGCTAACACGTGATCATCAGTGACTGTTTGTAGGTTATGTTAGCATATTTGAAGGATGAAACATAACCACCATGCGGGTGACACACGTTGACAGGTAAAGAATGCTAGAAATTGGACATCCTATAAAGTGATGGCCTAGATTAGTTTGTTATTAGATGAGAGCATGCGTGCTAACACGTGATCATCAATGACCATTCGTAGGTTATGTTAGCATGTCTGAAGGCCTGCATAGTGGAGGTTCCCATAATGCCAACCTGCAGGACCACTCAATACGATAACCAAAATAATGAGGCAAGTTTGAGGTTGAATCTTGATATGCTAGAGGAAGTTAGAGATCAGGTTAATGTAGTTGTGGAAGCAAGGAATCAAAGGGTCGCCAAGTATTACAACACTCGCGTAAAAAACAATCAGTTTCAAGTAGGCGACATGGTGTTACACAACATGGAAGCCAGCAAACCCTCAACTGAATGAAGGAAAATGGCTCTAGCTTGGGAAGCTCCCTACAAAGAGCATAAGGTGTTAGGATATGGAGCCTACAAGTTAACGTAGATGGAGTGAAAAGAAGTACCTCGTACATGGAATGACATGCAATTAAAAAAGTTTTATGTGTAATGTATTCCCATCATTATTGTAGAAAGTGTATTGCTAAACAATCCATTGTATGCTACTCAAAATAAAGAAAATATTACATATTAAAAAAATTCATATCTCAAGAAATATAGTCGTCTAAGCGTCCACCACTTTAAGAAGTGTGTCATAGGAATCAGCTTAAAGGCTGCCACTTTTACGTAGTTGACAATTGCTTAATTGTTCTATTTTATGTGCCCATATTCCCTGACTTTTGTATGTTTTCAAGCTCATATAGGTTGCATTTAGGTTAAATTGTATATATTTGCATGTAGATAGGGAATTACACCACCTCTGCTAAATTGTTATATATATATTGGTGCTTTTCACGATAAAGGTGGTGTTTTGTGGTGGTTGCGCAGGATGCTGGAGGTTTGCTGAAGTAGGAGAAGAACAGATCAGATGGATGGAGCTGATGAGGCATAAAGAGTTAGATATAAATATGCCTTTGCCCATGTATACTTTCTCCCAGATACACAACATTGAATGAAGCGGGAAACATTGGCTTTATTTAATGAAGCCGTGCTCATTTTAGGGCACTGAAGCCCTAGTTTCACCACTTATATAAGGAAGACTTGGACGAAGATCAGAGGGGAATGGATCGGCAGAGAGCACAATTCAGACGTCAGTCCTAGTCCGAGCTTGCAGAGAACCACCGGGGAGAAGCTAGTTGATTGTCCACATCGAACGACGCCATCGAGACAGGTTGACAAAGAAGAGTCCTGCAGCACAGTTGGATAGCACATAGGGAGTTCTCGTCGAGGACGCTCGGCTCTTTCTTTTCTCTTGCTTGATAAAATGTTGTACTTTATACTTTTAATTATGGTTGCTTTACGCTCAGACATGAGCTAAACTTTTTAGTTGGGATTATTGCATCCCATGATTTTTATGTTTTGATTATTATATTTCAATGCTTTAGTTGTTTTTATATTCATCTATTATGTTCATGTGCTTAATGCGTAGTTAATTGTAAGAGCTATCGAGAGAGGCCTGTTAACTATTGATTTGTGGTTTAATATTTAAGAGAGTAAGTTATGCAAACATGTGCGGTGGGGCTAAGCTGTTAACTTAGTCTTAGTCCGGCTTAGACATAAGTTTGGTGTTTCAACGACTAAAAGGGAGTTGTTAAACAAATAATAGAGTTGTTAGGGTTAACGTAGACATGTAAAACCTTAACTACAATGTTATTAACTTCTAGGCGTCGAGAGAGTCAGAAGTTCACTAGAAAATCCTGTCGAGTAGATGAAAGAACTTAGGGTTTACAGAGACATGTATTGCCCATCGCTATAGCATTGAGATAGATAATCACGCATATATCCTTAGCAATAATCCCAACCTCCGTAATTATCTGTTAAGTCGCTACAATTGTTTCTCTTAATTTAGCTATCTTTAGATTAGTTAATTTAGTTTATTTAAAATCAACAATCACCCATACTTGCAAACACATTCCCAAGTTCAATAACTTCATAGTTATTGATCCAATCCTCGTGGGTTTGACACTCTACTCTCACTTTATTACTTGATACGACGAGTATACTTGCTCTAAAGTGCATCACTATTAGACAAGTATCAAGTTTTTGACGCCGTTTCCGGGGATTGACAATTGATAATTACGCTTAGGATTTTTATTTTTATTGCATTTAATTTTTGTTTTAATTTTTGTTTCATTCTCAGGTGTGTTTCGGTACATGACCAGAAGGTCCAACATACAACCTCTCTTCCCATACAATCCGGAGATTGAAAAAACCTTTCAGAGACTGTAAAACCAATGTTTGATTTTGAATCTAAGGACCAGATTGCAAAGTAAATAAATTTTTAAGTACTCAAAAGACTCACATTGGACAAGTAAAATTTAGACTCAAAATATTTTGAAGTCAAAACTTAAACCCCATAAAATTTTCTAAGTGATTCAAAGCCAAAATACTCAAAATCGCTTAGGCGTTTCAAAACACCCCAAGGTGTTTCAATACGAATTGATTTTAGGAGCTTACTGGAAAATTTCGTTTCGATACGAAATTCCTTGTTTCGAGACTAGGGTTTCGAAACAGGCTTGCCCGTTTCGATACAATCTTTATTTGGGCTTTAATTTTTTAAATTTTTAAATAAAGTTTCGAAATGACTCATAGTTGTTTCGATACAGGGGTTAATGTAGAACTAAGTTTTTTGATATAATAATTGAAAAATGTTTTGGACAAATTTGAAATAAATTTAAAATATGTCTTTAAGTCCAAACAACTTGAAAATATGTTTGAGGTATTTAAAAAGGTTTTTGGCAAAGTTTTTAATGTTTTAAAGTAGGCAAACTTAACTTTTCAACAAGCCCGTACCGATACAGTATACCCCATATCGATACCTTTTTCATCCAAGTTTGTTTCTGCTAAAACCTATATCGATACATGCTTGCCCGTATCGATACAGATAGGGGTTGTTTCGATACACCTCTTAAGCGTACCGATCCCTCCTTTAACAACCCCCAATGACTATTTCCCAATGGTCTTTTAAATTGCAGATCATACCGATACGCTCTCAAGCGTATCGATGCGCAAAGGCTGTCAAAGAGCCCAACGACTAGTTCTGAAGAAGTGCGTGCCGATACGCCTCCACGTGTACCGATACGGTAGGCTGCAGAACTGCATTTATGGTGGGAAATAAAGTTTCCAACGGCTCCAATTCAACTCAAACGGCTAGTAACGGCTACAAACTCAATTAGGAGTATAAAAGAGACCTTCAAGCATCAAGAGAAGGTTGATGCTTCAATTGTTACAACATTATGATGAGAAATTGTGTCTAGAGCTTTAATTGTAAATTCCTTGCTTAGACAACACTAGTGAGCTTAATATTGTTAAATTTGCTCAAGTGTTTGGGTTTTGGGTGTGAGCTAAATAGTGCAAACAAACACCTATTAGAGGGATTTCAAGTTTTCTTAGAATTTCTCTTGTAAAAAGGGTTTACTCAAGCTTTGAGTAGAAAGCTTCGAGGGTTGTAAAGGTTGCCTATTTAGCCTAGAAAAGGGGACGAAATTCTAGAGTGAATTTGTTTAAATCCTTAGTGGGAAGCTAAGGTAGTGGATGTAGGTGCTTGTTAGAAGGTCGAACCACTATAAATCCTTGTGTCCAATTCCAATATTTAAGCTTCCACTAAAACACCCAAAAATCCATTCTTCTCCTAACTTGGCAAACACGTCGGTTGAAGAAATCGAGCATTATAAATCCCAACAATTGGTATCAGAGCTTGGCTCAATTGAAGAGGATTAACATCCTATTGAGGCGATCCGACAAGCTCGATCAACATCTCAATCAACCGGCTTAATGGCGCAATCCATCGACAAGCCTCATTTCTTCGACGGGGCCAATTATGCTTATTGGAAGACAAGGATGAGCTCATGGGGTCACTTCTCAAATCCAAGCTTCTGACTTTAAAGCTTGATGAGCTCATGGGGTCACTTCTCACTCACCAGATAATGAAGAAAAACAAAGAAGAGGATAAGAAGAAGGAAGAGATTAGAGCTATGGGGGAGAAGAAGCTCAAAGGGCTTGACATCAACACAAATGCCATTGCTCTCAAATCCTCCACATGCCATCATGTAGATTCAAGTGAAGAGGAGGATGATGAAGAAGAGATAGTTCATCTCTTCAAGAAGTGTGCCCCTTTCATGAAGAAAGACTTGAAAGAACTTGAATGAGAATCCATGAAGAAGAAGAGGGCAAGCACTTCAAGCCATAAGAAGAAAGCATATGTAGCTACTTGGAGTGATGAAGACTCCACCGACGATGAACAAGCCAATCTTTACCTTATGGCCATCGAAGAAGATTCAAGGGTAACTTCTAATTCATCTACTTCATGTTCATATTCATTTGATGAATTACAAGATGCCTATGACGATTTGGCTTTAGAATTTAAAAATCACATTTTAAAAAACAAGAAAGTGATTTCAAATTTAAAAATTCAAAATTATTTGATTTCTTAAACCAAAATTGAACTTGAAGCAAAACTCGGAGAGTTTGAACAAAAATTTTTTGATTTACAAAATTTGCTTCATAAAGTTCAAGAAGAAAAAGATTTGATTTCCAAAGAGATTGAAAAGAAAAATAATGTTGGAAAATCAAATTTTTATGTAAGACAATCTAGTGCCCCTAGATTTGTAAATAGTAAAATTTTTAGAAGTATTTGGGTCCCAAAAGGACTAAGTACTTCAACTAAAAAGGATGGAATTGAAAGATGGATTCCTAAGGGAACTAAATTTTGTGCTACTAACGTCTATGGATCCAAAGCAATTTGGATACCAAAAATTACTTGATTTTCTTATGATAGGTGTGATGGAGATTTAAGAGGAAGACTTCACATCCTCCCTTGGATTTAAGTGTTGGTAAAATTAGTTGAATAACTTCTATTTAGTTTTATTTTTTTAATTCAACTGGTTTAATCATATATGTTGAACTAACTTTTGCTTGATGATGCTTTGAGTAAGGGGAAGCCACTTTTAAAACCAAACATTTTAAAAATTTTAAAATTTAAACCTCCATTGTTATCAAAAAGGGGGAGATTGTAGAACTAAGTGTTTTGATATAATAATTGAAAAATGTTTTGGACAAATTTGAAAAGAATTTAAAACATGTCTTTAAGTCCAAACAACTTGAAAATATGTTTGAGGTATTTTAAAAGGTTTTTGGCAAAGTTTTTAATATTTTAAAGTAGTCAAACTTAACTTTTCAGCAAGCCCGTACCGATACGGTATACCTCGTATCGATACCTTTTTCATCCAAGTTTGTTTTTGCCAAAACCCGTACCGATACAAGCTTGCCTGTATCGATACGGATATGGGTCGTTTCGATACGCCTCTTAAGTGTACCGATCCCTGCTTTAACAACCCTCAACGGCTATTTCACAACGGTCTTTTAAATTGCAGACAGTACCGATACGCTCTCAAGTGTATCGATACACATAGGCTGTCAAAGAGCCCAACGACTAGTTCTAAAGAAGAGCGTACCGATACACCTCCATGTGTACCAATACGGTAGGCTGCAGAACTACATTTATGGTGAGAAATAAAGTCTCCAACAGCTCCAATTCAACCCCAACGGCTAGTAACGGCTACAAACTCAATTAGGTGTATAAAAGGGACCTCCAAGCATCAAGAGAAGGTTAATGCTTCAATTGTTACAACATTATGATGAGAAATTGTGTGTAGATATTTTATTGTAAATTCCTTGCTTAGACAACACTAGTGAGCTTAATATTGTTAAATTTGCTCAAGTGTTTAGGTTTTGGGTGATAGCTAAATAGTGCAAACAAACACCTATTAGAGGGATTTCAAGTTTGCTTAGAATTTCTCTTGTAAAGAGGGTTTACTCAAGCTTTGAGTAGAAAGCTTTGAGGGTTGTAAAGGTTGCCTCCTTAGCCTAGAAAGGGTGACGAAATTCTAGAGTGAATTTGTTGAAATCTTTAGTAGGAAGCTAAGGTAGTGGATGTAGGTGCTTGTTAGAAGGTCGAACCACTATAAATCCTTGTGTCGAATTCCAATATTTAAGCTTCCACTAAAACACCCAAAAATCCATTCTTCTCCTAACTTGGCAAACACGTTGGTTGAAGAAATCAAGCACCATAAATCCCAACAGTTAAGTATTTTCAAAATTGAGCATTAAATGAACTAGCCGTTACTTGTCAGAACATAATTTTTGAAAATTGGTTAACTGTTTCGATACACCCCTTTAGTGTTTTGAAACGGAGTTTTACAGTTTCAAATGTGTGTAAAACCATTTCGATACGGCCTATAGTCATTTCGATATGGCCCCTTAACGTTTCGAAATGCCTTCTTACGTTTCGATAAGGATCCCTTGTTACACATAACGACTCTTTCCTTTTTGAGGATGTTTCGATACAGGTCCACATGTTCCGATACAAGTAGTTCTAGAACTACATTTATGGAGAGAACGGAGAACCCCAACGACTCTATTGATGATCTCAACTACCCAAACGGCTAGAAATTAATGAGATGGTATAAAAGCAAGTCTCAAAAGCACCACCAACAACTATTGAACTAAAAAGCAACATCCAAGCAATCAAATCCAAACCTTTGAGCATAAGAGTCAAATTCTTGTACCCAACTCATTTGGAGTTTATTATTGTAAATCTTTTTAGAGTTTAGGGAGTGTTTATTTGTAATTGGGTAAACAATTAGCCTTTGAGAGGTACTTTTAAAGTTTTCTTATCTTTCTATTGTAAAGAGTGTTCTTGGGTCAATCTTTGGGTAGAAAGATTGACCGGTTTGTAAGGTTTCATCCTAAGCCGAGAAAAAGGGACAAATTCAAGTCAGTGAATTGTTGAAATCCTCAGTAGGGTGCTGAGGTAGTGGATGTAGAGATTGTTCGAAGCTTGAACCAGTCTAAATCGTGTTGTCTTCATCTTTTAAATTTCCTACTTGCACCTTTCAATTTTTATTCTACCAGTTCACCCCCTCTTGGTGTTTAGCCATTGTTTGATCAACTCAATAATTGGTATCAGAGCTACACTCATTGGAAGAACTAACATTCTCTTGAGTAGATCTTGGAAGAGTTTGATCAATCGCACTTCAATCAACATCGTGCTATGGCATCCACCTCCGGCCAAAACCTCTACGAGTCTCTATCTATCACCAAACCATTATTCTTCAATGGGGATAACTATCCCTATTGGAAGAACCGAATGTGGCTCTTCATCAAATCAAACAACTACATGGCTTGGGACATGGTAAAAGACAATCTTTCTTTTTGGATGAAGAGAGACGGTGAAGGAAGGCTTATTCTGAACACTAAAGCCGAAATGACCGATGAAGATAGAAGACTTTTGCAAGTCAACGAGAAAGCCTTGTACATGATATTTTGTGCTCTCGGTCCCGACATATAATCAAATGTGTCTTCAATCGAAAGTGCCAAAGAAGTGTGGGACACCCTAGAGACTACATATGAAGGAACAAGTGTACAAAGTGAACTCCTTTCCCGATTCTAGTTGTATAAGGACGGGGGCATGGGTCAAGGCTTGCTTGAGCTGGTCGAAGCTTCTTTGCTGCTTCTCTGACCATTTGAAAGGTTCATCCTTTCGAGGAAGCTTGGTCAAAGGTGTGGCAATAGTTGAAAATCTTTTGACGAATCGTCGATAGTACCCAGCTAAACCGAGAAAGCTTCTGACCTCGCCTAAATTCCTCAGAGGTCTCAAATCCAAGATAGATTGTATCTTTTGGGGGTCTACTTTGATCCCTTCAGCTGAAATGATGTGTCCAAAAAATGCGACTTCCGATAACCATAATTCACACTTGGAGAACTTTGCAAACAATTGACGTTCTCGGAGAGTTTGTAAGACAATTTGGAGGTGCTTTGAGTGTTCCTCCTTGTTTCGAGAATAGACCAAGATGTCGTCTATGAACACTACCATGAATTTATCGAGATAAGGCTTGAATACTCGATTCATGAGGTCCATGAATGCAGTCGGGGCATTCGTTAACCCGAATGGCATTACGAGGAATTCATAATGGCCATATCGAGTTCGAAAGGTTGTCTTGGGTACATCTTCTTCTTTTACCCTCTTTTGGTAGTATCCTGATCGAAGATCGATCTTTGAAAACACAACAACATTCTTAAGCTGATCAAAGAGATCTTCTATCCTTGGCAAATGATATCGATTCTTGTAGGTGAGCTGGTTTAATTGTCCGTAATCGATACAAAGTCTCATCGTCCTGTCTTTCGTCTTCACGAACAAGACTGGTGCACCCCAGGGAGAGGAGCTAGGCTGAATGAATCCCTTGTCCTGTAGCCCTTGCAGTTCTTTTAACTCGATTCGTGCAATTCGATAGGGTGTAATGGACATCGGACTCGTTTTTAGCTAGACATCAATCTCGGACCTTACTTCTCTGGTTGGAGGGAGACCAGGGAGTTCCTCAAGAAAAACATCAATGAAATCTGATACAACAAGGATAGTTGGCAATCCAAAATCATATTCATCTTGCAAGGTCATAACAGCAAAGCTCGAGGTTGGTTTCTCATCGATAAGTAGGATGGATTCCTTTCCTAGACCTCAGAGATAGAGTCTCTGATTTTGGCAACCTACCCAGGCTTGATGTTTCCCTAACCAATCTAGTCCCAATACTAGATCGAACTCTCAAGAAGGTAATACATACAAGTCAGTGGGGAAGGGTATATTTCGAATGGTTATGGCACATTCTGTAAAACCTATGTTTGATTTTGATATAATTAGATCTTTAAGGATCAATTTGAAAAACTTAAAATTGTTTTTATAAGTCCCTTAATAAGTTTTAAAACACCAACACTTTAAAACTGGTTTGTAAAACTCAAACTCAAAATATTTTCTAAGTGTTCCAAGGCAAAACCATTGAAAATCATTCAGGTGTATCGATACACTCCCAAGCGTATCGATACCTTTTTGCCAAACTTGGTTACTGTCGGAACACGTATCGATACGGTAAACCCTCGTATCGATACGCCCCTTTGTTAAAATTCAAAGAGTTTGAATAGCGTACCGATACGGCAAACCCTCGTATCGATACGGGCTTTATAATTTTTAAATATAAGTCAGTTTAAAAAATATGACCGTTGGTTGGTAACCAAACTTTAAAAGGTCGTTGACCCGTATCGATACGCCTAACCCCCGTACCGATACAGATATCGACAGTGAGCTAAGTTGAGAAAAAGGTATCGATACGGCCTTTACCGTTTCGATACCCCGTACCGATACGCTTACGCGCGTATCGATACACCTTATTTATTGCACACAACAACTCTTTCTTTTCTGAGACAGATATCGATACACCTTCCCGTGTACCGATACAGGTAGCTGCAGAAGTGCATTTATGGTGGTGAGAGAGGGTTCCAACGGCTCCATTTAGGTTCCCAACCACCCAAACGGCTAGAAATCAATGAGAAGGTATAAAAGACACATCCAAAAGCTACAGCAACAACTATTGATCTTCAAGAAAACATCTATTCATCAAATCCAAGCAATTGTGCAAAAATTCATATTGTCTAGAAATCCCAATTGTAATTTTCATTCTTATCTTGTTCAATTGGGTTGAGTGCTTGTAATTGGGCTATCATTTGTATTGAGAGATACTTCATTAGCCAACAAATTTCTTTGTTCTTTTGTTGTGAGGATTGGGTTGAATTTTGGGTAGAAAATTCAACCGAAATTGTAAGGGTTGCCTCCTTAGCCTAGAAAAGGGGAAGAGCAATTAGTGGAATTGTTGCAAATTCTTAGTGAAGCTAAGGTAGTGGATGTAGAGTTCATTTGGAACTTGAACCACTCTAAAATCCCTTGTCTACTATTTTTAATTTGCAATTTCCACCACAAAACCTTTAAATTTCCAATTCACCTCCCCTCTTGGCTTATATCGATCTTTCAATCCACTCAACACATTCCTTGCAAAAGAGGTTAATGGGCATATTTCCCGCTATAGGGTTCAAAACTACAAGGTTGGTTTTAACAATTTTGGGTTTCAATTTAAGCTTAGCAATCAAGGAAGAGCATACAAAAGAATGGGTAGACCCCAAATCAATTAAAGCATAAACAACACTTGAATTTAATTCAACGGTACATGTGATTACATCAGGTGATTCTTCTTCCTCCTTTCCCCGAATGTGATAGATTCGAGCAGGAACTCGAGATTCTTGGTGAGTAGGTGCCGAGTGCTGGCCTTTACCCTTGCTTTGATTCCCGAACTGGGCTTGTCTCGGGCCTTTGTTACAATAGGAAGGTTCGGTACTAGCATTTGCTGGGGCTTGGTTTGGAAGCTTGTTAGGATTTTAGGGGCAATCCTTGATATAATGATCCGAGCCTCCACACAAGTAGCATAGATTGGATTGGTTTCTGCATTTTCCTGAGTGAAGCTTTTGGCAAAATTTGCAAGTAGGAACTTGATTAGCTTTTCTAGAATTCCCCATGCTATTAACATAGATAACCGGAGCCGAGGGCTTGGATACTGATTGAGGTCTCGGTATGAAATTTCTCTTCTGAGCAGGAGTATGAGTGGAGGAGCTTTCTTTATGGAACTTGGTTTTCTTAGATTTCCAATGAGGCTTATCATCATGCTTGGATCTTTTATCACTTCGATGACCACCACCATTTCTTCTCTCCGAAGCTTTCATCTTGGCTTCAGTTGCAATGGCTCGATTAACCAGATTTTGGAAATCTATAATCCCGAGAGCCGTAAAGATTGGACTTAGTTCATCATTCAAGCCATCGATGAACATTCTACACTTGTCTGCATCCGTCTTGATGTACACCGAGCCATACTTGCAGTACTTGCAGAAATCGCTCACGTATTGCTCGAGAGGCCGACCACCTTGCTTCAAGTACAAGAAACACTTACGACGCTCGGCTAGATACTGCTCACTTATATACTTCTTCTTGAATTCTTCGACGAAAAATTTCCACATAACAACATCAGTAGGGGCAGTTAAAGTTGTGGTTTCCCACCAACTTAAAGCTTCATCGGCCAAGAGGGCTATGGCACATTCAAGCTTGTGTTCATCAGAACAAGGGAGTTGTTTGGTGCGGATTCGAGTAGTATCCTCTAGCCAGTACTCAGCTACTTAGGGATTGGCTTCATCAGCATTGGTGAAGGTATAGGTCCGGTGTTGAGCCAACTTATCAATTGGAGCTCTACTAAGTGCAGCAACAGGAGGAGTAGCAGGATGGTCTCATTTTAGAGAATTTATGAATTGATCGAACATCTTCTTCATGCTAAGGATACATTCTCTTTGTACAACTTGGATAGCAAGAGCTTCCTGCTGAGGTTGAGCTTGCTCTCGAGGAGCCTTCAGAACTTACATTGTCCCTGTCGAGTCTTGTTTTAGACATTCTACGTTTAAATAAGACAAGAGAGTGTTTAGTTAAGCAAGAACACACGCATACTTGAAATATAACTCCTAGGTGACACAATTTAATCCTATATGATGCATGATGGCCCGATTTAGTCCTAGAATCGACTAAACCTTAAGCTCTGATACCACTTCTATAACACCCCTCACCCGGGTTAGGACTAACCCGGTCAAGGAGTGTTAAAACAAGCCAAACAAGCAAATATGAAGGCAAACTAATTAAATTTTTTTGGACTCATCACTAGAAGATGAGTTGATCGACTAGTTAGAACATAAACAAGTGCGCTTAACATTCGAATAGACATGTGCATCAAAGCAATTTCAAGCAAAAAGATCAAGTAGCATGCTTTACAACATTTTGAGCTACCAATTTAGTTGATTTCATTTGCAAGTTACATTCAAATTTATCATACATGTCCAGCAAGGCATTCAAAGTATTTGAACAAACATCTATGATCAAGTTATCATTTCGAGTGGTTACTTCCTAGTCAAGAAAACATACAAGATGTTCGAATGATTCACTAGGCAAAATTCAATTTCATCTCAAGATCATTACATATATGCGCAACTTTGAACCCATTTCAAGACAATGAACAATCAAGATTACAGGGACATACACAACTAGATTTGCTAGACATGGTCTCCTAGGATGGTTCATTCAAGGCATGAAACAATTAATGATGGTCAATCTACTCAAGCTACTAGGTGATTACAATCAAATCATGTCTCATATATGCATAATCTTCAACCAAGTATAACAACACATAATAACCATGGCTAGCTAGCAAGATCATGTTATTCGAACAAGGGCAAGCATTCAAGAATCATGTATATATTGTCCATTTCACAAGTATATTCGATCATATCTATGTCAAGCAAACCAAGTATCAATTCACCATTTAACAAGACATGATTGTATCAAGCATATCATTCGATATCATAGGCATAAAACATTGCCATTTAAATCTTTACAAGCCTTTTAGGTTATGCCATATATACAAACTTACAAAACAAGTAAAATGCATGAACTAGTTTAGTTATATCCAAGTCTAGGTGCCACCAACTAGGAGAGTACAAAAAGAGTACGAAATCATACTTCTAGCCTTGCTTGTGTCTTACTTCAAGCTCAAGGGAGATAGCTTTAAAATCAAGAAACTGGTTTGAGAATCCTTTATCCTATAGTTTGGGAAGAATGGAAATGAGAGTGATAAGTACATAATGTACTTATATGGTAGCAATTTATTCTAGCAAGTTTTCAAGATTAGTAATCTTTAAGTCAAGTATAACCTAGCTAAGGCTTAAGCACTAGAGATCGAACCTAGCTAAGGTTCCAAGAGTTTCAAGTCGAGCAAGGAATCAAGTAATCATGTATAATATTTACCATTTATGCATTTCATCGCAAGTACAAGAGCATGTAACAAGGTTATAAACTCAAGCACATAAATCATATCATGTTACCAACATCAGTCGAATAGCATGCCAATTAAGGGGATAGTTTGATTTCAATATTAATCAAGCATCATTTAAAGGCAAGAAGCATGCCCAAGAATAATATTTCGAGTGTTCATTCAAGTGTCATACAAACAAGCAAGTTCAAGCATCAAGTCAAGTACCATTTAAGCTTTAAGCCACATTTTTCTTTCTTGCTTATTAACTTTAGATTAGGCCTTGGTACTTAGTTATGTTTAGGTAATCAAGTCACAAACCAAACTATCGCCAAATCAAGTAATTGATCATGTCCCTTCTACTGTCGCTAGTGACCATAACACACATCCCTCCTACTATCGCTAAAAAGGGGCCTTGACCCTGGACCGTAGTTCACTCAACCACAAATGAGCTCTAGACTCTATGACATGCAATCCTACCTAAGACCAACTAGCAACCAAGGCTTTGTTTGATTTAAAGATCATTTATGCAAGTTTTGAGTATTCAATTCAAGGCAAGTATGCATTTCATGTCCAAGTCAAGTGATTAGCTTTACAAGGCCTCAATTTCAAGTGTTTGATAAACAAGAATCAAGCTAACCCTTAGGCTATTAGAGCCTTATCTTGTGTTATCATGTTTTTATTGATTTCAAGCAATAATATATTTCAAGAATGCATTAAGCATCAAGCAAGATCATTCTAGTCATTCGAACAAGTTACAGTGAGTATAGATGATCAAGCATTTGTTACATGTTTCAATTTCATTATCAAGTCACAAATCAAGCATAATTTTTACTACCAAGTTTTCTTTTAAACCATTCTCCCCTTAATTCAATTACCAAGCATAGATTAGATTCATTTCATGGCATCAATCATATAGCAAGAAAGTAGACATGCATATTTGGTTATGACCTAAGTCCTAACCCTATTTAAAAGCTACACTCACAATACTCTAAGCTAGCTTTGATCCTTGATACAAATTCCTTTTTGCTTTGTACTAGCTTGTCCCACTTTCTCTTCTTCCACAATCTCTACTCCTTGTTCTAGGATACAATCCAATACAATGGATCAAAAACAAGCAATACATTCAATGTGTTTCAAGCAATTCAAATCAAACAATACAAGGCAATTCTATCTAGCACAAGCATACTTGTCATCTAGCAATTGTATACACATTTCCATTCATTAAATCAGTCATATAACCAAGCTTATCAAAATAGTTTCATCCAGCTTTAAATTTCCCTAAAACAGTCTCAATTTAACTGTATTTACCATATATATAAATGTTAACTACTGGAATAGTCACTTATGTTTCCCCCTAGTACAGAGTTGGTCAGTGATATTGAAAAACGACCAGTAAGGTCACTTACATTTTCGAGGCGTAAACTTTTGGTCACTTAGCCATTTGTTGCCGTTAAACATTGACGACTTGCTGGCCTGGCAGTAAAAAATAAGGGTAAACTACTGCAATGCCCACTAAAATTTATCCCATGTACATTTTTGCTCCCCAATTTTAAAAACTAAACATTATGGTCACTACTGAAAAGGTTTCTTTATAATTTCAACCTTAAATTTTTAAAATTTATTTTTCAACCCTAAAACTTTACAATCAATTAGTACAATAATATTATAAAGGCTTAAATGAAAAATAGGTGCCCAAAGTATACCCTTTTTAAATTTTGGGTGCCCAAATAGCTCCTATTTAATAACTAAACTTAGAAACTACACATATTTTTCACTCTGAATTATTTTATTATTATTATTATTATAACATGACATGCCATTTTTTATTATTGTTAAATTAAAAATAAAATAAAATCATTTTTATTATTATTAAATTTAAAAAATTTAAAAAATATTACTTCTTAAAATAATTTAGGTGTCTAAAGTATTTTTTGTATAAATAGGTGCCCAAAGTTTCCATAGTTACAACTTTAGGTGTCCGACTATTAAATGAGTGTTAAAAAATTGTCAACCAATCGGTGCTTGACACGTGGCATTAATTTTACTTTAATTTGTAATGGAAGATACTCAAAATTTTCAATTTTTTTATAAAATCTCAAAATTTTACAAGCTTCACAAAACAGTCCCTAAATCTTTAAAAATTCCCAAACTTTCGTCGTCGATTGTCGCCACTTCCGCCGCCGGTCGC
This sequence comes from Hibiscus tridactylites, assembly GCA_958450335.1. NCBI lineage: Eukaryota > Viridiplantae > Streptophyta > Magnoliopsida > Malvales > Malvaceae > Hibiscus > Hibiscus tridactylites. The sequence continues at coordinate 61,602,658 of OY288267.1, read as the reverse complement.
CATCGCTGACCACACCCACTTGGTCATCGGACCAAGGTGACCATTTCCCCTAACACGGCATCGCCGGAAACGCCCAACTGTGTGTAGCCGAACATCAAACACGAACGTCGATTTCGTGTTCGACGTTCGGCTGACGCCGTTGGGCGTTTCCGGTGAATCCATGTTAGGGGAAATGTTCACCTTGGTCCGACGACCAAGTGAGTGTGTTTAGCAACGGCTACCAGCAGTGAAAGCAGCAGCAATCGTCATCGGCGGTGAAAGTTTAGGAATTTTTAGGGATTTAGGGACTATTTTATGAAGCTTGTAAAATTTTGAGATTTTATAAAAATTTGAAAAATCTAAGTATTTTCCAATAAAAAATAAAATTAATGCCACGTGTCAAGCACTAATTGATTAACAATTTTTTAACACTCATTTAACAGTCGGACAACTAAAATTGTAACTATAGAAACTTTGTGCACCTATTTTTACAGAAAAATACTTTAGACACCTAAATTATTTTAAGAAGTAATATTTTTTTAAAAGATTTTAAATTTTAATAATAATAAAATGGTTTTATTTTATTTTTAAATTATTTTTAATTTAACAATAATAAAACATGACATGTTATGTTATAATAATAATAATAATAATAATAATAATAATAATAATAATAATAATAATAATAATCTAGAATGACAAAAATATGAGCAATTTAAAAGTTTAGTTATTAAATAGGAGCAATTTGGGCACCTAAAATTTAAAAAAGGGTATACTTTGGGAACCTATTTTTCATTTAAGCCTTTATAATATTATTGTACTAATTGATTGTAAAGTTTTAGGGTTGAAAAATGAAATTATAAAAATTCAAGGGGAAATTATAAAGAAACCTTTTCAGTAGTGACCATAATGTTTATTTTTTTAAAATTGGGGAGCAGAAATGTACATGAGATAAACTTTAGTGGCCATTGCAGTAGTTTACCCTTATTTTTTCACTGCCAGCTCAGCAAGCCGTCAATGTTTAACGGCAACAAACGACTGAGTGACCAAAAGTTTACGCCTCGAAAAAGTAAGTGACCTTACTGGTCGTTTTTCAAAATCGGTGACCAACTTTGTACTGGGTGGAAACATAAGTGACTATTCCAATAGTTAACCCTATATATATAATAGTCCATAAGCAATCCAATTTTATTCAAAGCAGTCCCTAATGTTACTATATCAAGCTGTCCAATTTTTAGGCCAAAACAATGTAGTTTCTCATGTAAAAACAGTCCCAGATTTTGCTTAATTTAACAGGGCAGTCCTTTAATTTATCAAAACAGAATTTCATGCATCAATTTAGCATAACAACGATTTTTAATTTGTGCTAAAATAGTCCACAATGTTCTTATATTTTGAAAGTTGTTCCAAGTTCATATATGCATCAAAAACTGTAACCCCTCATCCCGGTCTGGCCGGATGACAGGTCCGAGTAGGCTACACGGGGAAAACTGAAGCGAAACCCGTTAAGCTTCCCCCTCGGTTAGCGATCCTAATTTTTTTCATTTAAATTACATCTTAACTAGAGGCATAATTAATTCTTAAGTGATCTCTACAGCGGAAACAAGACTCACGGGAGGCCCTACAGCAAAACAGGCCTAACCCAAACATTGAGGCCCTTTAGAGATGCCTAAAAATCCACTTTCAGGCTAGTGTTTCGAAACAGGTGTTACCCATTTCGAAACACGGGCTCCAGGTAAAAAGCAAGTCACCCGTACCGAAACGCCTCCACCCCGTTTCGGAACAGGGTTACGAATTTGCCTTGACGTTTCGAAACTTGTTTCGAAACAGGCATGGATAGTAGCAAAATCGTTCCGAAACTTGTTTCGGAATGGGGGCTCACAATGGCCAAACCGTATCGAAACGAGTTCTGATACGGGGTCCCTAAAGCCTTACCCATTCCGAAACGGCTCAGCCCGTTTCGAAACGCTGGCTGTCTGCAACTTTAAAAATCAGACTTAGGCAACTCTAAATGATCCCAAAAGCCCTCAACAACTCCAAGAAGCATACATCAAAAACAAATACTCTCTAGAGGCATGCTCCCTATTGCAAACATTCATAATCATCACAAGATTTAAGATAACGCAATCGTTCCAAGAAATCATCCAAAGCATACTTAAGCATTAAAAGGCCCTTAAGGCTCAATTCACCACACATAGAGTTACATGCCACAACAACACATGTACTCATACAAAAGCATAGCATCACAATCAAGCATTTATCAAGGCTTAACACAGTTTACAAATTCAACAAAAACATAAACACCAACAACCTCCATGAGTCATACAATGCCCAAACAAAACACACACTTGCCACATTGCTAAACTACTACATTAATTGCTAAATCGTACTTGAGCAACAAATTACTTGGAAAGCCCCTTCGCCTTGCTCCTTGCTAACACCACGCTAATGATCTGCAGTGTTGAAAATGAGAGCGTAAGCTAGAAGCTTAGTGAGGATGCTTTAAAATCAAAACAACAACAATGCAGGGTCCAAGCATGCAAATCCTTAACCTCACATACAACATACATAGGAAACAACAAGTCAACCTAGCTAGTCTTTCAAGAGTCATAATATGGCATCTCACATCATACTAAGCTCAACAACAAATATCTCAATTATCATAACATCATAAACATGATAGCAATATCATTGGCCACTATTAATTTACCCGGATGTGCGGATTTACTCTCAACAACAACATTACCTCGGTGGGATTACACTCATCACCGGACCTTGCATGGGCGGGATTCCACTCATCACCACATGCCCTACAAATGGGATTCCACTCATCATCACGTAGAATATAAATAAATTTCCGGTGGAATATTACATCACCGTACTCCTCCTTGATGACTCAACGCCATCAAGGCCACGTACGTTTTGACTCAATTGTGTGCACACTAATCCTAATGATCGATCATTTACACCCGGTAAGTTAATTAGTGCCAATTTCTTTAACCATATCACATATCCACCATTTATATCACATACTCATCGCATATACATATCAAGATTCACACATACAAATCAATCCACATTTCACAAGAACAAGTAGGCAATGGCATATCATTTATCAATAGGAGATCAAGAAGTTAAACTACCAATTTAACTCCCACATAGGAATGGCCTACCAAGCTCATTCCCACACATCCACTACACACACTTGAACCAACTTTAAAACAATTTAAAGTTTTACTCACCACCCTTCCTTAGTAGCCCAAGCAAGCAAGCAAGCCTCCTAAATGCCCGGATTCGATCCTGATGCTTCTCCGATGTCTCCTCTTGTTTCTAGCCAATCAAAACACAACCATTACTCACAAATCAATGCTAACATCCCTATTTTCGAGCTCCCTTATTACCCAGCAGAAAATCATGATTTCAAACACCTAAATGATCCCAAAACACTTTCCTAACATCCCTAAACCATCAGCCCTTCAACCCAACCCTAAAACTCACCAAAATCTAAGTTTTAGACACCTCAAAGATGGCCACAAGGACCCATTTCGGGTTTTCACCCAAAGTCACCCATTTTAACATATTATGTGTATTTTAATGAGACTAAACCAAAACCCAACTTAATAAATCAAAACCAAATGTAAAACCCATCAAAAACTCAAACTTTCTTTAAACTCCAAATTTTAAAAAGATGGTAGTTTTCAATTTCAAGACAAGGTAAATGAAGAGGATGATGAGGAGAGTGCAAATATATAATTACCTTTAGAAATGCTCTTGAGTAGAAGAAGAAATCAAATGGAATAGTGATTTAGGGGTTTTGGGGAGGGGTTTAAGTGTTTTTCACGTTGGGGAAGAAAGAGGGGAGAAAAAGATGATAACTTTCCTCACCTTTTTGATTTCAAAAGGTTGTCTACCTTTTTAATTTGGATAAATTACCAAAATGGTCATTCCCTTTTAATTAAACTCCAATTAAATCCAGTTAAGGTTAATTTGATTAAAACTGATTTTTTACCGACTCGAACCAACTAACCCGACTAACTCATAACCCCAAAACATGGGTGTTACAAAAACAACCCTTAAACAATGTTATATGACAAAAATTCATTTTAGAAATCTTTTAAATATCTTTCCCCTATTTCTAAGCTATCATTTCCAGTCCTTAATTCACACATTTCAGTCCAGAAATTTACCGATTCTTTCAAAATGGTCACTAGCTAGCAATTAACCACCAAATGTGTCTAGTTTCATTTCTAGTCCAAATTTCACTATCTAAGCATGATACTCAATCAATTAACATTCCAATTCATTTCATATACATGTTTTCCAGCAAGTATATCATACAACTCATGGTTTATTTCATGCGAAATTCAACTTACGTATCAAGTTTCATGATCATACATACAAGGATTCTCAAGCATTTCAATGCATCATTCAGTCAAGCCTTAACTCATCTTATTTCCAATAATCTATCAAGTTTTAATCAAAGATCATTTCAATCATGAATCAAACAACACAATTCTACAATTTCAAGCTCAATCTCTAACACCAATCAAGCATTCATTCGAAACAAGCTTGAGAAAAGGGAAATTAGGTTAAATTCACTTACATTGTAACCCCCTTAACCCGGCCTAGACGGTTGACCCGAATTAAGAAAGTCACACGGGGAAAACCAAAGTCAACCCGAAAGTCAACCTTGATTAACAACCCTTTTTTTTCTTTTTAATCCTATCTAGATGCACATTAACCCTAATGGTGATCACACAAACATCATACTCAAAGATCACAAACATCAGAGATCAAACAGGGACCCAATTGAACAAATTACAACTTTAGGGACCAAATTGTAATTTCTGATAAATAAAAGGACTTAACCCAAATTAAAGTTACCAACTTGAAATTAATCAGGTTTCATGCTTCTCTGTGAAATTTCAGCTCAAAAGGACTTCCCAAGCTCATGCAATTGAACAAACAAGTTTCAGGACCAAAACGCAAACAATTCAAAACATATAACTGCCCATGTCAGCCCCCAACGGTCGACCGTTCCGAAACAGGTAGACCCCGTTTCGAAACACGGGCCGTTCCGCTACCAGTACCGCAACGGGGGTCTGGCAGAGACCAAACCGTTTCGAAACGGTGCATACCGTTTCGGACGCCTGGGTTCAATCAAGGCACCCGTTCCGAAACGGTGCACACTGTTCCGATACGTCCTGCTCAAATATGCTCCAAATGCATTCCAAAACATGCAATTGAACATTCAAACATGCTCCAAATACTACCAAACTTTACCAGCATGCAATTCAACATATATAGGACATACTTGCATCAACAATTCAACAAAACAACATCATATGCAAAAAGCCCCAATTCTATAGGCATGCTTCGTACACAAGCTAGCTATTCAAGCACAAACTTCCACAACAAGCATATAACGATCCAATCCAAAAACCAACAATTCAAATCATCATCCAACATACTTAGGGAGTTTAAAACCTCTCCCAAAACATACACATTGGTCCCCCATTGCCAAATTACCCAAAAGCTAAAAAGTGCTTATAAAACCTTCCATACATTGAGCTTTACTTGAACTTAATTGCTTGCCCTCCTTGCTGCCCCTCAAGGTTCTTTAATGCTCTGCATTATTGAATTAAGAAAACGAAGAGAGCGTAAGCAAAAGCTTAGTGAGGTATGCTCTTAAAAACCATTCAATAATGCAATTAAAACCATTTATAAACATGCTTAAAATCAACCTTTGCACATGCTCAAAAGCATACTTTAAACAAGCAATCTCATGCTTCAACATAAACATAACATGTCATATTGGCTCAAGTGACAATTTCCATTTCTTAAAACAAGTTCATCAACTTCCCAAGGACTTTTAAACACCTTGGCCCCAAGGACTTTTAAACACCTTGGCCATGGACTTTTAAACACCATGAATGAGGACCACACAAGGACTTTTAACCACCTTTGTGTCCATAGCTTGAATCACCCCAAGGACTTTTAAACACCTTGGCCCCAAGGACTTTTAAACACCTTGGCCCCATGGACTTTTAAACACCATGGAAAGGATCACCTAAGGACTTTTAACCACCTTAGTGTCCGCAACAAGAATCATCCAAGGACTTTTAACCACCTTGATGTTCTTAAGTAACAAGGCTCACTCAAGGACTTTTAACCACCTTAGTGACCTTAACATTTTCAAAACATCACTTCCCAATATACATCTTTTTCATCATATAATCCACTGTTTTAAAGCATTAAACCGAGCCATATTCAACATGCATTTCAAAGCATCAAACCACATTATTTCAATGTATAAAATCAAGGAACTCCTACCTAGAGTTACCTTCAACATATGGCTTACAACATCAGCAAAAACCATGCTAAAACATGCTTTCAAAACAGTAATTAAAACATGCAAATAACCATTTTGCATCACAACAAAATCATGGCCACCACTAGAGAGAAATTCCGAAAACTTACACTTGAGCTTAGCAAAGTTGTTTAGACTTAGACTAAGCTCCCAAAACCTTCAAACCTTGGTTTTAAAATCTGAAAACCCAACTTCACTCACCGATTTCCACTTTGCTTCAAGCCAAAGCACCAAATCAAGCTTCCGGATCAACAACTCTTGGATCCAAAGATGCCTCCCCTGTTTCAACACATCAAAGCAGAGGATTAATGCATCATCATGCATTAATTGCTTCAATGAAAGCACCTAAACTCGCTGCTCTCATCCACACACCATTTTCGGCCACCAAACACAACCGAAAATGCATCCAAACCACTTCTAAACAAAGCCCAGCCATAAACCAGCAAAACCACACTTCCATAAACATCATATAACATCTAAAAACAACCTACTAACATCCTTATACCTCCAGCAACATCAGATCACCAAGATCACCTCAAAAACAACCTTGAAACACAAGCTAAACTTAGGAAACTCAACCTATCCGGGATTGCATTAATCAAAACTCAATTCCTTATCAATTTAGAGATCATTTAACATCAAATACACATCTCAAATCACAGATTAATCAGATCTAACGAAAATCATGAAAAATCATCAAATCTTGCATTATAAGCCAAGATCCATTTCACCACTTTAAAACCTTTAATTAAACATCAATTTAGGATTGAAAACTTAGGAATTTCAGTAAAGAACTGATAGTTTAGAGGAGAAGGACGTTCTTACCTCCAAACTTGAGTTTCTCCTCTTTTTGGAATCAAAATCCTTGTTGAAACAAGTAGCAATTGAAGAGGTTTTGAAGATATGTTGATTAGGAATCAAATGAGAGTTGAAAGGAGGGATTTGGGTGAAGAAATCAGAAGCAATTCTCTGGAAATGGAGTGTTTGGGTTGAGAGAAAATGAGAGAAAGAAAATTAGGAAAAGTTGGTTACAAAAATCTAAAATAGCCAAATGGCTTTCCCTCCACTTTTAATATCATTTAAAATCAGATTTTAGACTTAAAATATCTTAGAAAAATCTGGAGAAACTCCCTTTGGGTAAATAGCTCCTTAAAGATTCAAAGTTTCAACCCTTTAGAAAACAGCCACCAAACTTGCGAAAATTACATTTTGGTCACTAGCCAAAATGTCACCCTTCCGAAACTCATTTTCCAAAATTGATTTCACAGTTCACTTAATTATATTAAAAGATGATTTTAGAACATTTTTCCATATTTTTAATGCAACCCGAACTAGGCTTTCCTAAATTCACATCTTAAGATTCGAACAGCACTTTGACCGACCGGTCAACGCCCAAGACTTCTAAGCCCAAAACCGGGGAGTTACATACATATCTTCTTAGCAACCAAATTTATGAAGAATTTCACTACATGCAAGCTCCAAATCTCCTTTAATGGAGTTCTCTCTCTCACTCTTTCTTTCTCTTTTGTTTTTGGTTTAGGAGATAATGGAGAAGATGATGTTTCATCATCCTTCCTTAGGTGTGGCCGAATGTTGCTTAGAAGAAGTACAAGTGTACAAGTGCTTGCATTGGTTTAAGTTTAGCATGCAATGTAACCCCCTCGACCCAGCCTAGCTGATAGACCGAACCGAACGGGTCACACGAGGAATATTGAAGTAAACCGAGAAGTTTACTCCAATAAACAACCCTATTTTTTCATTTTTATCTTATCTAGATGCTCTTTAAAATCCTAAGTGTTTATCATCGCAGGGGAACATACACAACATCAATCGGACCTCGATTAAAACTCAATTGCATTCAATTATGATTTTAGGGACCATTTTGTAAACTGGACAAATTATCATGGATTCTTCCAATATTGGATTACCATCTTTAAATTAATCTTGTTACATGCATCTCTGTCGAAACTCAGCTCAAAATAATCATTCATTCTCTTTAAATTGCATCCACAATATTCAGGGGCTAAAACGCAGAGAAACAGAACTTCAGAATATTCCATCAACAAACTTAACAGCCAGCTGTACAGGCTAGCCTTGTATCAAAACAGGTGTATCGAAATAGGCTCATTTGGCTCGAAACACGGAACTGTGGTTTCCAGTAGCAAATCGTACCGGAACATACCACACCTGTTTCGAAACCCCTAGGCCATTTCAAGCTTATTGTTTCAGTACAGGCTCGAGTGTACCAAAACACCTGGGCCTTTAATGACATTTTTTCCTGATTTTTCACACTTAAATCCATCCTAAACCAAACTAACATATTTCTAACATGCATATACAATAACATATTTCTAACATATTTAAACATATTTCACACTTAAATCCATCCTAAACCAAACTAACATATTTCTAACATGCATACATCATACTTAAACATCTATCCTCACACACTCATGGCATATACAATAACAAATCATGGCAAATTGCATCAAAGGTAAACTATAGGCATGCAACCTAACAAATAAGCCACTCAAGAGTCAAAATTCAAACCAAAGCTTAATCCAACATGCTCACAAAGGGTGTTCATACACATCGCCCAAATAGACTATGGAATCCTCATTGCCCTTATTACTCTAGTCCATAAACGAAACATACATTCCCAAAACGAAGTCTCCTACAATCTCCTTGCAATTTGTTGCCTTCAAGCACTTAATTATCTTCATTGATGGACAAAAGAGAGCGTAAGCATACAAGCTTAGTGAAGAGTGCTCAAAACCAAAACACCATCAATGCATTAAAACCATTTCCAATCATTTGAAAACAATCATGCCCTTTTAAAGGCACTTCCATTAATAAACCAACATGTTAAACATCATACAACAAATGATATAACTCAACAGCGAACCCATCACTAACACTCAACTTAAGCCTTCCATGCATAGCTACCATATGCAAAGCTTAAAGAGTAAAACATGCATTTACATAATATGCATCATTAACCATTTCATAACACTTTATCAATTACATTGGCTCACAAGTGATTATCAACATACTCATTTCTCAAAACCACATCGGATACACGGATTCCCAACTGTTGTCCCAACACTTCATACATTCTCATTGGCATCTCAAGGTTCACACACGGGAGCTACCCTCCACCGTTGTGACACCCGTGGTGGAGTATTCGGTACCTTACAATCCCTCAACACCACTCATCGATAGATACATAACCCCACTAACGAGACAAAGGATACAACTCAATTACCTCAATCATTAGGGTACTTGGATGGAATATTCGGTATACCGTATAAACCCCTCAACATCCAAGGCGACTTGTTTATAGTGCACTCAATCCTATAGCCGACTAACTATATCCGATTTCATTTATAAACCATTTTTACAACATCGCTTGCCTATATAATTCTCATTTAGCACAAACCTCATTGTTTTCAAAGCATTACCAATAAGCCACATTTACAAGCATCAAACCATGCTTCATAAAACATGTATAAGCATATACATACAAGGACCACTTACCATGTGCATCCTTCATCGATATGACATCAAAAAAAGTAAATCATTTACTTCAATTCATGCTTTAAAACAATAGGTCACATGCATTTAAAATCAAGTGCATCAACAATCCATAATAGCACAATTTGAAGGAGAAAATCCTTTTACTTACTTCCGGACTTAGTAAAGTGTTTCAAGCTTACACTAAGTCCCAAAAACCAACTTTAAAGTGTTTCAAAGCTGGAAAACTCATTCCCACTCACCGACTCGCGAAACCAAGATTCGCCAACGCAAATTTAAACGTCTGAAGCCCCCGAAACTTCACCGATTGCTTCCAATGTACACTCCTATGTTTATACCACACAAGAACAAAATATCAATGCATCATAATGCATTAAAATCATCAGCAACTTAAACAATCTCGTTGCTCTGCCCAAGAACACCAAAATACCCATCCGAAACAACCGAAAGCACCCCCAACAACTCTCTCAAGTCAGCCCAGCCACAAACAATCACTTCCATTCCATTTTAATCATCATTCAACATCTAAAAACAACCTAATAGCATCTATAAACCTCCATCAACACTAGATTTGCAAAATCAATCCAAAAACCCAAAATATAATAATTAAAGAGCCATCCTATTTCGGGATTATTATTACAAAACCATTATTCTCACATCATTTCAGATCCAAATCAAGTTTAAAATCATTCTCAAATCAATTAAAACAATGCCCAATCGAAAATATTGAAAATCCATCTTATAAAGCTCAATTTAGCAATTTTCATCAATTCAATTACAAAATATTGTTATTAAACAAAACTAGAGAGCCAAAGACTTGGGAATTTCAATAAAGAACCTTGATTATAGGAGAGAAAAGAAATATCGCCTCTAACGCAAGCTTTTCCCTTGATTTGCAATGATTTTGATGAAATCCTTTAAGAAAATTCTAGCTAGTCGAAGTAGAAATCCATGGGCATCATTTAGGAATCAAAATTAGATGTAATAAGAAAATTCTTTGAAGATTTTAGTGATGTTAAGAAAGATTGGCTGCTAAGAAGGTTGAGAGAAAAGTTTAGAGAAATGTAGTTACATGAGAAAATGTTTAGGCTATTAAAATTTCTTTTATTAAAACATTTAATTAAATCATTTAAAACACAAAATCAAGGGAATAGCTAATACCACCTTGGTGTAATAGCTCCCTAAGGATTCTAATTGTTGGCTCTCTTCGATTTAGCCATTAAAACATAACTTTCAATTTTTACATTTTAGTCACCAAACCGAAATGTCGACTTTCCAAAAATCATTTCCAAAATTGGCTTCACTTTCCATTAATACATATTTAAATAGGATTTTAGAAATTTTTCGCATTATTTTATCACATCTCAAACTAAGATTTCCTTGAACCGACTCTAAAATAACCTAGATCTCTAATCTAGATTCATCAAACCCTAAACCACCTTTAAAACCTCTAGGCCCAATATCGGGGCTTTACAACTCTCCCCCACTTACGAAATTTCATCCTCGAAATTTTTACCTGAAGGAAAAAGATGCAGAAACTGCTTTAACATGTCTGCCTTACTCTCCCACGTGGCCTCCTCAACTCCTCGATGACGCCACAACACCTTCACAAGTTCAATTGTCTTACCACAAAGAACTTTGCTACTAAAATCAAGAATCCCAATCGGTTCCTCATTATAAGACAAATCTGGATTCAACTCAATCTTCTCAATAGGAATAACATGAGATTGATCTGATCTATACCTTCGCAACATCGAAATATGAAACACATCGTGAATTTTCTCCAACTCGGGAGGCAACCTCAACCAATATGCAACAGGACCAACACGCTTCACAACCTCATAAGCTCCAATAAACCTTGGAATAAGCTTACCCTTACGTCCAAACCTCATCACCTTTTTCCAAGGCGACACCTTTAAGAACACGCGATCTCCAACCACAAACTCAATCTCCTTACGCTTTAAATCTGCGTAAGATTTTTGACAATCCGATGCAGCCTTCGATCGATCACAAATAAGCTTTACATTCCCAGTCGTTCTCTTAAGCAAATCCGGTAAAGAAAACCAACTTTTACCCCGCTTCCGCCCAACAAAGAGGCATTCTACACTTTCTTCCATACAAAGCTTCATACGGAGCCATTTGTATACTCGCTTGAAAACTATTATTATAGGCAAACTCCACCAAAGGCAATTGTTTTTCCCAAGAACCTTAGAAATCAATAATACAACACCTCAACATGTCCTCGAGCAATTGGATAACTCGCTCAGACTTTCCATCGGTCTGAGGATGATACTTGGTACTGAAATTAAGCCTTGTACACAAAGCTTGATATAGACACTCCCAAAACCTCGCTGTAAACCTTGAATCTCTATTTGACACTATAGATTTAGGTACACCATGCAAGCGCACTATCTCAACAATGTACAACTCCGCCAGCTTATCTAATGTATATGTAGTATGCAAAGCTAAGAAATACGCACACTTCGTAAGGCGATCTACAATCACCCAAATGGAATTCTTCTTTGACGGGGTTAAAGGCAAACCGGACACAAAATCCATCGTAATCCTTCCCCATTTCCATTCCGATATTCTCAAAGGTTGCAACAACCCGGAAGGAAATTGGTGCTCAGCCTTCACACGCTAACAAACCATACACTTACTCACAAATTTAGCAACATCTTTTTTCAACCCAACCCAATAGTACTCATCTTTCAATTCGTGATACATCTTCGTACTACCGGGATGCATAGCAAAAGGTCTGCTATGAGCTTCATTCAAAATAGTGTGCCTCAACTCAACATCCTCGGGCACAACTATTTAACTTTTAAAGCATAAAACACCATCAACATTGAAACAAAAATCTGTTGCATTACCATCCACTATATCTTGAACATGAGGCACCAAAGAATCATCAAGCAATTGCTTCTCCTTAATTAACTGTATCAAGAAAGGTTTCTGTAGAGTGTTTGGATATTTTCTATTTATGAGCGCAAGTGCACACTCCTGTCAAGTTATAGTATGAAAGATATCGTCTCCCACAGGGATTGTACAGCTTGATTCGAGTTGTAAGTCATGCACAATTAAGTTGAATGTTTGAAAAAAAAAGTAAAATAAAAACACAAGTAATCGAAAGGGAAGTGATCAGATTGATAGAAAGGGCAGTGTTATGCTGCTGCTTAGTGTGAAACTGCATTGAATAGGACAAGTCGTTTTGCCCTGCCAGACTCTACTGCCTCGGCGGTGGATGGCAGGTAGACTACTAAGACCCTCTCGCTGCCTCGGCGGGGAAATGGAAATGTGTCTCGGCAACAAACTCGGCAGAACTACAAGGCTCGGTAGAACGCATCGATATTGACTCCGCTTATGTCTAAGTTAGAGTTCTGTTGATGCCCACTGCAGATAATACCAGTCGCGGTGTAAATAATGCAAAGACAACAATGTTGATTCGCCCTCTTTTAGCTGCCTTAAACCCTTAACCTATGTCTAGTCCGGATTGATCGCATCGTCTATAGATGAAATCGTACTTACTTCTTTCGTGAGTTCGACTCTCTCGATACCAAACAAATGGTTAGAATTCAACTAATCTTTCGCCTTAATTGAAAAGTATGAAGAACATGGAATAAGTAAGCCTTGTAATTTTATTTGCAAAAAACAAACTTAAAATCCTAAGCAATCGTTCTCACAACTAATTACAACTTAACCCAAGGAGAAATTTAAAACATGTCGGCGGCAAGAAAACCTAAACTATGCCTAAGATAAACATATGTTTTTTAACTAGAATTACAATGAGTATATATAGGCATTAGTTAGGCCTACTCCTTCTTGAAGTAGAAGTCTTCAAAGTAGCTTTTCACATTAAATGTGACTTTAAACTCTGACTTCTTTAAGTTGAGTGTGGACTTTATCATGTTGCCTTACTCCGCAAGTAATCTCGAGATCCTTTATTGGCGACTCTGCCCGCTGCTATAGACGTCAGAAAATTGAGTGGTCGGTATCGATAGAATCAGGATTTTCTGCTCTAAAGATCGCACTCCGGTTCTCCAACTCCATGGTTTGTTGTCTTGGGCGGTAAGGTGGGCGGCGACAACTACTCAGCAGTTGTTGTCTCTGCATGGAACTGCATCAGTACAGATCCTTGGTTTGTTGCCTTAGCATCACATCCTCAGCTCCTCTTTCTCTCTGTCAGCCTCTAGTACCTAAAACCAAAAGTACACTAAAACAATACCTTTTCTTTACCAAACAAAGGATAATCTAGAGAAACATGGTAAAGTAAAGAAATAATGTAAAATGCAATGCATGGTCCTAATTATGCCTAAAATGCACTAAAAATAGCAATAATATGAGATGGAATGTGTATGAAATATAGAACTTGTGGACACTTTACACTCCCCTAAACTCGAACTATTACTTGTCCTCAAGCAATGCAACCTATACATACTTGCCCTTATATTAACCAGAAAGAAAAACATATTTTCAACTTGATTTCATACCTCAAGGTCGTGGCACCTATATTAGATTAGTAAAGGGAACTTAGCAAGAAAATAACTCAAAATTACTTTCTAATGTCAGTGCAGTGTGTGCAGAACTGTATACAGGAGGAATATGCAGAATAACTAGATAAACAAAGATGTTGTTATGATATATAAGGTTGCTGCCGAGACAACACAGTTAAGAACAATATTTAATCATGGCAATGAGGGCTTCATCTTATCACAACTACTCTTCTAGGTCTAAAATTAAGGTAGGAGCAAACTACAAAACTCCGAACACATGGACTAAAGTCAAACTGTGAAGACTTTCATTCACTCATGCTAATTTGTCCGTCATTTCAAAATTTTCAGATTCATGGACTTTTATAGCAGCTGAGTGTCCTCGCACATGATTCTTCCTAGAGCCTGTTGTGGGCACCTCTAGGGTAAAACATCAATATTTCTTTGTTTTTCTCTCGGCTGTCGTGGCAGTGCTGTGTTTTTCTGTTTTTGTTTTCTGCCTCGGCGGCTACCTGCAACCATTGTTAGAACTTTGCAAAAATTCTAAAAACAAAGCAGGCAATGTTCATTAGATATTCTAACAAATTCAACAAGCAACAGTAGTGTTTAACAGTTTTGGCAATAAAAAAATTCTAAGCCATTTTACATGCTTTTCCCATATTAAGTTCAATTTATTTATTGGTGCGAAAATAATTTATCGGCTAACTATCATAGGCACAAGTCATAACAATTTTTTCTATTCCAGTTAATATTAAGGCAAGTACAATGCAACCTATATGCTACTAAGTATGCCTAGACAAAAATATGCGAGAGCTATCCCCCCAAACTCATGATGGGCATTGCCCTCAATGCACAAAAAACAGAAAATAAAATAAAAAAACAGAAAAGTAAATACAAGTGATAAAAACAGAAAAATAATCATAAAAGAAAATAAAGAGAAAGAAAAAAAACTAGAAATTGGATGAGGGTTGAGAAGAGGCTTGAGTCTTTGCTGTTGAGGATGAGGAGGATGATTGGATGATTAGGCGGCGGCCGACAGATGTTCGGGCAGCAGACTTGGCTGGGGAAACCTTGGTTGTCTGCGACGGCTGGACTCTTTTTGGAGTGGGACGATGTTCTTCTTGAGGTTCGGCATGAGGTACTTCGCTCTCTTCTAACTTTGTTTCGTCGTCCCCGGGCTCGGCGGCTATGATGTGCCACTTCCTCTTCCTTGTTCCTTCCTTTGTTGGTGCTGTCGGAGGGTCTATCACCATTAGGATGGCTACTGCTGCTCCTACTACTGTTGTTGACGATGTTGGCGGCTGCTGCTCAATCTCCTCTGATGAGGAGGTGTTTACCACTATTGTCGCCGTGCAGATGGGGGAATAATGTTGATGATGCCGCTCTAGGGAGTCTATCACTGTGTTGGAGGCAGAGGTGGCTGAGTACGATGGGTAGTGCGTCAGATACGGCATCTATCTGCAGAAGGCGGCTGATGGCGTTCCTTGTTCTAGGGTAGCTGTGGCAGCTAAATCTGTAGGGTAGGGTGGCAAGATGGGGCCGTCATCGAGATACTTCTCCAGGAGATAAGCCACAAAGGCTTCTTGGACCTCCCCCACATATTTTATGAACGTGAGCTGCTGCTGCTCGATCTGCTTGTTGTTGTCGATGAGGGTGCGCAGCTGTGTGAGGACTTCACTTGTTGGGGTAGCTTCAGTACTGCCGGGGGCGGCTGAAGTGGTAGGCTGGGCGGCAGAGAGATGGCTGGGGGTGATGGGCTCTGTCTCTGGGGCCTGCATCATCTGCATGCGGACTCTTCTAGTCTACCCCCTCCTTTGATGTTGTCATCTCATCCCCAGGGTCGGTTGGGACATTGAAATTGGCACAAAGGCCGGTGATGAGTGGCGGGAAGTATAGCATGCTCTTCGTCTTGTAGAAGCAATTGTGGATCTCTTTGCAAATGATCTCCCCAATGTTGATGGGCTTGTTCGTCATGATGTTGTGGATGAGTGCAAGGCGCGGCCGATCGACGATGGAGTTGTGGGTGGTGGGCAGCAGACGCCTCTTGATGAAGGTAATCCACAACATTGCCTCGGACAACAGGTGACGGCATTGAACAGAGCTGCCATGCTTTCCTGCCAACCAAGGCGTGTTGGGCTTGCACAGCTTGGCCTTGAGCCTGTCTTAATCGGCAGTCGTCAGTGACTGCCTCTATTCCTCACGAGGGTTGTCTTCCATCTCTAGGACGTAAAAGTTGTTGATTACGGTGGTGTTCAGCTTGACATGCTCTCCTCGGACATAGACGAACGACAGCTCTGGGCATGGATGATGGGCATAAATTTCCCGGACCAAAGTGATGTTGGCCATCTCCGACTGCCGTGTGAACATCTCCCATCCCTTGTTGTGTATTGTTTCGAACATGGCAGATTCTAAACCAAGGTCTCCTATTTTCTTCGTGTAGTGGAAACCTTGCTCCTCCCAAATTTCCTATTTGGCAAACTGATCTCTGTATCTTTTCTCATCTGCCCTGGAGTAAAATCTTCGGAAAGTTAGTGCGGTTTGGGATGCGGATGCCATGTGTGAGACAGTTTTAAATAACTGAAACTTGAAAGAAAATAATGTGAGACGAGAGAGCAATGGATTCAAGAAGAATATAGCAAGGAGATGAAAGTAAAGTAAATGAATGGGGTGAGAAGGGTTTAAATAGAGGCAGCCATGGGGTGTCGTGGCGGCATTAAATGCTCAACGGTCCAGTTGTCTCGCGCATGTTACAGGATTTTTGCCCATTACTTTTGTAGTCGTTGGCAGCTAGCCGTTAGCAGGCTACTAGCTGTTACGCACTGTCTGCGATGGGCCGCCTTTGGCTATCTTGGCGGGATGGTGGGCGCGCTCCTTGTTGGGCCTTCTTCTTGATCCAACTCTTTTATTCCTAAGCCTTACATAAAAATAAAGATAATTAAATACTGAAATAAATTCTGAAAAATAAAAATGTGGAAACTAATATAATCCTAAACAAATAAATTACAATAAATTAAACTCTAATCCTAATGCATTAAATAAAAATAAAGAAAATATAAAAATAAAAATTAAGTTATGTTGGGAGTGCATTTGGGTGCATCTCCCAGACATAACCACTTCCTAAGGTAGTTTGGCTTGTCCTTCCCTCTTGGGGGTCCTCTTGTCTTTCAGGTGTGCTACTGGGTCCTTCAGCCTGCCCTTGGGTATGTCGTGACAGTTGCTGCCTTGACTTGTCTCTGTGCTAATTTTGGTGGCCTAACCATCTAGGCATCCTTCCTTTTCCTTTTCTGGGGGTTGTAACACATTTAGCTTTATGCCCTGGTTGTCTACCCTCGTGGACAGCTCCCTATGTTCCACATCTATCAGAGTTCTGCCCATGGCCAAGAATGGTCACCCAAGTATGATAGGGGCTTTTTCATCGGCCTCATAGTCTAGGATGAGGAAATCAGCTGGAAGAATAAGGTTGCCCACCTTTACTAGGGTGTCTTCGATCTTGCCCTCCGGTTGCACAAAAGAATGATCGGCAAGTTTCAACATGATGGAGGTAGGTTTGGCTTGCCCAATTCCCAGTTTGTCAAAGACTACCTTAGGCATTAGGTTGATGGTGGCTCCTAAGTCGCACAGGGCTTTTGTTTCATGCTTGCTGCCTATTCTGCATGGGATAACAAAGTTGCCTGGGTCTTTTTGCTTGGGCGGCAGTTTGTTGTGCAACATGGCCATGCACTCCTCTGTTACGGCAACTATTTCGAACTCCCTAATTCTCTTCCTTTTGGAAACCATGTCCCTGAGGTATTTGGCATAGTTGGGCATGTTCTGAATGGCTTCTATGATAGGGATGTTGATCTGCACCTGCTTCAATATATCCAAGAATTTCCTGAACTGATGCTCTTGTTTCTGTTGCTTAAGCTTCTGGGGAAAGGTGCTGGCAGGCGGATGTCCTATATACGTTCTTTGTAAGGGAACTTTATCTCTGGAGGATCATTTGTCTCAGGACCGCTGTCAAGTTTAGCTGTTGGGTGGCTGGTGTTTATGCTGTCGTAGCAGGCTGTTCTTTCTGTGCTGGATGTGTTTCTAGTTGCTTTTCCACCCTGGGTTCATCCAACTACTTCCCACTTCTAGTAGATATGGCTTTGCACTGCTCATAAGTGGGTTTGGTTGTTTCCTCTATGTTGGTGGATGCTGCTCCCATTGTTTTGCTGTTGAAGATCTTCGTGAACTGCCCAAATTGGGTCTCCAAGTTCTTTATAGCAGCCTCCCGGTTGTTCATCTTCATCTACGTCTTGTCCATGAAAAACTCAATTTTATCAATAAATTTATTAGTGTGAACAATAAAATCACTAGTTCTAGACATAAAGGTATGAAGAGTTGCTTCTAGTGAATTATTGTTTTGCGGCTGCTGAGCATGTTGTCTGGACAGGTTTTGTTGGTAGCCTCCCTATTGCCGTTGTGGGTTTGCAGCAGTCTTTGGGTTGCTCCAGGAGAAGTTGGGATGGTTCTTCCATCCAGGGTTGTAGGTGTTTTGGCCAGGTATGTTGTTCCTCTCGTATCCTCCCACAAAGTTGGCAGATACGGTGTAGTCAGAGGAATCATGGTTACCTCCACACTCATCATAGAACGGCTTCACAACCTTGACCTCGTGGACTTTCCCAGCG
This sequence comes from Hibiscus tridactylites, assembly GCA_958450335.1. Lineage (NCBI taxonomy): Eukaryota > Viridiplantae > Streptophyta > Magnoliopsida > Malvales > Malvaceae > Hibiscus > Hibiscus tridactylites. The sequence continues at coordinate 61,583,636 of OY288267.1, read as the reverse complement.
GGTTTCACGATGCTCATGACTAGCTCTGTCAGCTTGTCAAGGCGGGCATTGACAGATTATGAGGCTTCTACCTCGTTCACAGTGGCTGGTCGCCTAACGCCGCCTCGATGGACTGTTGGATACTTGTAGTCGTTCTTGGCGGCTTGGCTCAGAATCCGCAGTGCCTCCTTTGGTGGTTTGTCAAGGATGATTCCATTGGTTGAGGCATCAATCATCATCTTTGTTGGGTAGTTCACCCCGTTGTAGAACATTGATACTTGTGTCCAAGCCAAAAAAACCATGTAGCGGGCAGTTGTTCAGCATCTGTTGGTACCTCTCCCATGCTTCATACATCGGCTCATTATCCCCTTTTCGAAAGGCTATTATTTCGTGTCACAATCTGTCTGTGACATTGGATGGGCTGAAACGGTCCAGAAAATCCTTGCACAGCTTTGTCCAAGCGTTGAACGATCCTGCTGGCTGGTTGTTTAATCATTGTTTTGAAAAATCCCTAAGTGAATAGGGAAATAATATCAGCCTCAGTATGTCTTGATGGACTCAGTGTATTTTGAATGCTCTGCATATGTCCAGAAATCCTTTTAAGTGCTGCCGAGCATCTTCTGTGTCAGTCCCTCCAAATTTCCCTAACGTGATGATCATGTTAAACATAACGGGCTTCAGCTCGAAGTGATCCGCCTCAATTTCAGGTTCTATCATTGTCGGATCAAACCCTCTAAATTCATGTTCCAGATAATCCCTGGTGGTTCGAACATATTGTGTCTGCTTGGGCGGCACTTGTTGTTCTCTGAGTGGCGGGTCTTGCTGCCCATCCATGTCGTTCACAGCATTGTTGGCAGTGTTGTCATTCTTCATGTTTACCTTTGCTTTTTCTTTTTCTTCTTTAGTTTTCCCAAGGGTTTCTCTGATTTCCTTCTTGAGCTCTCTTGCTCTTCGTTCGATATCGTCGTAATAAAGGATTTCTCCTTTTGGGTTTGCCCTGGTCATACACTAGCAAAGGAAACCGTAATAATATTTTTTCTGATTAAAAATAAAAAAATAAAATATAAAGAAGTAAAAGTGCAGAAATTAAAGTCGAATTTTGATGTTACCAATCCCTGGCAACGACGCCAAAAACTTGTAGAGCGTTTGGATGTTCTCTATTTATAAACGCAAGTGCAAACTCATGTCAAGTTATAGTACAAACGATATCGTCTCCCACAAGAATTGGACGGCTTGATTCGAGTTGTAAGTCCTGCACAAGAAAAGTAAATGCACAATTAAGTTCAATGTTTTAAAAGAAAAGTAAAATAAAAACACAAGTAATCAAAAGGGAAGTGATCAAATTGATAGAAAGGGCAGGGTTATGCTGTTGCTTAGTGTGAAACTGCGTTGAATATGACAAGTTGTTTTGCGCTACCAGACTCTACTGCCTCGGCAGTGGATGGCGGGTAGACTGTTGAGACCCTCTCGCTGCCTCGGTAGGGGAATGGAACTGTGTCTCGTTGGCAAACTTGGCAGAACTACAAGGCTCGGCAGAATGCTTCGAAAGTGACTCTGCTTATGTCTAAGTCAGAGTTCTGTTGATGCCCACTGCAGATAATATCAGTCGCAACGTGAATCATGCAAAGACAACAATGTTGATTCGCCTTCTTTTAGCTGCCTTAAACCCTTAACCTATGTCTAGGCCGGATTGATCGCATCGTCTATAGATAAAATCGTACTTACTCCTTTCGTGAGTTCGACTCTCTTGATACCGAACAAATGGATAGAATTCAACTAATCTTTCGCCTTAATTGAAAACTATGAAAACATGGAATAAGTAAACCTTGTAATTTTATTTGCAAAAACAAACTTGAAATCCTAAGCAACCGTTCTTACAACTAATTACAACATAACCCAAACCCAAGGAGAAATTTAGAACATATCGGCGGCAAGAAAACCTAAACTATGCCTAAGGAAAACCTATGTTTTTTTAACTAGAATTACAATGTGTATATATATGCATTAGCTAGGCCTAGTCCTTCTTGAAGTAGAAGTCTTCAAAGTAGCTTTTCACATTAAATGTGACTTTAAACTCTGACTTCTTTAAGTTGAGTGTGGACTTTATCATGTTGCCTTACTCCGCAAGTAATCTCGAGATCCTTCTATGGCGGCTCTGCCCGCTGCTATAGACGTCAGAAAATTGAGTGGTCATCATCGATAGAATCAGGATTTTGTGCTCTACAGATCGCACTCCAGTTCTCCAACTCCATAGTCTGATGTCTTGGGCGGCAAGGTGGGCAGCGACAGCTGCTGTCTAGAACTGTATCAGTACAGCTCCTTGGTTTGTTGCCTCAGCATCGCATCCTCAGCTCCTTTTTCCCTCTGTCGGCCTCTAGTACCTAAAACCAAAATTGCACTAAAACAATACGTTTTCTTTACCAAACAAAGGATAATCTAGAGAAACATGGTAAAGTAAAGAAATACTGTAAAATGCAATGCATGGTCCTAATTATGCCTAAAATGCACTTAAAAACAACAATAATATGAGATGGAATGTGCATGAAATATAGAACTTGTGGACACTTTACAGTTTCACTTGTAGTTCAGCTATCAATCCACCCTCTCGTGATATGTTCAACCGAGAAAACATCGCCCTCAACTCCACAACTACCTTCCTACTCAAGGTATTGGCCACAACGTTGGCCTTTCTAGGATGATACTCTATCTTTAAGTCGTAATCCTTGAGCAAATCCAACCACCTTCGTTGCCTAAGATTCAACTCTCTTTGAGACATTAGATACTTCAAACTCTTATGATCCGTATAGACCACACATTTCTCACTGTAAAGGTAATGCCTCAAAATCTTCAAAGCAAACACAATTGCAGTAAGCTCTAGATCATGAGTAGGATAGTTGCGTTCATGCACCTTCAATTGCCTAGATGCATATGCCACAACCTTCCCACCTTGCATCAACACACAACCTAAACAAACGTATGACACATCACTATAAACTAAAAAATCCTTACTCGACTCAGGTTGAATCAAGAGAGGGGCTTGCGTCAACGCCTCCTTCAACTTCTCGAAAGCTTGTTGTCTAACGTCCGTCCACTCAAAACAAACGTTCTTTTGCAACAACTTGGTTAACGATGCAGCTATCTTAGAGAAACCCTCCACAAACCTTCGATAATATCCTGCCAAACCAAGGAAACTACGCACTCCTGTCACCGATTTAGGCGTCTTCCAATTCATCACCGCCTCAATCTTATATGGGTCAACTCGGATACCCTCGACCGACACCACATGTCCAAGAAAGACAACTTCCCTGAGCCAAAACTCACACTTGCTCAACTTAGCATAAAGCTACTTCTCAAACAACACTTGCAACACAATTCACAAATGCTTATCATGATCCTCCTCAGTACGAGAGTACACGAGAATATCATCAATAAACACTACCACGAACTGATCCAAAAACTCATGGAACACGCGATTCATCATGTCCATGAATGCAGCTGGTGCATTCGTCAAACCAAATGGCAACACCAAGAACTCATAATGTTTGTACCTTGTATGAAAAGATGTTTTAGGCACATCTACATCCTTTACCTTCAATTGATAATATCCAGACCTCAAATCAATCTTAAAAAACACTGAGGCACCACGAAACTGATCAAACAAATCATCAATCCTTAGAAAAGGATACTTGTTTTTAATCGTCAACTTGTTCAGTTGCTGATAATCTATACACATATGCATCGTGTCATATTTCTTCTTTACAAACAAGTTTGGTGCACCCCAAGGTGAAACACTTGGCCTAATGAACCCTCAATCTAGCAACTCCTGGAGTTGCGTGTTCAACTCCTCAGGTGTCATCCGATAAGGAGCAATAGACACTGGAGTCGTATTTTCATACAACTCAATGCCAAACTCAACTTCTCTGTTCGATGGCAAACCAGGCAACTCTTCCGAAAAGACACCAAGAAACTCACATACCATTCATATGTCTTGTACTTGCACCTCTTTTGTACTAGGATTCATCACATAAGCTAAGAAAGCTTCACAACCCAACTCCATCATACGACTCGCTTCAAGAGCCGAAATTGCATTGGACAAGAATTTCACATTCTCGCCTACGATTACCACTTCTTAATCATCTGCAAGTTTCAAGGTAACTTGCTTAACATCAAAATCAATCACAGCCATATGCTCAGTCAACCAATCCATCCCAAGGATTACATCGAAACCATAGAAAGGCAACTTCATTAAATCAACTACAAACACATGGCCTTGAATAGATAAAAGGACATCGCCTATACAACCTTCTCGTAACAACAATTTCACCAAAGGAACTAGTTACTTGCATTCCCATATCTAACATCTCCACAGGAATATCAAGCAAATGTGCATGCTCACTCAAGATGTATGAATGCGTAGATCCATAATCAATTAAAGCTAACAATGACAAGGATTGAAAATTGAAAGTACTTGCAATCACATCGGTGTCATTACGTCCCTCGCGATGTGCATACACCCTCGCAACACCACCACCCTCAGGTTGAATAGCCACAACATGTGATACATCTATCTGTCCATCCTCCCTACGCTGGAAATTACCACAACCGCGCCCACGACCTCTCTGTGGTGCAACAACAGGCACCTGACCCTGACCACCTCCAGCCAACAAGGGAAAATCACGTCTCAAATGATCAGTCGATCCACAACTCCAACAAGATTTAGCAGCCATATCCGCAGGAGCCTGTCCCTGACGAACCAAACGAGGACAGTCATGCCTCAAATGCTCACGCGATCCGCAAACCCAACAAGCATTTTGCTCAAACCTTACCATGTTACCTTGAACCAGAGCACCACGCCCAACATTACCTCGCCTCGCATCCGGCCGGTACCTACGATCACGATGCCTCTTATAATGTCCACCACTGGGACTAGAATCCGTAGCTCTCTTACCCGAGCTAAAGCCACCCACGTGAGAGGACAAGCCCAAACTTTGCTCGATATCCTTGGCTAGCGTCACCAACACATCAAAATCTATATAATTGGAAGCTAGCATGAAAGTCTTCACTTCCTGCACCAAGCCATAACGGAAGGAATCACAATGATGCCTATCACTCGGCACCAACTCAGGAGCATACTAGCTCAACCGAATCAACTGGACCTCATATTTAGCCACTGTCATGCTACCTTGAACCAAGGACATAAACTCACGCTTCTTGTCGTCCAAGTATCTAACTCCCAGATACTTCTTTTTAAAGGCAGCTTGGAAAAACTCCCAATCCACCTCATTGGGCTCCATAGTCGTAGTTACAGTCATCCACCAACTGTATGCATCATCATGCAACAAAGAAACGACACATCCTAGCTTGCGTGCATCATTGCACCCTATTTGATCTAAAATCCGGATCGTACTAGCCATCCAAGCCTCGGATGCTTCAGGAGATAATCCATGATACTCAACGCCTCATAAACTTCGCAAGCGTTCAACGGCAAACCTAATTTCTCAGTGTAATACATGTATTTTGTCTGGTTACCCATATATATATAATTCGATATAAATAAAACCGTAAATAAATAATAATTTTATAATAAATAAAGTCTCAAAATTAGTCAAAACCCATTAAACAATCCATTTTACATTAATATTCATGTTACAAGCCTTAAAGCTCATTTCTCAAGTACAAAGACCCAATACAAAATATAATCTCCCGCCCAAATGATATAGAGATCAGCCCAAGAAACACAAAGCTCGAATTGTGCTTTTTTCCCCGCTCGATAATGCAATGTGGCATTCCACTATTGGTCTGTATAGAGATCATGCGGATTAATCCCCAGCTGGCTTCGCCAACGTCCGCCTGACGTCATACCCCACTACCTGATATAAATATGGAGAGAGAAATCATTAATGGGGGCTAATGATTACAATAATAATTAGAGAAAAAAATAACCGAAAGGTCTCACCAGAATCTAAAGAGACGTCGGAATCAGACGTTGTCGTTGTTGATCGGAGCACTGTGTCGTCGCCAGTGATCACCAGAAGGTAGCTCCTTTTCTCCCCTTTCATATTCCTGCATTAAAATCACAAAAACAAATCAAATTTAAGCTAAAAACTAAGAAAATGATAGCAAATCTAGATCTAAAACTAAATCAAGAGCTAAAAAAATAGGTTTCTGAGTCCTTAGCTTTCTTTCGAGTATCACCGGAGTACGAGAGTGGAGAGATAGGTCTGGTCGGAGTTGAAAATGATAAAGAGAGGTTACTAGATTTAGGTAGATAGCTTAGGAATGGGAGAAGAGGGCTGTTTCTGATGAAACAAGGTTTAGATCTAGGTTTAGGGCGGAAAAATGAGTGATTTAGGTAGATTTAGGGTTCCAGAAATTGCAGACGGCGGCCGAAGGGTTTGTTTTGGTCGGAGAAGATTATCGAAATAATTTTGGTCACCGACGAGAGGTTAAAAGTGATCGGAGTTACAAAGGATGGCCGGCGAAAATGATCGGGAGGTTTTCAGTCATCGAACGAAGGAGGAAGATGGCCAGAGATGACGACTGATGACTGGTGTCATCGCGACGGTTGAGAAATATGACGAAAGGGTTTAGGATAAGAGTTGAAGATCAAAACTAGGTTTTCGAGAAAGTTCTTGAAATATTCTAAGGATTTTTGGGAGTTTGATCCTTGAAAATAGATTTTGAGACGAAATGTAGGGTTTGTGAGGATCAAATGGGACAAACGGAAGAACTGAAGAAGAACATGGCCGAATTTGGTTGTTTTGATCGAGTTGGGTATAGGTTTTCTGGGTATGGAGTGTTTGTGGGCAGAGAATTTAGAGAGAGGGGAGAATGAGAAGAGAGAGCGTCGAAAATGGTCGGGCTGACTCAGTTTTTCCCCTTTTATACCGAGTTCAGCACGACGTCGTATTGGGGACGGGTCAGCACAACCCGCGCGTTTTAGAAATGGGCATGGATACGGGGCCGCAACCCGATTCGCAACTTGACAGACGGTTCAGGCCGTTTAGGGCTAGACCACTTGGGGCTGAACTGTCCGATTTAGGCCATTTTTTAGTGGTTTGGGCCGAATTAATAGGTTTGGGTCAGTGCTTTTAGAAAGTTTAGGTTTGGGCTTCCTAATTTGATCTATTTTACATTTTGGCCACCTTGAATTTGTAATTCAGCTTTTATATTTTGAATTTAATTCAATTTATCCCTTGAATTGTGTATCTCCTTTATTTGCTTTGCTTTAATTTAATTAGTTGATTAATTTATGAATGTTTGCATAATTTCAAATACATGTAGCGTATTTGTTTAAGGGGATTTAATCATATTATTAGAATTAATTAGAAGCCTTAGCATAGGCTACTTGACTACATAATTGGATAGGAAAGGCCATTGTAGCAAATAAATGCATATTTGAAATAAAGTTTGAATATTCAAGATTGATTAGTATCACATTGTAGAGTGGTGTTAATCAATGAATATTCAAATTAGAATTTCAATGTTCCATTTTAACTTAGAAAATGGAAATTGCACTTGATTAGTTTAATTAAAATTAAAATAGGATAAATAATTAGAATCACTTTAATTAGGAATATTATTACTTTTGGATTTATTTAATGTAGTGTCCATATTACTTGGATGTTGCCAAAAATTAATAATATTCTTAGATTCTTAATTAACCAAATTAATGGAGCCCAATTAAGGTTTAGTTAAAAATGGCAAGACAATAATTTGGCAAGCATTAAACCTTTTCTGTTGAGATACATTTTAAATATAAATTGAAGTGTCCTAATGTAAATGTATGTTTCATAAGTATATTCGTCTAAAATGTATTTTATTACAAAAGGATACTCCCATTTAGAATAAATCTGTTTTACAATTAAAAGAATTAATTAAATTCAAATTAATGTCTGAAATGCTAAAGTGCCACGTGTAATTAATAAGGTACCAATAACGGGCGTTTGTAGGGGTGCTAACCCTTCCCTACACATAACCGACTCTCGAACCTGAATTTTATTAAAAGAATCTCTAGTTCGATTTTTATGATGTTTGTTCTACCAAAGTGACCGATGGCGACTCCAAAACGATTGTTAAGGAAATAAAGGAAATTTGACTAGAAATGGAAAAGGCCCTAATTTCAAGATCAAATTAAAATGAGAACCGTCGATTTCCAAAACCTAATCGTCAAGTTGTTTTTACACAAACGAGTCTAAAAAAAACGGTCACGACAACTGGGCAACTCCACTGGGGATGAAATTGAGAGTCATGCCTATTAATTAATTCAATGTGACATTTTGGCATTTTGAACATTAATCTGAATTTAATTTTTTCTAAAGAATTGTTTGATGGATTTCCTAGAAGAATGGGGGTAGTTTTGTGTATGTTATATATGTCATTCATGCTTAAACCCTAAACCTAGGTTTTCACCCTTAAGTATGAGTAAGACAATATCCGACGTGATGCTCTCCAGCTCCGAGCTAGGATTTTTGTCTTCTTCCGATATACTAACCTTATGCGTCGTGAGGCCCACGCCTCCATTATAAGGGACATATATTACCGAATTGATGTCTTACTGTCACAGTAGACGGTAACGACAGTTCAGGAACTGAGAGTCTAGAACCAAGCCCACATTCTATTCAAGTAGCCTACCCTGCTAGAGCCAGACAGGGACCTAGGACAGGTGTTTCCGGTTTAAATACATTTCTCTGGTTATTTTCCTTACTATATATAATGTGTTTCTCTGAATTAATAATTTGTTTATTTGTTTTCCATATTAATTCACAATATTGACACTGTTTTTTGTCTTCTTTTTATATTTTTGGCATTATTTTGCATATTCAGAGGTATCAATTCGAGGGTTAGTCAAGTTAGGTAGTATTCATAATGGCCAATGAGTTCGATAGACAAGGTGAAGGCAATATGACGGTGTGGACCCAGTCAGAGAAGATTCAATTCAAGAAAAGATCAGTATCTATGAGAATGACATGTCAGGGTGCAAGCAGTCACAAGAAGTTGCGTGAAGAGGTCAAAAGCGTAGTGAGGGAGAAGATTCAGGAATTAGTAGATCTGAACAACTGGATCAAACTAAAATTAAAAGGAGATCAAGCTTTGAATTAAGAATTGTCATCACAAGTTCCAAAGCTGAAGAAAGTTATTAAAAGGATACAATAATGAGAAAAGGTCAATCTTTAACTAGAATTAGTAGATCTGAACAACTGGATCAAACTAAAATTAAAAGGAGTGCAAGCTTTGAATTAAGAATTGTCATCACAAGTTCCAAAGCTGGAGAAAGTTATTAAAAGGATACAATAATGAGAAAAGGTCAATCTTTAACTAGAAGATAAAGAGCTGAAAAGTAACATGGCATAATTGGAAAATGTCGTACAACATTTGAAAGATTAGTTCATAAGTTTTAGAAGGGGCACTATAAATGAAGAGAAAGGTACTGAAAGCTGATCTTGAAGTAGTTATCTAGATTATCATGAAATGATCATGTTTAGAGGCCATGTGCGGGGAGACACCCATGGGCCTGAAACAACACCTTGACATTAGCACCAAGCCAGGACAGACGCTAACTCGAAAGCAGAATGAAGGGGTTAGCCTAGAGACGAGGGCTAGCTGATTTCTGTAATGAGATTATCTATTTCTTGTATTCGGCCTTTTGGCTAATGGATGTTGCTCTAAAGACTAGTCCTTGAAAATTGATACCTCGTGCATTCATGCATTGCATTGCATAAATATTGCATTTTATAAAAAAAATCATCGCATTTTTTAAAATAATATTTTTTAAAAAATATTGATTGCATTCTGTTTAAATGACATTGCATTATTTTTTAGACAATAGTGTGAAAGCTGAAAACTAATATTTTGAGAAACATGGACAATAGGCTTGTTAGGGTAAAGTAATCTCAGAAAGTTATTGAGGACCGCTTGGGTGGAGTTGAGCAAAGAATTGATCAGTCCCAAAACGAGTTGATAATTCAGGCTACCGTTTTTTCTTAGAATCAGAGAAGCTAGAAAAAGAATGTTGCAAACAAAGATACTAATGTTGATAAGCAAGCATGTATCGCATCTCACATGAAGGTTTAGCCTGAATGATTCTTCTTGCAAAAAAAAAAAAAAAAGAGTAAAAAGTCAAAAAAGAAGAAGACAGAATAAAGGGCATAAATCAAGGTAAAAAAAGGAGCAAACTCGGGTGAATAAAGCTGCGACATCTATGAGAAGTCTAATAAATCAGAAGGAAATAACGAAGTGAATGCACTGGAAATACTGAAAATATTGAGATGAAGGTGGTCTAGTAGACATACATGGAAGGACCGAGTAAAGCCAAGTTTTGAAGTTTCTCCCAAAATAAAAAAAAATTGTCGATCAATGGTTCAGTGACAATTGAAAGACCTGAGGATTTCAGCAAAGTTGAGGGGTCACTGAACCTTTTTTATGAAGCATTAAAAGTCATGTTTCCAGTTGAACAATGAATTTTTCCCACAAAGGAATTAGCTACAAGAGGAGCAAAAAGCACAGAAACTCAAGATGGGGAGATTGAATGGTTCAACAGGAAAATAGATACGATTATTCCTAGTCTAATATCGTATTCAGATTTGATGCCCAACCTCGTAAGATGACAATACCCCGAAGTTTTACAAGTCCTTTCAGGGTATGATTAGGAAACAGATTCAGTGATTTCATCAGAAATGAGCATTTATGATTTGAGAATGAAGAACCTTGATTCTACAAAAGATCATTACTTGCTGGAAGAATTGAGATAAAAAGTGGAAGGGAAGAATCCAAAAGAGCTTCTGAGGGTCATCCGCTACAGTTCGGGGACAACCAGAATCAGAGTAATGTTTGGACATTTACCTCTTCAAAGTTTTTTCTACTGAAGAATACTCCAAAGGCAAATGATCAAGGTGCTCGTGTTAGTGGACGATCAAAGACTAAACCAGATCTCATACATATCTCTTGTCATGAGTTGTACTTCAAATTGCTCGAGGCTTCACCGCATTATTTGAAATCTTCAGAGCCTTGCCATTCAAGTTGTTACATCATCGGAAATTTTTGAGAAGATTATAATGGAGTTCATGACTAAGATATTGAAAGACTGTTTCACTTTCAAGCGACAAGTTCAAAAGTTTCTGAACCAAGGAATTTTTGAAGCCGACATTGAAGGTCAGTTCATTAAGATTTTTAATTCAAGATGTAGTCACCTAATCGGAGCTAATGTGATTGGGTTGCCTGGAAATCGAATGCTGAAAAGGCGTCAAGAAAAGAAAGAGAAGGAAAAGCAAGGTGAAACTAATTGAGAATTAGCAGCCGTCAAGGAAGAAACCTTGAGCAGACATGCCTGTTAAAAGCTTCAACACATCCAGTCATCATCTTGAAAATTAGTGTTCATCCAAACGCCAGCCAGGGGAAGTTGTCAATTTCCACATGCAAATGATTGAACACTCTATGGAAAAAGTGATCAATTGATCAAAGAAACAAAGAAACTTATAAGCATAATGGACCTGCTTCAAGATTTGATGATAGCACCAGAACATGGTCAAAAAAGGCATGTCTTTGTACTGGCAAAGGGAAATAAGTGAAGGAATGCTGATAGAATCGAAGTGGATGAAATCCATTCAAGGTTTTCTTGATCAATGGTTGACAGTTGAACCACAGGGGATATGTCAGCACTTTTAGGACCGTTGCAGAATAATACCCTGAACCATCCCAATCGCTTTTTCCCGTGAGCATTGGGGGTCCTTTTTAAAGGGAGGTTAGTCGGTTTATTAGTTTACGATGCTTGTTTCCTACATATTTTTTTCTCAAATGGCAAGCATTTTGCATTCTTTGATTCATTTAAATAATTCATTTATTCTGTGTTATGAGTTAGTTTTTGTTCTCACATACGTATATGTATATATCTTCTCTATCATTTTTTTATCAGGTCTTTGGATATTAATGGAAAAAGTGACCAAGAATCAAATTCAGAGATCAATTTCGAAATGTGGCTCTCTTCCAAGTTATTTAGACCAACGGGAAGACATTGATGAGTGTTCAGGAATCATGAGAGAATCCCAAATACAAAATATGAGTGAATTTTCCTCGCAGGCATTGTTGACTAAGGTTCTTGAATGAAGTGATAACCCAAAACATCTACCACATGAAGATTGCCTTTCTTCGAAGATATCCGTATATGGGAGGAAATTTGGCATTCCTTCATTTCCCTTCACAAAGAAAGAAAATAAGAAAAATATCATTTGTTGTCCCCTTTGAGCCTACTGATTTTTTTCGATTCAACCCAAACCAAGGATTACCCCTACACTAGGGGCAAAGAGGATGAAAGTTTGTTTGCAAGTGAAATGTGTTTGGTTTTAATCGTGTTATAATAGTGATGCCTTGGGAATAAGGGGAAAGAAACAAAAGTGAATGTAGAAGAGCAAGAAATGCAAGCTGAATGAAGACAATTATTCAGAATCAAATCAAAAAGGAAGAAAAAGAAAAGTCAAAAAGAAAAGAAAATGAGGAAAAGAAGAAAAAAAGAAAAAACAGAAAAAGAAAAGAAAATAGTGGAAAGTTTGTGTTCAACGAATAAACTGAATCAAGTTGAAGATTGTTGACATAAAGTTGAAGCAGTTGAAAAGAGAAAGCACAAAGTTGAAAAGGTACAAGAAAAGCAAGCGACAAATGTGAGATCTTCCATTCAATGAATCTCTATCTAAAGGAGAAGTGGAGGATTGATCACTTTTGAATTCAACAAAAGGAAATGAACTCTAGGGTGAAAACTTAGAAATGAGCAGTCTAGAGCGATCCACACAAAAAAAAAGAAAAAAGAAGAGAAAGAAAAAAAAAAGAAAAAGAGTATTTCATCCAAGCATGTTCATATCAAGGAGCACAGAAATAAGATTTCACTTGGAAGAAATGATCCTTGGTTTCATTACCCTTAAATACTTATTTGAGCCTATATATCATTTCTTTCATAGACGTGAGCCAAGCCCCATTACAAGCCTCAGGAGACCATTTTGATCATATACGGGTATTGGAGTAAGTGGAGTTCGTCTTCAGAATACATCTCGCTTATCATGGTTAACCTTTCTTCAAAGATTTCCAAACTTTTAATGCATGATTGAGATCAGAATATAGATAAGGATTGGGTTGGTGAGTTAGTGAGGCAAAGAGTGCCACTTAAATGGGATAGAATTAGGGATATGAGAATGTTTCTCTCGGAAGTCGAATAAAGTGGAAGGGGTCACATTTGAGTTGATCTTTGTCAATTTGGTTCAAGGGCACTCTTGCACTTAATATTCTAGGGCCTAATTTTGTTTTTTTCTTTTGTTTGCCATGATATATCAAATTATTCTGATTTAATAGGATAATATTTTGAGCCTTTCACTTACCGTTTCAACAAGCATCCTGCAGATAAATTGATTATATACAAGAAAAACAAAGGATTTCATGGGTATTATTATGATGTACTAATCCTTTAAGAGCAAGTAGAACAGGAGGTAGCCTCGATACTTGGTTAATGATAAAAGGTATGATTGTCAGAAATATTTAAGCAAAGCTGCAAGAAAGATACACAGACAACCTTGGGGAAAAGAGAGAGCGTAGACCATCTTTGGGTGCAAAGCTACAGCAAGTTCAGTCAGTTAAAGGTACATAAAAGCAAAGATCATTACCCCTGAGGCACTGCAAGACAAGAAAGCTTCGTGAATACCACGGTGATAAAAGATGGTAGTTGAATTCAAGAGCGAGGCAATAATACAAAGAACGGTCTAGAAGAATGTGTTATGTTTCAAAGGTGATGGTCTCTGTTGGGAACCATGATTCTTAGATAGTAAAGAGGAGAATATGAAGTGAAGATAGTGTTGAATCCCACGCCAACTAATATACAGAAATGGCTCTCCATACAATGTGAACTTGGAACTGATATTAACAAAAAAGTCTCACATCCGAGGAATAATGATTTTTATCTTTGTGCTCTTGCCAAGATGATTGGAACCAAAAGGCCAAAACATGATCAGAACTTGTCCATTCTCTGTCTTATGTGTATCAAAGGAACACCATTGTCGTTTTTGTTGTTGCTCCTATTTGCTATGCTCACCTGGTAATATCTCAGTTGGGACAGTTTATGAAGTTTGGAAATGCTTCCGAGACATCATCGAGCCACGGTAGTATTACTGCACCTGGAACCATTGTTGCTTGTTAGCTTCCCAGATTGAACGAGAATGTTTGCAGCTCCATGTTCTTATGTTGAGAAAATAAATTTGAATCGATGTTGTCAGGCCTCTAAAGTGATCAGCCTGATAAGAAAAAAGAAAAAAAGAAAGAGAAAAGAAAAAGAAAAGCTGGGGTGAAAACCCGAAAGGGCGCCTTGAGAAAAAGAGTAAGAAAAGAGAAAAAAACCAAAGTGAAAACCTGAAAAGGCGCTTTAGAGCAAATAATGCAGAGATCCTGAAGGGTGAACTTGAGTGTCAGATGAGTTGCATTGGCTAAAAAAGAGTTTGAATGAAAAATGAAGCAAAAAGTTTTTTAGCTTCCCTGAAAATGAAAGCTCGCCCAAGTGGTCCTCAATTGAAAATATTCATGCATCATTCATAGCTATGCATCCATAAGATAAAGTATGCTAACTCATACATTCCAAGCATTTTACATTTTCGCAGGAATTTATAGAAGTCAAAAAGAAACAAGCCAAATTTCAATTTACAGCTTCAAGATTTAGAAAAAAAGATTCAACAAAGAATTCCAAAGATTTCAGCAAGATTCCAATCCGTTTGAAGAGGCGGATATCTGCAGAGATATTCAATTGTTTGCACAAGAAAGGAAGCGTATTACAACTCTGAATCCTTCGGGTAGTTAGTAAGCCCTTCGGGCAGTGTGATTTCAAATCTTCCATACATCTCCAGAAATAATGAGAACTTTCTAGATAGGGTCACAGTAAGACAGTTGGGGCATGGTGTTGACAAGGATCTTTTGGGACCTTGGTATGTGAAAAAAAAAGAAGCGAGAGAAGAGAAAGAAACACAAAATGGTTCATGCTATCAGAAGGGAAGCACGAGAAAGATCAACCTTATGATCAAATATGAAAGATGTGCAATATAATCGTTCAAAATTTTAAAGTTTCTCGTTGGAGCACTTAAAAGGTCACATACAGTGGAAAGAGATGGACTTATATAGAAGGAAACAAGAGACTTGATATGAGTTTCAAATTGAAAGATGGAGATGCCTTTGACAAAAAGTAATGACTCTAAGGATCTCAGTGCTTCAAGATGGGAATTGAAGATGTTTCATACTATTCTCATTTAAATTCTTATTAACCAATGATATTTCTTTCCGCGGGTTTTGGATCTTTTTCCTAGAGACAAAGACATTCCGTTTACAGAGGCGGATCTCAAAACATTCCGTTTATAGAGGCAGATTTCAAATCATTCCGTTACAGAGGCAGATCACAAGTCATTCCGTTTACAGAGGCGGATTTCAAAACATTCTGTTTACAGAGGCGGATTTCAAAACATTCTGTTTTCAGAGGCAGATCTGAAGATGGAGACATACAATTTACAGAGGCAAATCTCAAGACATCCCATTTATAGAGGTGAATTTCAAGATATTCCGTTTACAGAGGCAGACCTTAAAGACATACCGCTTACAGAGACGAATCTCAAGACACTCCGTTTACAGAGGAAGAGACATTTCGTTTACAGAGGCAGAGACATTTCGTTTACAAAGACAAATCTCGACAAAGATTTTAACATGTTTGAAGAAGCGGATCTCAACAATCCATTTGAAGAGGCAGATCTTGGCAAAGATATTAACCTCTTGGGTTACTAGAGAGAATGGAAAACAAGATAGATCGACTTTGAGCTCAAATGAAAAGGATCATACAATTTCCAAATGTAGAAAGAAATAGACCAATAGAGAAAGCAAAAAAAGACCTGATGCGAGTTCCAGATTGAAAGATCAAGACACCGTAAGCATAAAAGCAGTGATTTTAAAGATTTCAATACTTCAAATAGAAAATTGAAGATATCTCGTATTATACCAAGAAAAATCCTTAATTAATTGATGATATTTCTTTTTGCAGGAATGGTGAGCTCCTAATGAGAAGAGTTTGCCCATCGAAAATGGATTCCTAATGAGAAGAGTCCACCCAGCAAAGAAGAATTCTCAACAAGAAGAGTTCACCCAACAAAGAAAAATTTCTAATGAGAAGAGTTCGCCTAGATAAAGACAGAGTTTCCAATACGAAGAGTTCATCCCCAGTAAAGGAATCATTCCAAAGAAGATTGAAGTATTTCGTAACCAGAAAAACAGCTTCAAGCTTTGGTGGTTAGATGGTCCGGAAAAAATATGTGTCTTTTTAGTCTTTTCCCTATTCCTGTTCCACAATAATGAGCAAAGAGGGGCAACTGTAATACTCGTATTTTATTCGGGTACCCATATATATAAATCGATATAAATAAAACTGTAAATAAATAATAAGTCTATAATAAATAAAATCTCAAAATTAGTCAAAACCCAATAAAAAAGTCCATTCTACATTAATATTCATGTTACAAGCCTTAAAGCCCATTTCTCAAATACAAATACCCAATATAAAATATAATCTCTCGCCCAAATGATATAGAGATCAGCCCAAGAAATACAAAGCCCAAATTGTGCTTCTTTTTCATGCTCAATAATGACACGTGGCATTCCACTATTGGTCTGTAAAGAGATCACGCGGATTGATCCCCATCTAGAGCCAGATGTCTTCGCAAATGTTCGCATGACGTCATACCCCACTACATGATATAAATATGGAGAGAGAAATCATTAATGGGGGCTAATGATTACAACAATATATGCAACAATAATTAGAGAGAGAGAGAGAGAATCGAAAGGTCTCACCAGAATCTAAAGAGACGTCGGAATCGGACGTCGTCGCCGTTGATCGGAGCAATGTGTCGTCGCATGTGATCACCAGAAGGTAGCTCATCTTCCCCTCTTTCATATTCCTGCATTAAAATCACAAAAACAAATCAAATTTAAGCTGAAAACTAAGAAAACAGTAGAAAATATTGTTGAGTGGATCATTAAATCGATTTAAGCCAAGAGGGGGTGAATTGGATTTTTAAAAAGTTTGGTAGTGAAGTGGTAAAATAAAAATCACAAGACAAAGCACTTAGAGTGGTTCAAGTTCCAATTGAACTCTACATCCACTACCTTAGCTCTCACTAAGGATTTTCCAACAATTTCACTAGTTGATCTTCCTCTTTTCTAGGCTTAGGAGGTGTTGAGTGTGTAAAAGTTCTATTATTTACACCCTTTTTAACCCATATTTCTGTTGCATTCAAGCATCATTGCATTGCATTTAGGTTAGTTTTCAATAAAACATCACAATTATATAAAAGGCACGGATTCTACTGAAAGATGGCTATTTTTGCAGGTATCTGTCACAATAGACGTTGAAGGCAGGCGCAGGGCAGATAAGCAGGGAAGCTGAACTGGACAAGCAGCCGAAGAAGACGAACCTGTCATGGACATGTCGTGACAGCATGGTGACAGCAGACTTATGAAGAGGAAAAGTAAAGTGGACCTCGATAGATAGAGAAAAATCTGCTCGTCTGTCGTGTGAAAGCCAAATATTTTTCCAAGCCCCGGATCGAAAGATATGTCAAGCCAAAGCTCACGGAGAGGAAATTCCCACAAAATAAGGATGCGGCTGGAAAGTAGGAGACTTTAGAGATTTAGTCTTTATTAGAATCTTACTTTTAATTAAAGTTGTAATCCTTGTTACCTTAGATAACTTGAGCCCAAAGCTTATATAAGGGCATAGATTAAACCTAGGGCAGAACGGATTAACCCAAAAACCGAAACCTAAACCCTGCCGTTTACCTGTCACCGACATGTTCTAAAAACCCCCTAGGGCTACGGGTTGTTTTGTAAAGTAGTTGCAAGGGTTGCTTTGTTTTAGGATTTTTCAAGTTCAATAAAATAAACTTCAAGTTCTTTTATCTTGGTTTTAATATCTTGCAAGAGCATCGGGAGAGCATTGTGAGGTTATCCATTTACTTAGCATCGGGAGAGTTAAGTATACGAAAGAGATAAGAGCGCGTTCTCTAGTTTATAGTTGAACCATCTCGTGCCTAGGGATAGGGCGAGGTTAAGTGGCTAAAGAAGAATTCATACACATCGGTGTTCATCCTTCGATTCACGCCGGGAGGTATCATCAAAGACGTGATCATCGACAGACTTGTGCCTAGGGATAGGGCAAGGCAGATCTGGGATTCTTGCCAAGCTTGAAGTACTGAGTTAGTGTTCGCTGCCGCGACAGCTAACGGACAGACGCCGCGACAGGTGCTGTCGGCGACGGGTGCGACGACAGAACTGGAGATCCTAAGCAATTCAATACCTGCACTACTGAGCAACTCAATACCAGCCCATTCTCTCTATCTTGATAACTCAATTCTTTTATTTACGTTTTTTACTTTATTATTCTCGTGACAACTCTTAATTATTTCCTTTACTTTCGTGCAGTAAACAAGGTGAAGTCATTAGCCCAATCCCTGTGGAGACGATATCCGATACTTCGTATCACTTTACTACTTGCGTCGTGTATACTTGCACTATAATTGCGATAGACTCTTTTACACGCAACAAGTTTTTGGCGCCGTTGCCGGGGATTGGCAACATAACTACACCTTTCTTTCCTTGCACTTTTTGTTTTTATTTTCGTTTTTGTTTTTATTTTTATTTTTCTTTAATTTTTCTTTTGTGTTTTAAACTCTTGCTTTTCACAAGGTTTTCCTGTTTATGCGCAGATCGAAAAGAGGTGAAGATCCTGAGTATAAATTAGATCCGGAGATCGAACGTTCCTTTAATCTTAAGAAACAGATTCGCCACCTCTTAGACTGGAACGAATACCTTGAGAAACAGCTAGAGCAGATGGCCCGTAATCAGCCTGTTGGTGATGGTGTACCGCATGTCGGTGACCCGCCCGCGGCAGGTGGACGACGGTCATGTCGTGACTACATGCTGAATGATCATGTAGAGCTGGAGACCACGCTGCCGGATATTGATGTTGACAATTTCGAGCTTAAACCTGTCATGTTTAGTATGATCAACAACGTCGGGCAGTTTAGTGGTTCTGCGACAGAAGATGCCAGGGAGCATCTCAAAACGTTCCAGGAGATCTGTGGTTCGTTTAGACTGCCAGGAGTTAGCCCGGAGATACTGAGGCTTCGGTTATTTCCCCATTCATTGAGGGACAGAGCTAAAACTTGGTGGAATAAACTTACACCGGGTTCTATTATGACTTGGGCAGATTTAACTCGTGAATTTTTGTCTCGTTTTAATCCTTCTCATTTAGCTGAGCGATTACGTAATGAAATTGCTACTTTTCAACAGGAAGATGACGAGCCAATGCACGAGGCCTGGGACAGATTTACAACTCTTCTTCGAAACTGCCCAATGCATGGATTCCCCGTCTGGAATCAGGTAACTAAGTTTTATAATGCTGCTAACCTACAAACTCGCATTCGAATTGATTCTGCAGCGAATGGACTATTATTGGATAAAGATCCGGACGAGGCCCTGCAAGTTTTGAAACATTTGGCTAAGAATGAGGAGCAGTTTCCAACCGCTAGAAGAGGAGGTAAACGGGTACTTGCTGTCAAGGACTATGAGGCCGACAGCACTATGAAATCACAGGTAGCATTCCTTACTAAAGCAATGAAAAAGTTATTGAATGATGATGAATTACAAGGATTTGTTGTCGAGGAAGTTTGTGCTACTTGTGAGGGAAATCATAGTAGGGATGATTGCCCAATAAATATAGAAGAGGGAAAATATGTTGGAAATTACAAGCCAAATTATAACTCCAACAACTACAACCCTAATTGGAGGAAGGATCCCAAATTCTCCTGGAGTAACCCCAACAACGCCCTGAATCCACAAGCGCATAATCAGAATCAGGGGGTCCTAGATTGTTGACGCGACAGCATCTGCCGCAGAACCTGCCACCTCAGCAACAACAGCAGCCACCACCTGCCACGAATAGTATATTGGAACAGACTCTGGCCACCTTTATGTCTCAGACTGGTACGTATATGGAGAATATTAATCAGTTTGTCAAGAAGACGGAAAACTTTATGGATGAAACCAAGATGAGAATGACAAATCATGAGGCTACCTTGAAATCTCTAGAGACACAAATGGGTCAGGTGTCGCAGCACATTAAGCCAAGGCAGAATGGAGGTTTTCCTAGCAATACTGAAAATGCTAGACCGCCCCCACATGAGTAATGTAAGGCGATTACTACTAGGAGTGGGAAAAAGTTACCAGGGCCGGAAAAAGAAGCTGAAACAGAAAAGGAACCTGCCTTGGATAAACCTGCCGAGGAAGCTGCCCCGACAGGTGATAAACAGACTGCTGCCGATGAGCCTGTCACGACAGCAGAAGCGACAGAGGAGAAAAAAGATGAGTATCGTCCTCAGATTCGCATGCATTGGGAAGGACGCATTGCTGATTATCGTCCTCCACCACCTTTTCCGCAACGGATACAGCAAGCTAAGCATGAATCTCAACTTAAAAAGATTTATGATATTTTTAAACAGGTTCATATCAATATTCCGTTGTTAGATGCTGTTAGGGAGATGCCCGGTTATGCTAAATTTCTCAAGGATGTTATGTCGAAAAAATCTAAACTTGGGGAATTTGAAACGGTAAGGATGCAAGAAGGTTGCATGAGTATTCTTCATCGGCAGCCACCCCAGAAAAAGAATGATCCGGGGAGCTTCATCATACCTTGTGTAATCGGCGACAGATTTGTGGGTAAGGCATTATGTGATCTTGGTGCTAGTGTTAATCTAATGCCCAAATCTGTTTTTCAGAAACTAGGTATTGGCAAGGCGCGGCCCACGACAGTTACCCTACAGCTAGCCGACCGCTCTTACGTTCACCCCGAGGGAAAAATTGAAGATATTTTGGTAAGAGTGGATAAGCTTATATTTCCTGCTGACTTTCTTATTTTAGATTGTGAGGCAGATGAGAACGCACCAGTCATCCTTGGGCGACCCTTCTTAGCCACGGGAAGATCGTTGATTGATGTGGAGAAAGGAGAGCTCACCATGCGCGTGAACGATCAAGAAATTAAGTTGAATGTTCTTCAAGCGATGAAACATGCTGATGTGGATGAGGAATGCAAGGCCATCATTGAGGTGACCTTTGATCAACCCTGCATCAGGTCGGGCTGCCGTGATATAAAATTTGGTCACTACTGCGACAGCCATCTACAGGCCTGTCACGACAGAAATGACGACAGCAACGACGACAGCACCGACGACAGCGACTCCTCTGAATCCGATACATCTGATACTGAAGGTCATGAGGAGGTAGACTGGTTAGACTATCGTCCAGGTAAGTTATTCGAACCTTTGAATTACACTTCGGATAACCATTTAATCCAAAAGCAATCTACAGTTGAACCACCTGTCTTAGAACTTAAGCTCCTGCCAGGGCAGCTTAAATATGCTTATCTTGGTTGTGATGACACACTGCCCGTAATCATCTCTGCTAAGCTGCCGCAGGAACAGGAACGACAGCTGATCGACATGTTAAGGCAGCACAAGAAAGCGATTGGATGGACGATAGCAGACATTCAAGGCATTAGTCCGGCATTATGCATGCACAAAATCCTCCTTGAGGAAGACCATAAGCCGACTATAGATGCCCAAAGGCGGTTAAACCATGCGATGAAGGAGGTAGTGCGTAAGGAGATCATTAAATGGTTAGATGCTGGTATTATTTACGCCATCTCCGACAGCAAATGGGTAAGCCCGGTGCAATGTGTTCCCAAGAAAGGAGGCATGACCGTGATAACCAACGAAAACAATGAGTTAATCCCAACCAGGACTGTGACCGGTTGGAAGGTTTGTATGGACTATCGGAAGCTTAATAAAGCTACCCGAAAAGACCACTTTCCTTTACCCTTTATTGATCAAATGCTTGATACATTAGCGGGTAAACCTTACTATTGTTTTCTTGATGGTTATTCAGGTTATAACCAAATTGCTATTGCACCAGAGGATCAAGAGAAAACGACGTTCACATGCCCCTACGGTACATACGCGTTTAGGAGGATGCCGTTTGGACTCTGTAATGCACCTGCCACCTTCCAAAGGTGCATGATGGCTATATTCTCCGACATGGTTGAGGACTTCCTTGAGATTTTCATGGATGATTTTTCCGTCTTTGGAGACGACTTTGAGAGTTGCCTCGGCAACTTACAAAAGGTACTTGAAAGATGTGAAAAAACTAATCTTGTTTTAAATTGGGAAAAATGCCACTTTATGGTGGATGAGGGGATAGTCCTTGGCCATAAGATTAGCTGCCGTGGGATAGAAGTCGACAGGGCCAAAATAGAGGTAATTGAGAAGCTGCCGCCGCCAACCACAGTCAAGGGCATTAGGAGTTTCCTAGGGCATGCTGGTTTTTATAGGAGATTTATTGCGAATTTCTCAAAAATCACGAAGCCCCTATGTCATCTCTTAGAGCAGAACCGACCCTTTGACTTTAATGAAGAATGTACTGAAGCATTCAAGGTTCTGAAGGAAAAGCTAGTGACAGCCCCCATAGTACAGCCACCAGACTGGACACAACCATTTGAGATCATGTGTGATGCCAGTGACTATGCTGTCGGGGCAGCACTTGGGCAGCGCAAGGACAGGCTGTTTCATGTCATATACTACGCCAGCAAAACATTGAATGATGCCCAAGTGAACTATACCACCACAGAAAAGGAGCTGTTAGCTGTGGTGTTCTCCATCGACAAGTTTCGTTCTTACATACTTGGGACGAAAGTAATAGTGCACACCGACCATTCTGCCCTTAAGTACTTGTTCGCAAAGAAGGATGCAAAGCCTAGATTGATACGGTGGATCTTGCTATTACAAGAGTTCGACCTTGAGATCAAAGACAAAAAGGGGACAGAAAATCAGGTGGCAGATCACTTGTCGAGGTTGGAGAAGGGACAGAGTCTACCATTCGATGAGACACACATATTGGAGACCTTCCCAGATGAGCAGCTCTTTGCTGCCGCAATCGCTGTCGCGACAGCCATGGCGGCAGGTAAGTCTTCTGACCTTCCCTGGTATGCTGATTTCGTTAATTTTATAGTTAGCGGAATATTACCTTCTGATCTTAATTATCAAGCCAGGAAGAGGTTCCAAAATGATGTTAAGCATTATTATTGGGACGAACCTCTTCTTTTCAAAATATGCGCAGATCAGATTATAAGGAGGTGTGTACCACAAGAAGAGCAAGAAGACATTCTCCATCACTGTCATGCTTCACAATATGGAGGACACTTAGGAGGCAATAAAACTGCTGCCAAGGTGCTGCAGTCAGGGTTCTACTGGCCGACACTGTATAAAGATGCACAGGACTTTTACAAGAACTGTGACAGGTGCCAGCGGACAGGTAACATCTCGAGGAGAAACGAGATGCCACTGCAGAATATCCTAGAAGTCGAGATCTTCGACGTTTGGGGGATTGATTTTATGGGACCTTTTCCCTCTTCATGTGGAAATCTTTACATCCTCCTAGCAGTGGATTATGTCTCCAAGTGGGTAGAAGCAATCGAAACTCAAAAGAATGATGCCAAAACGGTCCAAAAGTTTTTGCACAAAAACATATTTTCTAGATTTGGCATCCCTAGGGCGATTATCAGTGATGAAGGGAGACATTTTGACAATAGGGTAATTGCTGCCGCCTTGAAAAAATATGGTGTCAAGCACCGGATCGCGACAGCATACCACCCACAGACCAATGGACAAGCTGAGATTTCCAACAGGGAAGTGAAGAACATTCTTGAAAAGATGGTTAAACCAACTAGGAAAGATTGGTCTTTACTTCTGAACGATGCATTATGGGCATACAGAACAGCTTTCAAAACTCCATTGAGAATGTCTCCATACCGTTTGATTTATGGGAAAACCTGTCACCTGCCTGTCGAGATAGAGCACAAGGCATATTGGGCAATCAAGGCAGTAAACATGGACTTGGACAAGGCAGGCCAGAAAAGGCTGTTAGATTTGAATGAGATCGATGAAATACGGACGATGGCCTACGACAACGCAAGAATATACAAGGAGAAAACAAAGAAGTGGCATGACAAGAAGTTGCTGCCACGACAGTTCTGCCCAGGGCAGCTTGTGTTGTTGTTTAATTCTAGGTTGAAACTCTTTCCAGGGAAGCTCAAATCTAGATGGTCTGGCCCGTTCCAAGTGGTTCAAGTTTTTCCCCATAGTGCCATTACAATTCAATCATTAAAGGACGGGCACCAATTCAAAGTCAATGGACAACGCCTCAAGCATTATCAGGGGACTGAAGCCCCAGGAATACAGGAAGTGGTTACTTTAGGTGATGCCCCACAAGGCATCCCTAATTTAACCTAATTTTTATTTTTATTTATTTTATTATTTATTATTATTTATTAGGAAATTAGGTTACTTTTATTCGAATAATGTTTTATTTTTCTAATTTCAGTTTTTAGGAAATAAAGGAGTCAAGTGAGAAAGAAGAAGTGGCCCAAGACCACCGCCCATTCACCAGCCCAATAAAGCCCATTTATGATAACCTGTCGTTTCAGCTGCCGGCGCAGACGGACTTGACAGGCTGTCAACAGGCTGACACTGCAGACGCAGAAGCGTGCGGCAGATGCACAGCAGACGTATAAATGCGTGTCAGACGTGTCAGACACGCTACATTCAATCTGCCGCCCCGTTATTCCCGCCTGCCGTTGCGGCATTAAATGGGCAGATCCCCAACAGCTATATAACCCCGTTCTCCCTTTCATTTTCATCACTTCTGATTTTTTTTCTCTCTTGTTTTCTCCTCTAGTTTTATCTATCTTCTCTCTTTTTCAGCCCTTGCAACCAAAATGTCATCGAGACAAACCCGTCAAAACGCTGCTGCCGCTTCTTCTTCAGCAGCAGCATCACCATTCGCTAAAAAGGAACTATGAGAGGAGTGTGGCTTCATTTATAACAGAGATGCCCCCCATATGGGACTCCGACCGTTCATCATGAAGGCCATAACAGCACAACTTTGGGAGGATTTTACCGAGCAGCCGGCAGAGCTTAATGATACTTTGGTCCGAGAATTTTATGAGGCCATCGACAGCAAAACGGCAACATCTGTCACCGTCCGAGGGGTGGCAGTTCCCTTCACCGCCAACAGCATCAACCACACATTCGGCCTCTTCTTTGGCCCCAATGATGATGCTCACCAACAATTTTGGGACACCCTCGACGCTGCTGGACATGATGCTGTCATGAGGGAGCTGACAGAGGCTGGGACGACATGGAGCACCAGTAAGAAGAACCCCCACTCCGTCAATAGGGCGCAGCTGCTCCCTGAAGCAAAACTATGGAACGCTTTCATCAAAAAGCGTATCCTGCCCTCGTCCCACCATACGACAGTCAACAGACAGCGGTTGGCTCTCATCCACTCCATTCTGCACGACAGGCCCATAAATGTGGGCAGATATATGAGGGACAGCATCCTCGACTGTGCTTTCCGCTCAGACTCATGACTCTGCCTGCCGTTCACCATCACTGCCCTCTGCTGCTGTGCTGCCGTACCAGAGGAGCCCTCCGACAAAATCAAGACGGGCAGCGGCTGGACAGACAACAACATCTCCAGCCTCATGGAGGTCATAGTCGTATCGCCCATCAACGCCTTCGACCCAAACGCCCCTCCTGCTGATTCCGATGATGAACCTGCCACCGAACCTGCCCCAGAAGCTGCCACCAACACCACTCCGACAGATCAGACTGCCCACATCCTTGCTGCCATCCTGAGGGTAGAGGAGCGCCAAATGGGGTTGATGACTTTTATCCGTGACTTCTCAAATGCAACGGTAAATTTCATCACTAATACTTTGAATTATTCGGATGTCATTTTCCCCATCTTCCCCGCCCATTATTTCAATATCCCCTCTCCCACTCCCACACCACCTGTCTCCCACCATACACAATCTGCCACTTCCACACCATCCCCTGCCCCGACGGCAGCCGGCAGCCCCCCAGCAGACACCTCCCCTCGAGGAACCAAAAGACCTGCCACTGCCGATAGCCCTCTCATCCGAAGGAATTTGGAGAGCGACTTCACGCGGGTAAAACGAATTAAGCACGTGGCAAACAAGAGAAGGCTGTCCAAAGCCATCACTAGTAGCAGCTGGGATAGTGGCAGCAGTTCAGACGTCCGGCTAGTGGAGCAACCTGCCCCTCAACCTGCCGATGCACCTGCCCCTCCACCTGCCAATGATCCTGCTGATCAACCTACTCTTGAACCTGCCCAGCCCCCTCCTCAGCGCAGGCGCCGCCATCAGATCCGCGTCAACAGCAGCAGCGAGAGCAGCGCTTAAAAATTTAAGTCTTTATTTTCCTCTTATTGCTGCCTGCCGTTATATTTTGTGATGTACTTTGTTTTTCTTTATTTTTTCTTTCTTTCTTTTATTTTCCATGTCATTTTGCATTGAGGGCAATGCAACCCTTGAGCTTGGGGGTGGCAACCCTCCATCATCAATGGAGTTTTAAGTCTTTTTATTAATTGTTGTGTTAATTTTTTTTCAAGTTCTTTAAAAAAAATCAGAAAATTTAAACTGTTGGCTTAAAACTTTGAAGTTAACTTACTTGTCATGACGGCTCTGTCGTGGCAGCATCTTGAGGACAGGTTAAGGAAAAGTTTAGAGCCTTTCTATAGTTCTGAAAACTTAAACACTTTTGTGACTGTTATATTGCTTAGATTTCTTTTAGCCAAACTAGAATAGGAAGCTTAGAACTTGGATAGCCCCTAGAGGTGCCTAACACTGGCTCTAGGAAAGAAGTTTAGCAAATGAAAATTAAAAACCTAGAGGTGCCCGAAACCGGCTCTAGGAAGCTAACTAGAGGTGCCCGAAACTGGCTCTAGAAAAAAACTTAGCTTGAAAATAGAAGAAAAAGAAGCATGAAAATGTGCCTTCTAAAAGAAAGTAAACTTTGGCATAAAAATTCGAGTTAAGGAGTTGAATATTCTAGTGAAACTAAGAGAGTCTTAGCATATAACTGTTCACAAGCATGCACACACTGCACGAGAGCTATAGGGAGATTCCGGACAGATCCTAACCTTTCCGACAGGTTGCTGCCGCCATAGAGAATGAGCGACAGGTAAGGGACAGTTCACTGTTTGAAGGCCAACACAAAAATTTTCAGTTTTCTTTTAAGTCTTCATTGCTTGAAGGCAAGCAAAAACTTGAGTTTGGGGGTGTGTTGAGTGTGTAAAAGTTCTATTATTTACACCCTTTTTAACCCATATTTCTGCTGCATTCAAGCATCATTGCATTGCATTTAGGTTAGTTTTCAATAAAACATCACAATTATATAAAAGGCACGGATTCTACTGAAAGATGGCTATTTTTGCAGGTATCTGTCACAGTAGACGTTGAAGGCAGGCGTAGGGCAGATAAGCAGGGAAGCTGAACTGGACAAGCAGCCGAAGAAGACGAACCTGTCATGGACCTGTCGTGACAGCATGGTGACAGCAGACTTATGAAGAGGAAAAGTAAAGTGGACCTCGATAGATAGAGAAAAATCTGCTCGTCTGTCGTGTGAAAGCCAAATATTTTTCCAAGCCCCAGATCGAAAGATATGTCAAGCCAAAGCTCACAGAGAGGAAATTCCCACAAAATAAGGATGCGGCTGGAAAGTAGGAGACTTTAGAGATTTAGTCTTTATTAGAATCTTACTTTTAATTAAAGTTGTAATCCTTGTTACCTTAGATAACTTGAGCCCAAAGCTTATATAAGGGCATAGATTAAACCTAGGGCAGAACGGATTAACCCAAAAACCGAAACCTAAACCCTGCCGTTTACCTGTCACCGACATGTTCTAAAAACCCCCTAGGGCTACGGGTTGTTTTGTAAAGTAGTTGCAAGGGTTGCTTTGTTTTAGGATTTTTCAAGTTCAATAAAATAAACTTCAAGTTCTTTTATCTTGGTTTTAATATCTTGCAAGAGCATCGGGAGAGCATTGTGAGGTTATCCATTTACTTAGCATCGGGAGAGTTAAGTATACGAAAGAGATAAGAGCGCGTTCTCTAGTTTATAGTTGAACCATCTCGTGCCTAGGGATAGGGCGAGGTTAAGTGGCTAAAGAAGAATTCATACACATCGGTGTTCATCCTTCGATTCACGCCGGGAGGTATCATCAAAGACGTGATCATCGACAGACTTGTGCCTAGGGATAGGGCAAGGCAGATCTGGGATTCTTGCCAAGCTTGAAGTACTGAGTTAGTGTTCGCTGCCGCGACAGCTAACGGACAGACGCCGCGACAGGTGCTGTCGGCGACGGGTGCGACGACAGAACTGGAGATCCTAAGCAATTCAATACCTGCACTACTGAGCAACTCAATACCAGCCCATTCTCTCTATCTTGATAACTCAATTCTTTTATTTACGTTTTTTACTTTATTATTCTCGTGACAACTCTTAATTATTTCCTTTACTTCCGTGCAGTAAACAAGGTGAAGTCATTAGCCCAATCCCTGTGGAGACGATATCCGATACTTCGTATCACTTTACTACTTGCGTCGTGTATACTTGCACTATAATTGTGATAGACTCTTTTACACGCAACAGGAGGAAACCTTTACACAAGCGGTCAATTTTCTATCCAAAATTGACCAAACCCTCTCACAAGGTTACAAAGAAGATTAAGGCAAAAGAAAAGTATCTCACAATACAAATGTTGCCCAATTTACAAGCACTCAACCCAATTGAATCAAAAAGATAGGAATTACAATGAACCACAATTGGGGTTTTACAAAGAATATGGAAATTTTGCTCTAGAGCTTGAATTTGATGTTGGATTGTTTCTTTGAGGCTCAATAGTTGTTGTTGATGCTTTTAGAACTCCTGTTTATACATTCTCATTCAATTCTAGCCGTTGGGGTTGTTGCCATCATAAATATAGACGTTGGGATGCAATCTTTCCACATTAAATGCACTTTTGTAACTACCCGTTTCGAAACACTCGAACCTGTTTCGAAACAGACTAAAATAGAAATAGTCGTTGGGGTGTAATTAAGAGACCGCATCGAAATGGACATGATCGTTTCGATACACTAAGAGCTCGTTTCGAAACATTTTGCCTCTGCCAAAATCCGTATCGAAACAGCTTAAAACATTTTGATACACCTTAACTGTTTTCTGAAAATTAGTTATAAAATTTGCAACGGTCATATTTTCGAACCCAAATTTGAAAATCGTTTCGGAACGTTTGAGGTCATTTCGATACTACTGTATCAAAACGGTTCAACCCGTTCCGTTGTTCTTCATCCGTTTCGAAACATGGAGACCTGTTTCGATACACCCGTATCGAAACGGAAAGGCTTGTTCCGAAACACATGTTAATAGTTTCAAAACGTTCCAAAATGCCTAAGGGCCGTTTCGAAACAATGACTCGAAAATCACTGTTTTGACTTGGAAAACACTTAGAAAAATTTTCATAAACATTGGTTTTGACTTGGACCATTTGCTTATAGATTTTGGGAAGTTTTGAGGACTTAAAAATTTATTTTATCTTTTTCGATTTTGTCCTTAAATTCTTTGTTATATCAAAATCAATTCATTAATTTTACAATCTCCCCCTTTTTGATATAACAAAACCAAGTATAAATTTTTAAGTGTTTTGAAATATTTGAAAAAGTTTTTAACTCCCCCTCAATTTAAGATAGGTTTTAAAGTTTTGAAAGGATTTAAAATTCAAGCATTTGAAACTCAAAACCGACTTAAAAACACTTTAGGCTCTTAGATTACTTCTCCCCTTTTTGTTAGATCAAAGTAGATAAGCAAGGCTAATAAGAGAATAAAGGAGTCATAAACAATAAACCAAACAACATAATATCATAGATAGCATTTAAGTTCAAGAAACAACATCAAAAACACAAATATTCAAAGCATTTAAGTTCAAGCTCAATCCTAAAAACAAATATTCAAAGCATAGGTCTTAAAGATAAAAACATAAAAATAGGTGCAAACTTAATCCTAATATGACATAATAATGATATGCAATAAGAATCCTAGGGTGCCCCATCGCCATCATCGTCGCCAATGTCATCAAAAGAATCATCCTTGATCTTGGCGAAAACGCCTCCAATTACCATAGAAGGTGGAGAAAGAGAGATCCATGGGTTATTATTGATTCTCAAGAGTGGAAACACAATCCTCCAAGGATTGCAAGCAAGTGTTGATAGCACCAAAACCCGAAGCCTTGTTCGTGTCCATCGCGTTGAACCTCTCGGTAAGGAAGGTCATAAGAGCATCATTGTTGGGAGCCACAACGGGAGCTGGAGCTTGAGGTTCATCTTGAGGTGCTTGAGCTCTCCTATCAACACGAACTCAATGACCAAGAGTGTAACGAAACCTGAATCTCATAAGAGAAGATTCACTAATCTTTTGCTTTTGGGGTTCCAGAGAATCATATGAGCAATCTAGACCAAGTTTAACAAATATGTAGCTCAACATTGTCCCATAAGTGAAGGATGTGAGTGAGTCGGTTATACGAATCTTCACTTGATGGACCATCTCAGGGACTCCTTCTTCTTCGAAGTATTGTTCCATCTTCGATAATTGTCCTTTAAAATCAATACCCTCAAATTTAGGCCGCAATAGCTTGTACGCGAAGTTGCTACTCTGAGCTAAAACTTCCTTCGATTTGGTTGGATTCACACTTATTGGAGCATCATCCTCAATTACTACCGTACCCAATTTCACATTCGGCAGAGTACTTGTAGCTTGAGTGGGTAATGGTGGATTTGGGGGAGAACCCAATACTCCCTGTGTTGGAATTGAAATTCCCATCAAACCTTGTGGAGGAACTACTACGGCCGGTGCAACTTCAGTCTCCTCAAAGATTGTAGCTTTACCCAAAATCTCTATCAATTTCTAGAGCTCGGACGCAACTCACTCATTTTGGTCTGAAGATGTCTGGCCGCACCGTAGAAATCTTATATTGTAAATGTGCCGCCTCCGACTGCCACAGGAAATCACGAGTCGCCTCGGATGTTGCCGCCGCCTGAGCCATCAATGATGACTGACTGCGTGTTAGGACATTGTCTACCATCGTTTAAGAAGATCGACAATAGCTCTAATATCCTTGTAACACCCTCAAACAAGAAATAGAATTTTAATGGGGTCAAGAAAACAAAAGAGTAAAGGTAGGGAGAATCAGAAGATTGGGGAAGAGATAAGACTCATCTCATTTCATCCATAAAAGGCTAGATGTTAAACCATAAGGCCACAAAGGACCGAGCACCAAACGACCACGTTTCATTACATTCTATTAAAAGGAAAAACCATGTTTCACCCTAACGGTTAAAACAATTAAATTGAAATAGAATTAACACAGTAATTACACTGAGAAAAAATATATTAAATATCCATCCAATTAATATGCAAAGACTCTCCAAACCAATTAATATTGCATTGGAAACAAAAGGAGTCGGACTTAAGTGCTCAGCACGGTCACTTCAGGAAACAAAAAGAGTTGGAGCAACATACAAGCCCTCCACATAAATAATTAAATATAAACCAAACCAAGCTAAGGCATTAAGACTCTTCAAACCAATTAATATGCATTTGAAACAAAAAGAGTTGGACTTAAGTGCTCAGCACAGTCATTTTAATACCCACCGTTAAAAAATTAATGATAATTGATCGTGAGAGAGAAAATCACATGTGGCATGCTGTCATGTCATTCTCTCTCATAGTCAGCATGTCACGTCGACTAAAATCATAAAAAAGTACACGTGACATACTGACTAAGAGAGAGAATGATGTAGTAGGTTGTCATGTGTTATTTTCTCTCTCTCGTAGTCAGCATGTTGTTAATTTTTTAACAGCGGGGTATCATTTTGAAAACAAAACATAACGTTGGGTACCATTTTACCAAAAAAATAATTAGGTACTAAAATGAAAACGTGTCGATAGCTGGAGGTACTATTTAAATAGTTTTTCTCTTTTGTTGTTATTATTAGTAAGTTTTTTTGTTCGGTTGAATCCCCAATTCAACTTTTTTAGTCTTTCTTTAAGAGTTATATTTTGATGTGTAAAAAATAACAAAACCTTTTTTTTTATTTAAACTATAAACTCTAAAATTTAAATCTCTAATTAACCTTAAATCCTAAATTTTAAATTCTAAAATTAATAAAAAAAAGTATTTTCTTTTTTTTTCAGTTACAATAAACATTTTTCTAAAATTTTAATTGCATTTTTAGGTTTGATAAAGGAAATCATATCAAAATGGGTTATAATCCATTTACGATTTGTAAAAGTTTTACATGTTTTAATTACAATTGTTGAACACAGACAAAAAGTGATGAAAATTTGAACTCGTTGAATTTATTCTCAATACATGAAGTTGTACGACTATTTTTTCTTCTTTTTAGTTACCCCTGGACTTGACTAATGTTCCATTTCAGGACACTTAAGTATGATGCTGTATGACTGAATGTATCAAAATCAAATGGACACTTAAGTATGTTCCATTTCGAACCATAATACGTCAATAGCAGAGCTCCAGCATCAACGCCATCATGCTTACTGCAAATGCAAAAAGATAAGGCTTACTCGTGTACACATGCAACTAGGGTTGAGCGGTCTTGAAACCAAGTTTGGTCTTAAGAAGTTGAGAAGTGTGAATTGGCTCAACTTTTAACACCCCCACCCAGTCATGGCATCAATATTCAACACGCAGCTGCAACATCTGATTGCAATTTCTCAGTAAGCAGAGGACTTTTCTGGAAGTTATTTCTTAGCTGACCGCAGGCAGCGCTTGCATCCAGACCTCTTGTTTGTCGAATACTAACAGTTATCTTGCGGGACTCAAGTGCACCTGTGGATTTACATATATGATAATGAAATTCTACGCTTTATATCGGTCAAAAACATATAGTTTTGTTTTTGTTGGCATACTGCTTTTTTGTACGGCCGTGGATTGAAGGGTATCAGATTAACATGATAACTATGTCCCCACTCATGCAGTAGATCAGCTAGTTCTCGTGCCTGTTCTACTGAATCATTCACTCCAGCTGCATCAAAACCAAAAAAAAAGATTACAGCTTTAAACCACTTCTTGAAGTCCCTAAAGTAGGCATTAGAACCCTTACATTGCCTGAGACACAAAGTGCTAAAATAGCACTCGCCTGAGGAAAATATGGTGCAATACGTGTGTGTGTGTGCGCGCGCGCGCATGTATATATTTTCTATGTCTACATCTAAGTTGTCCAATTTATCTTACAAAACATTAAAAAAACCTTGTTTGGCAATAGACCATATTTCTTTGCGGTCTCATGTCTGCTGTTGAATGCCCAAATATTGAGTAGCAAAGGATTTGATATTATCCCTTTTCTTACTAGAAAAGGTACTAGTGAAAAAAACTGAAGGGCAACCTTTTTTTGTGCTGCCTAGATGAACCAAGTGTGTGCCAAGAACTTTTGTTGTCTGGCACTAAGGCACAACTGCCCAGGCACATACCCTGACAATGGGCAAGCGAGAAACTTGTTAATGTACTATCAAGGGGGTAGGATTTTGCACTGGGCACAATCATTTTCCTGAGTTGCTGATTTGGAGCATGTAAGCTAATGACAATAAAGTGAATTAAATTAACATTTAAAAAGCTTCAGAATCAATATCATTCACATATCCGAGTCAAGTTGCAGTGTTTAGACATAAGACAAACCTGACAGCCAATGTTGACTGAAGCTTGTGAGAAGCTAGTTTTTTTTATGGTGTTTGGAACTCCCACAGTGGAAACTGTAATCATTCTTTGCCCAATTTGTATATCCTGGAGAGAAGGAAAAAGCACAAAACATTGTAGATGAGCTTCATATAAAAGGCCACAATTATCATTTACTGCGACATGTAATCAAGCCTGATTTAACTAAAGATGTAAGATGAAAAAACTCGAGGTTAGCTCAAAATTTGAGGCTCGAAGTGCAGCAGCTCAAGCTCAATTGAATTTTACTTTAAAAGTTTGAGCTTGCTATGTGATAAAGATCACACTGCTCGACCCAATCAATTAGGCTCATTTACTGAAGTCAAGCATTACTATACTCAAATCCAACTCGTTTGATAGCGTGAATTGCTCTAACACAAAAATAACTGCACTAGATTCGAATTGTTTTTTGAGCCGAACCAGAGTAGCTTGTGACACAAATGTCATAGAAACAAAGGTTTCCTTCATAAGGAAGAGAAATCAACTGCATTTTATATGTTGTGTCAAAAAAAGTTGCAACTTGCAAAAAATGCACCTTATTCAAGCATCGATGGGCGTCAAGTACCGACTTCAAATTCAACATGGGCTCCCCCATCCCCATGAAGACTACATTTGTAACCCTGTGCTTGAAGATATCCTCAATAGCCAACACCTATTCACATAGATTGTCTTTACCACATGTTACCCAAACTATAATGTCATCATCATAAATTCTAGAGGAGAAAAAAGCTTTTGTTCTTCCAAAATATAGTATTCAGCTAGGATTCAAATCTCAAAACTACTAAATGTCGCATGTTAAGGGTGGTTGCATGAATCAACTGTATTAAATTCTGGAAAAAGCTTTGTAAAGCATGCATGTACATGCAAAAAAATTGAAGAAACGGACCATGTATCTGCTCGATAATTTCATGCCTTTGAAGATTCCTCGAATATCAATTCTTTTAGTCACCTCTTCAAAGTGGCTATGTGAATCAACCGAGTTAAATTTCAGATTCTGATCAGTTTATTTTCTAAAGAAAGGCTGAAAGCATGTGTGTAAATGCAAAGTGTTGAAGAAATGGATTATACAGATGTTTAATAATTTCATGCCTTTCAAGATTCCTTGAATACTCTCCCTTTCTAGCCACCTCTTAAAGTTAAGTACAGGAATCAGTCAAATAAGATCTGGAGTTTAGCCTCTTTAACTTCTACAAAGGTTTGAACACATGCATGTAAATGGAAAAAAAAATAAAACAAAATAAAGAATTGGATGATAAACCTGCTCGATAATTTCATGCCTTCTAAGATTCCTTGAATACCCTCCCTTTCCAGTGGCACAAAATGAACAGCGCAATGGACAGCCTACCTGAATATCAGAATAAACAAGAAACAAGTCGAAAGTATTGCATGAGATAACACCAGAAATGCATAACTAACTGAAGATCTTCCTCCAACCAACTCCTAACAGCAACTACAAAACATAAATGATTAAAAAAAACACCTGTGATGATACGCATGCAGTAAGTCGCATCGAACCCTTTTCATATTCAACTGGAATGCCAACTGTTTCAATCAATCTGTTATCCTCCAACTTTATCGATAACTGAAAGATCAACAATAAGAACATGATTAAGAACAAACCCGACAACAAAACAACAGCCGAATATCTAATTTACTGGGAAAAATTAATGGAGCTCCCGGAGCTCATGATAATAAAATCTAAACATAGATAAATCTATAAATAAAACCTCTCTATCCAGTCATTACTTTGTACTACTGGTTGCTTCTTTAAAATTGCAAAAATAAGTAAAAGATACAATAGAAAATAAGCAAGAAAAAATTAAGGCATTATAATTAATCAGAAAAATTATAATTCAACTTTTATATATTCCAAGCATCATTTCATTTCATCTTCAAATGCAATTTTTGCCACATGCTTTGGGATTTAAAGTTAAGTAGTGAACATATCTTATGTTATCCGAACTCTTCACTTTTTCTTAGAGTATGTTCGAGACCTATCTTCAACATATATTTAGATGATTTCATCTCAAATGTAGTTTTTATGTTAAGCTTTCAGATTTAAAACTAGGTACCAAAAACACCTATATTAGACACATATAGGACATCATATGATCATCCGAATATATTGAAAAATCTTCAGAAAGTTGTGTAGCTGTGTCTTGCGCTCAATCTCGAACCGGATAACATAGAAAACACGAATCAATATATAACATTCAGGGAAAAATAAAAAAAAATTACCTTAACAGTGCCATTGGCTGCAGTAACATTTTGATAAATTGGAGACCTTCCTTCCTATTTTCCATCCAGCTTCTATAAGATCATTTCTAAATCCTTGAGGCACTATTTTTATTAACAAAACAAAAAATAAGCTAAATATTCACCAAATTAATGAACAAATGAAATTATATAAAATGATTCTCACGGTGACTAAAATCTTGAATTTCTTTTGCCTTCCTCATGTAAATTAAATGGTGTAGCTGATTCCCTCTGTAACTTTGCTAAACAATCAACCATAAAAAATGAGGAGGGGGAACAATTACGAGAATTTTTAAGTGAAATAAATGAACGTATATTTAAGTTGTGTAATTACCTGCCCGAACTCCACGGCGAGTTGTTGAAGGTCGTGTTCGGACATGCCGAGGAGGACGCGCGGGTCAACGTGAGGGGTACGTGAGGAGGAGGAGGAGGCGGTGAGATTGCGCGACGGCGAGGCGGTGGTGGAGGCGGAAGCGGAGACGGTGAAGGAACGATGAAGGGTGGCACGTGCGAAGGGGACGATGCACACGTGCTGAAGCATGGAGAATTTGGTGGCAATCATGGCTTCCGTCGTCTTTGAAGAGCAAAAACTTCTCTGCAGATAATCAGTTTTTCAGCCTCATGAAGTGGCTAAAACCTTAAACCTCTCCCATTTTGTAAGAAGACGAATCTACCCCCCTTATAGATCACAGGCTTGAGATAATTTTCTGAGCTCATCTGTTTTCCTGAAGGAATATGGGGCTTTGGAGGGTTAATCGTTGGCCCTGTTTTTGTGAACAAGCATCAAACAAAGTTTCAATTTAAAAAACGTAAAACTAAAATATACCTCAAACCTTTGCTTGAATAGTCGTTTAATTTTTATTTTTTTAACCAATTTAACCTCTAGTTTTTTATTTTTGGCCCCTTCACGGATGAAAAATGTTAATCAACTGACGATAAATAACTTGACAAAATGACGTGTTAGAAAAAAAAAATTTATATTTTATACAATTTTATAAAAATATTTTTGACTGCTGTGTCATTATGTAAATCATCATATTTGTATACACGACACTTCTATCGTGGTGTGCACTGTCATATAGGTTTGTCTCGTCATTTCAAGTTGTTTTATTGTTAGTTGATTAACAGTTTTCATCCGCAAAGGGTCATTTTAACCCAAAATAAAATGTTGGGGGTTAAATTGGTTCAAAAAATAATAAGGGCCAAAATGACTATTAAGCCAAATATTATGGGCATTTTTGACGTTATGCCAAAGAAAAGAATGAATAAGTAAGTCTTGAGTCTATATGCGGAAAATTCTTGCAAGGAGATTTACCTATCAAAGTTGGGTGTACGACCCGAGTTAATGTATATTAGTCGGGTAAAACCCTGAGGAACTGATAGAACAACCCACAAAACAATTAGCTTTTATCACCAACTAGATATTAAACGGAACCAGTTATTCTCAAAATTTTAAAATATAATATAATGTGATTAAATTTTAATTATTTAAGTATCTTATTTAAATACATTTATAACTATATATTATTCTAATCACAATATACAATGTGAAAATATGAAATATAAGAGTTATAAGACATAAATAATAAGAACAAAAGAATATGACAAAAATAACATGAAATGAAACAAATATATAATTGGTCCAATCCCTATAGATAATACAGATCAATATCTTGATATAAATATTTTCCGTGAGTGATTATATAAATATCTCGATAATTAAACAAATATGTTGAGTGGATCGCAAGATCGAAATCGACCAAGAGGGGGGTGAATTGGAAATTTAAAGGTTTGTGGTGGAAATTTGCAAATTAAAAATTGATGGACAAGAGATTTAGAGTGGTTCAAGTTTCAAATGAACTCTACATCCACTACCTTAGCTTCACTAAGGATTTGCAACAATTCCACTAAATCGTTCTTCCCCTTTTCTAGGACAAGGAGGCAACCCTTTACAATTTCGGTTAATTTTTCTACCCAAAAATCAACCCAATCCTCACACAAATGAACAAAGAAATTTGAAGGCTAATAAGGTATCTCTCAATACAAATGATAGCCCCAATACAAGCACTCAACCCAATTTTACAAAGTATGAATGAAGAACACAAATTGGGATTTCTAGACAAATATGAAATTTGGCACAATTGCTTGGATTTGATGAATAAGTGTTTGCTTGA
This sequence comes from Hibiscus tridactylites, assembly GCA_958450335.1. NCBI lineage: Eukaryota > Viridiplantae > Streptophyta > Magnoliopsida > Malvales > Malvaceae > Hibiscus > Hibiscus tridactylites. The sequence goes on along the minus strand of OY288267.1, from coordinate 61,545,469 downwards.
AGATCAATAGTTGTTGCTGTAGCTTTTTGATGTGTCTTTTATACCTCCTCATTGATTTCTAGCCGTTTGGGTGGTTGGGAACATAAATGGAGCCGTTGGAACCCTCTCTTACCACCATAAATGCACTTCTGCAGCTACCGGTATCGGTACGCGGGAAGGGGTATCGGTATCTGTCTCAGAAAAGAAAGAGTCGTTGTGTGCATTTAATACAGGGGTATCGATACGCGCGTAAGCGTATCGGTACGGGGTATCGAAACGGCAAGGGTCGTATCGATACTATTTTCTGAACTTAGCTCACTGTCCGCAACCGTATCGGTACGAGGGTTTGGCGTATCGATACGGGTCAACGAACTTTTAAAGTTTGGTTACCAACCAACTGACACCAACGGTCATATTTTTTAAACCGACTTATATTTAAAAATTATAAAGCCCGTATCGATACGAGGGTTAGCCGTATCGGTACGATATTCAAACTCTTTGAATTTTAACGCAGGGGCGTATCGATACGAGGGTTTAGGGTATCGATACGGGTTCCGACAGTAACCAAGTTTGGTAAAATGGTATCGATATGCTTGGTGCTGTATCGATACGCCTGGACGATTTTCAATGGTTTTGTCTTGGAACACTTAGAAAATATTTTGAGTTTGAGTTTTATAAATCAGTTTCAAAGTGTTGGTGTTTTAAAAACTTATTAAGGGACTTATAAAAACAATTTTAAGTTTTACAAAATGATCTTTAAGGATTTAATTATATCAAAATCAAACATAGGTTTTACAATCTCCCCCTTTTTGATATAACAAAACTAAAACTTAAAATTTTTGACATTTTTTTTGAAAACCTTTTCAAAGTTAACTCCCCCTTAATATAAGCTTGGTAACCTTGAGTTAAAATCAAAATATTTTAAAGTGTGAGCTAGTTTCTTCTCCCCCTTTTTGTTAGATCAAAGAAATCTTTGAGACAATTAAGTGCATAAAGAAATCAAAGGTATAATAAGCAACATAGATATTATTCATTAAAGCAACATACTTAAAATCCAAACAAAGGCAAAATAGAAATCAAAGCATAGGTTTTAATCCTAAAACAAACTTAATCCTAAAAACATAAAGCATAGGTGCATTATAATATAAAATCCTAAATGATATGCATGACAAACAAGAGAAACGTCTAAGAATCGTCTTCTTCGTCTTCATCCTCTTCATCATCAAGTCCCAAAGGCTCATTAGAGCGCATGCTATTACGTCATTCATCATGGAAAGCGGCAATGGAAATATTCAAGGAATTGTGCCCACTTTCAAGAGATTGAAGGCGATTCTCCATACCCGTCATCCTAGTGTCAAAAGAAGTTTCCATGGATGTGAGACAAGTATTCATGTCCGTGCATAACCCGGTAAATTGCTCATTGAGATAGGTCATGAGAGCATCCATATTGGGTTGTTGGACTTGAGGAGCTTGAGGAGCTTGAGCCTCTTCAAACATGGCGGCGGCTTCCGGTGGCAACTCGGCAAGACGTATCCATTCACCATTAACATAAGAAAATTTAGCCCGAGCAAGAGATCGCTCATCAATGGGATCGGTGAGAGAAGTTGGATAGTCATAGGAGCAATCAATATCCTTTTTAAGAAAGAAGTAGCTCAAAGTCGTACCGTATGTGAAGGAGGTGACATGAGGAGTGTGACGATTTTGAACGATATAGACGATTTCCGCGAACATGAGACGAGCTAGATTTGGTCGCTTGGCTTCACGGAAACACCGAATCCAAAAATCATCCACTTGACGAATAGTGGAATATTTCCCTCCGGAAGGACGAAACCACCATGACACCATCAAATGTAGGATTCGATCATGAGCATTAAGGGCGGTGACGGAACCACTAAGAACATGCCCTATACCATGCTCATCATCAAGGCCTTCATCATCCAACTTAAAGACATCGCAAATAGACTTGACATCAAGAATTAATTTCTTCCCCATAAGAAAAGAGCTAATAGCCACAACTTCCCCATTACGACTAATACATCTCGCATTAGCATAGAAAATCACAACCAAGAGACGATAGTAAAAACCCGGAATAGAGAGAAAATCCATGAAATTCCAACGATGAAGCAAGGGGATGTATTCAAACTTGAAACGCTCCGAATTGAGAAAAGGAATGGATATTACCCTTTCGGCACGGATCTTGTAATTCTCATATTGACGAAAGTGAGCGAGACCCGCATTGCCGGGAAAGCATTGATCATAGATGATGGAATAGTTTGGACGAGCAACTTCTCCACCGGTTAAGGAATCACCGGCTTGATTAGTCCTTGGTCGCTTCCTCGATGGATCTTTTGGTGCCATGATCTAAAAGCAAGGGAGATTTCTTCAATTTGAGTAAAAATCAAGGTAAAAAGAATTTTAAAAAAATTTTAAGAGAAATTTTGAAAAGAAAAAAAAAATCAAGAAAAGGTTTAAAGAAAAGCAAAGTTTGTTAAAAAAAATTAAAACAAAAAGGAATTGAAAAAGAGAAAGAAAAAAAAGATTACCTTGATAGAAACTTGAAGATTTGAAGAAAACTTGCACAAAGGTGAGAAAGAGAGCATAAAGCCTTGCTTGATTCAAAAACTCTTTTAGGTTTGAGTTGAGATGTGAAAAATATGAAGGAGGAAGGGCCTTTTTATAGGCAAAAACGGCTAGGGTTAATTAGGTTTTCAAAAGTTTGAATTTAGGTAAAAGTTGAATACATTAAAAGCCTAATTTATTGCCATCAGCGCAGAGGAGTATCGATACGCCCGTTGGAGTATCGATACGGGGATAAAGATGTCTTTTTGCAAAAATGCCCGTTGGAATAGTCGTATCGAAACGGAAGGGTCCGTATCGAAACGACCCGTATCGATACGGTATGAATCGTATCGATACGCGTGAAGCGTAGAGAATTCTGGGAAACGAAATGAAGAACAGGTATCGATACGCGTAGAACAGTATCGATACTGCATGCCCAGAAATGCATATTTGGTTCAAAGAACAACCAAAGGCTCGAACCTAATCTCTCCTATGAGTATGCAAATGATGTATGAGCAGGTCTAAGCATATTTTAACAGAATCGTACTCCCCCTAACTATAGGCATAGAAGAAATTGGGAGTCTAAGCATACAAACATGACATTTCACAAGATCAAGCATATTTAAGCACAAAAGAGGTCCAAAAAAGGTCAAGATAGGCTAGCTAGACCTAACTCTCTCCTAAGGGACCAAAAACGCTCTTTGTCTAAGGGTTTTGTAAATATGTCCGCTAATTGATTCAAGGTGTCTACATACTCTATAACCACATCTTCCTTAAGGACATGATCTCTAATGAAATGATGCCTTATTTCTATATGTTTGGTTCTAGAGTGTTGGATGGGATTCTTAGTTAAACATATTGCGCTAGTGTTGTCACATTTTAGGGGTATGGTTCCAACTTTAATTCCATAATCTAAGAGTTGTTGCTTCATCCAAAGGACTTGAGCACAACAACTCCCTAAGGATATGTACTCGGCTTTGGTGGTAGATAAGGCTACACTATTTTGTTTCTTAGAGAACCAAGATATGAGCATACTACCTAAGAATTGGCAAGTTCCCGAAGTACTTTTCCTATCAATTTTGCAACCCCCATAATCCGCATCCGAGTAAGCATGAAGGTTGAAGGTAGAGTCTTTAGGATACCAAAGGCCTAAACAAGGAGTGTCTCTAAGGTATCTAAAGATTCTCTTAACGGCTATAAGGTGAGACTCTCTAGGACTAGCTTGAAACCTAGCACACAAGCAAACACTAAACAAGATATTCGGTCTACTTGCGGTAAGGTAAAGCAAAGATCCAATCATAGAACGATAAAGCTTAGAGTCAACACACTTACCTCCTTCATCTTTGTCAAGCTTTGTAGATGAGCTCATAGGAGTGGCTTGAGGCTTTGCATTCTCCAAGCCAAATTTCTTGAGCATATCCTTTATGTATTTTGCTTGGTTGATGAAGGTGCCATCCTTCTTTTGCTTGATTTGGAGTCCCAAAAAGAATGAGAGCTCCCCCATCATGCTCATCTCAAATTCACCTTGCATTAACTTAGCAAACTCTTGACAATGACATTTATTAGTAGAACCAAAAATAATATCATCAACATAAATTTGAACTACTAAGATGTCATTTTTATACATTTTTATAAAGAGTGTAGTGTCCACCTTACCTTTTTCAAATCCTTTTTCAATCAAAAAATTTGAAAGCCTTTCATACCAAGCTCTAGGAGCTTGTTTTAAACCATAAAGAGCTTTGGTAAGTTTGAAAACATGATTTGGAAATTTTGAATCTTCAAAACCCGGTGGTTGTTCCACATACACTTCTTCATTTATAAAACCATTTAAAAATGCGCTTTTAACATCCATTTGAAAAAGCTTGAAATTATGATAACATGCATATGCAAGTAACATCCTAATGGCTTCCATTCTAGCTACGGGTGCATAGGTTTCATCAAAATCTATTCCCTCTTCTTGAGTGTAACATTGTGCTACAAGTCTAGCTTTATTTCTCACAATGTTACCACTCTCATCTAGTTTGTTCATAAAGACCCATTTAGTTCCTATTGTAGATTGATTACTAGGCCTATCAACTAATGTCCATACATTACTTCTCTCAAATTGATTTAACTCTTCTTGCATAGCCATAATCCAAAAGTCATCTTTCAATGCTTCTTTTATGTTTTTAGGCTCTATGCATGAGATAAATGCAACATGGTTCATTAATCTAAGAGAAGAACGAGTGGTTACCCCCTTGGATGGATCACCCAAGATTTCACCATCTTTGACATAGGTCAACTCCCTTGGGTAGCTCACTTCCTTTTCCTCAATGGCCAAGTCCTTCAAGGCTTCAAGAGGTGGATCTTGTGAGTCCTCTTCCTTTGTTGGAATCTCATCCTCCTTTGAAGTTTGACCTCCATCAAAGGCATTTATGATCCCTACATCATCATCCTCACAAGAATCCTTCCTAGGAAGGAGGTTATCATCGAATACAACATGAATAGATTCTTCTACTACTAAAGTTCTTTTGTTAAATACTCGATAGGCTTTAGAGGTTAAAGAGTAACCTATAAAAATGGCTTCATCACTTTTTGCATCAAAATTACCTAAATTGTCTTTTCCATTATTTAAAACAAAACACTTGCACCCAAAAGGGTGGAAATAGCTAATGTTAGGCTTCTTGGATTTTAAAATCTCATAAGTTGTTTTCTTTAAAACTGGCCTAATCATTACTCGATTTACAATATAACAAGCGGTGTTTGTGGCTTCCGCCCAAAAATATTTAGGTAAATTGTTTTCACAAAGCATAGTTCTAGCCATTTCTTGTAAAGTTCTATTTTTCCTCTCAACTACCCCATTTTGTTGAGGAGTTCGAGGAGCCGAAAAATTATGGCTAATACCATTTTCATTTAAAAATTCTTCAAACCCTAAATTTTGAAACTCGGTTCCATGATCACTTCTAATATGTGAAATTCTAAGTTCAAGATCATTTTGGATTAATTTTGAAAATGTGATGAATTTTTCCAAAGCCTCATCTTTAGTACTTAAAAAGAGAACCCAAGTAAATCTAGAAAAATCATCAACAATCACAAAAGCATAAGGCTTACCACCCAAGCTCATAGTCCTAATTGGCCCAAATAAATCCATGTGGATTAGTTGTAAGCATCTACTAGTAGAAACATCATTAATGGATTTAAAGGAAGACCTATGTTGTTTACCCTTTGAGCATGCATCACAAATTTTATCATTTGAAAATTTTATCTTGGGTAAACCTCTAACTAGATTTAGAGAGACTAGTTTTTCTAAAACACTTATGCTAGCATGTCCTAGCTTCCTATGCCACAACCATGCATCATTTTCATTTTGAGCAACTAAGCATGCATGAGATGTATGAATGTCATCTAGATGCACCATGTATATATTTCCTATGCGATGACCTATGAGCATAATATTATTAGATTTAATGTCTACAATTTTGCATCCATTTTTATCAAATAAAACATTAAATCCTTTGTCACACAATTGACTTATGCTCAATAAATTGTGTTTAAGACCATCGACATATAAGACATTTTCAATGAGAATAGTAGAGTGATTACCTATGGAGCCAATACCTTTAATGTGGCCTTTGGAGTTGTCACCAAATGTTACTACTCCTCCACTTTTTGGCTTTAAATCCATGAATCGACTCTTGTCTCCGGTCATGTGTCTCGAGCATCCACTATCAAGGTACCATGAGTTTTGACTTTGTGCTTTGGCCTTGTAGCAATGCTCCCCCTACAAACAAAGATATTAAACTTTGGTTTTTGGTACCCAAATCATTTTGGGTCCATGAGTGTTAGCTCCCAAAACCTTAGTTCCCTTAGGAATCCAAGATGACATAGCAATAATATTATTAGATTTTACAAGTTCCTTAGGAACCCATACACTTCTAATTCTTTTAGCTCTACTATGTTTAGGGTAGCTACCTTGTTTGTAGTAGTTAGTCTTTTTCTTAGGTTGGTGTGTTCTAGATGATTCTCCTACTTCATGCTTAGCACTACCAACATTTTTTAAAGACTTCTTGAGCTCATTTAGCTCACCCAACACCTTTTGGTGTTCACAATTACATTGAGACAAAAGATTATTAAGATCAACATTTTCATCTTGAAAAAATTTAAGTTCATCTTTTAATCCTAAAATCTTTTTCTCAAATTTAGAATTAACTTGAGTAAGTGAGTCATTTTTCTCATTTAGTTCTTGAATAATCTTTTTATTCCTAATGACCGACTCCTTAAACTTCTCAACTAATTCATCATATACCTCTTGTAACTCATCATATGCATCATTTAATTCTTCATATGAAAAATCTAAAGTAGATGAGTTAGAGGTTACCATGGAGGAATCTTCCTCAAGTGCCATGAGACAAAGGTTAGCCACTTCTTGTTCGTCATCCTCCGATGACTCCTCATCACTCCAAGTAGCAAGTTTGGCTTTGAGCTTTTTCCTCTTCTCAAAGCCCTTCTTCTTGAGTTGAGGGCACTCCGAACGTATGTGGCCGGGTTGTTTGCACTCAAAGCAAATGATTGGATCCTTTCCATCTTCCTTGTTCTTGCTTTTGAAGTCCATCTTCCTTTGGATTTTTCTTCCCCGGTTGGACCTCATAAAGCGTGAGAATCGTTTGGCTATCATAGCCAATTCTTCAAGTTCATCCTCCTCACAAGATGAGCTCTCATCATGTTGTGAAGCTTTAGCCTTGAGAGCTATTCCCATCTTCTTCTTCTTCTCAACTTCAAGCTTCTCTACTCTTTTCTCTTCTTTCTTTTTCTCATCTTCCCTTCCTTGCTTCATGATCTCATGAGTAAGGAGAGAACCCACAAGCTCATCAAGCTTCAAAGTCTTCAAATTCTTTGCTTCGATGATAACGGTTCTCTCCCCATCCCAAGACTCGGGGAGTGAATAGAGTAGCTTCCGGACAAGCTTGTCTTCCGGTATGATCTCTCCAAATCCCTTTAGACCATTGACAATCGTGGAGAATCGATCAAACATCTTTGACACCGTCTCATCGGGGTCCATCTTGAAATTTTCATAACTAAGATTGAGAATTTCAATCTTAGTTTCTTTAACATATTGGTGCCTTCATAGGTGGTCTCAAGAGTGTCCCACACTTCCTTGGCACTTTCAATTGATGAGACCTTTGAGTAGATGTCCGGACCGAAAGCACAAAATAGCATGTGGAGAGCTTTATCATTGACTTGAATCTTTTTCCTCTCCTCTTCACTCATTTTGGCTTTCTTCTTCAACACCATCTTGCCTTCACCGTCTTGCTTCAATGGAATGTATGGTCCATCCTCAATGACATCCCACACAAGATAGTCACTAGACTTGATTAATAGACGCATTTTATTCTTCCAAAAATAATAGTTGTCACCATTGAAGAAAGGAGACTTTGTGGTCGATTGTGACTCGTACATGCCGGAACCGGAGGTTGAATCCATCTCTTGATATGTTGATGATCACACTCTTCCAAGGATCTCCTCTTGTGGTTGTTAATCCTCAAAGAGTTAAGCTCTGATACCAATTGTTGAGTGGATCGCAAGATCGAAATTGACCAAGAGGGGGGGTGAATTGGAAATTTAAAGGTTTGTGGTGGAAATTTGCAAATTAAAAATTGATGGACAAGAGATTTAGAGTGGTTCAAGTTCCAAATGAACTCTACATCCACTACCTTAGCTTCACTAAGGATTTGCAACAATTCCACTAAATCGTTCTTCCCCTTTTCTAGGACAAGGAGGCAACCCTTTACAATTTCGGTTGATTTTTCTACCCAAAAATCAACCCAATCCTCACACAAATGAACAAAGAAATTTGAAGGCTAATAAGGTATCTCTCAATACAAATGATAGCCCCAATACAAGCACTCAACCCAATTTTACAAAGTATGAATGAAGAACACAAATTGGGATTTCTAGACAAATATGAAATTTGGCACAATTGCTTGGATTTGATGAATAAGTGTTTGCTTGAAGATCAATAGTTGTTGTTGTAGCTTTTTGATGTGTTTTTTATACCTCCTCATTGATTTCTAGCCGTTTGGGTGGTTGGGAACATAAATGGAGCCGTTGGAACCCTCTCTTACCACCATAAATGCACTTCTGCAGCTACCGGTATCGATACGCGGGAAGGGGTATCGGTACCTGTCTCAGAAAAGAAAGAGTCGTTGTGTGCATTTAATACAAGGGTATCGATACGCGCGTAAGCGTATCGGTATGGGGTATCGAAACGGCAAGGGTCGTATCGATACTATTTTCTGAACTTAGCTCACTGTCTGCAACCGTATCGTTACGAGGGTTTGGCGTATCGATACGGGTCAACGAACTTTTAAAGTTTGGTTACCAACCAACTGACACCAACGGTCATATTTTTTAAACCGACTTATATTTAAAAATTATAAAGCCCGTATCGATACGAGGGTTAGCCGTATCGGTACGATATTCAAACTCTTTGAATTTTAACGTAGGGGCGTATCGATACGAGGGTTTAGGGTATCGATACGGGTTCCGACAGTAACCAAGTTTGGTAAAATGGTATCGATACGCTTGGTGCTGTATCGATACGCCTGAACGATTTTTAATGGTTTTGTCTTGAAACACTTAGAAAATACTTTGAGTTTGAGTTTTATAAATCAGTTTCAAAGTGTTGGTGTTTTAAAAAATTATTAAGGGACTTATAAAAACAATTTTAAGTTTTACAAAATGATCCTTAAGGATTTAATTATATCAAAATCAAACATAGGTTTTACAAAATAATTTACCAAAGATGGAAACAAAATGAGCTTACCTTTAAATCTTGAATTTGAATAGAACAAAGTATGTTTTCATAGAACTTTTGCTACTAGTTTTAATTTGATGTATTATGCTTGAAATTTGGCACATTTGAAGCTCTCCCATTGTCTGTTTTCGATAGCATTCATCCATGGAAGTTAAATTCATTTGAATTGCATGAAGACCGTCTGGCCAAGAAAGAAAGTTTTTTTCATTTTTATTCTTCGATTGTGAGGAGACAAGTGCAATGCTAGGTGTCAATTTATAACATGATTATACAAATAACAATAGGGGTGTGCATTTGGTTAACCGACTGAATCGAATTATTAAAAATTTATTAACCGGATTTTTTTTTGTTTTAACCATTAACATAACCAAATTTTTTTCGAAAATTTTTAGTCGAACCAAAAAAATTCTGTTAATCCGTTCAGTTTTCGAATTAACCAAAATTTGTTATAAAATTTTGGGTAAATTACACAATTGGGCACTAAATTATGCTAAAATGATCTTGTAACCCCCTCGTCCCGGTCTGGCCGGATGACCGGTCCGAGTGGGCCACACGGGGAAAACCGAAGCGAAACCCGTTAAGGTTCCCCCTCGGTTAACAACCCTATATTTTTTTTTTCATTTTAAATCTTGTCTAGATGAGTATTAAATCCTAAGTGATCATACAGCGGAACAACATTCACGAAACAAACAAACGAACTCAAACTAACATGTTACAGCCCAATTTTAAACTTATACTACAGGCGGTATCGATACACTTAAGGGGTGTATCGATACCCCTTGACTAGGTTTAAGCTTTAACTGCAGGCGGTATCGATACACTTAAAGGGTGTATCGATACCCCCTTGACTATGTCAACTGGTCAAAGTCAATCCGTAGAGACCGTATCGATACACCCAAGGAGTGTATCGATACCCTCCCCAACGGTTGACTTCCCACGGTCAACGCTAAGATGACGGTATCGATACACCAGAGGCCCGTATCGATACCGAAATGGACAGTAGCTCCAGTGACCAAAATGGTATCGATACGCCCCCTCGTGTATCGATACACGAGGCCTGAAACAAGAAGGCGGTATCGATACGGGACCAACAGTATCGATACCCCTGTACTGTAAAACCTCCAAACTCAACTAAAACGAACAAGACTCGGACCTAGATGCAATTTAGGACTTCCCTAGACCCAAACAAGCATTCATACAACATTTACAGGTCATTATTTAGCCATACAACCACCCAACATGTATAAACATCAAGGAAATCATGCAATAGACCCAAGATGGCATTTAAGCATTCAAAGTTCATACTTCAACATTCAAGCATAAAGGCAACCTCTAAGGCACATAGGCAACATTCATGATAAGTAATCTAGGCATGGATTACAATTCAACATGGCAACACAAGCCATACAAAAGCGAGATAACAAGGAGTCTAAACAAGCTCCTAAACAACCAACAATCATCCATCAAAATAGCACATGTCCCATTGCTTAAACTATTACATGTTCAACATTTAAAAGTCATACTTGATGTACTCAAGCCAACAACCACACTTGAAGGCCCTCCACTTGCTAAGCAACCCACGAACTAAGGATCTGCAATGTTGAACAAAGAGAGCGTAAGCAATGATGCTTAGTGAGGGTAAGCTCTTAAAACAAACCTCAACATTGCAGGGTCCGAGCACGATCTAGCCAAGGCAAATCACATATATATACCAAGGATCCACAAGATAAAGATGCATGAGCAATATACAATTAAATGTCATGATCATGAGCTCTACTCCACAACACAAGTAGTCACATTGAACATCCAAATAAAGATCGTAAATCTCAACTCATTGATACATTTATCAATCAACATTGGCACCTAGCTATGACCCGAATGCGCGGATAAATACGTTGGAATTTATATCCAACAACCACTTTACCTCACGGTGGGATTACACTCATCACCGGTCTCGTGGAGGGGATTCCACTCATCCTCACGCCCTGTCGATGGGATTCCACTCATCACCGACTATATATAAATACAATTTCCGGGCAAACCCGTACTCCTCCTTGGTGACTCAACGCCACCAAGGTCACATGCGACTTTTGACTCATGTGTACACACTAACATCCTAATGATCGATCATTTGTACTCAAGCATACTAGTGCCAACATTTTACTCATTTCACATTACTCATTTCAACCACTTCCGTGCTTAGCATGTACTCACCAACAATCATCATCATGCATGTCTCAAGCATCACAAATCATGTCTTATCTCACATGTATAACACAATATACATAAGCATTCATATCACATTTCATACGAGACATACACAACCACATAAATGAGTTCATCCAAAGGCTCTAGATCAAGCTTAGGATTAGGCTACCACCCTAATCCTAACTCTAGGTGGGTCTACCAAGCCCGACCTAGTCCATATACTCGAACCAATCATTTTAAAAACCAAGTAAAACAATTAACCACTCACCTAAGCTTCCAAGCTCAAAGACCAAGCAAGCGACCGTCTTCAAATTCCCGGATTCACTTTCGATGCTTCACCGATGCCCAAATTCGATTCTAATCAATCTCAAACACAAACAAAACATCCACAATCAAAAGCTCATCATCGGAACTAACCCGGAATAACATTTTCAAGCATCCAACACTCAAAACAAGCCCAAAACAGAATTTTCGAGCAACCCACAAAACCCACTGAAATCTTCCAATTCAAGCATCCAAACAACCATCAAATACACCCAAAGTGACCCTCATATATCATACTAACACCAGCCCCCAAAAACTAACATTAAACCACCCCCAAAACCACTTTAAAACCCTCCAAAACCCCCTAGAAACCCAAATCCAAAAATTGCTCAAAATCATTTGAAATTCACATATGATATACTATTTGACCTCTATACATCATAACTAAACACATTAAATCAAAACACTTCACTTAACAACATAAAGATCTCATTTTTAATCAAAATATCCAAAACTTCCATTTTCCAAAACCTTCATGAAAATGAAAATAAAAGGTACTTTCATGGAGAGGGAGATGAGGGGAAGTCAAAAATGCCATTACCTTTCAAAACGGAGTTGAAATGAGATAGCTTTGAAATGGAATAGTACCAAGGGGAGAGGGGTCTTGTTTTGTCGTTGAAATGAGATGGTGGAGAGAGGTAGAAGATGAGCTAAAATCTTTCTTTATGTTTGTTTAAAATTGGGGGGGGGGGGCTAAAGACCACTTTGCCCTTAATGAATTGGGCTATTCACAAGGAAGGGAAATCCATGGCTAATTGGAGTTTGATCTAAAAACATGGTCAACCCAAATTAATTAATTTGAAAACAAAACCCGAAATATTATTTAAATTATAAAACCGAGCCCAGATAATATTAAAATATTATTTTCACCTAACCCCTAGACCCGGGTGTTACAGATCTTTTTAGTCACTAAACTTTTATTTTATGCTAATTTGATAAAAGTTCAATGACCATTTTATAATATATCAAAAAATTTAATGATCATTTTATCATTTTTAAAAGTTTAATGACCAAAAATAAATATATGTAATATATATAATATTTAATATATAATAATTTCGGTTAATCAACCGGTTTTGAACCGAATTAACCGATAACCGAATTTCTCAAAAAAAAATAACTGTTAACCGAATCTAACTAAAATTAACTGAAAAAATTTCGGTTCGATCGGTTAATTCGATTAAAACTGAATAATGCACACCCTAAATAACAATTTAATAACATAAAATATATTTTATATACGTTAGACATTGAATTGTAATATTCTAAGTTTGTTGTATAATGGAATTGTAATAAGTTTGTTTGATATTTACGTGTGTTATGTTTTAAATTTGTTGGTTATAAATATTAGTATGTTATTGCCGTTTTGTCTTTTTGGATATTAAACATTATTATGGAATTTGACTCGAAACTGATTATTTGTAAATATATTAATTAGGGTAAAGTATGCCAGGTAACATCGAACAATAGGGTGTGACCTGTTTTTACTATCAACCTTTCAATTGGTCCAAATTTACCATCAAACTTTATTTTTCGACTCGTTTATACCACCCCGCCGTTAAATCGTTAACGCCGTGATGACATGGACGCTGCACCAAAACGACGTCGTTTTGGTGCCGTTATTTTGATAATAAATGACCCAAAACGACGTCGTTTTGCTAGTGAAAATATATGAAATTGTACACTCAATGAGATTTGAATCTAAGACCTTAAGCATCAAAGACAACCACTTAACCACCAAGCCAACCTAATATCTTTGAATTAGTTTTAGCACAAGTAATATATATTCCCAATTGTAGTTTGTCATATAAATATATTATTTCTAATATAAAAATATTCAAATATTGGTATACATATATTAATACATAAATAATAAATTAAATGAAAATATATAAATATTTTTATATTATTAATAATATTAAATATATAAATAGATAAATATATTATTATAAAAAATAAAAGAATAATTTTCAAAACAAAATTTGTTTAAAAAATCTAAAATTCGAAAAAATCTTAATCCCTAAACCCATAAACCCTAACCCTAAACTATAAAATCTAAAACCTAAAATTTTATTAATAAATAAATAATATTAAAATATATAAACAAATAATATATTATTATAAAAACTAAAAAATTGATTTAAAAAATATAAATTTTCAAAATTTACGAAAAGAACCAAAAATTCACCAAAATCTTAAAGATTTGGGGTTTAGGGTTTATGTTTTAGGGTTTAGGGTTTAATATTTTGGTGAATTTTTAGGTCTTTTCGTAAATTTTAAAAATTTTATATTTTTAAATAAGTTTTTTAGTTTTTATAATAATATATTATTTGTTTATATATTTTAATATTATTTGTTTATGAATAAAATTTTAGGGTTTAAAGTTTATAGTTTAGGGTTAGGGTTTATGAGTTTAGGGATTAAGTTTTGTCGAATTTTAGATTTTTTAAACAAATTTTGTTTTGAAAATTAGTCTTTTAGTTTTTATAATAATATATTTATCTATTTATATATTTAATATTATTAATAACAATATTTGAATATTTTTATATTAGAAATAATATATTTATATGACAAACTACAGTTGGGAATATATATTACTTGTGCTAAAACTAATTCAAAGATATTAGGTTGGCTTGGTGGTTAAGAGGTTGTCTTTGATGCTTAAGGTCTTAGGTTCAAATCCTATTGAATGCACAATTTCATATATTTTTGCTAGCAAAACGACGTCGTTTTGGGTCATTTATTATCAAAATAGCGGCACCAAAACGACGTCGTTTTGGTGCAACGTCCATGTCATCACGGCGTTAACGATTTAACGGCAGGGTGGTATAAACGAGTCGAAAAATAAAGTTTGGTGGTAAGTTTGGACCAATTGAAAGATTGATGGTAAAAACAGGTCACACCCTATTTGTTCGGTGATACCTGACATACTTTACCCTATTAATTATTATTGCATTGAATTTTGAATTATTGTTGCTTATATGATTTGTGTTTGTTCTATTAAAAAAAACTGTGAGTTTGAAAAATGTTTTTAGAAAAAAAATTAACAAACATCGAAAAATAATTTATACAACATCATCTAAACAACTAAAAATAATTTTCGTAAATTCTTTTCTAAAAAATATAATTTATTTTACAGAATTCATTTTTCGAAAAACCAATTACAGTGAAAGAAACGGACCTTAAATATCACATTTAAAGAAGAACCTTTTTATAAGTCATTGTACCCGAGTGGGTGCATATGCATCTTCATTTTTTATTTTTATCAAATAGGTTTAATTTGATGTTATTTTTTAAAAAAATAATAATTTTATTTTGTGTATAAAATTCATCAAGCTCTAATCATATTTTAAATTGTAAAAATATATTGTCACGATCTATTACCCATTTTTAAAAAAGACATGTTTAATAAGATGTGTAGCGCCATCAAGACTTCCTTTTTTTTTGATGTGAGATTAATGTCCACATTTTTTCTCAAGTGTGACATTCTCCCCCACTCAATCCTGTGACGCCGTGACTCACACTCGTGATAGGCTATTGTCAAGATTTGGTACTTAATGCATTAATAACGTGAGTTGATTGACATTGTAAAAAAGGGAAAACCCGGTAGTTACATAAACACTTCATTGGGATGGTGTTGATATTTTAAGGATTTAACTAGGAATGATTTGAAGTTTAAGGATCAATTTCGTAAGTTGACAATTGATTGATTCTTGTGAAATAAATCCAAAACCTAACATGTTGAGAGTGGGATTTGAACCCACGCCCTTGCGGACCAGGACCTTAACCTGGCGCCTTAGACCAACTCGGCCATCTCAACTTTGATGTAGACCGACTAAACCTTTTTTATAAAACCTTTGTAGTATAGCTCCTTTTATGAGCTCCATGCGTTCTCTTAATGTGATTTTTGTATTGTAACTTTAATCTGATATGTATTTTATTTTGCACTTTTACTGATTAAGTGTTTTTTTTGCACTACGTAAACGTTAACCAGACTTTAATTTAAGTTCTGCAAGAATTCAACAGAAACCCAGGTGATGAACAAATTAAAGACAAAAAAACATTAAAAATATCAAAGTATGTGTTAAAACTTACCATAAAAGTTGAAAAATAGATTAATTAAGTGTGTTGGGGGAGCAAAACCCAAGCTTTTATAAGAACTTTTAGTGTCATTTTCCCTTCTTTGTACTGTCTACAAACTAACCAAACTTTTATCGAGTATATATTTTATTCGTTTAGATACTTAAATTATTTTTTTCGTCACCCAAAGCATACTACTTATTTTATTTAAGTAATTAAAATATTTTTTTTATTAGGATATGTATATAATTTTTTTTGTCAAAATAAATATTTAAACTATTTTTTCAATCAATGTTACCTGTCAACTTTTAAGAACTTAAATAATATATATAGTTTAAATACTTATTTTTACCAAAAATACTTTAAGTAATTAACAAAAAAAAAATATACAACTACTTATTGTAATATAATCGTTGAAGAAAAGTCTCTGTTAAATCTTGCCCCCACCTACAAACAGCTAAAAGCTTTGGGAAAAACGAAGAAAGGGCGAAAATGGAGGTTTTATTGACGATGCTGGAGATTTTGGCGTCTTTGGTTTTGATCTTTGCTTTAGGTTTAGTTTGTGTAATCGTTCTGGAAGCATACAGAAGACGTCACAATAATGCGTACTCTCTTTTAACCCTAATTTTATAGTTTTTGGTTTTATTTGATATAATTACTTGATTTCGTTTTGATTTATACTCTTTTCTTTTTTTCAATTTAGTCATGCTGAAGCGCCGGCGATCTTTGAAGATCCGAAATCATTGAAACAGGTAAAATCACTCTTACCTGTTGTTTTAGTCTTATTTGGGTTGTTCTCTGCAATCGCTTGTTTGGTTGCCGAGAAATTGGCAAACTCCGTTTCATTTTGTTTTCCTTTGATTCTTGTTAGGAAATTAATGGAAGAGTCAATTTTGAGAAGCTAAATGTAACGAAATAGTCATTAATGCTAATTAAGTTCATGAAAATGGGACTTGGTTTTATAACTCTATTCATTTTAATCAACCAAGCGAATATAAAGAAAGAAAAAAGAAATTTGAAGGTTATAATTGATAGCTTTTTTTCCCCATTTTTTTGTGAAGAAGTCTATGTTATTAGAAATACATGCAAGTGGTAATGATACCAATTAGAATTTCGTAACTCCCTTTTCGAGTTCATTCTGTTTGATACGAGATTTCTATTTTAAAATTGTTTATTTATGCGATGACAATATATATGAAGTGGGTACAGATTCTAAGAATTTGCTGGATTCTTCTTTTATTTCCAGGTTCCTTGTCCCAATATTTTCGATCCAGCAGAGAAATACTTGTCATTGATAATTCCTGCTTTCAATGAAGAGCACAGGCTTCCTGGTGCTCTTGATGAAACCATGAAGTAAGTTAATGCTTCTTTTTCTAAAACCTTAAAGTGTGCACTTATGTGCTTCAGTTGGATGGTTTGTGATAACAAAAATAGCTTTTACATATGAAAAATGCAGGATGCATATTTTCAATAGTTAGTATTTAGTAATATCTTGAAATGCCAACATGTCAATCCCTTTTCTTCACATAAAAGGGGGCCGAAAAACGTAGACTTGAAAATGCAGGATTATTTCAATTAATTGATTTTAGTTTCTCACATCATAACAATAAAATTAACGAAAATTTCTTTCTTTAGCTCTCCGTTCTCTATTTGTAGCTTTGATTAACCATTGCCTTGTTGGTTTCAGGATTAAAAATATGGCTTTTTAGATATGTTTCAAGACTAAAAATATGGCTTCTTATACGTGTTTTGATGAGTTAATTTGAAACTATATCCATTGTTGTCACTGAAAAGATTATGATGTTAAATAGTAATCAGTTGATGTTGTTACTTTGTAGTTATCTTCAACAACGGGCAGCAAATGATAAATCATTTTCGTATGAGGTACCTTTCTTGTTTCATCTTTTAACTGGATCAGCTAAATTGGTTTGTGAAGTCTTCTATTATGTTCGGTGGCCTACATGAAATAGGTTAATTGTGCTGACTTACTGCCTCAGGGTACAACAACCATTTTTTTCCTTTTTGAAGAGAACATACTATTTAATTATTTTATTGGATGTATGCATGTCTCTTACTTGCACGAGATGCAGGTATTGATCGTTGATGATGGAAGTAGGGATGGAACAAAGAGAGTAGCTTTCGACTTTGTAAAGAAGTATGGCGTAAACAATGTGAGGGTTATCCTTCTTGGTAAAAACCATGGAAAAGGAGAAGCAATAAGAAAAGTGAGTCTAACCTAAACCATTCATTTGGTTATTCACAAACATTTTCTGATGCCCCCTGCATGATAACAACGGATTGAAGCTCTTTACCCCTGTGAAAGCATTGTAAAACAGGGAATGCTACATTCACGTGGTGAATTACTTCTGATGCTAGATGCCGATGGGGCTACCAAGGTTACCGACCTAGAAAAACTTGAAAATCAGGTTTGTAAAAGATTGACTACCCCCGGTGAAGAATACCGTGCGGTACAGATTATCTGATGTTTTACACTTCAGATCCATGCAGTTGCAAGAAAAGATCATGTTGGTGATTCGGCAGCTGATAAGGCAACTTTTAGAATATCTGATATCCTGATAGTTGCGTTTGGATCTCGTGCTCATCTGGAGGAAAAAGCTCTAGCTACAGTTAGGTTTACTTACAAGGCTTGTTATTTAGTCATATTTCAATATTGTATTCTAAGTTGCAGAGTTATTCTTGTTGAATTTGTTAAATTCTTCTTTGTTTTAGAGGAAGTGGTACCGCAATTTTTTGATGAAGGGGTTTCATCTTGTGGTTCTCTTGGCTGCTGGTCCTGGTATTCGTGATACGCAGGTGTGTTCCCTTATTGTATAGATTTCTAATTTTTTGCCCTAAAGTAACATATCCTCTTTATTACTAACATTATATGTACTGAATTATCTATAAAAGTTTTCCTGATCTGGATTGCGCCATAAAATGCAGTGTGGTTTTAAGATGTTTACTAGGTCTGCAGCAAGGAAGCTTTTTACCAACATCCGGTTGAAAAGGTGATCTCAGAGACAATATCCAACACCTATCCTTAAAGGCTTTGCTTTGTAGAGTAGAAAGAAAATTAGAATGATGGAAAATTAAAAGGGTAGAAAAGTGTGTGTGTGTGTGTGTGTGTATTGCTGCATTGGTGTGCATGGTAGGCAAAATGAAAGAAAATGTAATTTTATTCTGTTCATTGCTTGGTAGAGTTGAAAAATGAGAGGAAATAAAATAAAGCTTTTGAAAAATACATAATTTTTATCTAACTTGCATCTCTCTCACATTTTCTCTGTTCTTTTCCTTCCAAATTAATTAAAATGATTTGTTTTTACACACGAGGATGAGAAATGATTATTCCTCTCATTTTTCTTTCTTGCCAAGCACACTCGTAATATTTTCTTTCCACTTTTCCACTCCCTGGTCTCATCTTCCTATTTTTCCAATTAACCAAGCAAAGCCTAAGTGTCACTACTTGCTTATCATGTCGTTAGCAATTCAAAACAAATATGAACTACATGCTTAGATCACTGTACTGCCATTGACATGCTCGTTTTCTCTTTGATACTCTAGTACTTTTGTGTTTACCATTTACAGATAAGCATCTAATAAGGAGAAATAAACAATAGATGATTGGAAAGAAGTGGATGGAGATGATCTTGTAATGGAAATTCGGTTTTTTACTTGTTGAGAACGGACAGAAATAATAAAAAAGGAATTAAGTGGTCTTTTTAGTAATAGATATCCGTGTTCATGTTTGTTTCATCCTTCTGTGTCTCCACTGTTCTGAAAATATTTGCCAAGCATTTCAATTCATTTTCCACTGAAACCAGAAGAATTAACGTGTTCATGGTCTAGCATTTAGGTAGCAAGAGAAGATATCATACTGTATTAGTCGTTGCTCTGATCCCTTTGAAAATTTCTGTTAACTGACTTAGCTTCACTCACGAATTATATGTGCAGGTGGTGTTTCGATGTTGAACTAGTTTTCCTTTGCAAATGGTTCGGTATTCCGATGCTGGAGATATCTGTAAACTGGTCTGAAATTCCTGGATCCAAGGTAAATCCATTGAGTATACCGAACATGCTTTGGGAGCTTGCCCTCATGTCTGTAGGATACAGAACTCGGATCTGGAAAATTAACTCCTGATGTCGAGATTTTCTCAATCCATCGAGCAATGGTGATCAAAGAGAAGCAGTGCAACTGATAGATAACCTTAGGTTTTAATACGATCTTTCAGGAAAAACACCTTTTGGCATTTTCGATCAGCTCAAACCAGTTTATGGGAGCTTGTTCTCGGTGCTTGAACATGCAGCCTTTTCCAGTTGTAATATTGATTGAAGTAACACTGTTTAGTAAAAAAAAAAAAAAAACTTTTCTCACAGTTTGATAATGAATTGCGAACGTATTCTTTGGGTAAGTGCTTTATTACACTTTTACGATTTTTTTTAGCAGTTTAATATGGATTTGATATGTACTTTACTTTTCCTACTGTGCTCCTCCAACCATTAGTTTTTGTTGAAATGTTTTTTTACTCGTATCCGAGATGGATATGGAATATGGGATATGATTCTTTAGAAAATCCTTAATTACATGAAAATCTTGAAAAATATTAAACACGCTCTTGATTAATGCTTACTTTAATTTAATTATTATATTTTACAACGGTTTAAATGTTTTTTTTTTATATATCTCAAGTATGTTATGTTCGTGTCCTCTTAATTCGTATTTATTTCCTTTTACTTCCATTAACAAAAAAAACGAAACCATATGTTGTATTTTGTACTTTATATCACAAATGGTCACTTGGTTCAGCGGCAAACTTACACCGCTTACACCCAATGAACTTTGGGTTTTGTCACCACTTAATTGGAGGGGATAATAAATTTATTAAATAATATAAATAATTAAATTCCTACATTTATGTGATAACACGTGTCGACACCTAATTAAGTGATTAATTTATTTGATTAAATTAAAATTAGGATTAAATTGATATAATAAGTAACTAACAATGACTAAATATGTAATTATATAAATTTCACTTTAACAACCACGTCACCCATTTAACGGCATTTAACTTCGAGCGACCAGAAGTTTACAGATCGAAAACGTAAGTGACTGTATAGGTCAAATTGAAAATCGGTGACCAAAACTGTACTGGAGAAAAACATAAGTGACCATCTTGTAGTTAACCCTTTTATATTAGGTTAGATTGTATTAAAACAAGGAGAAGTATATATTAAAAAAATTATATTTCAATACACAATAAGTGTAAAACAATCCTTCTTATTTAGATTATAAACTTTAAATTTTAAATCTCAAACTCTAAACTTTGAATCTTAAATTCTAAATCTTATCATTAAATCTACATTAACTGTTCGACTTCTTAGAAAAAAATTGTATGAGTTCGAATCTCAGTATGAGAATATAATACCTCACTATAATACAAGTGTTTTGGTATAAAGGAGGTGACAAAATGGGAAATGCAGTTTAGGTTTTGAATGAATTGATAAAATTAAAGTTTCAGGTTCAACTGTATATGATTGAATGAACCAGGACTAAATTCACACCATTCATAGTTAAATTCCTTCTCTTGTTACTCAATTATCGATGGTAACCGTAATGATAAAATTGGGTGACTACCTGCATAATTATCCCAATAAAAAACTCAATGTAGTAAAACCGTATGTAATTGCTCAGGTCAGCATGTCCTTTCGATTGGCAAAATATCCCACCCGTGGAGCATTATCAATCATCGAAAAACTCTGCAAACAAAAATATGAAAATGCCAATGTGGCTGCTGGGATTCGAGCCCAGGTCTCCACAGCCACAACGTGGAATTCTCACCACTAAACTACAGCCACTAGATGAATGGAAACGCAAATAGTTTTATTATTATTTATCTCTCGTCCCATACACTGTTAAATTGAAAATAGAACACACAAAAAAGAGGGAGGGGAAGAGGGTATTCCTAGTTGGTCTAGAGCCCATGACTTAAAGAAAATGAAAGAATAAAATGAACAGTTTGACCAACCGGCTAAATGTACTTACTCTAAATTTGTTTCTTTTTATTTGTCTTAAAAATAATCTAAATGTATAAATAATACGACAAATAAAAAAATGATGTAAATTATTTTAATAGGTAAAATAATGTATAATATGACAGTACACATCCATAAAATAATTTCTCATCAATTAAGTTCGAGTAAATTAAAAATGAAAAAAATATCTTCTAATACACCAATCTCTATTTTTTAACAACCTGCGGACTTTCATAGAAACAAACATATAAAGATCATGTCAAAAGACAACAACAAAGGAACATGTGAAAAGAATAACACAACAGAAAAAACACTACATCTATATACAACAAGAAAATATAGAATCCATCTGAACCAACATGAAGAAGAAAGCCGACGTGTCAATCATTAGCTACATGTCGAATATGGTAGCATAAGATATTAAAAAAATACAAAGAGACTTGTCATCTCCTAAATCATCATGTTATAAATTTTGATGATCAACAAAGGAGGAGAGAAGTGGAGAGTCCAACCAACTCGGCGAAACAATGGATGTTGCAATTCATATATAAAATCTAATAGGATAAAAATAACATAATGGATGTTGCAACTCCTTTCTATTTTCACTCTAAACTTAGCCCTTTTTAACTAACACCTCGCCCAATTTCACAATCTCCTTCGCGGTCTCGAATTTCACTCTCCACTACTTGCGCCGTCGTTAACTTTCTCGTTTTTAGCACCACGTCTCTGTAACGAGCCAAAGAAGAAGGATGAACATGTGGTTTTTATTTAGTTAATTCTATTTTGATTTTGATGTTAATGAAACGATACATATCAACCTATTTTTGTAAGTAGATAAAACGAGGTCGTTTCAGGGCTGTAGGGTTTTAAGTCTCTGAAACTTTATTACTAGGGTTATCGATTGAAATGAACATAACCTCTAAACTTTCTCTTTTCTCTTCTACCTTTGCTCTTCAAATCTCTTTTCTCCCCTTTAAAAATTCTTGATTCTGTTTTATCTTGTTACAAGGCATTAGAGCTATCGATCTTGGCAATGGTTGAAACTCGAAGTCAGTCAGCTCAGGCCGCGACTTGGCAGCTAGAAATGGCGCGGTTGCAGTCGAAAATCAATGGGTTGGAGGCTAGGTTGGAAGACAAGCTTGACGATAAACTCCGAGACATACGCGAGAACATGATGGTCGATTTTGCAAAGCTTCTTAAAACTTCCCGAGGGAAAAAAGAAGTCATTTGATGAGGAACACCTGTAAGTCGAAGGGGGTTCATCTTCTGGAGTTACCACTAGCTTTAATCTAGGAGTATTAGGTCTAGTTCCACCGACCCATAAGACAAGCCACACATATCCAACAATGGGTGACCTACCTGTGAGGGCGAAGCAAACTGTGGTAATAGATGTTGATGATCACACTTAACAGAGAGAGGTGCAGACTCAATCAATGAATTTTTCCTACAAACTCATGTGCCCCAAGTTTGACGATGCGGATTTCAGAGAATAGTTGTCAAAGTTAGAGCAATACGTTGAAGCAGAAGCGGTTCCAGAACTTGCGAGGGTTCGACTGGTGATACTCCATTTAGAAGGCAAATCGCTTCAATGGCATCAATTCTTGGTTAACACTCATGGCGATTTGATTCAGATGAAGTGGAACGACTATTTGACACTTGTAGACTCTGTAGAATTGGCATATCTCCATGAATTGCTTTAAATGCTACCTTGGATCTCCAGTTAGTGCTCCATCGAACTGTCTTACATTCAAAAGAGTTGAGATCATTACGAGTTTGAGTTCGAAATTTGATGCATTTACCTCATTGTCAATAACTTATGGCATTAAGCCTGTGATGTCATATGATGACTGCTCTCGAATAGGTCTTTCTTCTTATGCATTGTTGACGACATTATTATTGTTCTCTGGTGGGTTCTGATTGTTGTTAACACCATTTGCTCCTACGTTTCCTTGATTTTCCTGATTCATTTCTTGAATTCTCTTTTTCAATCTACGCAAGGTACGTTCAATCTCAGGGTCTAATGGACAAGCTTCTCTCTCAGTACGGTTCCTGGTCATACACTGGTAAAAACAAAAAAAACAAGTAAAAATTTTTAAAAAATCAAATCCGTTGCAATCCCCGGCAATGGTGCCAAAAACTTGTAGACACTGTAGAAGATGTATAAAATGGATGTTGACAAAAGGTATAAATGATAGGTATTGGGCAAGTTATGCCAAGAGTCTTTTGCGTGCAAGTACACACGGTCTGCAAGTAATACAGCTTGGTAAGTTGAGTTATCGATCCCACAAAGATTAACTTGAATTCGATTGTTTAATTATTACTTACTTTGGAAGAAAAGATGTTTATTTTGAAATTTGTTTTGAAACTAAAGAAAAGAAATAAAAATGAAGTAAAATGTTGGCAAGGAAGGTGTTTCTAAATGAATGATGAATGTTGGCAGGGAATGCCTAGATTCAACATGGCTAATGCCAGCCTTTATTGGCAAAATTGTCTTGGCATTGTTTGCCGAGCAGATTCAGCATTAGCAAAGCCTTTCTCGATGGTCATTGCCCTAAATTGGCCAAGTAAAACCCCTCATATCTCTATAGTGTATGTTTTTCTTAAACCAATTTGACTAAAAACCAATCTATACTCCAAGGGGGTAGATTTCACTTCCGAAGTAAGTTCATCTACTTGAACGATTTCTCTCGAAGCTTCTCTCCCAAGTATTCAACAACTTAATCGTCGCCAACCCAAGTCTGTTAAGATATTGGGAGACAATAGGCGTATTGTGCCAGATCTCACTTGACAGAGTGTTTAGGAAAAATTAGAGTATATGTTGAGTGTGCAAAAGTTCTACTTTTTACCCCTTATTTAACCTATATTCCTGCTGCATTCAAGCATAATTCATTGCATTTAGGATAGATTTAAAATATACATCACAATTATATAAAATGGCACAGTTGCTACTGATTTTGGTTACTTTTGCAGGTAGCTACTGTAGCAGACTTAGGGCGCTGGAGAAGCAGAGCTGGAACACAGGACTGAAGTCGAGAAGGACGATGTTGCCATGGCCGCTTCCGTGGCAACCAATGACGACAGCCATGTTGAAAGGAAAAAGTGAAGTGGAGCTCGACAGAAAGAGGAAATTAAGCCGGTCTGTCATGGAGCACTCATATATTTTTCTGAGCCCTAGATCAGAATGAAGGCCAAGCCCAAGTTCAAGGAAGAAACTCCAAGCAAGAAAAGAGGACGAATTAAAGACATCTACTCTGAAGATTTAGTCTTTAATAGAGTTGTAC
This sequence comes from Hibiscus tridactylites, assembly GCA_958450335.1. Classification (NCBI taxonomy): domain Eukaryota; kingdom Viridiplantae; phylum Streptophyta; class Magnoliopsida; order Malvales; family Malvaceae; genus Hibiscus; species Hibiscus tridactylites. The sequence goes on along the minus strand of OY288267.1, from coordinate 61,520,209 downwards.
TTTAATTTAAACTTGTATTCTTGCCATATTAGAAAACTTGAACCCAAGGCCTATATAAAGGCATGTAATTCGACCTAGGGGAGGATATCTTATTCTCTAGCCGCCTTCCCCTAAACCCTAGTCATTTTCCCCTTTCTCATCATGTTCTAAACTTCCCCTAGGGCTAAGGGTTGATTCTGTAAAGTAGTTGCAAGGATTGCATTGTTTTAGGATTTTTTCTGTTCAATAAAATAGACTTCAAGTTTGCTTATTCTGGTTTTCAACATCTTGCAAGAGTATTGGGAGAGCATTGTGAGATTATACATTTACTTAATATCGGGAGAGTTAAGTATACGAAAGGAATAAGTACGAGTTCTCCAGTTTATGGTTGAACTATCTCGGACCTAGGGATAGGACGAGGTTAAGTGGCTAAAGAAGAATTCAACAACATCGGTGTTCATCCTTCGATTCACGCCGGGAGGTATCATCAAAGACGTGTTCATCGACAGACTTGGACCTAGGGATATGACGAGTCACAACAGGGATTCTTGCCAAGCTTGAAGTACAGAGTTGTGTGATCGCTGCCGCGACATCAACAGACCTCTACCGCCGCAGGTGCTGCCGCGACAGGAGCAACGACAGAACAGAGAGTCCTATACATTGCAACATCTACACTACTGAGCAAATCAATACCGACCTATTCTCTCTATCCTGATTTCTTTAATCCTTTATCTTCAGTATTCTTTAGTATTCCCTTACAAACAATTAAAATTATCTTCTTCTTTCTTGTGCAGCAATTCAAGGTTAAGGCTATTTCCAGTCCCTGTGGATTCGACATCCGATACTTCATATATCACTTTACTACTTGTTTGTGTACACTTGCACTCTATTGCGATAGACTCTTTTACACGCAACAAGTTTTTGGCGCCGTTGCCGGGGACTGGCAACATATCTTTACCCTACTTTTACTGCACATTCTTTTTAATTTTTCTGTTTTTATTTGGATTGTTCACCCTGTGCTTTTCACAAGGTCTTTCGTTTGCTTATGCGCAGATCTTAACGAGGCAAAGAACCTGAGCACAAATTAGACCCCAAAATCGAACGAACGTGCAACCTCAGAAAACGAGTCCGCCTCCTAGTAGCAAGAAACGAGTACCTGGAGGAACAGTTAGAAGCAATGGTGAACGGAAGACACGAAGACTGGAGGAACAACCAATGGAATCCCCAAGATCCTGACGATTCTATCGGGGAGGGAGGAAACAGACAGCCTGCCGCTCCTCCTGCTGCTGGGGCCGCACCCCGGTCATGCCGTGATTACATGATCAATGATCATGTGGAACTAGAGACCACCCTGCCAGATGTGGAAGCTGAAAATTTCGAGCTGAAACCTGTCATGTTCAGCATGATTAATTCTGCTGGACAATTTAGTGGTGCTGCTACAGAGGATGCTAGGGAACATCTGAAAACGTTCCAAGAAATCTGTGGTTCGTTTAGACTACCAGGAGTAAATTCGGAGATACTGAGGCTTCGGTTATTTCCTCATTCATTGAGGGACAGAGCGAAAACTTGGTGGAATAAACTAACGCCGGGTTCAATACGAACTTGGGTAGATTTAACTCGTGAATTTTTATCTCGTTTTAACCCTTCCCATTTATCTGAGCGATTACATAATGAAATTGCTACTTTTCAACAGGAAGACGACGAGCCAATGCACGAGGCATGGGACAGGTTTACTACTCTTCTGAGGAATTGCCCAATGCACAGATTCCCTGTTTGGAATCAGGTCATCAAATTCTACAATGCTGCCAACCTACAGACTCGCATGAGAATCGATTCAGTAGCCAATGGGTTGCTGTTGGATAAAGATCCAGATGAAGCCATGGTAGTGTTAAAGAATTTGGCGAAGAATGAAGAGCAATTTCCCACAGCAAGGAGAGGTAAACGAGTACTAGCTGTAAAGGATTATGAGGCCGATAACTCCCTAAAGACACAAGTTGCATATCTCACAAAGGCAGTAGAAAACTTGCTGAAGAAAGATTCACATCCGGTCTACGCTGCAGAAGAGGTATGTGGAACTTGCAGTGGGAATCATAGTTCGGAAGACTGCCCGCTACAGCTAGAGGAAGGGATGTATGTTAGAAATTATAACAAGCAAAACTACAATTCCAACAATTACAAACCCAACCGGAGAAAAGACCCCAAGTTCTCTTGGAGCAACCCAAACAATGCCCTGAATCTTCAAGTACAGAACACTCAAAATTAGGGGGCACCTAGAATTCTGACTCGGCAGCAACCACAACAGCAACCGCAACAGCCGCCGACAGCCACACCTAGTATACTGAAGCAGAGCTTGGCCACGTTTATGTCACAGACATGAACTTACATCGCAAACATGGATCACTTCGTCAAGAAGACTAAGTCATTCATGGATAAAATAGAGATGCGAATGACTAACCATGAAGCTACTCTGAAATCACTGGAGACACATATGGGTCAGGTTTCCCAACATATTAAGCCAAGGCAGAACGGAGAATTCCCTAGCGATAATGAGGTCGCTAGACAACCCACACATGAGCAATGCAAAGCTATCACAACTAGGAGTGGGAAGCAATTACCAGGGCCTGAGAAGAAAGCTGAACCAGTTAAGGAACCAACCCTAGAATCGACTGCCGCGAACACTGCCCCGACAGACGATAGACAACCTGCTGCCGCCACACCTGTCACGACAGGAGAAGGGACAAAGGAGAAGGATGAAGAACCTAAGCCTCCTCAGATCCGAATACCATGGGAAGGACGCATTGAAGATTATCGTCCTCCACCTCCTTTTCCATAGCGGCTACAGAAACAGAAATAGGAGTTCCAACTTAAGAAGATCTACGATATTTTTAAGCAGGTCCACATCAATATTCCGCTGTTAGATGCCATCATGGAAATGCCCAGTTATGCCAAATTTCTCAAGGATGCTATGTCAAAAAAAATCCAGACTTGGGGAATTTGAGACAGTTAAATTGACAGAAGGATGCATGACTATTCTGCACAAGCATCCACCCCAGAAAAAGAAGGATCCTGGGAGCTTCATAATACCTTGCATAATTGGTGATAAATTCATGGGTAAGGCACTTTGTGATCTAGGTGCTAGTATTAATTTAATGCCAAAATATGTATTTCAGAAATTAGGTATTGGACGAGCACGACCCACGACAGTTATGCTGTAGCTGGCAGACCGCTCTTACGTGCAACCAGAAGGAAATATTGAAGATATCCTGGTAAGAGTGGATAAGTTTATTTTTCATGCTGACTTTCTTGTTTTAGATTGTGAAGCAGATGAGAATGCACCAATCATCCTTGGGCGACCCTTCTTAGCCACAGGCAGATCACTGATTGATGTAGAAAAGGGAGAACTCATAATGAGAGTGAATGATCAAGAGATCAAGTTGAATGTTCTCCAAGCAATAAAACACGCTGATGTAGAAGAAGAATACAAGGCTATCACTGAAGTAATCCTTGACCAACCCTGCGTCAGGTCGGGCTGCCAAGACATCAAATTTGGCCACTGCCATAGCAGCCACCTGGAAGACTGTCACGGCAGCGACGATGACAACAACTCCTCAGATTCTGACATATCTGACACTAAAGGTCACGAGGAGGTAAACTGGATAGGCAATCGTCCAGGTAAGTTATTCGAGCCCTTAAACTATACTACGAATGAACATATCATCCAAAAGCCCTCAACTGTAGAACCACCTGTTCTAGACCTTAAGCCCCTGCCAGGGCAGCTCAAATATGTTTTTCTTGGATTAAATGATACGTTGCCCGTAATCATCTCTTCCAAGTTGATGCAGGAACAGGAACAACAGTTGATAGGGATACTGCAACAGCACAAAAGGCTATTGGATGGACGATAGCTGATATCCAAGGCATCAGTCCGGCACTATGCATGCATAAAATTCTCTTAGAAGATGATAACAAGTTGACCATTGATGCCCAAAGACGCTTGAATGATGCTATGCGAGAAGTGGTTCGGAAAGAAATTATCAAATGGCTAGACGCTGGGATAATTTATGCAATCTCGGATAGTAAGTGGGTGAGCCCGGTACAACGCGTTCCCAAAAAGGGAGGAATAACCGTGGTGACCAATGAAGAAAACGAATTAATCCCAACCAGGACTGTGACCGGTTGGAGGGTTTGTATAGACTACCGAAAGCTTAACAAAGCTACCCAGAAGGACCAATTTCCCTTGCCTTTTATTGATAAAATGCTTGATAGATTAACAGGAAAGCCTTATTACTGTTTTCTTGATGGTTACTCAGGTTATAACTAAATAGCCATCGTGCCGGAGGATCAAGAGAAAACGACTTTCACCAGCCCATACGATACTTACGCTTTTAGGAGAATGCCATTTGGACTTTGCAATGCACCAGCAACCTTTCAGAGGTGTATGATGGCAATATTCTTCGACATGGTGGAGGATTTCCTGGAGATATTTATGGACGATTTCTCTGTCTTTGGAGACAATTTTGAAAGCTGCTTAGGCAACCTACAGAAAGTGCTCGAGAGATGCGAGAAAGCGAACTTGGTATTAAACTGGGAGAAATGTCACTTCATGGTGGATGAAGGGATAGTCCCAGGCCACAAGGTGAGCTGCCGCGTCATAGAAGTCGACAGAGCAAAGATTGAGGTGATTGAAAAACTGCCACCACCCACCACAGTCAAGGGAATTCGGAGTTTCTTAGGGCATGTTGGGTTTTATCGAAGGTTCATAGCAAATTTTTCGAAGATCACCAAGCCTTTATGCCACCTACTAGAGCAGAATCGTCCCTTCGACTTCAATACTCAATGTACTGAGGCATTCAGAATTCTGAAAGAGAAGCTAGTAACAGCCCCAATTGTACAGCCACCCGACTGGAGTTTGCCATTTGAAATTATGTGTGATGCCAGTGATTACGCTGTAGGAACAACACTTGGGTATAGGAAGGACAAGCTATTCCACGTAATTTATTACGCCAACAAAACACTAAACGATGCCCAAGTGAATTACACCACAACAGAGAAGGAATTGTTAGTAGTGGTGTTTTCTATTGACAAGTTCTGGTCCTACATACTTGGAACGAAGGTGGTGGTCCACACATACCACTCTGCACTGAAGTATCTGTTTACTAAAAAAGACGCAAAGCCCAAACTAATTCGTTGGATTCTACTGCTGCAAGAGTTCGACATTGAAATCATGATAAAAAGGGGACAGAGAACCAAGTTGCAGATCACTTGTCAAGATTAGAAAGGGGAAAGAGTCTGCCAACAGACAAGACACATATACTAGAGACCTTCCCTGACGAGCAGCTGTTTGCTGCCACAAGCACTGCCGCGACAACCATGGCAGCATGTAAGTTTTCTGAACTCCCCTGATATGCTGATTTCATTAATTATATAGTTAGCGGAATATATCCTCCTGAACTTAATTATCAAGCCTAGAAGAGGTTCCAAAATAATGTTAAGCATTATTATTGGGACGAACATCTTCCTTTCAAAAATTGTACAGATCAGATTATCAGAAGGTGTGTACCACAGGATGAGCAGGAAGTTGTGCTTCATCAATGCCATGCTTCACAATATGGAGGACACTTAGGTGGTAACAAAACTGCTGCCAAGGTGTTGCAGTCTGGTTTTTATTGGCCTTCACTGTTCAAGGATGCCCAAGTATTCTACAAAAGCTGTGACAAGTGTCAATGGACTGGAAACATCTCAAGGAGACATGAGATGCCACTGCAAAACATCCTTGAAGTCGAAATATTCGACATTTGGGGGATTGATTTCATGGGACCGTTCCCAGCATCATGTGGGAATCTTTATATCCTCCTGGAAGTGGACTACGTGTCCAAATGGGTTGAAGCGATCTCTACACAGAAATACGATGCCAAGACTATTCAGAGATTTCCGCATAAGAACATTTTTTCCAAATTTGGCATCCTTAAGGCGATCATCAGTGATGAAGGGAGACATTTCGACAATAGGGTAATAGTTGCTGCCTTAAGGAAATATGGCGTTAAGCATCAGATCGCAACAACTTATCACCCTCAGACCAATAGACAGGCCGAAATATCCAACAGAGAGGTAAAGAACATTCTTGAGAAGATGATTAAACCAACTCGAAAGGACTGGTCCTTACACCTCAATGATGCACTCCGGGCCTACAGAACAACATTTAAGACTCCATTGGGAATGTCACCCTACCGGCTGATATATGGAAAAACATGCCATCTACGTGTTGAGATAGAGCACAAAGCATACTAGGCCATCAAAGCAGTGAACATGGACCTGGAAAAGGCAAGACAGAAAAGGCTACTTGACTTGAATGAGATTGAAGAAATTCGAGCAATGATCTATGACAACGCAAGGATTTACAAGGACAAGACAAAGAAGTGGCATGGCAAGAAGCTGCTGCCACGACAGTTCTGCCCAGGGCAACTTGTGTTGTTATTCAACTCCAGGTTGAAACTCTTCCCAGGGAAGCTGAAATCTAGATGGCCTGGCCCATTTCAAGTTGTGCAAGTTTTTCCTCATGGTGTAATCACGATCAAATCCCTAAAAGACGGGCACCAATTCAAAGTCAATGAATAGAGATTGAAACATTATCAGGGGACTGAAGCCCCAAGAATGCAGGAAGTGGTTACTTTAAGAGATGCCCCTCAAGGCATCCCTAATTTAACTTAATTTTATTATTATTATTATTATTATTATTATTATTATTATTATTATTATTATTATTATTATTATTATTATATATTTATTAGGAAATTAGAATTATTTTATTTTTAAGGACTAAGTTTTTATCTTAGTTATTTTTAGGAAATAAAGGAGACAAGGAGAGGAGAAGAAGTGAACTAGCCCACCATCTCACCAGCAGCCCAAAAAGCCCAAAGGAGGAGTCTGTCGTCACAACTGTCGTGACAGACGCGGAAAATACAGTATGTCAACATGTTGTCGCGACAGACACAGAAACACGTGACAGACGCGTCAGAAACCACGTAACAGTTGGCCCCGTTATTCACACATGTCGTTACAGCTCCAACGGGCAGCAACCTCTTCATCTATATAAACCCTGTTTTACTATTCATTTTCACCTCACTTTTACTCTCTCTACTTGCTTTCTCTCTAGATTTACATTTTCTTTCATTTCTACAGTCTTGCAACTATGAGTACCAGAAACACAAGGAGAAGTGTTGCCTCAAGCTCTGCCGCAGCAGCAGGAACTCCCAGCCACGACAGAATCCCAAACCGTTTTGCCACCGCAGATTCCAATGACCGATACTACACCTTCTTCCAGAAAAGGGAGATGTGGGAAGTGAAAGGGTTCATCTACACCAAACGAACGGAGAACCTCGGGCTTGAACCAACCTGACAGATGTTTGCTGCCCAACCTAAGGAAATGAATGTCACTCTGGTCAGAGAATTCTATGCTGCCGTCAACAGCAAAGACACGACGACCGTGACAGTACGTGGTAAGGAAGTCCCTCTTGAGTTGGAATACATTAATACCCTCTACAGACTCTACGTCAGCAGAAAGGAAGATGGGCATAAGAGGTTCGTAGAGAGCCTGTCGGCAGAGGATTACGACGCTGTCATGGCAGAGCTGACAGAGGAAGGGACGCAGTGGAATACAGACCCAAAACACACACGGACGGTGAAACGAGCTCAACTCAGCCCGAGGCAAAACTGTGGAACCACTTCGTGAAGAAGAGGATTATGCCTTCCTCACACAACAACACAGTGGATCAACCTAGGTTAGCTCTCGTCCATTCCATTTTAAACGAGAGACCCATTAATGTGGGATGCTATATTCGGGAGGGGATTTTAGACTGTGCACTTTGGCCATCGGGACCCCTTGTCTTCCCCTACCTCATAACTAAAATTTTCCATGGCCACAACTTCCCTGAAATTGTTGATGATCTCAAAGTTCGAGGTAAAGGATGAGCGGAGAGAAATATCTTCAGTTTGATGGAGCTTAAAGCTGCCACACCAATCTCATGCTTCAACCCGTCTGCTGCGGCAGAGGAGCCAGCAGAGCCTACCCAGACAGAGCCTACCGCCGCAGAGCAGCAGCAGCCCACAACAGCAGCTCCCCCAGCAGACTCTGCCGTGCAAATCCTAGCCACCCTGCAGAAGATCGAGGAACGACAGCTGGGTTTGATGAGCTTTGTCCACGACTTCACAACAGCAACGATACATTTCATTAAAAGCAATTTAAATTTTACAAATGTACAATTCACTGTCTTCCCCGATCACTACTTTGCTGCACCCTCACCTGCCCATACCCCTACCCCTGCTGCCACACCACAAACACCTTCTGCTGCGTCCACTCCAACCCCGGCCGCGATAGCTGCAGGTGGTAGCCACACTGCCACTGCCTCTGCCGGGGGAGAAAAGCGAAAGGAGCCACCGTCCGACCTCGACGAATTTATTGCTGGTTTATCCTCCTCCTCAATTTGGGAGGGATCTGATGGCGAACCCTCTGTCAAGAGGAACCTTTCCAAGGAATTCACTCAGATGAAGCGGCAGAAACCCAACACCGGTGACGGACCATCCGGCCAAGAGAAGTCAGACAGCAGCAGCAGTAGTGATAGCAGCAGCATCAACAGCAACAACAGTGGTAGCAGCAGCAACAGTTCTTCCGAGGAGGTACAAGTGCTGGAAAGACCACCCCAAATCTCACCTACTCGTGTCCAGCCCCCGAGGGAAGCCAAGAAAAAGACTACCTCCACCTCTCCAAGCCATCTGCCGGCACCGACGATGAAGGTCACTACCCGCCGGTAGGTACAAATCAACAACAGCAGCAGCAGCGACGACATCACCTAAATTTAAGTTTTGATTTTATTTTTGATGTCTTTTTGTTTTATTATAATTGTGATGTATTTTGTTGTTATTTGCTGTTTTTATCTCCTGTCATCATGCATTGAGGGCAATGCAACCCTTGAGTTTGGGGGTGGCATCCCTCCAGTTATATGAAATATTTTTAGGTTCAAAATCGTGTCTAAGTGTTAATTATTATTTAATCTTATTTTTGTCAAAAAAACTGGCTTAATTTTTTGAACTTTTATTATCTGTTGCTGCCATCTCTGCCGTGACAGCCCCTTAAAAATATTTTAGGAAGTAAGTAGAGCCTTAGTATAGTTCTGAAAAACTGAAACACTTTGTAACTTACTTGATAAAAGACTTTCTCTAGCATACTTAGAATAGAAAACTTAGAACTTAGAGTAGAAAGAGACTAGAAACTCAGGAAACCTAGAGGTGCCTATCACTGGCTCTAGGAAAATAACCAGAGTAAAACTTCTAGAGGTGCCTATCACCGGCTCTAGATAGTTAACTAGAGGTGCCTGAAATACTGGCTCTAGTAGAGAAGAGAAAAATTCAGACAAAGAATGACAGCAACTAGAGGTGCCCGTTACTGGCTCTAGTGAAAAAAATGAATTAAGTCTCGAAGGAAAACTCTAAACAAGCTAAGTATAATATTCTAGTTGCTAGGGAAGTCTATATTCGGGTATGTTCACAATAATTGCACACACATGCACGAGAACTATACTTTTGCTCTAAGTAGATCCTTAAATATTTGAACAGGTGCTAAACATGATGGGGATGGTATTGTGGATAAGGATTGTTCACTAACTTAAGCCAAGAAATATATATATATATATATATATATATATATATATATATATATATATATATATGCATGCATGTTAGTTAGGTTGCATTTTCTTGAGGACAAGCAAGGATTCGAGTTTGGGGGTGTGTTGAGTGTGCAAAAGTTCTACTTTTTTACCCCTTATTTAACCCATATTCCTGCTGCATTCAAGCATAATTCATTGCATTTAGGATAGATTTCAAATATACATCACAATTATATAAAATGTCACAGTTGCTACTGATTTTGGTTACTTTTGCAGGTAGCTGCTGTAGCAGACTCAGGGCAGTGGAGAAGCAGAGCTGGAACACAGGACTGGAGTCGAGAAGGACGATGCTGCCATGGCCGCTGCCGTTGCAGCCAATGACGACAGCCATGTTGAAGGGAAAAAGTGAAGTGGAGCTCGACAGAAAGAGGAAATTAAGCCGGTCTGTCGTGGAGCACTCATATATTTTTCTGAGCCCTAGATCAGAATGAAGGCCAAGCCCAAAGTTCAAGGAAGAAACTCTAAGCAAGAAAAGAGGACGAATTAAAGACATCTACTCTGAAGATTTAGTCTTTAATAGAGTTGTACTTTAATTTAAACTTGTATTCTTTCCATATTAGAAAACTTGAACCCAAGGCCTATATAAAGGCATGTAATTCGACCTAGGGGAGGATATCTTATTCTCTAGCCACCTTCCCCTAAACCCTAGTCATTTTCCCCCTTCTCATCATGTTCTAAACTTTCTTTAGGGCTAAGGGTTGATTCTGTAAAGTAGTTGCAAGGATTGCATTGTTTTAGGATTTTTTCTATTCAATAAAATAGACTTCAAGTTTGCTTATTCTGGTTTTCAACATCTTACAAGAGTATCAGGAGAACATTGTGAGATTATACATTTACTTAATATCGGGAGAGTTAAGTATACGAAAGGAATAAGTACGAGTTCTCCAGTTTATGGTTGAACTATCTCGGACCTAGGGATATGACGAGGTTAAGTGGCTAAAGAAGAATTCAACAACATCGATGTTCATCCTTCGATTCACGCCGGGAGGTATCATCAAAGACGTGTTCATCGACAGACTTGGACCTAGGGATAGGACGAGTCACAACATGGATTCTTGCCAAGCTTGAAGTACAGAGTTGTGTGATCGCTGTCGCGACATCAACAGACCTCTACCGCCGCAGGTGCTGCCGCGACAGGAGCAACAACATAACAGAGAGTCCTATACATTGCAACACCTACACTACTGAGCAAATCAATACCGACCTATTCTCTCTATCTTGATTTCTTTAATCCTTTATCTTCAGTATTCTTTAGTATTCCCTTACAAACAATTAAAATTATCTTCTTCTTTCTTGTGCAGCAATTCAAGGTTAAGGCTATTTCCAGTCCCTGTGGATTCGACATCCGATACTTCGTGTATCACTTTACTACTTGCGTCGTGTACACTTGCACTCTATTGCGATAGACTCTTTTACACGCAACAATATACCAAATAGAAAAACTTTGGCAAAAACATAATTATTATACAGAAACTAAGGCATAAGGCCAATATTCAATCCAAAACATCCCCCACCAACTATGAAATTTAGTTCATGGTAAGGTGATTAACCAACACAATCATAATCGTTTTCAAAAACATCATCATAAAAAAACTAAAGATAAACAGCTTGTGCCAAGTGAATAGGCAAAGGGGTCTCTCGATGCAGCCCTCTACGCCAGGAACTCGACCAAGAGGTTGAAACACCCATCTTCGATGCAGCTGGCTGTCACTCGCCAGTCACTCCAACATCGTACTCCGGTCACTCTTCACCCGAACACTCTCATTTCGTCTCTCCTCATCTCGCTGTTAAATGCTTGACCGGTTTGGTCTTTATATAGGCGTAAGTGGGAAAGGATGAGATAAGCCTTTTCATTTGAATTTGAAATGATCAAGGGATAAGAGATAGAGCTTTATCTGATCATTTTGATATCATATCAGCTTAGTGTGATAGCTTATCAAGCTAGGGCTGACGTCATCACGCTGATGTCGCCTTGGCATCCAAGCTTGGCACAACATCGCCAACTTCACTTGGCACCACCTTATTCGCTATTTTTTGTAAGTTGATCCAATTGTGATCTTTTAGGAGTCTGATCCTGTGAAACCTATGTTTGATTTTGATATAATTAAATCTTTAAGGATCAAATTGAAAAAACTTAAAATTGTTTTATAAGTCCCTTAATAAGTTTTAAATCACCAACACTTTAAAACTGATTTGAAAAACTCAAACTCAAAATATTTTCGAAGTGTTTCAAGGCCAAACTATTGAAAACCGTCGAGGTGTATCGATACGCTTCCAACCGTATCGATACCTTTTTTACAAAGTTGGCCACTAGAGGAACTCATTTCGATACGTCCTTAACCGTATCGAAACAGATTCAATCTGTATCGATACGCTCCTTTATAAAGTCTGAAAGAGTTTGAATGGTCTACCGATACGGCTCCACTCGTATCGATACTGTTTAAACAAATTTTTAATTAAGATCGTTTTAAATGTTTCGACCGTTGGTGTCAGTTGTTAGGTAACCAAATTTAAATTTGTAGTTGACCCGTATCAATACGGTAAACCCTCGTATCGAAACGGAAACTTCCAGTGAGCTAAGTTGAGAAAAAGGTATCGATACGGTCTTAGCCGTTTCGATACCCCGTATCGATACGCCTACGTGTGTTTCGATACCCCCTATTTATTATGTACAACAGCTCTTTCTTTTTTGAGACAGGTATCAATACGGCTCCCCGAGTACCGATACGGATAGCTGCAGAAGTGCATTTATGGTGGTAAGAGAGGGTTCCAACGGCTCTATTCAATTCCCCAACCACCCAAACGGCTAGAATTAAAAGAGGAGGTATAAATTGAAGCTCTTTGAAGGCCAGCAACAACTATTGCATTAAAGACAAACATTCAAGCAAAAATCCAACCTCAAGTGTGCTAAATTTCCAATCTCCTGTAATTCCCAAATTGTGTTATATTCAATTCTTATTCTATCTTCAAATTTGGGTTGAGTGTTGTATTTCTAGGGACAAATTTGTATTTGAGAGATATACTTCTTGTCTAATTTCTTCTTTGATTTTTGGTGAGGGTTTGGTCAAACTTTGGGTAGAAAATTTGACCGGTTGTGTAAAGGTTGCCTCCTAAGCCTTGAAAAGGGGAAGAACAAATAGTGAATTGTTGAAATCCTTAGTGGTAGCTAAGGTAGTGGATGTAGAGTTCATTTGGAACTTGAACCACTCTAAAATCCTTTGTTCTTCATTTTTAAATTGCCCTTTCACTCCACAAAGTTTTTAAATCCCAATTCAACCCCCTCTTGGTCTTGATCATTCAATCGATCCACTCAACAATTGGTATGAGAGCCCACCTCTTTGAAGGATTCACAACCACAAGAGGAGTTCCTAGGAAGAGTGAGATCAACAAAAAATCAAGCCATGACTTCTACCTCCGGTTCAAGTATGTATGAGTCACAATCCACCACAAAGCCACCATTATTCAATGGTGACAACTATCCTTTTTGGAAGAATAGGATGCGCCTCTTCATCAAGTCCAATGATTACTTGGTGTGGGATGTTATTGAAGATGGTCCTTACATTCCATTGAAGCAAGACAATGAAGGAAAGATGGTGTTGAAGAAAAAGGTAGAAATGAGTGAAGATGAAAGAAAGAAGATACAAATAAATGACAAGGCTCTTCACATGCTTTTTTTGCTCCTTTGGACCCGACATCTACTCCAAAGTCTCATATATTGAGAGTGCCAAGGAAGTATGGGATACTCTTGAGACCACCTATGAGGGAACCAACGACGTCAAGGAAACTAAGATTGGAATTCTCAATCTTAGTTATGAGAATTTTAAGATGGAGCCTGATTGGACGGTGTCCAAGATGTTTGATCACTTCTCTACCATAGTAAATGGGCTCAAAGGTTTTGGAGAGATCATACCGGAAGACAAGCTTGTCCGGAAGCTGCTTTATTCGCTTCTCTACCTAATGCAACTAAATGTACCCGAAAACAAGCAAAAGCATATCAATATAGGCATGAAAAACAATACTTTTGAGGAGGTAACAACTCTCATGCATGAACGGTTTGCACCAAGGGGATTTGATGACCCTTTCACTGATCTGGTGGGTCTCAATAAGATATAATCCGTGGAGCAATATTACGAGGATTTTATTCACCTGCTGAATTAGGTAAATCTTCCTAAAGATTATGTTCTGAGCCTTTTTAAAAGTCATTTTCAGATTGAAATCAACCAGTACTTGTAGAACTAATGTTTTGATATAATAAATGAAAAATGTTTTGGACTAATTTAAAAAGAATTCAAAACTATTTCCCAAGTCCAAATAACTTGAAACTATGTTTAGGGATGTTTTCAAAAGGTTTTTACATGTTTTGAAAAGCCAAACTACACAAAACCTTCCAGGCGTTTCGAAACACCTTTGGGCGTTTCGATACGGTGTATTCCAGTAGCAAAAATGTTCCGATACGTGTATCGAAACGGGCCTTCCCTGGATGAGATTTTTGCCCAGCGTTTCGATACGGGCTATGCCGTTTCGATATGCCTACGTGGCATCGACCACAACGGTCATAAACCCCAACGGTTATTTTCCAACTAACTTTTAAATGCAGAGCGTTTCGATACGATGCCTAGCATTTCGATAAGGGCGTTTCGATACGGATGCTCATCAGATTGCAACGACTCTTTCTACTTAAAGAGCGTATCGAAACGTGTTCGAGCGTTTTGATACGGGCAGCAGCAGAACTACATTTATGGTATGAAATTAAGTACTCAACGGCTCCAATTCAACCCCAACGGCTAGTAACGACTATAAACTCATCAAGGAGTAAAAAAGGGACCTCCAAGCATCAAGATATGTTTAATGCTTCAATTATCAATCAACAAATGATCAAATATAGTCTTTGTACTTAAAATGTCAATTCTTGTATAGACAAACACTAGTGAGCCAAAATTGTCAAATTTGCTCAAGTGTTTTAGGTTTTGGGTGAGTGCTTTTATTGTGCAAACAAACACCTATTAGAGGGATTTGTGTTTTCTTTTCTTATCTCTTGTAAAGAGGGTTTGATCAAGGCTTTGGGTAGAAAGCTTGATCGGTGTATAAGGGTTTCCTCCTAAGCCTAGAAAAGGGGACGAATCAATTAGTGGATTGATTAGAAATCCTTAGTGGGAAGCTAAGGTAGTGGATGTAGACCTTGGTTAGAAGGTTGAACCACTCTAAAATTATTGTGTCAATTATATTTTTTTCTTCCTTACCACATCCACCCAAAATTCCACCTCTCCACCACTTGGTGAGCAACATCTGTTGAACGAATCGAGCACCTTACAACTCAACAGTACTTGAAGTTATTGCAGCCCAAAACATTGCTTGATGTTTTTCATATGGCTAGGAATTTAGAAACTATATTTTTTCCTGTGTGGAGGAAACATGTAGGTAGTGCCGTGAAGTTTAGCCCTCCTGCATCTATTTCAATTCCAACTAGATCTGCTGGGAATAACTCTAGAGGGGATAGTAGCTACACACATGATCTGGGATTTAAATCCCTTCCCCTAATGCTTTGAGTCCTATAGCTGGTAAGGGTGCTGGTCCTAGTATCAGTAAAGGCCCAAATAAGTTGTTGACTGCTAGTGAAATTGAAGATATGAGGAAAAGGGGTTTGTGTTTTTTGTGTACGACCAAATACGCTCCTGGTCATTGATGTGCTAAATCCCAGATGCTTCAAATCATAGTGGAAGGAACTGAAGAAGAAGTGGAATAAGAGGAGTTCTTAGACTATGTAGAAGAAGAGGAATTCTTAGCTCTAGAAGGTTAGAAGAGCAAAGATCCTACACTGTCATTGTAGGCTATGTGGGGGGAATCTAGTTGCGAGACTATAAAATTCAAGGTTCAGATTGGAAGAGAATCTCTAGTTGTGTTAGTGGACTCATATAGCTCACATAATTTTTTAAGCATGAGTGCAATGAAAAGGGTGGGTTGATGATATACATAAAATGTTGCTTAAAAGTCATTGTGGCTAATAGAGGCATTTTAGAAACTTTGGGATGGTGTAAGGCAATCATGTGGGAGGCACAAGGAGAGGAATTTGAGACAGATTTCTTGGTGCTGCACTTGAAAAATAATGACATGGTCTCTGGAGTGCAGTGGCTCTATGCTTTAGGGTCAATAAGTTGGGATTTTGCCACTCTCAAGATGAAGTTTCAAAGGAGTAAGAATTGGGTTGTATTGAGAGGGATTCATCCAAACCCTCTTGATTGGATAAGCTCCAAGGGATGTTGTAAAATGTTGAGGGGAGAAAACAATTTTGGTAGTGCTTCTTTGCTGTTCATAAATGCTCATTAAGGAATTAAGGAGGGTTGTGAAAATGAATATGTGGACATTCAACAGATATTGCAATCCTTTGAGGATGTGTTTGATAAACCCAAATGTTTGCCTACAGTAAGGGGCCCGGAGCACAAGATAGACTTAATGGATAAGAAGGCAATTGTGAAAATGAAGCCTTATAGATACCCTTTTTACCTGAAAGACGAGATCAAGAAGATGATTAAAGAGATGTTAGCAGCTGGAAATATTCGAGATAGAAGTAGTGCATTCTCTTCACCTATAGTCATGGTGAAGAAAAAAGATGGGCCGTGAAGGATGTGTGTCGACTATCGGAGGTTGAATCAAGCTACGATTAAGGATAAGTTCCCTATGCCAGTAATAGAAGAGTTGTTGGGCGAGTTAGGGAAGGCCGAATATTTTTCAAAACTAGATTTGCGATCGAGATACCATCAAATTAGGATGAAGGGCACTAATATTCACAAAACTGCATTCAGAACACACGAGGGCCACTATGAGTTTCTAGTCATGCCTTCCGGCTTGACAAATTCACCGGTCACATTTCAAGGATTGATGAACATAATATTCAAAGGGATGCTAAGGAAATCATTTTTGTTTTTTTGAAGATATTCTAGTCCATTCAGAGGACTAAACTTCACATCTGAAACATTTGGAAGAGGTGTTACAAGTGTTGAGAAGGCATCGACTATTTGCTAAAAAGAACAAATGTTACTTCGGAGCAAAAAAGATAGAGTACCTTGGTTTCATAATATCCAATTTTACCATCAATATGGATCCATCCAAGGTGGTATGCATTTCGAATTGGACAGTACCTAAATTTGTGAAGGATTTAAGAGCTTTTTTGGGTTTGTCAGGTTATTACAAACGATTTATTCATGGGTATGAGGGAGTTGCAAAGCCCTTAACTGATCTATTGAAAAAAAGGGAATTGGAATTGAAGTGAAGAGAGGGAAGGAGTCTTTGAAAAACTCAAGAAGATGGTTAGTTCCGCTCCTATTTTGAGCCTTCCAAATTTTGATTCTGAGTTTATTGTAGAGACAAATGCATTAGACTTTGGGATAGGGGCAGTTTTGAGTCAACAGAGGAAGCATTTGGACTTTTTCAATAAAGGCTTGGGAGTCCGACACCAAGGGCTATCTGTATACGAAAAATGGTTGTTGTACTCATGGCTTTTAAAAAATGGGCTACATATCTGATTGGCAGACATTTTAAAATAAAAACAAACCATCAAAGCCTCAAATTCCTGGCAGAAAATCAAGCCATTTCCCCATCACAATAGAAATGGGTGGCCAAGATGATGGGGTTCGACTGAAGAAGTGTACAGGAAGGGTATTCACAATATGGTGGCAGATGTTCTTTCAAGGAGAAATTGAGATAGCTAGCTGCTAGACTTTGTTGGTTACGGATGTAACTTCTGAAACTTTAGCTAAAGTAAGGGAGACATGGAAATGAGATGTAAGATTGAGGAAGATTATACATGAACTGGAAACTAGAACTCATAGACATCCCAAATATTGGTAGGATGGGAAACAACTAAAGAAGAAAGGGAAATTGGTTGTGGGGGACAATATAGAGCTGCGAAAGGAATTAATGGAATATTTTCATGGTAGTTCCATTGGAGGACACTCGAGAGCTCACACAACTATCAAAAGATTGGATGAAACCTTTTACTGCAAAGGATTGAAGAAGGATGTGAAGAAGTTGTTTTGGGAATGTGTGATTTGCCAAAAGAACAAAGAGGACCTTAATCATCCGAGATGGCTATTACAACCTCTACTAATTCCTGAGAGAGCATGGTCATCAATAAGTATGGATTTCATAGAGGGGTTGTCACAATCAAAGAAGAAATATGTGATAATGGTGGTGGTGGACATGCTCACTAAGTATGGACACTTTTTGGCTTTATCTCATCCATTCACTGCAAACAAGGTAGCTCAAGTGTTCATGGAAAATATTTTTAAGTTGCATGGAATGCCTTCTAATATAGTTTGTGACATGGATAAAATTTTTATGAGTACTTTTTGGAAGGAAATGTTTCAGAAATTAGAAGTGGCCATTTCTGCTTCTACAACATATCATCCAGAGTTCGATGGGCAGACTGAAAAAGTAAATAAGTGCCTAGAAACTTACATGAGATGCATAAAGGGGAGAGACCTAGTGAATGGTGTAATTGGCTTCATTTAGCCGAATGGTGGTACAACACTTCTCACCATTCAACTACTCAAACATCCCCTCATGAATCCTTATATGGACATACACCTTCCATACATGTACCCTACTTGGTTGATGAATCATTGGTAGCTTCAGTGGATAGATCCCTTCAACAAAGAGAGGCTGACATACGAATGTTAAAATTTCACTTACAAAGAGCACGTACTAGAATGAAACAACAAGCTGATAAGAAGAGGGTTGAATGTGAATTGCAAGTGGGAGATTGGGTGCATTTGAAGTTACAGCCCTATCGACAACAAACCGTGATGAGCAAAACATGTCAAAAGTTTTCTCCTAAGTGGTTTGTCTCGTTTCAAGTGGTTGAGAAGGTTGGGAAGGTGGATTATAGGTTGAAATTTCCAGATGATTCGAAGGTCCATCCTATTTTCACGTGTCCCAACTCAAAAGACACATTGTAGCATAAAATTTATAGAAGAAGCTGCCAATTATAGATGCTGATGGAGGAATCATCAAGGAGCAATGGATATCATTGATGAAGAATTATTAAGAAGGGGAACCAAGCAATTACCGAAGTGCTGGTGGAATGGACCAACTCATTTCTTGAAGATGCAACATGAGAGGTCTTTTACAAACTGAGACAATTGTTTCTTGATTTTAATCCTTGAGGACAATGATGTGTTGAAGAGAAGAGAAATGTAATGAGCCAAAGAAGAAAGATGAACATGTGGATTTTATTTAGTTAATTTTGTTTTGTTTTGGTGTTAATGAAACGATGCGTATCAGCGTATTTTTGTAAGTAGATAAAACAAGGTCGTTTCCGGGCTATATGGTTTTAAGTCTCTGAAACTTTGTTGCTAGGGTTATCCATTGAAATGAACACGACTTTCTTCCTATAAACTTTCTCTTTTCTCTTCTTTAAAAATTCTTGATTATGTTTTATCTTGTTACAATCTCGCTCTACTCTGGCGTCGCCAATCTTGCAACTAAAAATATAAAATACTAGTGATGAATGTTTGAATAAAATAAATAGAAATCTAAATATTCCACCGAATCTTTCTTGCTTCTTGAAGAAAAACGTATTAGCTTTACTTTTTAAAAAATTAATGAAAACGACAAACAAATATTCAGAAGGAAAAATCACCTTATGATGGCCATGAACCAAGCAAATATCTTCGGCCCAATATCCATTTCACTCATATACAAAACCCTCTCTTTCCTCATAACAATATAATTATGGCAAAGAGCAAAGATCATTTCGGCAGCGACAGTAGGCATATGAAAGGATATTAGGTCTCCGACGAGATCTCGGAGTTTGGAAGACATTAAACGGATCTTGTTCGGTAAAGAGCCTGCCTAGGTGAGATCATAGCCGTTGGAGAAGAAATTTTCGTGAGCGGTAGTGATGAGAATGGAACCAGAAAGTGAGCTTCAGTCTGAGCGGATTTGGTTAAGTGCTGACCGAATTGCATCGATTCGGGTCGGGTTTAGGCGATGCTCGTCTTCTCCAGTCAACGTCAAAATGAAGAGCTTGCCTCGCTTCTCCAAATTGCACGTCTCCATATCTTTGTTTTCGGTGAACAAAATGACGAACTCTAGGTTTAAATTTCTCTCTTCTATACGATATATAAACACATATGAGATTAGTTTTAAATTTTTTATTCATAAGACTTTTATTGGATCTTATTTGGGGAAGTTGGCTCGTTCGGATTATCGAATAAATTATCTTTCAACAATTTTTTGATAAGAGATGAAATACTATTATATGCCTCGTTAAAAAACTTCCCTAAACCTAAATGGAGGAAAAAGTGCACATAGTAGTACTTCCAAAAACAAAGAGCGAAGCTCAACCAAATATAAACCCATATAACAGACAAAGCTACCATCACTAAGACCTAAACACCTTCCAAATAATCATGTAACAACCGCACAACTAGGCCTGGAGGGGTAATAAATTGGTGACAAATAAGATCATCAGACTGCAATAATTTAGCCATAAAATCTGCAACTCTATTACCTTCTCTTCTAACATGGACCACAGAGATAGACCACGATCTTCTCAACAAACAAACTATCAATGAAATTAGAGCGTAAGAAGGCCTACCCTCATTAAAACCGTTAATAAGCCAGACCACATCAAGGTTATCAGTTTCCATAATCAAATTATGAACCCCAATCGACCATGCAGCTAGTAAACCCTCATACACACCCCATAACTCGGCCTCATTAACCGAGCATATACCAATATGTTTACCATATCCAATCAGCCACTACCCAGTTGAGTCCTGCACCACCCCGCTGCAAGATGCAAAACTGGACTGCACCTCCAAAGAAGCATCACTATTCACCTTGCACCAACCCTCCTCAGGCAGCGTCCACCGAACCAGCTCCCGCGGGACTGTCTTAGGCGAACTGTGTTGTGTTGGCCACACCAGCATACCAGCCACACATTCCTTTTGCATGTGAATGCTCGATGTAATAACAGGCTTGTGACACACCTCGTTGGACCCAAAAAAATATCATTATGACGCCTCTGTATATTCCACACTAGCGATCCAAAAATCACATCCCACTCCGCAACAACTTTTGCAAATCTCCCAGTATCGCTAATATTAACATGGATCCAATCCTTCATAGGCAACGCAAAGAATACATGCAACCGATCAACACGAACAAGTGAATCCCAAATAACCTTGGCAGTTAGACAATCTCTTAACACATGGCTAATGTCTTTAAACGTTGTACCACATAAATTACAAGAACTATCCACTATCATATACCGACGGTAACGTTTTGCATTAGTTAAAATACTCCCATGACAGACCAGCCATAAAAATGTTTGTACACGGGGCAATCCCAGAGTGTACTCACTGTTCGCCATACCGGTTCAATTGGACCAGACTGGACACTTGACCTCACCCGATACGCCGATCGCACTTGAAACTGTCTATTGGTATATGGGAACCAACTCGACATGTCTGGCACTGAGAGGGAATGGGGCTTAACGGAAGCTATGCGAAAAAAGATCTCCAATGACACTTGATTGGCAAACATATTACACCGCCATGCACCGAAATCATCAACCATGTCCGCCACCCTAATATCCTTATTTCCAATTACCACCCTGGCAAAATATAGTCTCGTATGGGTCCCAAATCGCCCAGCCATGGATTAGCCCAGAACCTTACACTCCTACCATCCCCTAGATGCCAAGTAATATGCTTGCTAACATCGCCCCAAACAAGGCACACACCACGCCAAAAATTAGAACAGCCGGTCCGCCGAACAGGGCCAGCATCCTCAAATTTCCACTTATATTTTCCACGTAAAAGCTGAACCCAAAGTTTGTCACGTTGCATAAGTAAATAGAATGTAACATTCATCAAGAATGCTTTATTTTGAGCATATAGATGCTTAAAACCAAGACCACCTCTATCAACATGTAAGCACAAGTCATCCCAATGAACCAAATGCACTCCACTCCTATTAAACGAATTACCCCAAATAAACCTCCGAATAATACGCTCAATCTCAGTCAAAACACCCTTTAGAATGTAAGTCGATTGTATTGTATACGAAGGAATGGCGGCAAGGACAACCTTGGCCAAAACAATGCTCCCCGCAAGCGATAATGCCTTGGCTTACCAACCAGCGAGTTTATCCTGAACCTTCTGAACCAAATAATGATAAGAGGCCGTTGTAACTCTTTGGTGAATAATATGCATGCCCAAGTATTTCCCCATCTTCCTCTCCTCGATGAAACCAAAACCCCCAGTGATTTGATTCCTCAAATTGGAATCTACATTACTCGAGAAATAAATGTTAGTCTTAGTAATACTAATTAATCATCGCAAATAATAACATATCATCGGAAAAGAACAAATGAGAAACATCTACCACATTGAAAGACGTTCTAAAAGTCTTCTAATTCTCAGCATCAACCTCCTTATTAATCGTCTGGCTAAGTCTCTCCATGCACAAAAAAACATGTAAGGCAAAATAGGATCCCCTAACAGATAACTCTTGTTGGCAAAAAGAACGTGTCATTGAGCCATTCCAAAAAATCTGTGAAGAAATAGATTTGACGCATGACATAATAAGACTACTAATCGAACTAGGAATACCAATATCTGCTAAAGTGTCCTTAATAAATGGCCATTCAAGATGGTCATATGCCTTTTCCAAATCTATTTTAATAGCCATCCATCCTTCGACCCTTTCTTACGTCGCATAGAATGTATTACTTCTTGTGCCACAATAATATTATTGGTTATTGAACGCCCTAGAGTAAAGCTTGTTTAATTACCAAGCACCCAACTCGATAGATACGGCTTGATCCGGTTAATAATAATCTTTGTCACCACTTTGAACACCACTAAACACAAACTGATAGGCCTAAATTGACTTAACTTACTTGGTGCCGTAACTTTTGAAATAAGCACAACTAATGTACGATTCAACACTTTCGGTAACTCCCCATAATTCAAAAATACTCTAGATTAATTGGCAAACACTCCGCCACACCGTGGGCCAATTATTTTGATAAAAGGCAGTGTGAATACCATCGAAACCTGGTGCCTTTAGGGGGCTCATACCGAAAAACACCCCTCGAATCTCCTCCTTGGACACCGGTTTGAAAATCTTTGCCCATACATGCACATCCAAACTCAGAAATTGACCCCTTAGCCCATAGGGCCCCTTGGTTACATTAGTAGTCATGAATAGAGTTTGAAAAAACTCAACGACCAACTCCTTCAACTTGTCTTGATCTGTGCACCACTCTCCATCATCCAACTGTAACCCTAAAATCATATTAGCCCACCGACGAGCAAGAGTCGAGGCATAAAAGAATCGCGTATTATGATCCCCCTAGACCACCCACATGGAATGAGCTTTTTGAAACTAAGGAGACTCTTCTTGTTCAAGCACCAAGTCAAGCTCCTCCTTAAGCTTTCCTCCAAACTTAAAAGATGATTCGAATGACCCCATTGATAAGCCCTATCAATACCGTGTAATCTAGCCAAGATAATTTTCTTCCTATTACCAATATGACCGAAAACTTATTTGTTCCATTTCACCACACATTCTTGAAATGCCGCCAAATATCCCACAAGGATCTCATCATCACTCCAGATTGAGGTCAACAAATCACAAAACTCTGGATGGTCTTGCCAAGCCGTTAGAAATGAAATGGCCGATTGCGATCATTGTCAATCTGTGAAAAAGGTTGACACAAAGTGGGACAATGGTCTGACCCCACTCGTTCCAAGTGCTCAACGGTGTATAACAGAAATTTCGTGAACCAAGCACCATTCATCAAGCAACGATCTAATTGTTGATAAAGAGAACCACCACGCTAGGTAAAATTAGACCCCACATAACCCATATCAATCAATCCCCATCAAAGACAAAAATCCATAAATAGCTTACTAATCCCTGAATTGCAAGAAGCACCACCCACATGCTCCTCGCTACTAATAATAGAATTAAAATCACTTCCTATGAGCCAGGGCATGCCATCCACCATATACAATCTAGCCAAAGGGCCCAAAATTTGCTTTTGTCGACCAGCCGAAGGGCTTGCATAAACCCCCGTAATTTGAAACCAATCAACAGAATTCTCTAATCGACACCTACAGTTAATAAACTTAGAGGAAACTGCAACACTCCTATCTCAACACCCTCACTCCATAATAACCATATGCCCCCGCTGAACCCTTTCACTTCAATTCAAAATGTATTCACAAAGCCAAGCTTACATATCACTTTATTCGCACTAAACCCACTAATCCACTTTCAAATAATAACGCAACCTTCACATCATTACCACAAACAAAATTCCTAAAATTTCTACAGAAAGCAGCGCTAGCAGCACCTCGGCAATTTCAAAATAACGTAATCATTAAAACGAGGGAGAAAAGGGGCACGTTACTGCAGGAGCACGACAATCCCACCACTGTCTACCATTGCATTGACAAAACCATCTTGGCTCTCTTTTAAAACTGAGTCACCCCCTAAAGTCGCCTCGCTTGGGTCCTCCGTGTCCATGTCTCTATTTTCTGGATCCAAGCCGTTATGGACCCTCCGAGCCTCCTCATCAATCATGTTAGCAACACTAGGCATCCATTCGACAAGCACATTATGAGACGGTGGACGATATCTCGTCTTATTCTGCACTCGCAAGCCTTTATTTTCTTTTACCTGACGAGACTATCCAACACTCTTTGCTTGTACCACTCTATGTTCCAGCATTTCAGCTTGTACCCCATCCAGCAATGAAATCACATCAAATTACTTACCAAGCACACTCTTTGCTTTCCTCGCTTTAGAGCGTTTTTCTGGATTAGAGGCTAGATAAGAAACATCCTATGTACCCTCGAAGCTTCAATCCTGATCCTTCATAACAACACCAATATCAATACTTACCAAGCACACTCTTTGACCGTCCATAGCAGCTGGAGAACCAGGCCTCTCCAGCATCGAAAAACGCCCAACCTGAGGGATACCGTCCGGTGGCCGCTCGTTATTTAACCCACCAATACCGCTCTTCATCTGATCACTAGGTTCCCTCTAGGGTTACCGTCCATACCGTCCATTCGTAAAATAAATAAATTCTTAATACTTTCTTTCAACATTTTTAATGCATAACTTGCTTGTTTGATTAAATTTTATTTTTTCAATATATCTTATCGAAATGAATTTAGTGAATAATCATTTGTTTTTGTTTTTAGTGAATTTTTTTAATATCCACGTTTTAAAATTTAAATATAATAATTAATCTTGAAGTTGATTATAAAAATCAAATCCATTTTTATTACGTAAACGAGCTTAATCCAATAAATGTTTAATGATTTATTTGTTGTTATTTTAATGTTACAATGATATATTTTTGTTAAAATGAAAAATACTTTACATATTACATTTATATAAATTGTTGTTTAGCATATTATAATATATCAGTGGCACAGATCCAGAAACTAAAAAATAAAGGCTCATGATATTTCTTTTTTTTCAAAATGGGTATGCAATTTATTCCATCCACACATTAAACCAAACCATAATTAAATTTACTTTTTCAAAAAAAGAAAAGAAATGTAGTTGTTCTCCTTGAAAACTTTATAAATCTATCATGATCATAATATTATAATTTATCAACAAGGATCAGGTATAATAATAAAATACGTTATACTCTCAATAAAATATTTAAGTTGAACCCTTAAAAATATAAATAAACAACCATAAAATTCAAATATAACGCTAATTATATATGAATTTTTATATAGTTTTCCAGGTTTATTTCCAAAGTTCTAGTTAGACACGAGTGTTGTTGGAGTGTATTTAACATTATAACAAAACAAATAAAAATTTAAAAACCACAAAATTTCACTTAAAAAGATATATATGCGACTGTGCTGTCTGCAAATGAGTCTATCCTTCAATGGCTCCCGCCTGAAGTGAACTTGTTATGGACGACGAGCCTCCTACGAGAAACATATAACCTTCTACGATTGGGGAGCAATGGGATACCACTGAAGCCGTGCCTACAGAGGATAAAATCTTGGGTAATCGCAGGGGAACGAAAGCAAGACGCCCTCCCAATTTCTTAACTCATCTTTCTGCGAGATAGTATTCACTAATATATTTATTTCAGAATTCTCGGAGAAAGAACTCCCAGGTAACCGATTCTTCAGGAGCTGTGAGAATAGTAGTTTCCCACCACATAAGAGCTTCATCGGTCAACAATGCAATAGCACATTCCAACTTGTGTTCATCCGAACACTGTAGTTGTTTATTTAAGATACGAAGTGTGTTGTCCAGCCAATATTCAGCAATTTCAGGATTATCATCATCCTGTGCGGTGAAAGAATAGGCTCGAGCGAAGCCAGCTTGTCCACAGGGGCTCAGACATATTGGACAACAGAAGGGGTAGGCTGAACCGATGGTGTTGCTTGCATCGTATTCATAAATTGCTTGAACATGTTAGCCATGTTCTAATAGCATTCAGCCTGAGCGGTAGGTGCTGCAGGCTCAGTACCCTGTACATCAGGGTTTTGTGGTTGCGGTGGATTCTTAAAATTCCCTCCTCTAATCTCCTCACCATGTGTTGAGGAGCCGGTAGCAAGCTCGTCAATATGAGCTTCATTTGTCTCAGACATATCTATATGAAAGATCGGATTAGTCGACAAGTCACAATATACACATTATAAAACTCCTAGGTGGAAAAGTAACACAATAAAATTGTAATAGACTTCAGTTTAGTCCTAGAATCGACTAAACTCTAGCTCTGATACCACAATTGTAACACCCCCTTCCCGGTCTGGTAGAGACTCGGGTCAGAGCGTGTTACCGGTAGACGATACGGTGATCAGGCGATAAAATTTCATCTTAACAAAATCACTTAACCCAAATTAGACATACAAACATTACCAATGTACTCACTAGTCCAATTTAATCAGTCGAGGACCACAATTAACAACTTAGGACCATTTTGCAACTTTTACAAGTATTAGGGACTAACTTGTAATTCTAACAAACTAGAGGTCCTTCGATGTAATCAAATTTACCATAATGAAATTCACTATACAAATGATAGGTCTACAAAATTCCATTCAATTTGGAGGTCATAAACCCAATCAATTTAGCTTTACTACATTTAGTGACTAAATTATAAAACTAACAACCTGCCCAATGAGTCTGTGACTAACTTACCTAACCCCGTTTCGAAACACCCTAAGCTGTTTCGAAACGGGTGGACGTTGATCATCTTCTGTTGACTTTTTTCCTTTTAGACCATACCGATACAGGCTTGACCCGTATCGAAACATATTGACCACCTTTGACTTTGACTCGTTTCGATACGCTATGAACCCGTATCGAAACGTTGGTCTCCAGTGACAAAATGTTCTGAAACGACATTATTCCGTTTCGGTACACTCATACTCTTAGGTTCATTATTGTACACCCATACCGAAACGTCATCACCCATTTCGATATGGCATGGCCTGTAATAATAGATTTTTGCTGGTTTTTATTCGATTTACCTTGTCGAACGATGTCCAAATGCAACGAAACTTTACACGCAATATTTTAATGGTATAAACTACTAGCATGCCAAATTTAATGACCATATGAATACGTTTACCTTTTTGAGCTATATATGCATTTTCCATCCATTTTCAACTTTACCAAAAAGGGCATTTTAAGCTATATAACTTATTACAACCTTAGCAATGACCCAACACAACAAAATAGGCACAAATGACTAGTTCAACTACTTTGCCACCTTCCTAGGAGTTCATAAGACACAAACACATTACTTGGGGTTGGTAGTGACTTGTCTTGCTTGTCGATCCGATCTTCCGACACACAAACCTTCTTAACCTGAAAATACATGAGATGAGACACATTAGGCATACTATGCCTAGTGAGGTAGTCATAAACAATGTAAGTAACAATAATGCCATGGTTATACTTAAACATAATCTCATGCCAATGATGTCGATGATATGCAATAATATTCAATGTATAAACATATTTCAATTTCATTCTTAGTCCTTGGATTGAATCGAGATCGTGGATACGTGAATTCCTACGCCTTGCCAAATCAATAAATGGTCTAGTCCCCCCGCCTCGCCAATATGACCAATAGCAACACATCGCCCCGCCTCACCAAATTAATATATGTCGTAGCCTTAGGACCGTAGTCCACCCGTACACTGAGCTCATGAATTCTATGGCCTGCCAATTGTATCCAAAGTCCATTCCAATCCAAGGTTGCAATATTCATATTTATTTCAATAATCAATGATATACCAATGTCCCGTGAATTCAATATCGTCGATGACCAATATATGTATCTCATCATCAATAACTCATAGTTTGATATCAATATCAATGTCCGATGGTTTCTATGCAATAATCCAATGACAATGCCCATGTCGATGACAATACACAATGACAATATCAATGAAAATAACCAATGTTCAATGACAACTTACCGACACTTACCAAAGTGTATGATTAACCATCCAATGCAATTTCTTCAACAACAATGTTAGCGACGTAATCTAAAATATCAAATAATGATCCGTGAAGGCCTTTTGCCTAATCTCGAGACTCCGACTACACTCACCTTGAGACTCCGAAGCTTTCATGGCTCTCTGATGACAATCCCCTTGTTCCTAGCTTTAGATGGAGACAATGGATGCTCCTTATCGATGTCTTGATCTAGGAAATCAATAGGAAGATTGTTAAGGTCGATATTTCGATATCAAAATCAATATAACAATATCAAGATCGATAACCGATTTCAATAGAGATGACAACGATGAGATATCCATGGATAGTTAAAACCCTAGCTTAGATTACACTCAATATATCCATGGAATCCAATAACCGATTGAGGAATATAGCTTACCCGATCGATAGCAATGATTCGATATCGATAAAATGAAGAAATTGCAAAGCTTGAAATTTCTCCAATGGAGGTGTGTGCTTAGAGGTAATTGATGAAGATGATAAAGATAAAGAGGTGTTAGCTTCCTTTTGAAACCGGGTAGGAAACTTTGTTATTCCTTTTGTCTTTAATTAAAATAGCTTTCCTTCAATTGAAGAAAGCTCTCCCAGTGACTCCACATGGAAAATTATAAAAGAAAAAGGGCTAATCGCAAGGTTAGTCCCTCATTTTTCATTCAACTATTGTTTTGATCTCTCACTTGCATTTTCTTCGATTTTAGTCACCATTTAGGTTCAATATTATTCAATAGGGTCTAATGACAATGTTTTAAGCTCAAATAAGGTTCGATATCAATAATTAGTCAGTCAATACAATATTTAGGCTTCATCAATGTAGGATTTCCGATCATCGGAACTTAATTTCGACTAGATCGGATTTCAGGGTGTTACAGAGATTCATACAGATTTTTACGTTTTTTCGTTGGAGGGTACAGAAAGGTGTTAGGGGTGGCTTGGATGGAGACATTAGGACCGATTACCATGGATTTTACCAACCTGCGATTTCAATTTCCCCAAGATAATGTTGAACATCTATGGCAGTGTGAAAAGAGTGCAGGGCCACAGCAAGTTTGTTTTCAATCTTTGCGTCGGATGACCGAGACCCATGCTGTTGCCGAATGTTATTTTTTCCTATTGGACTCGCCTGCGACTTTGTCTTCCGCTATGGAATCCGAGGATATGGGTACCTTGGTTTGGGAATTTTAGGTTGTGTTCTTACCACCGCAAGGGTTACCACCAGCTCGACCCACCGACCATGCTATCCATCTCGAACCCGACAACCAACCGGTGAATGTTTGGCCCTATCGTTACCCTTCCTTCCAAAAAGGTGAAGTTGAGCTTCAAGTGCAACATATGTTAGACCACAAGTTGATTTGAAAGAGTACTAGCCCTTTTTCCTCCCCGGTTCTACTCGTGAATAAGAAAGACAGCTCTTGGCGCAATTGTGTGGATTACCGAGCCCTCAACACTATTACCATCAAGGATAAATTTCCGATTCCAACGGCCGATGAATTGTTTGATGAATTGGGTGATGCTCGCTTCTTTTCCAAGTTAGATCTTTTAGCGGGGTATCATCAAATTTGAGTCCGCGAGTCTGATGTGTAAAAGACGGTTTTTCGTACGCATGAAGGTCACTACGAATTTCTCGTAATGCCATTTGGTTTAACGAATGCTCCATATACTTTCCAAGAAACTATGAATGATTTGTTTCGCCCCTATTTGTGTCATTTTGTTCTTATCTTTTTGGATGACATCTTGGTGTATAATGTTGATTGGCAGGCACATCTCAACCATGTTTGCATTGTGTTGCAGCTTCTGCGTGATAGTGGTTTCGTTGCAAAACGATCAAAGTGTGATTTTAGACGGACGTAGATTGAATATCTCGGGCATGTGGTGTCTCGGGCAGGGCTTTCAGTTGATCCTGCTAAGGTGTCCGCTATCCGCGATTGGCCAACTCCAACATCGATGAAGGGCGTACGTGGTTTTTTGGGTATCGCGGGGTATTACCAGCATTTCATTAAAGGTTTCGCCACAATTGCATCCCCATTGTCCGACCCGCTTCGCAAGGGTAAACCTTTTCAATGAACTGAACCTGCGCAATTGGCTATGGAACACTTAAAATCATGCTTATGTTCTACTCCTGTCTTGGCCTTACCCGATTTTGCCAAGGGTTTTGTTATCAAAACAGATGCATCGAGTGTGGGTATTGGTGCCGTGTTGCAACATGAGGGTCACTCATTAGCTTTTTTTAGCCAAAAACTGTGTCCACACATGCAGGCGGCCTCCACATATCACCGTGAGATGTTTGCTATAACTCAAGCTGTGGGCAAGTGGAGCCCTTATCTTTTCGGTCGCCGGTTCACTATCATTACGAATCAACGTTCTCTTCGTGAATTGACTCAATAAACGATTCAGACACCGAAACAACAACGTTGGCTCTCCAAGCTAATTGGGTATGATTATGAGATTAAATATCGTCCGGGTAAACTGAATGAGGCAACTGATTCTTTATCTCGCGAGGTCGGGGCTAGTTGTCTGTCCTTGTCTCGACCGATGTTAGGGGTCCTCGACGATATTCGTGCTGCCAGCGACACTGATCCGACGTTGAAAATGTTACGCCAGACAATCCGTGATGGTACCCAAGCTGATCTAGGTTATTTTGAGCAAGGGGTTTAGTCCTGTTTCATGGTAGGATCGTCGTTCATAATGAAACAACGTTGCGGTCTATGCTTTTGAGTTTCATAGCTCGAAGGTAGGGGGCCATGCTGGTATTTTTCGCACTCACCAAAGGCTTGCGACTAATTTTTTCTGGGTTAATATGTGCAGCGATGTTCCCTAATTTGTTCGCAACTGCCAGGTCTGCCAGCGAATGAAGAGCGAGACTTTGTTACCTGCCGGATTGTTGCAGCCTCTCCCTATTCCCCACCAGGTGTTCGAGGACATATCATTTGATTTCATTGTGGCTCCGCCTCCTCCGAATGGGAAATAAACAATTCTCGTTGTCTGGGATCGTCTCACCAATATGGTCACTTTTTCGCTCTTACGAAACACATTGATAGCAAGATGGTGGCCTCGATTTCGGTTCACGGAGTTGTGAAGCTTCATGGTATTCCACATTCCATAGTAAGCGATAGAGATCACATGTTTATTAGTGAAGTTTTGAGTGAATTGGCAAGGATGCAAGGAACCGATTTATGCATGAGTTCTGCTTATCATCCGCAAACGGATGGACAACCGGAGGCGTTGGATCGTTGCTTGGAGATGTACTTACGTTGTATGGCGGATGACGATTCGAACAAGTGGGAACAATATCTCTCTTGGGCTGAGTTTTGGTATAACACGGCACATCAAACATCAGCTGGGATGACACCTTTTAAAGCATTGTATGGTTGCGACCCCCCAGTCCTCGTCAATTACCTTGAGGGCAGTTCTTCCAATGCTAAAATCAATCAAGCACTCCTGGATCGAGATGAAGTTCTGCGTTTGCTGAAGCGCAACCTTCTCCACGCTCAAGTGCGCATGAAAAATCGCGCTGATCAGAATCGTCGCGAACTCGAGTTAGAGGTTGGTAGTTGGGCATTCGTGAAGTTACAGTCGTATCGTCAAGTTTCCCTGCGTTTGCGCCGCCAACAAAAGCTGAGTCCCCGCTATTTTGGACCATATCAAATTGAGAAGAGAATCGGTCATGTGGCTTACAAATTGCAGTTGCCTGCTAATAGTCGCATCCACCCCGTCTTCCATGTGTCCCAGTTGAAGCCATGTCGCGGACACTCGATGCATCAGATAACACCCCTGCCCTTGTTGCATACTGATCACGTTGATGCACTGCCTGACTCGAACCTTGAGGACAAGGTTCCTCCGTTAGGAGGGGGTATTGTTATGGATGACGAGCCTCCTATGAGAAACATAGAACCTTCAACGGTTGGTGAGCAACAGAATACCACTGAAGCGGTGTCTGCAGAGGATGAAATCTTGGGTAATCGCAGGGGAACGAGAGCAAGACGCCCTCCCAATTTCTTAACCGATTTTGTTCGCTACTGAGCTAAGTGAAGTATAAATAAGCTGGATGTAGCAGACTAATTTTTTTCTATGCAAAAACTTGGGAAACATATTTTTCCTTTTCAATCAAACACTATCCATTTTTTCTTTCTTCCATTTCATTGTTTATCAATTGTTACAGAACCGCGATGCCGTATTCGACTGCTGTGCTGGTTCGATTGTCTGTGGAGATGCCGTTTTCTTTGAAGCCCCCTCAACATCTACAGCAGAAGTGTATGCTTTAAGGGTTGGCATTAACCTTGCTTTGATAAGGTCATTTTTGAAGAAGATATTCTGACTCTACTTCCTCGGTTTATGAATTTGTTCTTCCAGTCTGTAGTAAGGTTGCTGACCGAGTCGTTCAAACTGTTAGAGCTAAGTCATGCCCACGTCATTGGCCAATTTGTGTGCCTCCTGACCTGAGGTCTTTGATGTAATGTTTCTCTGCTCTATAAAGTATCCTTATTCTATATATTAAAAAAACAAATCAATTAAAACTCAAACTGTAAAATAATCAAACATGGGATTGCCAAGTCTAACGAATGAACCTATCAGGCTATCTTGATTGTTAGTTAAATATGATTTCAATTGCAGGGTTATTATTAGGTATGTAAAAACAACTAATCGGATTGGTTTTAGGTCAGGTCATGTCAGGTCGGGTCAAATCGGATACAAGTTATTTCAGTTCAATTTGATATTTTGACTCGATTCGGGTTGGATCAAAATAGTTCGGGTTCGAATCATTTAGTTGACGGGTTAATTCAGGCTCGTGTAGACTTCAGGTCGGGTTCATTTTAAGTCGGGTTAATTCGGGTTTCGAATTCATATTAAGTTTGAGTTTGGTACAAATAGTCGATATACTTTGGGTTGAGTCATTTCGAGTGAATTATTTAACGCCTTTCACGAACACGATCATATTAAAAATAAATATTATGCACTAGAATGAACAAAAATATCATCATTATTTAAAATATTAGAGTAAATTACAAAAATTAGAAATAAATAAGGGTCAATTTGGGTGAAAAATAAAATTTTAGGAACGAACATGAACAAAAATATCACCATATTAAAAATATTGGACTGCGAGAAAATTCTCTTTTGGCAGGATGTGTGGTGTAGTGACGAGCCTTTGGCAGCTTTGTTTCCGAGATTATATCGCCTTGTGATTGAGAAGGGGGTGACGGTAAAAGGGTATACGAGGGGAGGGAATTTTGACCATGAGGAATGGGGCAACTTCTTTGTCCGATCCTTACGTTCATTGGAACTAGTTCAGCTCCAGGAGGTCCGTGCAATGTGTTGGGATTTACACCTCTTTCCGACACAATGTGATCGACTCGTGTGGGTACATTCCAATACAGGCGAGTTTTCCGTGGCGAGTTTGTACAAATTGATGCAATCGTTTGGCTTTGAGGTGGACATGGACTTGACTATGATTTGGAGGCTGCCTATACCACCAAAGGTACAATTTTTTGTATGGTTTGCATGGTTGAACAGGTTGCCGACAATGGATGTTTTGATTGAACGGGGGGTGCGAATAGCGGGGGAGGATGCACGTTGTGTGTGGTGTCGGGCGAGGGAGGAATCGCTCGATCATATACTGGTTCGTTGCCCAGCAGTTTGGGAGGTTTGGGCTGGTTTTTTTTCGATGGTGGAATGTCGACATAGTGCAGCCGTGGGGGGGGGGGGTGAAGGAGCTGCTGGAAATTTGTTTCGATTGTTTGTTTGTGGGACAGTTGCGCGGATGGTGGATGGCGGGGTGTGCAGCGACGCTATGGTCATTATGGTTGGCAAGAAATAATTGTTTGTTTCATAAGACGCGGGCGACGTCGGGGGAAATCATTTTCTTAATCAAGTTGAGATCGATGTATTGGGCACGAATGGGAGATAGTGCATGTGTGATATTGGAGTCGGCGTGGTGGGATTGACCGTGGAAGTTTGAATTTCAATCACATGCTGCATTGATACGGGATAATGTGCAATGGGAACGACCACCTGCAGGAGTGTTTAAATTCAATGTCGATGGATCGGCGAGGGGAAAGCCGGGTAAGGCAGGGTGTGGGGGTGTGTTAAGGGACGAGTTTGGGCATATTTTTGCTATGTTTTCAGGGCCGATAGGGGTTGCGGATTCGAATGAAGCGGAGCTCCAAGCAATTCACTATGCGCTGGAGCTTGTGTTAGGATCAAGGGTTGGACAATGTTCGCTGGTGGTGGAGTCGGATTCCACAACAGCTGTTGCATGGGTCTTGCATTTGGAGAAACGACCGTGGAAATTCTGGCGTTGATTTCAGCGGATTGATGAGGCATGTGAGGCATTGAATGATGTGTGTTTTCAGCATGTTTACAGAGAGGCGAATAGGCTTGCGGATGCGCTGGCGAAAAGTGGAGTAGATAGGGCGAATTGGTTTAAACAATGTGCTTAGATCGCTAGATTGTTTGGAACATTGGTGTTTGTTTTGTTCACACGTTCATGGGTACTCTTTTCCTCTGTAGGATTTAGAGAGGTTTTTAACGAGGCCCATGGGCGTGATGGTCATGTATGTTCACTTCTTTAATAAAACATGCATGTTGCCGAGTAAAAAAAATGGACTAATATGGACAAAACTATCATCATATTAAAAATATTAGACTAAATTACAAAAACAATATGGGTCAATTTCGACTAAAAATTAAATTTTAGGTACTAGAATAAACAAAAATATTATTGGACTAAAATGCCAAAAATATAAATAAGTACGAGGCAATTTTGACTAAAAAATAAATTGTAGGGACTGTAATAAACAAAATATTATTCAACTAAATTACCAAAAATATAAATATATATGGGTCAATTTCGGCTAAGAATAAAGTTTTAGCGACTAGAATGACCAAAAAAACATCATATTAAAAACATTGGACTAGATTACAAAAATTTAAAATAAAAAGGGGTCAATTTCGATTAAAAAATATCTAATTGATCTAAATTAAAACCTAGAAGCATAAATTACATACCTAATTAAAATACCTCTAACATTAAATGTCGAATTTCAATTAAATTAATCTAAATTGAGACTCAATTGAATTAAACTAAAATCTAAAAGTGCACATTAAGGGCTTTAATGAAAGCATCTAAAGTTAGAAGAGCTAAAAAAATAATTACCCTAACCTAAAAATCTGGGCAGGTACTTTCCCTCGCTCCCATCCATTTCAAATTAAAGTAAAAAAAAACAATTGGTTAAAAAGTGGGAAATGCATAAGGGGTCAATTTGGACTAAAAATTAAAATTTAGCTACTAGAATATACAAAAGTATTATTGGACTAAATTGTCAAAAATATAAATAAATATGAGGTAATTTTGACTAAAAATTAAATTGTAGGGACTAGAATAAACAAAAATATTATTCGAATAAATTACTAAAAATAGAAATATATACGGGTTAATTTCGGCTAAAAATAAAGTTTTAAAAATTATAATAAACAAAAATATATCATATTAAAAATATTTGAAATAAATAGGGGTCAATTCAGTTAAAAATTAGGGACTGATATGAACAAAAATAAACCTCAAATCCATAAACTAATCACATTACCCCCAAACATTCCACTTATAACATTTACCCCTAAACCCTAAACATGAACCCCTAAATCTTACAATCATTAATTATTCGCTAATAATTAAAAGTGCAAGCCTAATTCCATATTCCCTAAACTAATCTAATAACCCCAAACACTCAACTTGACACATTTAGCCCTAAACCCCAAACCTCAACCCCTAAATTTTACAATCACTAATAATTAAAGTACAAGCCTATTTCCTAAATCCCTTAATCACTAAACTAATATTATAACCACAATTCCAAACACTCAACTTGAAACATGTATTGTGTATACCCCTAAACCCCAAACATCAACACTAAATCTTACAATCACTAATAATTTGTATACGATAATTAAAATTAACCATATTATAATTACAACTATAAATTTAAAACATTAGAATAGAAAGAGTTAACCTTCTAACATTTTTTCTCCAATAAAATTTGGTTAAGTTAATAAAAAAATAACAAATAAATATTTATACTTAGTAGTGACTGTAGTGTCAACTACAAGGCACATTGAATTATTACTAAGCATTGAATTATTTAACAAAATTCTAAATTTAGTAGCGTCAAATGAATGTCTAAATCTAATCTTTCCATTTTTTTGATATTTTTAATTAATTATATAAGTATATAACAAAAAGATTATTTAACACTTTAAAAACTAATAGTTTATATTTATCAACACTTTAAATTTATAATAAATATATATATATATATATTATAATTTAATAAATTAATAGTCAATAATTGAATTATTTAATAAAAAATTTTAAATACAAATTTTAATAATTAGTTTATCATATTATAAGATAAAAAATTATCAAATCATCAAGTCATAGACTTCATCAATTACATGTCAGGTAAATATCAAGCCATGTCAATATCAGTTCAGGTCAACAATAAGTCGGGTTCAAAATAAGTCGGGTCAATTAACAAGTCGGGTTTAAAACAGGTCGGGTAAAATCGGATCTTGGGTTGGTTCAGTTGAGTAATATCGGTCATCTGCCAGGTTAGTCTCGGGTTCTGGTTCGTTCCAGTCGGGTGCAGGTCGGGTTATGGGTCCACAGTAACAGGTTCAATTCGGGTTCAGGTCGTTCTCGGTCGGATGCAGGTCGGACTCGGTTACTACAATAACATGTCTAACTCGGATTTAGGTCAACAATAATCGGTTAAAGATCAGTTTCGGGTCATCGCTTCCTCGAATCAAACCAAATTTCGACTCGAGTAGGTTTCAGTCGAATTTTCAGGTCGAGTGAGATTTTTACATCCCTAGTTATTATAGTTTTTTTATGTATGCGTATAATCATTTTTTTAATCAAGACTTCAACCAAAAATAAATATACTTGTTCAGATAAAGATGATAAAAAATATTCAATATTTATTAAAAAATTCAAAGAGAATTCAAACTATTTAAATTATCAATTCAAATTCCACTTTAAAACATTATTTTTCAATATCTTATTTCAATTTATTCTTCTTATAAAATAAAAAATTTGAATTACACTAACAATCAATTAGTCTAACAAG
Source organism: Hibiscus tridactylites (assembly GCA_958450335.1). Lineage (NCBI taxonomy): Eukaryota > Viridiplantae > Streptophyta > Magnoliopsida > Malvales > Malvaceae > Hibiscus > Hibiscus tridactylites. Next base: position 61,482,858 of record OY288267.1, on the reverse strand, counting down.
ATGAGATACTATGTCCTTAAGCAAGGTTAGAGGTTTGAATCTTGACATTATGAATGAAGAAAACTGAATTGAGATGGTTGTCCCGTATAAGACCTTTGCAAAACCCGATCCATATTAATTGACCAATAGTATGATATCGACGGTTAAACAAAAAATGAATTACAAAATATGTTTTAACTAACAATAATAGTTAATGTTAATATAAAAAGATGAAATAAAACAAGATTTTTTTAACGTTGATGAAATATTGGAACAAGATTACAATAGAAATCTAGTGAAATTAAAGTCAACTAATCACATTAATCAATATTTTTTTTCTAAAATCATTAAAGTATACAAATTGTCACTGAAATAAAAAAAATCATACACAAAAAATTAAAATTCAACCAAATGATTCAAGAAAAATGATAGAAACAAACAAGCATCACTATAATTAGGGGAGAAAAAATACCATCAAAACTAACATAAAATTATATTATATATCTATTTAGAAAAATACATACTATATAACAATGATAATACGTTGAAAAAACTTGTTTTACAAACTTTATTGATGCAAATGTCAATCAATATAAGAGATCCAATTTGAGGGTCGAAAGTATGGGTAACATCAAAAAGATAATTAAGTAAACGTCAATTTGAGAGGTGATATCAAATTTAACCCAAAAAAAAAAGAAATGTGTTAGGAAAAAGAGAAAACGAGTCACAAAAGTTAAATAAAATTCACCGTTTGAATTAAAGATGAGAATACTTTTCAAACAAAATTACATAAAAACTTAAATATGTAGAAATAAAAACTAAAAGTGGAGATGAAAAAGAACAAAAAAAAAACCCAGGGTTTGTCTAAAATGAATCCTGTTAAAATAAGGCTAAAAATGAGGCGGTACAAAAATGCTTATAAAAATAGTAAGTCTTTATGTATCAGACTCGTAAGGATTTTGTAGGTACATAAATTCTTACAAAAATCGTAAGTATTTCTGTATATAACGAAATAAAAAAGGGTAAAAGTTAAATCGGTTAACCGGTAGCCTTAAATAAGAAATTGTGTACGTACACTCTTCCTCACCTTTTCTGTAACAAATTATGTATATTTTGTAATGATTTTTGTAAATACTTAAATTCTCATAATTTTCGTAAGAAAATAGGTTTTCTTGTACCCGACATGTATGTACACAAATGCTTATCCCAAGTTGAGCTCCTTTTGATTTTGGTGATCTCGGGTAAGCATTTCGGTACGTATTTTTTATTACAATTTCGGTAACAAACTATGTATATTCCGTAATAATTTCTATACCTACTAAAATTCTCAGCGTTCTAGTAAGAAAATAGCTTTTCTTGTAGCCCAATATGTATGTACACAAATGCTTACCGTAAGATGAGCTTCTTTTGGTTTGGGTGATATCGGGTAAGGATTTCGGTACGTACCTTTTTTACTACCCTTTTTAACAAACTATGTATATTCCGTACTAATTTCTGTACCTGCTGAAATTCTCACTGTTCTTGTAAGAAAATAAGTTTTCTTGTAGGTCAATCTGTATGCACACAAATGCTTACAGTAAGTTGAGCTCCTTTTGGTTTGGGTGATCTCGGGTAAAGATTTCAGTACGTACCTTTTTTATTACCATTTTCGTAACAAACTATGTATAATATGTAATAATTTTTGTACCTTCTGAAATTCTCATCGTTCTAGTAAGAAAATAAGTTTTCTTATAGGCCAATTTGTATGTACACAAATGCTTACCGTAAGTTGAGCTCCTTTGGGTTTGGGTGATCTCGAGTAAGATTTTCAGTACGTACCTTTTTTATTACCATTTTCGTAACAAACTATGTATAATATGTAATAATTTTTGTACCTTCTGAAATTCTCATCGTTCTAGTAAGAAAATATGTTTTCTTCTAGGCCAACCTGTATGTACACAAATGCTTACCGTAACTTGAGATCTTTTTGGTTTCAATGATCTCGGATAAGAATTTCGGCACGTACCTTTTTTATTACCATTTCTGTAACAAACTATGTATATTCCGTAATAATTTCTGTACCTACAAAAAGTCTCATCGTTCTAGTAAGAAAATAGGTTTTCTTGTAGGCCAATTTGTATGTACACAAATGCTTACCCTAAGTTGAGCTTCTTTTTGTTTTGATGATCTCGAGTAAAGATTTCGGTACGCACCTTTTTTATCACCATTTTTGTAACAAACTATGTATATTCCGTAATAATTTATGCACCTACTGAAATTCTCATCGTTCTGGTAAGAAAATAGGTTTTCTTCTATCAGAACCTGTATGTACACAAATGCTTACCGTAAGTTGATCTCCTTTTGGTTTAGGTGATCTCGGGTAAGGATTTCGGTACGAACCTGTTTTATTACCCTTCCTATAACAAACTATGTACATTTCGTACTAATTTTTGTACCTACTGAAATTCTCATTGTTCTAGTAAGAAAATACGTTTTCTTATAGGCCAATCTGTATGTACACAAATGCTTACTGTAAGTTGAGCTCCTTTTGGTTTGGGTGATCTCGGGTAAGGATTTCGGTACGTACCTTTTTATTACCATTTATGTAACAAACTATTTATAATATGTAATGATTTCTGTACCTACTAAAATTCTCGTCGTTCTAGTAAGAAAATAGGTTTTCTTGTAGGCCAATCTGCATGTACACAAATGCTTACCGTAAGTTGAGCTCATTTTAGTTTGGGTGCTCTCGAGTAAGGATTTCGGTACGTACATTTTTTATTACCATTTCTTTAACAAGCTATGTATAATATGTAATAATTTATGTACCTACTAAAATTATCATCTTTCTAGTAAGAAAATTGGTTTTCTTGTAGGCCAATCTGTATGTACACAAATGCTTACACTAAGTTGAGCTCTTTTTGGTTTGGGTGATCTCGGATAAGATTTTCGGTATGTACGTTTTACAATTTCTGTAACAAGTTATGTATATTCCGTAATAATTTATGTACATACTCAAATTCTCATAGTTTTTGTAAGAAAAAAATGTTACCTTGTAGCATTTATGTTGGTACACAAATCCTTACGTCGTAAAATTTTATGTATGTATAATTTTTCTTACGGTTATTGTAAACATTTATGTACAAACCTCGTAAGAATTTATGTACAAACTTGCTACCTACAGAACAAGCCAACCTCATTTTAGCCTGAAATTATTCGTTGCACCGTAGAACTTCACCCAGCCGTTAAACATCATCAATCATCGGAAAATTATGCAAACAAAAATAAAAAATAATGTTTTGTGGCTGTTGGTATTCAAGCCCAGGTCTCCACGGCCACAACGTGGAATTCTCACCACTAAATTACAGATGGAGTCTACCCCTAATTATACTCCCACTGGTATCTTCATTTGAAAATAATGTGTTTAGGGTTTGAGATTTAAGGTTGGGGCTTAGGGTTAGGGTGTAGGGAATTTGGGATAGGCTGTATTTTTAGGGTTTAGATTTAAGATATGATAATTAAGGTTAGAGCTTAAAATTTAATTTTTAAATATTTTTTAGTAAGAGAAATATAATGAGACATGGTTATGGGGCTGAAGATATTTACTCCTAAACTACGGTCACTGGTTGGTACATATGCTAATTTTTCTTTATTATCATTATTGTTTCATTTTGATACTGCAAATACAATGAAAAGAAAGAGAATGCCTTTTGGGTAAACAGTCAACCACGTCATTCGTTATTCATATTCGTTACAAATGCTTAAATTATATATATTTTTACTTTTAGCTTCCAATTTTTTTTGTCAAAATAAAATTTTAAATTATTATTTTTAGGCATTTCAAGTATCAAAACTATTTTTTAGTCAAAACAAGTCCTTAAACTATGCAGTTTTTACTTTTAATCCATAAATTATCTTGGTAAAAATAAATATCCTAACCTCTGTGACGTATCAACATATTGGCCAAAATATTTTTTTTAATTTAGATATCGACCAAACTTAAAGTAATAAGAAATGATAGTTTTTATACTTGTTTTGGCCAAAAAATAGTTTAAGGACTAAAATAAAAATATATATAGCTTAGGGGATGATTTCTCATTTAAGCCTAATTAAAATAATAATCCGAGTGTGAATTGTTTTAATTGATATATATGTATGAATGATATAAAAACTACATAATGTGTATTGTTTTAATCAGTAAGAATCATCGATAATGTAATAGGAATGATCCATAAAATACTTTTTTTGTCATTTAAGGTTGATTATAATCATTAAATTAAGACAACATAAAAAATATTCAAATTTTCAACATATCCAATCCGATATAAATTATTAGGTATAATTTTTTCTAGCTATGATATACTTTTTTATATTTTATATTATTAAAATAGACTTACGGGTGTTAAACTTACGAGTCCTCAGATTTTTAAAAAAAATAATAATAATTAAGTCTCTGAATTTGTTTTACATCCAATTAAATATTTATATTCATCAATTCATCTTTTAGACCAACGTTGACCATTAGATATAACAATTTCTTTTATCAATTGATATTACATTGCACATCTTGCTGTTACAAAGTGACATTTTGATATTATTATTTTTTATTCTTTTAGAATTTAAAAAAAATTGATTTTTTTTAAAAATCTATAAATTTCACGTGACAGAATCGCAATGAGCAATAAGTTTATTGAAACCATAAGTTTTAAAAACTGGTTATGTGTACCGATACCCTCATAGGCGTATCGTTGTGACTTTTTAGCAAAACTTTCAAAGATTTCCGTGAGCAAAATTGGTATTGATACCGTGCGGATCGTACTGATATCCTTTGTAAAATGGACACACCGTTTCGATACGGCTTTTCGCGTATTGATACCTCTTTGTTGCAACGACTCTTTGTTCTTATGGTAGGTACCGATACGAGTGCTCGAGTATCGATACCCAATGTTGTCAGACAACATTTATTACGGGAAAATTGAAGCCCAACGACTATAATCAACATTCCAACTACCCAAACGGCTAGAAATCAATGTGGGGTATAAAATCAAGTCTCAAAAGCTTCTTCGACAACTATTCAACAAGTCTAAAGCATTCAAGCACACGTCCAATATCATTGAGCCTTTTATTGTCAAATCTTGTAAATCCACTTGAGCGATCTTAATTGTATTCTTTTCATTCAAGTGTTGGCGTTTCAGTGAGCCTAGAATTGTGCAAACATTCTTTATTGTGAGGATTTTCAGTTTGCTTAAATTTGTATTCTTCTTCGGGAGTGTTCTTAAGGTTTTGGGGTATAAATCTTAAGGGAGTTGTAAGGTTATCTCCTTGAGCCTCAAAAGGAAAGTAAATATTGTAGATTTGAGAAATCCTTAGTGTGGATATCTAAGGTAGTGGATGTAAACCTTATTCAATAGGTTGAACCACTCTAAATTTCTTGTGTCTTTATCTTTTTGCTTCCACTAAAATTTTAATTGCTAATTCACACCCTCTTGGTCATTTGCAATTGATTGCTCATCCCACCAACACTTGTGAGCTTAATTGTTATATATGCTCAAGTGTTAGGTATTGGGTGTGAGCTTAAAATTACAAACAATCAGCCTTGTGAGATTTTCCCTAGTTTGCTTATTTGTTTCTCTTGTAAGAGACTATTCTCAAAACTTTGAGGGTTGTAAGGGTTATCTCCTTGAGCCCAGAAAAAGAAAAGAAAATTAATAGTAAATTTGAGAAATCTTTAGTAGGAAGGTAAGATATTAGATGTAGACTTTGGTTAGAAAGTCGAACCACTATAAATCCTTGTGTCAATTTTTAAATTCTATTATTTTCATCTCTATCACTCAAAAATCAATTCACCCCATCTTAGCTATCTCGGTTGATCTTTCAAGCCTCCCAACATCATCTTTTTCATAAGCCTAAAATCCTCAAATCTTTAAATTTATATTCTACTGTTGACAAATCAACAACCACTGCCCACCCTTTTCATCGTTAAACCCCACTATTTTTTATATTGTAGAACTTAAATTCCTCAACCGGTTTGTTTGTCAAGTTGGTGGAGAAGTCCAATTTTGAGTGATGGTAGTGGATGTAATGAAAAGAAATGAACACAATGATTTAGAATGGTTCGAGCTTTTCAACCAAGCTCTACATCTACTACCTTAGCTTCCCTACTAAGGATTTTAACAAATTCACTAAGAATTTCTTCCCTTTTTTCTAGGCTTAAGAGGAAACCTTTACATACTCAAATATTCCACTCCCAAAGCTTTGAGAAAACCCACTCTTACAAGAGAAAAGAAAATAAGCAAACTTGAAAACCCTCACAAAGTATAATGTTTGCACAATTTAAGCACTCACCCAATCCTAAAACACTTGGGTAAATATTACAATGAAAGCTCACAAGTATTGTCTATGAAAAATGTTGAAATTTGAGCACTAAGACATTTTACAATCAATGGAATGTTGGCTTGTTGATCATTAGTTGATTTTGGTACTTAAAGATTCCTTTTATCCTCTCAAATGAGTATCTAGCCGTTGGAGACCGTTGGAGATGAATTGGAACCATTGAGGATGATTTTCATGTTGAATTTTCTAATTTGATGCTATCGGTACCGGTATACGGGTACTCGTATCAATACGACCTTATTTTTGAAATAACCGTTGGAGACAGAAACTCAAGGAGGTTTCAAAACCACCAGAGGGTTTCAAAACCATCACTCTTGTGCCGGTACGACATATGCTGTATCGGTACATGGCTTAGTTTTTGAAAAAGGGTTTGCCTAAGCTTAATTTCTTGTGCCAACTATCGAAAACAAAATGGAAAAAAAGAGCAGGTACATCTTCTTCTAATGTTGTTTCAGTATTTTACATCAATCTTGTTTTGTATTTGATCTTAGGTATTTGGATATTAGTAGTTTGAGTTTGAACGATGATGTTTCTCACCAAATTGTTCCCCATTTCTCTATATATGGAAGCATGTTGAAGAGAGAGCCTATAATCTTGTCAATACCCAAAAACCCTCTACTAAGTAAGAATTAGCATTTGTTTTTACTTTGTTATTTTGCTATTTGTTATGATCAAACAAGTTTTGAGTTTTGGAATTATTGAATTTTGTTATTTTTTCTTTGGAACAATTATAATATGGTCATCAATCGTTTACCAGACAATATCCTTCACCGCGTCATTTCGTTGGCAGTCCGAACATGTTTTCTTTCAACTCACTAGAAACACCTCTAGAGAGAGGCTTTGTTGGATTCAATCCATGACAATGGATGCCGCCATTAAAGCCATTCAAAGCTTTCTTGATGGTTTTGATATGCACCACAGACCGAGGAATAAGTTTGAGTTCAGCCATGGAAGAGCCGTCTTAGTTGCTTGTGTTTCCAGCAATGGTGCACTTCAACTTGATTTCTCAGCTGGTAAACGAGAACCCCCTAGGCCATTTGATTTCTCAGATATAGAGGCGACTTAGTGTCCTTTCATTTTAGAGTCCCCCGTGCATATTATGATATGTATGAGCGTCAACTATTCATGGTCGATTTCAGATATAGAGGCAATCACATGTAGCTCCATATGTCCTACTGCATTTAACATGACAATAGAGTAAAAGAGTAAGCAGAACAAAACAATTAGAATCAGCAATCTCTTCATTTTCCTTACAATATCCATGTTTGACACATAATTGGACATGAGGGTACAAAATCTCCCCACAATTAACTACCACCTTCCCAGTCTCCAAACTCACCAAGATTGGATTTGGTAAAGCTAAATAAAGGCAATACTTCACCTATGCCAACTGCCAAGTATCAACAAGTAATAATTCTTAATATTATTTATGAATCTCCCCACAATTCACTCATACTTGCCAAAACCTCAAACTCACCAAGAAAGGACTCGGTAAAGTAAAACCAAGGCAATGATAGTTCAACTATGTCAAGTAAATGAGGAAACAAAGCAATAGTTCTTTTTTTTATGACATGAACCCTCAAGAGAATCTCCCCATATCTCAATGCAGATTCACTCAAACTAAAACCACTTGCATATCAATTCAAAATGCATGGTTAATAAAAACTAAACCAACACCAAACAAACTTGAACTAGGGAATCCAACAAAGAACTGTTTTCAGTTATCAATTTCACATCGCAAACACATCTAAGTACTCGATATCACAACCTAAAATTTTAACATTATAAGATAAGACCTATCTAGTTGTGGAGTCAATTGCATTCTGTAATGGGACTCAATGCTAGCACAATACATATGTAATGGGACTCAATGCTAGCACAATACATATGTAATGGGACTCAATGCTAGCACAATACATATAAAATAGGATTGTAAACGAAACTTGTGAGAACAAGTTAAAATAACTCAAATTCAACATCATCAACGTCGAGTGGAATTCAAACTAAGCAATGAGCCAAATTCAAATATTGTAACACTTGATCCAAATAGCTTGTCAACCTAATCAAGCTTTTTTTTTTTATTTTCAACAAGTATTGTTGAATTAAGCTTAGCCTTTAATAGGTAACCGAGACTAACCGAGAACGCTTGAGAAATTTTTTTATCTTGAATTGAGCTCAAAGCTTAAAAGTGAAACTTAACTTAGAGCCTCAAGCTGCTTAAACTTGATTTAGCTCGATTGAACCTCTAATCCAAAACATCATAAATAACTTTATACACATATGCAAGTTAACTAGAAGCACATGCAATCCAAAGGCAACCAACAGATCTTAAATTCACATAACATCATAGTTCGGTGCCAGAAAATACTAACCTCTGACACGAAAAGAAAGAAGGATCCTGGGAGATTGCCAAAGCTTCTCCATCAGCGACCAATCTGTGGCCAAAAAAAGAAGCCAAAGAAGGGATTGAAGCCTCTCCACTAGCCCACACGACTAGGTTTTGTAAGTGCTCATGTTTCAATACAGCTTTGACATTGGTGGAACCTCTTCCCCTTGTTTGCTTCTTGCCACTCGCTTCTTCTCTGAGTGAGACCATCTTTTGGAACTTTGGCGGCTTGTTTGCAGCACTTTTTCATGCCTTCGCCATCTCCATTACCCCCTCTTCCTCTCTTTCCCATGTTTTCGCTTTTCCCCCCTTAAGATTCTATTTCCTTCTTCAATTTCAGTGGCAAAAGTTGCAACAGTGAAAGCAGTTGAGAATAAAGGCTGAAGCTTTTAAACTGTAGATTAAGGAAAACATTACCAAAATTCCAACCTCAAATGTAATGAAATTTATTAAATCACACATGAACACATATCAAAGTGTCACGAGCAATGAAGTTGAGGCAATGGCCAAGGAGCAGGGAGGCAAGGATGATGAGGAGCTGGCACCAACGGATTTGCAGGAGTGTTAGAGAGAGAAAGGCCCCCATGCGTTAACTAACTTTGTCGTATACTGAAGAGAGACTAGTATAAATAAGAGGCTTTTATGTAAAGAATAAGAAAACTCTATGAAAAAACCCTTATTTTCTTAATCTAAATCTTTTCTTCTTCCTCTCTATTTTCTGTGCAACTTCAGTTGTTAGGAACGAGCCTAACATTGGTGCTTTCATCGAGTCAACGATGGTAAACAACTCCGAAGCTATTCGTATCCTCTAGGACGCATCGGCGCGTCATGACCAGTCTTTGGAAGTTCTTCAAACAATTACAACAAAGAACACGGAAGCATTCCAAGATGTTTTACGACAGCTCACTTCTATTTCGGAGCAACTAGGGCAGTCTTCACATGCGATAGTGGCTCACGAAGCGACCAGTGGAACAAAAGTGACGCGAGGGAAAGAGAAGCTCTAGGAAGACGGTAAAGAAGGATTTCCTTTTCCTCCAAAACCCGCCTTTGTCGAACTCCCTCTGTTTACCGGAAAAGATCCCGAGGAGTGGATTGTCTCAACTCAAGATTTTTTTGACTTCTATGGGACGGAAGACCATCATCGTGTAACAATGGCATCTTTTCGAATGGACGGAATTGCCAAGTGACAGTTCCGGTGGATGCGCCGCCGCCGTCAGTTAGCCGGCTGAGATCACTTAATCGAAGCCATTCGTAAGAGATTTGCTATCACCGAGATCGAATCACTGGAGGGACAACTTACAAAACTGACACAGTTAACAGCAATGGAGGATTATCAAAACCGATTTGAAGAGATGTCGTTGAGAACCAGCGATCTACCAGAGGTTTTTTGGTGCAGTGTTTTATTTCGGGTTTGCGGGTCAATACCATGCAGGAAGTGGTCGCAGTGGCCCGTTTTCATGAGGCTAAGTTACTTGAGGCCAAACGTTTCATGGGTCGTAGTGGAGGGCCCAAACCGCCTCTTTTATCCACCCCTAATCACACTCCATCGGGTATGAAGACCTTGCCTGGCCAACCCCCACCAAGTGATAATGCCCTAATTCCCCAACAACCACACCTCCGTAAATTGACCACCGCGAAGGCGCAAGCTCGTCAGGAGAAAGGCCTTTGTTACCATTGCGACGCAAAGTTTGCACCAGGGCACAAATACAAACCCCCCCAACTTTTCCTCTTCAATGATGAGAATGAAATCGAAAGAAAGGAAGAAGTAGAGTATGTCGTCCTCGACACTGAAGAAATCAAGGAGCAGCCATGGGTGTCATTTAATGGTCTCGCTGTATGTTACATGCCGAACACGATCCGTGTCAAGGGCAAAGTGCGGGGTCAGAAAATATGCATCTTACTCGATGGAGGTAGTACCCATAATTTTATTCAAACGAGAGTGGAAAAACATTTGGGATTACCAGTGTCGCCGGCGTCGAACTTTCGCGTACTAGTCGGTAACTGGGCAAAGTTGAGTAGCGACGGATTAGTGAAACACTTGAAAGTGGGAGTTCAAGGAATGGAGATGGTTACGGATTTCTATGTCCGACCATTAGAGGGAACGTATATGGTCCTCAGGGTCACATGGATGGCCACTTTGGGGCCAGATACTATGGATTTCTCAAGGCTCACATTCGAATTTCAGCATGGGGGAGTAGCACATCGCTGGCAAGGTTAATCGATGATAGGACCACAGCCAGTGCAGCTCCAAGCCTTCCGCCGGTTCGCTGACACCCAAGGAATTGCTGGGTTCTTTCGATTGCAACTACATGAGACATATGATATTGGCCCCGAGAACTGAGAGGATTTGCTACAGTTGTTGGGGGAATTTGCCCGAGTGTTTGACACAGCCCAAGGTCTACCTCCTCGACGCAATATCGATCATGCAATCCATTTGGAGTCATGGAAACCACCGGTCAACGTACGACCGTATTGCTATCCTCATTTTCAAAAGGGCGAGATTGAACGCAAAGCGCAACAAATGATAGAGAATTAGTCGATACAAAGAAGTAATAGTCCATTTTCTTCACCCGTGCTCCTTATGAAAAAGAAAGATCGAACGTGGCATTTTTGTGTAGATTATCGGGCTCTAAATGCCATTACAGTTAAAGATAAGTTCCCTATACCTATCGTGGACGAGTTATTTGATGAATTAGCTGGTTCATATTTTTTCTCTAAATTAGACTTATTAGCAGGGTACCACCAAATCAGGTTGAATATTGGCGACGTTTCGAAAATGGCTTCTAACCAAGGTCTAAATCCACTACCTTAGCTTCCCACTAAGGATTTCCAATCAATCCACTATTGATTCGTCCCCTTTTCTAGGCTTAGGAGGAAACCCTTATACACCTATCAAGCTTTCTACCCAAATCCTTGATCAAACCCTCTTTACAAGAGAAAATATTAGCAAACAAAAAATCCCTCTAATAGGTGTTTATTTGCACAATTTAGCTCTCACCCAAAACCTAAAACACTTGAGCAAATTTGACAATTTTGGCTCACTAGTGTTTGTCTATACAAAGAAATGACAATTTAAGTACAAAGACAATTCTTGATCATTTGTTGATTGACAATTGAAGCATTAATCATTACTTGATGCCTGGAGGTCTCTTTTATACTCCTTAATGAGTTTGTAGTCGTTACTAGCCGTTGGGGTTGAATTAGAGTCGTTGGAGACATAATTTCCCACCATAAAAATGCAGTTCTGCAGTTACCCGTATTGAAACGCTCGAACCCGTTTCGATATGCTCTTCAAGTAGAAAGAGCCGTTGCAGTCTGATGCAGCACCCGTATCGAAATGCTGTTGGTCGTATCGAAATGCCCGTATTGAAACGCCTAGCCCCGTATCGAAACGATATGCATTTAAATGTTAGTTGGGAAATAGCAGTTGGGGTTTATGACCGTTGTGGTCGATGCCACGTAGGCTTATTGAAACGACATAGCCCGTATCGAAACACTTGGCAAAATCCTCATCCAGAAAAGACCTATTTCAAAACCCGTATCGAAACGTTTTGACACTGGAAGACCCCGTATCGAAACACCTAGGGGTGTTTCGAAACGCCTGGAAGATTTTGTTTAGTTTGGCTTTGAAAACATGTAAAAACCTTTGAAAACATCCCCTAAACTTAGTTTCAAGTAGTTTGGACTTTGGAAATAGTTTTGAATTCTTTTTAACTTAGTCCAAAACATTTTTCAATTATTATATCAAAACATTAGTTCTACAATCTCCCCCTTTTTGATATAATAAAACCAACTTGAAAAATTGTTTGGGATCTCCCCCTTAAAGTTTAAAAATGTGAATAAGAGATCAAAAATTTGAAATCAATTTGAGCTCCCCCTTATTCATTTGAAAATTCAATTTTCAAACCATTTCTCCCCCTTTTTGTTATATCAAAAAGAATTCAAAATACTTTTAAGTTCAAAATAACAATAGAGGTAAAAAATTGACAAAATTAAGAATTTGGTTTTAAAATGGCTCCCCCTTACTCAAAGCATCATAAGAATGTTAGTCCAACATATATGATCATCTAGTTGAATTAAATGAAAAATAAAACAAATAAGAGCAAAAACAACTAGATTTTACCACACTTGAATCCAAGGGAGGATGTGAAGCCTTCCTTCTTCAAGTGTTCTTCCTTGTGTGCATGGAGCTCCCCCATCAAAGTTTGACTTGTTGATCACTCTCCATTACACCTAGCAAAAGACAATAAAGTGATTTTTGGTATCCAAATTGCTTTGGATCCATAAACGTTAGTAGCACAAAATCGTGTCCCCTTAAGAATCCATTTTTCAATTTCATCCTTTATAGCTGAAATGGTTAGACCTTTTGGGACCCAACCACTTCTAAAACATTTTTCTTTTACAAATCTAGGGGCACTAGATTGTCTTACATAAAAGTTTGATTTTCTAAAATTAATTTTCTTTTCAAGCTCTTTGGAAATCAAATCTTTTTCTTCTTGAACTTTATGAAGCAAATTTTGTAAATCAAAACTTTTTTGCTCAAACTCTTCGAGTTTTGCTTCAAGTTCAAGTTTGGTTTTAGAAATCAAATCATTTTGAATTTTAAACTTTGAAATCATTTTATTGTTTTTCAAAATGTGATTCTTAAACTCTAAAACCAAATCGTCATAGGCATCTTGTAATTCATCAAAAGAATATGAATATGAACATGAAGTAGATGAATTAGAAGTTACCCTTGAATCTTCTTCGATGGCCATAAGGCAAAGGTTGGCTTGTTCATCGTCGGTGGAGTCTTCATCACTCCAAGTAGCCACATATGCCTTCTTCTTATTGCTTGAAGTGCTTGCCCTCATCTTTTTCATGGATTCTCGTTCAAGCTCTCTCAAGGCTTTCTTCATGAACGGGGCACACTTCTTGAAGAGATGAACTGTCTCTTCTTCTTCATCCTCCTCTTCACTTGAATCTACATGGTGGCAAGTGGAGGATTTAAGAGCAATGACATTAGTGTTGATGCCAAACCCTTTGAGCTTCTTCTCCCCCATAGCTCTAATTTCTTCCCTCTTCTTCTCACCTTCTTTGTTCTTCTTCATGATTTGATGAGTGAGGAGTGACCCCATGAGTTCATCAAGCTTCAAGGTCTTTAAATTCTTGGCTTCGATGATGGCGGTCCTCTTTGAATCCCATGACTCGGGAAGTGAGTAGATGAGCTTTCGGACAAGCTTCTCCTCCGGGATGGCTTCTCCATAGCCTTTGAGACCATTGGTGATAGTGGAGAACCTATCAAACATCATCTCGATGTCTTCTTCCGGATCCATCTTGAAGTTCTCATACTCTAAGGTGAGGAGCCCAATCTTGGTCTCCTTAACTTCATTGGATCCCTCGTATGTTACTTCAAGCTTGTCTCATATGTTGAGTGTGTAAAAGTTCTATTATTTACACCATATTTAACCCATATTTCTGCTGCATTCAAGCATTATTCATTGCATTTAGGTTAGTTTACAGCAAAACATCACAAATATATTAAAAGGCACAATTTCTACTAAAAATAACTGTTTTTGCAGGTTGCTGCCGTAGCAGACGGAAAGGGCAGGCGCTGGGCAATGAAGCAGAAGAGCTGAACGGGACAAGCAGTCAAAGAGGACGATGCTGCCATGGTTGCCGCCGTGACAGCAGAGGACGACATCAGTTTTGAGGAGAAGAAGCAAAGTGGACCTCGACAGATAGAGAAAATTCAGCCCGTCTGTTGTGTGAAAACCTCATATTTTTCCAAAGCCCCAGATCAAAAGGAATGTCAAGCCCAAAGTTCAAGGAGAGAAAATCCCAAGCAAGGAAGATGACGGCTAGAAAGTAGATTCCTTGAAGATTTAGTCTTTATTAGAATCATACTTTCAATTAATGTTGTATTCTTTCTAATTTAGATAACTTGAGCCCAAAGCTTATATAAGGGCATATATTTTAACCTAGGAGGGCATAACCGATTACCCTAGCTTCCTTCCCAAAACTCTAGCCCTTTTCCTTCCCACATCATGTTCTAAATCCTTCCTAGGGCCACGAGTTGAATTGTAAAGTAGTTGCAAGGGTTGTTTTGTTTTAGGAATTTTCAGTTCAATAAAATAAACTTCAAGTTCTCTTATTTTGGTTATTAATATCTTGCAAGAGCATCGGGAGAGCATTGTGAGGTTATCTATTTACTTAGCATAGGGAGAGTTAAGTATACGAAAGAAATAAGAGCAAGTTCTCTAGTTTATAGTTGAACTATCTCGGGCCTAGGGATAGGACGAGGTAAAAGTGGCTAAAGAAGAATTCATCCACATCGGTGTTCATCCTTCGATTCACGCCGGGAGGTATCATCAAAGACGTGATCATCGACAAACTTGGACCTAGGGATAGGCCAAGGCATATCTGGGATTCTTGCTAAACTTGAAGTACAAAGTTGAGTATTCGCTGCCGCGATAATCAACGGACTGCTGCCGCGACAGGTGCTGCCGCGACGGGCGCAACGATAGAACTGGATTTCCTAAACTCTGCAATACTTGCACTACTGAGCAATTCAATACCAGCCCATTCTCTCTATCTTGATATCTTTACTCTTTTATTTACGTTTACTTTGTTATTTTCGTGACAACTTCTCAAATATTTTCTTTACTTTCGTACAGTAAATTAATGTGAAGCTATTAGCCCAATCCCTGTGGAGACGATATCCGATACTTCGTATCACTTTACTACTTGTGTCGTGTATACTTGCACTACCATTGCGATAGACTATTTTACACGCAACAAGTTTTTGGCGCCGTTGCCGGGGATTGGCAACATAACTCTACCTTTCTTTTTTCTGCACTTTTTGTTTTTATTTTTATTTTTCTGTTTTTCTTTGGTGTATCCAACTCTTGCTTTTCACAAGGTTTCTTGTTTATGCGCAGATCGAACCGAGGTAAAGATCCTGAGTATCCATTAGATCCGGAAATCGAACGTTCATTCAATCTCAAGAAACAACTTCGTCACTTACTAGCTAGGAACGAGTACCTTGAGGAACATCTAGAGATAATGGCACACCGAGGAGATAATGACCCTCCTGTCGGAGATGGAGAGGGCAGACAGCCTGTCGGCGACCCGCCTGCTACTGCCGGACGACGGTCCTGTCATGACTACATGTTGAACGATCATGTAGAACTGGAAACCACGCTGCCGGACATAGATGTTGACAACTTTGAGTTGAAACCTGTTATGTTTATCATGATCAACAATGCCGGTCAATTCAGTGGTGCTGTTACAGAGGATGCTAGGGAGCATCTAAAAACGTTCAAGGAGATATGTGGTTCGTTTAGACTGCCAGGAGTTAATCCGGAGATACTGAGGCTTCGGTTATTCCCCCATTCACTGAGGGAGAGAGCAAAGACTTGGTGGAATAAACTTACGCCGGGTTCAATTAGAACTTGGACTGATTTATCTCGTGAATTTTTATCTCATTTTAATCCTTCGCATTTATCTGAGCGATTACGTAATGAAATTGCTACTTTTCAACAGGAAGATGACGAGCCGATGCACGAGGCCTGGGACAGATTTACTACTCTTCTACGGAACTGCCCAATGCATGGATTCCCCGTCTGGAATCAGGTAACAAAGTTTTATAATGCTGCCAACTTACAAACTCGTATTCGAATTGATTCAGCAGCAAATGGATTACTATTGGACAAAGACCCGGACGAGGCGATGAAAGTATTGAAAAATCTGGCTAAGAATGAAGAGCAGTTTCTGACAGCAAGAAGAGGGGGTAAACGGGTATTAGCTGTTAAGGATTATGAGGCCGACATCACGATGAAATCACAGGTAGCATACCTTACTAAGGCAATGAAAAAGCTCTTGAATGAAGACTCACAACGAGGATTTGCTGTCGAGGAGGTATGTGAAATCTGTGAGGGAAATCATAGTTCGGACGAGTGTCCTATACAGTTAGAAGAAGGAAAATATGTTGGGAACTACAAGCCGAATTACAACTCCAACAACTACAATCCCAACTGGAGAAAGGATCCTAAGTTTTCTTGGAGTAATCCTAATAATGCCCTGAATCCGCAAGCACATAGTAATCAAAACCAGGGAGGACCTAGACTGCTGATGCGACAGCAACTGCAGCCGCAACAGCAGCACTAACAGCCACCAGCTGCCACAAACAGTTTATTGGAACAGACCCTAGCTACTTTTATGTCTCAGACAGGTACTTATATTGAGAATATGAATCAGTTTGTCAAGAAAACAGAGACATTCATGGATAAAACAGAGATGCGGATGACGAATCATGAAGCTACTCTGAAATCTTTGGAGACACAAATGGGTCAAGTTTCACAGCATATCAACCCAAGGCAGACTGGAGGATTTCCTAGTAATACTGAAAACGCTAGGAAGCCCACACATGAGCAGTGTAAAGCTATTACTACTAGGAGTGGGAAGAAATTACCAGAGCCGGAAAAGGAAGCTGAAACAGTGAAAAAACCAGCCTTGGATAGACCTGCCGAGGAAGTTGCCCCAACAGGTAACGAACAAACTGCTGCCGATGAGCCTGTTACGACAGCAGAAGCGACAAAGGAGAAAAATGATGAACCCAAACCTCCTCAGATTCGTATGCAGTGGGAAGGACGTATTGCTGATTATCGTCCCCCACCTCCTTTTCCTCAATGGTTACAGCAAGCGAAACAAGAATCTCAGCTCAAAAAGATTTATGATATTTTTAAGCAGGTTCATATTAACATTCCGCTGTTAGATGCCGTTAGGGAGATGCCCGGTTATGCCAAATTTCTCAAGGATGTCATGTCAAAGAAATCTAAACTTGGGGAATTTGAAACGGTAAAGATGACAGAAGGTTGCATGAGTATTCTTCATAGGCAGCCGCCCCAGAAAAAGAAGGATCCAGGGAGCTTCATCATCCCTTGTGTAATCGGAGACAAATATGTGGGTAATGCACTTTGTGATCTTGGTGCTAGTATTAATTTAATTCCAAAATCTATTTTTTCAGAAATTAGGTATTGGAAAGGCGCGGCCCACGACAGTAATTCTGCAGCTGGCAGACCGCTCTTATGTTCATCCGGAAGGAAAAATCGAAGATATTCTAGTAAGAGTGGATAAATTTATTTTTCCTGCTGACTTTCTAGTTTTAGATTGTGAAGCAGACGAAAACGCACCAATCATCCTTGGGCGACCCTTCTTAGCCACGGGAAGATCACTGATTGATGTGGAAAAAGGAGAACTCACCATGAGAGTGAACGACCAAGAGATAAAGTTGAATGTTCTCCAAGTTATGAAGCATACTGATGCAGACGAGGAATGCAAGGCTATCACTGAAGTTACCCTTGATCAACCCTGCATCAGGTCGGGCGGTCACGACATCGACATTGGGCATTGCCTCGGCAGCCACTTACAGGACTGTCACGACAGCACTGACGAGATCGACTCCTCTAAATCCAATACATCTGATACTGAAGATCAGGAGGAGGTAAACTGGATAGGCGATCATCCAGGTAAGTTATTCGAACCTTTAAATTATGCTTCGGATAACCATGCAATCCAAAAGTCATCCACTGTTGAGCCCCCTATTTTAGAACTGAAACCCCTGCATGGGCAGCTGAAATATGCTTTTCTTGGTTCAAATGATACGTTTCCCATAATAATCTCTTCCAAGTTGATGCAGGAACAGGAACAACAGCTAAAAGGGATGCTGCGACAGCACAAAAAGGCAATTGGATGGACGATTGCTGATATTCAAGGCATTAGTCCGGCGTTATGTATGCATAAAATTCTTTTAGAGGAAGATCATAAGCCGACTATAGATGCTCAAAGGCGGCTAAACCATACGATGAAAGAGGTGGTGCGTAAAGAGATAATCAAATGGCTAGATGCTGGTATAATTTACGCCATCTCGGACAGCAAATGGGTGAGCCCGGTGCAATGCGTTCCCAAGAAAGGAGGAATGACCGTGGTGACCAATGAAAACAATGAATTAATCCCAACCGGGACTGTGACCGGTTGGAGGGTTTGTATGGACTATCGGAAGCTTAACAAAGCTACCCGAAAGGACCACTTTCCTTTACCCTTTATTGACCAAATGCTTGATAGATTAGCAGGTAAACCTTACTATTGTTTTCTTGATGGTTATTTAGGTTATAATCAAATTAGCGCACCGGAAGATCAAGAAAAAACGACTTTCACATGCCCCTACGGAACATATGCTTTTAGGAGGATGCCGTTTGGATTATGCAATGCACCCGCCACCTTTCAAAGATGCATGATGGCCATATTCTCCGATATGGTGGAGGACTTCCTTGAAATATTTATGGATGATTTTTCAGTATTTGGAGACAATATTGAGAGTTGCCTAGGCAATCTACAAAAGGTACTTGAAAGATGTGAAAAAGCAAACCTTGTCCTAAATTGGGAAAAATGCCACTTTATGGTGGATGAAGGGATAGTCCTTGGCCATAAGATTAGATGCCGTGGCATAGAAGTCGACAGGGCCAAGATAGAAGTGATCAAAAAGCTGCCGCCACCGACAACAATCAAAGGTATTAGAAGTTTCTTAGGACATGCTGGTTTTTATCGGAGATTCAATGCAAACTTCTCAAAAATCACCAAACCTCTATGTCATCTTTTAGAACAGAACCAACCCTTTGACTTTAATGAAGAATGTACTGAAGCATTCAAGGTTCTGAAGGAAAAACTGGTAACAGCCCCAATAGTACAGCCACCAGACTGGACACAGCCATTTGATATTATGTGTGATGCTAGTGACTATGCTGTCGGGGCAGCACTTGGGCAGCGGAGAGACAAATTATTTCATGTCATATATTATGCCAGCAAGACACTGAACGACGCCCAAGTAAACTACACCACCACAGAAAATGAGTTATTAGCTGTGGTGTTCTCTATTGACAAGTTTCGTTCTTACATACTTGGGACGAAGGTAATAGTACACACAGACCATTCTGCCCTGAAGTATTTGTTCGCGAAAAAGGATGCTAAACCTCGATTGATACGGTGGATCCTGCTATTGCAAGAATTCGACCTTGAAATCAAGGATAAAAAAGGGACAGAAAATTAGGTGGCAGATCACTTGTCAAGGTTGGAGAAGGGACAGAGTCTACCAACAGATGAGACAAACATACTGGAGACCTTCCCAGACGAGCAGCTCTTTGCTGCCGCAATCACTGCCGCGATAGCCATGGCGGCAGGTAAGTCTTCTGAACTCCCCTAGTATGTTGATTTCGTTAATTTTATAGTTAGCGGAATAATTCCTTCTGATCTTAATTACCAAGCCAGGAAGAGGTTCCAAAATGATGTTAAGCATTATTATTGGGACGAACCTCTTCTTTTCAAAATCTGTGCAGATCAGGTTATAAGGAGGTGTGTACCACAAGAAGAGCAAGAAGACATTCTTCATCACTGTCATGCTTCACAGTATGGAGGTCACTTGGGAGGCAACAAAACTACTGCCAAGGTGCTGCAGTCAGGGTTCTACTGGCCGTCACTGTATAAAGATGCACAAATCTTCTACAAGAGCTGTGACAGGTGCCAAAGGACAGGAAATATCTCAAGGAGAAACGAGATGCCCCTGCAGAACATTCTAGAAGTCGAGATCTTCGACGTTTGGGGGATTGATTTTATGAGACCTTTTCCATCTTCATGTGAAAATCTATACATCCTCCTGGCAGTAGATTATGTCTCTAAGTGGGTCGAAGCTATCGCCACTCAAAAGAATGATGCCAAGACAGTCCAAAGGTTTTTACACAAAAACATCTTTTCTAGGTTTGGCATCCCTAAGGCGATTATCAGTGATGAAGGGAGACATTTTGACAACAGGGTTATTGTTGCTGCCTTGAAGAAATATGGTGTTAAGCATCGGATCGCGACAGCATATCACCCACAGACCAATGGACAAGCTGAAATATCTAATAGGGAAGTTAAGAACATTCTTGAGAAGATGGTTAAGCCAACTAGGAAAGACTGGTCTTTACTCCTCAATGATGCGTTATGGGCATATAGGACAGCTTTTAAAACTTCATTGGGAATGTCTACGTACCGATTGATTTATGGGAAAACATGTCATCTACCTGTCGAGATAGAGCACAGAGCATACTGGGCGATCAAGGCAGTGAATATGGATTTGGACAGGGCAGGGCAGAAAAGGCTGTTAGATCTGAACGAAATTGAAGAAATCCAGACAATGGCCTACGACAATGCAAGAATTTACAAGGATAAAACGAAGAAGTGGCATGACAGGAAGCTGCTGCCACGACAGTTCTGCCCAGGGCAGCTTGTATTGTTGTTCAATTCTAGACTGAAACTTTTCCCAGGGAAACTGAAATCTAGATGGTCTGGCCGATTCCAAGTCCTACAAGTTTTTCCCCATGGTGCCATCACAATCCGATCATTAAAAGACGGGCACCAATTCAAAGTCAACGGACAGCGTCTCAAGCATTATCAGGGGACTGAAGCCCCAGGAATGCAGGAAGTGGTTACCTTAGGAGATGCCCCACCTGGCATCCCTAATTTAACCTAAACTTTATTTTTATTTATTTATTTATTTTAGTATTATTATTTATTAGGAAATAAGGTCTATTTTATTTGAATAATGTTTTTATGTTTATTGTTTTTAGGAAATAAAGGAGTCAAGAAGAACAGGAGAAGTGAACTCAGCCCACCATCCATCCATCAGCCCAACAAAGCCCAAATAATGAAGCCTGTCGTTACAGCTGCCGCGACAGACGCGGAAAATACAGGCTGTCATCACGCTATCACAACAGACACATAAACACGTCACAGACGCGTAACAGACGTGGAAATGTGTGTCAGACGCGTCAGACACGCTAAAGCACAACAGTCGCCCCGTTATTCGCGCCTGCCGTTACAGCTTCAACGGGCAGCAAATCCTTTTCTATAAAACCCCGTTTAATTTTCATTCTCACTCACTTCTGCCTTTCTTACTTGCTCTCCTTCTTTAGTTTTCATTTGCTTTCATTTACTTTTCACAACCCTTACTCTAGTATGTCTTTTAGGAAAACCCGACGCAATGCTGCCTCTACTTCCTCACCAACAGCAACTCCCCCACAGTTCTTTGCTACCAGAGACAAGTGGGAAGAACGAGGCTTTATATATACACCAAAGGCAAAGAATCTGGGCCTCAAGCCATTCATAGCCCAGAAGATTAGAGCTTTATTGTGGCAAACATTTGCAGAACAGCCGGAGGAAATGAACGTGACGCTGGTAAGGGAATTCTATGCTGCCATCAGCAGCAGGACCGCGACAGCAGTGAGTGTTAGAGGGAAAGAAGTGTCGTTTAAAGCAGAGTACATCAACTCCTTATATGGCCTTTACATAGGCCACAATGACGACGCACACCAGCAGTTCCTCAACACCTTGGACACTGCTGCCTATGACGCTGTCATGGCAGAACTGACCGACGAAGGAACCCAATGGAATACCAGCCGGAAAAATCCACACACGGTGAAGCGGAGCCAACTGCTGTCGGAGGCAAAGTTATGGAATGCCTTCATAAAAAAGAAGATCATGCCGTCATCCCACCATACCACCGTTGACCAGCAAAGGTTAGCATTGATACACTCTATTTTAAATGAACAACCCATTAATGTGGGTAGTTATATTCGAGAGAGTATTTTGGAATGTGCACATCGACCGACGGGCCTCCTTTTCCTCCCATACCTCATCACTTCGCTCTGCCGCGGCCATAACGTGCCGGAAGTACACACTAATTTAGTAGTCAAAGGACGAGGTTGGACGGAAAAGAATATCCTCAGCCTTATGGAGCTGACCATGGCCACCCCTCTGTCGTCATTCAACCCCGCTGTCGCCACAGCTGAAACAACAGAGCAGCAAAATACTGAACCTGCCGCCACAGCAGCTACTCCGACATACTCCTCCACCCAGATACTAGCTGCCATTCAGAAGCTGGAGGAAAGACAGTTGGGCTTAATGACATTCATCAGGGACTTTGCCGCCTCTACGGTAACTTTTATTCAAAATACTTTAAATTTCCCTGATGCAGCTTTCCCTACTTTTCCTGCCCATTACTTTACTGTCACTACCCCTGCCCACACTCCTACACCTGCTGCTACCCCACGAACACCATCTGCCACCTCCATACCATCGCCTGCCCCGACAGCAGCAGGAAGCACCCATGCCGAACCATCTGCCCGAGGAACAAAACGTCCAATGGCATCGGAGGACCTTGCTACCTTTGTTGCTGGATTCTCCCCCTCTTCTGTTTGGGCAGCCAGTGATGATGAACCCTCTATTCAGAGGAATCTTTCAAAGGAGTTCTCACCGGTAAAGAGGCAGAAGCGGATGGCAGCTAAGAACAAATTGCCAAAGGCCAGCAGCAGTAGTAGCAGTGAGAGCAGCATCAGCAGCTCTGATGTTCAGGTTGTGGAGCAACCACCCCACATCTCCCCAACCCGAATCCAGTCACCACGGGAGGTCAAGAACACATCAGCCTCCCACGTGCCCCAGCCCGCGCCCGCCATCAGATCAGACTCAGCAGCAACAGCGAAGACAGCGAATAAAATTTAAGTTTCTTATCTTATTATTGCTGCCTGCTCTATATATTTTGTGATGTATTACCTTTGTCTGTTTTCATTTTTATTTTGTCATTTGCATTGAGGGCGATGCAAGCCTCGAGTTTGGGGGTGGCAACCCTCCATATTAATGGAGTACATCTTAGTTAAAATTTGTGTCTTTATTTTTTCTCTTAAAAATGAAAATATTGAAAATTTTGGCTGAAAATTGTGAACTGAACTTACCTGTCGTGACAGCTCTGTCGTGGCAGTGACTTTAGGATAGTTTTAGGAGAAGTTTAGAGCCTTTCTATAGTTCTGAAAACTTAAATACCATTGTGACTGTTATACTGCTTAGACTTCTTTTAGCCAAACTAGAATAGGAAGCTTAGCACTTGAATAGCCCCTAGAGGTGCCTAACACTAGCTCTAGGAAAGAAGTTTAGCAAAAGAGACTCAACAGCCCTAGAGGTGCCCGGAACTGGCTCTAGGAAGTTAACTAGAGGTGCCTAAAATTGGCTCTAGTAAAACTTTAGCTTGAAAAATAGAGAAATCGAGTCAAAACAAAAAAAAAATCAAAGGAGCATTAAAAAGTGCCTTCAAAAGATAAACTTTGGCATAAAAATTCGAGTTAAGAGTTGAATATTCTAGTGAAACTAAGAGAGTCTTGGCATATAACTGTTCACAAGCATGCACACACTGCACGAGGACTATAGTGAGACTCCGGACAGATCCTAAATTATCCGACAGGTTGCTGCCATCACAGGGAATGAACGACGGGTAAGGGAAAGTTCACTTTTTGAAAGCCAAAACAAAAATATTTCATTTTTCTTTTAGATCTTAGTTGCTTGAGGGCAAGCAAAAACCTGAGTTTAGGGGTGTGTTGAGTGTATAAAAGTTCTATTATTTACACCTTATTTAACCCATATTTCTGCTGCATTCAAGCATTATTCATTGCATTTAGGTTAGTTTACAGCAAAACATCACAAATATATTAAAAGGCACAGTTTCTACTAAAAATAGCTGTTTTTGCAGGTTGCTGCCGTAGCAGACGGAAAGGGCAGGCGCTGGGCAGTGAAGCAGAAGAGCTGAACTGGACAAGCAGTCAAAGAGGACGATGTTGCCATGGTTGCCGCTGTGACAGCAGAGGACGACAGCAGTTTTGAGGAGAAGAAGCAAAGTGGACCTCGACAGATAGAGAAAATTCAGCCCGTCTGTCGTGTGAAAACCTCATATTTTTCCAAAGCCCCAGATCAAAAGGAATGTCAAGCCCAAAGTTCAAGGAGAGAAAATCCCAAGCAAGGAAGATGACGGCTGGAAAGTAGATTCCTTGAAGATTTAGTCTTTTTTAGAATCATACTTTCAATTAAAGTTGTATTCTTGCTAATTTAGATAACTTGAGCCCAAAGCTTATATAAGGGCATATATTTTAACCTAGGAGGGCATAACCGATTACCCTAGCTTCCTTCCCAAAACTCTAGCCGTTTTCCTTCCCACATCATGTTCTAAATCCTTCCTAGGGCCACGGGTTGAATTGTAGAGTAGTTGCAAGGGTTGTTTTGTTTTAGGAATTTTCAGTTCAATAAAATAAACTTCAAGTTCTCTTATTTTGGTTATTAATATCTTACAAGAGCATCGGGAGAGCATTGTGAGGTTATCTATTTACTTAGCATCGGGAGAGTTAAGTATACGAAAGAAATAAGAGCAAGTTCTCTAGTTTATAGTTGAACTATCTCGGGCCTAGGGATAGGACGAGGTTAAGTGGCTAAAGAAGAATTCATCCACATCGGTGTTCATCCTTCGATTCACGTCGGGAGGTATCATCAAAGACGTGATCATCGACAGACTTGGACCTAGGGATAGGCCAAGGCATATATGAGATTCTTGCCAAACTTGAAGTACAGAGTTGAGTATTCGCTGCCGCAATAATCAACGGACTACTGCCGCGACGGGCGCAACGACAGAACTGGATTTCCTAAACTCTGCAATACCCGCACTACTGAGCAATTCAATACCAGCCCATTCTCTCTATCTTGATATCTTTACTCTTTTATTTACGTTTACTTTATTATTTTCGTGACAACTTCTCAAATATTTTATTTACTTCCGTGCAGTAAATTAAGGTGAAGCTATTAGCCCAATCCCTGTGGAGACGTTATCTGATACTTCGTATCACTTTACTACTTGCGTCGTGTATACTTGCACTACCATTGCGATAGACTATTTTACACGCAACACCATACCTCCTTGACACTCTCACAAGAAGACATCTTCTCATAGATGGTTGGGCCAAAAGCACAAAATAGGATGTGCAAGGCTTTGCAATTTAGCTTCATCTTCTTGCGATCTTCGGCACTCCATTCTGCTTTGCTTCATTGAGGCATGAACGGACCATCTTCAACTATGTTCCATAGCTTGTAGTCTCTGGACTTAATGAAAAACTTCATCGTTGTCTTCCAATGGGCATAATGAGTTCCGTCAAAGAAGGGCGGTTTGTCGATGGATTGCGCCATTGAGCCGGTTGTGTGAAATGATGATCGAGCTTGCCGGATCTTCTCAATAGAATGTTAATCCTCTTCGATTGAGCCAAGCTCTGATACCAATTGTTGGGTTTAAAGGTGCTCGATTCCTTCAACTGTTCTTGCTCGCCAAGTGGTGGAGAAGTGTAATTTTGGGTGGATGTGGTGTGGAAGCTTAAAAGATAATTGACACAATGACTTATAGTGGTTCAACCTTCTAACCAAGGTCTACATCCACTACCTTAGCTTCCCACTAAGGATTTCCAATCAATCCACTATTAATTCGTCCCCTTTTCTAGGCTTAGGAGGAAACCCTTATACACTTATCAAGCTTTCTACCCAAAGCCTTGATCAAACCCTCTATACAAGAGAAAAGATTAGCAAACACAAATCACTCTAATAGGTGTTTGTTTGCACAATTTAGCTCTCACCCAAAACCTAAAACACTTGAGCAAATTTGACAATTTTGGCTCACTAGTGTTTGTCTATACAAAGAAATGACATTTTAAGTACAAAGACAATTCTTGATCATTTGTTGATTGACAATTGAAGCATTAACCATTACTTGATGCTTGGAGGTCCCTTTTATACTCCTTAATTAGTTTGTAGCCGTTACTAGCCGTAGGGGTTGAATTAGAGTCGCTGGAGACATAATTTCCCACCATAAATACAGTTCTGCAGCTACTCGTATCGAAACGCTCGAACCCGCTTTGAGACGCTCTTCAAGTAGAAAGAGTCGTTGCAGTCTGATGCAGCACCCATATCGAAACGTTGTTGGCCGTATCGAAACGCCTAGCCCCGTATCGAAACGATCTACATTTAAATGTTAGTTGGGAAATAGCCGTTGGGGTTTATGACCGTTGTGGTCGATGCCACGTAGGCGTATCGAAACGCTTGGCAAAATCCTCATCTAGAAAGGACTCGTTTCGAAACCTGTATCGAAACGTTTTGACACTGGAAGACCCCGTATCGAAACACCTAGGGGTGTTTCGAAAGGCCTTGAAGGTTTTGTTTAGTTTGGCTTTGAAAACATGTAAAAACCTTTGAAAACATCCCCTAAACTTAGTTTCAAGTAGTTTGGACTTTGGAAATAGTTTTGAATTCTTTTTAACTTAGTCCAAAACATTTTTCAATTATTATATCAAAACATTAGTTCTACATATTTGCCACCATTGCTGCACCAATGTTAGACTGTTACGCAAGGGAGATCAATTCGAATGGACAGTAGCAGCTCAAGAAGCATTCGGTCGACTAAAAATGCTTCTCACCACTGCACCAGTTTTGGGTCTACATCGCTTTGATAAAGAATTCTAGGTAGAAACAGATGCATCTGGGGTTGGAATAGGGACAATTCTTACACAAGACAACAGATCATTGACCTATTTTAGTCAGAAATTAAGTTCGAGGATACAAGGCGCATCGGCTTACCATCGCGAGATGTTCGCTATCACTCAGGCAGTTGGGAAATGGAGGCAGTATTTGCTGGGCAGAAAGTTTATTATTATCACAGATCAAATGGCACTTCACGAACTCACTCAGCAAATGATTCAAACTCTAGAGCAACAACGTTGGCTCTCGAAGTTAATTGGCTACGATTTTGAAATTCGCTACCGTCCCGGAAGAATGAACTCAGTGGATGATGCTTTATCTAGGGAAGGTGATGCGAGTTTGATGGCCATTTCGAGTTTAATAATTGGCCTAATCGAGGACACACGGGTTGCAACCAAGAAGGATAGTGAGTTGCAAGAGATTCGAGATTAGCAAGCAACAGGGACCACTGCTCACTCAGATTTCTTTAGTCAAGATGGGTTACTGTTATTTAGAGGGAGGATCGTGGTACCAAATGAAATTGCTTTACGTTTGCGTATCCTTAGAGAATTCCATGCTTCGACAATTGAGGGCCACGCCGGTACATTGCGAACTTTCCATCGTGTAGCAGCCAACTTCTATTGGAGGACAATGAGGAAAGATGTTTGACGTTTTGTTCAAGAATGTCAAATCTGTCAGCGAATGAAGAGCGATAGCTTGTCACCGACAGGGCTGCTCCAACCCCTTAATATTCCAATTCAGGTTTTCGAGGAAATTGCATTAGAGTTTATCACTGGCCTACCTAAATCTAATGGGAAAGAGGCAATTTTAGTAGTAGTGGATCAATTAACAAAGTATGGCCACTTCTTTTCTCTCCCTCGACACTTCAATGCGGAATTGGTGGCCAAGATTGTGAAACCAATAAATTGATTTTGATATAACAAAGGATTTAAGGACTAAATTGAAAAGGAGAAAATGAATTTTTAAGTCCTCAAAACCTCTCTATGTGTTTAAAGAAAAATGTATAAGTCAAAACCTCAACTTGTCAAATATTTTCTAAATGTTTACCAAGTCAAAATAGTGATTTTCGAGTCACCATTTTGGAATGGCCTTTGGGCGTTTCGAAATGTTTTGAAACTATTAACCTCTGTTTTGGAACGTGTTTTGAAACGAATGAAGAACATCGGAACGGTTTGAACCATTTCGATACGGCAGTATCGAAACGACCTCAAACGTTTCGAAATGGAATTCAAACTTGGTTTTACAATATGACCGTTGAAGTTTTATAACTGAATTTAAAAAATATCGTTAAGGCGTATCGAAATGCTCCTAAGCCGTTTCGATACAAGCTTTGACAATAGCAAAATGTTTCGAAACGAGTTTCGAAACGGGCTCTTAGCGTATCGAAACGATCGTGCCCGTTTCGGTACGGTCTATTTATTACACCCCAACGGCTCTTTCTATTTTGGTCTGTTTCGAAACAGGTTCGGGCGTTTCGAAACGGGTAGTTGCAGACTGCATTTATGGAGGGAAGATAACATCCTAACGGCTATTTTAATGAAGGCAACAACCCCAACGGCTAGAATTCAATGATAAGGTATAAAAGAGACCTCTAAAAGCTCCAGTAACAACTATTGATCTCCAAAGAATTATCCAAACATCAAATCCAATCATTTGTGCTAAAATCCAATTATTTCTTGTAAACCCCAATTGTGAAATTTATAATTTCCTTTCTTATCTGTTCAATTGGGTTGAGTGCTTGTAAAAGGGCTATATTTTGTATTGAGAGATACTAGTTTTAACCTTTATCTTCTTTGTATCACTTGAGTGAGGATTGGGTTAAATTTTGGGTAGAAAATTTGACCGGTGTTGTAAAGGTTACCTCTTTAGCCTAGAAAAGGGGTAGACCAATTAGTGGATTGTTGGAAAATACTTAGTGAAGCTAAGGAAGTGGATGTAGAGTTCAATTGGAACTTGAACCACTCTAAAATCCCTTGTCTAGCAATTTTTAATTTTCCACTCCACCAGCAAAAGTTCTAAAAATCCAATTCACCCCTATCTTGGCTTATATCATTTCATTGATCCACTCAATAATTGGTATCAGGGCCTACCTCTTTGAAGGATTAACAACCACAAGAGGACTTACTAGGAAGAGTGTGATCAACCATAAAGCAAGCCATGCCATCTACCTCCGGGTCAAGCATGTACGAGTCTCAATCAACCACCAAATTGTCTTTCTTCAACGGTGATAACTACCCTTTTTGGAAGAACCAGATGCGTCTCTTCATTAAATCCAATGACTATCTTGTTTGGGATGTCATCGAATATGGTCTCACTATACCAATGAAGAGAGACGACGAAGGAAGATTGGTGCCAAAAAGGAAGAATGAGATGAGTGAAGAAGAGAGAAAGAAGATTCAAATCAACGACAAAGCTCTTCACATGTTGTTTTGCTCTTTCGGTCCCGATATCTACTCCAAAGTTTCCTCCATCGAAAGTGCTAAGGAAGTGTGGGATACACTTGAGACTATATATGAAGGAACAAGTGATGTGAAGGAGACAAAGATTGGAATTCTCAATCTTAGTTATGAGAATCTCAAAATGGAGCCCGACGAAACCATGTCAAAGATGTTCGATCATTTCTCAACAATCGTCAATGGGCTAAAGGGTTTTAGAGAGATAATCCCGGGAGACAAACTAGTCCGGAAGCTAATCTACTCACTTCCTGAGTCTTGGTATGGAAAGAGAACCGCCATCATTGAGGCAAAGAATTTGAAGACACTCAAACTTGATGAGCTAGTTGGTTCTCTCCTAACTCATGAGATCATGAAGCAAGGAAGGGAATATGAAAGGAAGAAGGAAGAGAAAAGAGTGGACAAGCTTGAGGTTGACAAGAAGAAAAAGCTAGGAGTGGCTATCAAAGCTTCTCTACATGAGGAGAGCACTTCTAGTGAGGAGGAAGACCTAGAAGAATTGGCTATGATAGCCAAAAGGTTCTCACGGTTTATGAGGTCCAACCGAGGAAGGAAGATTCAAAGAAAAAATGGACTTCTAGACTAAAAACAAAGAAGAATAGAGGGATCAAATCATTTGCTTTGAGTGCAAAAAATCGGATCATATTCATTCTGAGTGCCCTCAACTCAAGAAGAAGGGCTTTGAGAAGAAGAAGAAGCTCAAAGCCAAGCTTGCTACTTGGAGTGATGAGGAGTCATCCGAGGATCAGGAACACAAAGTGGGCAACCTTTGCCTCATGGCTCTTGAGGAGGATTCCTCCATGGTAACCTCTAACTCATCATCTTTTGATTTTACATTTGATGAATTACATGATGCTTATGATGAGTTACAAGAGGTATATGATGAGTTAGTTGAGAAGTATAAGGAGTCAGTTCTAAAAAATAGAAAGATCATTTCGAAACTAAATGCTAAAAATGACTCACTTTCTCAAGCTAACTTAAAATTTAAGAAAAAGATCTTAGGTTTACAAGATGAACTTAAATTCTTTCAAGATGAAAATGTAGACTTATACAATCTTACTTCTCAATGCAATAGTGAACACCAAAAAGTGTTAAATGAGCTTAATGAGCTTAAGAAATCTTTCAATAGTGTTGCTAATATGAAAAATGAAATAGGTGAATCATCTAGATCAAACAAACCTAAAAGAAAGAATAATAACTACAAACAAAGTAGCTCCTATAGGCATAATATAACTAAAAGAGTTAGAAGTGTATGGATTCCTAAGGAACTTGTCAAGTCTAATAATATTGATGTCATGTCACCTTGGATTCATAAGGGAACCAAGCTTTAGGAAGCTAACACTCGTGGACCCAAAATGATTTGGGTACCAAAAATCAAAGCTTAATATCTTTGTTTGTAGGGGGAGCATTGCTACAAGGCCAAAGCACAAAGTCAAAACTCATGGTACCTTGATAGTGGATGCTCGAGGCACATGACCGGAGACAAGAGTCGATTCATGGACTTAAAGCCAAAAAGTGGAGGAGTAGTGACATTTGGTGACAACTCCAAAGGCCACATTAAAGGTATTGGATCCATAGGTAATCACTCTACTATTCTCATTTAAAATGTTTTATATGTCGATGGTCTAAAACACAATTTGTTGAGCATTAGTCAATTGTGTGATAAAGGGTTTAATGTCTTATTTGATAAAAATGGGTGCAAAATTTTTGACATTAAATCAAATAATATAATGCTCATTGATCATCGCATAGGTAATATATACATGGTGCATTTAGATGATATTCATACATCCCATGCATGTTTTGTTGCACAAAATGAAAATGTTGCATGGCTATGGCATAGGAAACTAGGACATGCTAGCATTAGTGTTTTAGAAAAATTAGTTTCCCTAAATCTAATTAGAGGTTTGCCCAAAATTAAGTTCTCAAATGACAAAATTTGTGATGCATGCTCTAAGGGTAAACAACATAGATCATCCTTTAAATCCATTAATGATGTTTCTACAAGTAGGTGTTTACAACTAATTCACATGGATTTATTTGGGCTATTAGAACTATGAGCTTGGGTGGTAAATCATATGCATTTGTACTTGTTGATGACTATTCTAGATTTACTTGGGTTCTATTTTTAAGTACTAAAGATGAGGCTTTAGAAAAATTTTCACGTTTTCAAAATTAACTCAAAATGATCCCGAACTTAAGATTTCTCATATTAGAAGTGATCATGGAACCGAATTTCAAAATCTAGGTTTTGAAGAGTTTTTAAATGAAATGGTATTAGCCACAATTTTTCGGCTCCTCGAACTCCTCAACAAAATGGGGTAGTTGAGAGGAAAAATAGGACTTTACAAGAAATGGCTAGAACCATGCTTTGTGAAAACAATTTACCTAAATATTTTTGGGCGGAAGCCACAAACACCGCTTGCTACATTGTAAATCGAGTAATGATTAGGCCACTTTTAAAGAAAACACCATATGAGATTTTAAAATCTAAAAAGCCTAACATTAGCTATTTTCATCCATTTGGTTGCAAGTGTTTTGTTCTAAATAATGGAAAAGACAATTTAGGTAAATTTGATGCTAAAAGTGATGAAGGTATTTTCTTAGGGTATTTTTTAACCTCTAAAGCCTATCGTGTATTTAATAAGAGAACTTTAGTAGTAGAAGAGTCTATTCATGTTGTATTCAATGATAACCTCCTTCCGAGGAAGGAATCTTATGATGATGATGATGTAGGAATCCTTGATGCCTTTGATGGAAGACAAACTTCAAAGGAGGATGAGATTCCAACTAAAGATGAGGATGCACAAGATCCACCTCTTGAAGCCTTGAAGGACTTGGCTCTTGAGGAAAAGGAAGTGAGCTACCCAAGGGAGTACAACTATGTCAAAGGTGGTGAAATCTTAGGTGATCCATCCAAGGGGGTAACTACTAGATCTTCTCTTAAACTCATGAACCATGTTGCTTTTATCTTATGCATAGAGCCTAAGAACATTAAAGAAGCATTAAAAGATGATTTTTAAATTATGGCTATGCAAGAAGAGTTAAATCAATTTGAGAGAAGTAATGTATGGACATTAGTTGAAAGGCCTAGTAATCAATCTACTATAGGAACTAATTGGGTATTTAGGAATAAACTACATGAGAGTGGTAACATTGTGAGAAACAAAGCTAGATTAGTTGCTCAAGGTTACACTCAAGAAGAGGGAATTGATTTTGATGAAACCTATGCACCCGTAGCTAGAATGGAAGCTATTAGGATGTTTCTTGCATATGCATGCTATCATGATTTCAAGCTTTTTCAAATGGATGTTAAAATCACATTTTAAATGATTTTATAAATGAAGAAGTGTATGTGGAACAACCACCGGGTTTTGAAGATTCAAAATTTCCAAATCATGTTTTCAAACTAACCAAAGCACTTTATGGTTTAAAACAAGCTCCTAGAGCTTGGTATGAAAGACTTTCATACTTTTTGATTGAAAAAGGTTTTGAAAAAGGTAAGGTGGACACTAAACTTTTCATAAAAAGGTATAAAATGACATTTTAGTAGTACAAATATATGTTGATGATATTATTTTTGGATCTACTAATGAGTGTCATTGCAAAGAGTTTGCTAAGCTAATGCAAGGTGAATTCGAGATGAGCATGATGGGGGAGCTCTCATTCTTTTTGGGACTCCAAATCAAGCAAAGAAAGGATGGCACCTTCATCAATCAAGAAAAGTATGTGGAAGATATGCTCAAGAAGTTTGGCTTGGAGCAAGCAAAGCCTCAAGCTACACCAATGAGCTCATCTACAAAGCTTGATAAAGATGAAGAAGGTAAGTGTGTTGACTCTAAGCTTTATCGCTCTATGATTGGATCTTTGCTTTACCTTACCGCAAGTAGACCAAATATATTGTTTAGTGTTTGCTTGTGTGCTAGGTTTCAAGCTAGTCCTTGAGAGTCTCGCCTTATAGTCATTAAAAGAATCTTTAGTTATCTTAGAGATACTCCTTGTTTAGGTCTTTGGTACCCTAGAGACTCAACCTTCAACCTTCATGCTTATTCGGATGTGGATTATGGGGGGTGTAAAATTGATAGAAAGAGTACTTCGGAAACATGTCAATTCTTAGGTAGTATGTTCATATCTTGGTTCTCTAAAAAACAAAATAGTGTAGTTCTATCTACCACCGAAGCTGAGTACATATCTTTAGGGAGTTGTTGTGCTCAAGTCCTTTGGATGAAGCAACAACTCTTAGATTATGGTATTAAAGTTCAAACCATACCCCTTAAATGTGACAACACTAGTGCCATATGCTTAACCAAAAATCCCATCCAACACTCTAGAACCAAACCTATAGAAATAAGGCATTATTTCATTAGAGATCATGTCCTTAGGAAGATGTTGCTATAGAGTTCCTTGACACCTTAAACCAACTAGCGGGCATTTTTACCAAGCCTTTGGATAAGGAGCGTTTTTGGTCCCTTAGGAGAGAGTTAGGTCTAACTAGCCTATCTTGACCTTTAGGACCTTTTTGTGCTTAAATTGCTTGATTTCTTGAAAAATGCCATGCTTATGTGTTTTTACTCCTAATTTCATCCATGCTAATAGTTGGGGGGAGTATGTTTATGTTTGTACATGTTATTCTTGCTCATTCATATCATTTATGCATATAGGACTTCATGAAATTCATTTTTCTGCAATATTAGAGCCTCATTTGCACCTCCAAGCCTAGATGTATCAAAACGGGTCAATCTGTTTCGATACGGGTGCCTTAAAAGAGTGATCTATGACTAGGGTGTTTCGAAACACCTACAAGGGTTTCGAAACATTTTGCCTCTACTAAGAAGTGTATCGAAACAAGTTTCGATATAGGTCAACATGTGGGATTCGATACGGTCAAAGACGTATCAGAACGGTCAACAGGACTCGAAACGACAGTCAATGTTTTGGTACGCACGTTTCGGAACGATCGTGCCTGTTCCAAAACGGCTATGCGGACAGCTTTAAAAAGGGCCTTAAATGATAATGTTGCTTTTAAATTAAAACTCCTAAAACCCTAAAAACCCTAACCCGTTTTTTCCCTATAAAAACCCTCTAAACCTCATTGTTTTTCATCAAATCTTGAGGGCTTTTACTCACAAACTCAACTCTAAGCAAGCTTCAACAATTTTGTGCAAGTTCTTCCATTTCATTCATCCAAAATCCCTATTTAAGGTATTTTTTATCTTTTTCTTTTTCCTTTGATTTTACTCGAATTGTAGGTTAGAAAACATTAATTTTGTATATATTATATGTTTTGTAACTTGGGGTTTTCAAAACTTGTAAAAGAAATTCAAAATCTGAAATTTTTTTGTTCTAATATTTTAATTTTTACTCGTATTTTTTTACTGTTTTTCAAAATTTTCTTTTTGTATATATTGTTTTTAAAAGTGTTGTTCTTTAAAACCTAAATGGGATTTGTCATTGGATTGAATTAAGGATGTTCATGCATACACTTCGATTTTTAAATTGCTTGCTTTATGTTTTTAGGAATTTTCCATGGACAACATTAACAAGAAACGCAAGACGATTCAAACTGGTGAAGCCTCAAACCAAGCAAATATTCGTCCCAATCTCACCCAACTTTTTCTCGAGAGTCTTCGAACTCAAGAGATGAAGGATCGTTTCTCTTTCATCAAGGATATAGTTGTTCGTCGAGAGCGTGTTGTTGATATCTCGTTCCTTGATTTCGAGCGTTTCGCTTTCCACTATCTAGTGCGTTTGCAAGAATGGAACTTCATGGATTTCTTGAACATACCGGATATTACCTACAAGCACATGGCCCTCCTTTTCTACTCAAATGTCATGCTCATTGATAATGAAGATCACACCGAGGTGATTGGCATTGAGTCGTATCTCTTGGGGAAGAAGTTCATTATCAACATACCCTTTTTAGAGACTGCTCTTGGGTTCAAGAATGAAGGTATTGCGGATGAGAACCACTTTGGTGCTCACACCGGCTCCGTTCTTTCTTTGGATGATCATGACCGGTTCCTTCACTTGATGATTTCATGGTTCATCTGTCCTTCCGGAGGTAAATTCTCTCATATTCGTCAAGTTGATTATTTTTGGCTAGAGTGCTTTCGTCGAGGAGAATGACTGAATCTTGCCAAAGTTATGTTCACCGATATGGTCCACAATGTGAAGATTCGTGAAACCGTAGCTCTTACTTCCTTCACTTATGGGACTGTTTTAAGTTATCTCTTGGGTACCCTCAACTTTGATTGCTTCTATGATTCTCCGGAACCCCGTAAGAACAAGATTGGTGAATCTTCTCTCCATAAGTCCCGGTTCTGCTACTCATTTGGCCAATGGGAACGTGTTGATAGGTATGCCCCTCCACCTCAAGTTGAGCCCCCACCTCAAGCTCAGGGTCCTAACAATGAAGCTCTTATGGCTTTCCTCACCGAGCGACTCAACACGATGGATACAAACATAGCTTCAGGATTTGGTGCTCTCAATACCCATTTGCAATCCGTGGATGATCGTCTCACCGCTCTTGAGAATCAACATCAATTGATGGACTTGTCATTCTCTACCTTCTATGGTCAATGAATGACTTTTCGTCGTGCTCAAGCTAAAAACGATGATAATTTTTCGGATGTTGATGGTGACGATGATGACGAGGCTTAGGGTCTTCATTGCATATCATATTAGTTTATCATATTAGGACTAAGTTTGCATCTTTTCTATTTTATTTATGCTTTATGAACCTATGCTTTGATTGCTTTGTTTGGGATTGAGCTTTAAACTCTATTGCTTTAAGTTTTATGTTTGGTTATTTGAACTTTATGAATCTATATTATGTTGTTTGGTTTATTGCTTTTAACCTTTTTTCTTCACTTGATGAGCCTTGTTTATTATTCTTTTTTATCTAACAAAAAGAGGGAGAAGTAATATAAGAGCCAAAAAATTTTAAGTCGGTTTTGAGTTTTAAAACTTGAATTTTAAATCTTTTCAAAACTTTAAAACCCATCTTAAATTGTGGGGGAGTTAGAATGTCTTCAAGATTTCAAAACTCTTAAAAATTCTAACTTGGTTTTGTTATATCAAAAAGGGGAAGATTGTGAAACCAATAAATTGATTTTGATATAACAAAGGATTTAAGGACTAAATTGAAAAGGAGAAAATGAATTTTTAAGTCCTTAAAACCTCTCTATGTGTTTAAAGAAAAATGTATAAGTCAAAACCTCAACTTGTCAAATATTTTCTAAGTGCTTACCAAGTTAAAACAGTGATTTTCGAGTCACCGTTTCAGAACGGCCTTTGGGCGTTTCGAAACGTTTTGAAATTGTTAACCTCTACTTCGGAACGTGTATCGAAACGTATGAAGAACATCATAACAGTTTGAATCGTTTCGATACTGTCGTATCGAAACGACCTCAAACGTTTCGAAACGGAATTCAAACTTGGTTTTAAAATATGACCGTTGAAGTTTTATAACTGAATTTAAAAATATCGTTAAAGCGTATCGAAACCGTTTCGATGTAGGCTTTGACAGTAGCAAAATGTTTCGAAACAAGTTTCGAAACGAGCTCTTAGCGTATCGAAACGATCGTGCCCGTTTCGGTACGGTCTATTTATTACACCCAACAGCTCTTTCTATTTTGGTCTGTTTCGAAACAGGGTCGGGCGTTTCATAACGGGTAGTTGCAGACTGCATTTATAAAGGGAAGATAACATTCCAACGGCTATTTTAATGAAGGCAACAACCCCAACGGCTAGAATTCAATGAGAAGGTATAAAAGGGACCTCTAAAAGCTCCAACAACAACTATTGATCTCCAAAAAAATATCCAAACATCAAATCCAAGAAAATATGCTAAAATCCCATTATTTCTTGTAAACCTCAATTGTGAAATTTGTAATTTCCTTTCTTATCTGTTCAATTGGGTCGAGTGCTTGTAAAAGGGCTATATTTTGTATTGAGAGATACTAGTTTTAGCCTTTATCTTCTTTGTATCACTTGAGTGAGGATTAGGTCAAATTTTGGGTAGAAAATTTGATCGGTGTTGTAAGGGTTACCTCCTTAGCCTAGAAAAGGTGAAGGGCAATTAGTGGATTGGTGGAAAATCCTTAGTGAAGCTAAGGTAGTGGATATAGAGTTCAATTGGAACTTGAACCACTCTAAAATCCCTTGTCTAGCAATTTTTAATTTTCCACTCCACCACCAAAAGTTCTAAAAATCTAATTCACCCCCCTCTTGGCTTATATCATTTCATTGACCCACTCAACAAAGATAATGGTGCAAGGGGTGATTAAGCTCCATGGCATTCCCATTCCATGGTTAGCGATCGAGATAGGATATTTGTCAGTGAGTTGTGGACTAAAATGGCTCGATTACAGGGGACAGAAATGTGTATGAGCTCGGCATACCACCCTCAAACCGACGGGCAGACCGAGGCCTTTAATAGATGCCTTGAGATGTATTTGCGTTGCTTGGCAGGAGACGAACCCCATCGATGGGAACAGTACTTAGCCTAGGCCGAGTTCTGGTACAACACATCTTATCAAGCCTCAGGAGGCATGACGCCATTCAAAGCATTTTACGGGCGCGATCCCCCAACTATAGTGAATTATTTGGAAGGTAGCTCAGCTAATGAACAACTCGACAAGGAGTTGCTGGACTGAGATGCCCTGCTGCGAGAATTAAAAGGAAACTTGGCTAAGGCACAGACAAGGATGAAAAACCAGTGCGACAAACATCATCGAGAATTGGAGCTGGAAGAAGGTTCCTGGGCATTTGTGAAGTTGTAATCATATCGAAAAATCTCCCTTCAGTTACAAAGACATCAAAAACTGAGTCATTGATTTTTTGGACCATATCGTGTGTTGAAACGAGTTGGTGCAGTAGCATACAAGCTGGACTTATTGAAATCTACTCGAATTCACCCGGTCTTTCATATTTCCCAGCTTAAACCATGTTGTGGACATCCAACGCAGCAGATCACCCCACTTCCATTGATACAAGAAGCTATCGATTCTGGCAGTGAACCACTCGAGACAAACCTTGAGGACAAGGTTCTTCAAAAAGGGGAAGGCAATGAAGTTGAGGTAATGACCAAGGAGCAGGGAGGCAAAGATGATGAGAAGCTGGCACCAACGAATTTACATGGAAATTGCAGAAGTGTCAGAGAGAGAAAGCCCCCCAGGCGTTAACTAACTTTGTCGTATACTGAGGAGAGACTAGTATAAATACGAGGCTTTTATTATGTAAAGGATATAAACATTATGTGAAAAACCCTTCTTTCCTTAATCTAAATTTTTTCTTCTTCCTCTCTATTTTTTGTGCAACTTCTGTTGTTAGGAACGAGCCTAACACAAAGCTCAAAAATTAATCAACAACTCGATAGTTCAATCACATCAGTTAAGATAAAACTAAAGTTTTTAAACAACAAATTGTACATTACTCGTTCAAAGGCTTGAATTTTGATAAAATTAAATTACCATGAGGACCAAAGAACAAAAGCTAGTAAGATATAGGGATAACTACCTATTTAGTGCCCTACTTTGTATTGTTTTCCTATTTTAGTACCCCCACCTAATTTTTTTGACAAAAATGCACTTAATGTTATCTTTTCTTAACAATTTAGTACTCTGTCGTTTAAAATTAACGAAACCAGTGACGTGGACATATTTTTTTAAAGCCACACGTTTTTTGAAATACGGTGAAATCTTTTGCAGTTATCCCTAAAATATATAACTAAAATAGGAAAACGAGAATAAATGGGTACTAAATAGGTAGTTATCCCTAAAATATATAACTAAAATCTTTAAAATATATATAATTAAAAAGAGCCAATAAGAAAATCAAAAGATTATAATAAAAACCTTGAATTTCCTTTGAAAAATAAATAATGCCATTGAACCTAGGAAAATTTTAAAAATTACTAAAAAATTAAAATCTTTGATTGCTCTTGAGATCCTTCACAAGAAATAGTAGAAAGCATTAAAAAATAAATAAAAACAATCCATCGAAGCTAAGAAAACCAAAAACCTACAGA
Source organism: Hibiscus tridactylites (assembly GCA_958450335.1). Classification (NCBI taxonomy): domain Eukaryota; kingdom Viridiplantae; phylum Streptophyta; class Magnoliopsida; order Malvales; family Malvaceae; genus Hibiscus; species Hibiscus tridactylites. Next base: position 61,443,236 of record OY288267.1, on the reverse strand, counting down.
GCCCATCTAATAATTTGAAAAGATAAAGCGATTAAAATGAAAAGGAAACTAAAAAAATGCGTTAACAGCAATGAAATTAAGGAAAATCTATCACAAAAAACCCAGGAAAATTTTGAAAAAAATCCTACCTTTTTGTGATAGATTTTTCCTCCGCTAACAACATGATCAAGGAGAACCAAATAGAAAAAAAAAATGAATTTTGGAGAGAATTGAAACAAAAAGACGAATCAAACGAGAGTTAGGTGACAATGGAGAGAATTTCAGTATTAAAATAAGACGAGTTGTTATGATTTTAGTTGCAATTAATTACAGTAACAAAAATAATAAGAAAGAAAACAATTTCTGAATAATAAAACGGCAGCGTTTTAAGCACACACCTTTGTTGGCAGGAGGAGTTGGTCAACCTTGGCGTGTGGCGGCCATAGTTGAGGTTAAAAACATCAATTATTTGAAGTATGAGACTGTCTCTCTCTAAATTATTAAAAACACCAATTATTTTATAAATTTTAGGTGTCGTATTTTCTTATAGCTTACGAAGGTTAAGAGTGTGTGCACTATTTTTTGTGAAAAGGGGATGCGGATGCAGTGCATGGAGCAAAGGTGAGTTGGGCTACTATCTGTCATCCTAAGTGTGAAGGGAACTTAGAGTTAAGGGTACCTTGACTTGGAACAGGGCTTGCATAGTCAAATGTTTGTGGTTGCTTATAGCTCGATCATGTTCACTATGGGTAGCCTGGGTGAAGAAATATTTGCTAAAGGGGCTTCTATTTGAAATGTCTCTGCTAAGAGTAACAGCAGTTGGGCTTAGAGGAAGTTGTTAAATTATATGGAAGTTGGGGCTTCTATTTGTAATGTCTCAGCTAAGAGCAACAGTAGTTGGGCTTAGAGGAAATTGTTGAATCTTAGGGAAGTTGGGGCTTCTATTTGAAACGTCTCAGCTAAGAGCAACAGTAGTTAGGCTTAGAGGAAGTTGTTGAATCTTAGGGAAGTTGGGGCTTCTATTTGAAATGTCTCAGCTAAGAGCAACAATAGTTGGGCTTAGAGGAAGTTGTTGAATCTTAGGGAAGTTGGGGCTTCTATTTGAAACGTCTCAGCTAAGAGCAACAATAGTTGGGCTTAGAGGAAGTTGTTGAATCTTAGGGAAGTTGGGGCTTCTATTTGAAACGTCTCAGCTAAGAGCAACAATAGTTGGGCTTAGGGGAAGTTGAATCTTAGGAAAATTTGGAGCTTAGAGGAAGTTGTTGAATCTTAGGGAAGTTTTGGAGCAAGGAGCGTATAATACTCGAGGAGTCTGGGAGTTACTTAGACATAAACAAGAGAAGGTTCAATGGTCTAAAGTGGTTTGGGGAGGGCTCCATATACCTAGACATGCTTTTATAGTTTGGTTATTGATTCAGGATAGGCTGCCAACTAAAATACGAATGTTGGCTTGGGTGGTCATGTAGATTCAATATGAATGTTGGCTTGGGGTGGTCATGTAGATTCAATATGAATGTTGGCTTGGGGTGGTCGTGTAGATTCAATATGTTTGCCTTGTGGTAATAGTGAGACATGGGTACTTGAAGAAAAAAAATGAAGAGCCAGAGCAATAGTGCACTTTTTATCTGCATGATGCAGCTCTATGTCGAGTTCCTAGGATGAATCCCATGAAACTCTGTTATAAATAAATAAATAAGCACAATAAAAAAAAAAACTTGATATTCAAAAGTAGAACAAAAGCAAAATATCTGAATGTCCCTGCCCTAGTCTATAGGATCACTGGCAACAAAAGCTGCCATAAAACAGGATAATGTTAGATTAGATTCTGATTCACCCAACTTATCCACTACAATAAAATCAAGAACAGCCTAAAATGTCTCATAGAACTATGAATCCTCTAATTCGTCTACTTACTACCTCTCATTGCAACTCTTTGATTTTCTTTTTACCAATCCAAACTCCAAAGTGAACTTGTATAAATCCAATTTCACACCTCATGAAAAAACCATCTCAATTATTGATTACCAAGTTATAGCATCTGGCTAATTCATAAAAAAATACCCCTTCTTAACATCTTCCAAATCAAAATATAACAGACAAGAAGGCGGTCCAAGTAAACATGCAGCAAGGTTTGATGATACTTTAAACTCTGAGATGTCAAAATAAAAAACACAATGAAGATCAATATCTACTCACTTCTTCAATAAGTTTCTAAAAGGTGAGTGACCTTGTACAACCTGCATCACAAGAAACATAGTCATGTTTTATATGAACTGTGAATTGTGTTTCATGACATTGGAGATGGAATTCTGAGACCATGAAATTTGTTTCCGATATGTCGATTTTCTGGTATCCATGTAAATTGTGAATTGTCTCATACGCAACCTCTATAGTTGTTGTTCCAAGTATTCATTCTTCTTTAAGTATTCATATGTGACACTCTTATCTAAGAAATTTTCTAACATGAACACGAGGATGATTATTTAAGAAATACATAGAAAAACTTAAAAAAGAAAAATGTATATACACGTGTTGGAAACATGCCCGTGTCAGATACTTGTTCCATGCTTGATACGTACGTATTTAGTGAACGAACAAACATACACATTTTGGCTTTTGCCACAAGCTATGTTCATGAGGCTCGGGATCAAGTGTTGGATATGAAAATGTATTCAACACATGCATATTCCGTACTCAACTTTTTTTTCAAGTTTTGTATATATTTGAAGGATCATACTCACATATCTATACATAAATATGTATGGGTCACATGTTAGGCACAAGTACTTTAAAAGAAATGACGAATTTGGATAACCTATGCAAAAAGCTTCTTCATTGTAATGGCAATGAAGTTGTTTGTAGTCTAACACATTATATATTTATACTCCGGGTGAAATTTTGGGATCTTTTAGTAAAATTTATTGAAAATTGTAGCCGTAAAAACAAGGGTTATCTTTATATAAAATTCGAATCAATTGAATTTCACTTGTAATTTAAGTTTTCTCAAGAGTTTACTTATTCGGAGAACACCTAATTGTGGAATCTAGTGATTCGACTATTTTTTTTTTGTCATATTTGATGAACGTTTTACGGCATATATTTGAGTTTTGTAACTATTTCTAAAATTTGAATGTAAACTAGGATGTAAAAATAGGTAATCGGATGGGTTTCAGGTCGGGTCAAATCGGATACATGTTATTTCATGTTATTTTTTTTGTTTTGACTCGATTCGGGTCGGGTGCGGGTCAGTTTCAGGTCGGGTTCGTTTCAGGTCATGTTCGTTT